>CM057045.1:64211914-65671914 GCA_029948455.1 Solanum rostratum | reverse complement strand
ATAGGTACTTTAACCCTATTATCAATCAAGCTCATAAGGACTTTAACCCTCTCATCAATCAATCTCATAGGGACTTTGACCCTCTCATCAATCAATCTCATCAATGACTCAAGGTTTAGATCAATCATTAGGAATCAAGTAAATAGACACATCAGTAGAGTTCATTTATAGAGACTCACAAAACAATCATACTCTATCAACTCATCATCGTTCTCTCATCACAATCACAATCACAATCAACAATCACAATCTTAACTCGAGGCTCTAGACTCATCATTCTCTCATCACAATCACAATCACAATTCAAGGCTTTAGACTCAATCCTCAAGTTCATTATGCATGTTGTTCAAATTAATCATGTAGGGTTATGCAAATTCTCATGAAAATATCCAACTTAAGGAAACCAATAGTATGATGATCATCAACATAGAAAACATGTAATTTCAAGTATAATTTTCAAGAAAAGCCATCAAAGAACTCATGCATGTAGACTCTTAAATCATCAACTCATCTATGACCTCTATGGGGAACATGAGAGAACAATCCCATGTTTTAGTTTAGCCTTACATACCTGTGATGCCGTTAATCAATCGAGTACTTTCGGGGTCTCCACTCGAATTCCTCTCACAAGCTCTTCTCTCTTCTCCCCAAGCCCTAGCCTTGTTAGTGTTTAAGGAATAGGACTTAGAATGAGGTTTTAGACCCTTTTCTGGTTGAAAATGACTTAATTAGCCGTGTATCAGTGTTTAGGAGGGATTGGGGATTGACTAGAATGCCCCTCAAATTGAATTAGGAATTTGCAGTTCAGAAAACACACGGTCCGCGACGCGGACCTATCGCGTACTGTGTAATTTTGGAAAAAGGGTTTTTGTACGAGTTTTCTCCATCCCGTTGAAAATTTTGGAAAACACACAAGTGGTACTCCGCGCCAGGTCCACGACGCGCCTCTGTCGCGGACAACCACTGATCCAAAAATTTATCTTCCGATTGGGCCGCTCTAAAATTCGACCTAGATCATTTTCCCACTCCATTTTCCCTGCTGATCAGAAATCCAGTCTCGGATCCGCCATTCGAGCATCGGAAGATGCGTTACGCGCATACCCTCACTCTAGGGGTATTTTGATAATTTTACCGGGCGTTACAGGTGGTGTATTGTGATGCTTCCCGAATTGGGCTGGGTTGTGTACTTATGCAACATAGTAAGGTGATAACTTATGCATCAAGGTAATTGAAGGTGCATGAGTGTAATTACCCAATTTATGATCTTGAGTAAGCGGTAGTGGTGTTTGCCTTGAAGATTTGGAGAAACTATTTGTATGGGGTGAATGTTGATGTCTTTACTAACCACAAGAGTTTACAATATATGTTTGCTCAAAGGGATCTTAACTTGCAACAAAGGAGATGGTTGGAACTCTTTAAGGGCTATGACATGACTGTACAATATCATTCCGGTAAGGCAAATGTTATAGCCGATGCTCTTATTAGGCTATCTATGAGAAGTATGGCTCATGTTGATGAAGGGAAGAAAGAGTTGGCAAATGATGTTTACCATTTGGCTAGATTGGTGTTAGGTTGGCCGGCTCCAATGATGGTGGTATCCATGTTCAGAATAGCACCAGTCTTTGTGGTTGTTGATTTTAAGGCTAAGCAAGACCTAGATTCGTCATTGGTTGTATTGAAGGGGTTGGTTGCCGAAAATAAGATTGAGGTTTTATCCAAGGGGAAATAGTGTAATTCGCTACCAAGATCGATTGTGTTCTTCATACGTTGATGGTCTTAGGGAGATGATCATGAGTAAAGTCCATAACTCTCATTATTTTGTTCACCCTGGATCTACTACGGTGTATCGGAATTTGTATTGGTGGCATGGTATGAAGAAGGGTATAGCCAAGTTTGTATCCGAATGTTCTAATTGTCAACAAGTGAAGGTGGAACACCAAAGGTCTGGTGGTTTGACTCCAGACATTGAGGTTCCCACTTAGAAGTGGGAAAATGTGAACATAGACTTTATGGTTGGTTTGCCTCGGACCCAAAGGCAATTAGACTCCATTTGGGTTAACGTTGACCGGATGACTAAGTTGGCTCATTTTCGTGAACCTTCAACTTCAGCAACGTTTGCACACTTTGCCCAAAAATAGTGCAAACCCTGAAATCTTGTAAAACGAACATAAAAACACATCAAACCCAGTAACGTCACATTAAGAACACACAAAATTCCAATTTTTAAGTATCAAAAGTGTTGTATTTTGACAGCACATCAGTTATCTAGAAACCTGAATAAATTGTTCCTAGATAGTAAGTGTAAAGTATATAGGTTACCCAAATGGAGTTCACAGATCAATCACCTTGTGTATATTGATGATATAGTCTTGTTTCGATCAGGGAACAAATACCCATCTTTCAAATGATGAAGGTGATTAGTAGGTATGAAAAAGTTTCAGGGCAAATGTTCAATAAAGAGAAGAGTTTTTTCTATCTTCATGACAAGAGTCCCTTAGTTGTTACTATGAGATTGAGAAAGCTCACTGGTCTAAGAATTGGCAATTTCCCTTTCACATATTTAGGTTTCCCTGTTTTGTATGGTAGAAGGGATTCTTCCTTCTTTGAGGGGCTGATATGTAAAATAGCCGGAGAATTAGAAGTTGGCTAAACAGATTCCTAACTTATGGGGGCAAGAAAGTTCTGATTAAGTCTTTTTTGGCTTCTATCCCTATGTGTCATCTATCAATGATGAGTCTTTCTAAGAAAACCTTGGATTAGATCCACAAAATATTTGCCTCTTTCTTTTGGAGCAAGGTGGGGGTAAAAAAGGCAAACATTGGGTAAAGTGGGATGATCTTTGATACCCTTACATGAATTATCTATCAATGATGAGTCTTTTGAAGAAAACCTTAGACAAATCCACAAAATATTTGCCTCTTTCTTTTGGAGCAAGGTGGGGGTGAAAAAGGCAAACATTGGGTAAAGTGGGATGACCTTTTCTACCCTTACATGGAAGGTGGAGTTGGCTTTAAATCACTGCATGAGACAACTAAGGCGTTTTTTTGCTAAACCGTGGTGGAAATTTAGAACTTCAGTGGACTCAATGTAGGGCTGTTATATGTAGATCAAATATTGCAAGAAGGCACATCTTTTAATTGCATCTAGTAGAGTGGATCAATGGTTTGGAAGAAGATGGTTGAATTAGGGATGAGGTTGATCATGATATAAAGTGGCAGCTTAAACAAGGTTCTATGAGTTTCTGATTCAATAATTAGATCAAACTAGGTGCCCTATACTTTATTGTGGAGCAGGGAAGGGAAGAGGAAGTAGAGGTCAAGATTTCATCAACAATAGGGCCTGGAATAGGGAAAAGCTTTTAGAGTGCATTGAGGATAAATTGGTGGATCACATCATTATCAATATTCAGCCCACTCTACTAGAGGAGACTGACACAACTTGGTGGATAGCCCAAGCCAGTAGGCAATTCACCATTAAATCAGTCTTCCAATATTTGAGAAGGAGAAAAGATGAGATTTGGTGGAGGGAGAACATATGGACTAAAAGAGTCCCCTTCAAGATCTGTTTTTTTTTCAATGGAGAGTTTGGAAAAGAAGATTAGCCACTGAAGATAACCTAAAGAGGATGATAATAAATCTAGCCTCAAGATACTATTATTGTGATGTGGGAGGAGAGGAAACAATGACTCACCTATTTCTAACATCCCCCATAGATTTAAAGCTTTGGAGGATGTTTGCTTCTTGTGCAGGTATAATCATGGAGGAGAGCCATCTCAAGACCAAATCACAAACTGGTGGAAGTTAGAGGCCACAGAGAGAATACAACCCATCATGAAGTCTGTTCCCCTGATCTTAATGTGGATACTTTGGAGGAGGAGGTATAACAGAAATCATGGAAAGGATATGACTTTTGACTTCCTAGTATATCAATGTTATCAACTAATATACTATGTGTCAAAGGTCAGAAATCCTTGGCTCTCAAACCCAACAGATTGACCAGGCTTGATTCTGGCTTTGAGGAGCTACAAACCGATACTCTACCATTATCCTGTGAAGTGGGTTTTTCCACCAATTAATAGGATCAAGGACAACATAGTGGCTTTTAAACATGAAAACTTGCATGATATAAATTTCAACCTCAAACAAGTTATCTTTTTATATGATTTTAGAGCATAGTGATTTCCATAGCAATAAGCATTATATGTATATGTCATGTTTGGGAGGACTATTTAGTAAAAAAGATACGAAATTTAGAAAATTCAAGTCTCATAACTATGTGTCACCGTATGTTTGATTATACCGCTTTGTCGGACAGCTCCATATAGCCTTGAGAGTCACAATTTAGTGGATCCTCATAGATACGATATGGTTCTATACTCTAGCACGGTGTAGAGCAATCTGTCCAACTGAGAATATGAGTTGAACATCACAAGCTCACGTGATGTATTTTGATTATAAGAAACTCTCATGTGTATATACCTTTTTACGCTATGTGTTTTAACTGTATATATGGTTAATTTAAGTGTGTTATTTTATGAAGATGATTATTCAATGCTATTGATTTAAATTCATCTTGATATTTATATGCTTTAAAAAGGTTTATTGACACTTCTGCATGTACATCCAATTGTTTCTTTTTAATTCCTTTATTATGATTACGATTTTAAAGATTTTATTCATTGTTCCTTCATATGTTATTTTACATGAGTATGATGGTGTGCCTTTTGTATATAGTACATTTCATGTACTGATGCATACTTTTCTCTGAGCTGCATCTCTTTTGATGTAGATTCTGGTGCCCATTCTCAGACTCATGACTAGTAAAGTGCAATATTCTCCTGTTAGCAGTTGTTGAGTCCTCTCATTTGGGGGCTCCATGAATTTAATGGATAGATTTCTGTTATGTTGTCTCTAGACTTTTGATGGTAGCTGAGAGTCAAGTCCCGACAAACCTACTTCTTCGTTCTATTTGATGGAGGATTTATTAGGCACTAGAATTATATATAGTCTCATGAATCGGTTGACTTTTCATCGTTCAGTCTTTTGTTAAGTAGGTGTTTTAGCTTGCGCTCAAATTTCATATAGTATACTTTGATATGTAAATTAAGGGTTAGCTTGGAATTCCTTGTGGTTTCAGGTATCGTGTCTTGATCAGAGTATAGACTCGGATCATGACATTAGTACTCCATCAGATTTCATCATTGATTTGTCAAAAAATATATTATATAATGGTCATATTTTAACCTAAATCGAGTTATATATATGTACATTTTTTTGTGTTTGATAAATGATTGTAGATAATCGTGATAATGTTGTGCTGGATTGTAATTACACCTCTATGAAATGTCTAGTAATAATTCATCATCAGCTTCTACCTATTCTGTTCTTGAGTGGAAGCTGTATTTTTGTGATCTCTCTTTGCATTTTGCATCTAAATTCTTGTACATGTCTAGAATGGGTCCTTGAAAAGTATTAAAATACGTTATGAATGGAATTTTTTCCCCCTTACATCTTACTATGCTTTACTTTCAGATGTATTTTCTTAAATTTTTCTATAAAATGAAACTGAATTATAAGGAGTCAGCTATCAGAATAAAATCAAGTAAGTATCCACACGATCCAGTAATTTAGATACTAACAATTTGAATCATAGTTTAACTTTCAATTAATTACCATTAATCAGTATTCATATTGATGAAAAGAAAGGTGGAGCTAGCTCATTGATTTTAAATTACACCGAATTCATTAATTTTGATTCAAATTATATATTTTATTAAAAAAGTTATTTAACATGTACGTATGAATTTTAAAAATTAATATTTAAAACCTATTGCCTCCCATTATACCTATAGTGAACTTTACAAGTGGAAGAGTGGGAACGAACCTCACATGTGATGCCAAATTTTGCTAGAAATGTAGACAAAACGAGACAAAATAGGAAAAAAGAAAATGAAGGATGATGAAAAAGGAAAAAATTGTACCCTATTGGCCAAGCAAATGTATAAGACACAGCAACATTCAAGTCACAAATTCAGAACCTCAAGAGGACATAAATAATGATTGGCAGATTTTCCTGTCAACAATTCAGACATTTTCTTCTAAGTATTTATTTATTTTCCTGAATAAAAATAAAAAAATTCAAGAAAATTAAAAATAGAGGCACGGGATAATGATTTGGCGTGTAAGTTTGTACCAAACATCGAGAGATTTGCTTCAGCTTGTGGAAGGGCTCGAGGAGGATATACATTCATGAATAGTCATGTGATTCTACATAAAATAAACCAATAAATAAATATTATTCTCTGAATCAAAATCTAAATATAATGTAATTTAACTCGGCATTATAAAGATGGAGACGTGAAATGAAGCGTTTTACATAATATAAGGCGAAGTGTTTGTCTCAAAAGAATTTACGTCAGGGATTTACATTTTTCACATCTTGGGCTTATGCCCAACTTGCGCTCTATGGAACTGCACCTTCAATTTACACCCCCCAAGCGTTTTTAGTATGTTCCATCCTGGGATTCATCCCAAAAATGTTTGAAAATACTAGTTTGAGTTGCTACTAATTCTTTTTTTTTTTTTAAAAAAAAAAGAAAGATTGTTGAAATTCATAGTATAAAATAAGTTAAGCATTTTATACAACTTTAAATTATTTCATGGAGGACAAAATTAAATAAATATTTTAAACTTAAATTATTATTAAATAATAAACTACGCACTGCATGGGAAAGGGGGTTTAATGTATACTCATATTTATTCTTTAAAATAAATTTTAGAATACAATAATGAATAGATATTAAAAGCACTTGAAAGTTGTAACATGTCTTTGCTTGCTTCAAGTAAATCTTCCACCTTCTAACAATCATATGCATTGTCATTTTAAAATATGTTTTTTCATAAAAGTAAGGTCTCTTTTTAATAATCTTCAAAGTTCAAATCCTTAAAAAATGCATTTGGTTCCCTATATATTGTCTAGCTAGGATGGCATGCATGTTCATTTATCTAATTAAATTTCTCCAAGACACTGCCTAACTTATTGATTTTTTTAGCTTTTAAGTCTATGTGACTAGGACTCTAGCTAATGATATATATTCTATTATTGCATCAAATTAATTAATTTTTAATGTAATCTTCGTTGGTATACTCTCTTAATCTCTTTCCCTTATTTCTAGAGTTGATTTTTAGATATTAACAACTAGCTAGCTAGGTGAAGTCCAATGTGATACCAATATTGTTAGGAATTTCTATTTAATGGACTCATATATTGATATATTATATGTAGATATGCTATTATTATAGTAATCCATTATCTAATCTAATAAAGTATTAAAGTTTTAGGCCTTAAGGTTAAATATTTATTTTACGTGCTTACTTTAAATAATTTGAAAACCTATGAACCTGTTCTTATGTCTCATAAGGCTTATTCAAAAGGCACATGCTAAATCTGTAAAGGTACTTAGCAGGTTATATAAGGATCTAGTTCCTAAGTCAAATGCTATGCTCTTTCTTTTCTACCCCATCTATGAGAAGAAACAATAGATTAAGTGCAGTATCAAGACTTAGAAGATCTTATCTTCTTAAATCAAGATTCTTGCAATAGAAAAATGTTAGCATCCTTTTAATTTTTATGAATTTAAATCCCTTTCACTTGTAATCTTGGATGGATTTCTTTAAAGTTTTAAAACAAATATAACTAATATTATCAAGTAACTCCAAAATGTAACGCATGCAAAATTGTAATATATTTTACATAAGGTCAAGAGAGAAATGATATAAAATTTCTTATGCTTTCTCCATCAGTGAAGTTTGCAAATATTAATATTCCAGAAATTGTATTATTAAAATATATAGATAAACGAGTTTCCTAATGCGTGGACTTTTGGAAATGATAATTTAAATTTATAGACCTTATAACATGTTGATTATATAGTGATATTTCACAAAATGTCAAAACTAACAGTAAGAATATTATAAACTGTAAGTTGAAAAGGATTAATTAGATTCTTTGATTAAACATGGGAGAAGAGAAGAAGCTAATGTTAAAAGTTATATTATGAGCATAATAATTAGTTGGTTGGTGTTATTAAAAGTTTGAAGATTAGGGGTTGGACTTTGAAGATTAAGATTGAAAGTGATCTATGAACTAATCTTATTTGCCCATGCCTAATCCAAATTCCTACCCTCCAACCAAATTAAAGGAGTGGTGTGGTGGGCACCACAACAAATTGTGCGCACGAAACTGTTGTACGCGCTTCAATTTGGTGTGATCACATTCTTCTTATCTGGCCTTTACTTATTATATTTTATCCTTCATCTTACCTTTTCATAACTAGTAGCTCTACTTCATGCTCAAGTTTTCTTATAAGTGACCTTACGTAATGATGAAAAATGATATAACCTATTCAAATATTCGTATTCATTAAAACAATGTCGATACAGTACAACAAAACACAATATTAAATAATATAATACAGTATGTTGTCCAAATTTGTTAGATAAAAGTGCATATGTACAAATATATACATAGTGGACGTAAAAAAGGTAGCTACTTAGGTGAATGTGTTACATGGATATGGAAACTTTGCGCGTGCAAGCATGTCTGGCGGCTTAAGTCACTTGTAACCCTCTCCCAACTCATGTAATTGTCTCCCTATCCATTAACCCTATGGTCCCAAGTGGGGACTATCTTGTTTCCCATTTGACAAGGTGGATTCAAGAAAGTTTGGAGAGTTAACCTTTAAGTGGGGTCTTTTGGTGTCTTGGAGGTAGGACAAGTGCTTAGATGATGTAACTTCATGAATCGTGGTTTTGGTAGATATCATTTTAGTGAAAGATGTGATCAAAAAGGCTAAAAAAGGGGATCACTAAAAGGATACTAACTCAAATATTTGGGTCCACCCATCAAAAGATAGGTTTTGGTTTTTGTTTTCATCAAATTTTAACATGATGGAAAGATAAATTGCAATCACAAATAAAAATGAAGAAATAAAATTTTTTTCATAAACAATGTGGGTACAAATCTGTTTATCCCTTGATTCTTTTCTCTTAGGAGATTTCTCCATAATTCGAAGAGATCTCTCCATGATTCCAGGATCGTTAGTGGAGTATTTCTCGAACCTAGGATGATTATAATCTCCTTAAGTCATCATATTTTGATCTCTATAGAATATATAAAATGTCTTTTCAAGGAAATATAATACCCTTTATATAGACATAAATTAGGGTTTAAGGTAGAGTAGCCTTTAAGAAATCCTGATTGAAATAGGATTAATTTTGTAGAGTACTACAAAATTTCAATATCTATATTATCTTTCTAAGCTCTCCTTTGTAGCTTATTCATTTTGTCCATTTCTTACAAATTCAAACCACACTTTACTTTCTTCATTCCTGAACTCAATCCTCAAAGGGGACTTTGGTTGACTTGTACTTTTCATGTAAAGAGTTATAAGAGGTTTCTTAGGACTTGGTTTTTCAGACTTTTCAAGAAAGATTGAGATTTGGTTCAGTATACGAAGTCCACCTTTCCCTTTCTTCATGATTGGAGTTGGAAGAACTTTAATTATATTTCTTATTGCTTCAAGCATTTGATGTTCGAAACTCACTTGTTCAACTAGTATGAATTTGCGTCAAGAATTTTACTAGCTTTTTGTATATATATATAAAATCTATTCTTACGATTATAGAGCGATGTATATGTATGCTCAATAATTTATACATATAAAAAAATCAGGCGTTAATAATATCATAACTATGCGATCGATTTTGCACATTAATTTTATATGCATACATCCTTAAATTTGAGCAATTTGTTTAAAATCAAAATCATATTTTAAAATTTATAGCTTTCACAACAAAACGATGGATCATACATGAAATTTCAACTTCCTTAATGTATAAAACAAAATGTACTTATTTTGTTTGGGAAGTAGATGATGAATTCAAAAGATTTACATACTATATGTGTGTGAGTGATAGGTATATACATTACATCTATTAGAGGAAGCTAAGGGTGTGTGGGTTGGTGGTTGGCGTGCAGCACAAAGAGGAAGGGATGTGGTCATAATTTGAGTGTGCCATCCACCATAAGAATATTGTTCATGAAGCATACACTTCTCAAAATCATTTCTATCCTCTCTCAAAACCTTCAATAATATACCTTTCTTGATTTATGTAAAACTCACCATTGACCATCATTGTCTTTCTCTACTCCAATCCTTCCCCATAACTCTTCTTTCTTTCCCTCAAAATTTTCACCCGACCTAGGTCATCCACATACATTAATATTTAAATATATTACTACGTACTTACTCTTTACTATGATTGAGATATAAGTCTTGTAAGGTGAATTAAGCACCTAAAGTAACTTAAAAGCAAAGGGGAGAACAGAATTCTTTTTTGCTATTTATGATGAGTAGATACTACATTACCTTCTAAAGATGTGTAATAATCTTCACAATCTTACTCGAATTGGAACAAATTATTAACTAAGTTTCACCTTCTTTAGAAGCATAGACAACTTTTATGCTTGATGTTATCATGCAAATTAATGCATTGACTATCTAACTAATTCTCTTCTACTTGACAAGTTTTTTCTTTTTTCAAAAAAAAAAAAAAAAGATACTATCTTTTTGTTAATTGTATCGTTAAAGTGAGATTGACCAAAAGCATTGAAAGAGTAGACAAGGAATGATAAACAGAGATTAAGCATAGCCAAGCCTAGGATACAACATTTTCCTGATTGTTTTTCTTAGTATGTCTTTGAGTTTAGGTTATATAATGATCCTAAAGGTTTTTTTTTTTTGAAAAATTATCATTTTACCCCTTTAGATAATTGTTTTGAGTCACGTTTGGTCCATTTATGTGATTGATTTTGGAGTTTTGAGTAAAGGTTGAGTAATTTGTGAGTTTTTAATTTTTAAAGGTTTAAGTTGTCCAAAAGTGATTTTTGATACCAAATGGAGTTACAAGTCCCAGTATAGAATTTCATCCGTTCTATTTAAGTTCGAAATATGGAAATTGATCTATGAGAATCAACGTTTTCAGAGTTGGAGCTATTTCGTGTAATTGAGGTCTTAAGTTGGAAGATTGAGTTAAATTGGAACAAGGTTTGACTTTGATCAATATTTTGAGCTTGGATGCTCAAATTGAATTTGTTATGATTCTGTTGGATTCAAGAGGTGATTTTAGGTCTAGAAAGGGCTTCATTACATTTTTCAGGGGTTCTGAGGGCATTTTGATCTTTTTGAGTTTAAAGGTTGGCTTAGTTATGACTAATTAAATTTTGAGTTTAAAGGTTGGCTTAGTTATGACTAATTAAATTTTGATCGAGGAGACCTCAAATTTAATTTTTGATGATTCCATTGAGTTTGGAATGTTACTCTTAGTTGGATAATATATATGATTTGTGTGTACAGAGTTCTGAACAAATTTCAAGGATCCTTTTGAAGATTGTTGGAGTTGATGAAATTTCTTGTATCTGGTGTCTTCTTCGCATTCATGGAGTGATTACTACGATTATGGAGTACTCTATGTTTCTTTTCTGTGTTCACGAGTTTTGTGTAATTTCTTCTCCGCGTTCGTGCAATGGTGATCGCGGAGAACATTTAATGCTTGAATAGTGTGAATTTTTAAAATCGAGATTTTACCCATTTTTATAATTTTTAAACTTTTGAAGCTTGGGGAATGCGATTTTAAAGAGCTTTTTCAAAATAAACTCACTGGGTAAGTGATTTCAACTAAAAAAATTTTATTTGGTTTTTGAACTCCAATTTTTTTGATTTGTCAAGAACTTGAATTTTGGATAAAATGATGATTTCGAACCCATTTTTTGATGAATCTTAATGAGTTTTTCAATCACGAACTCCTCTTGACTTGTGGAATCAAATTTTCTAATTAAACTTTCAGTTTTACCCTTATCAATTTTAAAGTAATTTTTGGACAATTTATCCACGAATTTGAAATTTTGCGATACGAGTATTATTGGACTCCTTTTGATGATCTTGATAGTTTAGAATTATTTTAGAGATGATATTTGAGGGTTTATTCTCCAGTGCGATTTTCGGTATTCAGGGTAGGTTTGGGTATCCTTCTTTGAGATTGAAATTGGGTATATGTCATAGACTAGCTGGGATCGTATCATGATTTGAGATTGTTGATAACATTGTGTTGCCTATGTGGGGGTTGTACTTGTTATTTTAGTTATTTCATGAACATGTATCTCTTTAATTACATATGATTGAAGTTTGTGACATTATTTCTCTCGTGATTCCCGAGAGAAGGGTTGAGTTGTTTATGTCATACTTTAATAAATGAAATGCTTTTGGATTGAGTAAACAATTGTGGCATATTTTGAGAAATAAAACGCTATTCAAATGGAGATTGTTTATTTCAAAAGTCCTTCTCCCCATTTTTTTAAACTGGGGTGTTTATCATAATTTGGTGAATTTTGAGAACTTTAAAACTTTTATGCACTTGTTGAGATGATTATTACTTGTATACTTGTGTGTTGACATGCATTCATCCCCATTCATCATATCATGAAAATGGGAAGTTGAAAAATGTGAGAACACCTTTTGAAAGGAAATAAGATACCTTTAAAATTCTTAAGCACGAACTAGGTGGCAAAGAGGATGAGATATTAAGATTGTGATGTGGTATATGGTCGGCGAGGCTCCTATGGGTCATGTTTAGTAGCTCAATTCAACAGGTGTACATGACAGGTTGTGGGATAGTCTTAATCCCACAGTACAATCCATCCATGCATTGTATCATTCCATCTCATCGCATTGCATGATATTATTCCTTGAGTAATTGACTAATTTGAGTATGTTTGAGATTAATTGATCTTATGTTTTTACTTTATTCTCATCGTTCTATATAAATAAGCAGCATCAATACTAGAGTTGAATTTTCTGTGTGCATGTGAAATCATTCCCTAGTCTATTGAATAGTTTTATCAATTCTTGATGTACAGTTGATTAAACCTAACGGGTACATATGCATTGTACTTATCCCGACTTGTGTGTTCCTTTTCGAATGACGATTCTAGTTAGGGCCATCTTCGTGATAGTTGATTATTTCTAGCAAATTTTTCAAATCAGATTTGATGGTGAGATCCTGTGTTCTGGCTCGCCATCAGTTCTATCTTTATTTGTGGTCTTTACCTCTATTCAGAGAATGTACTAGAGTACTATTAAAAAGTTTATACTAGATACTCTTTACACTTATGAAATTAAGTTTTGGGATATTTTATTTATTATATAGTATTTCCTTTTTTGTGGCTTGACTTCCCTCCTAGGAGTCTCGTATGCGATTTTCTTTTTGGCTTACAAATCGGGATGGATTTGGATATGTATGTCATTACGTACTAAGTTCTTGAATCATGAAAAATTAGTATCAAAGCGCTAGGTTCACCGGTCTCATGAGTTAAAGAGCAGAGCATCTACTAGAGTCTTGTGAATCAGTATGTAGACTTTCGTACTTATCTTGGAGAGGCTACAAGTTACTTAATAGGAAAATTTCCTTTCATTGGTTTCTTGCATGCAATTCATTCATATCAAATTGTTGTATACTTGTAATCTACTCTTTCTGTACATATGGTGAGGACTAAAGTCGAAGATACTAAAGATGAGTCTGCACCTACTGCCCCTGCCCCTGCCCCTGCCCCTGTCCCAGCCCCAGCTTGAGGGGCAAGGCAGATGACGTGGGGAATTAGAATCTTAGGTCGAATGAGAGGATCATCACCTCAAGGACAATCTAGGGAGGCATCACTAAAGCATATTATGAGCCTGAGGAGGAGTTTGAGGAGTAGGTTAAGGAGCCAGCTCAGCTTACTACAGTTTCAAACGATGCACCGATATTAAAATGTTGCTTGTTTATTGTTGGCTAGATTAGATGGTACCCCTACTACTGGTATTTTTTTTCAGGACACTTCAGGCTCTTCTATTACTGTTGGTACTTCACAGTCAGTTCATGAGCCTAGTGTGGGGTTTTAGACTTCTAGTTCATCTTCAGTGCCTTTTATTGCACTTACCAAGTTTACAACCCCACCAATTTCTGCCAATGCAACCATGTCCTTGTTTGAGTAGAACAGCTTCAAGAGATTTATTAGATTGGCACCCCCAAAATTTGATGGTACTGTGGGGGATGGAGTATATGATTTCCAGAAAGAGTGCTAGGATCAGTTGTTCAAATTGGGTATTTCAGATGCTCATGGAGTAGCATGTACCTCCTATGATATAATCTAACTTAAAATGGCAATCCATAAAAAATACTAATACTATTTATGTAGAATACCCTCACCTATTCTTACTAAGAAACAATAACTTGTCACGACCCAACACTACAAGTAATGATGGCGCTCGTTATATCCCTTCTATAGGCAAGCAAACCCAATAACCAAGGTGACTTGTCAAGTAAACTATGCATGACTAAAGCTAAACACAATAAATACAAGGCAAAGATCGTCTATGTGATACCCCATAACTCTATTCTTACATGAACCTATGTTTAAGGACTTATTCTTATATATGTGAAGTGGATTAGGGTCATAAGAGACCTCTAGTACTTAGTTGAGTTCAAAACTTTCCTATCAATTGAGTGTCTCGCGTTAGATTATACAAGGGTCAACTTTTAATGACTCTAACTTTTAGCACACAAAGCAGTAGGTATCCTATGACCTACTAAAAGAATGGTCTTTGAATTAGCTTTCCAACGCCACTGATTTCACCTTATTTAGAGTTCGGAGTAAAATGTTATGATTATTTTACTATAGAATGCCAGAGCAGAGTGAAACTATGAACTGACTTACGGGTCGTGGTTTGAATGACGACCCGTCCTGTTAACTCGTGAAAAAACTTCAGAAAGTCCACTTTTGAGCCCCCAACTTGTTGGACCCAACTATGAGTCATAGATGCTTCTATGGGATGTGGTTTGGGCTCGTGGAATGTATCCAAAGACCTCAAAATCTTCCCAAAAGTTTATAGATGGCATTTTATGAACTGTGAAAGTTTCTAGGGGCATAGATTGACCCGTGGACGACTTTGATAGCATTTTTAAGAAGTTTTATTTTGGTCTTTTCCACCCTTTCAAGCCTTAACTTGACATTTTTATACCTAAATAAGTCCCTAAACATATCTATTCAACTCTTTTACGCTAAAACATATTCTGCAACTTAGAGCAAGGTTTCAAGGGGAGAAAAAGCTAGGGTTTCAAGAGATCATGTTAGTTTTCCCAAGCCATTCCAATACTCAAAATTTTCAGGTATGTAAGGCTAACTCGAACATGGATTATGTTCTTCCATTTGTCCCATAATCGAATAGGTTGAGTTGTGAACTAATTGAGTCTTCCATAAATGTTTCTGGAAAGTTTTTCTTAAATCTTAACGTATTCATACATAATCTAGCATGAATTATGGTTTTATGAATTAAATACTTGAAATAGATGATTTTATTTTTCTACATAAACCCTAGAATGAATTTTTATTGTATTTATATATTGCACTTAAATGGGTATATATGAGTATGATTTGAGCCTAAAGAGTCTATAGAATTCCTAAATATTTTAACTCTACTTTTGGTTTCCTGAATACTATGAGTTGGATTGATGGATCATAGGAGATTTTTATGAGTCAAGAGCTAGACCTTAAAAAAATGTTCCTAACTAAAGAGTTAATAGTTGATATGATGAATTGAGTTGACAAATATCCAATGAGACTATTTGAATGAGTTAACTATAGGGTTAAGGTCTTATGAGCATGTTGAGTCTTGGGAGGAGTATTGAGCACCAAATTGAGTAAGAGTAAGTCTAAATTGAACTCAATAACTACATAGCCAGTGTAAGAGAGGATTGAACCATAAAATTGGATGTTTCCCTATTTATCCAAAAAGAGGACATGATATTATTGATTGTGGATCCACTGATGGAATGTCCTTTACCCTAGCAAGGTATTGGATAGATGTGGCAGTGACATCGCTTTGTTGTATCATCACCGGCTCATAGGTGATGGTTGTCGATAAGAGAAACTCCCATATAGGTCTTGATAGTACTCTGAGCGGATTGAATTAGATGGTATATGTGTGGTCATTGTCTAAACTTTATTCTTACTTTATACTCTTGACATACTGATTGAGTTTCCTACTTATTAAGTTGAGCTATTTGAGTTGATGTTATTCTGCTTTTACATGTTTTATTCTTCCATTTTACATACTCGTACATTCCACGTACTGACGTCCATTTGGGCTTGCATCTTTTTATGATGCAGAGACAGATACTAGTGGCCATCAACAGGCGCCCCGTAGAGGACCCATTTGCATTCAACTGATTAGTGAGTCCTCCCCTACTTTTGGAGGATATTATGTTTCTATTCTAGCTTTGAGTTTAGACTTATTTTATTCTATTTTGAGGTAGCCATAGACCTATCATTGGCACCATTTAGTCAGATGATTTAGATGATTCATAGACTAGATTGTCGAGTTGTGATTGGATTATGTTTTTGGTTAGTTTCTTTGATACTAGTCTTACTCAGTTGATTGATAGATTGTTTGGCCTTTGGCCTTTTATTATTGAAATTATTATTGCTTTCCATTAAGTATTTCTTGAATCGTTGATGTCTTCCGCTGTTAGTTTGTGATTAAATGAATGTGATGAGGCCAAGTGGTTCGCTTGGGGGCTAGCAATAGTCTTTGAGTACCAGCCATCCCAAGGATACCCTCTCAAGACGTGACAACCTATCCCAGAACTTGAAAGCAACTATACAGAGCTACTATAAACCAAAATTAAAAAAATACAAACCCTAAGTAATACAAATAGAAGTATAAGCCAGAACCATATACATATGCTAGTGTTTGGATACAAAGACAATCAACTAGACAGAAGGCGATGATAGAAGATCTTAAAAGCCACCTGATGCTCACCAAAAGTCTTGTGGAACGACATCGATAGGTCAAAGTTATTGATGGTGCCTCGTGCTCAGACATGCACCATGAACAAATGCAAAAGAGTAGGGTTAAGCATGACTATGAGGTGCCCAGTAAGCAGTATCGGCTGACTGAGTGAAATATAGTAAATGTTGTAAGAATAACTATATTATGCACTATAAACACTATTTGCCGAACCAAAAGCTAAGTGATAACTGTTTGGAGATTTAAACAACCCAACTTCCAAAACAGGTGACACTATGCATTGTAAACATGGTCTGCCGAACCAAAAGCCAAGTGATAACTATCTAGAGATACAAGCAACCCAACTAACAAACCATGTGACACTATGCACTATACCAGGGACACAACCAAGATGAGGTCAAGGTATAGAAATGTATGTAAGATTAAAGCCCTAATGTCTATATTTGTACGCCAACTGGGACCCCATAAGCCCAGAAAGTACACCTATACATAAAAATAGGGTATATAGGTGCATTGGTATGCATATTGGAAATGAACTGTATGAGATCTTAAACGAAACATAATCCCAAAGACGTACCGAGCCTCTAACTCCCAAATTATGAATAGCCTTTACTAGACATCTTCCTGATCTGGACTCCAGCCGAGGAAGTTATCTAGAGCCAAGTAATCTGACAATCAACAGGGCCTCTAACCTGTGAACAATCAGCTGGGCCTCTAACTCGGGAACAATCAACTGATCCCCTAACTCAGGAACAATCAATTGAGCCTCTAATTCAGGAACAATCAACTAAGCCTCTAACTTAGAAACAATCTACTAAGCCCTTACTCTATCAAACTCAAGTCTGCTAAGCTAATCTACAAGGATATATGCCTTTTAAGTCACAATGTGAGTATCTGTAACAAAACTGGCTCCGAACAACGTGAGTCTATTAGTAACTTGAGCCTAGGCTAAGGTCTAACAAGACAACTTGTACAACCAAGAATATAATACACAACAGGATGTTATTGCCCAGTGCACGCAAGTGTACATCGTCTAAACAAGTAAAATAATGGCCCTGATTACAATCACACCATCTGCCCTTGCCACAGAACAATCAGCCAATTACAATACGATGGTGGTGGACTTCGAGTTTCCAAGCGTCAACTTCAAGAATATGAATTGGACATAAGATTAATACTTGCACCCAGATTGCACAAACCTCTGGCATTCATACTACTCCCAATAGTTACTTGCACAGTGAAGCTCCCAGGATCCTTCAACTTGGTCGGCAGCTGAGCTTTATTAAGAATCCTGGAGTTGCATGCTTCCATGAGTGCCACCACCTCAAATTTAGTGAACTTCTTCTTGTTGGCCACAATATCTTTAATATATTTGGCATACTTTGGGATCCCCTGCAAAACATTAATAAGAGGTAAGTTAATCTGCATCTGTTTCAGGAGCCCAATGAACTTTTAGAAGCACTCATCCTCCTTTTTTTTCGGCTTTTGAGGAAATGGAGGAGGAGGTTTGGGCATTGGAGTTGCCTCATCAGTAGTTAGGCTCGGATTGCTAACCTCATCATTATGTGCAGTACTTGGTTTAGCCCCATCTCTTTTCCTTGGGACCAACTCAGTCCATGATCTTTCACTTCTGGTGCTGACTGCACTCACCTGCTTGGGGTTAGGGTCAGTGTTACCTGGAAAGACTCCTTGGGGTCAAGAATTCACAGTGCTTGCCAACTGCCCCAACTACTTCTCTAAGTTCTGGAGACCCTGCTTTATCTGGCGAATTTCTTCCTCTTGCCTATTCTGGTTTGCCAGAATTTGACTCAGCACTTCATTATCAGTCATGGTGTTGGGGTTGGCTTTCTTTGTAGGCTGTTGCATCTGCTGATTATAGTATGTATTTCCATCCTGTGGTCTCTGCTGAGGTGGCCCCTGATTTTGTTGATTCCCACCCCACAAGAAGTTTGGGTGGTTCCTCCAATTTGGGTTATATGAGTTCCAAAAACCTTGATACCTACCTCTGTTGGCATTGCCCACAAAGTTCACAGCTTTCGAGTTAGCTCCACAAAACTCAACAGTGTAGTCTCCTCCTCCACAAACATCACACTAGCCATTATGTTGTTGTTGCACGATATTTACTGGAGCTGTTTGTTGACCAATATTTACCGGTGTTTGTTGTTGTTGGCCTAAAGCCAGGTTTTTGAAGTGAGTAGTCATCATATTCTGCATCACTGACATTTGAGCCTGCAGGGCAGTTATAACATCAATCTCTAACATACCAGCCTGTTTTTGAACGACCGGTTGACTTGGCCCTTCATTCCAATCAGGATTGCCTTGTGTGATACGATTGAGAAGCACATACAACTCATCATATGTCTTCTCCAACGTTTTTCCACCTGCAGCAGAATCAAGAAGGATCTTGGTGGTGGGTTCCAAACCTTCAATGAAGGTATGAACCAACACCTTATTATCCTGACAATGATGGGCACAATTAATTAGAAGAGTTTAAACCTGTCCCATGCCTGGTATAGATTTTCTCCAAACTTTTGCTTGAAGCTCGGAATCTCACTCCTTAATTTGGTTGTCTTGAACGATGAGAAGTATCAAGTGAGGAACTTTCGAGTGAGATCATCCCAAAAAGTGATAGAGTTGGGTGGCTCAATCTGTAGCCACCTTCGTGATTCCCCCAACAGTGAGAAGGGAAACAAGGTCATCCTCACATAATCTCTGTTCACCTCTGTGGGGATAAACGTATCAGCAATCTCCAAGAATTTCTGAAGGTGGACCTGTGGGTCTTCATGTGGCAACCCAGTAAACTGCCCAGTAGAGTGTAGCAACTACACCATATTCTATTGAGTTCCCAAAGACTACTGGGCTCTGGCTTTTGAAAGCAGCTGGTGACATTGGTGGTTCGTAAGATTGCCACATCCCGGACTAGGCTAGGTGTTGGTGCTGCAGGAGGATTTTGGTCTGCCATTTCCTCTCTGACAGGTTCAACTTCTTCTTTGTTATCCTCAAGATCATCCTTCTCAATGAGTTAAATCGCCAGAATTGGGCACAAAACAACTGCCCTCCTCTTAGATTGGCAGAAGCAAGAATCTTGCTCCTCCAGTGTAGCAACTAACGACCTACAAATACAGCACAACTAAGATCAAATGTAGTGAACACATAAAACAAACAACTCAGAAAATTAACCAACTTATACTTTAAATCCCTGACAACAGTGCCAAAAACTTGTTGTTGCCCAGCCCACGCAAGTGTACGTGGTCTAAACAAGTAATATAGTGGCCCTGATTAAGGGGGCCAGGATATCAAACCCAAAGGATTTAAACAAAATTAGTTAAAAGTCCAAGTTATTACGTTTAGAATGTTTTAGTCAAAATAGTGGACAGATTTGTGGAAAAATTAAATTACTAATTAAACTACTAAAGCTGACTGGTTTGTTGTTAACTTATCAAATTAGGAACGATTTCGGGATTGTAACCTTATTGACGCAGTTCTAGTCTCAAAGCTTGCAAATGTGTTTGGGATCCTGACTACTGATTCACAGGGTTAAAATTATCTAAATAGGGTTGCACGCCTCTGCCAGCCTACTGTTATTAATTGTCTAACTACATCGTTGAGCGGGGATAGACACATCAATCAAAGTGCTTTAATGTTATCTTCCTGTATTATGAACCAAGCAAGGTGTAAGGGTAGTTTTCACAGGTCTCCCTTGCACGAATTAATCTAGTTTTCTAGTCGAAAAAGCTCCCTATACTATTGTATTCTATTCATTCTAATATCTCTCGAATCCATAATAAATAACAAGTTTACTCCCGAGTTGAACAGAGTTTGAAGTATAGATCGAGTAGTATAAGAGTAGTCAATTATTAAACCATTTATATATAACAAAAATCAAGAGCTAAAACATTGTCTATGACTACAATCTTAGAATATAGGAGAATTAGCCACTCACCATAGATTCATACATCAAGAATAGGCTAAAAATCATTAACAACCAAGAAACAAAGATAAGAACTAACCAAAATAGCCTTAGAAAGGAGTTTTCAGTCGTCTCTACTCTGTTCCGTCAACAAAAGGTGTTAAAACCTAACACTAAAAATAAAATATAACATACAAATCCTATACTTCAATTTTTCACCCGCATCTTCAAAGTCCGCGACACGGACCACCATGCTTTGAGATGGTTTCACTTGAAATGCTGACAGGGTCAATTTCTTCTAATTTTGTGCAAGTCCGTAATGCGGACTTTGCATTTTCTTTTGCTTCATGCCTTCTTCTCTAAGTTTTCAGCTAGCACAACTTTTTCCTAGGTCTGTGACGCACATAAGAGTACTTTTGCTGAGCTAACTCATTTTCATCCTTCAATTTTGCAGTTGTGTTCTTCCTCTTGGTCTGGATATAACTCCAGACTAGCATAATCTAGATTAAAACCTGAAAAACAACCAATAGACGCACTTGGCCCCGAATTAGAAAAATAAATGAAATCACACTAAAAACACTTAGACTCTATGGGTTTACCCTCTAACTAGGCTCTATTATAGGTAGTTTTTGCTAGTTTTGCGTATAAATACGCCTAAGATCACAGGATACCACACAGAACCTCAACAGGTGATCAGAAAGAGAGAAGACAACCAAGTTTCCAGGATACAACATATTTCTCAATAATTGACAGCCCAATAGGTTTAACAAGTATTCAGATAGTAATACATGTCAATCTAATAGTGAAGTTACCCATTTAGCCTTTACTATGCTCATTTTAAACTTTCCCGTCTTTACCAGATTCATTGCCAAAGTTATAGCCTTTAAAAGAGTCGTTTCAAGAGTTATTAACTTTAATAGATTCGTTTACGGCCAAATAACACTAAATCCATTATGACAAGAAAACGGTCATTAATGTACTCAAAAAGTTTCTACAACCTCAATCTAGCATAATCAACCTTTAACTCAACAGTTTACAATAGTATTAGGCAATTGTTATGACGGATAACCAAAAACAAAATAGCTAACCAA
Source organism: Solanum rostratum (assembly GCA_029948455.1). Lineage (NCBI taxonomy): Eukaryota > Viridiplantae > Streptophyta > Magnoliopsida > Solanales > Solanaceae > Solanum > Solanum rostratum. The sequence continues at coordinate 65,650,010 of CM057045.1, read as the reverse complement.
TATTCAGCTCACAGACGATCACAATATGAAACAAGTACACCTCGGCAATCTCAAATATTATCTAGTATAACAGATTTGGCAAGTATAATCTCAAATATAATAGGAAATCAATATACAGTCTCAGTACAATCAATCTCATTACCACAACCCTTACAATAAAACATTAAGAAAGTACGGTCTTTAACCCAGCAAGTACAATCTTTAACTCAGCATAAACACAAGTATGGTCATTTATGCATTCATTCCAGCATATACTCATGCTTTTTAATCATTATTCACATGTTCAACTCACTCTACAAGAAGGGAAAAGCCTAGCCAATCTGGATGTCGATCAAGTGCTCTTGTCTAATTTATGGGGTTGTACTTTTCTTAGCGATCTCAAAATGTTGTCAAACTGTCAAAAATAGAATTATAGCATTAATACAGTCATTTTGACATTAAAATCATGGAAAATGGGCTTGGGTCAATTTTCGGGCAAAAAACTGGGTCCACAGCAAAATTCTGGAACAAAGACCGGATATTATTTTTCATACTTTTCTGATATTGTACCTCAATTCGGACTCATTTTGGGGTCTAAACAATATAAAACAACCTATGATTTTACTAAATTCTAAATAAAAAAGATGAAAAAATTGCATTTTGAAATTTTCAGTAAATAGTACTAATATGGCAGCAGTTATTTCATCAATTTACCTCAAAGTGTAGAAAAATCTAGAGAATCCAATAACACCATGGTGTTTGCCTAGGAAATATCTTTAATTTGGAATAAAATTTCACTGAATTCCGATCTCAAATGAGAAAGATATTAATATTCAAAGTTTTCGACAATTCACAATAATATACAATAGAAAATCACAAAATTAACCTTGAATGGCATGCCAAAATCAGTGTTCAACACTTCCACGATGTTCGTAGAAAAATACACAAGTTAACTTTTTGAATCGCTCAAACCGAATAAAAAGTTACCTAAAAATGCGGTGTAAAGTTGAGATATATATGATTTCCCCAGAACAAGCCATATATGTATATATATCCACCCGGCATCACTGCCATGCGGCATCACCACATCTAACCATGTGGCATGACATGGTTCAGCCATGTCACCCCTTCCTTTTAGCAACCATCCAACCCTTTTTTAATGTTTCAGGCTCATTTGGAATCCAATTTTTGCAAACTAGCTATGTAACCCATCTAATTTCAATGTTTCATATCCAATGGCATAGATACAATTCCCACCAAAGGTCATTGCAATCCGATTTGGGTCTAACTTTCTTATATCCAACTTTTAACAAAAAAATTGAGGGGTCAAATCACATCCAAAAGTCCCCAGTATCAAATGAAGGGTCGTTTTAGACCAAACTTGACATTTCAGAGCAGATCGCACTATTAGAATTCCCATCTGTACATGTTTTCCAAGGTTATTGACTAAAGTCAACTTTTAGCTAGTTTCTTAACTAAATTTGCCAAAAATGATTTTAACTCACATCGAAAGTCTCGGGTCTTAAGCCAACCATGCTTGTAGCCTAATTTGGCAATACCATAGCTAATGGAACTGTCAGAATTCCGCTCTGAGGCAATTAACTAGTTCATTTTCTAGTTATAATTGACCTTCCAACATGAAAATTTGCATATTTTCCAAATGAACAACCCTACAATCGCACTATCAGTACCAACGAGTCCTAAATATCCTGGGGTCACTTAAAAATGCTCTGATTGACGAGATACGTGCAAAATAATAGGAATGACATAGAGGGTCATTACAACATTCCTCGTTAAAAGAACTTTCGTCAGCAAAAGTAAGAATAAAGGCATACCTGCGGACTCAAATAGGCTGGGGTACTTCTCTCGCATGTCCTGCTCAATCTCCCAGGTGGCCTCCTCAATCGGTCGATGGGGCCACTGGATTTTAACCACTAGTATAGCTCTAGAACGCAACTACTTGACATCTCTAGCCAAAATGGTTGCCGCCTTCTCAACAACGCCAGATGATAAGTCGTGGAAATACGACTTGTACGACGCTTAATACATAGAATTATTGTGAGTTCTTAAGCACATTTGTTAGAATATTATGCGTTTTATGTTTGTTTTGTTGGAAAAGAAGGATTTCATGGAATTATGGGCGTTGGACTGATTTGAGGTGATTTGGAGCTGAAATTGGCTAAATCATAGAAGAGCACTGCTGGTGGATGATTCGGACACACCATATGATACCTGTATGTGGCTGGAAAGCAAAGAAAAATGGCAATAAAGCAGCAACAAAGGTTAAGATGCAAACGTCACAAGCTATCTCGGAGAAAGAATCAAGACGTGTTGATATTGTTGTGCCGGAAAGTTTCTACTGTCAATGACCATTGATGCAGCACATTTGAAGGTGTAAAAATGGTTGAATCACAGTAGCTACATGTCCCAGGACCAAGTAAGACGAAACAGAACCAAAAAGGGAGAAGGAACACACCACGGGCATGTTCACGACCCGTGGTGATGTTCGCCAGCCGTGAAACTGCCCGTCCAGTTGAAGCCTCCAGGAATGACATCAAAGACTTCACCACGACCCTTTTCATGGACCGTGGTGCACTCCACGAACCGTGAAGATGCTTGTACAAGGCACCTAGGCAGTGAGAAAACAAGATGAGCCAAGGCAAATTGCACGAGTGCCTATCACGACCCATTTGCACCTTCACGGATTGTGAAGGTGGTCGTGAAGAAGGAGAGAATTGTGGACAGTTTCAGCATCAAGTAAGGCGCGCCATGACAGGCTATACGGATCGTGAGGAAGACCACAGGGCGTGGTACAGTTTGTGCAACAGTTTGCAACAAGAAATCCAAGTCCAATTAGGATTCTTTTCCTACTTAGTTTAGGTTTACTTTTCCTACTCGTTTTAGGATTGTTTTAAGACTATAAATAGAGCTAGGTTTTATTTCTATAGGGACATCTTGCACCCCACAATTTGGGGCTGCTGGACACACTTTTGGAAGCAAATTTTTCCAGATCTTCTCTTCTATAACGACACTGGACAGTAAGCAAAAAGCCAACAGCGTTAGTTGTGAGTTTGTGATTATCGTTTTGAGTCTTTAATTCTTGTTTGCTTTGCGTTTTGGCGTGTGAATTAAGAATTGATCTCTTCTCCCTTGCAAGTGATTTTAATATGGATTGCATGATGATTCTTGTTCTAAACCTTGCAAGTTCAATAATCTAGACCCACAACTAGGGTTGTGGGAACCATGACGTCTTAATGAAATAGGCAAAACGTAAGGTTTTATTGAGACTTGTATTGTAGGTATTGGGATTTCCTTTGCTTAAAAGTCTTTCTTGATGAGTGCACACATTGAGAACTTGCCCGTATTCATTAGTTGTCCGGAAGGAAATTAATGATTAGGAAAAGGGAATTACAACAGTAGATAGAGGCAATCGACCTACGTTTAAGTCACTTGAGCCCGAGAGGGGATGGTACACTTAGGCTTGGGGATTAGCTTGTATTTAAAGAACTTGAGACCGAGAGGTGATAGTCTTCTGAAATCCAAAGCGAGGCTTAGTATCGAAAATATTCTGAGACCGAAAGGAGATGAATGACATACTTCTAGGAAGGACGGGGAGGTGAACTAGAAGTTACCCAACTCGCTAGATTTTGCATGCAATATAAAGAACAATAAACCCGACGTTGAATGCTTAATAGCTATATGTCATGGGGACCGCAACCCTAGGTCATCATTAAACTTTCTAAGCCTTAGTTTATTTTATCTGCATTCGTACTCATAGTTAGGATCTTAGTTCAAAAACCCCCTATTTTTACTTTTTCGCATTGTTTGTTTTCTGGAAATAGAACCAACAATCAAAGTAGGATAACTAGTAAAGTTGTTTCAACCTATTCCCTGTGGGATCGACCCCGACTTCTTAGTTGGGTAAATATACTGCTAACGATCGTCCATATTCTGTAAAAAGGAGTATGTTTGAACGTTATCATAGACGATCATCCAACTCAACTGAATTATATTGTAGCACATGTGACTCGTCTAGTATGTACCAGCGCAACATCAACATGGAAAACCAGGTGTACAGATGAATATGCTAGAGGTAAGGCTAACTTATATGCAAATAGCCTAACTCGCCTCAAGATCTCAAATGACCCACTATAGCGGGGACTGAGCTTACATCGTCGGCCAAATCTCATCACTCTCTTTAAGGACAATACTCTCAAAAACACCCTATCACCAATCCCAAAACACATCGGGACTCCAAGGGTCTAAACACTTAAAGACTTCAACTCTAAGAACATAAGTAATTCAACCCTGATCATGATCCCACTAACCTCCAAACTATAAAATACATGCCTATAATATACCCTTAAGGACCTGGATGGTACCCTTCGATTGGTCATCAGTCTGGAGGATGGATGCATACTTAAAGCACCCAAGTGTCCAAATCTCTCTGAACCACTCTCCAAAAGTTTGAGATAAATTGTAAACCCCAATGCATCAGCACACAACTTAAGCCAACATAGGAAGCATCACAATATGTTGTAAATCCCTCACCCTCAACAGGAAGGGTCGGAATAGGAGTGAAGGTCAACAATTCCTTTAGCCCTAGAAAATTGGCTTGACACTCCTCAGACTAGGCAAATGGTACATCCAGGTGAGTCAAATGAGTCAACGGTGTTGTAATAGTAAAAAACCCCTCCTGCTAAACCAACAAAACTCATGACCTTAGTGACATAAGTAGGCCTAGGCCAGCCACGAATAGCCTCGATCTTAGCTGGATCTACCATAATGGCATCTTTGGACACCGCGTGCCCCAGGAATGTTACAAACTCAAGACAAAACTCACCTTTAGAAAATTTAGCATACAACATGTGATCTCTCAATATCTGTAGCACTATCCAGAGATATTAGCATGCTGATCTCGACGTCGTGAATACACCAGAAATATCATCTATGAAAACTATAACAATTAAATTCAAGTACGGCCTGAATACACGAGTCATCACATCCATAAATGTAATAGGGGTATTAGTCAACCTAGAAGACGTAATTAGGAACTCATAATGGTCATAACATGTCCAAAATACAGTCTTCAAAATATCGTCGGCCCTGATCCTTAACTGATGGTAACCCGATCTCAGATCTATCTTAGAAAATACTGCAACTCCCTATAATTGGTCAAACAGAATATCAATACGAGGCAGAGGATAATGATGTTTCACTGTCACCTTATTGAGCTGCCTTTAATCAATATATATTCAGAGAGTCTCCTCCTTCTTTTTAACAAAAAAAAAATGAGGGCTACCTAAGGAGAAACATTCGGTTATATGAAACCTATATCTAGAAGACCCTAAAGCTGAACACCGAGCTTTTTAAACTCGGCAAGGTCCATTTGGTACGAAGGAATAGATATGGTCTTAGTGTCTGCCTCAACTTCTATGGAAAAATCAACATATCTCTCCGATGACAACCCAGGAAAATCAGCAAGAAACACATCTAGGAATACACAGACCACTAAAACTGACTCTATAGTAGGAGCCTCAGCTGTCATATCACAAACATGATCCAAGTATGTCAATTAACTTGTAGTTATCAACCTTTGAGCTTGAATGTATGAAATAATACAGATCGGTGCACTATTAACCAATCCCTACCATACTACTGGAGACATACCAGATATAGTTAAGGTAATAGTCTGGGCGTAATAATCTAACACAACATGATGCATAGCTAACCTGTCCATACCCAAGGTAACATCGAAATAAACATATCCGGCAATATCAAATCTGCCCGCATATCAAAAATTTCTTTCACAATCCTAACTTTATCCAAAAGTGTGATATCGGTATTAATAGATTTGTCTAAGTTCATAAAGTACACTCTTTTTCTATAGATTGAGCTAATTTTAAGGATTTGAGGTGAGGAAAGGCAGTTTAAACAGGTTAAAGCTATTACACATTGAAGTAAGTTAAGGTTTTTACTCAATTAAGAAGTTTTTTCAAATTGATATTGTTTTTCGTATAGGTGATGAACATATATGTTAACACACATAGGACTTGTAACTATTATACAAGGCATATGTATTCGAAGAAATACAAGCTTTATGCATTGGTTAATTTCTATGTCACGGCTATTTTTTGATGCATTACATCGGGCATGATAAATAAAGTTTTATGGCCTTATAATCAATATTGTGCATGATTGAATCATAATTCATTGTTTTAAAGGTTGTTTTTATGAATTCATGCAATATAAGTATTTTATAATTATGAATAATCTTAGAAGATATGCATGCATGGTGATTTAATGAATCTGTGAGTAAAGGATGCTTTTAAATAAAGTATCAAGTATTTTATAAAACTGAATCCTTTCGATTGAACTATTTTCATTATAAAAAATGATCATGATTTAGATGCTTTAGATAAATCTCTTATAAGTATGTTATGGAATTATGATCTAAAGGAGTTATTCTTCTAACGCAAGTTATGAATAATTTGGTATTACTAGACTCTTACCATTTCAAAGACTATGAATATGAATATGCATGTTATTACGTCGCACGTTTACTAAGCACTAAGTAGATCTAGGGATGGAGGCTCATACATTAGTAGAAATATGAGTCTTTTAGTAGAAATTCTTTGTCTCAAAACTACATGCCATAGTAGGATGAGAAGGTTCCTCGTTAGTTGAGGCATGACTCTTTGATATACATGTCACACATTAGTTGAGGCTTGACTTTAGCTAGTGGCCTCATCTAGGCTTATAATTATGATCTACACCTTGGCAAGTGGGACGCTTTCTGTTCGATGCGAGAATAGTAAATTCATGTTTTAACTCATATAGTTTATGTCAATTAAAAGTATCTTTTACAAAAGACTTACATCATGATTATAATTTTTTTAGAAATACTGCATTGATCTTGTTTTATGCCTTCAAAAATCAAATTATCAGTTTTACTTCATGTTTAGTTTGGTCATTGTATTATTACGTTTTCAGATTCATCATGTATTACGTTATGTCATTGCAAATTCCTCATACTCAGTATATTCCATAATACTAACTGCATACTTTTTTGCCCATATTATAATATAATATTATATAAAATATATAATGCAGATGCTCCCTTTCATCCCCACGGTTAGTATCAACCTACTTTATTTATGAGTCCTCATAGGTTTAGGACAAACTTAAGTTATTTTTATGTAGTCGCTTACAATTTTCAAATTTCAAGGTTAGCTAGGAGTTTGTCCAAGCAACTCGTTTATGACTAGTGGAGACTTTCAGACATATGTTTAGACATACTGCTATGTTACCTATATTAGGTTCCTTCTTCCTTTATGATGTGTGATATTCAGAAATACAAGCTTTATGTGCTTATAAATTTTTATGTCACGACTATTTTGATGCATTACACCGATCATGCTAAATAAAAATTTTTGGCCTTACATGCAATCTCATTCCATGAATTGAGCATGTTTTGGTGTTAGTCATGCACTATTCGTTTGCTTTATAATTGCATATTTGATTTCACATGTAGACATGGTTATGACACATGAATTGTCTGTATGCGTTATGATATGGCACATGAATTATTCATACAACATATGAATACGAATCCAATATACTTCATTAGTTACTGTATAACCCATCCCCCAAGTAACTTGATGTTGTGAGTACATTTTTACATCATTAATGTAATCAAATATATCTCAGGTCAATTTACTTTTGTCATAGTGTTGAATCTGCATATTTGTAATATCCTCACACGCCAATAGCAAATCAATTCACATATATTTTAATGAAAAATTCGGATAGTCTGAATGGGTAAAATTTGTTCGTATCTAATATTTACACTACGCCAATACAATAATAATAATAATATCTCCAATGAAATCTCACTCTATGGGGTGTGGGAAGGGCAGAGTATATGCAAACCTCATCAGTACCTATAAAGGTAGAGAGGATGTTCCTGAAAGACCCTCTGATACATTATATGTGTTCATACATAAATTCTTAATATTTAATCATAATTTATTAATACAAATTCTCACCATATTTAAAAAAGGAAATGATGATAATTCATTGTATGAAGCACATAACATATGATGTGAAATTGTGTTGTATTTTTATCTACGGACCCCATCTTAATGCATTGAATATTATAATTATATTTAGGTGCCACGCTTGATACTTACTGTTTTAATATATGCATATTGGAAATACACAATTGATTATATTTGGGCACGTCTATTAAACTTTATTTTGAAAAGATAATGGTGTCCTTTTCAAAACCAGTTGAATTTAGTCTCATGCCCCTCCAATTTCCTCTTAAACCTTTTTTTGCCAAAATAGATTATAATATATTCCCCCAAAAAATTAACAATTATTCATTTTTGTAATAAGATATTTTGTAAATTCATGCGCATTTCAAAGTTTTTGAATTTAAAAGCAAGTAATAGCGTACGATCTTGCATTAATCCTACAAGAAAATGGATGCACTAAAACACAATTTTTTTCCTTTTTTCGTCGTTAATTTTTACTGACAAAAGAGGAATTATTGAGTAAAAACAAAAATAAGAGGATTTGGCCTAATATATAAATTCCACGAAACAGCCTTTCTATTTCTATGAAGTAGTGGTAAGGTTTGTGTACATTTTATTCTGCCCAGACCCCACTTGTGGGATTTTACTGGGTATATTAATGTTGTTGTTTGACCTAATATATAATTTTATTTTATTTTAAAGTATTTTGGATTTTGTGTGTCCACTTGAGAATATGTATATAAGGGAAGAGATAGATTATTAGATAAAGGTTGCATGCCTCCTCGTAGCAAACTCTAATAATTGATGTCATGCATTCAAGTATCTTGTTTATAATTGTGTCTCTGTTTTCCTAAGCTGCCATGTGATTTACTAGGGTACCTTTGGTCTCTCATATTTTCAACCTATACATACATACACACTGATTACTAACATATATCACATATCTACCCAAAATTTTCCTGTCGTGGAACTAGGGATGGCAACAGGACCGTGCGAGTTGAAATAATCTTTTGCAAGAGAATTTTCTGAACATCTTTCTTCAAATTTTATTTTCATGCATTAAACACAGAAGAACTTTGAAACAGGAAAAAGAAAATAAGAATACATATGAAATTTCTTCTGTTAGTAAATAAAGTTATATTTCGGTCAATCCTATAACGATGAGAGTATATTTGTCCCCGATGATTAATAAAAGACAAATTTAAACCTTTTCCATTTTCTTTTCTTATTTCAACAATGAAAGTGTGCCAAAAAAATTGTAAATGCTCTGTGGGGGAAGAAATTCAAAAGGGCACAAGGACACTTTCAAGAAACTTAATTAATTTTCAAAGCTTAATTGTATTATATTAATTTGATATTTAAAAATAAAATTTTAGATATTTAAAAACTATTAGTTGGAATTTTTTTCATATTAATGTGATGAAAAAATATATCCTAAAATATTACTTAATGTTTAAATCATTTGACTGTCAAAATAGAATCTATGATAATTAAAAAGGAACAGCAAAATCATATTATATTTGGATTCAAATTCAAACTTCCTAACTCTAAGGCTAGTCAATCGCGATATTTTGTCCCCTCATAAAATAAATTTATTTGATTCGTGTAAACACTAATATTTGATCTGAACCAGATAGGTGGATGACGAGCTAAGCGAGTGGAAAGCCTACCCATACCAATATAACAGCTTGGGCTTCCATTCTCGTAATTAACCAAAAACTCTTTAATTTGAATAGACAAGTAAACCAAAAAACAAAGAATTTGCGCGTGGCAATGAATTTGGTTTGCTTGTTGTTTGTGTGCCTCCATAAGATGTAAAAGCAAAGAAGTTGATACATCATCTTGTATTCATTATGCCTACAAATTATTATTATTATTCTTATTCTTTGTTGCCTCACATCGCATGCCTACACATATATTCCCTATATATACTCACTTCCCTGTTCCCAACTCTTCCCACCTCCTCCTTCCCCATCTCTATATCTCTCACTCTTTTCATCAAACACCTTCTATTCATCAATCAATGGCTCTCTCTGGTTTTGAAGGATTTGAAAAAAGGCTCGAGCTACACTTCTCCGGCGATGATCCCCTCATCCAAATGGGTGGTCTAAGACAATTAGACTTCGAATCAATTGAAGAGGTATTAAGTGCAGTGCAATGCACTGTTGTATCAGCTGTTGGGAATCAATACTTTGATTCTTACGTCCTATCAGAATCAAGCCTCTTTGTTTACCCAACTAAAATTATAATCAAAACATGCGGAACTACTCAGCTACTGAAATCAATCATCCCATTGATTCAATTTTCATGCGATTTAGGATTTATTATGAGTGAATGTAGGTATACTCGAGGCAATTTTATTTTCCCAAAAGCTCAGCCATACCCACACACAAATTTCAAGGATGAAATCTTCTATCTACAAGAACAATTACCAATTCATCTTTGTTATAGAAAAGCCTCTGTTATGCCTTCCAAATTCATTTCTCATTCTTGGCATGTTTTCACTGCTTCCGACAAATTTTACGAAGAACCCAATAATGATCTTTTCACTATAGAAATTTGTATGACGGAGCTTGATCGGGTACTTGCTAGGAAGTTCTTTAAGCACCCAAATATGGCTGCAAATGAAATGACGGAGATGACGGGGATTTCGGAAATTAACCCAAATGCTTTGATTTGTGATTTTGTTTTTGATCCCTGTGGATATTCCATGAATGGAATCGATGGAGATCGTTACTCTACTATTCATGTGACCCCTGAAGATGGTTTCAGTTATGCAAGTTATGAATGTGTCGGGTCAATCTACGATGACCCGAATGACATTGTTAACATATTGAAGAAAGTCGTGCAAGTTTTCCGGCCGGGGACTATGTCGATTTCGACTACGTCGACCAGCAATGAGGTTTGGACGAGAATTGCTAAAGCTGTCGAGCCACTAGGAATGAAATGCCGGAGCTGCACAATGGATGATTTTCCGTCTGCGGGGAGCGTCGTGTTTCAGACTTTTTCGTCTTGCCGGAAGTAGGCGGCGGAGCAGCGGCAGCAATGGTGGCAACATGGTGGTATTATGGTAGATAAGTGGTTTTGAGAAGTAAAGGGAGGAAGTAGGGGACCTTTTTTCTTTTCTTCTTTGTTTTTGTATTTCTCTTTTTATCTTTTATTTTAATTTTGTTAGAGTTTTTTAGTTGAAAATTTTTTAATTAAAAAGAGGTAGAAAAAATATTGATGCATGAGTTATGTAATTGCAATGAACTTGATGGTGGATGATCTTGATGATCAATGTAAGCTTTGACTTGTGCAGAGTGATGCAAGTAAATTTTTACCATAAGCTTATCTTAAGAGTCTGTTAAAAAATATAAATATATTCATTAATTTAAATTTGCACTTATTATATAAAAAAACTTTGTTATTAATGCTATTACATTTTAAACTTTAATGGTTATCTTAAAAGATTTATCACGAGTTAGCTATAATCAGATTGAACCGTTGTATTTGAAAAAAAGAAATGAAGAGAAGGGAAGATAGTGGGCTTAGGTTAATATATCATGATAATGCACCCCACTTTATGTTTGTCACGCCTAGAGAAATTTGTTGAGGTTGCATGTTTATGTCTAGTTAGTAGTGGGGGATGTTAAAAAGTGGATCAATCTTTTTCTAGCTAAGTTTTCATTTTGTCTTCATTCTCATCTCTTTCTCTCCAATGACAATTGCATGGGCTTCTCTTGGTTTTTTTTCCCTCTATGATGAGGCATGCATCTTAATTAGGTAAATACTTTCCTAGTTATTATGATTGGATCAAATTTTATGGTTATGTAAGGTATTGTGTGTGTTTTACATTAACAATAATATAACTAGTGTAATTTTCCATAAGTGTAGGTTTAGAAGAGTAGAGAGTACACAAATCTTATCACTGTCTTAAGAATGTTGACAGATTGTTTCTAATAGACTCTCGACAGTCGGCTCAATTCGTCTCTTTAAAAAGAGCTACGTAATAACTAGGAGATGATTAAGTCAAACTCATAAAATTGTGAACTAAATTATGAAATTTTGATCATTAAATTGTCCAGGACAAACTTTAGCACTTTTCACAAAGTGTGTGTTTATCCATAATGAGGGATATGATCTTCTTTGAGGCCACTCTTTAAATTATGTTACCATTAGTTCATTGGATTAACATCACCTTTAAAACTAGTACGGTGATTTTTATGTTTTTCAAAAACAATTTTTTGGAACATATCCTCTCCACCATGAGGATAAAATTTAAACAGTGGCCTCAATAAAGGAAAATTGTGCGAATTCCCAATAATGAAGGGCTCAAATGTATTGGCTACTATTTGCAAGGCCCATAATATATCAAAGGTGGATTGGGCTCTTAAGCTACCAAACAAAAAATAAGTGGAGGGGAAAAAAAGGAGAAAACTACACGAAATAGACTTAATGTGATATTAGTTACTTAAATTGGATCCAATTCAAACTATTTACCTTCAATAGACCTGTGGCCCAAACTATTTACCCTCTTACTCCACTTTTCTTTTCTTTTTATTTCGCCCATGACATCAGCACGATGTCAGCATAACTGCTATGAAATAATCCTCTGTGATACTCCAACAGTATATATATAGATATATATTATACTGGTATCATATAGGATGAACTTATCCATCTGTGATACTCTGGCGGTATATTGGTACCATATTGGTATCATATAGGATTATGCTCTTTTTATTTAAGAAATAATTAAACTCTCAATTAGTAGAAAATATATTCTTTGTGATACTACATCAATATATTGATACCATATTGGTATCATATAAGACTGAAAATTAATTTTCTGTGATACTCCATTAGTATATTGATACCCTATCGGTATCATATAGTTTTGGGCTCATTTTTTAAGAAATTGAACAATTAAGAGAAAATTATTAAAGTTATTTATTAAATTCTAAATTAGTAGAAAATATATTCTTGTGATACTCCATCGGTATATTGATATCCTATCGGTATCATATAATTTTGGGCTCTTTTTTAAATAAATAAAATAATTAAGAGAATTATTAAAGTCACCAACTTGTACTAAATTCTAAATTAGTAAAAAACATATTCTTTGTGATACTTTGTTGATATGTTGATACCATATCGATATCATATAGGACTAGAGTTTAATCATCTGTGATACCATGTCGATATATGGATACCCAATTGATATATCATACAAGATGGGTACTGACGTCCGTGTGCAAATTTTAATAGTAAGAGGGCATAAATGTAAGAGGGTATATGAATGTAAATAGTTTGATTCAAAGGGACATCGGTTTAGTCCCCCAAAAAAAAGGAAAAGAAAATGTAATGTGGGCCTTACATATAGGAGCCGGTTCATGTAGCATTGAATAATAATACATTGCAAGTGTTAATAATCTTAGATAAATCAATTTAAAATGAGTTTGGATATTATCTTTACAGTTGATATTGAATATAACTTGTATCTTTCATCATTCTATTCTAACTTTTCCTATGTCTCAATTTTAGAATCACAATTAACACTTATAGCAACAATAATGAATCATATTGTTTAGAAACACTTTGCGTTTCAAGTACTAAGCATGTTAGAGGCATCATAGCCATATGTTATTGTACATTTTTTTCTTTCTTTCGAATAGTAGTATATACGTTGTATACGTGTGCATACAACGTCAATGTATACCTGTTATCCTTTCCAGCCTTATTTTTATTTTTAATTTTTTGCCGGCTTAGTTTTGGACTTCTCAACAAAATCTTATATAGAGTCGACTAAATAATTAATTTTCAAAATGTGGTCAAATTAGAGGCAAATTTTTAATATGAGACACGTGAATTTATGATCTCTTTATAAATTAATTATTTTTATGTATATTGGTAGTCATGTTATAAGATGGTACACTTGGTTGGATATTGAATCATCTGCCTAGAGGACTAGAGGTCAATTCATACTTAATAATAATAATAATAATAATAATAATTGTTATTGTGATTGTAGTCATATTTTAGAAATTTTAAATTCATCTCTGAATCCAAGTGACAATAAAGAACAAATTATTGATGTTGTCTTTGCCCTTGTTTGTTCACTTATATAAAGGGGTAACTAGTGACAAATTTTGTGCATTACATGGGTTTAATATGTGTTATTATTTTATTTTTGTAATTTATGTGATGCAGGTAGAATTCAGAGAGTCAATAACTTTAATATGATATTTAGATATTTTAAGTTGTTAATTGGTTGATTTATAGTATTTTAAGTAGTTTTCAAAGAATATATATTACTCCCTTCGTCTCAATTTATGCGGCCCTAACAGAATTTCGAGAATCAATAGACCGTTTTATATGTCTTTTAAATATTTAAAATTGTTAATTATTGTGATTTATAATACTTTTTACGTAATTTTAAATAATATATGTCACTTCTTTTGTCTCAATTTATGTGGCACTAATAGAATTAGTTAAACGAACTTTTTGTATATCTTTTAAATATTTTCAGTTGTTAATTATTGAGATTTACAGTATCTTTTTTCGCTATTTTTAAATACATGTTACTCTCTCTCTCTCTCCAATTATATGTGATATCAACCAATTTTTTTATATGTCTTTTAAATATTTTAAGTTATTAATTCTCATAGTTTAGATTAGATTTTCACAGTTATATATATATATATATATATATATATATATATATATATATATATATATATATATATATATATATATATATAATAAGACAAATAAATTAAAACAAAAAAAATCACGAAAAATTATCAAATATCCCCTAACTTTTAATTATTATTTTTTTTTTGCAATTTTTGAATATAAAAAAAGTTAAAAAAATAAGATACTTAAATTAAAATTTAAAAAATAAAAAATTTATAAATATACTATCGAACAGGCATATCAACTAGCTGCATGCTTGAGGAACTTACCTGATGACTCATATATAAGTAATAAATAAATATAATGGAAAAGAACCATACCTCCAACACCAAAAAATCAACATAATAAGGAAAGCATCTCTAATCTAGCCGTCTTTTTCTTACTTTTTAAATAGCACACAATTTCGCATATTTTTAATACCATCAAAATCTCTTTATAACAATTATTTTTTTATAATAACAATCATGTCTTTTATTGTAATCTATTTTTTATTTTATATTACATTCCTATTTTTATTTTATTTTTAGTTTTTAACTATAACAGCTAAAAAATATCTTGACAAATGATAGTGAATTTTGATTGTAGTATAAAGGTAGCATGAAATAAAAAAGGAAAGGAGGGGAACATGAATTTTTATAACCAGGCCAACACCTTAAAGAAACATGTCATTTATTAAAGGGAAACAATAAACTTACAGATGGAACAAAAATGAAGAAGCAGTTGTCTATTCTGCATTCAAATCCTCAATTAGCAATATTCCTGTTGAAGTTATCAAAACAAAGAAAGTACTTAAGTTTATCAAGTCACTTCATTAGCTTTAAATTAAACATGACAATTGACATATTAATCAAACAAATATTTTCACTGTTATTATTGGTCAAGGAAAGTACCTATCTGAAATTAACATGTGTCAATTGTTACAAATGATAGTGGGAATGAAACTGCCTTTCAGTAACATAAATGATTAAACATGAATTTTTTATAGTTTAATTAAGTGATTAGTTACTGGTTGACACGTATTAGTCTTTTATTGAAAGATGTTTGGCATGCGTTTAAGCACAAAAGGAAGTTGTAAATGTCACCTTTTTAATAGTATATCAAAAGATAGGTGGGGGAGTATGTGTTTCATTTGTATTGGTCTTTTTAACTTAATATGATCATTGTAATTTCAATTTTTTTAATGTAGTATGGATAGTTCTACTTATTTGATTCCAAACACAGCTCCTAAGTCATGTTGTAATGATTCACGACATTTTGCTTTTTTTTTTTTTAATGTTTCTAGATTGTTTTGCCAGGGAGTGATATATGTGTCAACATGAAATGAAAAACATTTTTAGCATATTTTTTTACTATCATCACTAAATGAATTCGATAACTAATATCGTCAGAGAAGTTGAGAGGAATATTTTCACATCGTGATTGACAACTTCTTTTGCTTTGTAGATGCGACTCATATCCTTCATAATTCTTTCTTATAAATTAGACTTCTAAAGTTGTTTCTGCCCCTTGTTCCTGCTTTAGCTTATAAGCTATTGTCTTATTGATTTTTTTAGTTTCAGTAAAGTGCTTAAATGGTCTAATTTTTTATTTAGTCGTAAATCCTGTTGGTTGGTAATTTACATTTTCATATTCTATTTTACTCTTCGGGGTTCTTTACCTCACGATATTACTTCATCTTTTAAGGTGTTTTTTGCTGATTTTTATGGAATTCCACATTCTCCATGCTACTCTCATCAGAGTCTAAGCTGGTGATGCTTTTCGCTGCTGTACTTGTGACATAGCCTTTTATAAATTTATTTTAATTTTATATTTTATTATGAAATATTTTTATTTTTACATGTAAGAAATCTGGGGAAAAAATTATTTTCTTATCCAATTCAATTTGTAACTGATTAGAAGAGATCATTGTCTCATGTGAATTTGGTTATCCTCAAGACATTAGAACCTAATGAGAGAAAATTTCAAATGGAACAAAAAAGGTGGAAAAATAAAATCTCCTAAATGGCAAAAAAATTGCTTTAGCACTTTGACTACATGGACAATTAAAGACCCTTCTTAACAACTCACAAATGAATTTAATCTCACCAAAAAAAATTGATGTGGCAAAAAAATAATCAAAAACGTGTATTTTTTGTGATTTTTTGTTGAAGCTTGGTGATTCAACTATATCATGGAAGTCTAAGAAACAAAATACAGTAGTCAAGATCTCTACAGAAGTAGAGTATAGGTGTTTGGATGCCCTAACAATTGAAGTGGTGTACCACCTAGTAAAATTACCAAAATACCTCTAGATGAAGGATGCTTGCATAACGCCTCTTTCCAAACTCCGTTAGAAAATTCAAGGTCAAAATCACAATGGAAAATTCAAGGTTAGAATCACAATCGGTAGGAAAAATTGTGTGAAAAAATGGTCTTAGTTGATTTTTAGAGCAACTGGATCGAAAGATAACTTTTCGATGCAAATACACAATTTCATAAAAGTGCACGACATGCCCGCATCGTGGACTTGTCGCGATTTTATACTTTACAGGGTTCTAATATTTTCTAGGGCATTAGAAAATCGGTCAAAAACTTTTTGGAAAAAAGTGAACTGGTAAGCAACAGGTCCGCGTCATGTACCTGGTCCACCGACCTGTACCAGGTAAGTTCAAAGTTTTAAATCTTTTGAGAGGCATTCCAAACATTTTCCCACCCTTTCTAAACTTAATCCACGATCAATATATGTCAATTTTTATCTAAAAAGGGTTCCTAAACCCATTCTAAAGTCTCTTACACAAAAACTAAGTAGAGACTATGAGCGAAGAAGAGGAGAAAGAGCTAGGCTTCAGAGGATTGAGGCTAACTTCTTGCGAAATTGATCGTCAAACTCCATACCATGTATGTAAGGCTAATCTAAATCATGTAATTGTTCTTCTATGTGCACCTTGATTGAGCTAGAGTGAAAGATGAACGTATTGAGTCTTTATGCATATTTTCTTACAAAATTATACATATCCTACGTATTTTCATATGTTGATGATCATCATAAATTTGATTTTACTGAATAAATGCTTTTACATGAGTTATTTCACAAATTCTATATGTTAACTTTATAAAAGATTGCATGAATAAAACTAGTGATTGAGTCTATAGCCTTGACTTGAGAATGTTGATTATGATTGTGATGTGAGCATGATGGTGGGTTGATAGAACTTGATGGTCCTGTGAGTATTCATAATTGAACTCTGAAGATTGGTCTAATTGATTGCCCTTTTAATGATTGGTCTAGCTCTCTTAAGGATATGATTGAGAATTGATTAGATGATTGATAGACTGAAAGGCCCGATTGTGATAGAACAGATAGATTAATTTAGAGTCCTTATGAGACTAATTGATCTGATCGATTGAGATGGATTATGAGCATTGAGTCATGGAAGGAGTATCAAGCACCGAAATAAGTAAGAGTAAGCCCAACTCAAACTCATTAACTACATCATTAAGTGTAGATGAGGATTGAATCATTAAATAGGATGTTCCCTCTTAATTAGAAGTCCCTAAAATAATAACAGATTTGATTGATCGGACCCATTATGGATTCAATTCGTTCTTTACCGGCAAGTACTAAATAATGGTGGCAACATCAGCGAGATTGTTGTACAATCACTGGCACATAAGTGATTATTGTCGGATAAGAGAAACTTCCTGATAGGTTCTATTTTGATAGTACCCTGATTGGAATGGATTTGATTCAGATTGGATTGGATTGTATTGATGGTTCATTACTTATTATTTATTCTTGCTTTAGATAGACATTTGACATTCTGATTGAGTAGTTTTTGAGTTGATGTTATTCTATGTTATTCTACCTATATCTGTTTTATTCAGCCATTTTACATACTCGTACATTCCACGTACTGACATCCATTTGGACTGCATCATTTTGTGATGCCGATACAGGTACTAGAGATCATCAACAGGCACTCCGTTGAAGATTTATTTCACACATCAGCTATTAGTGAGTCCTCCTTGACTTTGGAGGATGCTCATGATTTGTTTCATCTAGATTTATAGAGTTAGACTTTAGATTTGCTTTACTTTGATTTAAGGTAGTCATG
Organism: Solanum rostratum; assembly: GCA_029948455.1. NCBI lineage: Eukaryota > Viridiplantae > Streptophyta > Magnoliopsida > Solanales > Solanaceae > Solanum > Solanum rostratum. The sequence continues at coordinate 65,631,220 of CM057045.1, read as the reverse complement.
AGTTTGTCATTGGCGCCAATTAAATAGTGATACAGGCTTCATAGACTAGAGTTGATTTGTCGACTAGATATTATTGGAGCTAGTTCATTTCATACTAGCCTCATTGACTTGATTCAACCATTTATATATTGAGATTGTTCACCCATTTACTATCTTTAGTCTTTTGCTGATATGTTGAATATTGATTGATTGAATATGATGAGGCCAAATGGTTCACTTGGGGACTAGCAATAGTCTCTGAATGTCGGCCATGTCCAGGGTAACCTCCCGGGGCGTGACAGGTGGTTTGGGTCATAAGTTTACTCAAGGAACTGAATGTTCAATTGACTGAACCTGCTATCATCCACTATGACAGCAAAGCAACTATACAAATTGCTGCAGATCAAGTCTTTCATGAACGTACTGTCGCGCCCTATTTTTTCCTCGCGGAGAAATAGGAACCTGGACGACGTCGTGGCAATGACTCTTTTGGGATTTTTAATTTCTAGAGTCGCCACCTAATGAATTAAGGTGCATTAGGACACCATTCTAGCCTAAGGGTCAAAGGTCAACCAGAGAGGGGGTTCGGGCTCAAATTACCTCGAAGGGAAGGTGTTAAGCACCCTTCGAGGTCCGCAAAGGCGGGTCCCGACCGTGTCTCGTATTTATTAAGTGGGGGTGAAAACACAAGTAAAGGTCTCTTTTAATATTTTTCTAAGTTAATCCTAAGTGACAAAAGTTTGAGCAAAATACAAGTAATAAATGAGTTTAAACTAAGCTTGGTTATTAAATTCTCGGATCAGACGCACTTGGTTTTATTACCAAGCCCCAGGACGAAAACAAAGGTTTCATCCTATTGGGGTTAAGCGTATGTCATCCTTTCCGAGTCCTATCTACCCCTACCCCCCTCCTAAGTTCATTTTTTATTAATCTTAAGAGCGCTTTTAAAGAAAAGAAAATGGAAAAAGTCTAACGCTTCCTAAAAATGCCTATCGTCCCTCCTAATGTCCAAGAGGCGTTGGACATCTATTTTGGTAGGTTCTAGACTAAAACAAGCTTAGGTTTCCTATTAGACGCGCGTAACACAACAAAAGGAACTTTTGAAGACAACACTTGGCACATATGGTTTCATATAGCCTCAAAGAATAAAACACGTGAGCAAAAGATGACGTACTCAAACATAATTGGGTTATTTTCATTAAAGGCCAAGGCATTATATTGACTGAAATGGAATCCTAGAGGCATGTTCTTTGGAAATGTTTTCGAATATCCTATAGGCATGCTTTTCTATAAACAAAACAACTTAGGCATATTATACATAATTTTTTTATAAAACTAAACAATTAAATACTTAAGCATGTTTTTCTATAACAAAAGCAACTTAAACATATATGATTTAAAAACAAACGCTTAAGCATGCTTTTCTATAAAACAAAACAACTTAGGCATATTATACATAATTTTTATAAAACTAAACAATTAAATACTTAAGCATGTTTTTCTATAACAAGAGCAACTTAAACATATATGATTTTTAAAAAACAAACACTTAAGCATGCTTTTCTATAAAGCAAAACAACTTAGGCATATTATAACAATTAAATACTTAAGCATGCTTTTCTATAACAAAAGCAACTTAAACATATATGATTTAAAAACAAACACTTAAGCATGCTTTTCTATAAAACAAAACAACTTAGGCATATTATACATAATTTTTATAAAACTAAACAATTAAGCATGTTTTTCTATAAAACAAAGCGAATTAGGCACATTTAACATAATTTCTATAAAACTAAATACTTAAGCAATGTTACACATGAGTTCTAAAAATAAACAAACCAAGGACATGATTTAGAAAAGAATAATATTTATTTACGTATTCCTATAGGCACAAGTTCTATCACGTGGAACATGTTCTTGAGATCTAAAAATTCAAAATATAACCTTTAATGCCACAAATATCCTAAGAACATTATTTTTTACAGGTAAACAAATAAGACAATGTAATTCTTTCATTAACGGTCTGGAATGCAACTAACCATATAATTAATCGACACATAGGAGGGAAGAATGTTAACAGGAATTGTCCATTTCCACATACACACAGGAACTTCTAAACATGGGTAGATGAACACCCTAAGCAAGGTATCTAAACTAAAGTGCGATATTATATTTTCCTTAGTTGAATCAAACAGGGAGGACGGTGCTAAACATGCTAATCACACAACTCTAACGTCATTTATTTATTTCATATATTTTCCGAATCCTAAATTAATATTTGCCTAGGTGAGTTATATGGAAGAAAGCAAGCAAATAAATCCCCTCCCCTCTCATTATATCCCCATTTATTACAACAACTTTTAAGAAAAATAAATACAACAATGCAGAATTAATATTAATCTTCCGGATCTGTCTCGCCCCCAAGTGATTCTTCAAGATCTTTGACAAAGATACTTTGCGAAAATCCTGCACACTTAGAGAAAGGCTGGCAGTACCATCATACTAGAAGAATCGACTGCGCACAACAAATCTAAAACATATATATTATATAAAAAAGAAAGGGTTCGGAGACCAACCACTGAGTAATTAACAGGAAAAACCACTTTGCTTGCGGGCGAAAAACTTTTCTTTTGGAGAACAGAAGAGACAATCTTATATGAATGAAGCCTTTTTGTTATTGCTTTCTCTTTTCTTTTTCGTGCCCCTCTTAAGTGGAAGAGGGCCCTTTATATATTGAAGATAACGGATGAGACAGAAGGCAAGAATCACAATCACGTATTTTCCTTTTATGTGAGCGGAGATGATTAAGGAAAAAACAGCAAAAATTACCAAAATTAAAGGGTAAGAACCTGTCAGATTTTAAACAAGGCAACAATCTCTTAGAAGGCAGGTAATCCCAATCGTTATTAAAGGTAAATTAATATATATATATATATATATATATATTTTTTATATATGCTAAGACTATTTTAGCAGATTTTCAGTTAAGGAAAAAAAAATGCAATCAGGGAGTGCGTAAAAGGAGAGCACACCATGTTTACAAAGAATACTATTTTACTTACTAATTGATATTCTCCCATAAATCAGAATATAATTTGGGTTCAGGGAGGCGTATCACCATTTTAACAAGACAAGTCGATAATTATGAAAGGACGAGAATTTACCCGAGATGATTTCGCCGAAAAACATATCAATTGAATCGAATCCAAACGCGCCGGCTAGTAGTAATTCCATAATGCGATAGAATTAACAATCAATTAGTTTTAGCTCCGCTACGGCTTCGTTAGTTGGGGGTTTTGTCTCGGAGGGCTTTCTGGCGGCGGGGGCTGTTGTGCTTGGTGGCAGCGGGGCTGTGGGGGTTTTGGTGGTGGCATCGTGGGGGCTGTGGGCGAGAGGGAGAAGCGTGAGAGAGGGAGAGAGAGAGGAGGCGGGGACGGGGAGAGAGGGTGACTGCCGCGGCGTGAGGCTGGCGGCAGTTTTGGGGTTGCTGTTGGTGGCTGGAGGTAGAGGAGAGGGGAAAGAGAAGAGAGGGGCTGCCGGCGTCGCGTGGAGGGTGGCGGCGACGCACGGCAGCGAGAGGAGGAGGAGAAGAGAGGGAGCAGCGGCGGGGCTGCGGGGTCGCGGCGGAGGGGAGTGAGAGATGTTGAGGGAGGCGGTTTGGAGAGAAAAAATAAAAATGGGACTAGGGTTTTGTGTATTAGGGATTTAAAAGTGGGTTTGGGTTTGGGTCGGTTCCGGGTCACAAATGGGTGACCCGGATTTAAGGAATAGCCACAATTAAGAAACTAGCTGTAAATTAATAATTTGGATTGAAAAACTAACCACAAATTGTAAAATATTTAAAAATTGGGCCATAAATTGGTGATTCGAATTTAAATACTAGCCCCTGCTTGTAGAGTATTAAGGATTAGGCCATAAATTGGTGATTTTGACTTTAAATACTAGTCCAAAATCGTAGTAATTTAAAATTAGGCCATAAATTGGTGATTGAATTAAAGTTAGTCAAAAAGTGTTAAAAATTGGGCACAAATTGGTAAAATTGAATTCGAATGCTAGTCGAAAATTGTAGAGATTTAAAATTGAGCCCCGAATTAGTGAATCGAATTTAAATATTAGTCAAAAATTGTAAAACTTTAAAATTGAGGCGCTATGACCAAAATTGACATGGACCTTATTATTTTCCGATACTAATTTAAAAATAAATAAAACGTAAAATACGTTAAGGGTCGGTCAAAATCGGGTGTCAACAGCTGCCCCTTCTTTGCTCGGGAATGAAGGATGAATTGTTGAGCAAAGAAAGTTGACGGAGTAGTCGATTTTGTCCGACCGATGGCATTTCATCGAAAGGAACGGATAAAACAAAAGGTTCACGGCCGAGACTTCGGTTTAGAAGTCGCCTACATATCTCGGGTTATACGAGAATCAGGCTGCGTGTAGTTCTGGATTTAGGAATGACTGAAATTCTTGAAATGAACAGGAATGTACGATTTTCAAAACTTGGATTGGAACGTTCGCGGCATAGAAAATGCTTAGATGTTGAAAGAATAGGAGGTTTGATGCATTCAAACAGCGGAATGATGGCGCACTTCAGGCGTTCGCGGGCTTTATAGTTAAAATAAATGCTATGTAAATGACAACGATAAGAGCATATATATTAAGTAGTGAAATAATAAAATGTGATGCAAATTCCCTGTTAGACCATGAGTTTTGCCATAAGACGATAAGGATGACGTCTTAGGCTATGACGTCTAGGGCTATGCTAATCATGAATTGTATCCTCGGGTTATGAAATGATGTCCGTGGGCCATGAAGGATGATGCCTTTGGACGATGATACCTTCGGATTAAGATGAATGTAATTAAATCCCTAGGCCATGAAATGATGTCCTTAGGCCATGAGGATGATGCCTTTGGACCATGACGCCTTAAGGGCATGATAGGCAGTAATTGAATCCCTAGGCCGTGAAATGATGTCCGTAGGCCATGAAAAAGGACGCCCTTGGACTATGACGCCTTAGGGTATAATATGCGAATTATATGCAATTTCTAGGGCCAGGTTGTGCATATTATGCGAGACGTGATTTTTCGGGCGCGATGCAATGTATGTATGCAATTTCTCGAGCCAAATGTTATGCACTTTTCGGGCCATATTATGCAAGGCATGGTTTGCGGGCGCGATGCAATGTAAAATTTAAAAGCATATGCAATTTTCTCTGGCCAACATTATGCAAGGTATGGAAAGCATGATTTTCGGGCACGATGCAATGTAATTTTTTAGAGTATATGCAATTTTCGGGCCAATATGATTTTCGAGCACGATGCAATGCAAATATCGAGCCTTTATGATGTAAGTATCGGGCACATGCGAATGCGGATGCATTTATAATGCGGATGTCGGGCACGATGCAAATGCAAATATCGGGCACATGTAATGCAAATGCAAATATCGGGCACGTGTAATGCAAATGCAAATATCGGGCCTTTGTGATGCAAGTATCGGGCATAATGTAAATGCAAATATCGGGCACATGTAATGCAAATGCAAATATCGGGCCTTATGATGCAAGTGTTGGGCATATGCAATTCATACCTATCAAGCGTATGCAGTGAATTCGGGGCCGATGCAATGTAAAAAGTAATATTTTGTCTTACTAGACTGTTCTCTGCCTGGATAATGCGGGGTGTGTGCCAGTCAAATCTGCGTTCAAAGAAAAATAGTTAGTTTATAAAAAGGGGAGGTTGATCTGTCCTTTGTCGTGGCCCGGTGCTCTCATCGACCGCTGGTATCCAGACCTTTGTCGGGGCTTTCTCTCGGTACGGGATGGCGTAGCATTTAGAAAGAGTATATATATGTATAATGTCTACCTGTGTATATAGTTTATATCTATTTGAAATGTTTGAAAAGCAACTGATAGTTTATTACTGAATCCTTTGATAGTGGCACATTTTGAGACAAATCCAACGTTCAGCTGAGTAGGGATCTTCGGGCTGCTTGATGTAGAGTTACAACTTCCTTGTTCTATCCGTCATGAATTTTTGAGCTGGCCTCAAAAATTCTGCCCCAGTTATCTTGCCTGCTTTTGCTCTTTTACGAAAGAATTTTTGAGATCCTCTCAAAAATTCTGCCCCAGTCTGTGGTCCAATGGGGGAAATGAAATTTTTATTATGGTAAGACCGAACTCCATAGGAGCGCCTACGTATCCCTCTTAAACGGGAATCAGGTCTGACGTAGTTCCAATTACAAAGAGCAAAAAGACAAAACCTAGACGTAGTATCTCTTCACAGCATCTGAGTTGATAGGTCTGGGCCAGATTTCGCCGTCCATTTCTGCGAGTATGAGTGCTCCTCCAGTCAAAACGCGGTGAACCATGTACGGACCTTGCCAATTTGGTGCAAATTTTCCTTTGGCCTCGTCTTGATTCGGGAAAATCCGCTTTAGGACTAATTGCCCGGGCGAGAAATATCTCGGTCTGACCTTTTTGTTGAATGCTCGTGCCATCCTGTTCTGGTAGAGTTGCCCGTGACAGATGGCGTTGATCCTTCTTCCCTCGATCAGTGCTAGTTGCTCAAACCTGCTTTGTATCCATTCGGCGTCACTCAATTCTGCTTCTTGGATTATCCTCAGAGATGGTATCTCGACTTCTGCAGGGATCACTGCTTCGTTCCCATAGACCAAGAAGTACGGGGTTGCCCCAGTGGAGGTCCGGATGGTGGTGCGATATCCCAATAATGCAAATGGTAGCTTCTCGTGCCATTGCCTGTGATTGTCAATCATTTTCCGCAATATCCTTTTGATGTTTTTGTTCGCGGCTTCTACCGCTCCATTCATCTGTGGCCTGTATGCAGTGGAGTTTCGATGGTTGATCTTGAATCGGTCACAAGTTTCCATCATCAGATTGCTATTGAGGTTGGCTCCGTTGTCAGTGATGATCGTCTCAGGGACCCCAAACCGGCAAATGATGTTGTTTTTGATGAAATCATCAACAACTTTCTTAGTGACAGACTTGTGAGATGTAGCTTCAACCCACTTAGTGAAATAATCAATGGCCACAAGGATAAACCGGTGTCCATTCGAGGCTGCTGGCTCGATAGGACCAATGACATCCATACCCCAAGCTGCGAATGGCCAGGGCGAACTAGTGACATGGAGTTCGTTGGGAGGAACTCGGATCATGTCTGCGTGAGTTTGGCACTGGTGGCATTTCTGAACATGGCGGATGCAATCAGTTTCCATTGTTAACCAAAAATAACCTGCTCTCAGGATTTTCTTTGCAAGGGTAAAGCCATTCATGTGTGGCCCACATGTTCCTGCATGAATCTCCTCCACAAGTCTGGAAGCCTCATTAGTTCCGACGCACCTTAGCAAACCCAAGTCGGGAGTCCTCCTATATAGGATTTCTCCATTTAGGAAGAATTGATTTGCTAGCCTCCTAATTGTACGCTTCTGGACTTTTGTTGCATCCTCTGGATAGCTGCCACTTTTCAAGTACCCCTGAATGTCATCATACCACGGTTTCTGATCTGTTTCCTCCTCCACGTGAAAGCAATATGCAGGTTGTTCATGTAGATGAATGCGGACGGGATCAATGTAATTCTGATCTGGATGCCGAATCATGGAAGATAGGGTGGCCAAGGCATCTGCAAACTCATTCTGAAGTCGCGGAACATGCTTGAATTCCACCTTGGTGAATCTTTTGCAGAGCTTTTGCACGCAATCCAAATATGGTAAAAGCTTTCGGTTCTTCACTGCCCATTCACCTTGTGCCTGACGGATCACTAAATCTGAGTCCCCAATTGCCAAAATCTCCTGCACGTCCAAATCAACTGCTAGCCGGAGGCCTAGGATGCAAGCCTCATATTCAGCCATGTTGTTGGAACAATGAAACCTGAGTTTTGCTGATGCTGGATAGTGTTGGCCCGTAGGTGAGATCAATACAGCCCCAATACCTGCTCCGTTGAAGTTTTTGGCCCCGTCGAAGAACATCCTCCACCCATCATATTCTTCAAAGATATCTTCTCCTACGAAAGCTACTTCTTCATCATGAAAATAAGTCTTCAGAGGCCTGTACTCTTCGTCTACGGGGTTTTCTGCCAGATGATCAGCCAATGCTTGTGCCTTCACCGCTTTTTGTGTGACATAAACTATGTCGAATTCAGTCAACAATATCTGCCATTTAGCCAACTTACCCGTGGGCATGGGTTTCTGAAAGATGTACTTCAGAGGATCCATCCTTGAGATCAGATACGTCGTGTGTGCTGAGAGATAATGTCGCAACTTCTGGGCCACCCAAGTCAAAGCACAACAAGTACGTTCAAGCAAAGAATACCGAGCCTCATATGGCGTAAACTTCTTACTCATGTAGTAGATCGCCTGCTCCTTCCTTCCTGTTTCATCATGTTGTCCCAAGACACACCCGAATGCCTGATCCATGACCGATAAGTATAGTAGCAAAGGTCGACCTCCCTCAGGGGGAACCAGCACTGGAGGATTGGATAGATAGTCCTTGATTTTATCAAATGCCTCTTGACATTCTGGAGTCCATTTGATAGCAGCATCCTTCTTCAGTAGCTTGAGGATTGGTTCACAAATGACGGTAGATTGGGCTATGAAGCGACTGATATAGTTGAGTCTACCCAAGAAGCTCATCACCTCTTTCTTGCTCTTTGGAGGGGGAAGCTCCCGAATAGCCTTTATTTTTGTTGGATCCAGCTCTATGCCCCGACGACTGACAATGAAACCCAACAATTTCCCGGCGGGGACCCCAAAAGCACACTTCGCAGGATTTAACTTCAAGTTGTACCTTCGTAGCCTGTCAAAGAATTTCTGAAGATCGGTTAAATGGTCACACCCTTTCTTCGACTTGATGATGACATCGTCCACGTAAACCTCGATCTCTTTGTGGATCATGTCATGGAACAAAGTGGTCATGGCTCTCATGTAGGTGGCCCCAGCATTCTTTAGTCCGAATGGCATTACCTTGTAGTTGTAAACACCCCAAGGTGTGATGAAAGCCGTTTTCTCTGCGTCATCCTCATGCATCTTGATTTGATGATACCCAGCAAAACAATCCACGAATGACTGTGTTTCATGCTTAGCACAATTGTCTATCAGAATGTGGATGTTTGGGAGTGGAAAGTCATCCTTAGGGCTAGCCTTGTTGAGATCCCGGTAATCCACACAAACCCTGACCTTACCATCTTTCTTAGGTACGGGCACAATGTTGGCGAGCCATGTAGGATACTTGGTTACTTCTAGAATTCCGGCTTCCAGCTGTTTTGATACTTCTTCCTTGATTTTAAGACTCAAATCAGGCTTGTATTTTCTGAGCTTCTGCTTTACTGGCGGACAAGACGGATCGGTAGGCAATCGATGGGCCACTATTGAAGTGCTCAACCCTGTCATATCTGCATAGGACCAAGCAAAGACATCCTTGTTCTTTTTCAAGAATTGGACGTATTCCTTTTTCTTTTCCTCGGTCATGTGGACACTGATTCTTGTCTCCTGGATTGTTTCGTCATTACCCAAGTTCACTGTTTCTGTTTCTTCTAGATTTGCTTTTGGCTTTTCCTCAAACTCTTTGACCTTTCTAGTAACTTCTTCACAACTTTCATCTGTTGTCTCTGTCTCAGCTATGTCGTGTTGGATAGTCTCATTATGTGCCACAATCTCAGTTTCAACATTATTAAAAGTAATTCTTCTGAAAGAAAACAACAAAATAAACATAAAATGACATCATCGTGAAATGAATGAAAGTTTTATTCATAATCAAAACTTGTCATGATAGTAGCATAAAAATATTAAAAATCTTAATTAAGAGTCTTTATTTGAAAACATAATGACTTGGTGACAATTTCATGTTTCTACCCAAGTGCCCGACGTGGTCTGGATGGTGCAGTGGTCCAGCTGCTGATGACGATCCCTGTGATCTCCTCCTGCGCTGGGGCTCTTTCCTCCTCCTCGTTGATTACGACATTGCAGCTTCCTTCCTCAGCTTCTGAAAGGGACAAACCTTGCAATCCATTCCACAAGTCGTCAATACCATCATCCCGGAATCCGGCGGATTGGAAAGTCTGGCTCAACAGTGGCAAGGGGCTTGGCAAAGGATAATAGCACCCCTCTGGGAGTGGTTCCCAATCCAAATACTCTTCTATAGTATAAGCATATCCCAAGCCAAATGTGGTTGAGTGATGTGAAGGCTTTATAGGCTCGATGATCCCTTGTAGTCTGACTCCTAAGCCTTTTCCTGGTTCATAACCTGCATTCCGCATCACGTTCATCACATCCATCACCCTCACCTCTTCTTCTTTTGTGCCCGCTTCTAGAAAGTCTTCTGCGATGAACAGGTTTCTCATACTTTCTAGCAACTCCTCTTCTTCCCTCTCTAGGTCGCTCTTGAGAAAACCCGCGGATTGGAAGCTCAGATGTAATGATGGGATAGGACGTTCCAACCTTTCTCTCTTCATGGGTATTTCTCCTTCATACCCCAAACCCATAGTATCATTCTTGAAAGGAAGAGAGATTGGGTCGGGAATGCCTTGGAGTTTGGCTCCCAATCCTTTGCCTGGCTCGTAGCCCAGCCACAACATCATGCTCAAAACCTTCTGACTGTACCATGGCGTTGATTCGATGCCTCCCACCAACTCCACGGTGTGGAACATTCCTCCATCCATACAGCCCGGTCCTTCAACAGCATAGACGGGGTGTCCCTTCTCCCCATGCACTACCACTTCTTCATGCTCCCATTCGAACTTCAAGCATTGGTGTAGGGTGGATGGCACTGCCCCGGCCATGTGAATCCACGGGCGCCCCAGCAATAAGTTGTAGGAAGCTGGGATGTCCAATACCTGGAATGCAATGGGGAAGGTGGCCGGACCAATGGTCATGTCCAAAGTGATCTCCCCTATCGTGTCCCTTTGAGATCCATCAAAGGCCCTCACGTTCATCTGATAATTCTGAATCCTTGCCAAATCCACGCCTAGCCTTGTGATAGTGCTGAGTGGACAAATATTTAACCCAGAACCCGGATCGACCAATGCTTTAGTAATCAACCTGTCTTGGTATCTGGTGGTGATGTAAAGAGCTCGATTGTGAGTGGTACCTTCAATCGGGAGTTCGTCTTCGTGGAAGGATATCTTATAAGCCTCGAATACTTGCCCCACCATGTGGGCCATCTCTCCTTCGGTGATATTGGACGGAACATAAGCCTCAGTTAGCACCCTCATCAACGCCTTCTGGTGAGGCTCTGAAGTCTGCAAGAGGGACAAGATGGAGACCTGATGGGATCCCTTACTTAATTGGCCTGTGACGGGGTGCTCTTGTGCTTGTATCCTTTTCCACTCCCCGTTTTCTTCCACCTCTATTATAGGAGGCTTAGTCCCACTTGAGCTACCTTGTGTCATGTATTTGGGAGTATCTGTCTGTTCGGAGTTGGTTGCCCCCTGGATAACATCATTCTCTTCCACCACTGCTTTTCCCTTGTCATAGCTCCAGGGAACAGCGTGTGTGTCGAAGCTTTGCTGAGGAGCCATCGTGACCACAAAAGGGAGTTTTGGCGCGGCAATTTCCACTTCAAACGGTCTGCGCCCTTGCACCACAAAAGGTGTTTGAGTTATCACTGCCACTAGCTCATTTTGCTCTATCAACCATATGGGCCCTGGTGCACCTGTTGACTCTTCTACTTCCAACATATTTACCTGATGATTAGGAAGTGGGTTATTGGACACATTAGGCGCGGGTTCTTTGAGCTGTATGGTTTTGGTGTCTATAAGTTTTTGGATTTTATCTCGTAGGGATCGGCAGACCTCAGTGGTATGTCCTTTCATTCCAGAATGATAGGCGCATACCTTGTTGGGGTCGTACCATTTGGCTTGGGTGTCAACGGGTAAGGCAGGGATGGGTGTTATGTACCCAGCTGTTTTTAATCTTTCATAAAGCTGGGCGATAGGTTCGGCCAAAGGGGTGTAGGATTTTGTGGGTCTTCTTTCGAAATTGGGACGGTTTCTGTAATTTGGTTGTCGAGGAGATAGTGGTGGTGGTGAAGGAGTTTGATAGTAAGCTGGTTGGGTGTGGTAGACGGGGTATGTTGGTTGTTGGTATTGTGGAGGTGGAGCTTGGTAAGGGGTATATGCTGGGTAAGGAGAGTAAGGCATAGGATAGGGTGATGTGGGATAGTGAGGGAGGGGTGAGATTGGGGTTTGTGGTTTAATAGGGCTTTTGTGCGCCAACATGACCGCACCCACTTCCTTTTTCTTTCTGTTCTCGGGCAAGCTTCCTGACTGTAATGCCTTGTTAGTAGCCTGCAAAGCCTCCAAGTTGATAATGGTACCATTCTTGATACCTTCTTCAATCCTCTCGCCCAGTTTGATAATGTCTGCGAAACTCTTTTCTGCGACCAACATCATCCTGTCGTAATATTGGGGCTCCTGTGCCCTAATAAAATAGTCCTTCATCTGGGACTCATCCATGGGAGGCCTGGCTCTGGCAGCCTCAGACCTCCATTTGACGGCATAATCTCTGAAAGTCTCCCCAGGCTTTTTCTTCAAGTTTTGGATGTAGAACCAATCGGGTGCATTCTCCGTGTTGAACCCAAATCGGTCCATGAAGTCTGAGGCCATATCTACCCAACTCGACCATTTTCGGGCATCTTGGTCGATGTACCACGTAAGAGCTTCACCAGTAAGACTTCTCATGAACAATTTCATCCTGATTCTTTCATCTCTCCCCACCCCAGCGAGCTTGTCGCAGTACATGCGCAGGTGGGCTTTAGGATCTCCGATGCCATTGAACAATTCAAATTTGGGAGGTTTATATCCCTCTGGCAGCTCCACGTCAGGATGTATACATAAGTCTTCATAACTCAACCCAACCACCTGTTTGCTAGACTCGACTTGCTGCAAGCGATTGGTGAGGCTGTCCAGTTTCTCGGCCATGGACTTAATCAGTGCATCCTTTTGGGAGGATTCTGATTCATGGTATTCATGGGCATAGGGAGCGGTTTCCACGAATATGGGATTCTGGTAGTAATTTCCTGGAGCTTGTGTATATGGGGTATTGACGGTAGGTTTGGGAGGCATATTTGGGATGGGGCTAGTATTTAGAGGGTGTAGGGTTGGCTCGGAAGGGCCTGCATGGTGCGGATTCTGGAAGTGGTAATTTGGAGGTTGAGTATTTGTGGGTGGTAAGCTAGTGGGGTTTGGTTGTTTCTGAGGAGTAGGTTGTGTAATTGGCAATGTGGTTTGAGTGGTATTGACTTGTTCCTCCATGTTATCCCCAAAAGGGGTGCCAAGAGAAATTGACAGCCTCGCCAAACTTCGCATGCTAGCCATTTCCTCCTCTAGTTCCAAAATCTTCCTCTCTAACCTTAGGACCAAATCAGTGGAGTGAGCCCCTTTGTCGGAGTTCTCGTTGCTGCTGTTGTCATCGGCCATTTTACCCTTCTTCTTGTTCGGATTTTGGAGTGGCGGAGGAGGAGGAGGAGCCCCTTTGGATCTGGTGTAGTAGGCCAGAATGCACGGACAGATCAACCCTGGGAAGGGGAAAAACAAACAACAAAACCAGCAAAGTCTTGTTAGAAGTTAGGGTAATAATAATAGTAAGCATGCAATTCAACAAAATAATCGTCCTAAAATGCAAGGGACCTCTTTGAGCCAGAGGTAGGCCTAATACGACAAGCAAGTGGCACGTGATAGTCAATCCAAGCCTTAATTTGTTTATTGAAATTTAGAGTAAGATATATAAGAAAAGGAACTATTGTTTATTGAAAAGAGAAACATTACATCAAACTTCCAAAGCCTAAGGGAAGTAGGGATAACAAGGGGAAAATAGCTAAAAGGGAAATAAATCTTCAAATATGGCGGCTTCCATAGGTTGGGACAATCTGTTCCTTCATCTCTGGAGTGACCTCGTAATCTTTGTTTAGCAACTTTCGAGCCCAGACTCTCTCTTCTTCATCCTCGTACCCTGGTCGTCCCCCTTGGTCCAAGTCTACCTTTTCAGCATCTTCCAGAATCCACACATAGTACTCCGGAGTGCAATAAGGGTGATCCTCTTCGACGACGATGGCCATTGCTCTTTCCCACCTCCGACATATGTTGTGTACTTGTGGGATTTCCTCTCCAAACTCATACTCAGCTATACTCATGTTGGAACGCAAAGGGATCACTTGAATCAAGCCAAACTGTCGAAGGACCCTCAAAGGAGCATATGGTTGGACTCCTTTCAAGCCAATGAGCTCGATGTAGTATAGCTCATTTCCTCTAGCTATGGCCCGTGAAATGTTCAACCAAGGGTATTTCCACTGGATGTTGTGCCCTGATAACCCTGTCATGAATCTGAACCAGTCTTCAGCACCTGCTGGCCTAATAAATCTGCGCAATCTCGAGAAATGGGAGTGAATTCTGTTTCCCACTCCGTCGAGAGCGTCTATCACACCACTACGTTTGTAAAAATGCTCCATCGCCCACAGTTGTAATAGGATGTTGCATCCCTCAAAGAACCTTTTGCCCCGGACGCATTTGGACAGTGCCCTCAAAATTTCTGCTACTATCATGGGCACGATAGTATTTCCTCCAACCTCCTTTCCCTTGGATAAGGTGCGCACAATGTATATCAGGCGGGTGTCTATGTTTCTGTCTTCTCTTGGGAAGACTAGGGTGCCTAATAGTGCGACTGCGAAGGCGTTCACTCGATGCACTTCCCATTTGGCTGTTGAACATGAGAAATCACTTTTGAAATTTTCATAACTATCCTGATGGCCAAAACGGGCATATAGGTAGTCCAATGATATCCACTCGAAGTCCAGGCAAGCTAATTTAGGTCTGTAAATTAATCCCAGATTTTTCATAAATTTCTTTGCAGTCTGTCTGTGAGGTACAATCATGCTTCGGTCCCAGTAAGGCAGGTCGATGAACCCGCCAATCTCCTCAATAGTGGGGGTCAACTCAAAATCCCGGAATTTGAACACAGTCCTGGCAGGGTCCCAGAATTTTAGCAATGCTTTGATAAGGTAGCGATCAGGAATAACATATATCAAGTATGTTAGCCCTCCCAAGAGTCGAGCTACCTCTATGGCACGGTCCTTCTTAATGTTCTCCCACCACCTCCTCAACCTGTGGTCTACACCTACAACCATCTGAGTGTTGGCAAAATTTGGGGAAGCCATTTCCTGCACACCAAAAAGAAAAGAAATGTTTCTAAATTCAATTTTAACAGATTTAGGCTTGGATTAAGACTATTGTGACCACATAAACACATAGTATGCAAGACTTCGTCTTGGAAGGTGATTGGACCCTCCAGACTTAATAGGGTGGTTACTATTACGTAGATTGACCCCCTTAGGGTCAAACTACCTAAGGCTTATGCATGCATGATCTTAATTTTTGGGGTGGATAGCTCTATCCTAAGTTTTCTAAAGAGTGGGTTTAGACACGGACTGGGTATTCTTATGCGAGAAGCACGTGGTCCAACGGTAGTAAGACTATCCGCCATTCACCACGCAAGCGCTTACTCTCTAAATTTGGGTTTGAAAAGAGTAGGGAGAAGTGCAAAGGCACGACATCACCTTAAAGAGAAATTAAGAGGGTCCCAAGTGGGAGGATGTATGAACGGAATGCCAGTTAATAATTAAGCGTAAACATTTAGCATTTAACATTTTAAGCAAGTAATTAAAGCGATAATAATAAAATAAAGGGAAAAGGAAGGGGATAAATAAAAGGGAAGGGGGGATAATGGGGTGTTAGGGGGGTAAGGAAAGGGAGTTAGCGGGATAGGGGAAGGGAAATTAGAGGGGTAAGGAAAGGGATTAAAGAGGGAAAGAAAGAAAATAAACAAGTTAGTAAGGATTAAATAAATAAAGAAAATTGCGAAAAATAAACACGAGACGCGTTATGGTAAGAGCCTAAGTCCCCAGCAGAGTCGCCATTCTGTCGCGCCCTATTTTTTCCTCGCGGAGAAATAGGAACCTGGACGACGTCGTGGCAATGATTCTTTTGGGATTTTTAATTTCTAGAGTCGCCACCTAATGAATTAAGGTGCATTAGGACACCATTCTAGCCTAAGGGTCAAAGGTCAACCAGAGAGGGGGTTCGGGCTCAAATTACCTCGAAGGGAAGGTGTTAAGCACCCTTCGAGGTCCGCAAAGGCGGGTCCCGACCGTGTCTCGTATTTATTAAGTGGGGGTGAAAACACAAGTAAAGGTCTCTTTTAATATTTTTCTAAGTTAATCCTAAGTGACAAAAGTTTGAGCAAAATACAAGTAATAAATGAGTTTAAACTAAGCTTGGTTATTAAATTCTCGGATCAGACGCACTTGGTTTTATTACCAAGCCCCAGGACGAAAACAAAGGTTTCATCCTATTGGGGTTAAGCGTATGTCATCCTTTCCGAGTCCTATCTACCCCTACCCCCCTCCTAAGTTCATTTTTTATTAATCTTAAGAGCGCTTTTAAAGAAAAGAAAATGGAAAAAGTCTAACGCTTCCTAAAAATGCCTATCGTCCCTCCTAATGTCCAAGAGGCGTTGGACATCTATTTTGGTAGGTTCTAGACTAAAACAAGCTTAGGTTTCCTATTAGACGCGCGTAACACAACAAAAGGAACTTTTGAAGACAACACTTGGCACATATGGTTTCATATAGCCTCAAAGAATAAAACACGTGAGCAAAAGATGACGTACTCAAACATAATTGGGTTATTTTCATTAAAGGCCAAGGCATTATATTGACTGAAATGGAATCCTAGAGGCATGTTCTTTGGAAATGTTTTCGAATATCCTATAGGCATGCTTTTCTATAAACAAAACAACTTAGGCATATTATACATAATTTTTTTATAAAACTAAACAATTAAATACTTAAGCATGTTTTTCTATAACAAAAGCAACTTAAACATATATGATTTAAAAACAAACGCTTAAGCATGCTTTTCTATAAAACAAAACAACTTAGGCATATTATACATAATTTTTATAAAACTAAACAATTAAATACTTAAGCATGTTTTTCTATAACAAGAGCAACTTAAACATATATGATTTTTAAAAAACAAACACTTAAGCATGCTTTTCTATAAAGCAAAACAACTTAGGCATATTATAACAATTAAATACTTAAGCATGCTTTTCTATAACAAAAGCAACTTAAACATATATGATTTAAAAACAAACACTTAAGCATGCTTTTCTATAAAACAAAACAACTTAGGCATATTATACATAATTTTTATAAAACTAAACAATTAAGCATGTTTTTCTATAAAACAAAGCGAATTAGGCACATTTAACATAATTTCTATAAAACTAAATACTTAAGCAATGTTACACATGAGTTCTAAAAATAAACAAACCAAGGACATGATTTAGAAAAGAATAATATTTATTTACGTATTCCTATAGGCACAAGTTCTATCACGTGGAACATGTTCTTGAGATCTAAAAATTCAAAATATAACCTTTAATGCCACAAATATCCTAAGAACATTATTTTTTACAGGTAAACAAATAAGACAATGTAATTCTTTCTGTTGACACCCAATTTTGACCCACCTTGACCCTTTTTTATGTTATTCGATTATTTAAGTATTTTAAAAAAAATAATATTTTTTTGTACAAGTTTCTATTTTAATTTGTATCCGAAAATTCATATAATTAATTTTCTTGCATTCATAATTTACAAAATTATTATTATTATTATTATTATTATTATTTACTCACTTTTGGCGTTTATCCTTTATGTTATTTTATAAATATTTGCATGAAATTTTTTTTTAAGTTATTAGTTTATCGTAAATAACATTGATTTAATTTATTTTTATAATAAGTATAAGTAGTGATTTTTAATAAATTTATTACGTAGTAATTTAATAGCGATTTATATTATTTTATTCTAGAATTTTATTTAACCCCAATTATATTCAAATTTTCAAATTCCTAAATTTGGTAAAATCTTTTCATAATAAAATAAATCCCCCACATTTTTTTTCCTTTCTTGTCAAATAATTTTACCCAAAATACTCCCATTAGATTATTTTGTTTTCCTTTTTCTTTGTTCCCCAACGTCTCTTTGGGCCCTTTTTTTTTTTTTAATTTTTTTTTTTTCTGTTTTCTTAGAGGGATAAGAAAAAAAAACGATGAAGAAGAAGAAAGGAGGTAAAAGAGGGAAAAGTTTGGCAGATGATAAGTCATCTTCATGCTTCTATGTTCCAACCTCTCTGCAACCCCACTTTTTTTCATTCATTTTCAATCTCAACATTCTATCCTAATTTCTATCATCAAAGTTTCTCAAATTCTTCTGCACCTACTTCTATTCTCTGTTCTGTAACCACCACCATCATCATCGACCTATAAATTTTATACACGCATAAACACACTTCACATTGATTCCATATATAGCAATAACATCCTTATTCTTGTCTCTCTAGTTTCAATTTGAATTTTTCTCACAAAGGTTAAGGGATTCGAGAAGAAACAGCGATTCAATGCCGGAATTTGCCATGGATGGATCAATTCTGGATGGAAATCACAAAGAACCTCATGGTCATTTTCTATCTCACAGAGAAATTTTCGATCAGGGGTCTCCGAGAAGTCCGTTGAGTACGCCTAGTCGCGAAACTGAGTCTATTGATCTGGATGTAAATAGGGGTATTGATACTTCAATTGAGCAACTATACAACAACGTGTATGAAATATAGAGCTCAGATTATTCACCTTCAAGGAGGAGCTTTCTATCGTATGGTGAGGAATCGAGAATCGATTCTGAGTTAAGGTACCTTGCGGGGGTAGATTTTGGTGAATCGGATACTAAGAAAGATGTTTCTGAACATGACAAAGTACATAATGATGAAAAGTTGGGAAAAATTAAAACGTTTCCGGAAAGTCCCAACTCTGTTTGGTCTGCAAAGGGAAATAAATTTTCTCCTTTGCAAACTGATTCTCCAATAATCACACAAGCCACCAAGATCAAGGAGCAAGTCTTTTAACGAAAAACCTTCTCCGAAAAAGTTTGGAAATTCGAAAAGGCTAAATGCAGCTATGTCCCTGAAGAATGAGAAGAATTCTCCTCTGCAGAATGGTAATCAGGATCCATCAAACGGAGCGTACTTGGGACCATATTTACTTAAACAAGCAAGGGACATGATTTCAACGACCGGAGAAAATGTTCAAAAGGCTCTTGAGCTAGCCCTTCGAGCCATGAAAGCATTTGAGAGTTCTTTATGGGGAAAGGGCAGTTTAGAGTTTGTTATGTGTTTGCATGTTGTAGCAGCGTTAAATTGCCGATTAGGGAAGTACAATGAAGCAATTCCGCTCTTGGAGCGATCAATTGAAATTCCTGACTTGGATGTGGGACACCGTCATGCACTCGCGAAATTCGCAGGGTGCATGCAGTTAGGTGATACATATGCAATGCTTGGACAGTTAGAGAATTCAATACTGTGCTATACTGCTGGCCTGGAAATTCAAAGGCAAGTTCTTGGAGAGAAGGACACGAGATTTGGCGAGACTTGTAGGTATGTGGCTGAAGCACATGTTCAAGTTATGCAATTTGATGAGGCTGAGAAGCTTTGTCAGATGGCTCTTGACATTCATAAGGAGAACAATTCATCAGCCTCTCCTGAAGAAGCTGCTGACAGGAGACTCTTGGGACTTATCTACGATTCTAAGGGAGACTACGAGGCTGCTCTTGAGCATTATGTTTTAGCAGGCATGGCGATGGCAGCCAATGGCCAGGAAGCTGAAGTAGCTTCCATCGACTGCAACATTGGCGATGCATATTTATCTATGGCACACTATGATGAAGCTATATGTGCATACCAAAAAGCTCTTACTAGGATATCAAGTTCTTTGATATAAAGGTCCATTTCTTACTCTATTATCCCTTTAAATTTTCAGTGTATTTTTATAATTAAAATTGTTGAATTACGGAGCGTAACGTGTTCGTTTCTCTTTCTCGCATTTTGCTATATAATTGTTTATGTTGGTTCATTTGTTAAAATATCTTTTCATGTAGTCTTAATTTAAGAATAGTTATCTAAATCAGTCCATGAAGTTTATAGCAATGTTATGAATAAGAATTTGATTTGTTAGATTAACTATTTCAAAAGTTGGTGTGATATTTGTTAATCATAATTTCAAGTTTCTTCGAGCCATAATGTCTTGAACTGAAGTGGACTGAACAGGACTTTATGTGGTGTCAAAGTTATCATTTTCATATCTAAAATTTGGAGCATTCTTCTCTTAGTTTTAAGGGGAGTTTTCAAAAATACCAAGTTTTTGGATAAAAATTACATGCCCCTATCGAATCATTGAAAAATACCATATAAAATACCAACTTTATTTACAAATTTAGGAGAGAGAGTGTTTTGAGTGTGATTATTGTGGTGTGTGGTATGATATAATAGTGTTAGAAAATGAAAAAGAGTGTGTTTTTTTTGGTATTTTGATAAATAAATTTTAAGGTGTAATTTTGGGGGTGAAAGTTGTTATTTGTGTAAAAAAACCTAGTTTTAATGATTAAATAGGCAAAAATCACGAGAGAATTGATTAATTTGCATTTGACTTCTAATCTAGATGATTTAAGGCTCAAATATAGTGGAGGTTATTGAAATTATTAATGGCTTCCTGTTCCGTCCAAACTTATTTCTTACGTCACTTTCTTTCACCAAAATTATTTAATAGACGTTCTAATATTGATTTTTTTTAAGTTTTGGTTAAATTTTATTCTGGAAACATTGATTTATTGTATGTAGTTGGTATTTATTTTTCTTAGGCAAGATCAGATTTGAGGCCAACTAATAAACTTATTGAAGAAGATTAAGATGAGATGCAAATTTATTCCCACACCTTTGTTATCTTTTTTATATGCCTACTTCGACCAAGAATCATTACTACTTGATCTTTATTTTATTTTCATTTTTTTTATTTAGCTAAATGTTAAGGACATAGACATACTCTCACCTCCCTTTTAAATATTTTTTTTTACATATGTATCAATATTGGATCGGTATTGCTTGGAGTTCAATTGCAATGAGTGGAGGATTAACGAGAGAAGCAAAGGTCGATTGTAGCCGTCTCCTCAAGAGGGATCTAGGTATGTAATGGGAAATGATGACAGACAAATAGGCTATAACTGACTTCTTGTATGAAGCACACGTGTAGCTTTATCAAATTAAAGCAACTAGTTACTCCCTCCTATTCTAATTTTATTTGTCACTCTTTTAAATGTCTCAAAAATTTGACAACTCTTTCCATTATGATAAATTGTTGATATATTTTCTTTAAATCCCAACATCAAAATATAAATATTTCAAGTTTTACATGACTTTTAAGAAATATTGAATAATTTCTTATCTTCTTTAAGATATCTAAAGGGGTCGATTTATAAAAAATAGAATTGAGGGAGTAACATCGCATTGGGCCCGTTTCTAGCCTTGTCGTATCCTGATCCCACTCTTTTAACCTTAACTTGTGTATTTTATTTATTTTATTTTTGGATCAGCCCTTTTTTTTGTTTCATACTATTCAAATATCCTAACTATCCTATGGAGAGCAATCAAGTTAGTCCGCTCTTCTTTTGTCGCTAATATTATTAAATATTTTTTTTCGACAACTTGAAATATACTTTCCATGGTTGATTTAATAAATTATTGTTACTTGAATATTTTATATCTTACTTATTGTAATATGTGCTAGAAACCTCATATCTAAACTTGTCTTTAAATATTATTTATTTGACACATAGATTGATGATTAATAAATAAAAAGCTTTTATGTGTTTAGTACCTTATACTTAGTTTAAAAAAAATGATTATTTCATTGACCTCGCTGATAATTTTTCACCCCCACATAAATGCAAGATACGGTCGGGACCCGCCTTTGCGGACCTCGAAGGGTGCCTAACACCTTCCCTTCGAGGTAACTAGAACCCTTACCCGATCTCTGATTAACGTCGATCCTTAAATTAGATTTGTAAGCTTAGAATAGGTGTCCTAATGCACCTCAAAATCATTAGGTGGCGACTCTTCTTCAACATTTAAATCCCAAAAGAGTCATTGCCACGACGTCGTCCAGGATCCCGTTTCTCCGCGAGGAAAAATGGGGGCGCGACACTTTCATTAACGGTCTGGAATGCAACTAACCATATAATTAATCGACACATAGGAGGGAAGAATGTTAACAGGAATTGTCCATTTCCACATACACACAGGAACTTCTAAACATGGGTAGATGAACACCCTAAGCAAGGTATCTAAACTAAAGTGCGATATTATATTTTCCTTAGTTGAATCAAACAGGGAGGACGGTGCTAAACATGCTAATCACACAACTCTAACGTCATTTATTTATTTCATATATTTTCCGAATCCTAAATTAATATTTGCCTAGGTGAGTTATATGGAAGAAAGCAAGCAAATAAATCCCCTCCCCTCTCACTATATCCCCATTTATTACAACAACTTTTAAGAAAAATAAATACAACAATGTAGAATTAATATTAATCTTCCGGATCTGTCTCGCCCCCAAGTGATTCTTCAAGATCTTTGACAAAGATACTTTGCGAAAATCCTGCACACTTAGAGAAAGGCTGGCAGTACCATCATACTAGAAGAATCGACTGCGCACAACAAATCTAAAACATATATATTATATAAAAAAGAAAGGGTTCGGAGACCAACCACTGAGTAATTAACAGGAAAAACCACTTTGCTTGCGGGCGAAAAACTTTTCTTTTGGAGAACAGAAGAGACAATCTTATATGAATGAAGCCTTTTTGTTATTGCTTTCTCTTTTCTTTTTCGTGCCCCTCTTAAGTGGAAGAGGGCCCTTTATATATTGAAGATAACGGATGAGACAGAAGGCAAGAATCACAATCACGTATTTTCCTTTTATGTGAGCGGAGATGATTAAGGAAAAAACAGCAAAAATTACCAAAATTAAAGGGTAAGAACCTGTCAGATTTTAAACAAGGCAACAATCTCTTAGAAGGCAGGTAATCCCAATCGTTATTAAAGGTAAATTAATATATATATATATATATATATTTTTTTTTTATATATGCTAAGACTATTTTAGCAGATTTTCAGTTAAGGAAAAAAAAATGCAATCAGAGAGTGCGTAAAAGGAGAGCACACCATGTTTACAAAGAATACTATTTTACTTACTAATTGATATTCTCCCATAAATCAGAATATAATTTGGGTTCAGGGAGGCGTATCACCATTTTAACAAGACAAGTCGATAATTATGAAAGGACGAGAATTTACCCGAGATGATTTCGCCGAAAAACATATCAATTGAATCGAATCCAAACGCGCCGGCTAGTAGTAATTCCATAATGCGATAGAATTAACAATCAATTAGTTTTAGCTCCGCTACGGCTTCGTTAGTTGGGGGTTCTGTCTCGGAGGGCTTTCTGGCGGCGGGGGCTGTTGTGCTTGGTGGCAGCGGGGCTGTGGGGGTTTTGGTGGTGGCATCGTGGGGGCTGTGGGCGAGAGGGAGAAGCGTGAGAGAGGGAGAGAGAGAGGAGGCGGGGACGGGGAGAGAGGGTGACTGCCGCGGCGTGAGGCTGGCGGCAGTTTTGGGGTTGCTGTTGGTGGCTGGAGGTAGAGGAGAGGGGAAAGAGAAGAGAGGGGCTGCCGGCGTCGCGTGGAGGGTGGCGGCGACGCACGGCAGCGAGAGGAGGAGGAGAAGAGAGGGAGCAGCGGCGGGGCTGCGGGGTCGCGGCGGAGGGGAGTGAGAGATGTTGAGGGAGGCGGTTTGGAGAGAAAAAATAAAAATGGGACTAGGGTTTTGTGTATTAGGGATTTAAAAGTGGGTTTGGGTTTGGGTCGGTTCCGGGTCACAAATGGGTGACCCGGATTTAAGGAATAGCCACAATTAAGAAACTAGCTGTAAATTAATAATTTGGATTGAAAAACTAACCACAAATTGTAAAATATTTAAAAATTGGGCCATAAATTGGTGATTCGAATTTAAATACTAGCCCCTGCTTGTAGAGTATTAAGGATTAGGCCATAAATTGGTGATTTTGACTTTAAATACTAGTCCAAAATCGTAGTAATTTAAAATTAGGCCATAAATTGGTGATTGAATTAAAGTTAGTCAAAAAGTGTTAAAAATTGGGCACAAATTGGTAAAATTGAATTCGAATGCTAGTCGAAAATTGTAGAGATTTAAAATTGAGCCCCGAATTAGTGAATCGAATTTAAATATTAGTCAAAAATTGTAAAACTTTAAAATTGAGGCGCTATGACCAAAATTGACATGGACCTTATTATTTTCCGATACTAATTTAAAAATAAATAAAACGTAAAATACGTTAAGGGTCGGTCAAAATCGGGTGTCAACACGTACCAAGCACATTGAGATCGATTGTCACTTTATCTACATCAACACCAAGGACCAACTAGTTGACTTACTTAACAAACCTTTAGGAAGGGTGAACACGAAGTTTGACTAAGTAAGCTTGGAGTATTAAATCTCTTCAGTACATCCGGCATGTGTGAGAGTATTGGAATGGGTTAGTTAGTATAATGAGCATTTAGCAGACCATTAGTTAGACTAATTAATCAGATGTCAGAATTAGTTAGATAATTAGTTAGGTTATTAGCCAAGTGGCATGTGGACCAGCTATATATATACACATGTACTTCTCCCATTTCAGTCAATAAGAATACAACTTTTTTCTCTGCAAATTTTTTCAAAAATCGAAGCTTTTTTTTTTTTTAATGACAACAAAAAATTTAAGTTAATTTTTTTTAATAATAACATCTTCAAATATATCCTCAAGTTTCACACCATTCATCAACAAGGTTTATGCCTATATCAAAATAAACCATTTGATGCAACTTTTTTAATGGTGAGCGATTTATTGTTTGATGTTTTCTACTTATTGAGCAAAAAAGATTTTTCAATAATAAACAAAAAGAATAATTTAGAGATAATTTTTTGCATGACTCTGATATGTTGCTTGTGTAATGCACTTTTCATTATGAGACTAGTTTTATAGTGTTAGGGTCAGATTAAATTCACTTGAAAATTATTAAGGGGGTATTTAAATTCTCATAAATTTAATGTGTTAAACTAAATTTAGCTGCCAAGTTCAAGGAGATTTGCTATATTTTCTCAAAATAAATTGTACCAAATCTACTATAGCATATAAATATAAGGAGAACTACCTAATTAGATAAAACATTCCTATCATATCTACTAAATCCCTCTATTTTAAAATAATTACATAATCTCTTTCTCCCCTTCCCTTTCTCTCGTTTGCTTTTCCCTCTCTCTCTATCTCTCCCCTCTTTTTACTTTCCTCCTCGTTCTTTTTCTTTATCCTCTCATCTTCTTTCTCTTCTTTTTCTACTCAGTCTCCCCCCACCCCCTGCCCTCACTCCCCCTCCTATTTCTCTCTCTCTCTGTCTCTCTCTTTTCTATTTAGTAATGATGTGTATTAGTGTAAATTTTGATATCAGATACATGTGTTTACGCACACATGCACTAAGGACTATATCAATGCATATTTTGATACTAGATATATGTATTTTTTTACATTAAATACATATATTTATCATTGATACATTAAATATGTGATTTCAGATATACTCATGTAATTCATATGGGATAAACACGATGAACTTGATATCTGATAAATCTGTATACAAGAAATTGATATTGAATATATAAACACATAAAATTTAGGAAACTTAGATACATTTTAAAATATAAATATATAGAAAAAGAAGCAAGCAAAAGAGGAAGAAACGTAAGCGAGAGAGAGGAGAGAAGAGTGACAAAGTTAATGTATATCAAATATATTGACATACATATGATCTATTTTCTCTATTACATGTAGCCGAAATAATATTTTTATCTCTTTATGCAAAAATTGAGGGTGTAAACACAGAATTATGTCATGGGATACCAATAAGGTACTTGAATACATTTATGTGCTGGGAACACCAAAATTTTGGACACACACCATAAACCTAAATTCTGTTATTTCATATTACAGCTACTAGGTGTCGTTACTTAAGTTTGGGACTTTCTTCTAACCATCAGTCATTTCAAATAATTATCTCATTTACACACACCTTATTAATAACTAATTCAGTGAACGTGTTTTGCACGTATGTGACACGTCAATCTAAAATATATATATAAATAACATTTGTCATTAAATAAATAAAATATTCATGTAAACAAAATTAATTAAATATTGTTAGTTTGATGCAATAGTTTAGTCTATTGTGAAAGGGCAATATAGATTTGTTAATAGTTTTTTAATGTGTAAAGTAATCATTTAGAGTTGAATAATTAGAATTTAAATAATGAATTGATTAAAATTTAATGTAACTAAAGATTCCTAAATATAAAAGGAGTAGTTTAATATTTCCAACATAATTTTGCTAAAAAAAAATTCTTATTAAATTTGTTGTATTACATAATATTTTTACAAAATATTTGATAGTCAAATTTTAGTTAATTAGTTTCAGTCTACGTGCTTTGCACGTATGTGCCACATCACTCCTAAATCTTCCTTATTTAATAGATTTCTACTTCTTCCTTATTTGAATCAAGAAAATAATCTACATCCGCTAAGAAAAATTTTAATTTACCATAATATATAAGAACTTTATAAAAAATAATTTATAAAAATTACTTTTGAAGTGAATTATTTATCTTTCCATAAGTTTATAATTAAACTTAACTTTTATGTGCGTGTAAAAAGGAATAATTTAAACCTTCACACCTTCAATATAATATAGATTATTAGTACTATTTTTTCTAATTTGTGGAAATTTCCTTGTTTCAAATAACAACCCAATTATGAGCCTACCCATGATACGGAAAAGACTGTGATAAATATTGGTACATTAGGAATATTATTTGCAAAAAGGAATATTGCTTGCATAAGAATCTTGTCTTCTTATGACAGAGATTATTTATTTTGAATTAATTATTTTAAAATTATTCTCTCTTTTTAATATAGAGTAAAAATAAGTATAATTTATAAATAATTACTTCTAAAATAAATTATTTCATAATTTTATTCCAACTAAATATATAATAAATTAATTTTAAAATTAGTTTTAAAATTAATTATTTTTTATCCCTTCCATCAAGTAAGTTTTGGCACATTCTTTGACCCGATATAAAATTACTTGTAGCGGACTATTTATTTATATTATACCAAATAAATGGATATATAATATAGGTTCCTTCGAACATATATAATTATGTTTTGACCAGGTCAACCATGAGGATAAGTAACCAACTCCTCTTATCCAAGCATTCCTTGATTTTAATTAATTAATTTTGTTTTGATTTGATATAAAATTTAAGAAAATAAAGAAATTTTTTAAATTTTATAATATTAAAATATATTAAATGCCTTCTTATATTATGATATTAAACATGTTATTTGAAAATTTAAATTTAAAAAAGTTGAAGTGGAGGATCACCCGTAGGATGAAGAATCACCCGTAGTAGAGGCTTGATTTCTTAAGAAGAAATACTTGTAGTAGAGGCTTTATCTCTTATGTAGCTTAGATGATCTACATAGGCATTAAGAGTCAATCTTGGCAAGTAGTCTCCCCATTTCTCCAGTGTAGGGGCAACATCTGGACTCCATGTTATAGCTCACAAAGTTTATGCTGGTTAACGGTAACTATAATGACCTCGAAGGTCATTTTTGGTATTCTCAACAAAAAAATATCATTTTGCCCTTCTCGAAAGTTGCTTTGGGTCATTTATGGTTGAGTTTAAAAGTCGAATTTTGAAAACCTTTTTGCTAAAGAAAGAGTTTTTAAAGGCTTAAAGTTTGAAATTTTGAGTTTTATGGTCATCTTGAGTTTCAAGTGTCAAAATGCAATTTCATCAATTCCATCAGCTCCAGAATGCAGAATCTAGTCTAGGAGAACAAACAGTACTAATTTGGAGTTAAAACAGAGATTCTAGACCCAATGGAATATTATTTGCAAAATGGAATATTGCTTGCGTAAGAATCTTGTTTTCTTATTGTCACGATCCGATATTGGTCATGATGGCGCCTGCTAGGTCCCACATACAGGCAAGTTAATAACCCAACCTGAGGGTACCTGTCCTAGTATCTAGTCAAGTCCGAACAGTAAATAATAGCATAATAACAATATAAATCTACCCAGAACGTGAAAGTTAGTTGTACATAATCACAATAAGCGAACGAATACATAGCAAAAAATATAATATAATATGATATATATATATATATATATATATATATATATATACACAAAACCAAGAAAAGCATACAAAATATATAGTCTACTGCATATGGCCAGAGTCCGATAACAAAAGACGATCAACAAAAGGAAGGAGACTATGACGAATCAGATCTGCCGATGCTCACCAAAAGAAGTCTCCTCGCTCCCCGATTGGTACCTGGACCTGCACCATGGAAAGATGCAGAAGTAGGGGTGACTACCAGAAAAAGGCACCCAATAGGCATCATCGGCCGACTGAGTGAAATAAATGCATAAGGAAGCTCAAATGTATCTAAAAGCAGTAAACTCATCAAAGCACCCTGGAACATCAACTGAACCTCAATACGGTAATACGGAATATGCCATCTGTCAGAATTGGCTAAACCCATTTCATAACAGTCACCGAAACAAAAGCATAGTGTCGTACATTAGTGTAAGGCCCTAAGATCTATGCTTGTATGCCACCCGAGACCTCATAAGCCATAGAGGTACACCCACGCACAAAATAATCGATAGAAAATCACTGAAACAACCGTAGAATAATCACAGAGCCCCGCTCTCTACATCATAAGTTCAAGGGTCGATCGTATGTGGGTGTAAATCCCTAGTGTCTAAGACTGAACGCTCCCTGAGCCCCCCATCACAACAGTAACTGGGCCCTCGACCCATTAGAAATAGTGTCACATAGGGACTCGAACCCCTAATATCACATAACGACTCTAACCCCTAGGTCTTCTGACATAGCCTCCAATCGGGCAGTCAGCCAAGGCCAAGTGGTCTGACCATAAATTTAACTGTGAGACATATCCCCCATGGGAGAAAGAACCCCTCTATAATAATCAGCAGTGTCATTATCAGGGTATCAATCATGGGGCCCAACCCCACAAAGTATCAATCGCGAGGTCCTTGACCCAAAACTTAATCGGAGCTCAGTCCTCAGAATCTGCATCCGCCACTTGGCATCACGGTCATGACCATAAGGACACAAGTGCACATGGAGCGTTACCCAGGATGTGGACTCTACAGACGTGATCGTCGGTGCTCATCGATAACGGGGAGCGTCCTCCAGGACGAGATATCAATAGTCTCTCACTCAACAGTATATATTCGGATCCGTAATTCAAAATTCATGTCATTCCCAAAGTCAACATAGGCAACGACACACTTAAACTAGTATCTCACAATATCCCTATGTACCGCCCTCAATCTATGATAGTACATACGAGCATAGACTTCAATAAACAGGGTAGAACTAGGCCCAACAGGGAACCATGTTATAATCTAGCTTACCACAGGTAAATAAAGTAAAATTCGGTAATAATAGGGATCACACAAGTGTCCACAATCAATTATGGCAGAAGTCAAGTCATAATGAGTCAAGAAATCAACGATTAATCCCACAATCATCATGTTGTATCAATATTAGGCAATATACACCCGTAAACATCAGTCAGATCAAAATACATACCTATCCATGGCATCAGTCCACACACGGCCCTTACAAGGCCTCCCTGCAGCCTAACGGTACCACTGTATATACATACATGCATCGGTACATAACATTCATAGCTAACCACGTAACTTACAACATAACAGTCACAACAGTACGCATATCAAAAGCTACTAGCATTTCATATACATTTCAGGCTCAACATGCATGTAAATCCACTCAATCTAAGGTTTAGAGAAAGCCTAGCCTACCTGGAGAGTGTCACCTCAACTTTAAGTCAGTCCAGTCGTGTCTTTCCCTTCTTGATAATCTCTCAAAGTTGCTCAGCAATTACAATATAACTCGGTGTCAAAACGACCAGTTCGATTTTATTATCTTAAGAAACGGACACAATTAGGCAAAAAGGGTAAAAAAAAATGGGAAAAGTGGGGCCCACACCTAAAAATTAAAACAAAAATCTCAAAATGATCCCCACGTCATCCAAAGCCTACAACAAAAAATTTAGCCTTAAACGGGCTATAGAAGGCCAAAAAAAGTCCAAAAATGGAGTTAAAAATTCTACTCGAAAAACCCCTTTTTCATAACTTTTTCGGCCTAAATTCATAAAACCCAGAAAACTACAACCAATACCCAACTAACTATCGCGTTCCCCTAGGCTAAAATTCCATCCAATTCTATTAAGATTCGAAAATAAAATCAAGATGCAAAGTTTTTACCCAAAACCAAGAATGACACCAGCAAAAATGGTAAAATTATCTCGAAACACATGCCAAATCTTGAATCCAACTTCACCACGATATTCCTTGCAAAAAATTGAGTCAAATGGACCTTTGAATCACCAAAATAGACTTAAAATGAGCTTTTTATTCGTTGTGGAAACATTGAGACGAGGCTGGTTCACGTTGCTGATGAGCCTATATAGACCATCAGGCCCTTCTCTGCGAACGCAGATGGAGCTCCACAAACATGGAGGCATGGGTCATTGGCCCTTCTCCACGAATGCGGGAGGCTCTCCACGAACACGAGGTTGTGCCAAGTTAGCCTCTGCGAACACGGAACTGGCCTCCGTGAACGCGGAGTGTAACTTCTGCTGGTGCTGCACTAGCCCAACTCCATTCTCTTTCGAGGCATTCCCGAAGCTCTTGATGTCCATTTTACTCAAATAAACATGTAACCACAGTGATTTCAATGTTCTGGATCCAATGGTGCAGTTGAAATTTCCATAAGAGCATCCTACGAAAAAAGGAGTACCTTGAGCCAGGTTTCGATCTTGGGACCTATGGGTTATGGGCCCACGAGCATAACTACCCCACTTACAACTTGGAGTTGGCGACGGTAGTGTTCGCTCTCAAGTTTTGGAGGCATTGTCTGTATGGTGTGCATTGTGATATATATAAGGACCACCAGAGCTTACAATACCTTATGACATAGCGGGACCTTAACTCTCACAAGAGAGGATGGATCGAGTTGTTGGCTGACTATAATATTTCTATTTTATACCATTCGGGAAAGGTACACGTGGTAGCGGATGCCTTGAGCCGAAAGGCTGTGAGTATGGGCAGCCAAACACACTTGGCAGTTGAGGAGCAATCATTGGCTTCGGACATTCATTCCCTAGCTAACAAGTTGGTCTGATTGGATGTTTTAGATTCCAGATGAGTATTAGCCTTTGTTGGGGCTCAGTCTTCATTGGTTGATCAGATTCGGGCCCGTCAGTTCGAGGATAGGTTACTTGTGGGTCTCCGAGATAGAGTATTGCAGGGTACTAGGGTCAGGTTGTAGTTGATTCTGATGGGGTTCTCAGATTCGATGGCCAGTTGTGCGTTCCTTCAGTGGGGGATTTGATTCAGTTGATCCTACAAGAGGCACATGACTCCCAATATTCTATTCACCCGGGTACAACTAAGATGTACCGAGATCTGAGGCAACATTACTGATAGGATGGCATGAGGAGAGATATTACAACCTATGTATCGCGTCGTCTCAATTGCCAGCAGGTTAAGGTCGAGCACCAGCGACCTGGTGGAACACTCCAGCTATTACCCATTCCCGAGTGGAAGTGGGAGCGAGTGACTATGGACTTTGTTGTAGGGGCTTCCTCATATCTTCAGGGGTTATGATAGTATTTGGGTGATAGTTGATCAGTTGACTAAGTCTGCTCATTTCATTCCAGTTCGTTCGACCTTCAGTACTGACTAGTTAGCTTGTATATATATATTCAGAAGATAGTCCGTCTGCACGGAGTGCCTATTTCAATCATATCTGACCGAGGATCACAGTTCACCTCTAATTTTTGGAGAGCTTTTCAGCGGGAGTTGGGAACCCAAGCTGATTTGAGCATAACATTCCATCCCCAGACTGACGGACAGTCGGAGCGCACTATACATGTTCTAGATGACATGTTATGAGCCTGTGTATTAGAGTTTGGAGGTCAATGGGACCAGTTTATGCCATTAGCTGAATTTGCTTATAATAATAGCTATCACAATAACAATCAGATGGCCCCGTTCGAGGCATTATATGGCCAGCGATGCCATACTCTAGTAGGGTGGTTTGAGTCTTCAGAGCCGATTTTGTAATAGTACATATTTTGTTCAGGATGCCCTATCTAGGGTTCAGGTTATACAAGACAGGTTGAGGATAGCTCAGAGTCAGCACTAGAGTTATGATGACCGTAGATGTCGGTTTTTACAGTTTGAGGTTGGTGACCGAGTGTTTTTGAGAGTTTCGCCCTTGAAAGAGGTCATGCAATTCGAGAGACGAGATAAGTTCAGTCCTCGGCATATTGAGCCTTTTGAGATCTTGAGGCGAGTTGTGCCAGTTGCTTATGAGTTAGCCTTGCCTTCAACTTATTTTGCTATTCACCTTGTGTTCCATGTATCGATGCTGCGTTGATATGTTCTAGATGAGTCTCATGTGCTGCAGTAAGACACGATTGAGCTGGATGATCGTCTGACTTTTGTTGAGGAGCTGATTGTTACTTTAGCTAGGGATACTAGACAGTTGTGTTTAAGGGTCATACCGATGGTTAAGGTGTAGTGGAGATACCGTTCGATCAAGGATGCTACCTAGGAGATAGAGGCACAAATGCGGGAGCAGCACCCCGGCCTATTTTAGCCACCAAATATGCTTTCTACTTTACTTTCACGAATGAAGGTCTTAAAGTGGGGGATGTTGTAATGAACCTGTATGTTTCATGTTTTTGTATTGTTTATGTTGTTTTGAGCTTTTGTACAATGACCTTAGACTTAATATGACTTGTTGGGACTGTTGGAAGGGCTTTTAGGTATTTTAATCGTGACTTGTGCGAGTTTGCAGTTGAGCGAGGAGCCAAAGCTACGAAAATGAGTTTTCCTGCAAAACCCTAGTAAATGGCCTCGAAATGGGATTCTAACGGTTTTGTTAGTTTTGGAATGGCTAATATATGCTAGGAGGGTGGCTAGTTCGAGAATGAAGGGTTCTGATTTGATTTTGGGTTAAAAGTTGTAAAATGAGTTCAAGTAAAAGCTAAAAAGGGTGTTTCGGTAAAAACCCAGCTTAATACGCTTGGAATCAAAAACGGATACCGTGGTCAGCTTCGGAATTTGAGAATATTCTAAAATAACCTTTCACAGTTGTCGCAGACATCCGATTGCTTTTTGACCACCTCAGTTCTTTAAGCTAAAATTAGTCGAAAGGAAGTGCTAGGGAGTATTAGGGAGAAGAGTCATCTGAAATTTGATAGTCTGAGGCAGGGTACTATGACAGTTTCAGAGTATGATATCCATTTATGCCAATTAGCTCGCCATGCTACAATTATCCTTCCCATTGAGGCAGAGAGAGTTTGCCGATTTGTAAGAGGACTAATGTATTCTATCAAGCAGTCAGTGTTCTGGGTGTCTAGAGATGGAGCCTCATTCCATCGATTGTTAGTGTCAACAAGCAGGCAGAACTCATGGAGAGAGAGGAGTTTGGGGAACCCAAAAGGGTCCGTACATCCGGGCAGTTCTTGGGTACCTCATCTGGTGAAAGAGATATAGATAGGAGAGTGGAGCATTCCAGCACCATGGGGTTTATGAAGCACTTCGGCATCTAAGGGAGGATGGGGTCCTTATGATTCTTACAGTTCGGGCCATAGCTCCTCCAGCTCACAACAGAGGCTTGCGGGCCATGGTGACTATAGTATTCCTCCTGTTCATTCTCAACAGTCTTCCACCCCTAGATCATATTTTGGATGTGGATCTCCAGAGTTCTGATTCGGTATTGTCCCATGCAGACTCAAACTGGACCTCACCGCTCATACACCATAGCACCAGTCAGAGATCCAACATCATCAGCTCGAGGTATAGCCCCATAAACTAGGGGTCGAGGTAGAGGTCATGCCGACAAAGGTGGATGCACCAGAGGTAAAGGAGCAGGTGATCCCTTCCCCCCCACATTTTAGTGGTAGAGGGGCAACATCGACTAGTGAAAGACGATCAGTGTTATGCTTTCCCAGGTAGACGCGAGGCTAAGGCCTTTGATGTTGTTATCACAAGTATTATTCTAGTTTTCCATAGCTCTACATCTATGTTATTTGATCCTGGCTCCACTTATTCATATGTGTTTACATATTATTCATCGGTGTTTGATTTGCTATGTGATAGTATGTTTGTGCATGTTCATGTTTTGGCCCTAATAGGTGAGCCTTTAGTAGTTCATCAGGTGTACCGATCCTGTCTTGTGCTTTGGCAAGCTATAAGACTTGGCTAAAAGAGCAGCTCCAAGATTTGTTGAGCAAGGGGTTAATTTTCCCTAGTGTTTCACCTTGGGGTGCCCCGATTTTGTTTGTGAAGAACAAGGATGGTTCCATGAGGATGTGTATTGATTATCAACAATTGAACAAGGCGACTATTAAGAACAAGTACCCACATCCTCGTATTGATGATTTTCTTGATCAACTTTAGGGAGCAAAATTGTTCTCTAAGATTGATTTGAGATTTGGGTACCATCAACTATAGATTCGGCCTTCAGATTTTCCTAGGACAGCCTTTCGGACTAGGTATGGCCATTATAAGTTTCTTGTCATGTCTTTTGGTTTGACTAAAGCACCTGTAGCATTCATGGAGTTGATGAACGAGTTCCAGCCGTATTTGGATTCATTCATGATAGTATTCATTGATGACATCATGCTTTTTTCTAAGACCGAGGAGGATCATGTGAAATATTTGAAGATTGTGCTCTAGAGGCTAAGCAAGGAGAAGCTCCATGCTAAGTTCTCCAAGTGTGAGTTTTGGTTGAGTTTTATGGCATTCTTGGGGCATGTGGTGTCCAAGGAGCGCATCCAAGTTGATCCAGCGAAGATTGAGGCCGTTCATGATCGAACTAAGCCTACCTTAGCTATAGAGATTCGTAGCTTTATGAGTTTAGGTGGTTATTATCTTTGTTTTGTGCAGGGTTTCTCTACTATTGCAGCTCCACTAACTAGGTTTACTCAGAAAAATATTGTATTTTATTGGTCTAATGAGTATGAAGAGAGCTTCCAAAAGCTCAAGTTACTATTGACTATTGTTGTTATCTTGACCTTGTCAGAGGAAGGTGTTGATTTCACAGTTTATTGTGACGCTTTCGGAGTGGCTTTAGGTGGAGTGTTGATGCAAAACGGGAA
Source organism: Solanum rostratum (assembly GCA_029948455.1). NCBI lineage: Eukaryota > Viridiplantae > Streptophyta > Magnoliopsida > Solanales > Solanaceae > Solanum > Solanum rostratum. The sequence continues at coordinate 65,595,933 of CM057045.1, read as the reverse complement.
GGTGATTGCCTATGCTTCGAGGCAGTTGGAGGCCCATGATAAGAATTACCCTACTAATGATTTCGAGTTGGCAGCGATAGTTTTTGTGTTGAAGTTGTGGCGTCACTATCTATATAGAGTCTATTGTAAGATCTTTATTCACCATCACAACTTACAATATATTTTCAGCCAGTGGGATTTGAATTTAAGGCAAAGGAGATGGATTGAGCTCTTGAAAAGATATGATTTGACCATTATTTGTCATCAAAAGCTAATGTGGTGTCTGATGCATTGAGTAGGAAACCTTCCAGCATGGGGAGTCTCATTGTTATTCAATTGGAGGAGTGGCCTTCTGCTAGAGATGTTAAGAGACTGGCCAATGTGTTGGTGAGATTACAATTTTCAGATATAGATGGGATGTTTGCTTTCATAGAAGCCCACTTATGTTTGATAGATCAAATTCGTGAGAGGCAGTTTGAAGATGAGAAGTTGTGTAACATTAGAGACAAGGTGGCTATAGGTGAAGCTAGAGAAACAGTGCTTGATTCCGATGGTGTTTTGAGGATTGGAAGTTGCATTTGTGTGCCCAAGGTGGATGATTTTGTCAGATTAATACTTGAGGAGGCTCATTGCACCAGGTATTCCATTTATCTAGGATCAGCAAAGATGTATCATGACTTGAGCCAGCATTACTAATGGTGTAGCATGAAGAAAGATATATTGGAGTTTATGGTTAGGTGTTTGACATGCCAATAGGTCAAGGGTGAGCATCTGTGACCAAATGGTGAGTTACAGAGGATGGCCTTCCCTAGTGAAAATGGGAATGCATTACCATGGATTTCGTGGTGGGTTTGCCTTCTACAGTTGGTGGCTTTGATTCTATATGGGTGGTGGTGAACTGATTGACTAAGTCCGCCCATTTCATTCTAGTCAAGGAGAAGTACACAGCTGAGAGGTTAGCGCACTCTACATTAGCCAAATTGTGAGACTTCAGGGGGTTCCTATTTCCATTGTGTCAGACCGTGACTCATTGTTTACATCCAACTTCTGGAGAGCCTTACAGGATGGTTTGGGTACCCGTTTGAAAATGAGTATAACTTTTCACCCTCAAACTGATGGGCAATCTGAGAGGACCATCCAGGCATTGGAGGATATGCTACGAGCATGTGTCATTGACTTTGGTGCCAGATGGGATCAATACTTAGCCTTGGCGGAGTTTCCTTTCAACAATAGTTATCATTCCAACATTCAGATATCTCCCTTTGAGGCTTTGTATGATCGGAGGTGTAGATCCCCTATCAGATGGTTTGACTTAGTAGCGGGAGGTTAGCATGGGTACATATATATTAAGAGAGGATCCGGAGCGGGTGTGGTTGATTCAGCATAGGTTGGTGATAGACCAGAGTCGCCAAAAGAGCTATGCTGACAGGTCAACCTTTGGCATTCATGGTTGGTGATAGAGTATAGTTAAAAGTCTCACCTTTGAAAGGTGTTTTGAGGTTTGGGAAGAAGCGCAAGCTCAGCTCGAGATATATTCGTCCCTTTGAGATTCTAGACAGAGTGAGAGAGTTGGCCTACAGACTTTCCTTGCGACATGTGTTATCTTCATTCCATCTTGTATTTCATGTCTCTATGTTACGACATTACATTCTAGACGAGTCTCATGTGACCTCGATTGATTTAGTTGAATTGAGCCGAGATTCGATTTATGAGGAGCAGTCGATTGCCATTTTGGACAAACAAGTAAAGAAGTTGAGGGCTAAGGAGATAACTTCAGTGAAGGTCCAATGGCACCACAGGCTCGTGGGTGAGGCTACGTGGGAGATGGAAATGAATATGTGTGCTTGATAGCCTCAGCTTTTTGAGTCCTCTGGCATCCTCCTTATTTCATATTCAGGAAGAACATTATTTTTAGTAGTGGATGATGTAATCACCTCAAAGGTAATTTTGGCATTCTCAATAAAAATTATCATTTTGCCCTTCCTGAAAGTTACCTTGGGTCATTTTTGGTTGAGTCTAAAAGTCAAATTTTGAAAATCTTGTAAAAAAGTAAGATTTTGCTAAAGAAAGAGTTTTTAAAGGCTTAAAGTTTGTAATTTTGAGATTTGTGATCATCTTGAGTTTTGAATGTCAAAATGCAATTGTCTACTCTGTCGGCTTAAGAATGCGGAATCTGGTCTACGAGAACTGACAGAACTGAATTTGGAGTTAAAATGGAGTCCTGGATCCAAAGTTACATTTTTAGTTAGAGTCAGATCATAGTTTTACTTTGGTCAACAATCGGAGTTCGAAGGCTCAAATCAAAATTTTGATAGTTTCAGTTGTTCTGGTGGTGAAATTAAAGCTAGAAATGATCTCATTGTAACTTTTAGAGTTACCGAGCACAGTTTGGGTATTTTGAATTTTAACTAGTTTCTGTGAGTTTTATCGGGTTCCAGGTCAAGGAAGCCTCAAACTCACATTTTGATGGTTCCATTGAGTTTCATTTCTGATAGGGTTGTATATCTAGTTTGTATGTATCGAGTTCTGAATGAACCCCGAGGGTCCATTTCGTGTGTGCAATAGCTGATTTGGATTACAATCTGGTGCAGTCACTTTAATGCTCCGCGTTCGCGGAGTTGTTCACTGCATTCACGGAGGGTTATGTTCCTTGATCTCTGCATTCGTGAGTATTAGGTTGTCTGATCTCTGCATTCGCAAATTACTTTCGATGTCTGTAACAGTGTGTTCAATGAAAATGTCGGATTTCATCATTTTTAACGTTCTAAGCTTGGGTTCGGAGAGATTGTTTTCAAGGATTTTCAAGACAAAACTTTTGTGTAACGTATTTCTAACTTATATCTTTGATTTCTATTGATTAATTCATGCTTTTAACATCCAAATTTGAGTTTTTAATTGGAAAATTTAAGGTTTTCATGGACATTGATTCTTGATAGAAAAGTGACGATTATCAGATCATTTTAGGTCGTTTTTCAAAATGGTTTTCACCATTAGATTCCTTATTACTTGGAAAATATTTTCATGTATAAACTTCTAGATTTTGAAAACCTTTTTCGATATGAGATTTTTAGACCACTTTGCTTTTTTCCACCTGAATTGCATGATTTTAGTGTTATTAGTTTCTAAATGTGATTGTGATGCTATATTTGCTTATATTATGGTGATTTGGAGCATCGTAGAAGGTAAAAGGCATGGATTTGATTTGATTGACACTTCGATTAGGGCAAGTGGACTTCTAACCTTTTGTTAAGTATATTTGAACCTTGTATTCTCCTATGTGTGTGGGTTTAGGTGATTTGTGAAATGAGATAGGTTAGAATCATACTATTATAGGTCTTGATCATGGGATTTCAGATTGGGTGATTGTAAATGCTATGAATCCTTTACTTAGGTGATTGTAAATGCTATGAATCCTTTACTCGTGAAATAATTGTGGTATTATGAATACTCGTGAACTTGTGGAATTATCCGGTATTAATTGTTGAACATAGGACCTATATGGACATCTTGCACACGCTTATACTTATACGATGGTTATTTTGATATGTTGACATGTATTTCTTAATGTCGCATTGATGATTTAAAGCCGAAGAAAAATTGTTCCTGCTAGAGTTGTATTTATATTGAGATTGAGATGATATTGAGATTCACACTGATATTGAGACTGTGGCAATATTGATATTATGATGGTATTGAGATTGTATTCATTGCTTTCACTTGTTGCTTGTGCATTGATACTTGTGATAGCTATGGTTAAGAATGTGCAAGGTAACATGTGGATTGATAGACAAGATTTCTACCGGTTGATGATTAGTCGAGGTTTCTACCGGTGTGTCGAGGTAATATTGTGGCGGATGATATGGCTGAGGTTTATGCCGATCGTGTGAGCATTGCTAAGATTTCTGCTGGCAATATTCATAGATACATAGTCCATGTGAGGCCCATAGGTTCCGATCTGAGGTTACCAACAGATGTGTATCGTAGGACAAACATTTATTATGATTACTTGACATTGCATCACACTATTTACATCATTGCATTCACCCCATTTCATATCATTCCTTTCTTAAAGTTGTTATATATACTACGTGTGATATGTAGAATGTTTTGAACCATGTATGTTGTTAAGATTGAACTATTGAAATATTGTGATATATGTTGATAACTTGGGCCTTGTACATTGTGAAAACTGGATTATGTGGACACTGTGTTATGAAACTTAGACTACTTATGTTACTGATAGACTATTGTACTATTTGACTCGGAAAAACAGTTAATACTCTAGGATATTATTCTATAATGTGTATATATGTATATATATTGTGTTGTGCTGGGATTTTTCTGAGTGCAGGTGTGTAGTTCGATGGTATATGATTGGGTAAATAGGAGTACTTATGTTATTTATTGCTTTGCTTCGAGTTTAGTTTCCATTTGTTGAGTACCATATTGTTTGGTGCTCTTCCCTTGCTACATTTTTGTAGGTTGTGAGCCCGGTCCCTCTTGATAGATTTCAGTGTCAGAATTGAGCTTCTGGATTTCTTTAGACTTAGTTGCTTCTCTCTTTGGCAGACCCTCGAGGATTCTTTATTATTTTATATTCTATTTGAGGATTAGACATTGAGACTTGTATTTTCTTTTGAGTATTATTATGTAGAGGTTTGTACATGTGATACTAGTTTTGGGATATTTTAGTTCGGTTTTCTCATGCTTATCTACTATTTTAGACTATTTTATCTTCCCTTTTTGTTATTATATTGGACTGTTGAAATATAGGTTGGCTCGTCTTGGAGGGTTAGGTGGATTCCATCATATCTGAATTTTGAGTCGTGATAGTAACTGTCACACATGTTCATGATCTCTCACAAGGTTAAAAGCTTTCCTCACAAAAGTTTATGATGTATTTTCTATGACTCATTACTCTTATTATGATTATGATTTCCATTATGACTTATAATATTTTACAAGGCATATAATTCTTACAATGACTCATGACTATCATTATAGTATTCATGTTCTCCCATGACTTCATTATAACTTTTAAAATATTTGACCATGTTCATGACTACTATTACACCTCAAAGATTTACCTAGCATGTTTCTTAACTTAGTCATTTGTACATTATGATGTCATGCATTGCATTGCTCACATACTTAGTACGTTGCAATGTACTAACACATATCTTGCCTACATTATTAAAAATGTAAGGTTGGATACTTTTCACTCTCCTCGTGGCTAGTTGGCTTGATAGCACATCACTTGATTAGTAATCCCTCATGCTTGGAGGGTTGCCTATCCAGTCTATGATCTCATTGTTAGCTTGTTTTCATTTGAGACATTTACTTTACTTTTGTTGAAGGTGAGCTAGAAACATGTCCATAGCCCCGGCCTATGTTAGTATAGTGGAGGCATGTCTAGACAAAGAGAAGTGTAAGTCTGTTTACTCGGACTTAAGCTCTACCTTTATCTTTCGACTTTATTTTGAGACTTACCTATCATTTTACTTCCTATTGTTGATTTGTTTACCTTATGTATGCTTGATATGCTAAGATGGCTTGGTTAGGACTTTTACAAAAAAATCTTAATTATCATGTCACACATAGGGTCTAACTTGGATCGTGACGTAGTGATTCACTTTTCTCAAGATATATCACTTAATAAACACTTTGGATGCCATTTTTTATACCAATTGCATATGGTTGTAAACTTTTTAAAGTTTTATAAACTTGCATTCCAATATAGATAAAATTTTATACAAACTCGATCAAAATTTTATAAGCCACGTATAGCGCGTGAGTTGAGGGGTGTTTCTAAGCCACGTGTAGCGCGTGAATGACACATTTTTGTGTATGAAACATGAGGGGTGTGTTGACACCCAATTTTGGCCCAAGTTTTTTAATATTCATACTTTTATATTGTTGTTTTTTAGTTCTTGCTAAATTCATTATTTGTGTGTTAAATTACATGTTTTTGTGTATTTTATTTTATCTACTGTTGATTAAATTTGTTTTATTCGTTTTTATATTTTTAACGCAGTGTAATAAATCATTTTTTCTTGTCCAGATATAATTATACGTGTATGTTTAATTGGCCCAATTCGAACCCGTGTCTTTCTAGCCCATTAGATTATTTTTTTTATGTATATATAACCTTGGCAATAGAATAATCATTTGGGGGGGAATCTTAGAAAAAACCCTAAAATTTTTTGCCCTCTCCCCTTTCTCAAACAACAACACAGCCACCTTTCCTCCACCCATTTCAGCCATAAAAAGCAGCCCCATTTTCAGCCTCCAACACCACCCAAAACTCCATCTAAAATCACTCAAAAACCCTGTTGTTTCAAGCCCAACACAACCACAAAAAACACAGCCAACAACAACACCAATTTCGACCTGAAAGTCAGCCCCGTCCAACCCCCAAAACCCCATTTCAAACGCACACCAACCAACCCCAAAACGCCACTCAAAATAGCCTATCAAACCCATCGGAAAACCATCACCTCCACAAACAAGACCCGTTCGAAATGGTCACCACCAAGCTTGCATGAGATTCGGCTTAATGCGCACAAGTTCAGGCGAGCCAAAGAGCTCCAGCGAACAAGAGACACCAAGCTCTGATGAACAACAATACTGTCGCCTTTGTTCTCCTCACTCCCGCCAAATCGGTTAATTCTTTCCTTTCCCTTCTTTACATTTCATATGCGTTACACATTCTTCTTCTTTTGAGTATAACACATGAAGTGGATTTTTACTGCTACGGCTTTGATTTTAGATTTGTTACTTGACATTTTTTAAAATCATTTTTTATTGTTGCTTTGTGGCTGTCTTTAGTTTATTACTATATTTATTATTTTGTTTGGTTAATTATTGTTGGACTGTTGGTTTATTATTATAATTGTTGTTTTTACTATTCTTGTGGTTTTATTATTATTTTTTGTCACCTTCTTTAGACTATCGTTGTATTAATTGGATTTTATATCGTGGACTTTCTAGGCACCATCGTTCTTCATTGTTGGGTTATTTTATTTTCTTACTGTAACTCTATTTGTTTTGCCTGGTTAATGATAGTTTTTTTGGTAACTTCGTGTAGTATTATATTACTTAAGTTTACTTTATTTTGGTAGTTTTTGTTCACTCTTTCGTTCAGATATTAGCATTTATAATTGGGATAATTTATTTGATATATTATTTGTTAAAATTGGCCGATGAAATGTCTATCCGTCGGATTTCGAGGCCTCTCCATTCAAAAAGACGGAAAAAGTTAGTTTATGTTCATATTTGTTATATGTTAAAATCAAATTTATTAGTTCAAGTTCATTACTTGTTAAACTTGGCCAATGACGAAACTTCTCCGTCGATTTTCGAGGCCTCTCCATTTGAAAAGACGGGACAATTTTAGTTTATTCTTTATTTATTAATTATTGTGTATGTTGTTGACGTTGGATAAATATTAGGACATTCTTTATATTATTATTTATTTCATTATTTATGTATATTTTGTGATTATTATACTTGTGTTTTGTGTATCTCCTCCGCGATTTGAAAATAATGAATTCAGCCGGAACCCACAGTTGTGGATTCCGAAGGGTTCTAATACCTTCCCTTTGGAATAACTTAAACCCTTACCTAGAATTTTTGGTTCGCAGACTATTTTTGTAAATAATTAATCGGTTTCCTAATTATCCTTAAAATTAGGTGGCGACTATAAAATTAAATTATAAAACACTAAAATTAAAATATATTCTTTTAAATATTATTTTATTTAATTATTTTTTGCTAGTTGCCACGACGTTGCACCTTCGGGATGTCAACAGAATGGCGACTTCACTGGGGATTTTCAAGGTTCTAACCATTATGGATTCATTTTTTTTTCAAATTGAGGAGATTTTATTTTTATCATGTGATATGTATTTTCTTGTATATTTGTTGTTTGTTTGTATATTTATTGTTATTATATATTGTATTATCTATACACTGTCATTACATTCATAGCATATCTTTCGCCACTTGGCAATTTTTTATTTGTTACTTAAATGACGGTTATGCGGGTCGCAACCGTTGAATCCAAATTGTTTATCGGGGTACCCTGACGAAATGAGTTGATCTCGAGGGGTCAACGGTCGTTATTTTCCCCAACCCGAGTAGTCCACTTGGGTCACCGGTCCATTTTAAATAAAGCCCACTCTTAGTAAACCTAAGCTAGAGCGGAACCACTCGATTGTTAGGTTTCCTTTTGTTTGATTAGTCCTATGTATATTAGGGCGTGTTATACATCATTTATTTGTATAAATATTGCATAATTTGTTTCATTCATGTTTATTTAATTTTGTGTAAAGACAAATGTAAATTTTACTAGTTATAATTTGTTGAACTACGTTTGACCTGATTCTCATTTTAACGGGATACGTAGGCGCCGGAATGGCTCGGTCATATTCCCTGTAAACTTTTCATTTTTGTTACTTTAGAAACAGGGACAGTTTTTGTTTTTTCTCTTAGGTTTAAAAAAATTCTTTTGAACACCAGAGTTTGTTGAAGTTGAAACAGGGACAGAATTTTTTAAGGACTCGTTTCCCAGGAGTCCTAAAAAATTCTACCAAATTGTACTCGAATGTTAAATTTGCAAGACACCACTTTGAGCTCGTACATATTTTAATTTTTGTATGTAATTTTATATTCAATAGATGTCTTTCACTTTGTTTATCGTATATTTTTTTTTAAAAAAAAAAAATTGTTTGATATTTATTTAAATAGTTTGTCCTTTAGTGTGATTCATTGACTTTTTTAGTTATGTTATTTTTCTTTAAAAAAAATTTATTTATTTATTTATTTAAAAAATACACTCCATATCATATCCTCACGAACTACGCGTACCTGATTCTCATATTCATGAGATACGTAGGCAACCATTTTTGGGTTCGGTAATCATTTTTTCAAAATATATAAAAAAATGGTGTACGTATTTTAACAGTCAATTTTTGACTCAATTGGGACCAGTACAGTTAGACGCATGTAAATATTTGACAAAATGAAAATGATTGATTTTGTGGTAAACCATAGATTCTTTTGGTACCTCTTAATATATTTTTTTTATGCTTGAGAATATTCTTGCACGCATTCAAGATCAGAATAAAATTAACCTTCGTGTTTCAAGTGCGTTGTGTGGCGAGCTTTAGATTAAAATTCAATTGCATCGCATTGTTGATCTAGAACTTGGTCTGAATGTTTGTTGAGGCGAAATTCTGAGTAATGTTTGATTTGAGAAAGGATCGTAGGCCTTCTTTGACCCGTTTGTGCCTTTCAAAGCCTACCAAATGACATTAATCCCTAGTTTGTCCCACTTTGAGCCTGAAGCCTTTTCTTTGGACAACCACATTTTCGCCATTACCCTTTTGAGTGCTTACATGCACTATCCTTCTCTTGCCCCATCCTTCTTGAGCGCGCAAAAAATGTGTAAATGATGAAATAAAGATTCAAGTTTGAAATTGCTACAGGCAAAGTGCAAGGTCTCAAAGTTAAGGAAGCAAAAACGATTTCTAGAGACAGAAAAAAAAAGTGAAAAGAAAAAGGATGTTGGAAAAACAAGAAAAGATAGAAATACCCCTGCAAGGTTAAAGAAAGACAAGAAGAAATTGCTCTAACAAAAAAAAAAAATATTTTCCGAAAAGGGGGTAAATGAAGAAATTCTTAGCGAGTAATGTCTCTATGAAGTCGAAACAATAAGGGAAGGACAACAAACAGGATCAAGCGTCAAATGAGTATCAATTGTTAAAAGCACAAGTTCAATGTGATGCTCAAAGAGAGATTAAGTCACTTTTATCCCAGATAAATATCCTACCAACCCCTGAGCCTGCATTACAAGCCAATCACAAGTCCTACATGATCTCATTTCAAATGTTCTCACATTAGTGGAGACTTACATGAAGTCCAAGCATATGATATCACCATTGCACGCATTGAATATCTTTCTGAGTGTGAGTGTATTTTGCAAAGTGTCCTTAAATCAAATATTTCCTATATGTGTGAAATAGGACTTTCTTTGTTGTGAGAGCACTTGACATATGAGGATTGGTATAATTCAAAATCTTTATTTGAATCAAGTTGAACAGATTTTGTTCATATTTAAATATGTTTGAGGTACCATTTGAAACTGTAGGAGTTACTTTGAATTCAATCTTAGTTGAAAGAAATAATTGTGAGATATTCCTTTATTTTTCTAACTGTTGGTACCAATTGTAGTTAAAGTTCAACTATTTCGTTACATTCTTTATTTTTGAAAAACAAAAAGCCAGGCATTTTTGAGATCCTTTTTATTATTCTTTTATATATACACCTTTAAAGGGATTCTTGAATTGTTTTCTTATAAATTGCATTTTTCTTTCTTTTGGAATATGATTGTTTGTTTTAAATAATGTGATATTAGGATAATCCCATCTGCGTGAGATGCCTATTTTATTTCATTGAATTGTGCATTCCAAAAATGGAGCATATCTTCTATTTTTATTTATTTTTCTTTAAAAAAAAAAGAAAGAAAATAAAGAGCAATCATTATTGGAGTGTCACTGCCTTCAGTGTGACAAGTTAAATCATTATTGGAGTGTCACTGCCTTCAGTGTAACAAGTTAAGCTATTTTGGAGTGTCACTGCCTTCAGTGTGACAAGTTAAATAATTTTGGAGCGTCACTTGCCTTCAATGTGACAAGTTAAATAATTTTGGAGCGTCACTGCCTTCAGTGTGACAAGTTAAGCTATTTTGGAGAGTCACTTCCTTCAACGTGACAAATTAAGCTATTTTGGAGAGTCACTTCCTTCAACGTGACAAGTTAAATTATTTTGGAGCGTCACTTGCCTTCAACGTGACAAGTTAACTCATTATTGGAGCGTCACTTACCTTCAACGTGACAAGTTAAATAATTTTGGAGTGTCACTTGTCTTCAACGTGACAAGTTAAATCATCATTGGAGTGTCACTGCCTTCAGTGTGACAAGTTAAACAATTTTGGAGTGTCACTGCCTTCTGTGTGACAAGTTAAACAATTTTAAGGTGTCACTGCCTTCAGTGTGACAAGTTAAACTATTTTGGAGCGTCACTTGCCTTCAACGTGACAAGTTAAATAATTTTGGAGCGTCGCTTGCCTTTAATGTGACAAGTTAAGCTATTTTGGAGAGTCACTTCCTTCAATGTGACAAGTTAAAATATTGTTGGAGTGTCACTTCCTTTAATGTGGCATGTTCAATCGGGGCGTCACTTCCTTCAACGTGACAAATTTAGTTATTATTGGAGCGTCACTTTCCTCAATGTGACATGTTAAAATTGGAGCAAAGTTAAATTGTTATTGGGACGTCACTTCCTTCAATGTGACATGTTCATCATTATTGGAGCGTCACTTCCTTCAACGTGACATGTTAAGTTAGATAACTTCGTTCAATGTGATTGACGTGCTAATTTAGATAATCTTTCTCTTCATAGGTAGTACACCTAAGAATGGATCGTCATCTCCTTCAGTATGACATGTTAAATCAGGTTTGCACAAATTATATCCGCGTTTGTGTTTTATTTGCTACTAACAAGTGTTCTCAGTTATCACAATACAGAAGTGTGCACTACTTTAGCAGGGACGCAACAAGTCCAGAATGAAGATCATGCTAGTGTATATAACTGGGAAGACCTAAAAAATTTTGCAACTTCCACCGCAGTCAAGGCACTCCTATTTAAAGGTTATGTGTTTGGTCAAAATTGGGTTCGTCAATTTTCTTTGTCCACGATCTCTTTCATCGATCATATCCAAAGAAAGGGACAACTGTTGACACCCAATTTTGGCCCAAGTTTTTTAATATTCATACTTTTATATTGTTGTTTTTTAGTTCTTGCTAAATTCATTATTTGTGTGTTAAATTACATGTTTTTGTGTATTTTATTTTATCTACTGTTGATTAAATTTATTTTATTCGTTTTTATATTTTTAACGCAGTGTAATAAATCATTTTTTCTTGTCCAGATATAATTATACGTGTATGTTTAATTGGCCCAATTCGAACCCGTGTCTTTCTAGCCCATTAGATTATTTTTTTATGTATATATAACCTTGGCAATAGAATAATCATTTGGGGGGGAATCTTAGAAAAAACCCTAAAATTTTTTGCCCTCTCCCCTTTCTCAAACAACAACACAGCCACCTTTCCTCCACCCATTTCAGCCATAAAAAGCAGCCCCATTTTCAGCCTCCAACACCACCCAAAACTCCATCTAAAATCACTCAAAAACCCTGTTGTTCCGAGCCCAACACAATCACAAAAAACACAGCCAACAACAACACCAATTTCGACCTGAAAGTCAGCCCCGTCCAACCCCCAAAACCCCATTTCAAATGCACACCAACCAACCCCAAAACGCCACTCAAAATAGCCTATCAAACCCATCGGAAAACCATCACCTCCACAAACAAGACCCGTTCGAAATGGTTACCACCAAGCTTGCATGAGATTCGGCTTAATGCATGCGCACAAGTTCAGGCGAGCCAAAGAGCTCCAGCGAATAAGAGACACCAAGCTCTGATGAACAACAATACTGTCGCCTTTGTTCTCCTCACTCCCGCCAAATCGGTTAATTCTTTCCTTTCCCTTCTTTACATTTCATATGCGTTACACATTCTTCTTCTTTTGAGTATAACACATGAAGTGGATTTTTACTGCTACGGCTTTGATTTTAGATTTGTTACTTGACATTTTTTAAAATCATTTTTTGTTGTTGCTTTGTGGCTGTCTTTAGTTTATTACTATATTTATTATTTTGTTTGGTTAATTATTGTTGGACTGTTGGTTTATTATTATAATTGTTGTTTTTACTATTCTTGTGGTTTTATTATTATTTTTTGTCACCTTCTTTAGACTATCATTGTATTAATTGGATTTTATATCGTGGACTTTCTAGGCACCATCGTTTTTCATTGTTGGGTTATTTTATTTTCTTACTGTAACTCTATTTGTTTTGCCTGGTTAATGATAGTTTTTTTGGTAACTTCGTGTAGTATTATATTACTTAAGTTTACTTTATTTTGGTAGTTTTTGTTCACTCTTTCGTTCAGATATTAGCATTTATAATTGGGATAATTTATTTGATATATTGTTTGTTAAAATTGGCCGATGAAATGTCTATCCGTCGGATTTCGAGGCCTCTCCATTCAAAAAGACGGAAAAAGTTAGTTTATGTTCATATTTGTTATATGTTAAAATCAAATTTATTAGTTCAAGTTCATTACTTGTTAAACTTGGCCAATGACGAAACTTCTCCGTCGATTTTCGAGGCCTCTCCATTTGAAAAGACGAGACAATTTTAGTTTATTCTTTATTTATTAATTATTGTGTATGTTGTTGACGTTGGATAAATATTAGGACATTCTTTATATTATTATTTATTTCATTATTTATGTATATTTTGTGATTATTATACTTGTGTTATATTGTGTATCTCCTCCGCGATTTGAAAATAATGAATTCAGCCGGAACCCACAGTTGTGGATTCCGAAGGGTTCTAATACCTTCCCTTTGGAATAACTTAAAACCTTACCTAGAATTTTTGGTTCGCAGACTATTTTTGTAAATAATTAATCGGTTTCCTAATTATCCTTAAAATTAGGTGGCGACTATAAAATTAAATTATAAAACACTAAAATTAAAATATATTCTTTTAAATATTATTTTATTTAATTATTTTTTGCTAGTTGCCACGACGTTGCGCCTTCGGGATGTCAACAGGTGTATTTAAACTTAGTCCACCAAGTATGGGATATTTTTAAGCCTATCAATAGTTTAGAGTTCAAACTAATAATTCATGTCAAGTTCAAAGGTGTTTTTCTTACTTCTCTCAAATTCATAATGTAGTAAATAAGTCAAACTAACTACTGCAGGATTTAATTTTTTCTTCAAATCGTTCATCAAATTATAAAAGAGCATTACATACATCAATATTAAAAATCTCATTTTCAATAAAATGGATATACAAAGTATATTATGATGATGATTCATAATACAAATACATTCAGAAATCAATAACATATTGTTTTGGTCTCCTTAATTTATGTCAATTAGAAATTATTTATAATTTTTTAAGTTTGTTATATTTTTTTTCAATTTTTAAAAAATTAATCATAAATATTTTATTGTTAGGATTGAACAGGAAAAAATCATGTTATAACTCAAAATAAAGTATCTTATAAATGTCATTTATAAATTATTTTTTTTGTTTACTCACGTTTTTTAAGATATAGTTTAATTTCTCACTACCACTCAATAGGGATTTTTTACGATTTTCTTTATAACTTGTCTGCAGTTTTCTTTAATTATAACATGTTGTACCTACATATTCATAGTTAACCGATGAATTTAGCAAACATTACACTAATTTCTTTAAGAAGTTATTTAGTAAATTATTTTTATTAATACGTTTTGAAAAATTTATTAATGGTGCGTTTTGCTAAATTATCTTTATTAATATGTTTTGAAAATCTTTTTGAATAGTATTTTATATATTACTTAATGTTGGAATAAAATCTTATTAATTTAACAAGTATTCTGGTAAGTATATAGAAGAGTGAGTGTATGAACATGTGTGCTTAGCCTATTTGTTGATGATATTTTAATTAGTGCAACTATTGTCTTCTTCTGCTTAGTATATCATGATACAGGGACCCACTAAATTTGTTATATATTTTAATAAAATGAATGTCATTTACATTGATATAAATCTAATTACTCCATTATGTCTTTTTTAAGCATAAATGTAAATTAAAAAAGAAGACAATTATTGTTTAAAAAATAAATTACTCTGTTAAATAGTTTTTAAACAATTGTTTGGTAGTGTGATAAGAATAATAATTTTGAGATAATATTTGAGATTAATTGTTATTCGAAATTGGTTTTGAAGTATTATCTAACCATGAAATTATTTTATTCCATCGTTTATACTTAAAAAATTACTAGGTAAAAGATATAAAAAAAGAGATAAAATAATATTCCATCATTTATTCTAATATCACAAAAAATACTAAAGATTAATAATAATAATAAAAAGGAGGAAGGAAATTGCTCTGCTCTCAAATTCCACATATATAATTATATTATAATTCCTAAAAAATTAACACAACAATTTTGAAACACTTATCCCTTATCTATTTATCAATATTTAGTACCTTCATTTTGATTTATTCATCTCATTTTTCTATTTTATCTTTTACATATATAAAAATTATATTGAAAAATATTATAAAATTAACAATTATCTAGATTCTTTTGGTTGACTTGCAAAATCTTGTCAATATTTAATATTCAAAATTATATAAAAATATTATAAATTACAATAATTAACAATTTAAATATTTAAAATATATATAAAAAAAATTGATTGAATCCCCATTTCATATATACTACATAAATTGGGATTGAGAGACTAACCTATAAATCATATAAAAATTTGATTAACTCTCCATTTCATTTATGTCACATAAATAATCAAGAGACTAACATATATTGGTTGAAAAAAATGTAAAAAAACATAACTATAAATTATACAATAAATTAATAATTTAAACTTTATTATTTTTCAAAATGACAAACTCTTCAAATTCTATCCATATCACATAAATTAAAATAGAAAGTATTATATATGGACCTGTGCTAACACGGGCTCCAAATGTTTAGTATAAAAAATATAAAAATAAAAATATACTTTAATATTAGGAACAAGTAAAATGATATGAATGAGTATACTGGAAGCTTTTGTTGAATAATCGAAGGAGTGAGTTGGTAGGATGCACTAAAAAAAATGCATATATTAGTTTCGTGTATTATTAACATTTTATTTGATACACCTTTTTAGTTTAGGTATAATTAATGTATACTCTATTAGATATTATAGTATGTATAATTAATACATTAGAAATTTTGTAAAATTAAGTCTTAGGTCTAGCTTACACTCAAAAAGTTAGTTTAAAGTGAGGTGAATTGCGCATTTAAATTCAGGGTCCAACATCGGGTGAGATGAGTTTTGCTTTGATACCATATAAAATTAGGTCTTAGTCTTAATAACTCACACCTCAAAAGTTAACTCAAAGGGTACTGCCCAAGAATTATAAAGAGTCCACCCATCTCATCAATCATTAATGTGAGATTTTTTTCATTCTTAACAAAATCAAAGTGCTAGCAACACGAGGGTTCTTAATGCATGTATTAGCATAGTTAAAGACACAATTGTCTCTCAAAATCTTTTCCACATCTTTTCCAACGTATCTGTAAAAGATATTTTTATAAACAAAGATTATTAATGTCAATATTATTAACACACTCTATTCAATCTCTATTTCATATTAATTGAATTTTTGAAGTTTTTCTTATTGTTCAAAATAATTGAATTATTCAAAGATCAAGATAGACTATTGAATTTTATTTTTTCATATTTTTCCTTTCATTTTAAAGTTTTATAATTTCTAAGAGATAAATTACACTATTTTTAAAGTCATATTTACGATTTCACAGAGGACAATACTGAAAATTATAATTCAAATTATATTTTTCTTATTATCTCACAAATTAAATTAATATCAAATAAAAAAAATATTATTCTTATACACCTTATCAAACCACTCCTAAAATGTCTTTAATATACTTCTTTGCCATGAAGCACTTGGACCTGGCTAGCTGGTTTTTCTTGTTTGTTTCAAGCAAAGTAATAGCAAATGAAGAAGATGTGGACCAGTGTCTTAATTTTCATATATTAATGATCAAGTAATAATTGCCTAAAGAGCTGAATTGACATGTAAAAAAGCCTAACATGCACCATGTCTCAATCAAAGTTTAATTATAACATCACTACTTAATCGAAAAAAAACTATGAGAATTGTTAAGAGTCATATTTTCCATAAATTCTATTTCTTTCATCTTTGTAATATCTATACATAATAATATAGTTCTTCAAATATTTATTATTTGATGTGAGGAATAAAAATAAATAGTCTTGAGATAAAAAAAAATTCAGAAATAAAATTTTAATATCTTATTTGATTGTCAAGTGATGAGATTATTCATATCCAACTATAATGACTTTGTGGGAGGAATAAATAATTTTATTAATACAAAACATAGTATTTTACTAAATAATTTCATGTAATCAAGTGATCATTTGAAAATTTTACTTCCAAAGTTAAAAGTTTTGGATTCAAACAAAGCAACATATTCGTGAAGTTCTTTTAAGAGAAAATCACACCATATATGTATTTTGGAATCTATTTTACAAATCAAAATACACTCTTTAATATTTACTAGAATGAGTGTAATCATCTCGAGAGCCATTTTAAATTTTTTTTTTTTAAAAAAAAATATTATTTTACCCCTCTCTATAGTTGTTTTGGGTCATATTTGGCTTGTTTGTATGACTGCCTTTAGAGTTTTGAGGAAAAGTTGAGTAATGTGTGAGTTTATAAGTTTTAAAGGTTTAAGTTGTTCAAAAGTAATTTTTGGTACCAATCGGAGTTACAAGTCTCGAAATAGAATTTTATCAGTTTCATTAACTCCATAACGTGAAAATTGGTCCAGGAGTGTCATCGTTTTTAGATTTGGAGTTGTTTTGTGGCTTGAGGTCCTAAGTTGGAAGTTTGAGTTAAATTGGAACAAGGTTTGACTTGGCCAACATTTTGAATTCGGATACTCGAATTAGATTTCTGATGACTCAGTTGAATCCAAGAAGTAATTTTAGGTCCAGGAGGAACTTCTTCATATTTTATGGGGACTCTGAGGGTGTTTTGGTCCTTTTGAGCCTAAAGTTAATTTAGTTACGACTAATCAAATTTGAGGTTAAGAAGATTCCAAATTCAATTTTTTACTGTTCCATTAGATCTGAAACATTGATTTTAGTAGGATAGCATATATGATTTATGTGTTCAAGGTTCTGAATGAATATCAAGGGTTTGATTGGAGACTTTGAATTTTGAATTATTGATGTTTCTAGTGCAGGCAATTTCGCCTTTCACATTTGCGCCTCCCCTCCCACATTCACGATGCACCCTTATTTTTGTTATCCATGATCTTGGAGGGTTTTCCGCGATTGTGATGTGTCCTCTCTCTTGTTCTTCACTTTCACGGTTGGGATTCCACAATAGCAATGAATATTTTTTTGTTCTCTGTGATTGCAGAGGCTAGTAGGTCATGATTACGAATGTCATTTTTTACCTAAATAGTATTTATTCAGAGTTTAACTCGTTTTCACCATTTATAAACTTTTGGAGCTTGGGAAACACAATTTGGTGAAGCTTATTTTAAGATGATCTCGTTGGATAAGTGATTTTAACTTAATATCTTCACTGTCTATCAATTATTTCCAGATTTCAAAATTTAATTCTTGGTCTTGAACTCCAATTTTTATGATTTTTCAAGAACTTTAATTTTTAATAAATTGATGATTTCGAATTTGTTTGGCTAAATTTTAATGAATTTTTCAACAATAAGCTCCTTTTGACTGGTAGAATTTAATTTTTAAATTATTTTGATTTTACCCTTGTCAATGTTGAAGTGATTTTTGAACAATATAATTTTGCCCTCAAATTTGAAACCTCGCAATATGAGTATCGTATAACTCCTTTTGATGAATTCTTTTCATTCTTGATAGTTGGAAATCATTTTGGAGTTGATATTTGAGGATTTATTCTCCAAGAAGGTGTTCGGGTGCGATTTTTGGCATTTGAGATAGGTTTGGTTATCCTTCCTTAAGATTGGAATTAAGTAATTGGTTATTCTTATGTTGTATGCATAAGATGGTATCATATCATGATTTAGGGATGTTGATTATATTGTGTTGCTCATGTGGGGGCTTTATTTGTCACTTTGATTGTTTTCATGAGTATGTATTTCTTAAATTGCATGTGATAGAAGTTTGTAACACTATTTCGCTTGTAATATCTAAGAGAGGGGTCGAGTTGTAGATTATATCATATTTTAAGAAATAAAATATTTTTGGATTGAGTTGAGAATTATTACATAATTTAAAAAATAAAATATTTTTCAAATGGTGGTTGTTTATTTCAAAAAATTACATCTTTCCATTATTTATAACTGTGAGTATTTATTATAATTTGATTGAGTTTTGACAACTTTGAAACTTTTGTGCACATGTTGAGATGATTATTATCTATATACGTGTCTATTGACATACATTCATCCTCATTCATCATATTATGAACATGGAAAATTGAGAAATATGGAAACATCTTTTTGAAAGAAAATGAGACACCTAATGGAACGATCTGACACAACACTGTGAAGTATTGTTTGCTCTTGGGCATATCCCATTATGGGTTTGTACCTTTGGACTTACCCCAAAAGGCGCCTCATAGTATATAGACCGATCCTTTACTTATATACCCAGCATTCCTCCTGTGTTTTGTCGATATGGGACATCTCATCTCAAGATAGGTTGTTACATATACCCTCTCTATGGACTCAACGTCCTCGCTGAGGTTTTTCCCACTGCATGGGATTCACCAAGACTCAACACTAAGGTTTTTCCCACCTCACCGCGATTCACCTAAACTCAGTTGAACTCTAGCCCCACATCGACAAGGCTGACACAAGGTGACTCTGATACCATCTGCAACGACCTGACCCAACACTGTGAAGTATTGTCCTCTCTTGGGCCTAGCCCATCACGATTTGTCCCTTTGAACTCACCCCAAAAGACGTCTCACGGTATATAGATCATTCTTTTACTTATATACACAACATCCTTTCTGTATTTTGTCGATGTGGAACATCTCATCTCAAGATGGATTGTTACACCTAAAACCCTTGACCATGAGCTAGATGGCAGGGAGGATGAGATATTGAGGTTGTGATGAGGTATATGATCTTCGAGGCCCCATGGGTCCTGTCAGGTAGCTCATCTCAACAAGTGTATACGACAAGTTGTGCAACAATCCTGATCCCACCGTACCACCCATGCATTGCATCATTTCATCTCATTGCATTACATGATGTTGTTCCTTGAGTGATTGACTTATCTGAGTAAGTTTGAGATTACTTAACCTTATGTATTTACTTTATTCTTGTTGTACGTTCTATTTAAATTGGCGACACTAATGTTAGACTGAAATTTTTTGTGTAGGTGAAAGTGTCCTTAGTTTATTAGTTTGATCAATTTCTAAAATTTCTCAGTCAAACCTACTAGGTACATGTGAAATGTACTCATCCCTATTTTTGTATCCCATTTTGGATGCAGATTCTAGTTAGGGTCATCTTCCGGTCAGCTGATTATTTCTAACAGAAATTTTATATCAGATTTAGTGTTGAGATCTTGTGCTTCGGCTCGCCATCAGTTCTATCTTTAATTGTAGTCTTTACTTCTGTTCAAAGGTATTGTTTTACCATTTCAGAGTTTTATTAGATGTTCTTCACAGATTATGTACTTTTTTAATTAAAAAAGTGATAATAATCATGACTGTAGGCTCTGCTTGAAATTTCAATTTTGCATATAGTGTAAGCTTAAGTTCTCTACCTCTTTGTTGGTTAAGTACATGTATGAATTTTCTTTATTTTAGTGCAAGTAATAACAGGTTTAATATCTTAATTATTTCATCCATATTTTAGAAAAGTGAATTATTGTAGTTTGGAGGCGATGAACTTAAGAATTATTTCTGTTTGAAGAGATGTTATAAATTAATTAGTTCAAAAGTATCCGTCTAGTATCTTGTTCATGGGCATATTTTTGTATTTCAAATAGTATCTTGGTTGTATTACTTTGCTTGATTTTATATATATTATTTAAAGTTGAATATTCTTACTAATCTTTGTATCTCTCTTTATTTGCATGAATAATTTTGGAGCAAAATGAAGTCTCCATGAAAGATTTTCACTGCTAAACATAAAACTTGCATCTTTTTTTCAATCAACTTCTTATTCCTCTTTTGTGATGCACCTGAATTAAAAAGAAAAAGAGAAGTTAGAAAAAAGAAGGGAAAGGAAAGGCACATTGTATTTCCTAACTGCTTTTGCTTTTTTTATTTGGGATTATTTACTTGTTTCACTTAAGCTTATGGGCCTTACAACACTTACTGTAGAAGGGGTTAATTTTCAATCTTGAGAGTTTGTGTGGAGCTCCACAATAATATAAAAATGACTTTTTTCAATTTTTTTTTATTTGAATAAATATCTTTTCCCTTTGGTCTAAATCTTTAACCTACTGTGCATGAATTTTTCAAGGTTAATTTATAAGGCTAAACCTCATATAATTCAAAATTTTCTTTTTAATAAAGATTCAAAGTTTAGCGTGCCTCAAAATGACGTTCTCACTTTGCCTATTTTTAATTTCAACTATCTTTTTGAGCGTTTAAATTCAAAAGTTGAGTTTCTCAAGTGATGCACAATTTTACCATATAAGTTTTTCTTTAAAAAAAAAAAAACTTTAATTTTCAGTTTTCAATAAAAAAAAAATCGCTTTAGCTAATCAACCCAAGTTTAACTGGTAAATCATTTTTAATGAATCTTAAAGAATGTTTTACACTTTCCAAGATAATTAATCATTGTATAGTGGACAAGTTAATCGAGCATTATCTTAGCAAAATAGATGTCTTAATTCACCTTTAAAATAACTAGGTGACGACTTTATAAAATAGCATAAGAATCACTAATATGTACGTTGTACACTATTTGTGTCACGCCTAGGAAGGGTACCCTTGGCGTGGCCGGCATTTGAAGAATCATTGTTGATTCCCCAAGAGAACCACTTGGCCTCATCGTCACATCAACTCAACAACGGAAGAAATACATCAAAATAAAAGACATTATAAGGACAAATATAGCTCTACTAAAGCATAGTTTCCAATGAATAAGTTTGAAAATGTAAAATACTCAACAATCTTCTACTCAATGTCTATGAAGCCTCTAATCAACAATCTAGATGACACCATAACAGGCCATGGATACCTCAAATCAAAGAAAGAAAATACTAAGTCAAAACAGAAAATAAAAGCGCTCCTGTGGAAGGCAAGGAGGGCTCACCAACTCTAGAATGCACTGATCTAGACCTCAACGATGCGCGCGCTGAAGTCTTCTATCACTTGTATCTGCATCATGAAACAATACAAGTCTAAATGGACGTCAGTACATATAATATAATGGTATGTAAAATATCCCAGGAAAACAAAACTCAGCTCACTTAACTCGTCTCAAACAACTCATGCTCAACTCAATAAATACAAGTTTAAAGCAAATCATGCTTTTAAATAGCCTCAGTAGAAATAAACTCAATTAAAATATCATGCTCAATTAGTGTTTGTTTAGGAGTTTCTCTTAGGTGACATCCAATCCCACCACCTTTAGTTTGATGATGTGCAATGAAGGGGATATCGTTGCCACGCCCGTCTTAAACTTGCCAAGGTAAAGGACAATCAACTCTCTCATGGATCCATAATAAATGTCCATATTTTGGGATATGAGTCACCAGAACATGTTGTACGATATCCTACGCTGGCAACGTAGTTTTGTGGGTTAGAGTAGTTATTTACTCGCTCCTAGCTCGATGCTCGATACTCCTCCCAAGACTAAAACATGCTCAACTCATCAATCAACTCAAATCTCAATAGTACTCAATCAATCAACTCAAATCTTAACCTCTTTGGGTTGTTTCAGCTCAATTCATCTCAATGTATCATCAATCAACAAAAATTAATCAAACTCGACTTAGGCTCAAACGGTCATTCATACTCATCAACTAGGCTTGTCATGGAATGCAAGTAAAATGTAGTCATGACACTATACGCTCTTGTGCTCGATCATGCTCAATTTACTCAATTCAGACAATTAAACTCAAACCTCAACTTAGTCCATGTATAGATTTTATAAAATCATTCAATTTAAGGCTCACGATATCAAGTATACATATATAAGTCGATTTCATATTAGTGGTCATGCAATATGACAATTATCTCATATATCATCATAAGACGTCATGATAAATACAGGGATTCAGTAATTGGATGATAGCATTTTCAAACTCAACTTTTGTTCACGGTTTTGACTCAAGTAAGTGGAGGGGCGTGCGAACAAACATAGTTCCACACTTTAGTAAGCCTTACATACCTGGAAATAGAAGAAATAATCAAACTTCAACCAATCCTCGCGCTTGAATTAGAAACCTTTGCTATTCTCCCTCCTCTGGTGTTCTCAAGAAATCCCTAAGCATGAAGAATAGTGAAAATACCCTTAGGATTTTGTTTTAGGACTTTAATTAAGCCTAAAACGTCCAAGGATTGGATTAAAAGGGATAGGAATAGACAAAAATATCCCTTTTAAAAATTGTCAACTAGGTCTACGAGACCCCGTTTACGGGTCATAAACCATTTTATGAGTCGTAGACCACCTCTCATAGATGTGGGATCCAGAAATCTGAGTTACTGAGATTTGGCACGAAACCACTTCTATGGGTCGTCTGATAACTCGTGACTTAAGATATTGAAAAGCTAATTCTTGGATCACCAACTCACGAAACCAAACTACAGGCCGTAGAATATTTTACAGGCCATATGTTGTCTCGTACATAGGCCTCAGAATTAGAAAATTTTACCAAGTCATTTGGGGATTTACGAGGCCTCTTCTACGGGCCACAAATCTCTATAGTCCGTAGATGGCCCTTGTGAATTCTCTTTCAGCAACTTTTCTCAGTCATTTTCTCAGTTTTTTCTGTGCATCTACTCAGACTAGGTGGAAATAATTAGGGGGTGTTATATTATCTCCCCTTTGGGATGATTCATCCTCAAATAAAGAGAAATCTATGGAACTCAGTCAAGGCACAAATCTCCCTATGGACTCTAATAACCTATCAGTTATCATCTCACTCATGCAATCAATCAGTCAAAAAACTCAGCAAGTAAAATAATTAAATAGTCAACACATCAAATCAATCCTCACTCGGACTCTAGAGCTCTATCTCTATCAAACTTAGAATGGAAAGGAAAACTCAAGGAATAGGAATTCAAGAATTTAGAAGGAAACCATTACCGTAAACTCTCTCATCATCAACCGGCAGAAATAAATGAGGGTACTTGGAAACAAACTCAACAATATCTCTTTTCATTCCACTCCACCAGTAGAATTCTCTCAAGTCATGGTACATCTTGGTTGACCCTGGATGGATGGAATATCTGGTGTTATGGGCTTCTGCCATGATCCTCTCTCGAACACCATCAACATCTGGAACACACAGTCTGCTTTGGTATCTCAATACTCCATCTCCCCTTTTGGCGGAAGCCATCACCTTCTGCTTATGCACATGTGCTTTCAATTATAGCAAGATGGGATCTTGATCTTGTTTATCCTTCACCTCCACTACTAGAGATGATGCACACCCATTATGCACAAGAACTCCTTCTTCGCTTGATTCATCTAATTGGACTCCCAATCTTGCTAGTCTATGAATCTTTTTAGCTAAATCTCTTTTCTCCTCCTCTACATGAGTGGTGCTTCCCATGGATAACTTGCTAAGAGCATTAGCAACTACATTATCTTTACCTAGATGGTAGAGGATGCTCATGCCATAGTCTTTGAGTAACTCAAGTCATCTCCTCTGCCTCAGATTAAGCTCCTTCTGGGTGAAGACATATTGTAGGCTCTTGTGGTATGTGAACACATCAATATATGCTCCGTACAAGTAGTGGCGCCATACCTTGAGAGCAAACACCGTCGCCGCCAACTCTAAGTCATGAGTGGGGTAATTCTTCTCATGCACTTTAAGTTGTATAGAAGCATAGGCAACAACTTTACCCCTCTGCATCAACAGACATCCCAATCCTACTCTCGAAGCGTCACAATAGATAACAAATCCATCCGTCCCATTAGGCAAGGTCAACACTGGGGCAGTAGTCAACCTCGTTTTCAACTCTTGGAAACTCCTCTCACACTCATCAGATCTTTGAAACTTTACCTTTTTCTGAGTTAGTCTAGTCAACAGTACGAATATGGAAGAAAATCCCTCAGTAAATCTGCAATAGTAGCCAACTAATCCCAGAAAACTTCTTATGCCAGTTGGAGAGGTGGGTCTAGGCCAGTTCTTAACTGCCTCAATCTTTTGAGTATCCACTTGAATGCCATCACCCCAAACTATATGGCCTAATAATGCCATAGATTTGAGCCAAAACTCACACTTCAAAAACTTTGCTTATAATTCATTATCTCTGAGCGTCTGCAAAGTGATTCTAGGGTGATTAGCATGCTTCTCCTCATCTCTGGAATATACCAAAATATCATCAACAAAAATGATCACAAACATATCAAGATACTGTCTGAATACTCTGTTCATTAAGTCCATGAAGGTTGCAGGTGTATTTGTCAACCCAAAGGACATCACCAAGAACTCAAAGTGGCTATATCGGGTTTGAAAAGCCATCTTTGGGATGTCACATTCTCTCACTTTCAACTGGTGATGGCTGATTTGAGGTCTATCTTGGAGAAAACAGTGACACCCTGAAGTTGGTCAAACAATTCGTCGATCCTCGGAAGGGGATACTTATTCTTGATTGTCACCTTATTCAATTAGCGGTAGTCAATACACATTATAAGAAAACCATCCTTCTTTCGCACGAACAAGACCAGAGCACCCCATGGAGAGACACTCAGCCTGATAAATCCTTCCTCTTGCAAATCCTTCAACTACTCCTTTAACTCTTTCAACTCTGCAGGGGTCATCCTATATGGCGGAATAGAAATAGGCTCGGTGTCAGGAAGAACATCAATGCTGAAGTCAATCTCCCTATCAAGAGGGACTCCGGGGCAGATCCTCAAGAAATACATCAGGGAACTCGCTCACGATCAGGATAGACTCAAGATTAGGAGGCTCAACATCATCAGACTTGACTTGCACTGGGTGATAGATACATCCCTTGGAGATCAGTTTTCGAGCCTTGAGGTAAGAAATAAACCTACGCTTTGGCACAACAGATTCTCCCTTCCACTCAATAATGGGCTCATTAGGAAACTAGAATTTGACAGTCCGAGTTTTGCATTAATAGAGGCATAACAGGCATGGAGCCAGTCTATGCCAAGGATCATATCGAAGTCCACCATATCTAACTCAATCAAATCAACAAGGGTATCCCTATGATAGATGGACACCACACAATCTCTATAGATTCTCTCGACTCGAATGGACTCATCAATAAGAGTAGAAATAGAAAATGGGTTAAGCAAGCACTTAGGAAGGATATCAAATCTACCCACCTCATATGGCATCATAAAGGAACAAGTCGCACCTGGATCAAGTAAAGCATAACAAGGAAAGGTAAAGACTCGAAGCATACCCGTCACAACATATGGTGTAACCTCTTGGTCTTGTCGGTTCCCATCGTGTACAGACGGGTTGTCCCATCGCCTATCCCTGGTGCATCACTTCTTTGGTTACCTCTCGCTGGTGGTGTTGTGGTAGAGGATTGAGCCTTATTGCCCCACATCAGACACTCCCTCTGAAAATGGCCTGGCTGGCCACACTTGTAGCAATCATTCCCTCCATCTCTACATTCTCCCGGATGCATCCTGCCACATTTTCCACACGATGACTTCCCTTTAGAGCCAAGGGTCACACTTGCCTGAGATTGTGAACTCTATGCCTTAAAGTTTGGCTGACCTTAGGACCTTTGATCATACCTATGGCTCGGGGCTGGTGCATTGGTTGAAAATAGTGCATAGCTAGTGGACCTCTTCTGGAAGTAAGACTTATCTCTCTTACTCTGTTTAGTCTGATTGCGCTTAGGCCCTGCTGACTTGTCCCTCTTACTCTGATGCTCATCTTTGTGTTTTTTCTTATCCTCCTCGGATTGTTGAGCATAGAACATAATTCTGGAGATATCTATACTTGGGATCAGCAACATTGCTTTACACTCTTTCTTCACATGTCTACCCAATCGAGATAGAAATTTTCTCATTCTCGCTCTCATATCCTGGACCATCTCTGGGGCATACCTCGATAACTGGATGAATTCTAGGCTATACTCTTTAACAGTCAACCCCTTTTGTTTCGGATTCACGAACTTCTCGATCTTGGCCTCCCTCAACTCTTGGGCAAAGAAGTGGCCGAGGAAATCACTCTCGAACTCATCCTAAGCAGCGGGCTCAGTATCCTCACCTCAACTCTTTTCCCACTGATTGTACCAAACATTAGCCACATTCTTCAGTTGATAGGCAGCAAACTCAACTCTCTCAATCTCAGTCGCATGCATAGTTTTTAGCACCTTCCACATCTCATCAATGAAGCTCTAAGGGTCCTCCTCAACCTTTAACCCAGTAAAGACTGGTGGGTTCATCCTTAGAAAGTCTCTCAGTATGGTGGCATCCATTGGCTTTTGAGAGCTAGAACTAGGAGTCTGTGAACTTTGGTTCCCGCTTTGGGCAGCTACCAACTGTGTGAGCATGGTGATAGTTCCTCTGAAGTCAGCCTCTATGGTAGGAGCAAGTGGAGTAGTAGGTTTCTCTGGAACACCAGTGGCTCTGGTTGGTCGACCTCGACCCCTCATTTTCGTTTGAGTAGGCACCTCTAAGGTGGGATTCCAAGCATTGCTGGTGGAAGCATTCCTTTGGGCCACGGTATATTTAGGAGGCATAATCTACAAGCACGTGACACACAAGTTAGAAGAGAGCTTTGTAGAGTTTTAACTCTATCGCACGAACTCAGAATACAAGAAAGTGTAACAATTCCTGATATCCTATAGCCTCCTGATTATAAAGTGTGGCGCACAACATACCCATAAACAAGACTAAACTAGACACCGTTTCATAGACTCCATAAGACTATTGAACTCTGTGCTCTAATACCAAGTTTGTCACGCTTCGAGTGGGTACCCTTGGCGTGGCAGGCACTTGAAGAACCTTTGTTGATTCCCCAAGAGAACTACCTAGTCTCATCATCATATCAGCTCAACAACAGAAGAAATACATCAAAATAAAAGACATCATAAGGACAAATATAACTCTACTAAAGCATAGTTTAGAATGAATAAGTTTGGAAATGTAAAATACTCAACAATGCTCTACTCAATGTCTATGATGCCTCTAATCAACAATTGACACCATGACAGGCCATGGATACCTCAAATCAAAGAAAGAAAATACTGAGTCAAAACAGGAAATAAAAGGGCTCCTCTGGAAGGCAAGAAGGCTCACCAACTCTGGAATGCACTGATCTAGACCTCACGATGCGCGAGCTGAAGTCCTCTATCACCTGTATCTGCATTATGAAATAATACAGGTCCAAATAGACGTTAGTACATGAAATATACTAGTATGTAAAATAGTCCAAGAAGAAAAAACTCAACTCACTCACCTCGTCTCAAACAAGTCATGCTCAACTCAATAAATGCAAGTTTAAAGTAAATCATGCTTTTAAAATAAGCCTAGTTAAAATATCATGGTCAATCAGTGTTTTCTTAAGAGTTTCTCTTAACCGACATCCAATCCTACTACCTTTAGTTTGGTTATGTACAATGAAGGCGACGTCATTGCCACACCCGTCCTAAACTTGCCAAGGTAAAGGACGATCAACTCTCTCATGGATCCATAGTAAATGTCCATCTTTTGGGACATGAGTCACCAGAACGTCTGTACGATATCCTACGCTGGGAACGTAGTTTTGTGGGTTAGAGTAGTTATTTACTCGCTCCCAGCTTGGTGCTCGATACTCCTCCCAAGACTAAAACATACTCAACTCATCAATCAACTCAAATCTCAATAGTACTCAATCAATCAACTCAAATCTCAACCTTTTTGGGTTATCTCAGCTCAACTCATCTCAATGTATCATCAATAATCAATCAATAGAAATCAATCAAACTCGACTCAGGCTCAAATAGTTATTCATACTCATCAACTAGACTCGTCATGGAATGCAAGTAAAATGTATCAATGTACATGCAGTCATGACACTATATGCTCCTCGTATTCAATCATACTCAACTTACTCAACTCAGACAATTAAACTCAAATCTCAACTCAATCCATGTATAGATTTTATAAAATCATTCAATTTAAGGCTCATTTATCAAGTATACACATATAAGTCAATTTCATATTATTTGTCATGCAATATAACAATTATCTCATATATCATCATAAGACCTTATGATAAATGCAGGGATTTAGTAACTGGATGATAAAATTTTCAAACTCAACTCTTGTTCATGGTTTCAACTCAAGTAAATGGAGGGGATAATGAACACAGTTCCGCACTTCAGTAAGCCTTACATATATAGAAATATAAGAAACAATCAAACTTCAACCGATCTCCACGCTTGAATTAGAAACCGTTGCTCTTCTCCCTCCTCTGGTGTTCTCAAGAAATCCTTGTGCATGAAAAATAGTGAAAATACCCTTAGGTTTTTGTTTTAGGAATTCAATCAAGTCTAAAACGTCCAAGGGTTAGATTAAAAGGGATCAGAATAGACAAAAATACTCATCTTAAAACTACCGACTGAGTGTACAAGACCCTGTCTACGGGCCGTAGACCACCTCTCATAGATGAGGGGTTCAGAAACCTGAGTCACTGGAATTTGGCACGATACCACTTCTACGGGTTGTCTGATAACTCGTAACTCAAGATATCAAAAAGTTGATTCTTGGATCACCAACTCACGAAATAAATCCATAGGCTATAGAATATTTTACGGGTCGTATATTGTCTCGTACATGGGTCTCACACTTAGAAAATTTCACCAAGTCATCTGGAGATTTACGAGGCCTCTTCTACGGGTCATAGATGCCCTCATGGATTCTCTTTCAATAACTTTTCTCAGTCATTTTTTTAGTTTTCTCTATACATCTACTCAAACTACGTGGAAAGAATTGGGAGATGTTAATGTTTGACCTCAAGTTAAAATGAGATATAACAGATATGATGTACAATTGTTGTGCAAATTGCTTAGAAAGCTACATTGCCTATTGATAAACTTAGAAGGTTGTTTCATGCCCACAAGGAATATTTTGTTAACGATTAGTAATTGGGACTATGCCTTAGGGAAATATTCATATGGATATCCATTTATTTATTGACTAAAATCGCTATTGACAAGCATATCGATCGTGCCTATAGGGTTATACTTTTCTCCTAACAATTCTAAAATGTCTAGAAGATCATATTAAAGTCTACTCGCTTATGAACTTTCTTTATACCTAAGTTGACATTATCAAACCTTTATAAAGCCTTGTATGCTTGAGGTGTAATTTAAGATCCTCAGAAAGCTCAGTAATAACTATAAAAGCCTAGAAGGATCAGATACAAATTCAACACAAGATTAAATGAATCAAAAGAAAGATAGGGCTAGCTATCGTTGCCAAGTTACTCGTAGCTTATTTGATTATCGTTGCCAAGGAAAAATGTTTGTTTGTATAAGTTACTTATAGCTACATTGCTTGCCTTCGGTCTATTTGAATATTTGTTGTTATCCTCAGGGCTATAGTAATTAGCTGCAGAAATATGACCTTTGCCTATGGAGTTACATATGTATTTTCTAAGAGGCTATATATGAATGTTTAAAGGGCTATATATAGATTGCCTAAGAGTGTTATGTGATTTTTGCCTACAGTACTATGTTATGGCTTAAGAGGCTATATGATCTTTGCCTGCGGGACTATATTATTACCTAAGAGGGATATGTAGTTTTTGCATGCTGGGCTATGTTGTTTCTCGATAAGGCTAAATGATCTTTGTCTATGGGGATATGTTGTTGCCTAAGAGGACTATGTGATATTTGCCTATGGGGCAATGGTATTGCTTAAGAAGGTTATGTGATTTTGTCTACGAGATTATGTTGTTGTCTAAGTAGGCTTGGTGATTTTTCCTATAGGACTATGTTATTGCTTAAGAGTGATGTGCTTGTTATGAGGTTAGAGGCTATAGATAAGATCACATAGATTGAATTGATATCTTCTGAGCTTATGGGGGCCTAAATAAATGGTCTTATTTGTTGCTTGTATCTGCTGTGCTTATGGAGGCCAATTAGATTTTTGTTTGACTATTATTATATGATTTGTGTCAAAAATTATTTGGTTGTATTGTGACAGTTGTTCACTTTCTTCCCTCCGTACTTTATATCTTTTATGATATTAGTTAGCCCGATTCAGGTAAGCAATCTTCCTAATTCATCATGATTTGTAAGGATAATCAAGAATAGGTAAATATGTTTTGGTTGACATCTCACTTTTCAATTCAGTATTTATCGATTTTATTATTTATTGATTTAGAAAAAGATCAATATACTCAAAATATCTTCGACCCTTTTATGAATTTTCTTGTAATATTAATGGCAATAGCTTTAGTTTTAGCTTTCGGCTACCTTTCTTACGAGGTACATTATTTTGTACTGTGCCCATTGCCTAGAGATGCAGTATTCACGTCTATAGGTCCCATGAAATGATTAAAAAGACCTAATGAATAGCACAACTATGTCATTGGCAAAGTGGTTGACTCCTTTTTTTCAAGAGTTGCTAGATTCTTAGAGATTCGCTATTTTATACTATTCATAATTACTAGGTATGTCAAAACCTTGTCCTGACTAGTTGTTAGTGATTCTTTATCTTAGGGCTTGTACAATTTTGATGTGATTATGAGTCAATTATGGCCTTATTATTAGTGGTGTACTCAATTTTTGGTCTTGTTCGCCTTAATGTTATACTAGTTGATTTTTGTCCTTATCAACCTTATTGTTATACTTGTCGGTCTGCTCTGTTACTCTCTTCTTTTATATTAGGAAGGTTGAGTGTTGTTCAGCTCTTGTTGGTTTTGGCTTGTCGCAATTTAGCTAGTTTCAATTTGTTTGCTTAGTAAAGTAAGACATCAAGTGTCAATCGCACCTTTTGGGTTCGGAGCGTGACACACACTAATTTGCTTGATCTATTTTATACTAGTCTCTCTCTGTGTGTGCGAGCATGCGTGTGAGAGAGAAAATGAATATATAATATTGCATATAAATTGCTTTACGTAATTTTTTTACACCATGTTATCTATAAGTATATATCAGTGTATCAATTATGTATAACATATGATATACAAATTGATTTTACGTAATTTTTTAAACCAAATTCTATACAAATATATTTTAGGATGTGATTCGTGTATAAAATATGAGTGATTCGTGTATAAAATATGATAAAAATGAATTGATTTACTTAATGGAGTGAATCCAATTAAGTAATGAACTTTTTAAAAAAATAAGAGAGAACAAGAATATACATAACAAAATTTATAAATCTTCAAAAGGAGAGAATATGAAGAGACAACAATAATAAGTATGCTATAATTTCAGACTGTAGCAGGTCTATCGATGGGGATTAATCATCTTTTTTCAAGATGTATTGGCATTCTTCTTTTTCCATTCTAGTCATTGTCATGAAAAGAAATGACAAAAATTTGAGAATTAATCAATTATTATGATAGAAAATAGAATTGATTTATTAATGAGATTAAAATTTTATTAATGCTGTTTTCCACTTTTTTTTAATTGATTATGATTTTGCTAGATTTTAATAAAAATATATTGTTACATATTGAAAATTAGAAAATCATATTACACGTGTTGTAAATATTTAGGATTAAGATACGGATAAAAATGCTTATTCGTGTTTAATGTTATTGTACTATTTGATTTGACATAATATTTAAAAAAATAAATTTTTATAAAATTTGTGATATAAAGTAATTTTTAAATTATTTAATTGAAGATGAAAATAGAATTTAAAGTTAAATTATTTGATATTCTTTTTTATAATAAATTTTAAAGAATATGAGATAAGAATATTATATTTTTGAAGAGAATAAAGTGAGGATTTGGTGAGGTATTTTGGTTGGTGTGAATGTGGCATTTGGGCTCAGCGTTTGCATGTCATTTCTTGAAAAGAGACATAATGGGCTCCTCCTCCTCTTCCTCTGCACAACCCCACATATCCCTATTATAATCAACCATTGTTATCTTCAATTACATTTGATTATTCCTCCTAAATATATCATTTTCTCCAGGAACTGCTTAGAATCATGTCTCATTTTTCTTCTTCACAGACCCCACAAACACAAACAACACACGTTCTAATTCTATCTTAAAAAGTCATTCTTTGATCACGCCAAAAAGTTTTCTTTGCTTCTCGCGGTTGATTTTTTGGGGTTCTATTATTGTTCCCTCCTTGTCTTGCAATCTTTCTTTTGATCTTTTCTTCTTCATTGGGTTTTGGGTTTGAGCCAAATTTTTCTTCTTTATAAGTTTTTTTTTTAATCTTTTTCTTCTGACACCCCCAATTCTATTCCCAGACCAAAATCCTTGTTTGGGTCCTTGGTATTAGGGTTTGTTTTTTCCTGTTGGCTCTATGTCTCACGGGCTTGAATAAAGAAACCCCATTTTGGGAAAAACAATGCTGCGAATGGGTTATGCAGATTCGGCCTTGTTAACCCAGAATAGGTTATAGAACTCGTGAAGTAATTTTTACAAACAATTGGTGTACAACTTTCCTTGGTTAGGGAATTTGACTCGAGATATGGGTTGTGTTCATGGGAAGTGTTGCTGTAGATACCCAAGATCCTCGGATGGTGATAATAGGGAAGATTTGGGTAGATATGCTCAGGTTCAAACACATATTCTTGCTGGAAGGTCTGTAGAAAGTGCTCAAGTTCCTTCCCATAACTTCAGGTTAGAGTATTCGGTGCTTACGCAACGCGGGTTTTACCCTGAATCCCCTGAGAAAGAAAATCAGGATAGTTATTGTATCAGAACACAGCTTCAGGGTAATCCAAATGTTCATTTCTTTGGTGTGTTTGATGGGCACGGACAGTTTGGTACTGAATGTTCTGTGTTTGTTAGGGATAGGCTTGTTGAAGTTTTATCAAATGATTCTACATTGTTGGATGACCCTGTTAAGGCTTACAATTCTGCATTTTCAATAACAAATGAAGAACTTCATAATAGTGATATTGATGATTCCATGAGTGGGACAACTGCTATAACTGCTCTTCTTGTTGGAGACATGCTGTATGTGGCTAATGTAGGTGATTCAAGAGCAGTGATGGCTGTTAAAGAAGGAAACAGAGTTGTTGCCAAAGATTTATCTTCTGATCAGACACCATTCAGGAAAGACGAATGTGAGAGAGTGAAAAGCTGTGGGGCAAGAGTTCTCAGTGTTGATCAAGTGGAAGGTCTAAAGGATCCTGCTATTCAGTCATGGGGGGATGAGGAAACTGAAGGAGGTGATCCACCTAGATTGTGGGTTCAAAATGGGATGTATCCAGGGACTGCTTTTACGCGGAGTGTTGGAGATAGTACAGCTGAAAGCATTGGTGTCATTGCTGCCCCGGAGGTGACAACAGTACATCTTACAGTTCATCATCCTTTCTTTGTAATTGCAAGTGATGGTGTCTTTGAGTTCCTGTCTAGCCAAACCGTGGTGGACATGGTAAGCGTTACTTTATTTGATGCTAAAGCCTACAGAAATTTATTTATTCTTGTTTTTATATATCTTCTTTGTTTTTTGCTTAGCACATCTGCATTATGTCACTGCTGATGTGGCTCTTTTCAGTTTTGATATCAGAAATTTTGTATGACATGCTCTGTTACAGCAAGATATTGGACATTATTCATGTCAAATCCGTTATTTTATGTATGTGTTAGTGTGTCAGTTTATGTGTAGGTATCAATTGTTGAAGTAAATCTTGATGATATTTTCCCTATTGGATACTACGCTACATTAGGCCAAGAGTCTTCTATTTGCCTTTGAGAGGTCCCAAATAAGATGTTTGACATAAAACTGCATTGAGTCTGGATAATGGATCCAGTGGAAAAGAAATATAATTAGAAAATAAGGAGGAAAATGTTAAAGAGATCAATGTCATACTTCAGTTAGCCATGAAAAGTCAAAATGGAAGGGTAATAATTTTTTTTTAATGGCAAGAGAAACCCGCAGCCGCTACCCATTTGTTGGAACTATGGACTCTTTTTTGGACATAATTAGTTTTGCTATCTAAACTCAGTCGTTGAACATTATCTAAGAGATGTCGTTTATGTTGCATATTTCTTCTATAATTGAAATTGTTATACTCTCTCTGGCACATGTCCTTTGTTTGGATTGAGTTCGAGGAATTGCCCTTGTATCATGGCCTTTTACATGCTCAGGTCTGATGATATTAAAAGAGAATTCAGAATATGGGTTTACTGTTTGAATTGTAAGTAGCATTTTCTTGACTAGTCGAGGGCAAACTTGGCATAATGATAGAGTTGCTCCTTTGATTGCTTATAGGTCACAGGTTCATGATTAGAAAAATAAATAATCTATAGGTCAAAGGTTAAAGGTGTTAAAGCAGCCTCTTTGTGAAATTGTGAGGATAAGGCTGCATACTGTATGTCCATTCTCCCTCTTCCCTTTCACTAGTCATGGAGCATTTCGTGCACGGGGTAAGCCCATTATACTTTATTGAATTGTTGGCAACTCCTTTTAGTTAAGCTGAAGTCTGAAGAAGTTAAGTTCGTATCTAATGAGAAAGCACATAAACTACTATTACTGCACCTCAATCTTAAACTAGTTGGCCTAAGTGACATGAATCCACTATATCCATCCTGCTCAATTTGGAGCAGTTTTATGCAAATATTTGATGATTTGTCCTCTAAGGCATATTGACTACAGTGCTAAGAAGCTGGAGATTATTTACATCGTGCACTTTTCCCTTCATTGAGATACAAATCTGAAAACACTATATCCCTGGCAAAAGACAGGATCTCGCCTAAGTTTTGATCTCAACCAGTTGATATGGCCTCCATGGACTTCTTACTTCCATTTGTTTTGTTCTTTGTTAACTTCGCTTGAATTTCACGGGTTTATCAGTCTTCTGAAATAAATTTTCATGTGATTTTTGGCATACACCTTGAATCATCGTTATGTTGCACCTATAGACTTTGGTGTAGTTGGTGGTCTATGTAGCATGGTCAAAAATCATAGGCTGTTTTCCCTCATTTTGTCCTCTATGGCTGCTATTGTATCTTTTATCTGATTTTCAATTTTTAGTCTCGTTATACACCTACTTAATATCCACATACGGAACACTTCTGTGGATATCTCCACTATAATATTAGTGGTCTCATTTGTTGAATTGTCCTTTGACTTTTACAGGTATTTTCCTATCAGATAGTACTCCTGTATGTGTTCCAATTTTATCTATTATTTAATTATCCTCTTTGAACAATGAAGCCCAGATATATCAATTGTCTGTCCAAACTGGCAAAGCATCATAAGATGAGTTGTCTGCTTTTAAAAATGTAGAATTTGCTCAATACTATTCCAATGCGGAGCCTGCTATCTAATGATAAACAGGAGGATTTTTACTCAGTTTAACCATTCAATATTCAGTACTTAATGGTCGGACTAGTCCGGATTCACGCCTCATACATCCCACTTAAAGGGGAGCTCGCTGTAGGAATTTCTCCATTCCCAAAGGTCAAACTCGAGATCTTTGATTAGGGGTAGAGGGATCCATACATTCCATTGTATTCCTTGGTGATAGGAGGAAGTTCTTGAACACTAAATTACATATGTATTTTTGCCTTTCTTTTCCTTCCTCTTCTTTCTTTCTTTTTAATCATCTTCCTTTATAGATATTTTGAGTGTTCTTCTCATGAGGGTTCATCTCGTCCTTCTCTTATACTATTGTGGTATTTAGTGTTATTAAAGGCTTGATTGAGGTGCATTTAAAACTACATTGCAAGCTCTTTATTTTCTTTGGTTCATGCAATACTCTAATGCAAGCACAAAGGTGATATGACATGCACAACATCCTCATAGGCACTGTTTCTAAAGAGAGAATCAAGTGACATTCTAATAAGTGAGTATGTTAAAGATTAAAGTCAGGTATAAGAAATATAGTTGTAATAAATTTAGCTAAATCTCTTGATTAAAATAAATAGATAAAGCTAAAATTAGAAACTGAAAATTCTATTTACTTCGACGTGTAAATATAAAATGCTTTCTGTACTTGATCGACAGGATTGTAAGTAAACATATTTCAATTTATATTTCATAAATTGTTTGTGTCAGTGTGTAGCTGTCTATGCGTATATAATATATATTCATAATTTGTGCCTTCCTTGACTAAAATTCCTAAAGTTCATGCGTTATTTGTGCACTGCAAACCCTTGACCTTTTTTCAACACACTCAATGCTTTGACAACACTGGTGACACTTCGTATACCAGTGATTAGTGGTAGTTACGCCAACAAATTTTTGGAATAATGCCGAAAAAGAAGTTTAATAGAAAAGCTGGATCATGCATTTGTGATTTTAGTTAAAATCAATGTGATCTATCTTCAAGTGAAGGAGCAAAATTCTTTTTACTTAATCGCAGGTACCATTTGTATAAGTCATTGTTAACATTTTCTGCCTTGTTTGTTATTCTCTTTGTTGTGTAGGTAAATAGATGCGCAGATCCTAGGGATGCCAGTTCAGCCATTGCTGGAGAATCTTACAAACTGTGGCTAGATCATGAAAATCGGACAGATGATATAACAATCGTCATTGTACATATTAAACCCTTATCCAATGTATGAACCATTTGTTTCTTATTTGTTGATTTTGTTGTTTCTTTTCTCATTCTGTGAATATATATAAATTCACATATTTCTACTTTGCTTTCGTTGTGTAAATCAGTATGTTCCTACGGGTAGGTATGATCGATGGACTCCAGGAGCATCTATTGCTAATATTACTGGACTAAGCTCTTTCTTCATTATGGATTTGGTCTTATTGACTTATTTAAAATAGAACCAAAATAACATCGTTCCCAAATTCATGCCTGCAATTTCTTGCCTTTGGTCTTCCACAATTAAGGATTACGTCATGTTTCTGTTTGCTTTTGGATTAGCTAATGTACTTTGAAGTTGGGATAGTCAGGTGGTGGTGCCACAGCCAAAAGGAATGGAGGAAGAACAACACACATACAGAAAGAAACATCAGAGACATATTTCACTTCGGAAGGTTTTAGGTCAGTAAGGAGTGAGTTGTCTGAAGTGAGCTGTTATCAAACTGTTTCATCATCAGACCAGAGCTCCAGACTAGTAATTTCATCTAGCTTGTGGGTTTCACCCTTCCCCAATTTTACCCTTTTTCTTGATCTGTATATTGTTCTACAAGTGACCCCTTCTTGTACTTCTCATGCAGGTATTGAACAAAGAAAAGACTTCCAAGGTTTTCCTCGCATTTCCACATATTTTAGATGTGCCTGAAACGGTAACTAACTTCATTCCATTGTCCTTGACAATCATAAACACACATTACAAGCCATGCATAAGTAGATGCACGAACTGATAGCGTATATTATACCTTTGTACACATTTGACTGAATATGACAGATGGCATGTCCTGTGCAGCATTCGTTTAGCAGTTGAACCTATGTCCTTTCCTTGTAAAAGACTAGCAGTTTATGGATCTATTGCTCTCTGACTTCAATTGGTTACTACTCCCTTCAGTTACATCGTACTTCATGCACTTCATGTTCTCGTGCATGGAACATCAATCAAGTTTACCTCGGTTGTTCTGGAGACTTCTTTGCT
The DNA here is from genome assembly GCA_029948455.1 of Solanum rostratum. Classification (NCBI taxonomy): domain Eukaryota; kingdom Viridiplantae; phylum Streptophyta; class Magnoliopsida; order Solanales; family Solanaceae; genus Solanum; species Solanum rostratum. The sequence goes on along the minus strand of CM057045.1, from coordinate 65,557,373 downwards.
GGGTCGTTTCTTCTGTGAAAAGCTTAACACTGATACGCATGTACATGGGTTAGTCAATAGTTGCATCTTCTTGCAATAAAAAGAGCAAACTTTTGTACTGTATTGCATCTACACTTGTCAGTTTTAGAATGACAATATTTCTATCACGGCATTTGAACTTGGCTGGAGAAGAACTTATTGTTGTATCAAGTATCAAACAAGTATTTTACACATGAAAATTGGTTAAATTTGTATATTGGCAAAGCACTTGTGTGAACTTGCTACCTTATACTGTTATAAGGAAAAACAAGATTCGTTATTGTCTTTTTGCAGGTAAACAATTTTGTGACTTCTTCTAAGTCCTTTTTTAAGCTAAGCAAGCAGGCACTGCACTAGGACATGGGTCTATCATGACGAGAATGGACTTCTCTATAACGAAATCCAAATGTAAAGACATGCTAGGGTATGGTTTACCTCCTTTCTCGACCAGACAAAGGAGATATGAATTCGATATAGGTGTATTGGGGCTTGCCTCGACCTTGGAAGTGAGTCATCTGGTGGAACCGGAGAGGGGAGAGGTTGCTCATAGAATAGGTGGTAGATTGAATGCTGATTACAATTTGCTCATAAGTTAGATGATCTTACTCTATATTTAGGCTTTGAACTTGGCAAAAATAATCTTTGGCTCAAGTCATCTGCAGCCCTGAAAAAGTCACAGACACCTCAAAACTTAGTCTTACGAACACCTTTAATAGTTCAAACTTGACCTATTTGACATTTTCTACATTTTAACAATATGAAGTGGTTGCAACACACTTGCTAATGATGTGGTATCCCAAAGAGGACCCCTAATATTTGATCAAATATAACTGTTAAAAAAAATTGGAATGTTAAAATAAAATCTATTTTCTTAACTCAAACCTTCACCCCCGTCTTCCTCCTTGGCAGCAATTTCCGCAATCCTTCAAACCCAGCATCTCTTTTTCCTCTACTTCTTATATTTACTCATGTATTACATAAAATTTATATTTATTTTATAATTTTATGTGTTTCTGAGATGAGAGGGAGAGGAAAAAGCAGTCAGCATTATTTTAGGCGAGCAAGGTAGTGATAATGACGATTTTGGATTTAAAATTAAAAAAAGAAATAAGTGCTGATAGCGTTCAAATTTAAAACAGAGGAAGAAAATGGTTATTAAAGAGGTGGAGGCATTAGTGTATGTCGGTGGAGGAAGTGGCGCCACATTATCATAGTTTCTACATTATCAAATGATTACTCTAAAGAATATCTAGTTACTCTTATTATTGTTTGTTGATTTAGTAAATCTTTTTTAAAATTATGTTCATTTGAATATTTATAACGACAAATATATATTTATGGATAAAAATTATTTACACTGGTCCAAAAATAAAAATCTCAACTTTGGAAAATAATCATTTTCCCCTCTTGCCCTGATGGTTTATCATGGTTTTATAATGTATGATACTGTATGATATTGAACAGTAAATGTTTAGATAGACTCTATGGGTTGTCACTGTTAAATAATAATTTGTTATTTGATTTGACGGCATAGTTTTGACTGTATGGTATGAAACTTATAAATTTACAAAATGTCCTTAAAAATTATAAATATTCAATTTATTAATATTTTTTTAAATATTTTTTTTTGAAAAAATGAATACATAGAATCAATTAAGAGAACATATAAGCTAATATATCTTCGTTCCATACAAATTACACAAGAAAATAAAAAAATAGGAACTTTAAAGAAAACAAACCTAAAAAAAAAGACAAACTTTAAAGAAAAGATAGAGGGCGGAAGAGAAATTTCAGACGGCTGATTTGGGGGGTGGGGGGGAGGGGAATAAGTAATACAAAAGCAATAGATATATTAGGGTAAAATTTAATAAAGAATGAAAGACAAACTAAAATTATTTAAACTTAAGAGTATAATTGAAAAAAATAAGGAAACTATGGGATATCACTTATAATTGGTGGTTTCAAAAAGTGAGGGTTTTCATGGTTACAGTACCATGAAACCAAACAATACCATACCACATAATTAATGAAACAATCAAAACAAAGATGATTTTCTTACTAACCATACCATACCATCAAAAACCACCATCCAAACAAGTTGTTAATCCTATGCAAAGTTTGTATCACAATCCAAAGCTACCCCTAATCGTAACACAATCCTTAGAATCTCGAGGAATCTTGAGCTAACCGCATGACATACATAAACATGTTGAATTAAGAGATAACATAACGAAGTGGAATAAAGCGTGTATAATCTAAGGAATGTCATAATATAGAAAGGTAAGTCTAAACGAACAATACAAACCAACCATAGAATGATTATTTTTCAAAATTAGGGAAGAGTTTGACTTTTAAAGTAAAGTTCGAGAGTGTAAATAATTTTCACCCTTTATTTATAAAAGAAACTAAATATATCTAATTTATGAGTACAACATCTTAAGGTATTCCAATATCTTGTTTGTGAACTATGATTTGCTCATTCTATTAAAATATACAAAATTGAAAATAAAATAAATTAGTTTTCATATATATGGGAAAAAAAATGTGACTTAAATTAAATATCCAAACAAAAAAACTAAATTCGACTTAATCGTATCCAGGTGGGAATAGAGATCTGATTAGATTTGGAGCAGATCAATATTCCTTGAGTCTATTTTTCCGTCCACATTCATTGTTTCAAGGCATTATATAATTAGGCACATAACCCATATTTGTGTTTTGAGTTAACAATGGCACTTGAGAGATCAGAGGAAGAATGGCGAGTCATTCTATCTCCCCAGCAGTTCCGGATCCTCCGTCAGAAAGGAACTGAGTGAGTCATTTTTTTTTCATTTTGATTGATGAGTATTTTATATGCAACTTTGCTGAGAAATTCAGTACTATTTGACAGGCTGAAGGGCACTGGTGAATATGACAAATTTTTTGATGAAGGGATTTATAATTGTGCTGGTTGTGGAACTCCACTCTATAAATCCTCAACCAAATTTGACTCTGGCTGTGGCTGGCCTGCTTTCTTTGAGGGTCTCCCCAGGGCAATAAATCGCTCCGTAAGTATTTCTATTATGTCAGAATCCTCTATTCTTTGTGTTTCGTGTAACCATGTCTTCATGTCTACTTACAGCCAGATCCAGATGGGAGGAGGACGGAGATCACATGTGCTGCCTGTGGTGGACATCTTGGTCATGTTTTCAAGGGAGAAGGTCACAAGACACCCACAGACGAACGACACTGTGTGAATAGCGTTTCTGTCAAGTTTATCCCTAACAATACCTCTGCTTCAGTCTGAAACTGGCATCATTTGTAATGTTGGAAACCTGTTATTCTGTGCTGGACCTTAAATGTTTCTTGAGAATGATTTTCAGTTTGGTTATCAATTGTTTATTGAGAAAGTAAAGGAGGAAGCCTCTTGGATAGGACAAAGTCAATGGTTGGTTTTGTCCCAAAAGCATCAAATTGCTTACTTTTGTAGTATCAATTAGAAAATCCTCCTGTTAGAAAATAGTCTGGCCATGCTAATATTTTTTCAATTAAAAAGGTAATATTATATTGTTCCTTTGTCTGGGCTAGTCTTTTATGTTTACACAAACAATAAGCTTGTATAACCCACCACATCACATTCATTTTCATGATAGGTTCTCCATTTCCCATTCAGGAAAAAAGTTAAGTGCACATTTTAACCAATACAGCCTCCAGAAACTAAAACTAACAGCGTAATAGTCATAGAATACACAAAGAAAATAGACACGTTGGGGAAAATAGTCATAACTCGTCTCAGTTCACTAATTTCAACAACAGTTAAACGATATCAGTCATCAATGTGTATCTTCCTTAAGCCCCATTGGGGAAAAATCAGCATAAAAAAACTAACTGTGAGCCTCCAACTTAAGAAAACTGCCTCAGCGACAAGACCAAAATGCTTCTTAACTCCTCCTGTCCTTCTGTCTTCTTTCATTACACGCCTTGAGAGCCTGAACTTCTGCAAAGCACCAAGCAGTTTTTGAAATAAACAATTGAGCAGCAGTGTGGTATGCATTCTTTTTATTCCGTAAAAAAACTGATACTTTAAAGAAGAGAATCTCAGTACAGACACATCCGAACATGAAAGCGTGCAGTTTTTCCCCTTCTCTCATGCTGCATCACATGCCGGCTGAAAACCTGCACATGTGATTCTGACTAGAGATGCCCCAGCATACTATGTTTCAATTCGTTAGCTATATGTCTTCTCAATCTCCATCCTGCTTCGTTTCGAATACTGTTCTAAAATATATAGGTTTCATACAACAAATCTTCCTAAGATGCTTCAATATCAAGCAAATTGGGATGGGCTATACAAATCCTCATGTTCATGTCACAAAATAGGTTCCATAATTCAAATGAAAATTATCATTTGATCCTAAAGCAGAGGCAATATATAACAACAAAGTGGGCAAAATAAATGCAAATTCTAACTTTGATTGATTTTCAATCGGAATGATAACTCTCTGAATAAACGAGTACTAACCTCGTATTCATCAACCATAATTTAAAGAAAAATGCGCCTTTGACAAAAATTCTTAAACAAAATAACCAAATCTGAAGCAAAATAAGAAAATAGAATATACCCTTTTGACAAGACTTCCAATTCCGGTCAGAATTTATGAGACAATCCTGCATGCACAAACTTCTGATCAATTGCAATCAGGGTTTAGGGTTTAAGAATTTCCCACGATTCTTTTTCAAAATTAACCAAAATAACACACCTGTAAAGATAAGTAGAGAGAGGAGCACTCGTTGAGTTGCTTCACAGTTTCGTCTTCTTCGTCGGCGTTATCCTGATGTACCGTTGGCCGCAACGGCGGCGCGTTGGGAGATTGTCGACGGTCCATATATATTGGCTCAGTCTTGTTCTTTAACGGGTAGCTAATTTTTAAGAATATATTGGGTCATTTGCACAAGGAAAAGCCCAATAGAATATAATGCAAATCTTTCATTTTTCTCATTAATATTTCAAGAATTTACAAAATTCATTTTTTTATTCCTAGTGAGAAAAGTTTATAAAAAAATGTCCTTCCTTTCCCTTTACATTTACATTGGGTAAATATATTTTTGCCATTAAATATATTATTATCAATTTTTTATGATCAATTGTCTCTAAAAAAAATTTAAATTTTTTTTTCTCTTTTTTTATTTTTTATTTATTATTCTTTCTCTTCTCTTTTACTTCTTTTTTCTTTTTTCATATTTCTTAACGTTTGTGTTTTTTTCTTTTTCTTTATTATTTATTTTTTTCTCCACTTCTATTTTTGTTTAGGTCTTTTTTTTCATCTCTCTCTTTTAAAATTATTGATTGTGTATAAGTTTGACTTAATTGCTTTTAACTTATAAGCAAAAAGTCATAAGTTAGAATTTCTAATTTATAGCTTTTGACTTATTTTGGGCATTTTAACTTAACAACAAGTGCTTATAAGCATTATTTTAATTTACCCGAACACTCCAAAAAGTTTAAAAGCAATTTTAACATAAAAGCACTTAAAATAAGCCAATCTAAACAGGCTTTATAAGCAAAAAGTCATAAGTTAGGCTCTTATTGTTGTCCATTAGGCGCAACTTGTTATTTGATAATCCTTGTGCTAAGTCTTACCTCTAAGACAAGAGTTATAGAACTTCTTATAATTATCAAGACACAATATAGTAGTATCAGTTTTTGCTTATCCAGATTAACTTGTTATTTTTAAGTTTTTGGTCTTAGTTTTGCCTCTAAAGCAAGAGTTATAAAACATCTTATAAGTTAGAGTAAAATAGTGTAAAACTTTTAACCCTCGAGCTATTTTTTGCCTTTAAAGTAAAAGTTAATGTGTTCCTGCAATGCCCCAAGCATTTTGAAGATCCGGATATGATATAGTAAGATAAAATATAGGAAAATAGCCTCGGTGGATTTTTAGGTCAAATAGATTGCAAAATAAATTTTTAAGAAAATTGCTTATTTAGAAGAGTTCGCGACAAGAGTGCGTCGCAGACTTGTTTCAATTTTTTTCTTAATCAAATGTGGTCAAAATAAAATTTCGTACAAATATTACCTATGATGAAACGTCTCTATATCGCTGACTTGTTTCATGGCTGGCTAAATTCTTTCTTACAATATCACTTTTAAGTAGGATCAATTTAGACTTTGCCCTATGTATTATTTAATGAATTTGAATGATTTTTGGATTAAATCTCATCCTATAAATTGCCTTTAACCCCCAACTTGATCTTATTCTTTCACAATTCACACATTACAAAAATTCTCACTAGAAAATTACTCTCAAAGCTTTTTCTTCTTCAAGCAAGGCTTCATTAAAGACCAAGTCAATTTCTCTATTAATCTTCAAGTTTTGTCAAGACAATCACTCAAGGTGTGTGAGTCTTCATCTATGAATAAATCGTTTCTTCTATGGAGCTCCTTCAAATTCTCAAATTTTCACCAAATTTTAAGCATGTATTTTATGGTCTTTTCGACTTCTACCTAATTTCTTCAAAATTATGATTTAGATTATGATTATTAATCTATCCTAATATGAATTTATGGAAATTGAATGAAATTGATGATCTTCTTATGAAATCTCTACAATTTCTATCTAGGGTTCATGATCCCATAATGAGTCTTGTACAATTCTCATCAAAATGCATGAATTATCTTTCAATTATGGTCTATTTACTCAATTAAGCATGGATTATTATCTAATTACACGATTGTGATGATTTTTAAGTAATTTCTCTACAAAGCTTTCTAGGGTTCATGATGACTAATCTGGGTTATTATAATTATGATTTCAATTGATGATTTCTATTGCATTTATGCATGAATTTCATTAAATTGCATATTTTTAAGTTGATTTGATATTAAACCCATACCATGTCCCTAGTTTATGATGAATGTTGATCATGAATGATAAAGGTTTCTTTCAAAGTTTATGCGAAATTATTCAATGATGTTTTATGAAGTCCCTTTATATGAATGAAAGAATGATGAATGAATGTTGGTGAAAGGACAAGTCACACCTAATGATGGATTCACATGTGATAAGGACAATTTTCATATTGATGAATTACCCAAGATTTTTACGAGCTACTCTTATATAAATGATGATTTTTAATAACTCAAAGCTATGATTGATTTATGATTAACTATGATATTCTGATATTCTATCCCATGGGATCTGATCTAGTATCGAAAAGTCTTGAGGTGGAGTTCAGTTTGAAAATCGAAGGTTTGCTTCCCAAAAAAATCTTAGTAGTAACCTCTTGTTGGAAACTATGTTACCACTATAGGTTGCCTTTTAGGTTAGGCTAGTGGATCCACATTTAGCCCCTGATCGTTGAATGTTGCATGGAGTTCTACCTTCGCAAGTACGTAGTTTATCCTCTCTCAAAGTAGAAGTTACATTAGACTTCATGTAGTAGCTCACATAGTCTTATTGTCAGTTATGGAAATCTCGCACAAAATTATTATGTTACTTTAAACCTTCTATGATTTTGATGCTTAGACTATACAACTTACGATCACGTTCAATTCAAGTTTTACTTCATGCTTGTGCTATCATGGTTTTATATTCCATGACTCATGCGTCATACTATCCATGTTATATGTACCTACGACTGTGTATATCATGATGCATTGCTCACATACTTAATACATTCCAATGTACTAACACGTATTTTGCCTATATTATTAAAAATATGGGGTCTAGTGTTTCTCCTTTTTCTTGAGGTGATCTTGTGAAGGCTATTAAAGACATTGTGGTGAATCCTCATGCTTTGAGGGCAAGCCAATGATACTCTACTTATGCTTGATTGTTTAGCTTCTAATACTATTTTATGACTATGTCACTTTATTACTTTTTAGGATGATCCAGGAACATGTACATAGCCCCTGCCTATACTATGTTTAGAGGCATGAGTGTCTACGATCTATCTCTCTTTTGAACTAAGTTGTTCTTTCCCCTGTGATATTGACATAAGTCCCATATGCCTCTTCCCTCATAACTTGTGATTGATACTTTTATTACCTTATGAATGCTTGATGATACGTTAAGATGACTTGATTGGGGTCCTTCAGGGTTACAATCATCGTTCACATTTAGGGCCTAGCTTGCATCATGACAAACTTAGTATTAGAGCACAAGGTTTTGAAGTGTACTAGAGAGTCCAACATGCCACATTAAGTATAGCCTTGTTCATCAGTGTGAAACGCGTCACAGGAGGCTATAAAACATTTTAGGAACCTTCATTTCTTTTATGATCTATGTTGTATCATGTAGTGTACCTTAAGCTTTCTCCTCTCTTATGATTATCTCATAATTTGATTATATGTTTATGGGTATTAGTGTGAAAAGTCCCAATTTTCCCGTTTTGCCTCATAGCATGAGTCCTATTTCCCCTGTCCCTTAGAACTATGTGCTACTATTTGAATGTTTTTCTCGAACCGATGATGTGGATAGAAATACTTGAGGCTTGTTTGGGGACTCTGGGGCTCCCATCTGTCGTGTCACATCTAGGCCCTATCCCCGGGTCATGACAATTTTTTAGTTACAATTGCTACTTCCTTAAGGTAAAAATGCATAAAGTAAAATAGGAGATAGATAATTGAGTATTTAGAAACACTAAGCAATGTCAATATAAGAAATCAGTTGTTAGAGTTGTTAATAATCAGAGAGTTAGACTAGGATTGTGTTTCCCATAACGTGCAACTCCATAGATAACTAGGTTTGTGATTTCATTCATAGTAATGCATGCAAAATCTAGCAAGTTTGGTAACATTTAATTCACCTCTCGATTCTTCTTAGATGTATTTCATTCATCATCTCCCGATCTCAAAATATTGTATTTTACTAACCCTCGCTTTTGATTTTAGAGTACTATCACCTCCCGATCACAAGTAACTTAGATGAAGCTATCACCTTTGAATTTCTATTGTAAGATTCTTTTCCTAATCACTGTCTCCCTCCCAAGAAAGCAATGAATACGAAAAAAATTCCTAATGCGTTTGACTCATTAAGAAAGACTTTGAGATGAAGAAAATCACAATACATGTGATAACTAATCTCGAAAATCACCCCTACGTTTGTCTATTTCATTATATTTTCATGGTTCTCACTGAATTTAGCTTTGAATATTTGGTGTAAGAAATCTGCAAAGAGAGAAAGAATTCATAAATAAAGGAGTTACAACGAAAAAAGTAAGGATTCACAAGCCCAAAGTCTGTAATAGGCGAAGAAAATCATGAATTCAAACTTCAAACATGCAATAGGTTAAACCACTCTGTCATACAAGTCGTTCAGCAACCAAGAATAATAATGAAATAAATAAATAACCCTATTTATACACAAGAAAAACTTAATTCTAATTAAAATAGGAAAACTTGATTCAACATGGATCAGGGTCACTTTCACGAGTCATGGTAGGATTCACATCCCGTGAAAGATCCGTAAAAATGACTCATCCATTTTTTGTTCCTTCTTCAACTGTCCCCACCACAATCACCTTCCACAACACGTGATGCAATTCATATCCCGTGGTAGGTCTTCATGGAATTTCCTTGGCCTTCCAATTTTCAGCTTAAAACAACCTGTTCTTCACAACCCTTCCATGGTCCGTGGTGGTATCCACGGCCCGTGAAAGGTTTTGTAGACCTTCATTTGGCTTCTATCGACATTTCAACAATGATTTCAAACTTGCATATCTTCTTCATGATAGGCTTCACATCTCGTGGTGGCTTCGACGGCCCGTAAAAGGGTCTGTGGAACCTCACTTTACGTATGGAATACTATGACAAGATTCTTGAATAATGCATATGGAATACTATGATAAGATTCTTGAATAACTTTAGTTAGAAAAAATTCAAGTGATATAAGAAGCATGAATCATAAATCAAGGATCAACAAAGGAGTGAATTTTTATAATTTCGATAATGATCAAGAATCAAATAGAATTAAAGAGGAATAAAAAATTATGAACTTTTGAATAGAAATCCTAGCTTTAATTTTATTAATTGAAATTGTACATAGAGCGTGAGGATGAACCTACTTTCTCACTATTATAGGCTTACATATTTTTAACGCCCCTCAAATCTTGATGAAGAACTCTAACTTGAAGAAGAACAATCCATAAACTCTTTCTTGAAATTCTTGAATTTGTTTTCTTGAAAATTCTATAGTTAAGAATTAAGATGTTTCTTAGAGATTCATCTGAGATTCATGAATAGATGAAGAAATTTGGATTTGGAAGATTGAAATTATGGAGAAGAACTTACTTTGATAAAGAATCTAAAAAGAAAAATCCTAACTTGATATGTTTACTAAAAATTCTTGAGCGTTCAAATTTAGGAACGAAAAGCTATGAAAAATTAATTTTCTACATGTTTAGGGACATTAAAATAACTTCCTAAAAATTCATACGATAGAAATACCCTAAAAATATTAAAAGAGGCGTTATCTCGTGGGCCTCGGCTAGATTTGCTCGTCTCTAGTAAAACGATCGTAACTTCTTACTCTGAACTCAAAATGAGGCAAACTTAGTGGCTCTGAAAACAAGACTCATAGACCTTTAATTTGATAAGTTATGTTCCACCTAAATCTGTATATTATGGGAGATATAATCATTTGAAGTTGATCATTATATAGACTCGTGCAAAAACTTAGTCGCTAGAATTTCTTTGAAGTTGGCTTGGTGTAAGAGATTCCTTATGACCATAAACCACATCGAATACATTTTAAATACTTAAGAATTGATCCTAACATATATATACAATTTGAAGTTATTAGATCACTTAACTTTTATAAAATTTATGTCAAAGACTTAATCAGTAATGCTTTTAACTCAACTTTGTGCTAGAGGGTTCTTGTGACTGTAATTCATCTCCAAATCTATTTTCACACTAAAGAATTCAATTTAACACCTATGCTCGATTAAAATTCATCTGGTATGATCCCATATGCCTAAGGAGAATATTTCGAATCTTAACTTTGAAATTTTCAGAGTGTTATATTATTCTCAACCATCATTGCATATATGCATATCTAGGGGAGGTCTTTGGTGTAGCCTTTCTCTATCCAAGTGATGTTTTGTTTTTTTGATTATGAAAGCCTGAGACTTTTTTTTTTTTTGACATTTCTTGTGTGGTAGCTAGGTCTTATACTTTCCACTTCTACTTAATTAGTGACTTTGTTTCCTAGGCAGATTGTTTCAGCTAGATCCTTGTGGCTTATCTTTCAAAATGTTCCCAATATTTTTAACAATCTGTTGGGCTTATCAAAATGAGGGACGGTGGAGATGGACTTTCTTCCGGTGCACGACAATAAATGAATCTTTTGTATTTAGAGTCGCTGGACTTGTCTCCTTATTTGATTTATTTTTAAGGCAAACTTCGTATTGAACTCTCATTATCGTCTTTGTCCTCGTCCTTGTCCTTGAGGGTGCTCCTCACTTTGCATGTCAATAAATTCCATTGATTACGAGAAATTTATGGTATGAGAAATATTTTGTGTTAAGTATTGGCACACATTCAACACTAAGTCCAGACTAATGGACATACCTTTGATTCAATAAGAAGTTAAAACAACAGACCAAAATAACACCACAATTATCTCTCCCCACAGACAATGCTAAACTATTTCTTTTTAAATTGTTTTGATTAACAATAAAAATTTTTGAAAAAGGGGTAAAAGCAAATGTATAAAGGTCGATCAATTTCACTTTCTTTCCACTAAACTCCTCCATTGAAGCTCTAAGATAAAGAAAATAAAATTTCTCAAGAGAATTCTTGATGCCTTATCTTCTTTGAGAGGGCTATTTTATAGGTTATAAAGTCAATCCTTCACTTAGGTGCAAAATGATGACACGCTAATTCTTCAAAGGCTACTTAATTAGTAGCATATGCTTGAACTCTTACGTAGAGTTATAGATTGATTGGGAGCAAGTTGATACTAGGCTCAAAACTAACTGATGATCTGCCTAAGCGTTCTTATGTAGGAAGTACAATTGTTCATCTCCGGAAAGAAATCATGCAAGCTATACGAATCAACTTTTACTAAGTTGAGGAGATACCATCATATTGATTCTAGTCACATCTAGAAAGGTTTACCCAAATTTTCCCAAGTCAGAATAAGAGTAATATTCATCCAATCTTAACTCAATCATGTATCATGATCTAATTTATTTTGTTACTAAACATGATTTTTTTTCTCGATATATGTATTGGATAAATTAAATTGTTATTGATTTTTTATTTGGAAAAAAGGGCAAATATACCTTCCATAATACGTGGCTTGCACATATTTTGCAGTACTTGAAAACCATATTTCTCATCACACAACACATATGTCTAGAATTTTCATTAGTTCCATTTTTACTTTTTTTTTTAATAAAAAACAACAACAACACGTGGGGTTGGGGTAGCTTGAGTCTTGTTGTTTGGTTGGTACAATGTTAACCATACCTCTGCGTAAAATCCCCTATGCTGACTCCTCCTAACCATGTCTAGTTTGATTACATGTGTACACCTATGGTTAAGTTAACCCAAAATACAAAAATACAAAATACAAAATAGAAAACAAAAAAAATAAAACAATTTTTTTTTAAAAAAAAATGTAATTTCACCCCCAAAATTTAGAGAAGAGACAGAGAAAGAGAGAGAGGCGTTCAATGTATTAAAGCTAGCTAGAAAAGAAAAATAAAATAAAAACAAAAAATAAAGAGGATCTTCTCTACTCTTTCTCTAATCTTCATGCTCTTAGATTTATCCTACCTTTGATTTGCTCGAAACTTTTACCTCTAAATCGGGTATGTAATTCATCGGAATAATCTTCAAATATAAAAAATTCTCACTCTCCTCTACCGATCTTATCTAAAAATTGAATCTTTTTTTCTTGAATTTTCTAAAAAAAAAAAAATTGGGTGTTTTTGTATTTTGGGCTGATTTTGATCGCTGATTCGAATTGGGTTTGATCGGAACTGAAATGGGTGTGATTTAAATCCATTAAGTATTGGCAGTTTGTTTCTGGGTATTTGATGTATCATCGTTCAATCTTGATTTAACTTTACTTGTTTAATTCTGTTTAATTTTGTGAAATTTGATCAGATTATAAGTTTTTAGACTTACCCAGATATTGATGATCATGTTTGATGTAGTTTTTGTTAAATGCATTTTAATTGGAACAGCTCTTGTTTTGTATGATGTTATGCGACACTTTAAGAACTTGGTATCAGTGTTTTTGTTATAGCTTATGTGCATTGACATGACGTCAAGAGATATTGTTCTTTTCCTTTTGTAATTTGGAAGTTTATTATATGGATCGAACGTTTCTAAAGGGGAAAAAAATGTGTTTGGCAGCTAAGTTATGGCATCAATGGTTGCAAAGGCGTGTGCTGCGCCATCGGCTCAATATACTCCGGCTTTGACAGTCATGGAAAAAGGAAGCAGGAATAAGAGGAAATTCAGAGCGGATCCACCTCTTGCTGACCCGAATAAAATGATTCCTTCCCATCAGTTTGAGTGCACAAGTTTTGAATTTTCAGCAGATAAATTTGGAATGATACCTAATCATGAATTGTCGAATGGTTGTGATATGTGTAGCCTGAAGCAAGACAGCTCAGAAAGTTTGAAACTTGACCTCGGATTGTCTTGCAGCATAGGATCATCTGAAGTAGGTCCAAGTGAGCCTAGAGAGGTAGTTGAAACAACTGAGCAGTTCCATGATGCTGATTGGAGTGATCTTACAGAATCCCAGCTAGAAGAGCTTGTCTTGAGCAACTTGGATACAATTTTCAGAAATGCTATTAAGAGGATAATGGCCTTTGGTTACAGTGAAGAGATTGCCACAAAGGCTGTTTTAAGGTCTGGTATTTGCTATGGTTGTAAGGACATTGTGTCAAACATAGTGGAGAATACATTGGCTTCTCTTCGTAGCGGCCATGACATTGACTCATCCGGGGAGCATTATTTTGAGAATTTGCTGCAAATGGAAAAGTATGTGTTGGCTGAATTGGTCTGTGTTCTTCGTGAAGTGAGGCCTTTCTTTAGCACTGGTGATGCAATGTGGTGCTTGTTAATATGTGACATGAATGTATCTCATGCCTGTGCAATGGAAAGTGATCCTTTGAGTAGTTTGGTTGGTGATGGGACCGAAAATTCCACTGCTTCTGCGCAGCCTCATTTGCAATTCGAGGCCAAAAGTTCTGAATCCAACACTAGAATTCCCTATAAGCGCAATGCTTCAGTTGCTTGTGCACATTGTTCGTCTGAGACTTCTAATGTCACTTCTGCTACTTCTGGGCGTAGCTTTCAGGTGGAGGCATCCAGTAAGACAGGAGTCCATGATGTCAAACCTAAACCTTCATTTGCTCTGAGTGGAATTATCCCAGATAAAGAGTCTTCAAGTTCTCTGTTTGACACTGTTGATAAGACCTTTACAGCCACTGGAACACCCAATCCTCCAACCGTTGAGGAGGAACTTACGGGTACCAGAAAGGTATCTGGCATCACCAAAAGGGAGTATATACTTAGGCAGAAGTCCCTTCATCTGGAGAAACATTACCGCACTTACGGTTCTAAAGGGGTTTGTAGGAAACTCAATGGTTTTAGTGGTTTAGTATTAGATAATAAACTTAAGTCCATGGCAGACTCTGCCGGCATGACTATAAAGAACGCTTCGTTGAAGGTCAATAAGATCTCTGTTGCTGGGAGACAAGATAATGTACACCATAGTATCTCAACAAATAATGGATTTTCTTCAACATCAGTTTTTGGGTCCAATAATGGCAACGGACCTGTTCCATTACCTAATACAAATATCCCTTCTTCATCACCGCAAGTCATTACTTCTCCTGCATTGCCTGCTGCTGATACTGAGCTATCCCTCTCATTCCCTGCCAGCAACATGACCCCAATGCCTCTTAGTTATAATGCTGGGGCTGGTGTTTGTGCTTTTAATATGATTCCTAATGAAAAATCTATTGCTCAATGGGTTCCTCCTCAAGACAAGAAAGATGAAATGATTCTAAAGTTAGTTCCAAGGGTTCGCGAATTGCAAAGTCAACTCCAAGAGTGGACAGAATGGGCCAATCAAAAGGTTATGCAAGCCGCTCGTAGACTGAGTAAAGACAAAGCTGAGCTTAAGACACTTCGGCAAGAAAAAGAAGAAGTGGAGAGGCTGAAGAAAGAGAAACAGAGTTTGGAGGAAAATACCATGAAAAAGCTAGCTGAGATGGAGAATGCCTTGTTTAAAGCTAGCGGACAAGTCGAACGAGCTAATGCTGCTGTTCGTAGGCTTGAAATCGAGAAGAATGTGCTAAAGAGGGATATGGAAGCTGCCAAATTGCGTGCAGCAGAGTTAGCTGCAAGCTGTCAGGAAGTATCAAAGAGGGAAAAGAAGACACTCATGAAGTTCCAGTCATGGGAGAAGCAGAAAGCTATATTTCAGGATGAACTGATAGCTGAAAGACGAAAGCTGGAGGAACTGCAACAGAAACTGGAGCAAGCTAAAGATGTTCAAAACCAGCTCGAGGTATGTTTACTGGGAGAATAAGATCATAACTGCTTCACAAGATGCTTCTTCTCAAAGAAACTTGGCTTCAACCAAGTTAAAAAGGCCTTGTTGTCTAGTTAGGTACTGTGACCTTCAGCATTCGTGCTGTAGAATAAATAGGATAAACATTAACAGAAGAACTGCAGAACTTAGGTAAGAAGATACTATTTTACAAGCTTTATGCCAGTAAATATGTTTAAGGTTATATAAGACGCTTAATAAAAAAATTGTGAATAACTGGTACGGTGGTTCTCTGTCTCTCCATAGACGTACCTCTGCATCTGTAATCGACAAGCCAACGTCTCTGTGATAAAAGCTTCATGCAATCTGAACTTCTGTGATCGGGACTTATGACATTTTTACTATTTGAGAGATAAACCTAAGATAAGAAATATGAATGAACCTTCTGTATGTGTTTGCTTAAAAATGACTCGATGCGGTTTTTGAACCTATCTCTCTCTCTCTCTCCCCCCAGCTTCATTCTCCCAAGAGAAGGTTGTGGTGGCTGGTAAATGCAATTATTTTATTGTATGTGTTCTTCCAGAATATGATCACCTGATGTCTATAATATGCATTTTAGGAATATATCTTCCAACTGATGCAGTTTGAGAATCTGAAAAATGAGTATGAGAACTTGTCTGCTGTATTCATTATCTGAGAATGACTTAACTCTTGTCCACAAAATTTCTCCATATATAAGCAACAGCATGGATTAGCATCTAAATGATGCAAGGATTTTCCTGTCTCTCTTTTGCATTGTTCTGTTAGTATGGGTACATAGCATATTTGTTCAATGCAATTTTCCTCACTTTGTAATAGTGTTTTTGAAGTGGATAGCTTCTTGTTCAAAGTCAAATAGATGTCCTGACAATGCGAATGAGGTATCTTCACCTTCCATGGTGTCTTGTTGCCTTTTATTTTTCTTATAAGAGAATGTCTTGTTGCATTTAATCTGTTATATTCAATATGCTTTGACATTGATGTCTGATATGGACATAAATTTGCAGAACACATCTCCTGGTATATCTTGAGGGTTCGTTTGGTAGGGTGTATAAGAACAGTGTTGCTTAAGGTGTATTAATAATGTTGGTATTAGTTATCCTGAGATTATTCCTTGTGCATTATTTGATTTGGTGTATTAAAAATAACAAGCATTGTGTAATTTCTAAAGAAAATTGTTTGTTTATAAAAATACTCTCCTAAAATACGGTGGGGAGGATGTGAAAAGGGTTTTGAGTGACAATTATGTCTTTTACCATACTAATGCATGCATTAAAAACCCTTGGATTGCTATACCATGGTTTGCCATGTATTAGTTATATATACAACAACAACATACCCAGTGAAATCCCACAAGTGGGGTCTGGGGAGGATAAGATGTACGCAGACCTTACCACTACCACATGAGGTAGAGAGGCTGTACCAAATAGAGCACATTATTTATACACAGATTGAAAAAGTGTACTAAACCAGGTATTAGTAATACACAAAGTTGACACAAGCTTTTTTTTTTCTAATGCATCCCACCAAACAACCCTGATGTGATTAGCCTTAAAGAAACTTAACAAGTGGCTCTCAAGACGAAATGGTAAATATGCAGAATTACAGGAGTAGGTTGTTGGCATTGGCCTCTTATATGCATCACTGCAGTTGAGAGCTCTGAAAATGACTTCAGATTGCAGATTCTTGAACAGATGATTTTTAATTCTTTCTTCACTTGAGATTTACATTTTCCATCATCTTAGACTCTTGATATCCAAGTTTGTTTTCCCCTTGCCCAAGTCTTGGTAAATACAGTACAGCATCACAAAGAATAACTTTCTCAATGAAGCATATTTGCCAAGTTTAAGGGAAGGATAGCCTAGTGGAAAGCCAAGTTGCTCGGACTCTTCACTTTTGGTGCCGCACCCATGTCGACACGAAATGGGTGGGGGTGTGGGTGTGGGATCCGTGTCCGATATGGTCAACCAGTTTCGAGTACTTTGACCAAAATTGATGGGAAAAGTATGGAGAGTTTTAATGATTTCTGTAATCAATCCAAAAGTTGAGGTGAAATTGAAGAAAATGGAATACTTTTTATATATTGAAATTTCTATGTCACTCCTTTTCCTTTAATCTCCTTCCAGGATTTTCCTCAAGTTCGATACGTATATCTCATAAATTTGGTTTTATCATTCTACTTTTAGATATTTTAGTTATTTTCAGGCAGATCTCCTAATCCGTGTCCATACATGGATCCATATCCCCGAATCTTAAAAAATAAGATCATGAAGGATCCGACCTCTAGATCCACACGCGTATCGGACACCCGCACCCGAGTCCGAGCAACTTAAATGGAAAGGACCCTCTAACTTCAACCATGAGTCCAGGAGGAGGGGGAGTTGTTACCAACTTTCCATCAAAGATTCTCATTAGGCACTTTGCCTTTTTGGTACAAGAAATTACTAACTGCAAATTCATCTAAAAATAAAATTGCTAACTGCAAACATATCAAGGGGACTGGTTGGGTTCAGGTCTTTCATAATATAAAGACCTTTATGCTTGGACCGATTTTCTTATGCTAACGTATATTCTCCCGATGAGACAGGTGAATGATCTTACTGACAAGCCAATGTCTTGCAGGGTAGATGGAAGCAGGAAAAGAAGGCCACTGAAGATTTACTTGGGCAGGCTAGTTCACTAAGGAAAGAGAGAGAACGGATTGAAACTTCAGCCAAATCCAAGGAGGATATGGCCAAATTAAAAGCTGAAAGTAGTTTACAAAAGTATAAAGATGATATTGAAGGGCTAGAAAAGGAAATATCCCAGCTCAGACTAAAGACCGATTCTTCAAAGATAGCCGCCCTTAAAAGAGGCATAGATGGAAGCTATGCAAGCAAACTGACAGACTTTAGAAATGCTCCATTACCAAAGGACACTCAAATACCCTATATCTCCACATTGGTGACAGATTTTGAGGAGTATTCTCAGGATGGAGGGGTGAAACGAGAACGTGAGTGTGTCATGTGCTTGTCAGAGGAGATGTCTGTGGTTTTTCTGCCATGTGCTCATCAAGTGGTATGCACGACATGCAACGAGCTCCATGAGAAGCAGGGAATGAAAGAATGTCCTTCTTGTAGGAGCCTGATCCAGCAGCGGATTTGTGCGCGTTATGCTCGTACTTAAGAGTCGCTTCAGAGAATGAGCGAGGCTGTCAAAATACTGATTCATGAAACTTTATAATGAATAATGCATTTGTGTTGCCCCTTTCGAATGTCTGGACAATTATGCTTGCAATATGTGACCCTTTTCAAGAATATGAGAAGTAACAAAAAAATAAGACCAGAAACAGAAAAAAAGAGTGTTTAGTGTGGCCTTTGTAAATCATCTCTCTCTTTTAAATAAAACTTGAGTTTTCCTTTTTGTTTTGTTTTATGTATCTTTATCGACCATATGCATCGACGAAACATTATTATGTTGGTTATTTATAAGAGCATATACTACACTTGATTTTAAGTCAAAATTTCGCAATTTGTATATTGACTATTCTTTTAATTTTTGTGAGTGCATTATGCTACACGTTGAATGTACTTGGCCCTTCACTTTCTACTGACATAAAATGCTTTTCTTGACCTTTGAAAACCTATTAAGAACCCGGCCTGATAGACAGAGTTATCCGTCATTTGTACTAGTGAGAGATGGCAGATATTTAGTAGATACAGAGTTATCCGTCATTTATACTAGTGAGAGATGGCAGATATTTAGTAGATTGGTAGGTAATGTGGGAGGCTACAGGTAATCGATGGATTAGACAACATGTAAGACACTAATACCACTGGAAATGCTTCTTCTCTCACCCTTGAGAGCTATATTGAGCAACCTACCCTTGGCACACTCCATTGCAGCAACTGTCCATTGCAGCAATTGTAGAATTCTGATAAAAATTGTTGATAATCTGAGAAACTTGCAACTTTTGGGGGAGAGAGGAGCTCATAAATTCTAGCTCTTCAAGATTAGTTTTGTTTCATAACAAATATCATCCTTATTCTATGAAATAATCATCGCTCTGTGTAATAAATTTTTGTAGTATATAATTTTTTTATGCTAAAATGCAATAACATTCTTTCTGTAGTCTTTTCAAAATTATTTTCAATAGACAAATCAATGTGATACAAAGTGATGTTTCAATGCTTTGTCACTATGAAGGTAACCGACACTTTTCAAAGCACTTTCTATATTCAGTTAGCATTGTATTTTTTTATTGCAGCTAATGTTTGACTAATAAGATAGAAGGGTCTTTCTCGCTTGTTTAGTAAAGTCAATTTTTTTGGCTTTTTCCTACAGATGGCTATTCGAGTTGATGGCATAGAAAGACTCGGCATTCCGATGAGCCACCTAGTTGTGTGGCATGTAGTGTGTTTAGTTTGTTCCGAACAAACTATTCCAAAACAAATAAAAGGTGTATGTTGCACTCACGAAGGACTACAAATGATATACTACAGAAAGATGAGGATGCCGTCAAAATTAAATTATATTTAAGCGAGAAAATTTGTAATTAGCAGTAAAAAGAAGTTCCTCGAACAATACTCAACTTTAAAAAAAAAAAAAAACTCTAGCACATTTTCTTTATTTTATTACTACACCTGGTGCCCGATCTAGCACAAGCCCAATATGTGACTTTTTTTTGTCTCAATTTATTTGACTAGAATTTAGAGAGTCAATGTAAAATTTACAAAGTCAACTAAAAATTAATATGATTTTAGATATTTTAAGTTGTTAATTATTGTGATTTATGATTTTTTTATGTAATTTTAAATAATATACTTCATTATCCCAATTTATGTGTCATCGATAAAATTTTAAAATTTTTAATTATTTTGATCTATATTACTTTCACGTCATTTTGCAACAATATATATTATTCATCTACTCCTATCTATGTGGCACTAACTCGAGAGTCAATCGAACTTTTTTATGTTTTTAAATATTTTAAGTTGTTAATTATTGTGATTTAATTTTTTTACGTAATTTATATTACTCCTTTGGTCCCAATGTATATAGAACAAAGTCAATCAAATGTTGTTAATTGTTGAAATTTACAATATTTTTTACATAGTTTTCAAATTAATAATACATGTTACTCCTCTTGTCTCATTTTATGTGACACTAATAGATTAATTTCAAGAATCAATCAATTTTTTTTATATTTTAAAATATTTTAGTTTGTCAATTATCATAATTTATGATTTTTTAATGCAATTTTTACATATAAAAAAACAAATTAAAATAATAACTTTTTTTATAGATATGCCCCCAAGTTGCTCAAACAAACATGTTGAACTAGCTTAATTCCGTCTTATTATATAAGAGATGTTATCCTTCAAACATTATTTTATGAATTGAGGAAAAAGGGGTACCAAGGAAATTTGGAAAAGATGGTGATTGGGTTTGCTTTTTGGTTTTCTGTTAGATGGGTGTTTTGTGGCAGTGGTTGATGTATGAGCTCGAGATTGGTAGTCAATTTTTTTAATTATACTTTGAATTCTCGATAAATTTCATAATAGGTACATAATTATAATTGTTTTCAATAAAGTCATATAATTATATTTTTTAATAGAAGAAATTCATAAAAGTGTCACCTATTATAGATTATCAGTCATCAATAACAAACAACAACAACATACCCAGTTAAATTCCAGAAGTAGGATCTGGATAGGGTAGAAATGTACGCAGACCTTCCCACTACCTCGTAAGAAGTAGAGAGGTTGTTTCCTGGGGACCCTCGACTCAACAATCCTTAAGCAGTAGATTATCAGTCATCAGAAAGTTGAATTTTTGGGGAATTATGACTTTCGTGTTAGTAGAGTGAAAATTTTGCAATTTTTCTGTTTGAAAATACAGCTATGCAATTTCTATAAAAATAAACTATAATTATATGACATTTATGAATTTAACCCTTCAATTACTTTACTTATAAAAATTTAAGAAACTTGTGAAGTTACCACTTAGATTTTAGATAATAGGAAAATTAAGAACATTCTCGAAGTCATAGGACATAGTTGAATTCTACAAAGACGATTGCAAGAATACTCCAAGAAGTTCATCATTATGTTTAGAAAAATGTGTACGATTAATTATTATTCGAACATTTTTTATAATTAGAAATAATAGATTTATTGATAATCAAATTTGAATTGATTCCTAAACTTCAATTGAAATAGGACAATAATAGATATATTAAAGATCCAAATTTAAATTGATTCCTAAACTTCAGTTTAAATGAAACAATAAAAACGTGACAATACTTTGAACCATATACAGAACTTCCTTCCACAATTCAGATCAGAACTTTACCAAAATGAAGATATTTAATGATTCAGTTGTCAAAGTCTATACCAACTTGATGAACGAAGATCCTGACATAACCATTGGCTACCTCATTCATAAATACAATTACAACTTGATGATGTTAAAAGCTCAGTTAAAAATATGCAACTAACTTATTTCCCATAACCAAATAATTGGTATTTTCATAAACACATGTAATAGGGTCAAAACATCATTACCAACACCTCCAAATAATCAATTTAAGTTGAACATATTTTCATTGATAAAGACAGACAAACCAATGTTGCATATCGCATTTAGTCCAAGTGAAAGTTTTATATCGAACAAAGAAATAATGTAAAAGAAGGTCTGAATTCCTTGCATAATATATCATAATACTATAAAAGTTTCATAGAGGCAAAGGATCAATGAAGTTTGATTTAGTTTTCAGTCAGACACGATACCAACATAGCATATCTATATATTAACATGGTATTATTGAGGTTTGCTTCAGAAACTTATCATTTATCTATGATACCATCAAAATATATTTATATATTGATATAACATCATTAAGATTTATTTCAATAGTGAAACTCCTCATTATTTCATGTCACCATCACAACATATTTATATACTAACATAATATCGTTGAGGTCTACCGTAGTCCTTCAATGAACTACTCTTCATTTCTCTATGACAATGTAATGAACTCATATTCTTAATACAACTACTCAAATATTACATAATCACGAATTACACAGCAACACTTAACCTATTGAATTACAAGGAAATATTGAATAACAAGTAATTAAGATAGAAATAAGAAAGGAAATGAGAAGTTTAGACTCCAAAAGAAGAGAAGAAGAACATTTTTATTCAATATGCATAATATTGTAAAATATTAGCAAAATACGAATAATAAATTAAAAAGGAAGACAAATAGAGTGCATTATAGAGAATATGTCAATCACTTCAAGTGTTTTTTATATTCCATTCATATAATATACTATTTTATAGATTACGCGTACTCTTCTCAACTTACAAAACTTTAGTGAGCATTTATTTAGTACATGAATTACCAAAGGAGTTACAGAAGGGACATCCATATTCAATGGATTTATAACACCTCCCCTTGGATGATCATATATAATGTGCCTCGTTAAAACCTTACTAGGAAAAATTCTTTGGGAAAAAAGCCTAGTGAAGGAAAAAAAGTACACATACCTCATTAAAACCCTCATTAGGAAAATTTAATGGAATAAAATCTTGGTTGAGAAAAAAAAGAATACAACGCATATTATCCTCCCCCTGATGAAAACTTTATTGATATCACGGAGACAACGCATTTCAATATTATATCTTAGATTTTCAAATGTTGACGTAGGTAATGTCTTAGTGAACAAATCTGCAGGATTATCACTCAAATGGATCTGCTGAACATCTGTTTCACCATTTTGTTGAAAATCATGTGTGAAGAAAAACTTACATGAAATATACTTTGTTCGATCTCCTTTGATATATCCTTCCTTTAATTGAGCTATCCAAGCATCATTATCTTTATGTAATATTATTGGAACCTTTGTTTGCATAGAAAGACAACATAATTGTAAAATGTGTCGAGTCATTCCTCTCAATCATACACATTTTCGATTGACTTCATGAATATCTATTATCTTTGTAAGATTTGAAGAAGTAGCAACTATTGTTTGCTACATAGAACGCAATGATATAGTTGTACCTCTATAATGCCTGATAAAATTACCAAAATGCCCTTAGAGTGAGGGTATGCACGTAAGGCACCTTCCAATGCGCGTATGGTGAATCCGAGGCCAGATTTGTGATTAGCATGAAAACTTGAGTGGGAAAATGGTCTCGGTCGATTTTTAGAGCAAATCTAATCAAAAGATAATTTTTTAATCCGAAGCACAAAATAATGTTGGTGAGCGACAGGAGCACGTCGCGACTCCGTCGTGGACCAACACTTCTATTTTTTTGAAAATTTTTGACTGGATTGAGAAAATTCATTCAGAAACTTTTTTTAAAAATACACTGTGCGCGACCCGTAAGTGTCGCGGACTGGGATTTTTCGAGCTGAAAAATTTCTAATTTCTACGAGGGGCATTCCGGTCAATTCTCAACCTTCCTAAACTTTATACACGATCTAATAAGGTCATTTTGACGTAAAAATGATCTAAAACCCCCATTCTAAGTCCTATTCCATAATCGAACAAGGCTAGGGCTTGAGGAAAGAGGAGAAGAGCTTGAGTTTGAGAGATCTGAGAA
The DNA here is from genome assembly GCA_029948455.1 of Solanum rostratum. NCBI lineage: Eukaryota > Viridiplantae > Streptophyta > Magnoliopsida > Solanales > Solanaceae > Solanum > Solanum rostratum. The sequence continues at coordinate 65,533,221 of CM057045.1, read as the reverse complement.
GAAATCTTTGACGTGAGTGATTGATAGCTTCACACCAGGTATGTAAGGCTACACTAAGAGAATGGGGTTGTTCTCTCATGTGTCCCATAGATGGTCATAGATGAGTTGATGGTTCAAGAGTCTATATAGATGAATCCTTGATGGGTTTTCTTAAAAATTCTATTTGAATTTACATGTTTTTCTATGTTGATGATCATCATACTAATTATGTTCTTAAATTGAACATTTTCATGAGAATTTGCATAACCCTACATGACTAATTTGAAAATAATGAACTTGAGGATTGAGTCTAGAGCCTTGAGTTGAGATAGTTGATTGTGATGAGAGAATGATGATGAGTTGATAAAATTTGATTGTCTTATGAGTCTCTAGAAAGGAACTCTATCGATGTGTCTATTCGATTGTTTCCTAATGATTGTTCTAAATCTTGAATCGTTGATGGGATTGATTAATGAAAGGGTTAGAGTCCCTATGAGCTTGAGTGATGATAGGGTTAGAGTCCCTATGAGTTGAATGATGATGGGGTTTGAGTCCCTATCAGATACCGATTGATGACGGGGTTCGAGTCCCTATGAGATTGGTTGAGATAGAGGTTTTATGAGCATTGAGTCATGGGAGGAGTATCGAGCACCGAAAGAGTGAGAGTTGGTACAACTTAAACTCATCAAACTACGTCGCAAACGTAGGTGAGACTTAGAATTATCACATATATTATGTTTCCCTCGTGAGTAACAGTCCCTGAAAGCAATAGCGGACCTGTTGAGTACTGACTCCATATTAGGTGAGCCGATATGGTTTCGATCATTCCCTACTTGGAAAGTTTGGAATGGTTGTGGCAACATCAACGAGATTGTTGTACATTCACTAGCTCATAAGTGATTGTTGTTGGATAAGAGAAACTCCCATAAATTTCCTACCTTGAGTACTCTGAGTTGAGATGAGATGAGAGGTGGTGAGCTCCACTGAGATGAGATAAGATGAGAGGAGGTGAGCTCCTTTGAGATGAGTCTGAGTTGATTGATTGATGGGTCACTTGTCTACTCTTTATTCTTGCATAGATAGACATCTGACGATTTGATATGATTTGATGATTATTTGGAGTTGTTTTTTTTTTCATATTATTCTATCTATTTCCGTTACACTCAACTATTTTATATACCAGTACATTCCAAGTACTTATGTCCCTTTTGGAATGCATCATTTTATGATGCAGAGGCAGGTACTAGAGATCGTCAATAGGTGCTCTGTTAAAGATTTAAGATTCGCAGCTGATTGGTGAGCCTCCCCTACTCCGGAGGACCCATTACTTTTATTTCATCATGCTTTAGAGTTAGATTGGACTATTTCCTTTATTTTGATTTGGGTAGCCATGGGTCTGTCATTGGCATCACATGATTAGTGATAGAGGCTTCATAGATGATGGTTGAGCGTTGATGTTGAGATTCTGAGCTAGTTCTTTCTACTAGCCTTTATTATTATCTATTTATTTTGAGACTTTATATGAGATGTGCCCATTTACTTACTTTTATTTCCACTATTCAGTAGAGTTATTTGATTGAATGAACGTGATGAGGCTAAGTGGTTCGCTTGGGGATTAGCAATAGTCTCTAGGTGCAGGCCACGCCAAGGAAACTCTCTCGGGGCGTGACAAACTCGGTATCATAGCACAAACTTCAAGTGTCTTAGGGAGTCTATGAAGCCGTGTCTAATAGAGTCTTGTTTATGAGTGTGTTGTCGACCACACTTCATAAGCAGGAGGCTATGAGACATTAGGAATTTTTACATTTTTCTTCTCATTCCAATTCATACGATGAAGTTAAACTCTATGAAAGCTCTCTTCTAATTCGTGCTCTACGCGTGCAGAACTGATAACATGCCTCCCAGAAGAGCCGTCAGAGGAAGGGGACGTCCTGCCAGACAAGATGTTAACCCACCTGAGCCTCAAGTACACGAGGAGCCTACGGACCAAGCTGTCCCTGTTAAGCAACCCCCTCAAGATGAGGTCTCCAACGTTGAGCTACGTTGAGCTGTTCAAGCTCTAGCCCAGGCTGTCGCAGCACCTTCCACAAGACAAGGAGCGGGTAGACAAGATGCTCATGACACCTCTAGAGTTTGAGAATTTCTGAGGATGAATCCGCCTGAGCTCACGAGGATTGCATCCACTGAAGATCCTAAGAACTACGTGGAGGAACTTGAGAAGGTGTTCCAAGTGATGGACATGACTGATGCTGATTGGGTTGAACTGGCTGCTTACTAACTCAAGGGTGTGGCCAGACTGTGGTTCGACCGATGGAAGAAAGGTAGAAGGGATGATGCTCCATGTTTGACTTGCGCAATATTAGAGGAAGTCTTCTTGGGACGCTTCTTCCCAAGAGAGAGAAGGGAAGCTAAGGTGAGAGAGTTCCTGAATTTGAAATAAGGCTCTATGACTGTGCAAGAGTATGGGTTAAAGTTCGCGCAACTATCTCGCTATGCTCCCGACATGGTTGCTGACATGAGGGGAAGGATGGGAATGTATGTTAATAGGTTGAATAGAGGGCCCAAGAGGGATGGGAGGGGAGCAATGCTCATAAGTGATATAGACATTGGGCGACTGATGACATTTGTGCAACAAGATGATGAGGAGAGACAACAGGATAAAGAAGAGTTCAGACGTAAGAAAGCTCAGATATCCAGCCAGGAGGTTGGAAGGAGAGGCAATGTCAAGCGATTTCCAGCACCATCAGCCGCTAGTGCACCTGTGCCTAGAGGCAGGTATGATCAGAGATCTTAGAATATGGAAAATCATGGACCTCAATCGCAAGCTAATATAGCTCAAGGTTTACAAGGTAAGCCACAGTGTGATAAGTGTGGTAAAATGCACTTGGGGAGATGTCATGATGGGAATGATGTGTGCTACAAATGTGGCCAAGAAGGACGCTACCAGAGAGATTGTCCAAAATGGGTTGACTAGACTTAATCTACTACTCCAGCCCCGCCAATTAGAGGAAACTAGAAGGGCACTACGTCAGGCGCAGACGGAGCAACAAAGCGCTTGTATGCCATGGGTAGTCGCCAAGATCAGGAGAACTCCCTAGATGTTGTGACGACTATAATTCGAGTCTTAAGTTTTGGCTGTTATATTTTGATGGATCCGGGTGTCACATTGTCATTTCTAACTCCTTATGTGGCCAGTATATTTGATAGAACCCCATAGAGTCTACCCTTTGATGTTTCTACTCCAGTGGGTGAGTCTATTCGAGCTGAGAGAATCTATAGAGCTTGTGTAGTGTCTATTCATCATAGGTGATCTTAGGCGTATTTATACGCCAAACTAGCCAAATATACCCGTAAATAGAGCAAAGTCAGAGGGTGAACTTATAGAGTCCAGGTGTTTTTAGTGTGATTTTATTTATTTTGCTAATATAGGCCAAGTGCGCCGTTTGGTTGTGTTTTTGCAGATTTTGATCAGATTGTGCCATTCCGGAGTCAGACCTAGATCAGGAGGACGAACACAACCCAGGATTTAAGGTGGAAAGAATCAGTAACTCGACAGAAGTACTCAAGTGCGCGTCGCGGACCTAGGGAAGAGTGGGCAACCTGAAAAGGAGAAGAAAAAGGTGTGAAATCAGAAATATTGCAAAGTCCGCGTCGCGGACTAGGGCAAAATATGGTGCAAACTGGTCCAGTCAATAAATAAGTGAAATCCTGCTCAAATCATGCTAGTCTACATCGCGGACTTTGAATATACGTGGAAAAAAATCGAGTTACGGGATTTTAAGTCATGTTTTATTTTAAGTTTTAGGTTATTATCAGAATTTAGAGGTGAAAAAGAGAGAGGAAGGTCGAGCACTCTTTCTAGGGCAAGTTTGGTTAGTTTCATCTTTGTCTTCTTGATTGTTGATGATTATTAGTTTATTCTTGGTGTTTGAACCGACTATAAGTGGCTAATTCTCCCATATTCTGGGATTGTAGCCATAGACAATGTTTTAGCTCTTAATTTTCTATATATATGATTGGGTTTGTTGACTATTCCTATATTGCTTAAATCTCTACCCCTTAGCCTGATCAACTAGGGAGTAAATTAGTTGTTCATTCTGGATTCGAGAGATATTGAAATGGATAGAGCACATTAGTATAGGGAGCTTGTTCGACTAAGAAACTAGATTGATTCAGGTAAGGGAGACCCATGACAACTACGCTTACACCTCGATGGTTCATAATACAGGAAGATAATATTAAAACACTTTTATTGGCCTGTCCATCACCGTTCAACGATGTAGTTAGGCAGTCAGTAACGGTAGGCCAACAGAGGCGTGCAACCCTATTTAGGTAATTTAAACCCTGTGAACCCGTAGTGACAAGCCCAAACATATGAGTGATTATTAAGACTTAACGGTATTAACAAGGTTACAATCCCATAATCGCTCTTAAATTGATAGTTACAATAAACTAGCTCACGATAGTAAATTAAGTTAGTATGTTCATTACTTTTTACAAACTTCTTCTCTATTTTTCTTCAACACCCTCTAAGCATAATAACTTTGATTGTTTGCCACTTTTCTTTAAATCCTTTGTGTTCAATAACCCGACACCTTTCTGAGGGCCACTATATTACTTGTCTAGACCGCGTACACTTGCGTGCGCTAGAGAAGCAACAAGTTTTTGGCACCGTTGCTGGGAATTTAAAGTTTGAGCTGGTTAATTCTCTAAGTTGTTTTGTTTTGTGGTGCTCACTACATTTGATCTTAGTCGTGCTTTGATTGCAGGTAGTTGGGCAATAAATTGGAAGACCTGGACTATTGCTTTTGTCAATCGAAGAGGAGAGTAGGCATCTAGTTCCCAATTCCGCCACTTGAACTTATTGAACAGGAGGATCTAGAGAACAAAAAAATCAACTAGATCCTGTCAGGGAAGAAATGGCCAAAGCAAACCCGCTTGCACCATTAGCACCTCACACAGTGCGGGATGTGGCAATCCCGCAAAACACCAATGTCACCAGTTGCTTCCTGAAACTAGAGCCTGGAGGCCGGTGGGAGATGAAATAGAATATGGTCCATTTCCTATACTCCATCGGACAATTTACAGGCCTACCGCATGAAGACCCACAGGTCCATCTTCAAAACTTCTTGGAGATTGCTGATACTTTCATTCCTAGAGGGTGAATAGAGATTACGTGATGATGACCCTGTTTCCCTTCTCATTGTTGGAGGGAGCCCGGAGGTGGTTGTAGATCGAACCACCTAACTCCATCACTTCATGGGATGATCTTGCTCGCAAGTTCCTCACCCAATTCTTCTCATCTGGCAAAACAGCCAAACTCAGGAGTGAAATTCTAAGCTACAAGTAAAATCTTGGAGAAAATTTATATCAAGCTTGGGACAGGTTTAAAAGTCTCCTTATTAATTGTCCCCATCATTGTCAGGCTAATGAGGTGTTGGTATATACCTTCATAAAAGGTTTGGAACCCAACACAAAGATTCTTTTTGATTCTGCTGCAGGTGGACAGACATTGGAGAAGACGTACGATGAGTTGTATGCCCTTCTCAATCTGATCGGAAAAGGAAATCCTGAGTGGAATGGAGGATCAAGCCAACCGGTAGTTCAAAAGCAAGTTGGTATGTTGGAGATTGATGCGATAACTGCCTTGCAAGCTCAAATGTCAGCCATGCAAAATATGATGACTACTCACTTCAACAACTTGGCATTAGGCCAACAACAACAAGCACCGGTGGGTGTAGGTCAGCAGCCAGCCTGAATGAATGTGGTACAACAACAACCCAGCTGGTGTGATGTATGTGGTGGAGGATATCACACTGCTGAGTCTTGTGGATCTAATCCATAAGCAGTCAACATTATGGGAAATGCTAACAGAGGGGGCCGCTTGAATGCAAGGGGCTTATGTGATCTGGGCGCAAGCAATAAATTCATGCCTAGCTCCATGTTCTGGAAGTTGGGTCTGGGAAGCCCAAAGCCAACCACCATATCCTTAGAATTGGTTGATCGTTCCATGACGAGACCAAATGGTGTGGTTGAGGATGTCTTAGTCTAAGTGAGATCGCTCATCTTCCTAGTGGACTTTGTCATCTTAGATTTTGAACCGGACCTGGAGGTCCCATTCATTCTTGGCCGCCCATTCCTAGCGATAGGTGGGGCATTGATTGATGTAGCAGTAGGAAAGCTCACCATGAGAGCCCATGATAAGGTGGAGGTTTTTGATGTTTACAAATCTATGAAGCTACTTGCAGCATATGAGGACTTGAAAGCTATCACCGTGTTAGATACAACAGCTGAAGTGAGCCAGGTGGAAATAGCAGACCCACTGACTAGAGCGCTACTGAACCAAGGGCTAGTGGATGATGCAGAAGCGAGGGAAATAGAAAGTGTGTTGAATAGTCACAATGTCAGCATGCTTAAGAAAGGAGCTGAGCCATTGAACAGAGTGTTGGGACCTCCACTTAAACCCTCAGTTGAAGAAACACCTCAGCTGGAACTGAAGTTGTTGCCTTCACATCTCAGGTATGTATCTCTCAGTAAAAATGAAACTTTACCTGTGATCTTGTCTGTGTCATTGACTGTAGCTCAGGTGGAAGCCTCCATAGCGGTTCTAAGGAGAGGAAGAAAGCAATGTGCTGGAAAATGTCAGACATCCATGGCGTTAGCCCAGTACTGTGTATGCACTGGATATTCATGGAGGAGGGTCATAAGCCAGTGGCCCAACCACAGAGGAGGTTGAATCTGATTATGAAGGAAGTAGTGAAGAAAGAAGTGATCAAATGGTTGGATGTAGGGATCATTTTCCCTATATCCGATAGCAAATGGGTGAGTCCAGTGCAATGCATACCCAAAAAAAAGGAAATGACAGTCGTCACTAATGAAAAAAATGAATTGATTCCTACCCAGAACGGTGACTAGATGGCGTGTCTGCATGGACTATAGGAAATTAAATGATGCCACCCGCAAGGACCACTATATGGTGCCTTTCATTGATTAGATGTTGGATAGACTGGCTGAACAAGAGTAATACTGCTTTTTGGATGAATACTCGGGGTATAACCAAATCACCATTTCCCCCAAAGACCAAGAAAGACCACTTTCACATGTCCGTATGGAACCTATGCTTTTAGACACATGCCCTTTGGATTTTGCAATGCTCCAGCCACATTCCAAAGGTGCATGATGGCCATATTCCATGACATGGTGGAAGACATCGTAGAGGTTTTCATGGATGACTTCTCAGTCCTTGGGGAGTCTTTTGAAACATGTTGGCACAATCTGGATAGGGTGCTGGCGCGCTGTGAAGAGACTAAACTAGTTCTTAATTGGGAAAAATATCACTTTTTGGTTAAGAAAGTCATAGTCTTGGGGCACAAGGTGTCAAAACGTATCTTGGAGGTGGAGAAGGCGAAAATAGAGGTGATAGAGAAGTTACTACCACCAGTGTCAGTAAAGGGAGTCCGGAGCTTTCTTGGTCATGTGGGTTTATACTGAAGATTCATTAAGGATTTTTCCAAAATTGCCAAGCCATTGTCTGCCCTCCTGGAGAAAGAGGTACCTTTTAACTTTGATACTTCTTGTTTGAAAGCCTTCGAGTTATTGAAGAAGAAGCTGGTTGAGGCCCCAATACTAACAACACCTTATTGGGAGCTCCCGTTCAAGCTCATGTGTGATGCTAGTGATAATGCAGTGGGTGCAGTGTTAGGGCAGCGCAGAGACAAGGTGTTCCACGCTATTCACTATGCTAGCAAAAATCTAGATGCAACACAAGGCAACTACACAATGACTGAAAAAGAGATGTTGGCATTAGTATATGCATTCGACAAATTCAGGTCATATTTAGTGGAACCAAGGTCATAGTATTCACCGACCACGCTGCGGTGAAGTACTTATTCAACAAGAAGGAGGCAAAGCCCAAATTAATACGATGGATCCTATTGCTCCAAGAGTTCGACATTGAGATAAAGGATCACAAGGGTTGTGAGAACCAGATTGTCGATCACCTATCCCTCCTAGAGGATGATGCTCACATAGGTGAACAACTGCAGATAAAAGATGAGTTCCCGGATGAGCAGCTGCTAGCGTTGGAAGTAGAGGAACTACCTTGGTATGCTGATATTGTGAATTACTTGGTGGGTGGGGTGTTTCCGCCTGGGGCAAATTATCAACATATCAAGCGGCTAGCTCATGCCTCGAAAGCTTACATCTTGGATGAGCCTTATCTCTTCAAGCAAGGGTCTGACAGAATGGTAAGAAGATGTGTGCTTGAGGTAGAAATGCAGAAGATCTTAAAGAGGTGTCATTCTTTTCCTTGTGGAGGCCATCATGGGGGTTAGTGAACAACTCATAAGGTTCTACAATCAGGTTTCTTCTGGCCCACTTATTTCGAGATGCTATGCATTTTGTGAGGATTTATGATGCATGTCAGAAAACTGGCTCCATCTCCAAGAGACATGAGATGCCTCTGAACAACATCTTGGAGGTAGAGATCTTTGATGTATGGGGGATGGACTTCATAGGTCCATTCCCACCCTCTTTTGGAAATCACTACATTTTGGTCGCAGTGGACTATGTTTCTAAATGGGTGAAAGCTAGTGCCTTGTTTCTAAATGGGTGAAAGCAGTGGCACTACCCACCAATGACTCCAAGGTAGTGAGCAAGTTTCTAAAGAAGCAGATTTTTACCAGGTTTGAAAGCCAAGGGCCATCATCAGTGATGGAGATGCTCATTTCATTAATCAGACAGTGAAGAATCTGCTAGCAAAGTATAGAATGAGAGACAATGTGGCCACAACATACCACCCACAGACTAGCGAGAAGGTGGAGGTGTCAAATAGAGAGGTGAAACAGATCTTACAGAAGGCAGTAAATGCCACAAGGAAGGATTGATCGATCAAACTTTATGAGGGCTTGTGGGCATACCGGACAGCTTTCGAAACACCTCTCCATACCGGCTGGTGTATGCGAAGGCATGTCACTTCCTAGTGGAGCTTGAGCACTAAGCATATTGGGCCATAAAATAGCTAAATCTGGATCCCGAGCTCACTAGGAGAAATAGACTGGAATAGTTGATGGAGTCGAATGAATTTCGGCTCCACGCTTACGGGAATACTAAATTATACAAGGAGGAGCATAAAAATGGAATGATCGGCATATCCTACCACGAACCTTCGAACTAGGTCAACATGTACTTCTCTTTTAACTCTCGTTTAAAATTGTTCCCAGGTAAGCTTCGATCAAATAGAGTGGACCATACATGCATGGTGGTGGTTGTGACGCCACACGGAGCTGTAAAGCTGAAAGACGTGGCCACAAACCCAACATTTTTGGTGAATGGTCAACATGTCAAGCACTACTACGGTGCCGACACAAACAGAGAAGAAGAGGTCATTAGCTTGGCCAATGAAGATTAATTACTGTTGAGTCGTGCCGTGATGGTAAATCAGGCGTTGTGGGGGAGGCAACCCGCGATGAGGTAACAAAAAGAGAGTCTCCTTAGTATTTGCACCAAGTGACATTCCGCGACGTCTACGCATCGTGAAAGTGTGGCAGACAATGCACATTTTAGGGCGGAAACGGTCATCACCAATTTCCAAAAATCCCTTGGTCATTCTTGAAGTTTCTTTGTTTAGATTAACTGGTTTTGGTGTTTTTCAGCATATTTAAGTGTTCGAGGAATTTTTCAGAGCCCGTAGCTAAAAATTCAAAATTTTTTGGGCCCCAAAATAGTGGTTGTCTGTGACGTTTTCGCGTTGCGGATGCATCGCAAATGAGCCTTCAGTTTGGGCTTTTTGGTGTGCGAAAATGTATCATCAATTTTGATAAATCCTTTGGTTATTTTTGTAGTTTCTTTGGCTGAATTAACGTGTCTTGTGGATATATTGACTATGCTATATATGTTATTTTGTTAATTCTGCCTGTATTAAAACTTGATGTTTTTGGTTTCTTGTTGGACATCATTTTAGTTTTTATTCACTGAATCTGTAATTAGTAAGTACACATAAGGATGTTTTAGTTTATGCATCATTTTATTTGGAGTTACTTGTGGTTATCGAGTCTCATTTAGGGTGTCGGCAGTTGTATGATCAAGCATTGTATGTCGAGCATGTGAATCAAGGTAACTTAATCACTTGGAATCCTGGGAAGTTAATACCTAAGTCTAACACTTCGGGAATGGAGTTGTGTAATCGTGGATTCATGAGAATGAGGTGACAGTAAGTCTAGTGTTAACCTTATGATGAGAATGTGCCACGAGTGGTGAGCTTATTTGTGAGTCTGTGTTGCAATAGTTGCTTGAACTTGCCCGGTATGTGAATTGGACTTGGTAAGAATCGAACTTGGAGGAAAGGATCTAGGCATTTCTTTGGTAGCGCCAGTAATTTTGCAGCCTTTTATCCGCCGAAGACAGACAATCCTTAGTCAGCCCTTTGAGCTTTAGCCTTTTCCTTTGGTTAGCCACATTTCAAGCCAAACTCATTCTTTCGTGTTTAACCCGTGTTTGATCCTGATTCCTAAGCGCTTTATCACGATAATTTGGAGGGGAGGGAGCTTGAATGGACACCCTAAGGATAAGTGGTAGCGTAGTGAGTAGGAAAAAAAGCAAAAAAATAACTAGCCCAAAACAGTGAAAGTCCGTGACCAATATGTGTCGCGAACCCATCGCAGAAAATAAAAGAAAAAAGAAAAGAAGAAGAAGAAAAAAAAAAGAAAGTTGTATACATACATAAATACAAATCTTTGAGAGTGTGCTGAAGTCGGTATACTTTATAGTGACATAAAGTGTTGAGGCAGGAAGGACTAAAAGTAATTAAGGGAGTCAAAGAAAGGGATGTAAGCTATGGGCGCTTGTGAATCGAGCCTTGTCAACTATATTCATAAATGTATCCCACCAGCCCATAGCCTACATTACAACCAAATAAAAGACCTCAGTGATCCTTCGAGTAGATTGCTACTAGGTTACAATAGTACATTAAGGGCAAGCTTATGGAAACTAGACTCAACACAAGACATCTATTGGGAGAGAAAGAGTTGATAGAGTAACCATTCTTATTCCTTGTTCCAGGTTCTTAGTGGTGTGCATGGGTAATTCTTCTGGTGAGGGCACATACTCGTGTAAGGTTCGCAACTAGATGATGATGTTAACGGAAATTCTACATGATTCCGCAGTGAGGCAAGAAGGTTAGATGAAAGTTGATACTGCTAGGGTCTCAAAGATATGTGCCTTGGTTAAGGCGACTCGGTCAAATGATGTCCTGTGTACATATTGCCTAGTGAGTCTCATGCATGTGTCTAGTATTTGCCCGAGGACGGACAAAGCTTTAAGTGTGGAGTGGTGATCTTAGGCGTATTTATATGCCAAACTAGCCAAATATACCCGTAAATAGAGATAAGTCACAGGGTGAACTTATAGAGTCAAGGCGTTTTTAGTGTGATTTTGTTTATTTTGCTAATCTCAGGCCAAGTGCGCCGTTTGATTATGTTTTTGCAGATTTTGATCAGATTGTGCCATTTCGGAGTCAGACCCAGATTAGAAGGACGAACACAACCCAGGATTTAAAGCAAAAAGAATCAATAACTCAGCAGAAGTACTCAAATGTGCGTTACGGACCTGGGGAAGAGTGGGCAAGCTGAAAAGGAGAAGAAAAAGGTGCAAAACAGAGATATTGCAAAGTCCGTGTCGTGGACTAGAGCAAAATATAGTGCAAAATGGTCCAGTCAGCAAATAAGCAAAATCCTGCTCAAATCATGCTAGTCCGCGTCGCGGACTTCGAAGATACGTGGAAAAAATTAAGTTACGAGATTTTAAGTCATGTTTTGTTTTAAGTTTTAGGTTATTATCAGAATTTAGAGGCGAAAAAGAGGGAGGAAGGTCGAGAACTCTTTCTAGAGCAAGTTTGGTTAGTTTTCATCTTTGTCTTCTTGATTGTTGATGATTATTAGTTTATTCTTGGTGTTTGAACCGACTATGAGTGGCTAGTTCTCTGATATTCTGGGATTGTATCCATAGACAATGTTTTAGCTCTTGATTTTCTATACATATGATTGGGTCTGTTGACTAATTCTATATTGGTTAAATCTCTACCCCTTAGCCTGATCAACTAGGGAGTAAATAAGTTGTTCATTTTGGATTCGAGAGATGTTAGAATGGATAGAATACAGTAGTATAGGGAGCTTGTTCGACTAAGAACCTAGATTGATTCATGTAAGGGAGATCCGTGACAACTACTCTTACACTTCGGTTGGTTCATAATGCAGGAATATAACATTAAAACATTTTTATTGGTTTGTCTATCCCCGCTCAATGTGTAATTAGGCAGTCAGTAACGTTGGCCGAAAGAGGCGTGCAACCTTGTTTATGTAATTTAAATCCTATGAACCAGTAGTGACAAGCCCAAAGGTATGAGTGATTATTAAGACTTAACGGTGTTAACAAAGCTATAATCCCAGAATCGCTCTTAAATTGATAAATACAATAAACTAGCTATAGATAGTAAATTAAGTTAGTAGGTTCATTACTTTTTACAAATTTTTCTTCAACACCCTCTAAGCATAATAGCTTGGATTGTTCGCCACTTTTCTTTAAATCCTTTGGGTTCGATATCCCGACCCTTTTCTCAGGGACACTATATTACTTGTTTAGACCGCGTACACTTGCGTGTGCTAGGGAAGCAACAATAGGGATACTCTTGTTGATTTGGTTGAGTTGGAGATGGTTGATTTTGATTTGATTCTTGGCATGGATTGGCTCCACGCCTTTTATGCCTCTATTGATTGTAGATCCTGAATCGTTAAGTTTCAATTTCCGAATGAACCGGTTCTTGATTGGAAGGGTGATTCTGTTTCACCTAGGGGAAAGTTTATGTCATATCTTAGAGCCAGAAAATTGATTTTTAAAGGTTTTATATTTCACCTCGTGCGAGTGAAATTTGGTGATGCTAGGTCCCCAACTCTTGAGTCAGTCTTGATTGTTAATGAGTTTCCGCAAGTATTTCTTGATGATCTGCCTAGAGTCCCTCCTGATAAGGAGATTGACTTTGGGATTGATGTCCTTCCCGATACCCAGCCTATTTTGGTTCCACCTTATAGGATCACCTCAGAGTTGTCCTCCAAACACTTAAGGACCATAAGTTGTATGTAGGATTCTCAAAGTGTGAGTTCTAGCTTAAGTGAGCGCCTTTCCTAGACCATGTCATTTCCAATGATAGTATTCGAGTGGATGCTCAAAAGATTGAAGCGGTTAAGAACTGACCTCGACCAACCACTCCGACCGACATAAGAAGTTTCTTGGGGTTGGCAGGCTACTACCGCAGATTTGTTGAGGGATTTTCTTCCCTATCCACACTATTGACTAAATTGACTCGGAAAAAGGTCAAGTTTCAGTGGTCCAAGGAATGTGATAAGAGTTTTCAAGAGTTGAAGACGAGGTTGACTACTGCACCAGTCATAACCTTACTCGATGGGATGGAGGACTTTGTAATTTACTGTGATGCTTCAAGGGTTGGATTGGGATGTGTACTGATGCAGAGAGGGAAGGTGATGCCCTATGCTTCCGGGAACTCAAGGTTCATGAGAGGAACTATCTAACCCATGATCTCGAGTTGGCAATAGTGGTGTTTGCACTTAAAATCTAGCGCTACTACTTGTATGGAGTGCCAATAGATGTGTTCACTGACCATAAGAGCTTTCAGTATGTTTTCAGTTAGAAAGAGCTCAACCTGCGACTGAGGAGATGGTTAGAGTTGCTCAAGGATCATGACATGAGCATTCACTACCACCCAGGTAAAGTTGACGTTGCTATTGACGCTCTTAGAAAGTTATCAATGGGTAGCACAGCCCATGTGGAGGAAGAAAGGAAGGAGCTAGCCAAGAAAGTGCATCGATTGGCTCGATTGGGAGTTCAACTTGAGGAGAATGATGGAGGAGTTAATGTTCAGAATGGGTCTGCTTCATCCTTAGTTATAGAGGTGAAGGAAAACCAAGACCAAGATCCTGTCATACTCCGATTGAAGGAGGTTGTCCACAAACAGAAGGTGATGGTTTTCTCCCAAGGGGGAGATGGAGTGTTGAGGTACCAAAGTAGATTGTGTGTCCCAAATGTTGATGGCATTCGAGACATTATCATGGCCGAAGCCCATAACACGAGATATTTTATTCATCTTGGCTCTACCAAGATGTACCACGACTTGAGAGAAGTCTATTGGTGGAGTGTAATGAAGAGGGATATTGTTGAGTTCGTTTCAAAGTGCCCGAATTGCCAACAAGTTAAAGTTGAGCATCAAAGGCCATGTGGATTGGCTCAGAACTTTGAGATTCTGGAACGGAAGTGGGAGATGATTAATATGGACTTCATTACTGGTCTACCAAGCTCTCAAAAGCAACATGATTTGATATGGGTCATTGTGGATAGGATGACTAAATTGGCTCACTTCTTGGCAGTTAAGATAACTAACACTGTGGAGGAGTACACCAATTTGTACATCCAGTAGATTGTGAGGTTTCATGGGTTTCCCTTGTCCATCATCTCGGACAGAGAAGCTCAATTTACCTCCTAGTTTTGGAGATTGTTCCAAAAAGGATTGGATACTAAGGTGAACCTGATCACAACCTTTCATCCACAAACATATGGTCAGGCAGAGCACACAATCCAAACACTAGAGGATATGTTGAGAGCCTGTGTTCTTGATTTCAAAAGGAATTAGGATGATCACCTACCATTGATTGAATTCGCATATAACAATAGTTATCATGGAAGCATTCAAATGGCTTCCTACAAAGCCTTGTATGGGAGGAGATATAGATCACCCATTGGGTGGTTTGAGGTTGGAGGAGCAAAGTTAATTAGACCTGATCTTGTCCACCAATCAATGGAGAAGGTCAAGGTCATTAAAGAGAGGTTAAAGACTGCCCAAAGTCGCCAAAAATCTTATACTGATGTGAGGAGAAGAAACTTAGAGTTCGAGGTAGATGAATGGGTGTATTTGAAAGTGTCACCTATGAAGGGTGTCCTAAGATTTAGGAAGAAAAGGAAGTTGAGTCCACGCTATATTGGACCGTATCAGATTGTAAAGAAGATTGGGAAAGTTGCTTATGAGTTAGAATTGCCTTCCAAGTTATCCGGTATTCCATGTGTTGATGTTGAAGAAATGCTTGGAAGATCCTGCCTTGTTGATTCTTGCTGATAGCACTGGAGTGAAAGATAGCCTGTCTTATGAAGAGGTTCCATTCTGAATCTTTGATCGCCAGGTTCGTAAGTTAAGGAACAAAGAGATAGCCTCAATCAAAGTCATATGGAGAAATTAATTCATTGAGAAAGCCATATGGGAAGCTGAGGAAGAGATGAACGCCAAATGTCCACACCTATTCGTGCCAGGTGATGAGAGTGTTGAAGGTAAATTCCTTATCCTTCACTAAATTGATTGATCAATTTTTTATGTGACTTTCTATCTTTAAGTCTAAGTAGTATTGATTGAGGTCAAGGAAGAGTCGAGAGTTTGATTGATTGATTGATTGAGTTGGGTGTTGAGATGAGTCTTGAGTCTGTTTGTGCCTTGATATCCACCCTTACCCATCATTCGAGGATGAATGATCCCAAGGTGGAGATGATGTAACGTCCAGTGAAATTACCAAAATGCCCCTGAGTGAGGGTATGTGTGTAACCCATCTTCTAATGCTTGTATGGCAAATTCAAATCTTGATTTGTGATCAGCATGAAAAATTAAGTGGAAAAATGGTCTCGACCGATTTTTAGAGTGACCCGATCAAAACATAATTTTTCAACCCGAAGCGCAAAACAGTGTTGGTGCACGACAGGAGCGCGTCGTGCCTCCATCGCGGACCAGAACTTATATTTTTTTGAAAATTTTCGACGGGATTAAGAAAACTTGTTCAAACACTTTTTCTAAAAATACACTATGTGCAATCAGCCTGCGTCGCGGACTGGGCTTTTCCAAGCTGAAAACTTCCGGTCAATTCCCAACCCCTCCGAAACTCTATACTATGATCTAATAAGGTCATTTTGACGTAAAAACGGTCTAAACCCCCCCCCCCCCCCATTCTAAGTTCTATTCTATAATCTAACAAGGCTAGAGCTTGAGGAAAGAGCAGATTTGAGAAGAAATCTTTGATGTGACTGATTGATAGCTTCACCCCAGGTATGTAAGGCTAAACTAAAAGCATGGGGTTATTCTCTCATGTGCCCCATAGATGGTCATAGGTGAGTTGATGGTTCAAGAGTTTACATACATGAATCCTTGATGGTTTTTCTTAAAACTTCTATTTAAATTTACATGTTTTTCTATGTTGATGATCATCATACTAATTATTTTCTTAAATTGAACATTTTCTTGAGAATTTTCATAACCCTACATGACTAATTTGAAAATCATGCAGAATGTACTTGACAACTGAGTCGAGAGCCTTGAGTTGAGATTGTTGATTGTGATGAGAAAATGATGATGAGTTGATAGAATTTGATTGTCTTATGAGTCTTTATAAATGAACTCTACCGATATGTCTACTTCGATTGTTTCCTAATGATTGTCCTAAATCTTGAGTCATTGATGAGATTGATTGATGAAAGGGTTGGAGTCCCTAAGAGCTTGATTGATGAAAGGGCTAGAGTCCCTATGAGTTGAATGATGATGGGGTTTGAGTCCCTATCAGATACCGATCGATAACGGGGTTCGAGTCCCTATGAGATTGGTTGAGATGGAGGTTTTATGAGCATTGAGTCATGGAAGGAGTATCGAGCATTGAAAGAGTGAGAATTGGTCCGACTTGAACTCGTCAAACTATGTCGCCAAACGTAGGTGAGGCTTAGATATATCACATATATTATGGTTCCCTCGTGAGTAACAATCCCTAAAAGCAATAGCGGGCCTGTTGAGTACTGACTCCATATTGGGTAAGCCGATATGGCTTCGATCGTTCCCTACCTGATAGGTTTGGAACGGTTGTGGAAACATCAGGGAGCTTGTTGTACATTCACTAGCTCACAAGTGATTATTGTCGGATAAGAGAAACTCCCATAAATTTCCTACCTTGAGTACTTTGAGTTGAGATAAGATGAGAGGAGGTGAGCTCCACTGAGATGAGATGAGATGAGAGGAGGTGAGCTCCTCTGAGATGAGTCTGAGTTAATTGATTGATAGGTTACTTGTCTACTCTTTATTCTTGCTTAGATAGACATCTGACGATTTGATATGATTTGATGATTATTTGGAGTTGATGTTTTTTCTGTATTATTCTACCTATTTCTGTTTCACTCAGCTATTTTACATACCAGTACATTCCAAGTACTGATATCCCTTTTGGACTATATCATTTTATGATGCAGAGGCAGATACTAGAGATCATCACGCAAGCGCTCTGTTAAAGATCTGAGATTTGCAGTTGATTGGTGAGCCTCCCCTACTTCGAACAATCTACTACTTTTATTTCATCATGCTTTAGAGTTAGATTGGACTATTTCCTTTATTTTGATTTGGGTAGTCATAGGTTTGTCATTAGCACCACATGATTAGTGATAGAGGCTTCATAGACGATGGTTGAGCGTTGATGTTGAGATTGTGAGCTAGTTCTTTCTATTAGCTTTTATTATTATCTATCAATTTTGAGACTTTAGATAAGACGTCCCCATTTACTTACTTTTATTTCCACTGTTCAGTAGAGTTATTTGATTGAATGAATGTGATGAGGCTAAGTGGTTCGCTTAGGAACTAGCAATAATCTCTAGGAGTCAGCCATGCCAAGGGAACCCTCCTGGGGCATGACAACCTCCATATGTGAATAAATGGCATGTTTGAGATCGGACTTTATGTGGGTCAGAGAAATACCCCCATCTGCATAATCGATCATTTCTGACTTAAATGCATTAGAATATAACAATCCCATACCAATTGTTCCTTTAAGATGTCTGAATATATGCTTAACACCTTTCCAATGTTTTCTTGTTGGAATACGAGCTGAATCTCGCTAATAGATTTACTACAAAATAAATATCTGATTGTGTGTTGTTGACAAGTACATTAGTACCCCAATAGCATTGAGATATGGAGTCTCATTACCAAGAATCTTCTCATCCTTTTCTTGACGTCGAAATGGATCTTTATTAATATCGAGCGATCTCATAATCATTGGAGTACTCAAAAGGTATAGTTTATCCATATAAAATCGCTTCAAATTTTTCTGAGTATTTGTTGATTAATGGATAAATATATCATTAGTCAAATATTCAATCTATAGGCCAAGACAAAACTTTGTCTTACCAAGATCTTTCATTTCAAATTATTTCTTCAAATACTCAACCATTTTTGAAAGCTCCTTAGGAGTGCTAACAATGTTTATATCATCAACATATACTGATATTATAACAAATTCATATTCCAACCTTCGTATAAAAATACAAGGACAAATGCGATCATTTTTGTATCATTCCTTTAGCAAATATTCACTAAGACGATTACATTACATCCATCCTGATTATTTCAATCCACATAAGGATTTCTGAAGACAAGTTTCTTTTGAATTCTTGGAGATTTCGAGTAGTTTGAATGCTTCAGGAATTTTTATAAAAATATCATTGCCCAATGATCTATATCAATAGGTTGTGGCCACATCCTTTAGTTGCATTTCAAGCTTTTTGAGAACTGTTAAATTTATTAGATACCTAAAGATAATTGCATCTACCACAGAGAATATGTCTTATCATAATCAATGTCAGGCCTTTGTGAAAATTTTTGTGCCATAAGTCGTGCTTTATATCTTACGAACGTTACAATTTTTATTATATTTTCGCACAAAAACTCATTTGTAACCAACTAGCTTGACACTTTCAGGTGTACTAACTATTGATCCAAGAACTTTACGTTTTTCAAGTGAAACCAATTTTGTTTGAATTGCTTCCTTCCATTTTGGCGTATCATTTCTCTGCATATATTCATTGACAGATTTTGGTTTCAAATCCTCATCTTGTTACATTATTTTAATAGCAACATTATAAGCAAAAATATTACTATCCACAATATTATTTCGGTTTCACTTTTTTCTTGTTGAGACATAATTTACTGATATTTGTTCATTCTCATTATTTTCAGGTACTTGGACCTCCTCGGTGGTATCACCATTTGTTATGTATCGGAGTTCTTCTTGAGCAATTATCTCCAATTATGATCATCTTAATTATTCGTTCCTTCTTTCGAGCATTTTTATCCATGAAACAAATTGGTCTTCGATGTTTTGAGTGTGGTCTAGACTCATTTGTCTTGAAAAGTTATCCTACTAGGACATCAACTCAAACTTGAGAATTAGCAACTAGGATATATGATTTGGTAACCCGTGAAATGTTAGTAAATGCATCTGGCAGTTGATTTGCAATACTTTGCAAATAAATCAACTTTTGAACTTCTTGCTCACATTGATTTGTTTGAGGATCTAATGAAATAATGACAATTAAATTCAATCTATCTCATTTTCTCATTGCTTATGTTCTCCCCTTAATGTTGGGTATACTGATTCATCAAAATGACAATCAACAAATCATATCGTAAATAAATCTCCAGTTTTAGGTTCTAAATATTTTATAATAGAATGAGATTCATACCCAACATATATCCCAACCTTCTTTGGGGATCCATCTTTGTGCATTATGGTTGAACAATTGAAACACATACCGTACAATCAAAGACTCTAAGATGGAAAATGTTTGGCTCTTAACCAAAAATCAACTACAATTGGGAGATATCATGACAACTGGTTGGCTTTATGCGCACAAGCGTTGTTGCATGCAAAATAGCATGCCCCCATGTTGAAACAGGCAACTTCCTCATTAACAATGATCTAGCTATCAATTAAAGAGTTTAATCAATGGCTCTACTAGTAAGTATGAACATGAGCAACAAGATATTCAATTTTTATCTCAATGGATAAATAATAATCATTAAATGCCTGAGATATGAACTCACCAGCATTATCAAGACGAATTGTCTTTATTGCGTAGTCTAGAAATTGGGATCTTAACTTTATTATTTGAGTGAGCCAACAACCTCACAAAGATCATATTGCGAGCTGACAATAAACACATATGTGACCATCTTATAGATGCATCTATGAAAGACCATATATGCAGCGTGAATAGACCTGCATATACGCCCTGTATCCATTTCAGATATGCAGGGGATTCCACCCCAACTTTTGTTGTTGATGGTTTAATAATCAACTTTCTTAGAGAATAAGCAACACAAAAGAATTTCTTTGATTTAAGTACCCGAATTTTCAATTATTATGTGCATCAGATTATAACTGGGATGGCCCAACCGATCATGTCAAATGATAAAGTTATTAAAATCAGTAAACTTTTTGTTTAATTTGGCATGTGATTCAACTGTACCAATATCTGTGTAGTACAACCCAGAAGAAAATGCAGGTAATTTTTCATGCACAATTATCTTCTCCGCATTCATGATAGTAATATAAAGGTATTCAATCTTTCCTACATTCGCAATCTCAACATGATAGCCATTTTGACGAATTACTTTGAAACTTAATAAGTTTCTTTGAGACTTACTACAATACAATGTATTATCAACTGTCAATATTGTTCCTCCATGTAGTAATAAGGTCGCTCTTCTAGATCCCTCAATCAATTTTGTACTACCGAACATTATATTAAGATACGCCTTTTTCATAATCAAATGAGAGAAATATTTCTTTGTTCTTAGTATTGTATGAGTTGTGACACTGTCCAGAAGGCACATATCTCCATTACTCATCTTGGATCCAATTGAAGAACGGAAATTTTATTTGTCTTCATAAATAAAAATACATCATAAGAAGTACCAAAAAATAACAAAAGAAAATTTAAGTACTTTAACTTTAAGTAAAATGATTACTCACAATATTATTTATTTTTTAATTCAGTGACCAATCTTTATTTTTGATCCCCAAAGAAGTCTCCTACTTTCAGATGAGTAGTATCATCGAAGCTATCAAAAACATCATCCTTCAATGACAAATTTGCCTCAACATTCTCATTATATTCATGAGAAGGCCGTATCCAGGCATCATCTTTAAGAGTCAAATGTGACTTCATTCGAGCATTAGAATTGGAGGCACCATCTTTCTTTCCTTACTTTAGAAGAAATTTTGATACAACTTAACGAAATGTTCAGGTGTCCGACATTCATTTTTTAAGTGACCTTTCAAGCCACAACGATGCAGTGATTATCTTTGCCTCTTGAAGGATTATTTTGAGAACCCATGTTGTTCTCCCTTTTATTATGACCACCACCTCAGCGATTATTATCTCTCTTGCCCTTGCCACACCCACGTACCTAATTTTGGCCCTGATTGTTTTGTCTTCTTTCAGACTGGCCCTGTACTTCTAGCATATTTTCTTCCGATAATGGAGCAGTTCTAGTAGGACGAACTTCATAATTTTTCATTAAAAGGGCATTATGTTACTCAGCCACCAGAAGGCATGAGATCAATTAAGAGTATTTCTGAAAACCTATTTCACGGTATTGTTGGTGTAATATCACATTAAGGCATGGGAAGTAGTTAGTGTTTTTTTTCCAACATGTCCTCATCTTTATAGTTTTCCCACATAATTTTAATTGGGAAGTGATTCTAAATACACCAGAATTATACTCAACTACAATTTTGAAATTTTGAAACCATAAGTGCATCCACTTATAACGAGTTCTTGGCAATACCATTGCCTTAAGGTAGTCATACCTTCCTTTTAGACCTATCCACAATTCAAGTGGATCTTTTACTGTCAAATATTCAACCTCCATTATTTCATTCACCGGATGACAAAGGAAAATAATAGCATTTGTTCTATCTTGACTTGATGCTTTATTTCCTTCGAGTATCGTATCACCAAGACCCATAGCGGCAAGGTGAATTTCAGTATCAAGTACCCATGCCAAATAGTTCTTTCCAGAAATGTCAACTGTCATAAATTCAAGCCTTGAAAATTCAATATGATGATAACTGTCATAAAATAACTGAGTTAATAGCATAATGTTGATTTCTTTATAATAAATGATAAATCAATATTTCAAAGAATAAAATATTATATAAGTACAAAATATATTATATGCAAGATGGTTACAAAAATATTTAAAAATATCTATCTTTAATGGTTATAATAACTAGCAATTCTTATTAATATCTAAATATAAATCACTTAGTTAACTAGTTATAAATATTTCTATCATTAATAAGTGCCACTTTGGGGACGACCAAAGTGGCACTTTGGTAAATTTCCTTTTGGGCGTGGGCATTTCAGAGAGTGGACCAGCAATGGCTTTTCCGTAATTATTGGGTATTGGAGGGGCATTACGCTTCGTCTTATTCCCCCTATAAATGCTAGGTCTTCCATTTCTTCTCCTTTTTCTGCTCCCTTGTTACTTGTTAGCTCGCCGGGGAATACGCTCACAGCGTCGGCGTTTCATGCTTCGCTTCGGCCCAGGTAACTATATCTGCCGTCTTCTTCTTAATTTGTTTCTCCATTTCGCGCTGCATCACTATAGGTGGTTCTATTTTCATCCCAAAAAAGGAATTTGAGATGCATGTCCACTCTTCGCAGCAATGTTCGTGCGTTGTGAGTTGTTACTGTTGCATGTTCCTTTCAAACTGCTTATTCGGTGTTTTTGGCCTCCGAATTCTGAATGGAAGGTGTTTTGGCCGTGTTAATGAGTGGTCCTTTTCGGATCCTAAACAAAGATTTTGCCATGCATGTTTACTGTTTGACAGTTTGTTCTTTGTTGGTGACTTATTGTGATGTTGAGCTGCTTAGTGTTTGAGCGGTTTCTGGTTGCTAAGAAAGTAACCCAGCGTTTCCGTTTGTGAGTTGTTATTGTTGAATCTTTCTTCCTGATTTTCTGGTTCGTTTATGTTATTTTTGGTGTGTGAGTTTCTGTGATGTTCCTCTGCTTAGTGTTTCATGTTGCTTGGTCATTGTATATTGCCCTTTTTGTCCTCTGAATTCTGGGCCAGTCTTCGAATCCATGTCCTTTGCTTGAGTGTTGTCAGTGTTGCAATTTCTTTCGCACTCTGTATTCTGTGTTTGTGGTCTCCGAATTCTGAGTGGAAGCTGATTTGACGGCGTCAATAGGTGGATCTTTCATCTACATCAGTTTCACAGGACATATAGTTGTAACTTTTAATTCCTGGACAGACAAGTTTGACTGCTGACAACCTATGCAACTGGTTACTAAGTTGCTTTGCGTTGCTCTTATCTTACGAAGCTGTTTTCACAGTCTTGCTACAACTATAAAATGCTTCCGTAGACTGCAGAAGAATCAACTGGATCCGGAAGAAAACCAAATGTTACATTACTCTAGTTAGCTACACCTGCTTCGTGCATGGATAGGATGGAAACCTGCAAACTCAATTGTTAAGCTGACTTGCACTATACTTAAAGAGAGAGCAGTGATAAACTACAATTTCAATTTTAAGGTAGGTTGCAAACCTTCATGTTAGGGATAGCAATCTCTTCTGAAATATTGTACTCCAGTCTCGTAATGTGGGGAACAATATCTGAAACTGCCTTCTCCAATCTGAAGTATGCTTGAGTAGTGGCTGAAAACAAAGAAACACAGCAACACCAAGACCTGAGAGTGAGTTTACAAACCAAAAGTAATAACTAAATAGATGCATGTCCACTCTTCGCAGCAATGTTCGTGCCTTGTGAGTTGTTAGTGATGCATGTCCTTTTCAGACTGTTTATTCAGTGTGAAGCACAACAAGATTTTGTTGCCCCCACAGGAGATGTGCAGTGCACCAGCCTCATTCTTATCTTGATTTTTCTATGTAAGCACATGCCTAATTAAAGTTCTTACAGTTTATATTATTGTGATGAATGAGATAAAATCTTTATGCCCACAGTGTAGTGTTAAGCAGACAATCTTGGTGTGCTGTACCAAAACTGGTGATAGAAAAAGATAGATAGAACTCCACTCTTTATGTATATAAAATTCAAAAATCCATTGCTGACCAATGTAAGCCTTGAGAGGATTAATTTATCTATTATGATGACGCTGGTATTCCATTATACATTTATGTAGCCAGGTAAGTTCTTTTGCTTACTCTTTTGTCACTTTTTGGCATC
The DNA here is from genome assembly GCA_029948455.1 of Solanum rostratum. NCBI lineage: Eukaryota > Viridiplantae > Streptophyta > Magnoliopsida > Solanales > Solanaceae > Solanum > Solanum rostratum. Next base: position 65,509,131 of record CM057045.1, on the reverse strand, counting down.
ACATATAAGGAGGGTAACTCTCTTTGGTTGTGGCAACCATAAATATTCACTAATGGCTTCTCAATTGACCATGCAAGAAGAAGAACTACGAAGAGGACAATGGCTCGAAGAGGAAGATGAGAGACTGTCTATGGTTGTAGCTGTTTTTGGTGAACGTCGCTGGGATGCCTTAGCAAAAGCTTCAGGTATGATTCAGTTATACATAATGTTCAAACTATGTACTGTCACGATTAGAGGTGAATTCAGAATCAAGAGTCAGTTGGTTCAGAATGCGTTAATCTTATTATATGTACACACTTCAAATGTTTCTTGACATATTTTTTCTTTATACAGTTCAAGTCAAACCAATAGGTTTTGCTCATACTGACATGAAACATAAAATTATTCTGTTTAAATATGCTACCATGCAGGGTTGAGAAGGAGCGGAAAAAGTTGCAGATTGAGATGGCTGAACTACCTCCGCCCAAATCTAAAGCACGGTCAAATTACTGCAGATGAACAACGTTTAATAATCCGACTTCAGAAACAGTTTGGAAACAAGTAGGCTTGTTTTCTTCTTCATAAGAAGCTTTTGAGGATATATGAAATTCTGCCTACTCTAATACCTCGTTGAATTGTTTACATCTCATCTCAAAGCTTAAGCTATTATAGAGGACAAAAACTTTATACACGGAATCATATGTTCAGCATTTCCAGGATAAGATTTTCCCAGTTGACTTATTAGTACTAAAAGTTTTATCGACGTTACAGGTGGTCAAAGATCGCTAAACAATTGCCTGGAAGAACTGATAATGAAATCAAGAACTACTGGAGAAGTCATTTGAGAAAGAAGACACTAATCTATGAACAAGGTCTACTAGAATACTATGCTTGTTCTTATACTGTCTGTTCCCATATTCAACACAATTATTCTCTTGTAATTATTAGATTATGTGAGTTCTCAATGTGCGAGCCTCTGTAATTTGATCTGTAGCTTGATTTGCTCAAAATATTTTCCTTTATATCCTCCCTTTTTCTTCACGTATCTTTTATAACTAAAAAAGAAAGCCATTTTTCGTTTTACATTCACTAGAGAAAGAAAGAAAGAAAGAAACAACCCCTTCTGTTTTGGTTCTTGAAAGGATAAAGATTGAATCTTTCTTGTGTTTAGTGAAATGGGTGTTCAGAGTAAAGCTAATATTTTGGTGACTGGAGGAGCTGATTTCATTGGAACACACACTGTGGTGCAGCTACTGGATGAAGGGTTGAAAGTAACGATCATTGATAACTTGCATAACTCTGTGGAAGAAGCTGTTGATAGAGTCAGAGAATTAGTTGGTCCTCAACTTCCCCAGAATCTTGAATTCCATTTGGTATGTTTTTTATATCTTCTTTTGATCAAAGCCCAACACCCTTTTTCTGAAACCAAAATTTAAGGGCAAAAGAAAAAGGAAGTGGCGTGCCCAGTGACTTTTGGATTTTAAGTTATTTTGAAAATTTTGGATGACTTTAGCTTTTAGAATTAAAAAATGGGCGTGGTTCATAAGAATTATTCCTTTTGTAGGAGAATTGTGGCTCAATTTTTTTTTTAGATGATCATATGTTTAAGCTAGAATTTTGTAGTCATTGAATGTTAAGGCTCCATCATTTAATGCTTTGCTTATATATTTTATTTTTGTGTGTGTTTTTCATTGCCCTGTATCATGTTGTTATCATTTCTAAAAGAAGGAATCTTGATTTTTCTTTATAGGTAATATTGATAAGTGTTGGCTGCTATTTGTATGCCTTTTTCTGAAACCAAAAATGGGGAAAAAAAGGAAGAGCATGAAAGAAAAATGGAAAAAATGGCTTGGCAAGCTCACAAGAATTATTCCTTTTATTGTAGAACTGTGGCTCCTTTTTTTTTTTTCCTGTGATGATCATATGTTTAAGCTAGAATTCTGTAGTCATTGAATGATTAAGGCTCCATCATTTACATTTTTTTATGAAGTAATCTTGACAAGTGTTTGCTGCTATGTGTATGCCTTTTTTCCCCCTTTTAATTTGCTCTGTGATTGTACAGCTAGGTCTATTTAATTCTAATTTTGGTTGTGCAATGAAGACTGATTTTTACATAGCTTAAATTCACAATACTAAAATTGGGTTTTTTCATTTGCTTTGGGATTTTACCTTCTTTTGCTTCTTGGTGGCAGGGTGATATCAGAAACAAAGATGACTTAGAGAAGTTATTTTCTAAGAAAGAGTCTGCAAATCTCTTGCTTCAAATTACCTCCAGCTGTTATTATTTCCTTTGAGTGCATTTCTATAGTGTGTCTTGATATGTATTGTTTTGCAATTGTATTGAAAAAAGGTTTGCTGTTGTGGTCCATTTTGTTGGTCTTAAGGCTGTTGGAGAGAGTGTTGTTCATCCCTTTCTTTATTTTTAAAACAATCTGATTGGATCAATAACTTTGTATTCAGTCATGGCCAAGTATAACTGTAAGAAGGTACGTCTTTCGATATATGTTTTATTTCTTATATATGAATCGATGAAATACATTATGCATTCGGGGGAAGGCAAGTTTGAATCTATTATGTTCATGATCCTGTATGTATAATTTTCGAAGAATTTGAAGGAAAATAGTAAATATGAGCTTTTCTCAAGAACTGATTTAGCCTCGACGACATGGGCATAGCTAGGGGGCAAAGGGGGTTCAATTGTTGAATTCGTAAGAGGGTATTGAGTCGGTTCTTCAGGTTGATAACTTCCTAACTTGATTGTGTGAAATTGCAGTTGGTTTTTTCATCATCTGCAATAGTTTATGGTCAGCCTGAGAAGGTTCCCTGTGTGGAGGATTTCGAATTGAAGGCTATGAATCCTTATGATCGTACAAAGGTTAGTATCGTCAATAGTTTTCTCTTAATTTTGTAGTGATTAGAGATTGTTCATTTGATACTATCTCATTCTGTAAAGTGTGTAACTAAACTTGTGTTTTGTTCTATTTAATTAGCTATTTCTTGAAGATATTGCTTGGGATATTCAGAAGGCAGATCCAGAATGGAATATCATACTTTTGAGGTATTTCAATCCAGTAGGAGCTCATGAAAGTGGCAAGCTCGGGGAAGATCCAAAGGGCATCCCCAACAATCTTATGCCTTACATTCAACAAGTAGCTGTTGGTAGATTGCCAGAGTTGAATGTATACGGCAGTGACTACCCTACACCTGATGTTCTTCTATTTCCTGGTTTACTGCTCGCATAATTAACGCCGTCTTCCCAAATTGGTTCCAGCCCGTGCAACGCACGGGCCCCACCATCTAGTAATACATATAAATACTAGACTTTATGAGCCTTTCTGATCTATAACTTATTATTAGTAATTTTATTATATTAATCCAATACTTATATAACGTTTATAGGTCAATGATTTTAACTTAAAAGTAATATAATACCCTATAATATAGTCATGTAACACAAGTAACATTGAATAATTACTTTATTTACTTTAGACAACAACTTAGTTTCTTTATAACACACAAATGATGATCATAAATATATGACAAGAAAATGCTTACTAGTATTCTAACTAGCATGTCATCATATTGCATAGTATTTAATTTAGAATTATAACTTAGTCGCATTTAAATATTAAACATATTGACTATCATATCTAGAACAATATTATAATAATACCTAAAGCAAGTCATCTATGCCGTAATGAAATTGTAGAACACAAGACTTACAAAATATTATTAGAAATATTATAAATATACAAATGTATACTTGAACCGGAAAGAAATTTGATTAACTTTTAAGAAAAAGATGACCCTGATTTAAGTAAATCTCAGTTGGTTAAAGACTTGTGCTAACAACATATTGTAAAATATTAGCAAAATAAGAATAATAAACTAGAAAGAAAGACAAGTAAAATGCAATATAGAAAATATGTTAATCACTTCAAGTGTTTTTCGTATTCCATTCATATAGAATGATATACTATTTATAGATTACAAGTGCTCTTCTCTACTTACAAAACTTTAATGAGTTCATTTATTTAGTACATGAATTGTCAAAGGAGTTACAGAAGGGACTAGGGCTGCGCATCCGATCGGTTCAGTTCGATTTGTGAAATTCGGTTTGATTTTTTGGTTTTCGATTTAAGAAAAATATAAATCAAAACTGAACTGAAATAAATTCGGTTCATATCGGTTTTTGCAATTTTGGTTCAGTTTATTTCAGTTTAATTTTTCGGTTTGAATATTATTTCTGACTCTTTTTTTTGATAAAAAGTAATTGATTACATACAAGAAAACATTACTACAACTCTATAAAGATAAGCTACTCTATATTAGTAACCAATTAATGAGGCCATTATTTAAAAATGTGAACAGTTACATGTATTGAATTACTATTTGAAGTGTCATAACCTATAAATCAAAAGTCTACCATTTGATTCATTCATTCCTTGACATATATGTTCCAGGTTAGCAATTAGGATTTAGGAATTTTATTTTTCACTGAAGTAAAGTAATATTATTTGCAACTGAAATTGGACGTTCAGTAAAGTATATGTTGCCCGGTTAGGCTTGGGAAATTACTAGTTCATGTTGAGCCTATACTATATGTATTATAATTTATAAGTTATAACATATGTAGGCAGCCAAAACTAATAGGTAGTCGAACAGAGGCGAGTTCTCTGGAGCTCCTATAATATTCTCAGTAATCTTAACCACAATATCATCTTATTTCTGGCCAAGAAGGTAGGGCAAGAATCTATACATATTATGTATAGATTCTTGCCCTACCTTCTTGGCCAGAAATAAGATGATATTGTGGTTAAGTTCACTGAGAATATATATATATATGTATGTATGTATGTATGTATTCATATTTTTTGGATTTGTTGAGAAAGATTAGCTATATTGCCACTGTAGCTGTGATGTTTGTAAGACATATTAGCTTAGGATGTCTGTATATCCTTTATATATACAAGGATACTCTTCCAAAAGTTGTACTATAGCATTTTTATTTTTCCATCAAAGAAGAAGTTTATCTGAATATAAAAAAAAATTCGATTTTTCAGTTAACCGAAAAAAAAAATTAAAACCGATAACCGAAGCGAATTATCAATATTTTAAAATTTAAAATCGAAATCGATTGAATAAACCAATTAACCAAAATCGAAATTTAAAAAAATTCGATTTGATCAATTTTTTCGGTTCGAACCAAATAATGCCCAGGCCTAGAAGGGACATCCATATTCAATGAATTTATAACACATAAAACTCTTCTTTCAAACTCATTCTCCCTTTAACCAAATGCTAATTGGGCCTGGATCCCAAACAAAACACTTCAAAAATAAAAAAATTAAAAATAGGAATATTTTTAGACCAAACTATTGGATGGGGAGTGGGTTACGACAAGGTAGTTTTGTTTAATTTCACATAGCTCAAGGACATATTTTTTACCCTTTTTATTTATATTAACATGATGCCTAAACAAAAAGACATCTTCCATCTTACACCAAGATGCTAAGGACAAGATACATTATACTTCGATTTGGCTTCAAGCAGAACAGCTCCATACAGAGATCTAGATAAGGATAGGGAGATTATAGAACTAGAAGGCAGGCTCCCTTGGGAGCTTACAGGGGTAGGATTATGCCAAAACATCTTTGATTCCTTTCAGACCATATACACCAAAGCACCTTTGATTCCTTTCTCTCCAAACAGACCACTGTAGATGCAAAAGAACAAAACATATTCCACAACTGTGATGACACTGGACAGTGAAGAAGATGCTGATTTACATCTTCACACAAAAAGAAATCGACTACATGAGCGATGAACCTCCTGCAGCAGGTTATACTGGGATGGAATAGCTTCGTGCAGCAGTAGAGATGAAGCATTGCACGTTAAGAGGCACTGTTTTACCATAACATCTGCTACGATCACATAATATCCCTATGAGAGTTGGCTTTATCAGGCTGAATGTGTAAGCTATGCAGTAGTTGGTCTTGAAGAAGCTGAGCCATATTCTCCATTTCCCAATCAGTACAATTCCTTCTAAATTTTCACTACCTAAACTTGATTACTTATACATTGGTTTATTGTCACCCTGCTGTTTTCTGCAAAACTGGAGAGATGATGTTTAGAGGAGTATTCCCCACCCAATCGTCATCCCAGAAAAGTGTCCTTTTGTAATCCTCTAGCTTTAACTGTATCGTTTTTCGTACTCCTCCCAAAGGCTTCTTATATACTTCCGCAAGCCGCAAGTATGAGAGAAACTAGCAGAGCTAGTACACCAGATATTGCTGCTTCCATATTTAATCTGACACAATTTTCTTCCGAAGTACTTCCTCTTGACTATATTTACACAACCACTTGAAAAGTAGGCTTTTTTTCCCGTAACTGTATATTGCGTATACCCAAACCATCCCTCTTTTTTATTTCCTGTAATAGTTAACCAGTTCCAGATGAAAGGACTCTCTTCCTTGTTCCTTTCCCATAGAAAATCTCTCTCCTTAGCATGTTACCTTTCTCTCTCTTCACCCTTTTCGGCACGGGAAACAGAGACATCATCTAAGTTGGTAAAGAATCTTAAAACACTGTTTACTAAATTTACATTCATTCTCCCGTCAAAGGATAGGTATTGCTTCTTTCACCCAGACAGTTTTTTTCTCAAAATTCCCCACCACTCCTTGCTGAATGCCCTTGGATTTGGTTTTGCACCCAATTGAAGGTCCAGTATGTAGTTGGCAAGTCCTATGTTTCATTCCAAGCACTTAGCCAAATCTTGTACATTTTGAGTTTCAATACTAGAAATATAAATTCCCGGCAGCTTAAATAACCAAGTACCATTTCCCTCAGCACCCTTGCTCCCATCTCTGCATCACAAAAAGTTAAAGCATCATCCACAGTGCCACACATAAAATATGACTCCTATGCAAAAAGACATGAAAATAAGATCTCTATTTTGTTATATTTTGGAACTTCAACTTTGAGGTATTTGTTCACATGTTTGAACTTTGAAGCATTTATTATGCTGGTTAAATTTTCTTAACTTAATAACTTAGGCCTATAAACAGACTTGATACCAAAAAATAAGCATTAAAGCATCACGTTATGCAGCACTATGTCTTCACCACTAAGTTCAATAATAGACTTAAAACATGGTAACAGTCTGCATGACTAACAGAATAGTGTACCAGTTCATAAAATCAATGTTAGGTTTATGCGGAAAACCAGGAACGATAGTAGTAAAAAATAGAAATAGCAAAGAATGAGAAACAGCCTATTATCATCCAAAGTCCAAATGATGATTAATCACACGGGGATTATAATAGGAAGATTGGCCTAACAGGACACCATGTGTTTTATATCTGGTACATTTCCGGGTTCAATAAGCTAGTACCTCCACAGACCATTTTTAATGGGGACCACAACAACATCATCTTCCAGAGAGTATTGCTGCAAAGTTGAAGAACAAGATACAGAGTTCATCAGACAACCTTTATTTTTTTTTGAAGTTGGAGTTCATCAGACAACTTAATAAACTGAAATAATAACTACTAAGCAACAGCACACATTTTAAATGGAACTTGAATGATGGCAATCATATCGACGCACAAGGCATGACCAGTTCACACTGACATGCATAAGCTGAGACCACAATAAAAAGATCGAGACAAGCACAAATAAGTTTATTTTTATCTGTCAAGCTGAATTACATCCCTTAGGTAAAGAAGTTTGCAAAACTGCAGTACAAAGTAGATATTTATCTTAATTTTTGCAAGTAACAGCTAAGTCATGAAAAAACCCACTAGCCTAACAATAACGGTGGCTGAAACATTTAGAGTTTTTGCCATAAAATAACCATAATTTTCTGTATTCCTTAAGTCAGTCAAAGGTTACTCCTCTGGAGAGATCTACTTCAGGCTCCAACTAGTGATGATCACACAAAAGAAAGCAACTTGGTGTGTTCCTCCTGTAACAATTCACAGCTAAGTTGCTCGGACTCTTCACTTTTGGCGCCGCACCCGTGTCGACACAACATGAATGTGGGTGTGGGATCCGTGTCTGATTTGATCAACCGGTTTTGGGTACTTTGACCAAAATTGATGGGGAATGTTTGGACAATTTTAATGATTTTTGTAATCGATACAAAAGCTATAGTGAAATTGAAGAAAATGGAATACTTTTTATATAGAAATTTCTCTGTCACTCCATTTTCTTTAATCTCCTTCTGAGATTCTCCTCAAGTTCTCCATGTAATATCTCATAATTTATGTTTTATCACTCTATTTTTAGATATTTTAATTATATTTAGGCAAATCCCGCACCCGTATCCATATATGGAGCCATATCCCCGAAAATTAATAATTAGATCATGAAAGATCCGCACCTATATCGAACACCCGCACACAAACTGACAGTCCAAACTTTTCAAGAGAAACAGACAAAACATTCAGTTAGGTTACTTCAGTACCTCCATCTTGCTCATAATCTCCGGTTGAGGGAGCAACAAGATCAATCTGCTGAGCCCCAGGGTTCACGAAACTTTTTCAACACCATTTGGCAAATAATACAACCAAAAGATTACAGTATCACTCAGCATTTAGCGAACCAACCTGCACGATAGAGTGAGTTAATCAAAATCTTTGAAGTAAAGTTTTTACAGAGGTAACAGTTTACATACCACATATCATGAATTCCTTTTTCTGTATTATCACTTCAGGCAACTCTCTCATCGTTTGATATCCTCTACCTACACACATTAAAGATATCATTCCTATACTAGAACCAGAGAGCACCTACAACAACAACAACAACATACCCAGTGGAATCCCACAAGTGGGTCTGGGGAGGGTAAAATGTACGCAGACCTTACCACTACCTCATAGAGATAGAGAGGTTTTTTCCAGAAGACCCTCGTCAGAAAAATATCAAGCCCCAAAAGCAGAAAAAACTACATATGAAATAAAGAGAAAAGGAAAAGGAGAAAAATATAGAGTAAAATGGAAAGCAAATGATAATATAAAAATACAATAGAAGTAACAAATATAAGTCGTGAAAAGAACAACACAAGATAAAAAGACACGACTAGTCCTACTATCCTACTGAAACACCAGGCCAGGCATCAACCTACCCCTACTAACCTATTAGCCTGCTATCCTAATACACAACCTCCACTTCTTTCTATCTAAGGTTATGTCCTCGGTGAGATGAAGTTTCGCCATATCCTGTCTGATCACCTCCCCCAAATACTTCTTCAATCTACCTCTACCCCTCCGAATAATCCCTAAACCCAACCTCTCGCACCTCCTAACCGGAGCATCGGTACTTCTTCTGCACATGTCCAAACCATCGTAGTCTCACTTCCCTCATCTTGTCAACCACAAGGGCCACCTCTAGCTTCTCACGAATGGTCTCATTCCTAATCTTATCACTTTTGGTATGTTCACACATCCATCTCAACATCCTCATCTCCGCGACCTGCATCTTCTGAACATGTGCATTTTTGATTGACCAGCACACCACCATCTTGTGAAGATGGTCAAATGCAATGCTTGAGGAAATATATGCATTAGAGGAAAATCACATATGGGATTTAGTGGATTTACCCAACAGGAAGAAACTACTAACTAGTAGGATGTAAGTGGGTTTTCACAGTTAAAATTAATCCAGATGGTTACGTAGCAAGACTTAAGGCCAAGCCTATAGCTAAAGGATATAGTCAGACTTATGGAGTGGACTATTCAGACACCTTTTTTCCTGTTACCGAACTCACTTTTGTACGCTTGTTCATTTCTCTAGCTACTTTACAAGAATTGGCCTTTACATCAATTGGATATCAAGAATGCATTCCTTCATGTGATCTTCAAGAGGAAGAGTATATGGAGCAACCACCCGATTTTATTGCTCAAGGAGAGTATAGAAAAGTCTGTCATTTGAAGAAGTCCTTGTATGGCTTGAAGCAAAGTGCACATGCTTGGTTTGGCAAGTACAGTGAGGTAGTTCAGGAGTTTGGGCTGAAAATGAGCAAATATGATCACTGGTTTTCTATTGACAACTGGTAGTGTCCTTCTTGTTGTATATGTTGATGGCATTGTCATCATAGGAGATGATATAGCTCAAAATATAGTCTATTCTTTATAGCATTAACCAGGAAGACAAATGAAGCATCAGCCTGGTGACAAAAATACAGCTTTACAAAAATGTAAATACTTTCCAAAAGATCCCCAAATCACTGATATGGCTATCGAAATCATAAACATCAACATGTAGCTTCCAGATTCCAAGTGATAGTATCAGGGCCTAAGAAGTTTTACAACTCCAGTGCTTTCACCAGATATCTATCAGTGCAACTCATGTCACAGGTAAAATTTTAGAATTGAAATCACTTAACAGTAAACAGCAAGTCAGATGAAGACTCCTAAATTCGAAAATCCTTCAGGATATCAGAAAATGCATGACCCAATCACCCAGACACTAACTTTTTTAACACCAATGCATAACAATAACGAGTTACTAAAATGAAGTTTTAAATTTCCTACAATTTGACCTTTTTCAATGTAGTAATGACACTGCACACAGACCATACACCGACAAACTTCTAGTCCAAAATCTTGACAAACTTCTAAGCTCATCAATGATGGCATCGTCATATCAACACCTATGACTAAAAAACTTGTTCATAAGTAATCTATCGGGAAAAAATACAACAGTATCAGTGAGACACCCCAGCTTAGTATTGTGAGTTCAAAGTTCCACAAGTCTCTATTGACAATTTCTTTTTTAAATCTTGGTAAGCTCCCTTTAAAGCAAGGGTGGAGCATCCTTACCCAAGGGACCTCTCCATCAGAAAATATTACTTCATAGATAATATAAACAATATGCAATAATAAAAATATACGAGTTATGTTTAAACCACTAGGAGTTCAGCAACCTATTCTAACTCAGAGCAACAAGCATAGGAAAGGCATCTTACAAAAAGTAAAAGACATCTCCGAAATTTGAGATAATTTTATCCTCCAAAGTTCATTTCAAGTTCCATAAACGGCGAGCACTCATTTAGGACAAAATCTAGTGGCTCAAAAAACGGGGAAAAGGAAAAAAGGTTGTAAAGAAAACAAATGACTAAGCAGTAACGTGATAGAAGAGCAGTCTATTTAAAAATGTTTGTAATTTATATGGAGTTTGGATGAAACCTTCAGGAAAATCAATTCATCCTTAAGATCATACGATCATCTTAAGTTTTCTGTGAGAGAGTAAGCTCCGATTCTTGATAACTCAACTACAACACTTTGCTATAGACGGAATAAGCTGTCGAGTCAAATCATCTCAACCAACTGAAACAGCCACCTCCTGTATTTCATCAGAGCTGGATGCGCCAAAATCAACGCTGGTAGAACTGTCCGTGTGCACATTTCTGATGTTTACCTGATGAACTAGCTCATTGATCAAGTCTACATATGCTTCCCTTGGAAGGATTCTGGCAGCAGTAACATCAGCCAATAGAGTAAAGAGTGAAGCAGAATGGTGGGATCGATACAGGAGACTTTTCATAAACTTCAGACTAAATTGGTCAACTTCAACACTAGCATCAACCATTTCAAGTAAGAACTTTTCAACCATGCTAACATCACTTATTTTACAGAAACCTGAGAGAATCAGATTATAGGTCTGTTTACTTGGGGCTAGACCAACCTCCTTCATTTGGCGGAACAAGGCATAAGCTTCTCCAACTTCACCACCAGTAAGAAGCCCACTAATGGCAATAGTGTAAGAAACATCATCTAGTTGGAACTTCTGTGCAGCAGCTTTCTTGATTAAGCCAGTAGCTTTGTGAAATTTACCAGATTTTATTAGCTCATTTATTATCACAGTAATTATATGAGAATCAAGCTCAACGTGACTTCTAACAAGTCCATAGTACACCTTGACTGCCTCTCCTATCCTACCTATCCTGCATAATCCAGTTAATAACCCAGCAAAGGTATACTTATCTGCTACAAAACCTCTATCTATCATGTCATTGTAAAATTCAATGGCACCAGCAGGATGACCAGCTTTGCAGAAATAGCTAAGGAAAGAGTTACAAGCAACTAAATCAGGTTGGATCTTGAAGCCAGTTATGAGCAGAGGTAGTTCAACAAATTGATTGGAGAGACAAATGGTTGTAATCAAAGAACAAAGAGTATAAGAATCAGGTATTAGTCTTTGTTCCTGCAAAAGGAAGAAAGCATTAATTGCATCTTCATACCTCCCCATTTTAGAGAGGCAGTCTATTAACACATTATAAAGAACCAAATCAGGGAAGCAAGCATTTGATTCCATGGTATCCAAGATCCCAAATGCCTTGCTTGGCATCTGGGACTCAAAAAATCCCTTGATCAATGATGTGCAAGTTACAACATTTGGTGAATACCCACTCTCTACCATCTTCTTAAGTAAATGACTCGCAGCATCCATGTTCCCAGCTTTACAGTAAACATCTATTAATATACTCCAAACTCTCTCACATACAGGAACACCTAAAACTATCATCAGACCCAATATCTGTTTTGCCTCTGCTATGCAACTTCCTTTACAATAACATTTCAAAATCACAAAAAAGGTCTCCGGATTAGGATAATACCTTTTTCTCAACATAATGGTAAGTACATCCTGAAGATTAACCAAATCATTGAGCTTACACAAGTTACACACAGCAATGCTATAAGACAAAAAATTTGGAACCTGGGTTTCTTTCAAAACTCTAAGAGCCACTTCAACACGCTCAATCTTAAACAAAACATCCATTACAATGTTCCTAGAAAAAGTATTTGGGGTATAACCATATCTAAGTATTTCCTCGAAGGCCTCAAAAACTCTATCATGCATTCCACCAAACCAGTAAATTCTCAGCAAAAACAACAAAGTTTGTGGCTTTATTACAGAACCAACTTCCTCCAATTTCTTAATTATCCCTTTCACTGTTCTAAACCTCTGAGTCAACCGAGATACAATACTAACTATGTGGGTCAATGTAGCCCTGTCATGAAAGTAATTGGGTTGCCTTGCACACCACAAGAAAAAAGAAAAAGCAAGAATGTCAGAAGGGCAATTTGATATAGTTGTATGTACAATTCTAGGGGTGAGTATGATTCTGGAATTTTCAGGGAACTTCTGGTAATGTCTTGAAGAAAAAGAACTTTGTGGGGTGTCAGCAAAACATTGAATTTGTGAGCATAGACTTCGAAATGAGGCGAAAGATTCCATTCTGAGCATTCGATGTGAAGCAATTCTTCCAACGGAGAACCATATCCATAACATTTCCAGTATATAATACCAAGAAACCTAAAACGCAGCATATGAAGAGAATAAGAAAGAGATTTAAGCAGACACTTTTTGTCTACAACGATGAGTTTCTTGAAAATTAAGCTTGGAAGTTGGTCATGTGCTGGTAGAACCCTGCAGACCAACAAAACCCTAAAGACGATGACCAGGATGAATCCAAGACCCGTATCCGACTTGTGCCGGGCTTTAAGGGTTTGTTTGGAAAGCCATTGTAATTAAAATTAGTTACACGATTTAATAATTGATCTGTTTTTTTGTTATAATGTAATTATAAGTGTATAATATTAAATTTTTAAAAATAAAATTAATTATTTAAAATTAAAATTCATATTTAATTAATATTCAATTAAAGATATTTAACTAAATATTTAAGATATATATATATATATATTATTCGATAAAAATATTAAATATTATACATATAATGTCATAGTAAAATTATTAAAATGTTAGATAATCCATCAAATTTTACCAAAAATATATTGCTTATAATGCGAAATTATTAAGCCAATACTACTAAAACAAATAAAACTAAAAATATAATATAAGTTATGAATTCAAAATAAAAAATTTAACATTATACTTTTATGTCAAATTTCAACATAATGTACACAAATATGATTTAAAAGAAAAAAAACGTAAATTTATAACATCATTGAAAGAAAAAAAAAATCGCAAGTTTATAACTTTATTCTATAATGGATTCAACTTTAATTTATAAAATTAGAAATACTAATAAAAACATGCTAAAATAAAATAAAAATTACATGAAATAAATAAATAGAAAAGATAATATGAAAAATTATGTAGAATCACATGAAGTAAACGTTAAGAATGAGAAGGAAAAAAAATAAATATTATAAAATAAAACATTCTTTAAAAAAATATTAGAATAATAAAAATAAAAAGAATTTAAAATAATAGAAATTAAAAAATAAATTAAAACAAAAAAAATAGAAATAAACGAAAGAAATTAAAAAGTAACCAACTTGCAATTACAACATACAATTACCAATAATTCACAGCGTCACCTTGTGAATTGGACAGGGGAATTATACATTGTCAATTGTGCTTAATTACCTACTAATCAAGGAATTACTTGACCAACCAAATATGCTAGACAATGTAAGTAAGGAGATTTTTCGAATAGGCCCCAAATCTTTTTGTGGGAGTAGTACACAAAATACGAACAAAAAGAGCATAAAAATAGTCCCTTATAAATAAGAAATAGATCTAAAATGGTCTCTTAAATATACATTTTCTATTTTGATTCTTTAAATACTTAGAATTTTCAAATTTGTACCGGCGTCGACTCAGCGGAATCGTCTCTACGTGCACTCCGCCACATCTCATGGTGCCACCTCGAACATCGCGTCGTTGTTAGCTAAAGGTTATCCGTGAGAACGATCTTCGAGAATCTCGATGACACCAGAGTAAATTTTGGGATCTATTAACAGAATATTCCAGCGACTCTGTTTTACTTGAATTTAAGGAAGCTTAAGTACGTCGGAAAATTCCATCCTTATGATCTTACATTCAAATGAGTCACTTTTTTTTATCTCTTTCAAGAAATTACTCTACTGCACCTTTTTTTACTCAATCAATCTTCAAGAAAGCTGTTTTTGCTCTCGCTCTCTTATCAAGTAGGCTGGACAGACCTTCGGAAACATCGATATCGAATATTATTCAGGTGATATCTTCCATTTTCCTCCAATTATATATATTTCTTGATTCCTTCTTGTTCAATTTTTTTGCTATTTCTTGTTTCCTTGTTCAATTTCTACATTTTTTTTTGCCAATTATATATTTCTTGCTTGTTACATACTATCTTGCAATAATCTTCTTTCTTGCAATTCTTTCTTGCGAATATTTCTTGTCTATTACATATCTACAGGGAATCAAGATATCGATCAACATTCCGGTGAACTCAAACCCTTGACTATTTTTTCCTACACCATTGCATTTTTTGATATTATTTCTTGATTCTTTCTCACTAATATTGTGCACATTTGTTTATTTCTTGCTTACTGTTATTGTGGTTCAACCACTTGTTTGTACTTATTTTTCATATTGTGATTCGTAAGTAGTATATCGTATATTCCCTATGTTGTTTGTTGGGTTGCATAGTTGTTCACTAGAGCGCTTCCCGGTCTTGGTAGCTTAGTAGTCTATTACTTCTTAAGTTTAGTGGCGTCAGGATCGAATGATAGACTAGGGTCATGTCCTCAGTTGGGGTTGGGGTCGGGGTTAAGGGGTAGGGGTGGTGAGAGGGTCACGGGCTTATGTAAGTTAAGGATAGCATCATGGAATATAGGATCACTAACAGGGAAATGCATAGAGCTAGTAAAATGTCTTAAGAGGAGACATATTAATATGGCGTGTGTTCAGGAGACCAGATGGGTAGGTACCAAAACTCGGGATGTGGATGGGTTTAAGATGTAGCACTCGGGTGGTTCTACGGATAGAAATAATATAGGTATCCTAGTAGACGAGGACCTTAGGGATTATGTGATTGAGATTATGAGGGTTAATGATAGGATGATGCTTATCAAACTCGTGATTGGTAGGCATGTAGTGAACGTAGTTAGTGCTTATGCGCCCCAAGTAGGCCTAGATGAGGAAGTCAAAAGGCTCTTTTGGGAAGATCTGGATGAGGTTGTACAAGGCATACTAGAGACAGAAAAAATCTTCATTGAGGGTGACTTTAATGGGCATATCAGGGCAACCACTAGCGCGTTTGAAGATGTTCATGAAGGCTTTGGTTTTGGGGAGAGCAATGGAGGTGGGATGTTTCTCTTATATTTTGTCAAAGCCTTTGAGTTAGTTATTGCTAACTCATGTTTCTCGAAAAGGGAAAACCTCTTGATTACCTTTTGTAGTACGGTAGCTAAGACTCGGATAGAAAAGAGCGATAGAAGTCTCTGTAAGAATTTCAAGGTTATTCCGAGTGAAAATATTTCCACTCAACATAGGCTTCTAGTGATGGATTTAGAGATCAAGAGAGAAAAGAATAAGAAGGTTATTTATGCCCAACTGAGGATTAGATGGGGATGCCTTACTCCTGCCCTCTCCTAAGAAATGGAAGAAAAGTTGAGAAACTTAGAGGCTTGGAGTAGTGGCAAAAATGTGAACAATATGTGGGACATTACTGCTGGTTGCATTAGAAAGGTAGCTACCAAGGTACTAGGGGTTTCGAGAGGGACCTTTGGTGGACGTCAGGGCGATTAGTGGTGGAATGAGGAAGTTCAGGCCAAAGTGAAAGATAAGAATGTTGCTTACACGAAGTGGTTGGAGTGTAAGGATGAAGATGAAAAGTGAATGCTTAAGGAGACATATAAGACAGCTAAGTCAGAAGCAAAGATGGTCGTGACGAGTGCTAAGACAACAGCGTTTGAGCGCCTATATGAGGAGCTAACTGATAAAGGCGGGGATAAGAGATTATGTAGGCTCGCTAAAGAGAGAGAAAGGAAAGCTCACAACTTGGACCAAGTGAAGTGCATCAAGGATAAGGAGGGTGAGGTGTTGGTGGATGACATTTCCATTAAACTAAAGTAGCAATCTTACTTTCATAAACTCTTAAATTGAAAAGGAGATAGAAATATTGAGCTGGGTGAGTTGGCACACTTCGAAAATCATCGTGATTTTGATTATTCCAGGTGGTTCAGAGTTGAGGAGGTTAGAAAAGCTATTAGTAGGATGAAGAAAGGGAGCGCGGTCAAACCCGATGAGATTCCGGTATATTTTTGGAAGATTATGGTCAAGGATGCCATAGAGTAGTTTACTAGACTTTCAATATTATTATGAAGACTGCCAAGATGCTTGATGAATAGAGGAGGAGTACAATGGTTCCAATGTACAAGAACAAAGGGGATATTCAAAACTGTAATAATTACAGGGGTATCAAGTTGTTACATCACACTATGAAGGTCTGGGAGAGAGTGGTGGAGATGAGGGTGAGAAGAGTAGTGTCTATTTCGGAGAATCAGTTTGGATTCATGCCGAGGCAGTTGACTACTGAAGCAATTCATCTTGTTCGGAGATTAGTGGAGAAATATAGGGAAAGAAAGAAGGACCTTCATATGATGTTCATTGATCTCGAGAAGGCCTATGACAAAGTTCTAAGGGATGTCCTACGGAGGTGTTTAGAGGCGAAAGGTGTCCTAATGGCATATATCAAGGCGATTAATGACATGTACGACAGAGCCAAAACTCAGGTAAGAACGGTGGGAGGAGACTCAAAGTATTTTCCTATTGCGATGGGACTCCATCAAGGATCTGTGTTGAGAACACGATCTATCCAGGAGGAGGTTCCATAGTGTATGCTATTTGCAGATGACATAGTACTGACTGATGAGACTCGGACTAAAGTGAGCGATAGCTTGGACACTTAGAGACACGCCTTTGAGTCCAAAGGATTCAAATTGAGCAAGACCAAAATAGAATACTTGGAGTGCAAATTCAGTATTGCGAGGGATGAAGTAAACATTGATGTGAGGCTTGCCACTCAACCTATTCCTAATATGGAAAATTTTAAGTATCTATGGTCTATCATCCAAAGTAGTGGTGATATCGACGATGATGTCACACATCGTATTGGAGCAACATGGACTAAATGGAGGCTTGCCTCTAGAGTATTGTGTGACAAGAAGATACCACCTAAACTCAAAGGTAATTTTTACAGAATGGTGGTTAGACCATCTTTGTTGTATGGGGTGGAGTGTTAGCCAATAAAAATTGCACATGTTCAGAAAATCCATATCGCAGAGATGAGAATGTTGAGATAGATGTGTGGTCACACAGGGAGGGATAAGATTAGGAATGAGAACATTCAGGAGAAGCTAGAGGTGGCCCCGGTGGCTAATAAGATGAGGGAAGCGAGATTGCGATGGTTCGAGCATGTGTAGAGACGGAATACCAATGCTCTTGTTTGGAGGTGCGAGAGGTTGATTTTGGGAGTTACACAGAGGGATAGAGGTAGACCGAAGAAGTATTGAGGGGAGGTGATCAGACAAGATATGGCAAAACTGGATCTCACTGAGGACATGACCTTAGATAGAAATGAGCGGAGGTCGTGAATTAGAGTAGCAGGCTAATTGGTTGGTAGGGTTAGGTGGATGTCTGGCCTTAAGGTATAGTAAGGTAGCAAGAGTAGGCATGTTTTATATCATGTGTTGTCATTACCTATTGTATATGTGTTAATCTATCGTATTTACATATTGACATTCTTTCTGTTCCTTTTCCTTTCTTTTTGTTATATCTAGTTTATTCTGCTTATGGGTTTTTGAGATGAGGGTTCCCAGGAAACAACCTCTCTACTTCTATGAGATAGTTGTAAGGTCTGCATACATTCTACCCTCCCCAGATCCCACTTGTGGGATTCCACTAGGTATGTTGTTCTTCTTTGTTTATTTTTTATAGAAACAAGTTAGATTTATATTATCGGAACTTATGTCTCCGCGAAATTAAATTTTTCACCTGTTTTGCAATTATTTCTCTCTCTTTGCTATTTTTTAAAAATTATTTTTATCAAACAACTTTAATCTAAACGATTCAAATTAACATTCATGATGGAAGAAGAAACAAATTCTAACTTTATTCAATGGAAGATAAAAGAAAGCATATTATTATTGCTAATGGCTTGAATAAGCTGTGTTCCCTTCTCTAGTGGTTCATAATCAATGAGAAACTTTTAAATTTTTTATTTTTCATTTGTTAAAAAAAAGAGATCTGATCTTTATACTCAAATTCCTCTACGTAAAATAAAATAAATGGAATAATACAGTAGATATATTATTTCAAAATAAACATAAATCTTTAAAAACAACAACAACAACATACCCAGTGAAATCCCACAAGTGGGGTCTGGGGAGGGTAAGATGTACGCAGACCTTACCACTACCACATAGGTAGAGAGGCTGTTTCCTGGAAACCCTCGTCACGAAAACCCATCAGCAGAATAAGCTAGATATGATAAACAGGCAAGAAAGAGAAGAACACATGATAATACGTAGATACAGGATGGTAAACATGTAAAGGCAGATAATAACATATTAAGACAGACAATTACCACTCCTTCCTATCTACCCTATTAGCCTACTACTCTAATTCTCGACCTCCACTCCTTCCTGTCTAAGGTCATGTCCTTGATGACCTATCATCCAGAGTAGTGGGAATATCGACGATGATGTCACACATCGTATTGGGGTGGCTTGGACAAAATGGAGGTTGGCCTCTGGAGTATTGTGTGATAAGAAGATACTACAACCAAAACTCAAAGGTAAGTTCTACAGAATGGTGGTTAGACCATCTTTGCTGTATGGGGTGGAGTGTTGGCCAATTAAAAATGTACATGTTCAGAAGATGTAGGTCGCAGAAATGAGGATGTTAAGATGGATGTGTGGTCACACCAGGAGTGATAAGATTAGGAACGAGGTTATTCGGGAGAAGCTAGAGGTGGCCCCTGTAGCTGACAAGATAAGGGAAGCGAGACTGCGATGGTTTGGACATGTACAGAGAAGGAGTACCGATGCCCCTGTTAGAAGATGTGAGAGGCTAGATTTGGGAGCTACAAGGAGGGGTAGAGGTAGACCAAAGAAGTATTGGGGGGAGGTGATTAGATATGATATGGTGAAACTTGATCTCACCAAGTTTCTTAAAGCTTTCCTTCTTGGGGATAAGGTGAGCCGCAAGTCTCACATCAATGTCTGCTTCATCCCTCGCAACACTGAATTTGCACTCCAAGTATTTTGTTTTGGTCCTGCTCAGTTTGAATCCTTTGGTCTCCAAAGCGTGTCTCCAAACCTCTAAGCTATCATTAACTTTGGTCTGGGTCTCATCAATCAGTACAATGTCATCTACAAACAACATACACCATGGGACTTCCTCCTAGATAGATCGCGTCAGCTCATCTATCACCAAGGCAAATAGAAAAGGGCTCAGCACAGATCCTTGATGAAGTCCCATCTGAACAGGAAAATATTCAGAGTCTCCTCCCACCGTTCTTACCCGAGTTATGGCCCCATCGTACATGTCCTTTATCACTCTAATATATGCCATTGGGACGCCTTTCATCTCCAAACACCTCCATAGGACATCCCTCGGGACTTTGTCATAGGCCTTCTCAAGATCAATGAACACCATATGAAGGTCCTTCTTACTTTCCCTGTATTTCTTCACTAATCTCCGAACAAGGTGGATCGCTTCAGTAGTCGACCGTCCTGGCATGAATCCAAACTGGTTTTCTGAGATAGAAACTACTTTTCTCACCCTCATCTCCACTACTCTCTCCCATGCCTTCATAGTATGACTCAACAACTTGATACCCCTGTAATTATTACAGTTTTGAATATCACCTTTGTTCTTATACAGTGGGACCATTATACTCCTCCTCCATTTATCCGGCATCTTGGCCGTCTTCATGATAGTATTGAACAGTCTAGTCAGCCACTCTATGCCATTCTTGACCATACTCTTCCAAAAATCTATTGGAATCTTATCCGGTCCGAGCGCCCTCCCTCTCTTCATCCTACTAATAGCCCTTCTAACCTCCTCAACTCTGAACCGCCTGCAATAACCAAAATCTCGGTGACTTTCGGAATGTGCCAACTTGCCCAGCTCAATATCACTCTCTCCTTTTTCGTTTAAAAGTTTATGAAAGTAAGCTTGCCACCTTTGTTTAATAGAAGTCACATCCACTAGCACCTTACCCTCCTCATCCTTGATGCACTTCACTTGATCCAAGTCGCGAGCTTTCCTTTCTCTCTCTTTAGCAAGCCTATACATTTGCTTGTCCGTGCCTTTGTCACTTAGCTCCTCATATAGGCGCTCAAACGCTGCTGTCTTAGCACTCGTCACCACCATCTTTGCATCTGACTTAGCCGTCTTATAAATTTCCTTAAGCCTTTGTTTTTCATCCTCCTCCCTACACTCCAACCACTTTGTATAGGCCACCTTCTTAGCTTTTACTTTGTCTTGAACTTCTTCATTCCACCAACAATCACCTTGACGTCCCTGGAAGGTTCCTCTCGAAACCTTTAGTACCTCAGAGGCTACCTTTCGAATGTAACCAGCAGTATTGTCCCACATATTATTCACATCTCCACCACTACTCCAGGCCTCTAGATTTTTCAGCTTTTCTTCCATCTCATGCGAGAGTGCAGGAGTTAGGCCCCCCCATCTAATCCTCGGTTGGGCATAGACAGTCTTCCTCTTCTTTTCTCTCTTAATCTCTCAGTTCATCACTAGAAGCCTATGTTGAGTGGAAATACTCTCACTCGGAATAACTTTGCAATTCTTACAAAGGCTTCTATCACCTTTTCGTAGAAGTATGTAATCAATTTGGGTTTTAGCTACTACACTCTGAAAGGTTATCAAGTGACTTTCCCTCTTCTGGAAACATGAGTTAGCAATAACTAACTCAAAGGCTTTGCCAAAATCCAAGAGAGACGTCCCCCTCCATTCCTTTCCCCAAAACCAAAGCCTCCATGGACATCTTCAAACCCGCTACTAGTAGCCCCAATATGTCCATTAAAGTCTCCCCCAATGAAAAGCTTTTCCGTCACTGGTATGCCCCTCACCTCATCCAATTCTTCCCAAAAGAGTCTCTGGACTTCCTCCTCTAGACCCGCTTGGGGCACATAGGCACTAACTACAATTACTACGTGCTTACCCACCACCAGTTTAATAGACATCATCCTATCGTTAAACCTCCTAACCTCCACCATATATTCCCTAAGGTCCTCATCTACTAGTATACCTACACCATTTCTGTCCCTAGAACCCCCCGAGTACCATAGCTTGAACCCGTCTACATCCCGAGCTTTGGTCCCTACCCATCTAGTCTCCTGAACACACGCTATATTAATTTGTCTCCTCTTAAGACATTTTACTAGTTCTATGGATTTCCCTGTAAGTGTACCTATATTCCACGATCCTACCCTTAATTTAGATAAGTTTGTGCCCTTCCTGCCACCCCTACCTCTTACTACTAACCCCAACCAACGACATGACCCTACTCCACCATCAGATCGGGACGCCAACTACGAATTACTCTCACTAACCACTCACAAGTCAGATCAGCAAACTCCAACACAAACTAATACAACAACAATACAACAACAGCAGCACTACAATATCAAACAATACAACAACTATATATAGGTACAACAACAGCAAACTCCAATACAACAACAGCAATAATGGATAATCCAAATGTATAAACAATCAAAGTAAAAAATCAAAGTAACAAAGGATTCAAAAGAGGTATAAAGGGGAGGAACGATAGAACCTGGTTGTTTTTTTGAAACAGATGTCACCGGAAAATGATTGTCGGATTTTCTAGAATCTGTTTCTGGCCGAAAATATACCGCCAGAATCTGACTGACAGATGTTGGTCGGAAGCATCGCCGGAATCTGACTGTGCCTGCTCCGTTGACAGCTGGTGATCTTGTTTCTCGTTTCTTGACAAACCACAGCAGATCTGGTATAGAGAACTAAATTTTCGCCGGAAAACCACAGAGATAAAGTCGTCGGAATCTCTTCTCCTACTCCTTTCTCTGGCTCCGACATTCTTCGCCGGCGTTCTGGTGATTGCAGGCGGCAATGTAATCGAGAGATGAAAACCCCAAAGGAGAATGGAAGAACCGCTGAAACTAAAGCAGGGAGAGCGATGATTGTTTAGATTCCGGACTGTAGAGATCGAATTTGCCGGAAAAGGGGACCGGCGGGGAATTTGCAGACGAAAGCCGACGAGAGGAACAAGCTCAAAGCGCAAAAGAAAAAGGCTGGAGATTGATCCTATAGCAACAATAGTGAAGCGACCCAAGAAAGAATCAGAAACAAACACTAGAGCAGAAACATATCAAACATAAATCTTTAAAAACATATGCAATAATATCATTCAATAAATTCCAACTTTTAGAAAATTGTACAAATTCCTTTCAATAAAATTTATGAAGTAAAACATTTAAAATCAAAATATGTGAGTAAAGAATTTTCAATTTCATTCTTATTCTAACAAATTCATTTCTACTAAATATAAATAAATCTATCTCCATCCCAAACGGGTAAAATTCTTTTTCTTTTTATATTGAATCTTAGCATATTCAAGCTATTATAGCACTAATGTTTTTTTTTAATTCTTCATTTAATAAAATTAAAATTAATATCTTTTACTCATGAATTTTATTTTGAATCATTGAGAAGAGTTTATGAAGTAGAAGTTTGATCTCAAGTTGCCTGCATGCACCTATAAAATATTGAAAGGTATCCAGAAATCACATTAACAGCTATAGCTAGTAAGTTAGTATACACACATTTGTCCAAGGGTTCTTTCATAAGAGTAATTTGAAGACAAAGTAATAGGGAGACGGAAACAACTGAAAAATGGATTAAAAATTTAATTTATGGAGGAATGATGTCACGAATCAAGCTAGACCCTAGGCGTGACGTGACGATTAGGATCCTTAAAGGAATCTCAATCAAGCCTCTTAGTATATCGTAAGCATTCATAAGGTATAAGCATCAAAAATATTCAATATTAAAGGGGAAAAGTCTCAATAGTGGGGAAACAATCAAGTTAAAGGTAGACAACATAAACTCTTTACGCTTTGTCCAACAAGTCTCTCCATTAGTTTAATATGGCCTAGGGCTAAAACATGTTCCTACCTCACCCTCGATGAAAAGAAAGTAATACTCTCAAGAAGAACAACTAGGATCATCAAAAGTAAAGTCATGATTGTATCCCTCAAATCATGAAGACTTGCCAAACAAGCAAATCTTCAATCACCAAGCTAACCGGAAGAGTGAAGTGTAGGATGGACGTCCTCCCCTACATTATGAAATAATGTAGACAAAATATGCATTAATACATTTAAATGACTATGTTTGTAGTCAATGCATAGTAGATATGAGCGATAAAGTTTGCAAGATAAGAGATGCATGACCAAGAGTAAAATAGCATGAATGAACATGAAAGATGCATAAGTAAAGTCATGAGGCCAGTGCATCAATGTATAGTACAATAAGCATAAAATAAACCTTATTTATATTGTTTGAGATATGAACTCTAATTGACAATAATACCATGTGAGCTACAACATGGAATCCAATGTAATTCCTACATTGAGAAAGGAGATGACTACTTGACAAGGTAGATTCCGCCATGGTACTCTTATTCATTCACTCATGGAGCTAAATGTGGATTCACTAGCCTAGCCTAGCCTAGCTTATAAAGCAACCTATGGTGACACATACTTTTGGATAAGAGTTTACTACTAGGATTCCTTTAGGAGGATAACCTTAACATCCTTCGGACAAAACCCACCTTAAGCCTTTTTTGTGCTAAGTCAAATTTCACGGAATAGTAAATTAAAATAATGATTAATCATAACCTTAAAATTCATTTAGAGTAGCTCCTTAAACCTTGAATGATTCATTCATGTGAGAATTGTCCTTATCAAAAATGAAATCCATAATTAGGTGAGACTACCTTTCACCAACTGCCAATCATTCTTTCTTTCTTTCCGTTGTTTAAAAAAGACTTCACAAAATCATAATTGAATAGCTTTCATAAACATTTGAAAAAAGTCCTTATCATTCATGTTCATGATACATTTAAACTCTAGGATAAATAGGTGAGTTCAAGACCAATTCAACCTTTAAACATGCAATTCAATGAAATTATGCATAATCATGAAGAATCAAAACAATTAGAATCATAAATCAAAAAACCCACTAAGCAACTTATGAACCCTAAATAGTCTTGTAGAGAAAAATCACTTAGAAACCATCAATCATGTAATTAGTACCAATTCATAACAATATATATCAATTATCATGAAATAAGTCTCAATCTATGCAATTAAGATAAAAGCATAAAAGCTCATGAAATACACTTGAAATTAAAAGATTTAATTGAAATCTTTTGAACTCCATGGATGAAAGGCACCCATGGATGACACCCACATATCTTAGACAAAATTTATGGAGGAAAAATCTAGATTTGGAGTAAGAAAGCTTGGAATCCTAACTTGAAGTCTCCAATAGAAGCCTTAGGGTGTGAAAACTTGGAGGAATTTGAGTAATTTGAGAGTTTGAGTCAGAATGGGTGAATTGGCGAGGTTGGGGATAGTTATGGATAATCATAGGCTTAAAACGACGTAGTTTTAGACTTAGAGTGGGAGACAATTATCAAAAAGCACTTTATTAAAAAATATCGAGGGAAATAGAGTTGGATATCACGACTCATGAAAAGGCTTTGTAGAAGTCAGACTTGACTTTCTCAGTTTTGGAAGTCCATGTATGAGAGCCCATCCTACAGACCACCATTTGTTTTACGACCCATAAATAGGTTTTATCCTGTCTATTTTCCAAAAGTTTTGAGAATTGAAATCTTGGGACCAAAACCACGATCATCATCTACGGCTCGTAAGTCCTTTTATGAGTCATAGATGTCACTCGTAAGTGGCCTCAATACCCCAAATTTTTCCTTCTCGTCATTCCATCTAAGAGGCCTATGTATGACTCGCAATTCAAAGTACGGACTCATTTCGTTGGTTCGTAAACCAAGTCCTGAACCCAAAATTTTTCCAAGTTTGGACCTTTAACTTACAGGCCTGATCTACGGATCGTAAAGGGCCCTCGTAATTCCATCAATCTTTTTCAAAACTTTCAAAGTCACTGGCCCATCCATGATAGGCCTTCTACAACTTGTGGTTCCATCTATAATTCATAGTTGGCCCTTACAGAACCTAGCAATGATCAATATTTTTTTGTAATTTTTCCTTGTTCCGACTTTCAACCTATGGGGTATTATTAATATCCCCCCTTCTACGACTTGTGGTTCCATCTATAATTCATAGCTGGCCCTTATACAACCTAGCAATGATCAATATTTTTTGTAATTTTGCTTTTCAACTTATGGGGTATTATAATATCTCCCCCTTGAGAACATTCGTCCTCAAATGAGATAAAAACTAACTTAAGTGGAGTAGAATGAACGTCAACAACCTGACATGAATGTAATAATACAACTTAAATATCAAGTTCATAAAAATTTCAACCTTACGCATAGAATATCATTCAAAATTAGTTTTATGAGTGTGCATGCATGTATTATGACATGAAAAAGCCAAAACATAGGACTTTGAAGGATTCGAGAAAAAATAGCTTAATACATTAAGCGTGAATAGAATAAAAGAGATAAGAACATTGTTTTATCATTTTTACTTCCCATGTAGCATTTTCAACTTGTTGATTTCTCCATAACACCTTGACAGATACAATTTCTTTATTTCTCAATTTTTTAACTTGTTGGACTAAAATTTTGATCAGATCTCTTCGTAAGACAAATTTTCCTCAATACTCATATCCTCTAAAGGTACAATGAAACTTGGATTACCCATAAACCTCCTCAGACATGGACACGTAAAACACAGGATGAACCATAGCCAACTCTATTGGCAATTCTAAATCTTATGCTACCTTGCCAATCTATTTCAAAATCCTATACGGTCTCACATACCTAGAACTTAATTTCTCTTTCTTATGAAAATGCATTACATCCATAATGCGTGAAACCTTTAAATAGACCCAATCATCTATCTCAAGTCAAGGTTCATTTTTCTTGTATCCTAATATGACTTTTAGTATCGTTGGGTAGCCTTTAATCTCTCCTTATGAGCCTTACCTTCTTTATAACACCCAAAACTAGATTGGGACCAAACAATGCCATCTCACTTGCTTCAAACCGCCTCACTGGGACCTACGTATTCTCCCTTATAATGCTTCAAAAGAGGCCATCTCAATGCTAGCATGATAACCATTATTGTACACAAATTCAATAAATGGCAGTTGATCATCTCAATTACTTTTGAACTCTAATACATAAGATCTCAACATGTCTTCTAGGGTTTGAATCATTCTTTCAACTAACCCATCAGTTTGAGGGTGAAAAGAGGTTGATGTCGCGCAAGTTACACCTCCTTTTTAGAGGATAAATCGGTCCCTGCCAAGAAATAGAATCTAACTAAGGTTAGGGTCAAACCCACAGGGAATACATAGACTCAAGACAAATTCACCAGCACGTACTCCAAGTAGTTAATCAACTCAATTCCCCAATGGAGGGGGGGTTGCAAAAACCAATGAGAAAAATAAACTAACTATCACGAGAGAAAGATCAATAAAGGAGAGCAACTAGGGTATTGTGTTCCCCATGATTCCAACTCAGTATCACCAGATAACCTAATTCTTGTCTAGTGTATAACATGTAGGACGGTAATTTAAGTTCACCAAGCCCTTTGGTCAAAGGTGAGAGGCGAATTTCACTATGCAACTTGACCCATCTCTATGGTGTGCATTACTAACCATTACCTATAAGTCCCAGTACAACCTCCCCTTGGCCCCGTTTGGTTGATTAGAGGAGAACACATCAATCGAATCTTGTTAATTAATCTTTTTTCCTATTCATTACTACCTTGGTCCAGTCAGTAATACTAGGCAGGTTCTAATGTTGGCCACTATCAGAAAACATGCAAAATGAAGAAAGTTAATTAATATATGCATATACACCTTCCAAGAATCTTGAATTATCTGGTTTTACTTTGTTAGTTCTTCATGGTTCCCATAACCCTAGTTGTGGATTTAACTATTCATGCTTTGTGTAGATGAAGCGATTATGAATTTAGAAGACATAGTTAAACACTTACACAACTGAACTAAGAACAAGAAAATCCAATGTCAATGAAAATCACAAGCTTGAATATTGAATTAAACCACAAGTGTTTTCAAAGACTCTCTCACAATTTTCTCTCTAAAAATATTGAGTTCTCTGAGCACTAACCTAAAACTAAGCTAAACCTACGTGAACTGGTGAGAACTTATAAAAAATAACCTAAAAGACCTATTTATAATAATTAAAATTCAAATCCTAAACAACTTAGGAGAACTGGTTGGCACACTCTACGATATCACTTTACAACCCATATTGTCTTCTACGGATCGTAGTGGGGGTCTCGTACATTGTTGCTGAAAAATCGGACTTCACTTCTACGGCACCCAATTACGACTCATAAAATGGTATACGGCCCGTAAATGGGGTTTTGTTTGATAAACTTCAGAAAGTCTTCATTCTCTGACCCTCAGGCCACGAAACCTCTTCTATGACTCATACATTAATTTACAACTCGTCTGCATATTCCTAGAAGTAACTTTAGAAACTTGGCCCCTCACTGAAAATCCTCACGAAACTTATCTACGACTCGTAGTCTGCTCCACGACGCATAGACTGTCTCGTACAACAATAAAAAAACCAGCAACTTCTACAATTTTCCCCCAAATCTTGGCCAACATGTAATCTTGCAAATCTAAACACAAAACACATAAAAACAGCTAAAGTCGCATTGACAACACACAAAATCCTAAGTTTTAAGCATCAAAAGTGTTGTATTTTGGCAACACATCAACACCCTCAACTTAAAATTGTTGCTTGTCCTCAAGTGACAAATTCAATCTATATAAACAATATAGTCACACACAGACCTCAACTAAATGGCATACATCTTAGACTCAGATACCCACACCAACTCTTTAAAATGGGATTAGATAGATATTTAGCAAATCAATGCAAACTGGTGCATGTGACAACACAACTATGAAGCGCAAGGTATTATCAACAATACACAATCACTGAACAATTCTAATGCTAATAATGAAATGCAAGTGCCCTCACAAAAAAAAGTCCCATATTTGACACTCAATGACATATTCATGTTTTGGCATTGGGACTGTGCAAACTCACTCACTCTCACGATAGATATTCATGCATTATGACTAATACCATAGGCTTGCCCCTATACTTACGACTCAGACATTCAACTAATTGGACTAGGATCACTCTTGGACTTTCTAGGCTTGTAACGTAGGCTCAAGGGGTGTTGGTACGATATTTTGGAAAATAGTGACTAAAGGTCCTTCTTGAAACTTTATTTTTTCTACACTTTCTCCCTACCAACTCTGTTATTTTCACCTTATTCTCCTTTTTCCTCTTTCTAACTTTTCTAGATGCTTTCTTTTCATTTTTCAGCTCTTTGCCTTGTTTTTACACTTCATTTTGCTTTTTAGATCTCAATTAAGGCATCTTTTCATTTTTCTTGCACCCAGTACGTGATTATTCTCCTTTTTATTTGTATTCCTAACTCACCTCCCTTATTTTTGTGTTTTACCTTTACCATAGCCACCCTCAACTTAGGTTTTTGGCCTGTGTTTAGGTGCACACTATCCATCCTCAGAACCAGGGCTACTTTTGGTAACCACCCTCAACTTAGGTTTTTTGCTTCAGTCAAGATACATAATGTTCAAGGAAGGACCTGGGCCAAATTCAGAATTTTTCACTAGAAAAGGCTGGGTTAATCAGGTATTTTGAAAGAATAGGTACATGTTAGGCTCAAACATTAGGAACAAGGGATATATCATCGATTTGGTTGGTTATTTTTAGGCTAAAGTGGACTACTTAAGAACAATGGCCTAAGATCCTTTCCTAATCCAACTAATCTAAAATCTAACTTAGAGTAACCGAGCAAGTTCTGAATTAGCACAAAACACATGGATTTATCAAATAAAGGTCACACTCAGATGGCACTACATACATTATCAACAAAAGACTCTTAGATCATGCTTCTTATCTCAATTTACCCTTAATTATTAGAACATATTGTTAAACACCTAAACATGCATGGTTACTATATAACTACTAATCAAAAATTTTGGTGGGTACCATTTTTTTAATAAAACACAAAATCATATTATATGCCACAAGTATTAATACTATATGTTATACATATTATCTAAATTTCCTAAACATGCCGGTTCACCAAAAATTAAATATCCACAGGGAAAAAGAGCACATGCAAGAAAACCCCGGGATAAAAAATTGGGGTAGTTATGGACCATAAGCTACTCAGACTTCATTGAGGCTCATAACTACCCACACCCCATCGAAAAAGATGTGCATTGTCCCCAATGCACAAAATTAAAACAAAATAGAACATAAGGGGTCAAAAATACATACCTGGGCGCCTAAGCACCCGTGTGTGGCTGAGTTTGGCCACCCTCGTCCTGCGGGGTGGTCTGCTCAGCAGTGGTACTCTATCTGGAGCGGCCAACACCCTTCATCTTCTCCATCGCTCGATCTTGTCTCATCTTCTCATCATGCCTCAATCTCCTCAAGGAAAGCTCAAACTCCTCCTCCTCTGTCATCCTCGCATGTACATATCTCTCATTTGGCTCCTCATTCATGCAAGGTCTCTTCCCAAGGGTAGACTGGATAGGCTCCTCAAGAGCGAACAAATCAATTATCGGCACTAGAGGTAGAGTCGCTAGTAGTGCAACCGGTGCTGCAAGAGCTACTTTTAAGTCAGCTCGGAGGTGCTGGATCTCTGTTTGCATAGCTGCCAAATATGTAGGCCGGGCCTCGCCCAATATCCACTTTACCCTGTCCTCAAAGGCGTCAATATGGGTATCCATGATAGAAATACAGTCTTGAATAGTCACAATAGTGAATGCCTGACTCTGACCCTCCGAGTCTGTAATAGCCTAGCAGACCCATGACCTGATCTGTTCAATAAGCTGAGTCAACTGCCCTGGTCTCCCGGCTGTGTGACCTCTGTGTAAATCTCCCCCATGCCCTCGATGCACCACCAGCTAGTAAGCGCATCTGGTGTAGATGATGATGATGATGGTGTGACGAAAGACTCTACCTCTAATCTATCCTCAGAGCCCTCCTTATAATCGGACTCCTCTCTGGATGGGGTCATCTGTGGTTGCCGTTATTGTCTCCCTCTTCAAATTGGGGAGCGCAAGCAATAGGAGCCCGAGTATGCCCAACTCTGGTAGCAGCTCTAGTCTGTGGTATAACAGTCTCTGGGTCCGGTTGGACATCTAAGATGTCAAGTGAACTACTCAGTTGAGTGGTTTGATCATTATTTTTAGGCTCGTCCCTGAGCCTCCTTCTCATAGCCTTGATCTCTACGCATTTGGCTTTTGGGGCCATAGTACCTGAAACATTAGCATATACGTACCATGGTTTGCCCACAAATCAAAGATTAAAATGCAAGAATTCATCTAGGTTCAGTTGCAGAAGGGTTCTACGAAGGCCCCTTTACGAGTCGTAGTGAATATTATGGGTCGTAAAGAGAGCTTTCATAGACCAGTGGTTCAAACAAATTCAGTTACTGGGAAAGTCTACGAGACCAGGTATGACTCATAAAGTAGTTTACGAGTCGTAGATTGGGATCTACGATACCAATCTACGAGTCATAAAGTGATCTACGACTCATAGAAGGTCTCATCTGATGGATACTAAAAAAAATCAAGTTTTTGGAATTATGCACGAGGGGCAATTATGACTCGTGGATTACTCTATGGGCCGTAAAAGCCACTCATGAACTAGAAAACTCAGTTACCTGAGTTTCTAGGTTCATCACACGGACCCCGAAAGACATTTTCAACAAATAGATTATCAGCATCGAAGCAAGAACACACACACCCATATGGTTTCAACACTACACCCATTAACCCCAACATGTTCAACAAACATACACGCCATCAAGAGTTATTTAGCATAACTTATCCTACAATTCCGACCACCTTTAATTGATTC
Source organism: Solanum rostratum (assembly GCA_029948455.1). Classification (NCBI taxonomy): domain Eukaryota; kingdom Viridiplantae; phylum Streptophyta; class Magnoliopsida; order Solanales; family Solanaceae; genus Solanum; species Solanum rostratum. The sequence goes on along the minus strand of CM057045.1, from coordinate 65,477,177 downwards.
AAGCAATATCATATACCTATGTCATCACCCACCAATGCACAATCACAATCATTCAATCACTTAAAGTGAGTGACAAGATATGCAAAAATAATTAATATTCACACAAGGCCATAATACCCTATCCAAATTTAGATAAAAATCAAGCATGGGCAACCTAATTTCAACTAATCACAATCAAATGCAAACAATGATTTTGTTTCTAAACACCATACCCATTATAATATTCAAATCAATAATTATACAAGGAAAATTAAAGGGTTAAATACACCAAAACTTACCAAGATTGAGATTAACTTGAAGAGAGGAAGGAGGTGAGCAGAAGCAAAACCCTAGGTCAGCTGGAGTTCTTGCCGGAATTTAGGTTGACAGTGGCTAGAGGTAGTCAAAAATTTGAGGGTGTGGGGTAGGTTGGGTGATTTTGTAAATTAGGGCAAATATGGGGTCAAAATAATTTGACCCCTCTATTTATACTTTTACTCGGGTCAACTAAATTTACTTGGCCTGACCCTACGAAACCCCGATTATGAGCCGTAGACGGTTCTACGGCTCGTAAATCATGGTTTAATAGAACCCTCAACACTTAGCAAATTTTCAGAGGACTTACCTAGGGTCCACAAGCCCCATTCACGACTCGTGATTTAATCTACAAATCATAAAGTTGATTTGTGGACTAGAGTGCATAATTCTTCTGCTCACTGGAATTCTCTACGAGATGGGGTATGGGTTGTAAAGTGATTTACAACTGTAGAACCAGTCGTAGAGATCCAACTTGATGATTTTCTCAGCCAAATCGGCTGACTTAGTCCTGTACCTGCATACTCTTCATAAAATATACTGTTACTGTATATGCAACCAGCCCAATGTCCATAGTTACAATCAAATCAAAAGAAATAAACTACCTATAAGTGCAAAAACTGAAAGTAAACCTATAACTATGCTATTACATCAAAAACCTTGGGTTGCCTCCCAAGTAGCGCCTGATTTATTGTCGCGGCACAATGTGGACACATTGGTTACTGAGACTTCGCCAATTGCCCAAACTTCACTCTTCAAATCATTAGGTTGCTTCATGCACTAATGAATATCAACGACAACTTCTTTGTCGTTCAATCTAAACCTGAGTAGACCAACTTTCATATCCACTAGGGCTCGTCCAGTGGCTAGGAATGGTCTCCCCAAGATGATTGGGACATCAAAGTCGACTTCACAATCTAAGATCACGAAGTCTACAGGGAATATGAACTTCTCAACTTTTACTAATACATCATATAGTATCCCAAAGGCTTTATTACAGTGCGATCCGCCATCAACAACTGCATATTAGTAGGAGTAGGGGGCCCCAATCCAAGCTTCTTGAAGACCGCAAGGGGAATAAGATTGATACTGGCACCTAAATCACATAATGCCCTTGCGAACTTCATATCTCCAATGGTGCAGGGTATGGTAAAAGTACCTGCATCATCTCTTTTCTAAACCAAGGACTTCGTAGTGACAACACTGCAATGTTGAGGCTCTTGAGAAAGCTCCTAACTCACAGTGCACTTCTTGGTGACCGAGTCCTTCATGTATTTCATATAGCCTGGCATCTTCTCCAAAGTCTCGATGAGGGAGATATTGATAGAAAGTTGCATTAACATGGAGAGGAAATGCTTGAATTTGCCTTCCTCCTCCCACTTTTTGAGTCTATGAGGGAAGGGAGGAGGAGGCCTAGGGACGGGCTTAAACCTCTGCGGCGCTTCAACTGCTTCATTCACCCCATCCTTGCAACGACCATATCCTTCATCTGCATCCTTAGGTATAACCATCTTCTCGCGAACATCTTTCTCTTTGACCAATATAAGAGGATAAATGGTGATCTTGCCACCCCGAGTAGTAACCATCATATACTGCCCATTATTCTTAGGATTTTACATTATATTACTAGGCAATGTACCCCTTTGACGTTGATTCAACTAAGTCGACACTTGACCGAACTGTTGTTCCAGCTGTTTGATAGCCACAAAATGAGACTTTATCTTTTGATTGATACTAGAGATCTTTATTTTCATGCCCCTTAGGGTCTCATCCTGTGTCTCAACCTTCTTCAACAGGCTATCAAACATCTCCTCAATTCTAGAATTTCTTGCACTTACGTCATGGTTGTGTGGTAGCACATAAGGACCATCCCTGAAGCCTTCTCTACGACCCTAATATGTATCTGTACCCTTGTTTCTATTATAGTAACTACCACAGTTGTCTCTGTAAGCTCCTTCTCTACCAAAGTTCTGACCTTAGTTTCCTTTTCCTTGGCACCAATAGTCTTATTGGACCCTTGTGCGTTGGTCAAAAAACACCCCGCCTAATCATTAACAAAGCATACGTCCTCCTCATAGTATGACTCCTCTATATGGGTGCACGTGGAGGTTGATGAACCACTTCCTTTACTCTCTCTTGGTTCTGCTTTACCATGACCTCCATGCCTATGCGAATCTGAGCAAGAATGATCTTCTCATTGATTCTGGCTTGCTCTGGACCCACACTAACTGCACATGAACTCTTCATGGAAGCTCTATCCCTCTGCCCTATGCAGAATTCGTCTTGATCACTCTTTCCATGCGTTCAACAATCTTGCAAATGGTTGATTTAGAAACATGCCCCCCATGATAGTGTCAGCACAGGCTTGACTATTCTCATCAAGATCACGGTAGAAGATCTCCACCAAGGCGTCATCAACTATCTTGTAGTCAGGGACGCTCCACAGACATTTTGTAAACTGCTCCTAAGTAGTGCTTATGGAATCACCAGGAAGTTGCATGAAGTTGTTGATCTGGTCCTTTGACTTGAGCTTCTTCGATCTAAGGAAGTACCTCTCCAAAAAGGCCTTCTGCAAGTCCACCTAGCTAGCGATTGAACTCTGCGGGAACTTAGATAACCATAATGCAGCATTGCTCGTGAGAGATAATGGGAACACAAAGTCCCACAACATCCATAGACAGATTTTGTGTTTCCATCACATTCTTACAAAAAATGTCACATTGTGTCAGTGGCTATGTGGATCCTCTTATGGTAAGCCCGCAAATTGCCCACGATTCTGCAGCATCTGAAGTAACCCACTCGAGAATGTGAACTTTGTGTCTACTAGTAGTGGTGGCAACACAATAGCTCCAGTCACATCCATAGCCATGGGATTCAACCGATACTGATTCCACTGGTAAGCATTGGCATTGAAGTCCTGAGGTTGAGAAATATCCTTCAAAGGAAGTGGGTTCTCACTCCCATCATCATCACTATTGTTCTGATTCAAAGCTGCATTGGCCCGTTATTGGCGTTATCTTGGGAAATCCTTCTTATCGTTCGGTGGATCTCTGGATCAAATGGAGTTAAGGAATTTCCTTGACTCTAAGTGTTAGGCATACACTACTCGTACACCCTACAAATAAACAAAAATAACAAACAACAGTAAGATAAAGGGAACTAAGGATTAACACTCGAAATACTAATGAGTTTACTAAGTCTAGCCGTATTCGCCGGTAACGGCACCAAAATCTTCACGTCGCCCAAGTCACACCTCTTTTTTAGAGGATAAAGCGATCATTGTCAAGAACAGAACCTAACCAATGTTAAGGTCGAACCCACAGAGAATACGTAGACTCAAGATAAATTCACCAACATGCACTCCGAGTACTTAATCAACTCAATTTCCCAAAGAGGGGGGGAGGGTTGCAAAAATCAAAGAGAAAAATAAACTAACTATCACGAGAGAAAGATCAATAAAGGAGAGAAACTAGGGTATTGTGTTTCCCATGATTCCCCAACTTAGTATCACTGGATAACCTATTTCTTGTCTAGTGTATAGCATGTCAACGGTAATTTAAGTTCACCAAGCTCTTTGGTCAAAAGTGAGAGGCAAATTTCACTATCCGACTTGGCTCATCTCCATAGTGTGCATTACTAACCATTACCTATAAGTCCCAATACAACCTCCCCTTAGCCTAGTTTGGTTGATTAGACTAGAACACATCAATCAAATCTTGTTAGTTAATCTCTTTTCCTATTCATTACTACCTTGGTGCAGTCAGTAACACTATGCAGGTTCTAATGTTGGCCACCATCAGAAAACATACAAAACAAAGAGAATTAATTAATACATGCATAAAAACCTTCCAAGAATCGTGAATTATTCAGTTTTACTTTGTTAGTTCTTCATGGTTCCCACATCCCTAGTTGTGGATTTAGCTACTCATACTGTGTGTAGATGAAGTGATTATGAATTTAGAAGACATAATTAAACACTTACACAACTGAATTAAGAACAAGCAAATCCAATGTCAATGAAAATCACAAGCTTGAATATTAAATTAAACCACAAGTGTTTTCTAAGACTCTCACAATTTTCTCTCTAAGAATATTGAGTTCTCTGAGCACTAATCTAAAACTATGATAAACTTACGTGAACTGGTGAGAACTTATGAAAAATAACCTAAAAGATCTATTTATAATAATTAAAATTTAAATCCTAAATAGTTAAGGAGAACTGGTCGGCACACTCTATGACAGCACTTTACGACCCATATTGTCTTCTACAGCTCGTAGTCGGGGTCTCGTAGATTGTTACTGGAAAACTGGATTTCATTTCTATGGCACCCCTTTACGACTCGTAAGATGGTTCATGGCCCGTAAAGGGGGTTTCATCTGATGAACTTAAGAAAGTCTTTATTCTCAAACCCTCAGGGCACGAAACTTCTTCTACGACTCGTACATTAATTTACGGCTCATCTATATGTTCGTAGAAGTAACTTCAGAAACTTGACCCCTCACTGGGAATCCTCACAAAACCTATCTACGACTCGTAGTCTGCTCCACGACTCATAGACTGTCTCATACAACAATAAAAAACCCAACAACTTCTGCAATTTTTCCCCAAATCATGGCCATTTTGTAATCCTGCAAATCTAAACACAAAAAAAAAACATAAAAACAACTAAAGCTTCATTGAGAACACACAAAATCCTAAGATTAAGCATCAAAAGTGTTGTATTTTTGCAGCAAATTAGTGATGCTTAAGTTCACTTTGGTACCAAGTCCTCTTTGAAACGACTTTAAAAAATGAAAGGTGAATCGAGCATCATGATCCAATATGATGGACAATGGCACACCATGTAATCTTATCAACTCTCAAATGTACAATTTGGCACAATTCTCAACACTTTAAAAAGTCTTGAACAATAGAAAATGAGCTAATTTTGTCATCTTATCCACAATTACCCAATTTGAGAAAGAGAAATGCTAGAATTCTATTTGTTTTCTGGGTTTGGAAAAGCGTCATGTGTTTTTGTGTATGAGGCAAGCCTATTACAAAGTCTATATTTATATCTTTCTACTTTCAAGTAAGGATTTCAATGTCTTGAGCTAAACCACCCAACCTTTGATATTCAACCTTCACTTATTGCCAATTTGGATACCACAAACTTTGCCAATTCTTTTTTCATACCATTTCACCAATATACTTCCCTTTGGTCTATATATATTTTGGTGTATTTTAGATATATAGAATATTAGGAATTATGAGCTTCACTCAATCTATCTCTTAGGCCATCAATATTTGGAATACATAACTAGCCTTGATAACGAAGTACACCATCTCCCCATTGTGAGAAGACCTTATCCTCTTTTCCTATAACCAAGTTCTTAAATTCAACCAATGTTGGATTCAAGTCTTGGTTTGCCTTCCGACCCATTTTGCACATGAATGTTACCCTTATTAGAATCACTTAATTTCGCCCTCAAAATAGTTCAAATGGTGCACATCTCTCACCATCTCTTTCTTTCCATCATTAATATGAGCCATATTACCTATAGATACCCTATCAAGTGCATCATCCATAACATTAGCCTTGTCTTGATGAAATAACACACTCATGTCATAATTCTTTAAGAGTTCGAGCCATCTTATTTGAGTTAGATTCAAGTCTCTTTGGCTTAACATATATTGCAAACTCTTATGATTGGTAAATATGTCAAGATGAACCCCATAGAGATAGTGACGCTAAATCTTCAAAGTAAATACTATGGCTCCCAACTCAAGAGCATGGGTTGGACAACTTTGTTCATGCACTTTGAATTTCCTTGAAACATATTCTATGACCTTACTATGTTGCATTAAAACACAATCCAAACCAACAACGAGGGTATCATAATAGACAACAAATCCATTAAAGCCTTCCAACAATTCAAGATAGAAGTTGAAGTAAGATGATCTTTCAATGTTTGAAAGCTCTTTTCATATTCATCCAACCATTGGAACTTTATCTTCCTTTGGATCAACTTAGTCCAAGGTGAGGCAATTGATGAAAATCCCTCAAAAAATCCCCTATAATACCCACACAAGCCCAAGAAGCTTCTATCCGAAGGGGAATAGTCTAGGTCAATTCTTCACTACCTTTGTGTTCCTTGGATCAACCATTATTCTATCACTGGACACCATATGACCAAAAAATGCTACCTCCTCACTCAAAATTTCCACTTGGTAAATTTGGAAAATAATTGTTTATCCCTTAAGGTTTGTAGCACAATTCTTAAATGATCTAATGTGTTCTTCTTTAGTATGAGCATAGACCAAAATATCATCTATGAAGACCATCACAAACATATCAAGATATGGTTTGAACACCATATTAATTAGGTCCATAAATACCATTAGAGCATTGAGTAACCCAAACGACATAACTAAGAATTCAAAATATACATGTCATGTTCAAAATGCTGTCTTGGGTATACCATACTCTCTTATCTTAGTTGATGATAGCCAAATCGAAGATCAATTTTAGAGAAGTAATTTGTCTCTTAAACTTGGTCAAATAAATCATCTATCCTCGAAATTGGATACTTGTTCTTTGTGGGCACCTTTTTCAATTATCGATAGTCGATACACATCCAAAGTGACCTATCCTTTTTTCTCACAAACAACAAAGGGGAATCCCACAAAGACATTCTTAGTCTAATAAAACCCTTCTTTAATAATTCTTTCAATTGATTTTTTAATTTGTTAAGTTCCACCTGGGCTATGCAGTAAGGAGGAACAAAAATAGATTGGGGAGAAGATTTATACCAAAATTTATGTTTTCTTTCTTGGGGAATAATGGGTAAGTCATCAGAAAGATCATTTACAATGAGGACCGACTCAAGAGTAGGAGTTTCTAAATTGACTTCTCTAACCCTCACAATATGATAGATACACCCATTAGGAGCGGCAAATGGGTAGATTGGATTGGATTTGGATGAATTGAATATGGGTTGAACCAAAATGGGTTAATCCACCCATATAAAATATGAATAATATGAATTTGGCCAAATATGATTTGGGTAAAATAGTTTTAACCTATTTGAAACTCCTCTTTGTTTCTAGTTTCCTTGAGTAAGTGAAATTGGGAAACCAAAGTGAAAATAAATATTATCCCTTTCATGACTTCAATCTAGTTGTTTTTCTCGACAATACAAAATTAAATTACTTAACTTTAACTCATATTATTCAACATTTCTCCCAAATAATAACCATAATTTATGAACCAATCAAGTAATAATATTATAATACGATAATCGAAGTACAAAAATACAAGTCCAATAACATAAGCTTAGCTGCAATAGAGATAGATAAATATAATTCCATGAGTGCATCTTTTCTAAAACAAGAAACTAAACAAAACCTACAACATTTGTTCCTCAATCTATGATGGTACATCATCCAACAGTTAGCCCTTACTATAACAATGCTTCACTTGAAAGTTTCCCTTTCTCTAGGAGGTTGATGATCAACTCCAATTCACCTATGATCTTCTTCAACTCTGGTTGTGCACCTACTCTTCCAAATCTCAAAAGACCACATATTGGGTGGTTGTTGAATCATTAGAGAATGGACAAAGTTGAAGATCACATATCATAAATTGATTTACCAACATAAAAATGAATTATCTAATATCAATTTTAGAGTAAAACTCCAAAGGGATGTATAAAAATCTATGATAACTACACACACAATCTTAAGATTTTCAATATGAATTGGTGCATTCTTTCACCTCAATAAAGACCATGAATTAACAACATGGCGGGAATTGCAGTTCATTAGCTATAAAAATGTGTAACAACATAGCTGGCATACTAAGAGCACAATCTTGAAAAGTTTAGAATTTGTCGAGGACTTGGGAGAAGCAACACATAGTTGCACTTACTGAAGTTTGTTGCCTAGTGAGATCTTCTAGGAGTAATTGTAATGTTAAGAGAAAAGGAAACGAGGTTTACCAAGAAAACAAAAACACTATGAATTTTGCATATATTTATGCTCAAAGAAGAAATACATGAAAAAAAGAGTGAATTTCATATCAAAAGAAATGGTCAAATTATTGGGAACAAGAAAATAATCATTTCACTAGCCAAAAATTGCAGTTCAAGGTATGATCAGTTTGAACCAAGTGAGTCCTAATTATTTTCTTAGTAATAGTATTAAGAAAATAATTGTATGGCCAAGACATCATAAGACTGTATAATAGTTCATCCATCTAAAATTATTAACCCGTCAAGATTCAACCAAAACTGTGATAAAAACATGAATCAAGTGAGTAAGAATGCACATATAGCCATTGTACATTAAGGTTTCTTTTTAAGTTTTGTTCAAGAAGTATTCTGTCACGATCCGGACCTAGGGCCTAGAAGTGACATGGCGAATGGGAACCCGAGAGTCACTCAAACAAGCCTCAAAGTATCCAAATCCACATCATCGATTCGGAAGCACATTTAAATCGTAAACATATAGATCTAAGGAACGGAAAAGTATGACTCACGCTAAGGGGATATCATAGGGAAATGGATTAACTTGGAAACACATAGCACGTAGCACACAAGGACTAAGGGCGGGTAAGTAGGACTCACTCTATGGGGGCAGTACGGGGCTTAGGACCTTCCACACTCCCATTTCAACAATCATATCAATCGACGATTCCATAACATATACATGATAACCAATAAGAATAGGTAGACTTAGCAAAGCTTCATGTACCATACATAACGTAAGGAGTTGGCAGTAGTCTACAGGGTGTCCAGAAATGCCTCTACTTTAAGATAGGATGGGGGCCAAGACATGTCCTAGGCTCACCCACAATTAAGAAAGTAAACGTAAAACGATATAGGTAGAAGGAAGGTGGTTTGTCCTTAGAAGATAAAACTCACCACTAATAACAAATCTCCAAGTTCGAGCTAACCGGCAAACGGAAGATGATCATAGTCCTCAGTTCCTACATGGTGAGATCATGTAGGCAAAAGTATGTGTTAGTACAATTGAATGTACTAAGTATGCGAGCGTGTAATGCATATGACTTATTAAACCTGCATTTCAATGTTAGATGACACGGGCACATAATATAGAAAGAATCATATATGCAAAGAAGAATAGTATACAATATGCCATGAACTCTATGATGCATGAAATGTCATGATGCTCATATATAGTGGGGATGTGACCTCAACCGATAAGAGTAAGACCAAGCAAGCTATTACTTGGAATCCCGATGAAATCCCCTCATTGGTAAAGAGGTGGTATACTTGCCAAAGGTAAACCATACTTGACCTTATGGGCACCCTCATTTAGTATGAAGCAACCTTCCTTACGGGCTACCCCATTTCGGATAGGATTTTCACATATAACATATCATATCATATCATATCATACTTCATCTTACGGGCATCCCCATTTCGTATGAAACAACCTTCCTTATGAGCTACCCCATTTCAGATAGGATTTTAGCATAATCTATGCTAGGCACATAGTTCAAGGAAAGAGAGTGAACCCTGAATCAATCGGTGCTAAGTTGTCATCCCATGAGAATACATATACGTACATGTATACATGCTTTCAAGAGACAATAGTCATTTCCAATACTTTCAATGCACATTTAGGCTCAAAAGCAAAATATCATTCATAATAAATCATACTTAGGCTCAAATGCCAAATCATAGCTCTTAGTCAAAATACTTATGCATAGGAATAACTCATCTACATATACGGAATGGCGCAAGCACCCAAAATTCTCAAAGAGCCATAATTATTGACATATATGTGATCACATTCTTGTCATAACCAATATCTTATCAAAATCATATCATAGAACATAATTGGGCTTAACCCACTTCATAATTTCCATAAAATCCAATGTCCTTAGATACATATTCCATAAATGATGTGGAAATAACATGGGTAATTGAGATTTAATCCAAAATCAATAATATAATACGAAATTGAAGTAAATCCATAATTAAATCTACATTTAAGTCATAATATAAATCACCCACGCATAAATCAAGCTTTGAAGGGGACATGCATGTTCATAACTTCATAACTTCAAGGTAAATCATCATAATAGGATTTAAAGTAACTTAAAATCATAAATAAAGTAAGGCTCATGCATCAATTGAATTTATTAAACAATAATTCTCAAAACCCAAATTTAAATTAAGCAAAATTCCATGAAAATCAATTGAAAAGAGTTTGGGTCTTCTTACTAGAAAGGGACCAAGAATCAATCCCACATACCATAGTCTTGAAAGATGAGCTTGAGAGGGAATTGGTTTGAAAATGAACCCTAATGTGAATCCTTGGCTTGAGTTCTGAGAGAAGAGCTTAGAGAGGATCTTTAGGAATTTGATTTTTGAGTAAGAGTGTTTTCTGATGAGAATGAATTAAAATAAAGTAGTATCAGCTGATTTAGATGCTTAGGATAGGTGAAAAACCGCAAAACACTTTTAGAATAAACTATAATTATGTAAAATCCATTAATAAATTGGGTGGAAAATTGACTCGTCATGACTTCAATGACACTTACACGGCCCATGAAGCACTTCACTAGCTGTGAACAGTGCCCGTAAAACCATACTTAGACAAATTATGCCTGATGGAGGTCCGGAATTTCAACAATTAGAATTTTTTTACGCGAGGGTTGTCACACGGATGGCCACACGACTCGTGTGAAGATACACAGTTTGGGGAAGTGGCCATCACTTTACACTTAGGAAAATATTTGCATGAAAAGTTACGAGACGATGATTTCGTTTTTGGAAAGATTTTTACATCGGAAGCCACATGGTGGGCCACACGGCCTGCGAGCCTTCATACGGACCGTGAAGGTGGCCGTGTGACCACACTTGGCCCTAAATTCTTGGTTTTCCATGCTCAAGGCCATCACATGGACCTCCACACGGCCCGTGAAGTGTCACACGGTCCGTGTGAGGTCCCGGTGTGACGTGCCTTAGCTCAAAACTTCCTGTCAAGTCCTTGCACTAAAAAATAAGGCCAAGTATCCCCTCACTAGAGGCACACGGGCCATGTGACCTCACATGGACCGTGTGGGCCTCCCTTAAGTCGACACTTGGTCAAATTTTCTCAAGAGGCGACATTACAAAATCTGACAAGGACGCTAAAAAAAATTCGGGTCCTTACATCATCTCCCCCTTGGGAATATTTGTCCCTGAATGTGCAATACAAGGCTTGAAAAGTTTGACTTAGGACATGAAACATCCGAACACAAGGTATAATGCATAGTTCATCATTTGAAAATCATAAAGTCTTTAAAACCCCTATCAAAACGTATTCAAATCATTCAAAACATCATAAAAATCATTTTCGTGCACATGTATGCATGTCATATCATGAGACTCAAGAATGAAAGAATTAAGACCACTTAGAAGAGGAAGAACCTAATTCCTTAGGCTTGAGTAGATTGGAAAAGATGGGGATATCGCTTGAAAATATCTAATTTCGCCTCCCACGTAACACTCTCCATATTTTGATTCCTCTAAAGTACCTTTACCAAGGCCACATCCTTGTTACGAAGCCGCTTCACTTGCCTATCCAAAATCTCCATCGGGACTTCCTTATTAGATAAGTTCTCCTCAATCTCGATTTCTTCCAAAGGCACAATAGCGTCGGGATCCCCAACCAACTTCCTTAACATGGACACATGGAAAACCGAGTGTATGGAATTCAAGTCCGGAGGCATCTCCAACCTATAAGCCACGTTTCTGATCCGCTCCACAATCTCATAAGGGCCGACATACCGGGTGCTTAGTTTTCCCTTCTTACCAAAATGCATCACACCCTTCATAGGCGAAACCTTCACATACACCCAATCACCGACATGAAATTTAAGATCCCTCCTCCTAATATCCGAATAGGACCTTTGACGACGTAGGGCTGTCTTCAATCTTTCTCTAATCAACTTCACCTTCTCCATAGCCTCTAACGCCAAATTTGGGCCAATCAATGCCATTTCCCCAACTCAAACCACCTCACCGGTGACCTACACCTCCTTCCATACAAAGCCTCAAATGGTGCCATACCGATGCTAGCATGAAAACTATTGTCAGAGGCAAAAACTCTATGAGGGGAAGGTGGTCATCCCAATTACCCTTGAACACTAACAAACAAGCCCTCAACATATCCTACAAGGTTTGAATTGTCTTCTTGGCTTGCCCATCGATTTGAGGATGGAAGGCGGTGCTCAACTTAATCTTAGTACCAAGTCCCTTTTGAAACGACCCCCAAAAGTGAGAAGTAAATTGGGTGCCACAGTCTGATATGATAGATCCTGGCACGCTATAACCTCACCAACTCTCGAATGTACAACATTGCATAATCCTTGGCACTATAGATAGTCTTGACTGGTAGAAAGTGAGCCGACTTAGTCATCCGATCAACGATAACCCAAATAGAGTCAAATTGCTTTCGGGTCCGGGGCAATCCAACCATAAAGTCCATGTTCACATCTTCCCACTTCCAAATGGGAATCTCAATATCCTGAGTTAAGCCATCGGGCCTTTGGTGTTCCACTTTCACTTGTTGACAACTCGGGCACTCGGACAAGAACTTGGCTATATCCTTCCTCATTCCCTGCCACCAATACACCTCTTTCAAATCCTGATACATCTTAGTGGATCCCGAGTGTGTAGAATAATAAGGGTTGTGGACTTCACTCATGATCACCCCTCTAAGATCATCCATATTCGGAATACATAGCCGGTCTTGGTACCGAAGCGCACCATCTCCCCTTGGGAGAATAGCTCAATTTCCCTTTCAGCAACCAACTTCTTCAGTTCAACCAATGATGGATCTAAATCTTGCTTAGCTTTCAGATCAACCACCATAGAAGATTACGCCTCATTTTGAACATGAATATCACCCTCATTGGAATCAACCAACCTCACACCCAACCTAGCAAATCGGTGGACATCCCTTGGCAACTCTCTCTTCTCTTCTCCAATATGAGCCATACTCACTATAGATAGCCTACTAAGAGCATCGGCTACAACATTACCCTTGCTGAGGTGATATAGCACACTCATGTCATAGTCCTTTAAGAGTTCCAGTCACCTTCTTTGCCTCAAGTTGAGATCTTCTTGAGTGAACACATATTGCAAGCTTTTGTGATTGGTGAATACATTAACATGAACCCCATACAAGTAGTGTCTCCAAATCTTCAAGGCGAATACCACCGCCACTAACTCAAGATCATGTGTCGGGTAATTACGCTCATGCACCTTTAATTGCCTTGATGCATAAGCTATTACCTTACCATGTTGCATGAGTACACAACCCAACCCAATCTGCGAGGCATCACAATACACCGCGAACCCTTCTAAGCCATTAGGTAAAGTCAAGACAAGAGCTGATGTAAGCCGATCCTTCAAGGTTTGGAAACTCTTCTCGCATTCGTCCGACCACTCAAACTTAGCCTTCTTTTGTGTCAATTTAGTCAATGGAGATGCAATAGAGGAGAAACCTTTACGAATCTCCTATAATAACCGGTTAATCCTATAAAGCTCCAAATATCCAATAGAGTCAATGGTCTAGGCCAGTTCCTTATGGCCTCAGTCTTCTTCGGATCCACCTTTATACCATCACTGGACACCACACGGCCAAGGAAAGCCACTTTACCCAACCAAAATTCATATTTGCTAAACTTGGCATATAACTTTTTCTCTCTCAAAGTTTGTAACACCAACCTCAAATGATCCATATGTTCCCGCTCCCTATGAGAATAAGTGAGAATATCATCAATGAAGACTACCATAAAAATGTGAAGGAATGGCTTGAACACCCGATTCATAAGATCCATGAACACAACTGGAGCATTAGTTAAGCCAAACGACATCACCACGAACTCAAAGTTCCCATACCTTTTCCAAAAAACTGTCTTGGGGATATCACATTCTCTAACCTTCAACTGATGGTACCCAAAAGGGAGATCAATCTTATAGAAGTGAGTAGCCCCTTGAAGTTGGTCGAACAAGTCATCAATCCTAGGCAACGGGTACTTGTTTTTGATGGTCACCTTATTCAGCTGCCTATAATCGATACACATCCAAAGAGATCCATCTTTCTTGCTTACAAATAGTACAAGAGCACCCCACAGCGATATACTTGGCCTAGTGAGACCTTTCTTCAACAAGTCCTTCAATTGATTCTTCAACTCTTTCAACTCAGCTGGTGCCATACGATAGGTTTAGTATCCAGGAGAAGATCAATGCAAAAATCCACTTCCCTATCGGGAGGAATGCCGGGCTAGTCTTCGGGAAACACATCCGGAAACTCATTCACTATCGGAACCGACTCAAGAGTAGGTGACTCAGATTCCATATCCTTGACCCTCACAATATGATAAATACACCCCTTAGAGATCATCTTCCGGGCCTTGAGATAGGGAATAAATCGACCGTTAATAGCGAAGTCACTGCCCTTCCATTCAAGGATGGGTTCACCGGAAGGTTGGAACTGGACCTTCTGAGTTCTGCAATCAATAGTGGCATAGGATGCATACAACCAATCCATCCTGAGAATCACGTCAAATTCAAACATCTCGAGTTTCACAAGATCACACGGGAAGACTCTATGCAACATAGTAATAGGACAACTACAATAGACCCTATGTGCCACAACAGATTCACCCATGGAAGTGTAAACTGAGAAAGGATCCTTCAAAATCTGGGGACTCAAACCAAACTTAACATCCAACAGAGGGGTCACAAAAGGGAAATTGGCAACCGGGTCAAGCAAAACATAGGCATTAAAATCAAAGACTTTTAACATACTCGTCACAGGAGCCTCCTCAACCTCCTGACGGACATGAACAACATAGAACCTATTTTTCCTCGAGGTAGCACCTTAGGGAGCTCTTTGCTGGCCCTGACCACCCTGAGCCGCCTGACCTTGACCTCCTTGA
Organism: Solanum rostratum; assembly: GCA_029948455.1. Lineage (NCBI taxonomy): Eukaryota > Viridiplantae > Streptophyta > Magnoliopsida > Solanales > Solanaceae > Solanum > Solanum rostratum. The sequence continues at coordinate 65,461,938 of CM057045.1, read as the reverse complement.
GCACTCTTAGAACAATTGGCAATCTTGTGGTTCGTATCACCACACCCAAAGTAGGTGCCCGGATTCCTCCAGCAAGCACCCCTGTGGTGTTTCCCACACTTGTCACACAGTGGATACAATAGTTTGCTACCGCCTGGTGCCCTGGGAGGAGGCACTCTGGCATTAGCAACCCGAGCACCAGAATCTTGGCCGTGTGGAAGCAACCAAAACTGCCTTGAGAGCCGAAGAACCCACCGTTGAAATGGGCCCTCTTAGGATCACACATTTTTCTCTCCTTGAGTTTCTTCCCTTCGATCTGCTCAGCATATACCATGAGTCTAGAAATATCAATATCCCGTATAAGCATGGCTGTACAACATTCTTTAACAAGTAAATCAGAGATACCAGAAATGAACTTGTGCATCCTTGCACGAGGGTCAGCCACAAGTGACGGAGCATACTTGGAGAGTTTTGTGAATTTGAGGGCATAGTCCCTCACGCTCATACCTCCTTCCTTGAGGTTGACGAATTTGGTCATCTTGGCTTCCCTAAGCTCAAGTGGGAAGAAACGATCTAGGAAGGTAAACTTGAACTCCTCCCAATTAACAACATCACCACAAACCCTCTCCATAAACCACTAGGTGTACCACACCTGAGCCACATCCTTCAGTTGATAGGCAGTTAATTCAGCCAGCTCTTCAGAAGTGACCCCCATGACAACCAATACATTGTTGAGCTCATCAATGAACTCCTGAGCATCCTCATTAGCTTTCGACCCATAAAACTCACTATTGGAGATTGGTTCATCCATAGGCCCTCGAGGTGCTTGGTCCTCGTGGGGTCATCCTCGAGGCATATTCTGAAATGGAGCAATGACATTATCATGATAAGGGAAATCAAATTATACAAGTTATAGCACAATATATGACATGAAGAAGTGAGACAGTTCTTAGAATGTCTTCGTAGCCCCTCACTCATAAGTATGGTGCACCTTACACCCATGAATAGGATTCTACTTGATGCGGCATGTTGGACTCCAAGGATCATTTATAAACCTAGGGCTCTAATACCATCTTTATCATGACCGGACCTAGGGCATAGAAGTGACACGGCGAATGGGAACCCGAGAGTCACCCAAACAAGCCTCAAAGTATCTAAACCCACATCACCGATTCAGAAGCGCATTCAAATCATAAATAAATAGATCTAAGGGACGAGAAAATAGGACTCATGCTATGGGGATATCATAGGGAAAGGGATTAACATGGAAACACATAGCAAGTAGCATATAAGGACGAAGGGCGGGTAAGTAGGGCTCACTCTATGGGGGCAATACGAGGCTTAGGACCTTTCGCACTCCCATTTCAACAATCATATCAAACGACAATTCCATAATATATACATGATAACCAATAAGGATAGGTAGCCTTAGCAAAGCTTCATATATTACACATAACGTAAGGAGTTGGCAATAGTCTACGGGGTGTCCAACAATGCCTCTACTTTAAGATAGGACGGGGGACAAGACATGTCCCAGGCTCACCCTCAATTAAGAAAGTAAACGTAATTGTCCTTAGAAGATAAACCTCACCACTAATATCAAATCTCCAAGTTCGAGCTAACCGGCAAATGGAAGATGATTGTAGTCCTAAGTTCCTACATGGTGAGATCATGTAGACAAAAGTATGGTTAGTACATTTAAATGTACTAAGTATGCGAGCATTTAATGCATATGACCTTTTATACCTGCATTCCAATGTTAGATGAAAAGGGCACTTAATATAGAAAGAATCATATATCCAAAGAAGAATAGTATACAATATGCCATGAAGTCCATGATGCATGAAATGCCATGATGTTGATATATAGTGGGGATGTGCCCTCAACCGACAAGAGTAAGACCAAGCGAGCTATCACTTGGAATCTCAATGAAATCCCCTCACTGGTAAAGAGGTGGTCTACTTGCCATAGGTAAACCATACTTCACCTTACGGGCACCCCCATTTCGTATGAATCAACCTTCCTTAAGGGATACCCCATTTCAAATAGGATTTTCACATATAACATATCATATCATATCATATCATACTTCACCTTATGGGCACTCCCATTTTGTATGAAGCAACCTTCCCTACGGGCTACCCCATTTCAGATAGAATTTAGCATAACCTATGCTAGGCACATAGTTCAAGGAGAGAGAGTGAACCCTCAATCCATTAGTGCTAAGTTGTCATACCACGAAAATATGTATACGTACATATATACATGCTTTCAAGAGACAATAGTCATTTCCAATACTTTCAATGCACATTTAGGCTCTAAAGCAAAACATCATTCATAATAAATTGTACTTAGGCTCAAATGCCAAATCATAGCTCTTAGTTAAAATACTTATGCACAAGAATAACTCATCTACATATACAGAATGGTGCAAGCACCCAAAATACTCAAAGAGCCAAATCATTGACATATATGTGATCACATTCTTGTCATAACCAATATCTTATCAAAATCATATCATAGAACATAAGTGGGCTTAACCCACTTCATAATTTCCATAGAATCCAATGTCCTTAGATGCATATGCCATGAATGATGTATGAATAACATGGGTAATTGAGATTCAATCTAAATCAATAATATAATACAAAATTGAAGTAAACCCATAATTAAATCCACATTTAAATCATAATATAAATCGCCTATGGATAAATCAAGCTTTAAAGGGGACATGCATGTTCATAACTTCATGGCAAATCAACATAATAAGGCTTAAGCTAACGTAAAATCATATAAAGTACAGCTCATGCATCAATTGAATTTGTTAAACAATATTTCTCAAAACCCATATTTAAAGTAAGAAAAATTCCATGAAAATCAATTGAAAACAGTTTGGGTCTTCTTGGTTATAAAGGACTGAGAATCAATCCCACATACCTTAGTCTTGAAAGATGAGCTTGAGAGGAAATTGGTTTGAAGATGAACACTAATGTGAATCCTTGGCTTGAATTTTGAGAGAAGAGCTTAGATAGGATCTTTAAGAATTTGATTTTTGAGTAAGAGTGTTTTCTAATGAGAATGAATTAAATGAAGTAGTGTCAACTGATTTAGGCTCTTAGGATAGGTGAAAAGTCGCAAAACACTTTTAGAATAAACAAAAATAACGTAAAAGCCATTAATGAAACGGGTGAAAATTGACTCGTCACAACTTCACTGGCACTTACATGGACCGTGAAGTATTTCATTTACCGTGAACAGTGCCTGTGAAACCATACTTAGACAAATTTTGCCTGACGGAAGTTCGGGACCAAAATTGTCAACACTTAGAATTTTTGACGCGAGGGTTGTCACACGGATAATCACACGGCCTATGTGAAGATACATGGTTCGTGTAAGTGGCCATCACTTTACACTTAAGAAAATTTTTGCATGAAAAGTTACGAGCTGGTGATTTCATACTTAGAACGATTTTTACGTCGGAAGCCACACGGTGGGCCACACGACCCGTGAGCCTTCACACGAACCGTGAAGGTAGCCGTTTCAACACACTTGGCCCTAAATTCTTGGTTTTCTAAGATCAAGGCCATCATATGGGCCTCCACACAGTCCGTGTGGGGTCCCAGTGTGACGTGCCTTAGCTCGAAACTCCCTGTCAAGTCCTCGCACTCAAAAATAAGGCCAAGTATCCCCTCACTGGAGGCCACACAGGCCGTGTGGTCTCACACAGGCCGTGTGGGCCTCCCTTGAGGCGACACTTGGTCAAATTTTCTCACGGAGCGACATTACAAGATCTGACAAGGATGTTAAAAAAAATCCGAGTTCTCACATATTCTTGTTTTGTCCTGCATTCCATTCAACTTACCAAGAACTTCAAAATTTAGAGCAGAAGCATAAAGACCCCAACAGTTAGTTATATTAGAGATGCAAAAGATCAACTGAAACATTCTTAGGTAAATAAACTGAACCGTGAAATTCAAACAAGAAGAGGGATGTGAACTTTCCACCTCAATACTATACCAGACGACATTAAAGCCAACAGGGCTAAGAATAACAGAGCTAACGTCAGTAGTATTAAAACTTTCCACCTAATGTGAGCCAAGTTTAGCAAGATATGACTGAAGTTCCACCGCGATTTCATCATTATCAATGTCTAATCCATCAAAATCTAGAAAATTAAGACATTAAACTACAACTTGAGGTTATTGTAACATAACAAAATAAAATTGAAATATGTAAATAATGTCTTACCTTCTTGTCGATAAAGCCACTCTCTAGCATATAGCAGGTAAAATAGAACTTTGAAACTTTCCAATAATGCAACCTCCAATGCTAAAGCTAGATTCTGAAGCTACTATTGTAATAGGAATGCTTAAAACATCTTGTGCCATCAATGAGAGTTCTGAATACCTTCCTCTATTTTTCTTCCAATATGAAGTATGTGAAATTCGAAGAAGAGGAAGAAGATATATCGGGAATTTAGTCAATTCCTTTATTCCCTCAAGTTAATGGGCTTAAATAACTATTACAAATAATGTAAATAAGGAAAGAAAATAATAAAATATTATACAATTTCCTAACTTATTAGAGATTACTCTCGTATCTATACTATCTAATTATACCACATTTAAATATTCTCATATCAAAATTATCCAATTATACCATAATTAATACTCCCCTCAAGCAGGAGCGTATAAGTTAGATGCTCTTAATTTGCCACAAATATAGTGAATTCTAGATCCTTGGAGTGATTTTGTGAAAATATCCACCAATTGATCTTTTGCGTTGACAAAACTTGTGATGATGTATCCAAACTCAATCTTTTCCCAAATGAAGTGACATTCTATCTCAATGTGCTTCGTTCTTTCATTAAACACAACATTAGAAGCGATATGTAGTACAACTTGGTTGTTACAAATCAATGTCATCGGTTCAACTACTCCTATTTTCAATTCTCAGAGAAGTTGTCTAAACCATATAAGTTCACATGTATCTAGTACCATAGATCGATACTCTGCCTCTGTGCTTGATCTAGCTGTGATAGTTCCTTTTTACTTTTCCAAGATATTAGATTGCCTCAAATTAGAACACAATATCCTGAAGTAGATTGCCTGTCAAAAGGATATCCTTCCCAATTTGTATTAGAATATCCAACAATGTTGGTGTGTCCCTTATCTTCATACAATAAGCCTTGTCCTGGAGAACCTTTGATATAATGCAGGATACGAATCACTGTATTTCAGTAACTATCACAAGGAGATTGCAGATATTGGCTAACTAGACTAACAACAAAAGAGATATCTAGTCGCGTGATCGTAAGATAGTTGAGTTTGCCAACAAGTCTCTGGTATCTGTTAGGATCTTTCAAAGGCTCCTCTTGTCTTGGAATAAGCTTAGCATTTGGATCCATAAGATTGTCCATCTGTTTGCAATCCAACATACCAGTATCTTCCAAAATGTCTAAAGCATATTTCTTTTTTGTAATAGCAATACCATGGTCACCATTTCAATGCCTAGAAAGTATTTCAGCTTGTCCAAATCTAAAGTGACTTGAGAGTGTTGTTTGAGTTGAACAATACTTTCATGATCATCTCATGTGATGACAAATCATCAATATAAACAATTAAAATGATATGTTTGCCATGAGATGAATGCCTATAGAATACAAAATGATCAACTTCTGTTCGAATCATTCCAAACTGTTGGATTACTCCTCAAAAAAATTCAAACCATGCCCTGGTAAACTGCTTGGTCCATAATGAGATTAGCGAAGTTTACAAACTACTTTAGACTCCCCATGAGCAACAAAAACAGGTGGTTGCTCCATATATACCTCTTTAGCAAGTTCCCCATGGACAAATCCATTTTTGATGTCCAACTGAAAAATGGGCCAATAATTCATTGTTGCCATAGAGATGAGAAGACAAACAAATGCCATCTTGGCATTTGGTGAGAAAGTATCTCCCTAATTAATTCCATAAACCTGAGATCCCTTAACAACTAGTCTCGCTTTGAGACGATCAATAACTCCATCCGAACCTACCTTAACTGTGAATACCTAATGACAACCAACTGTAGTTTTGCCTTTAGGTAAAGAAGTAAGCTCCCAAGTACCATTATCATGCAAAGTAGTCATCTCTTTAATCATAGCCTGACGTGAACCTGGATAAATCAGTGCTTCTACCACAGTGTTGGGAACTTTGACTGTTGATAAGCTAGTAATGGAGGCATGACATGAAGGTGACAGACGATGATAACTTAAATTAGCATAGATGGGAGTTTTATTAGCAGTTGTTCTGGTATCTTTGCGAAGAGCAATAGAAAGATCATCTGATAAGTGATCAACCAAAGCAGCAGATAATGTTGGAGCGGGTAACGAGTCACCAGAATTGCTTTGTGTACCTGTATCAAAGTTAGAAATACAAACTGGACTAGCAAGTTTAGAAGAACGTTGAGGTCGTTGTTGATAGACCTTTTGTGTCAAAGGTGGAGTTAGGGTTAGAATGGTTGGAATTAGAAGGACTGATATGGCCTTTTTATTTTCTTTATTAGGAGAAAAATATGGAGAAGTCTCAAAAAAAGTAACATTTGCAGAGACAATGTACTTATTGGTAGAGGGATGAAATCATTTGTAACTTTTTTGTAGACGAGAATACCCGAGAAAGACACATTTATAAGCCTTGTGTTAAAGTTTATCTTTTCCAGGGGTAAGGTTATGAACAAAACAGGTGCAACCAAACACACGTAGAGGAAGAGAAAACAAATTTTGGTTCTAATAGAGGACTGAGTGTGGACTCTGGTACTGCAAAGTAGATAAAGGCATATGATTGATTAAATAACAAGTAGTAATAACGACATCACCCCAAAAAACGTAAAGGGACATGATTGTGAATGAGTAATGTTCGAGTTGTTTCAGTTAGATGTTTATTTTTTCGCTCAGCAACTCCATTTTGTTGAGGAGTATGTGCACAAGAAGACAAGTGCAATATGCCTTGGGATGAAATAAAAGAAGAGAGGAGTAGAGAAGTATTCTCAGACATTATCACTTATTAGCTTTTTAATGGAACTACCAAATTGATTGCAAATTTCAACAAAACAATTTTGAAAGATAGAGAATAACTTAGATCTATTTTTTATTAAAAATAACTATTCGCACCGAGAATAATCATCAAAAAAATCATAAAATAATGAAAGCCTAAGGAAGAACAGACATGACTTGGACCCCATATATCCGAATGAACAATGTCAAACATAGTGGTGGCCCTATTATTGACGCCGCTTTGGAAAAGAGGTACAAGTGTGCTTCCCAAGCTGGCATAACTCGTATTCTAACAAAGATGAACTTAATAATTTGGGGACCATCTTCTGCAATTTCAAGAGACTTGGATTACCAATTGACTATGAAGTAATTTAGAAGAAACAGCGGAAGTGAAAGGAACATGGGATGTTGGGATAGAAACCAGGCATAATCCTTATGACTCATGCCCTTTTCCAATCATCTACCCTGTACTCCATTTCTGCAAAAGAATAGAATCATCAAGGAAGGTTACAAAACATTTCAGGTTTTTTGTCGATTTGCTAATGGAAATAAGATTAAATGGATATTCAAGAAATAAGATTAAATGGATATTCAAGAGCAAAAAGGACTGATTTTAAACGTATGGAAGACAAAGGGTGAGTTGTGTCTATTCTTTTTATAATAGTCTTTATTCCATCAGCCAAAGTAACAGTAGAGAGGGTAAAAGGGGTAGAATGAGTAGAAAGAGTATTTTTGTTACCATAAATATGGTCAGAAGCACCAGAATCAAGAATCTATTGTTCCTAAAGTAAAGATTATGTGATACAAGCAAAAGATTTACCAGGTTGTACTGTGCAAGCAGCTGATGAGGTTGATGATTGTTGCTTTGATATTTGGTACTGAAGGTAATCATTATAGCCTGCTCCAGTTAAAGTGATAGATTGAGATGAGCTATCCTTGACATCAGGTGTAGAAAAAATATCATCTCCATTATGCGCCACATTCTCTATATGTCGAGGATGATCATCATTGCGTAGGGGATTATCATGAAGTAACTGATATTTTTTTTTTACATAACCTCCTTTATTACAATGAGTGCAATGAAAGAGAAGATACTGACATTCCTCTCTTACATGTCCTCCCTTATTACAGTGAGTGCAATGTTTATTGTTCCGCTATTTTTTTCTGTATCCACTAGTTTGGATAGCTATGCTAGTTGCATCATAGGAATTTACCTCTTGTGGTGCAAATATGATGTAGTAATCTTGCAAATACTTCTTCAAGGTAGGAAGAAATGGACTAGAAAGGATTTGGTCACCAACTGAGGTTAGGTCTGCTCGCAACCCAATCAAAGTCAAGACCTTAAAGAACTTGTCTCTTTGTCTCTCCTAATCATCCAATTTGTCAGTAGAAGGCATAAGAGAATCAAATTTGTCCTTTAAAGATTCTACCTGACCCAAATAACTTGTCATGTCTTGTTGATTCTGTTGTAAATGAACAATATCTGACACAACTTTGTAGATGAGTTGTTTATCATTTGTATACAAAGTTTTGGCTTTGTTCTACACTTTGCAATAAGTCTTACAAGACTGAAATAAATTTAACAACTTAGGATCAAGTGAATTCCATAAAAGACTACACAATTGTGCATCTATTTTAACCCAAGTAGGTATATCAGTTGGTCTAATAATACTGCTATTTTTTAGCAAGTGATCTATAAATCCTTGACCTATAAACCACAATTCTAGAAAGGCTCCTAAGAGGTGTAATTACCACTACCATCTAACTTTACTATTGTAATTGCAAGTGATAGTGTAGAGAAAACAATGGACTTAACAATCTAACTTGTAGGTCTGATTATCAGTTTGGTTATTAGTTATTTTTGTCACAAAAAGAAATATTGATGAATCAAAGAAGCAAAAGTCACAAAGAAAGAATCATATGTTAAAAATAAAAAAGACAGAAAGAAATGTATTTAGAAAGAATTTAGATGACCTGGAGAAAGATAAGGATGATACTCTACAATTTACTGATATGGTTGATTAGCAACCAATTGATCAATCTCTCTTTTTTCATTTTCTAATATACTAGATTCAAATAGAGGGCAAAAATACCCAATAACTCTGATACCATGTGAAATCGAAGAAGAGAAAGAACAGATATTGGGAATTTAGTTGATTCTCTTATTCCCTCAAGTTGGTGAGCTTAAATAGCTATTACAAATAATGTAAATAAGGAAAGAAATTAATAAAATACTATACAATCTCCTAACTTATTAGAGAATATTCTCATATCTACACTATTTAATTATACCATATTTAAATATTCTCATATCTAAACTATCAAATTATACCATAATTGACAAAGTATATCTAAATTTGAATTTACTTTATGGTCAAGTTTTGGCTTCTCTAAGTACAAATCTAATTGTGTCTTATCTCTACCGAACTCCAACTGATTCTCAAACACATCTAACTCCCTAGGATCATCTTTCATTTTATTGTTGCTTGTATCATAAACGTTCTCCCCTAAAAGAGAAATTGCAGTTGAAGGTATCAAGTATACTCTGAATAATAATTGTAAATAATCTATAACATTTTGAACCCTAGCATCAGTGGTCACATGATCTATCTTGAAAAACTAAAATTTCACAAACTTTAATTTATATCTAGTGTCAAGGACAATGACAATTGATAAAATTAAACTACACGACCTTCAATATTTTTTAAACTTCCTTAGATTAGTATAACCATATCATTCATAATTTGATCACTACTATCGTTTGCTTCCTTAGGCAACATTTGAATTTTTCATATATTTGGAAAATAAAAATTTGCAGTTGAATATTTATTTCTAAAAACTAATGTAGTAATCTCATAAAATGGATTGAAGAATTTAGTAATACGATCTACCCTTTTCCATTCCCCCTCGGAAAGATTATATTTAAACTCAATATCAAGAAACTTATATTGAATATAAGCTTGTTGGTAGAGAAGAGCGCTATCAAGCATCTGGCAAGTGGAATTCCAGCAAGTAGTTACATCTTGACGAAGCTTCTTTGAACACGATAACCTATGATTCTTAATGTATTCCACAAATTTTAATATTCTTTCTTTTGAATATATAATGTGCTTAACACTTTCTCTTACTTTTTCAATGGCTTCATCTATTTTTTTCAAACCAACCTTCACTATTAAATTCAAGATCTGGTCCCACAATGAATATGAAAGAACTTTCCATCACAGACTAGCAATGCATTAGAGATAAATGCTCCTTTAAGTGATCTACCACACGATTATTGCAACTAGAATTATTCAAAATTAGAGTAAAAATCTTCTTTTCTATGTCCCATTCCTTAATAAACTCAATAAGTAAAGGATCTAAAACTACACCGAAGTATAGAGGCGGAACATGACGAAAAATAAGCACTCTTTTTTTTTTTTTTTAAATTTTCAATTCAAATCAACATAATGAGCAGTTAAACATATATAATCGTTTGATGCTATAGAAGTCTACATGTCTGAAGTTAGCTAGATTTTATTGGGAATCATTGGAAGTTCACACTTTAAAAGTTCTTTTTCCCTGTCATATAATTTGAAAATATCAGCCTTAGCCGTATTTCTTGAAATAATTTTTACTTTTGTATTTTTAAGTATGAATGGATATCTCTGTTTCCTTGATGTTCAACAAAGCTAAATGGATAATTATGCCTTAAAATAGAAACATATACTTTCTCACGATAAATTATTTAATCAACGGGCACATATCTGTGTTCTTGTCTGTTATCCAAGTGCTTCACTATATGACACTTCATATTTGAAGTGCTAGCATTAGCTACAAACATTTCAGTACATATATGGCATTTTGCTCTTAACCTTTCACCGTCTCTAGTATGAGGCAATTTTGAAAAAGTATTTTAAACAATTGAAGTATTTCTTTTAGCTCATTTTCTTGAGATTAGTGAACTAATGTCACAAAAAGCCTCATTAGCCCCCATTTTGTCTCTGTCAAAGAAAAGAAGAAAGGAAAAATTAGTATCATTGATTAAGGACTTAAAATGTAACAAGATTGTTGAAGAAAGTTAAACTCAGAATCGCGATTTTGCTACTCCTCCAAGGTTCAAGGATAAATTGATGAAACAAAGAATCAATTCTAGCGCAAAGCTGAGAAGTACTCTTTCAACTAGGAATTTTAACACAAAATGCAGTAGCAAATTCATCACTGTGCTGGTGCTTTTTGGCTATATTTCAGCATAAATTAAGCACCATTTTGGTACTATTTCAGTATCAAAAAGAAGAAAGAGGAAAATATCCTAGTCATACACAAATGTATTGCATATCGAGAATAAAAGAAAAAAATACAACCTTTACAGATCAAAAAGGTCAAGTAAATACATACCTTAATAATGAAGTCTTTAACAAGAGCTATAGATAGAGAAAAGTTGAGCAATTTTAAGTTGAGAGCAAGAAATAACATGCAATATGCGACTCTATGTTGTGGTCTGTGGACTTGAGATTTTTGGGGAATTACTGAATTTGGGATTTAAGATTTCAACTTGATGGTCTTGTAATTTGAGTCATATTAATGAATTGCTTTGGACCTAAATGGGTATCCATATTTGACCATATTTGTATAGGCTTTAGAAGTTTGCTACAGGCCATATTTACCCACTTAAAAATGAGTGATTCAACTTATTCAATATAGGTTGAATGGGCTATTTCATGAATATGGGCTAAATTTATCACTCCTAACACCCCTTAGCAATCAACTTCTAGACTTTGAGACATGAAATAGTAGGCCCTTAGACATGAAATTGCTACCCTTTCATTCAAGAACCATCTTATTTAGAAATTGAAAATTAATCTTGACCCTACAGGTTTTACAATCAATAGATGTATAAGATATACACAACTAATTCATACCGAGAGTAAGGCCAAAATCAACCATACCAAGTTTAACAAGATCACAAGGAATAACTTTATGCAAGATTGACACGAGACAATTTCGATAAACTCTTTTGGCTAAAATGAATTCACCAACAAGAGTATACGTCGAAAAAGGGTCTAACAAGATTTCGAGTCATATATCAAATCTAATTGCAAAAAAGGAATTAACAAATAAAAAGTTGGCGCCCTGATCAAGTAATGCGTATACATCAAAATTAAATATCCTTAATATATTTGTAATAATGTCAGGAGTCTCTTCCACATCTTACCGTCTATGGACTACATAGAACTGATTAGTTCATTAGCCACCCCTTTGTTGAGCTTATCCATGTTGAGTAACTTGGCCTTGAGATCTAACCCACCACAACTCTTACAATCCTTAGCATGATAACTGGATTTACCACATCTAAAAACACACATCGGAGCTAGCCAAACATTTCTCTTTATAAGTCTTCTCATATTTCTTGCAAGTGGGGATAACTTGAGTACCCGAACCCCCTTCTTGGAGCTTGGGTTAGACCGCTTATCTTTGTTAAACCTTTGAGTAGGAGTGTTGAATGAACCTTGGCAAGGGTACCTTTTCCCACCTTAGGCCCTTTTATTGCCACCATTTCTGGACCTTTGGTGGGAGAACCCACCACTATCAACTCGAGCCTTCTTGAACTCTCTAGACCTCCCCCTTATCTTCTCATCATCCAGTTGTTTCGCATAAGTCATAATCCTTTAGATATCATCTACTTGACTATCATAGCCATCTTACATTCCTTAGATACCAAAGTTGAGACAATAGAGATAAACTTGCTCATCTTTGACCATGGATCAGAGATCAAAAGGTGTATACCTAGACATTTTGGTAAAAATTTGAAGGCATACTCCCTCATACTCATTCCTTCTGGCTTGAAGTTAATGATTTCTTGGATTAGCTTCCCTCAACTCCAAGGGAAAGAAACGATCAAGGATTTCACTCTTAAAATCTTCCCATGCAATAGGACTTAACTATAATACCTCCTAAAATATCTTAACTTAAAATTTCCAAAACTCCAGAAGAAATTGAGAAATTCTGTCACCATCAGAGATAGCGAAAGGGCATCTACGACTCGTAGATAGTCCTTGTGGTTCCACATGTCACTTCAAAAAATTTTAAGTTCCTAAGAGTCAATCCACGAACTAATTTTTTCGTAGAAGTTTCTAAGGACCATAGATGATGTCGTAGATGGAGCTCTAAGAGAGAATGAAGTTCCTTAAGTTCCATGAAGCCAAGTCTATGAGTCATAGACCAGGTCTCATAGTCGATCCCTCCATTAAGTAAGTAAGTTCCATTGACAAGGTCTATGACCCATGGTCTGGATCACAACTCATGGTTACATTTCATAGGTTGAAGTCCCAAAATCCAAGTCTCTGAAGTTTCGATCCTTAGACAGGATGATTGTTTTAACGGCCCGTAGATGGGTCTACAATCCATAGGAGGTGTTTCATTGACCTAGACTACTTTGCTTACTGGCAATCTATGAAAGCCATATACGATTTGTATATAAGGCTACAACCCGTAGATGGGGTTTTGTAGCCCTTTTCATCAATTTTAGTAATAGGCAGTTCCATTTTTTTCGGTCCTTTTCTTATTAAACCCTGTACATTTTAGGACAAAAAAACCCATATATAAATCTAATGGTACCTGAAACCTTATAATCACTCAGATTAATTTGACAACCCATTCAAGAGGAGTAAAACTAGGTTTTAAGCTATTCTATCAAAGTCTTCTAAATTCAAGCGAAGTTCCAATATTTTTTAGGTATGCAAGGCTATCATAGTGTTGGATTGAGTTCGTCCAGCACCACATGTTGTAATGACCCAAACTTCGTACGACCAATGAAGCATGGAAATTTGTTTCTGAAAATGTTTTGGACCAAGGTGACACTTCATGGGAGCCCTCACGAACCATGTGAGGTCGCACGGCCCGTGTGGAGCCTCCATGGAGTGGCCCTTGGTCTTTGGAGGATGTTTGGCCCTTAAATGTGGTGTTTTAGACTAAGGCACATCATGCTTGGACCTCTCACGGTCTGTGTGACACTTCACAGACTGTGTGGTGGCCTTGGCTTGAAATCCCACAATTTTGGGACCAAGTATGGTCACACGGCCAAGTTCACGGCTCATGTGGGGTGTCACGGCCCGTGTGGCCACCCGTTAGGCTTCTAGAGTGAAATTTTTCTAAGTATGGAATCACCATCTCGTAACTTGATCTTGGCATTTTTCTAAGGAGAGGGGTACGGGCAATGTCATGGCCCGTGTGACACTATACGACCCTTATAGCCTCCCGTGAAGGTAACTTCGTTGAAAAATTCTAAGTATGGGATACTAAAGCTAAAGATAAGTTCACTTTCAAGCCTTCAATTCAAGCTTATTTATGTTGTTTAAGGCCATCATGGGTCTCCTCCATCAAGTCAAGTTCAGAGGACTTTCAGTGGCTAAGTTTTTCGCAAGTATCGATAAAAGGGTCAACTTTAAATGGTCATATATCTTAGTACAAAAGAACTAGGTGTCACAAGACCTATCAAATTGAATCTCTTTGAATTAGCTTGACAACGCATTTGATTTCACCTTATTTCAAATTTGGTGCAAGAAGTTATGCTCTTTTTTGTGGAATCTATCTGGGCTAGATGGGGAGCCTTCACGGGCCGTGAAGAGCTTCACGACCCGTGAGGAGCTTCACTACCCGTGAAGCCAACCGTGTGAAGTTCCGTTTAAAATTTGAAGGGTCGTTTTATTAAGGTGTTTTTGATATTTTGACCCATCCCCAAGGCCTTTAAGACCTTTTAAACCCCCTTTATATGCCTAAACTTCTCCTACACTAATTCTAAACCCTCATTCAAGACTAACACTTAGTTTATAGAATTAGACTCTCAAAATTCTCTCCAAGTCTCTCCTTTAAGATTCAAGCTAGGATTCAATTGGGTTTTCAACTTCAAGCTAAATTCTTCTCAAATTCCTCTTCCTAATCAAGGTATGTGGGATTGATTCTTGATCCCTTTCAACCAAGAAAACCCAAACTCTTTTCAATTGATTTTCATGGAATTTTGCTTACTTTAAATATGGTTTTTGAGAATTATTGTTTAGTAAATTAAATTGATGTATGAGATGTACTTTATCTATGATTTTAAGTTACTTTAATCCCTATTATGATAATTTAAATTGAAGTTATGAACATGCATGTCCCATTTAAAGCTTGAATTATGCATGGCTAATTTATATTATGATTTAAATGTGGATTTAATTATGGATTTACTTCAATTTTATATTATATTGTTGATTTTAGATTGAATCTCAATTATCCATGCTATTCCCACATCATTCATGAACATTGGAATTTATGAAGTTGGTTAAGCCCAATTATGTTTTATGATACGATTTTGATAAGGTATTGGTTATGACAAGAATGTGATCACATATGTCTATGGTTATGGCTCTTTGAGCATTTTGGATGCTTGCACCATCTTGTATATGTAAACGAGCTATTCCTATGCATGAGTATTATGATTATGAATTATGGTTTGGCATTTGAGCCTAATGTGCATGGAATGGATTTGAAATGACTATTGTCTCTTTGAAAACATGTATATACATACGTATATGTATGTATTCTTGTGGGATGCTGACTTAGCACCAGTGGATTGAGGGTCCTCTCTCTTTCCTTGAACTATGTGCCTAGCATAGGTTATGAGAATTCCATTCGAAATGGATGATGTTCCCATAAGGAAGGTTGCTTCATACGAAATAGGTGATGTTCCCGTAAGGTAAAGTATTATGTGATATGATATGCTATATGAAAATTCTATCCGAAATGGGTGATGTTCCCATAAAGGGGTTACTTCATATGAAATGGGTGATGTTCCCGTAAGGTGAAGTATGGTTTACCTTTGGCAAGTAGACCACCTCTTTACCAGTGAGGGAATTTTATCAAGATTCGAAGCAATAGCTCGCTTGGTCTTACTCTTGTCGGTTGAGGTTACATCCCCACTAATATGAGCATTATGGCATTTCATGCATCATGGACTTCATGGCATATTGTATACTACTCTTCGTTGGATATATGACTCTTTCTATGTTATGTGCTCTTGTCATTTAACATTGAACGCAGGTTTGGTAAGTCATACGCATTGCATGCCCGCATACTTAGTACATTCAAACATACTAACACATACTTTTGCCAACATGATCTCACCATGTAGGGACTGAGGAGTACATATATCCATCGCATGACGTTTAGCTCGGATCTCAAGTTTGCTTGTTGTGGTAAGTCCTATCTTCCAGGGACAAGCCACCCATCCTCTACCGATGGTGATTTTGTTAGGTTATTTATAATTGAGGGGGAGCCCCGAGAATGTCTTGTCCCCCGCCCTATCTTATGACTAGAGGCATTGTTGGACATCTTGTAAACTCCTTTACGTTTATATGCTAAGTGTTATGTTGGAGATTATGTTATGGCTTGGTTACCCATTGAATATTGTCATGTGTTGTGGTTATGAGTCTTATGACATGATGGTATGATATGATGCGAAAGATCCTAAGTCCTGAATTGCCCCCCTAGCGTGAGTCATACTTACTCGTCCCTTAGTCTTTATGTGCTACGTGCTATGTGAATCCATGTTAATCCTCTTTCCCTATGATATCCACATAGCGTGAGTTCTACTTTCCCGTTTCTTAGAATTATGTGTTTATCATTTGAATACGCTTTCGAACTGATGATGCGAATTTGGATACTTTGAGGCTTGTTTGGGGACTCTCGGGTCCCCATTCGCTATGTCACTCCTAGACCCTAGGTCTGGGTTGTGACACATGCCTAAGTTTCCGTTTTGAATAAGTGTTGAATTGAGGGGCCTAGATCAAGACAAAAAGTTAAAATATGACTTTTCTTGTAGTTGGGGACAGGGGTTAAGCGTCTGATTCACCAATGAACACTACATAAAAGAGGTAAATTCATTTTCTCACCCGCTTATAATTGATTGGAGACTTATCCCCTAGGTCCTTTCCCTACAGAATGGAATCCCAAGGGATCTTTCTTAGATCATATTTGCTTTCCCTTACTTCTGAATAATAAAAATCTAGTTTTTAAATTTCAATTGAGTTAATTCTTCTTCTATTGAATTCCATATATTTATGCACTAGAATTATTATTATTATTTGACCTCTCATGCCGTTGGAATTGTTGTTCATGGTTACTTTCCCATGAACCCTAGTTGAGTTAATGATCATGACTTTCATGCATTATTTGGTGTTGAGATTCATGATTTTCATGTATTACATAAAGTATTAAAGTATTATTTTAGATCAAGATTATGCATGTTTTGAGTAAAGTTGATGGCTTTCATGCATAAAGTCAAGTATTATTTTTAAAATGAGATGATGCATATTTTAAATGAGTTTTGATGAAATCGAGCATAGAGTTAAATGATATTTTAAGGAAGAGTTTCCATGATGATGTAAATAAATTTTCAAATTATATTTATAGATGGAGAGGATGATGATGTTTTGAGATGAGCTTGAGCTTTTGAGTTCCAATGATACTAGATGAGACAAGAATATGAACACATATTTGGGGAGGAGTATTAACACCAATTTGGCTAAGAGTATAATTATCTCAAACCCCATAAACTATATTGCTAGCATAGGATGAGAAGGGTCATTCCTCTGAAGTTTTTATAGAGGTTTATATGGATCCACGAGTCAAGTTTGTGTCCCTTACCCTGACAACATACTGGATGATTGTGGTAACAATAGCAGTTCATTATACCATCATTTTGCTCATTGGTGGTGGTTGTCAATTATAAAAAATCTCTAAGAGTAAGAGTATATTATTTCACTGAGTTGCATATGCATATTGAAGATTTATGAGACCATTTGATGAAAGTATTGTTTATACTATTTTTTTTTACTTGCATGTTGTATTCATGTTGAATTAATCTTTCTTTGAGTACCTTTGATGCATGTTGTTCTATTCATTCATATTACATATTGTAACTTTCGCGTAATGATGTCATTCAATGTACATCTTTTCATAATGCATATATAGGTGTTAGGGATCCTCAGCAGATGATTCCTTGAAGATTTCAAGTATTCCATGAGTTTCAGTGAGTCCTCCTAACATTTGGAGGATGCCTTTTTGCTTCAATTTATGTCTCTCTTTTATTACTTGAGGTAGTGTTGCACTTGTCTTGGCACCTTTATAGTTGTTAAAGGCTTCATAGACAAAGTCAATTAATGTACTTAGGGTCTATTTGAAAATCATATTTATTGATATAAAGTTGATTTCTTAAGTTATTTGATTATTGATTGTGATATCCCCAAGCCCACATAATTAATTATTTGATTATATAGAGTTTCTAAAACCCGAGTATGTGACAAGATCAAGTGGTTCACTTGGGAAACAATAATGATTTTTGAGTGACGACCAAGCTAAGGTACCTTCTCAGGGCATGACACCTGACTCTTCAACTCTTTCTCCCTTCCTTTAGTCATACTATACCATTATAACACCCTTAAGTTCATAGATCACTAGCTTAGTCTTCTCATCTGGAGACACCCCATGATAGCCACAACTCAATAAAATTCGTTAATAAACTCTTATGGATCTTTATCTACTTTAGAACCATATAATTTGGGAGGATTCATCCTCATAAAATTCACACATTAATTGTTGGGGTAAGCACATTAGAAGGAGGAGTGACATCTTGGTTAGCTTGATTGGATACAACTTGAGCCAACATGGTGATAGCAGTTTGAAACTCCATATTTGGCACTTGATCAACAAGAAGGTCATTTGTATCTTGAGAAGCTTGGTCCTTATTTGCAGTAGTACTCTTCTCAGAGGCATTGTGTGAAAAGCGCAAAGAACAATCATTGGAGATAGGAAGTCATAGGACATACTCTATAGAACGACATGAATCATGAAAGAAGTGAAAGTTCTTAAAATGTCCCATACATTCCTATTCATAGGTGTAACACACTTTACATCGATAAATAAGACTCTACTTGATGTGGCATGTTAGACTCCCTAGCTAGGATATTCTAAAATCTTGTGCTCTGATACCAAGCTTGTCACAATTCAAACTTGGTCCTAGGCATGACACGGCGATTAGGATCCCCAAAGGAAGCCCAACTAAGCCTTTTAGCATAACATAAGAATTCATAAGGTATAAGCATACAAAAGATATTCAATAATAAAGCTGAATAAGTCTCAATAGCAAGGAAACAATCAAGTCAAATGTAGACAATATAGACTCTTTATACTTTGTCCAACAAGTCTCTACATTAGTCTAACATGGCAGGGGCTAAAACATGTCCCTATCTCACCCTCAATGAAAAGAAAGTAATAGTCTCAAGAAGAACAACTAGGATCATCAAAAGTAAAGTCATATTTGGATAGACCTCGAATTATGAGGACTTACCAAACAAGCAAATCTTTAATCACCAAGCCAATCCGAAGAGTGAAGTGCAGGGTGAACATCCTTCCTTATATTATGAAATAATATAGGCAAAATATGTGTTAATACATTTGGATATGCTATGTGGGCAATGCGTAGTAAATGTGAGTGATAAAGTACATGATAAGAAATACATGACCACGAGTAAAATAACATGAATGGACATGAAAGATGCATAAGTAAATTCATAAAGACGATGCATCAATGCACAGTACAATAAACATAAAATAAATTTTATTCATATTATATGAGATATCAACTCTAAACCAACAATAAGTCATGTGAGCTACAACATAAAATTCAATGTAACCCCTACATTGAGAAAGGGAGAGGATACTTGCCAAGGTAGACTCCATCATGATACTTCCATTCATTCATTTATGGGGCCAAATGTGGATCCACTAGCCTAACTTATAATACAACCTATGGTGGCACATGGTTTTAGAGAAGAGGTTTCTACTAGAATTTCCTTAGAAGGATAACCTTAACATCCTTTGGACCGAACCACATCTCAAGCCTTCTCGGTGCTAAGTCCAGGGCTGGAGTAAGGGAAGAAGCCAAATCTTACAGATTGTAAGTTAAAATAATGATCAATCATAAACTTAAAATTCATTTAGAGTAGCTCCTTAAACCTTGGGTAATTCATTCATGTGAGAATCGTCCTTATCACAAGTAGAATCCATGATTAGATGAGAATACCTTCCACCAACTTTCAATTATTTATTAATTCTTTCCTTCATTTGAAGAAAAGACTTCAAAAAAATCATAATTGAATAGCTTTCACAAATACTTAAAAGAAGTCCTTGTTATTCATGTTCATGATTCATTTAAAAGCTAGGGTAAATAATTGTTTTAATGCCAATTCAACCCTTAAACATGCAACTCAATGAAATTATGCATAACCATGAAGAATTAAAACAACGAAAAAGGACCCAAACTACCCTCGAACTATTGAAAATAGTACAAAAAATGCCCTTCAACCACCTATTGGGCCTAAAAATGCTCTTATCATCCACCTTTGGGTCCAAAAATGCCCTTCATCCACTCTTTTAGCTCACTTATACCCTTTTTTCTTTTTCCCTTTTTAAATATTTATTATTTTCTTATGGAATAAAGTAAAACTCCATCCTCAATTCTTTTTTACAAAAAAAAACATCTTATAATTTTTTTTATTTTTTAAAGTTTGTTTTAGGGTTATAAAGAAAGATATTATTTTGATTTGGACAAAATATGTGAAAAATCTAATTAAAAAAAAACTAGTAGTTTTATTATAGTTTTTTTTTTAATTAGGGCCATGAAGAAGATATATTTTTTGGATTTAATAAATTATGGGGAAAAATATTTTTTTAAAACTCTTAAAAGATCTAAAGATACAACAATACATATTTGAAATGTTTTAAAAAATCTGCACGTACTTGTATTTTATTTAGTCAAAATAATTAATCTTTTAAGAATCGAAGCGGTTTATTAAAACCGACTTAGCTTTCTTTAATTTTTTTATCTAATCAAATTTGAATAGTTTAAGTTATTTTTTATTGTGACGTTAAAATGAACTTACTCTCCAGATAAATCAAAAACTTAATTTTTCATTAACTTTATATATTTTCAAAAAGTTTTCTTTTTTAGAAAGCTAAATCGATTTATTATTTTAATAAATCACTTTGATCACTTTTTTTAAAAGTCACTTTGATCCTTAAAGAGATACATTATTTCAGAAAGAAATCTAATAGAGACGGGGAGTTATTTATTCCATAAGAGAATAGAACATAATAAGTATTTATAAAAGAAAAAGAAAAAAGAGAGGGTTATTAGTTTCAAGGGTATAAGTAAGCCAAAAAAGTAAATGAAGGGCATTTTTTGACTCAAAGGTGGATGACAAGGGCATTTTAAGCCCAATAGGTGGATGAAGGATATTTTTTTTTTTACCATTTTCAATAGTTTGAGGGCATTTTAGGCCCTTTTCCGTTAAAACAATCAGAATCATAATTCAAAGAACCCACTAAGTAACTCATGAACCCTAGATAGCCTTGTACAGAAAAATCACTTTAAAACCATCAATTTCATGCAATTGGTATAAGTTGATATCAATATAGATCAATTATCATAAAATAAATCTCAATCTATGCAATTAAGATAAAAGCATAAAAAACGCTCATGAAAATACATATATTTGAAATTAAGAGATTTAGTTGGAAATTCTTGGGCTCCATGGGTGGAAGGTACCAATATATGAATGCTTCACGTACCTTAGACAAAATTTATGGAAGAAAGATCTAAATTTGGAGTAGGAAAGCTTGGAACCCTAAATTGAAGTCTCCAATGGAAGCCTTGGGGGGAGAAAACATAGAGGAATTTGAGTAATTTGAAAGTTTGGGTGAGAATGGTGAATTAGTAGTGATTGAGACGGCTATGAGTAATTATTGATTTAAAACAATATAGTTTAGGACTTAGGGTAGGAGGAAATGATTAAAAAAAACCTTTACTAAGAACTATCAGGGGGAACCATGAGTTCGATCTACGAGTCATGAAACCCATCACAACTCGTGGAAAGGTTTCATGGAAGTCAGAATTGACTTTCTCTATTTCTGAAGTCCACGTATGAGACCCTCATCCTATGGACCATCCCTTGTTTTATGACTTGTAGATAGGTTTCGTCCTGTCTGTTTTCCAAAGTACTAAGAATTGAAATTTGAGACTAAAACCATGTTCATCATCTATAGCTCGTAGCTCCTTCTACGGGTCGTAGATGCCACTCTTAAGTGTCCCCAATACTTGGTCAAATTTCCCTTTCTCGTCATCTCATCTACGAGGCATACGTACGACTCGTACATTTTGGTACAGACTTGTCCTGTTGGTTTGTAAATCAACTCCTGAAATTTGTCATTTTCCAATTCTAGACCTTCATCTATGGCGCATAGACATTTCTATAGCTCATAAAGAGCCCTTGTGGTTCTATCAATCTTTTTAAGAAAAATTCAAGTCACTAGTTCATCCAGGAAGCCTTCTACGACTCGTGATTTCATCTACGAGTCGTAGTTGGCCCTAATAGAACCTAGTAATGATCAACATTTTCTACGACTTTTTCTTGTTCCGACTTTTCAACTTACGGAGTATTACAAATGAGGTTTGTTTATTTAAACCTAAGTTGTTTGTACAAAAAATCTAAAGCGACCAAACCTAATAAATTTTTTATTTGAAGAATCAAAATCGATAGATATATATTTAATGGACCATTTTAAACCTACTACTATAGATAAGGAGCTATTTATAATCTTTTCTCCATAATATCCCTTTTGAATATCAAATATCATATCGAAATCAAATTTTTTATTACCTCATACGGTATATAGCATATAAAATTCATATACATTATTATCATACTAGCAAACATATAAAATAAAGTAATTATTTGAATGTTGAAATTTTGACTATTCTATTTTAATTGAAATATCTTTTTTAAGTGATGGATTAACTAAGTAATTGCTTGTATTTTATTTTGAATATTTCTATATGTGTAAGGTGTTAATGTGATATAATTAAGATCTTTTTTTGAAAATTCAAAATCCTAATTCTCTATTATAAGAGTATAGGTAAGTTGCCTTAGCATAAATATCAAAATTAAATTTTTAAAAAAATGAATCTCACCAAATTAATTTGATATAATCATGATATAGTATTTTTAAAAATAAAAAACATCAAAATTTAATGCACATCTCTACTGAAAAAAATTATTTGGCGTGAGATATAAGTATTATCAGTTGTGTGAGCCTTTATTTATATGACAAGTGTTAAAAGCAGAACCAACAACTTACTAATATGACCAAGTTTCTCATACTCTTTTTTATTAAATGGAAGGTGGAGAAGAAGACGATGGAAAGTATAGTTGGAATAAATTAATTTATACGAAGATAATTTTAATTTAATATTAATTTATTGAAATTTATCAATTAAGTGATATTTACATACTCAATAATTTAAGTATGAAATTAAAAAATTGAGATAATTTAAATATATTTTTATCTTGTAAATAAAGTTTTTTTAACCAAAAAATCAAAATAGAGACGATAAAGAAGAAAAATGCAATCATGCAGTCGGGTAATATTTGGAAACATGCATCTATTGGCTTATGTTTCCTTACGAAATAAAAAATATGAGGAGAAAATAAAAAATTAAATTTTACATTTTAATTAAAAGGCATTTCTAGAAAGATGTAGATATATCTCTCTATCTAGTGGCTGAATAATTTTGAGGTTCAATTTATAGTGGTTCTTGAAATTTTGTTCCCATAATTAAACTCAGCCTCATGACTTTTTTTTTTTTTCCTTTTTCCATTATCTCTTATTGAACTGTTGATTAAATCTTTAAAACAAAAATCCCTAAATTATATATTTTGTAAATATCCAAACAAAAAGAATCTTCCTCATTCTCAGGAGACCCCAATGGCAAAGAAGGAAAATACAAGATATGAGAAACAAACTACTCCCTGCTTTCTTTTCTTTTTGGTTCGTCTCAAAAAGAATATCACATTACTTAAATTGAAAACAATTTATCTTTAAAATTCTTTTTTAACCTTTATTAAATGATTTTCAACTACACAAATATTTAAGAATAGAATAATTTTAGACCACAAGTTTATAAAGTCTTTCTTTTTTTCTTAAATATGAAGACTATTTTTAAATTTTATTTTTGTTATGTGTTGGAAGAAATCCCACGTGGTATAAATTCAAGTATATTCCAATATGTCTGGAACACTTTTTGGGTTTGCTTGGTTTCTGTTTTTCATTTTTGCCATCTCCTTTAAAATCACTGTCAGTATAAAATTTATGTTCTTCTACTTTTATTTCTTTATTATCAACCTCAATTTAATTTTATCTTTGAAAAAAGAAAAAGGAATCATGAAAAATGACAAGCAATATTATCCCTGGAAATTGGAATTGATTTGTGTGCCATGCCATACATAACCAACTCAGAAGGGTAAATGTGGAAATTCCTTAAGATATCACAAATGTTATTCTTTCCCTCCCAATGAGTCAAAATCATGGTTAACCATGTTGCAAGAAGACTTGCCACCATTATTGATCATGCCATTCTAATATCGTCCACATATAATTCTTCTAATTATTTTTGCCTATTCATACATATTTTTGTATATTAACTCCTTCACATAACCAATTTCCATTTTGATGTCAGAAATTCTTTGAACTTTCAGCTCTTATAAAATAGAGGTATGCAACTTTTTTCTCATCATATACTCTTTAATTAGTTGTATGTTTTTTTTTCTTTCTATTATATATGTGCTATGAATCTTGATATTTAAGTTGGAGGTTATGTTTAAATTCGTTTTCTTGATTGCCCTTCTGTTTGCTGTAATTCTTTATTTGTTATATATAGCAGGGGACTTTTTAATTTTGTGTTTATCAATTAAAGAAAATTCTTCTCACAGTATGCAAATTTTGCTGATTTTCTCTAAGTTTATGCTTAGGTGTGACCTTATCTTGGAGATGTTAAGTGACAATTTTCCATTTTTGGAATAGTTACGGAATCTCCATGAATAGGATCAAACCTTATTCCATATTCATATTACAATCAGTCTTTTTCATAATAATATTTTATTATAACAGTCAAGTCTTTCTTTTTGACTCAATTTTTTCATGTTATTGTTATATATCTCCCCTGTCTTAATTTTCTTTTTAGTCTGTTCAAAAAAGAATGTTTCTTTTTCTTTTGCACGACATGTTATCATTTTGTTACCATTTACATATCTTTAATTTAAGATTCAAAACTCTTTTTTATTGAAGAAGAAGAAGGATGAGTTCAAACTTAGTGTTAAAGCCCAAGACACATGACATGTACATGAGTAAATTACTAAAAGAGCAGCAGTTTGTAGCAAAGTACCCTTGTGGTGGCATCCATGTGAGTCGTACAAGATGGAGTAAAGTGATTAAGTGCCATCAACAAGAGCCTAATGCCACCTTTTCAAGTTCCCCAACTCCATTAAGAAAGCAAAATGTTCCACCTCAGGCAATTCTCACTCCTGTTTCTGAACCTACATCAACTGCTAAAAAGGTACTCACTTCATTCGCCTTTCAAATGATGTATATTATTGGTCTAAGGTTCGAATCCAAAAACTCTAGTCCACAATTTATGGTGCTACATATAGTTTTATTACAGTCATTTCAGATTAATATTGCAGAAAGTATTACAACTTTTTTTTTTAGTTCAAACTGATGTATAGTGGTATTTAAAATAATATAAAGTTTTTGTTTTTAGTGTATTGAGGTTTAGTTTTTGTCCTTTTAAATTTTAATCCATTACTAAGTCCTCATAAAACTCTATTTATGCTTTAGTCAATCTTTGATAATCAACATTATAATTTCAACAACTTTAAATATGATTGGATATCCTTGATCTTGGAAAAATATCTCGACCATAAGTATTTGTAATAAGAATATTTCTTTCTTCATTTTGCAGTAAATCCAACACTTATTTTCCTAAGTTGTAGCAACTGTATTTTAAAGAAGATATTCTTGTCAAAATAACTAATATATCTTCTCATTAATTTCAACAACTTTTCTTTTAGCTTCTACAAATATGAATTAAATAATTCAAGAGAATTTAAAGATTTTCTTTATTTCATCTTGAATCCTATATTAATTTGGATGTTATTATATTTATCTTCTCGATTTGAATTTTTAATCATTCCAAATATAGATATTTTTATAAATTTGAAACTTATGACATATTTTGATACTCCATAAAAATTTAAAAACCTTTGTTAAGTAACAAATCAAATTTGATCTTTTCCTTTTATTGAGTATATTTCTCGTATAAAATCATACTATATATTATTCATAATTTTTGCACCTCGATTGGGGCAAGTTTCCTTTTGTATCGTATCTCATAGCATCCATCTTCTTTCTAGTATTTGTTTAGGTCTTCACCAAAATAAAACTTTGGATCTAATCGTAATTTAATCGATTATCTTATTTAAAGTAAAATAATAAATATTCAAAACATATGGATAAATAATATAATTTTTTAAATTTAAAATATCTAATAAAAACACTTTATTACATATTTAAATAAAATTTAATGTAAAAATGTAGAGATATTAGAAGTTAATGATTAATAAGAGAGGCTTCACCGATTAAATGGAGTCGGTTGAGCATTAATAAAAAGCTTGACCTTCAATTGCACGTGTTCTGCTGAATTGATTGTTCAGGCTTCATTTGCCAACGCCACGTTTTGCCTATATATAAAGTTTGTCATTTCAATCATTTCTCTGTCAAAATTGTTCTTTGAATTCTATCACAAACACAAGAGCATGCAGGTATCCATTAATTTCAATTCCAAACTTGTAATAACAGGAGAATTTCAAAATATGTAACTGGACTTTTTATTGTTGAATTTCAATTTTATGTTTGGTGGACAGAGAGTTTATACATTTGGAAAAGGAAGAAGTGAAGGAAACAAGGGCATGAAGTCCTTGGTAAGTTTATTTTCCATCTTTTTTGTATAGTATAGTGTTTCTGTTGTCATGAAAGTGTAAATCTTGTATATAAACTTTTATGTTTTGATAGTGTGAAGTTTCAGTTTATTATCAACTTTTGTATTTGTGCTGTAGCTGGGAGGGAAAGGAGCAAACCTTGCTGAAATGGCAAGCATTGGATTGTCCGTGCCGCCTGGGCTTACTATATCAACAGAAGCATGCCAGGAGTATCAGATTGCCAAAAAGCTTCCACAAGGATTGTGGGAAGAGATACTGCAAGGATTGGCAGTTGTAGAGAAAGATATGGGGGCTTTCCTTGGAAACCCCTCCAAGCCCCTCCTCCTTTCCGTTCGCTCTGGTGCTGCTGTAAGTCTATCTTAGGCCTTCATTTATCCTACTTCCTCATGTCTCTCTCTGTGGAAAAAATCATTTTAAGAATAGTCACCTGATGTATGCATTTGTTGAATATCTAATAACTGGTGCATATTTTGTGTTCTCAAGAGGTCCCTCTTTTGTTAAGTGTCTCTAATCTAAACATCTTTTGTGGAAAATGCAATGAAAATCTCTAAATGGATAGTACATAAGCTTTAGTGGGCGTTTGGCCAGGTTTCATATTGTTGAAATTTGAAAAAAAATAGTTTTTGTTTTCAAAGTAAAAAATGATATTTGAAAATTGGAGTTGCTTTTGACTTTTTGCGAGTAATTTGAAGTGAAAATACCTTTTCGTTGCTTTTCAAATTCTGGAATTCAACTTCAACTTGAAATTCTTGAACTTTACTGTCAAACATGATTTTAAAGTGAAAAATTTTAATGGCCAAACACCTCCTAATCTTTTGAGTTGGCCAATTTGAGAATGATCCTAAGTTCAAGCTAAGCTGTTAGATTCCTACATCGGTAGTGGATGGAGTACTTGGTCTCCTTATATGTTCTTAGACAATCCTCATCTTTTGAGCTAACTTTTTGGATCGAGTTAAGTCCATTTCTTATCATAGGTCATTATGCATGTTAGTCCATTTGATGAAGTTTATGCAGTTCTCTTAATTTCTATATCATACTAATGCTTATTTTTCTTGATTTATGTATAGATTTCTATGCCTGGGATGATGGATACTGTCTTGAACCTTGGACTCAATGATGAAGTAGTTACTGGTTTGGCTGCCAAAAGTGGAGAGAGGTTTGCTTATGACTCGTACAGACGATTTCTTGATATGTTTGGAGATGTGGTGAGTATCCTCATCAGTGCCTTTTTCTCTTTTCCAATTTTCCAACTCTTGTATCAATATCCTTCTCATTCAACTTTCCTACGTTTCTTGAAAATGAACACTAATGCTTTTTATGGTCTCGTTGTAGATTTTTATCTCCTGTGGTTCTAACAGTGCTCTGTTTGATTGAAGGTAATGGGTATCTCACATTCATTATTTGCGGAGAAGTTAGAGAAGTTGAAGGACGCCAAAGGAGTGAACCTTGACACTGAGCTCACAGCATCTGATCTTAAACAGCTTGTGGAGCAGTACAAAAATGTCTATGTTGAAGCTAAGGGTGAAAAGTTTCCTTCAGGTAATGTAAACCACAATCATCTTTCACTGATGGCCTGCATCCTAAAAAGGCCGTGAAAGGCTTGTTCTGTCAACTTTTTAAGTTCAAACCAAAATTCCAAAGGTTATGAGAGTAAATTTAGTTTGTGGACATGACTCTGTATACAGATCCCAAAAGACAGTTGGAGTTGGCTGTCAAAGCAGTTTTTGATTCTTGGGACAGTCCAAGAGCCATTAAATATCGGAGCATTAACCAGATAACAGGACTTAAAGGAACTGCAGTAAACATTCAATGCATGGTGTTCGGGAACATGGGTAACACATCAGGAACTGGTGTTCTCTTCACTAGGAATCCGAGTACCGGCGAGAAGAAGCTCTATGGAGAGTTTCTAGTCAATGCTCAGGTCTAGAATATGCTACTTTGGTTCATTTTAGGGTGCATTGAGTTATAAGACTCTCTCATTTTTTTGTCGAGAAAAGCTAATAAAACTGCATTAATCAGGGAGAGGATGTTGTTGCTGGAATCAGAACACCTCAGGACTTGGACACAATGAAGAAGTGTATGCCTGAAGCATACAGGGAGCTTGTTGAGAACTGTGAGATTTTAGAGAGACATTATAAAGATATGATGGTAAACCTCTGGCATTATACTGGACTAAAGCATTCATATCTTGCTTGTTTGTTTGTTTACCTTCCCATTTTCAGATTGGTTGAATAATTTATACATCTCCAATAAATACAAAAATCAGAATATTATTATGAATCTTTTTCTGTTTATGTTTTGATGAATGGCAGGATATCGAATTCACTGTTCAAGAAAATAGACTCTGGATGTTACAATGCCGGACGGGGAAGCGTACAGGTAATGGAGCTGTAAAGATAGCAGTTGACATGGTGAATGAAGGACTTGTTGACAAGCGCACAGCTATAAAGATGGTGGAGCCACAGCATCTAGACCAACTTCTTCACCCCCAGGTCCAGAAATGTTTTTTGAATCTTGCATGGAGTATGATGTAGCACTGATGTAATACTTATAGAAATGCAAAGATATATACTTATTTTGTTCTTTTGCTTGTCATAGTTTGAAAATCCATCGGCTTATAAAGACAAGGTGATTGCTAAGGGACTTCCTGCCTCTCCTGGGGCAGCAGTGGGACAGGTTGTGTTCTGCGCCGAAGATGCCGAAGCATGGCATGCACAAGGGAAGAGTGCTATTTTGGTATTTCCTCATCTCACCCTGTATCTACTAATCATGGTGATGGCTATGCTACCGTACTATTATATCTTTATTTACATGACTTATCCTTTGTTCATTTTCTTTTATATTGTTCCTGTGAATGGAGGGAGGAGAGTGTTTCTGAATAAGAATTGTTTATTGAAATCTCATCAACTATTGGTGGATATGATAATGTCAGTGTTTCAGCTTCTTGAGTTGATTAAAGTTCTTGGATGTTGATTGAAAATCTTGGAAACAGCATTCTTGCTTGCAACTAACAGTTTCTCCATTCTTGAAACTGAACTTCTCTGTTATGTCATATAAAGGTGAGAACTGAAACAAGTCCAGAGGATGTTGGAGGCATGCATGCTGCTGCTGGGATCTTAACCGCACGGGGTGGCATGACATCTCATGCAGCTGTTGTAGCCCGTGGCTGGGGTAAATGTTGTGTGTGCGGGTGTGCTGACATTCGTGTTAATGAGTCAGAAAAGGTACGACTATAGCTTCTCAAAATGAAACACCATTTTTGACATTTAGGAACCTGGAAGAATTCATTTGACCAGTTTAATGCAGGTTCTCATCATTGGAGACAAAGTGATTCATGAAGGAGAGTGGCTTTCGTTGAACGGATCAACAGGTGAAGTAATCTTGGGAAAGCAACCACTATCACCTCCCGCTATGACTGGTGATTTGGAAATCTTCATGTCTTTGGCTGATAAGATCAGGCGCATCAAGGTGTCATAGGATTTACAGTAGTATAATGTTGCATAAGAAAACTACGATACTTTTAAGTGATCACGAATATGCTGCCAATGGATTAGGTTATGGCAAATGCTGACACACCAGAAGATGCACTAGCAGCAAGAAATAATGGTGCTGAAGGAATTGGTTTATGCAGGACAGAGCACATGGTACTTTTTTCTTCTTTTACAACGTATACTGTCGTGTTGTAACATCTTGCAACATATGTTGCCTATCTTTGGGTAGTTTCCAGTTTTCTTGCCTTCTCTAGTGAAGGGGGATAATAATCAGTGCTGTCTCAAGAGAAGTGACACATCTTTTATTTATTAATTTTTTATTTTTTATTCAATGTGAGCTGATGCACATCTGTCTTTCAGTTCTTTGCATCAGATGAAAGGATAAAAGCTGTGAGAAGGATGATAATGGCAGTTACTCTTGAGCAGAGGAAGGAAGCTCTCAATTCATTGTTGCCTTACCAGAGATCTGATTTTGAGGGCATTTTCCGTGCAATGGATGGTAACTTCAATTGCAACTAATATTATTTCTTTGCCCTACTGAGAGAGTGAGAGTTACCTAAGAAAAAAGATGGATATTTCTGGGGGTAAGAATGGTGTCAAGATCTTGTGTTTCACTACCTTGGCAGATAAACATCATTTCTATGTTCATAAGAACACAACCATAACTAGGATTTAGTTTGTGCTAGTGGAATGTCTGTCCAAATTTCCAGGTTGATGTAAACTTCCAAAGTGAATATGTCAGGTGTACCAAGTTTTCTATCTTTTCAGGTCTTCCGGTGACAATTCGACTGTTAGACCCACCACTTCATGAATTTTTACCAGAAGGGAACCTGGAAGAGATTGTGAGTGAACTAACAATAAACACAGGCATTCACGAGGAAGATGTCTATGCAAGGATTGAAAAATTGTCAGAAGTCAATCCCATGCTTGGATTTCGAGGATGCAGGTCTGATCTTTTTTGTATCACAGATAATTGATCTACTTTTACTGCATTACTCGATTATGGTGATTAAATCCTTTGCAAGGATTGAGGGATAAATTCTTTGCAAGGATTAAGGGATGTTGTATAAACGTGAGAAATTTGAAGTTTTCAGTTTCTTGAGAGATAGATCCCTAAATAAAGTCAAGTATATGTGCATATGTTTGGTCACACGTTCCGCTATCAATGTATAACTTGGTGGAGGTAGTGCTTATCTGCTTTGAGCAATGCTATAGCTCTTTTCATCTAATAATCCAGAACCAGACTATCTTATAATGGTCTGCTTGTAATTGTTGGTGGAAACTGTAGTTGTTTGAAACTACACAGCACATTTCTTTTGCTCGTAGAGTAATATTTGTTTGAAATCTTTTACAGGCTAGGTATATCCTACCCTGAACTGACAGAAATGCAAGCTCGTGCCATCTTTCAAGCTGCTATAACAATGAAAAACCAGGGTATTTCAGTATATCCAGAGATAATGGTTCCCCTTGTTGGAACACCTCAGGTATGTACTTTTGTGGTTCTTCTAAGGAAGGTCCTCCTATTCTTACATCTTGAATATTGTTGATGTATCAAAAATGAAGAGATGTAAACGCCCTTTTCATCTTATGAAGTGTATACAAAGGGTTTGAATTGATTATTATTTGACAAGTGGATTTATACCTTCCCCCCCTTTATACAGGTCCTTCTGAGAAATAAATTTCTAAGTAACAGTGCATCTTTAATTGACAGGAATTACGTCATCAAGTTGGTTTAATCCGCGATGTCGCCAAAAAGGTTTTCGCAGAGATGGGCACGTCATTGAATTATAAGGTGGGAACCATGATAGAGATTCCTCGAGCTGCTTTGATTGCAGATGAGGTATGTCTATTGAAGCAACTTATTAACGATAAATGCAAAGAGTAAGATGGTGCATGATCTTATTTAACTAGAGAAAGGATTTCAATTACTAACCTTTTCAATGATATATTTCAATCATGAAATATATGTGTTCTACTCTAGAAAGACATACATTTTGCTGTATTGAATTGCTTATGCTCCATATATATTTTACTGGAAATTGGTGATAGATTGCTAAAGAAGCAGACTTCTTTTCCTTTGGGACCAATGACCTCACACAAATGACATTTGGATATAGTAGAGATGACGTAGGCAAGTTTCTTCCTATATACCTAGCGCAAGGCATTCTCCAACATGATCCTTTCGAGGTTAGCTTGCCGTATCTCAAACTACTATATATCCATGTGAAAATGCAAAAGTTTGGAAACTAGCATGTTGATGCTTGAAAATTTAATTATCGCTCAGATACTTGATCAAAAGGGTGTTGGCCAGCTCATCAAGATGGCTACAGAAAGAGGTCGGGCGGCAAGGCCAAACTTGAAGGTCAGTTTTGAGTTTGAATAAAAGAAATAATATATATATACACTGACAGTGTAAATAACTTCTATACTAAGAGTAACATTTTTCATTTTTGGATCTATCTGATCTAATTGTTTGTCCCTCTGGTAAAATATTCTTGGGTTTTGGTTCAATATGTAAGGCTAAAGTGTGATATATAACAGGTTGGAATTTGTGGTGAACATGGTGGAGAGCCTTCTTCAGTTGCATTTTTTGCTGAGGCTGGATTGGACTATGTTTCTTGCTCTCCATTCAGGTCTTTTTTCTCTTCAATATTAATGGCTAAAACAATGGAACGGGGGTGGAGGTCTCCAGGAACTTTTTATAAAAGACGTGTTTGACGATTGGCTAATGGTTTCGTATAATTCATGTGCTTAATCAGGGTGCCCATTGCAAGGCTAGCTGCAGCACAAGTTGCAGTTTGAAGGCAAGTCAGGTTCAAGGAAGAAGCAAACATCAAGTTGATTTTAGCAAATGTAAATAAATAAATACAATTAGTATAAAAGAAGAAGAAAAGTTGTCTAGGAAAAGGGAAAAGGGGAACAAGAATTATTGCTTTCTTTTCATATACATGAAACAAGTGTTTATATGTTGAAAAATAACAAAAAAGAGATTTGTTCTTTCTTTCACATCCTTATTCTTCTTTGTTTTACATTTTAATCTTGGATTTATGTTGGCCTTGTTATGTGGTTCTCATAGTTTGTTGCATCAGTTTAAAGGGTAAGTTGCTTGGAAGTTTGTGTGGTGTTCATAATGGGATAGTGTTTTTTATATATAATAAAATAATTAATTTATAATAAATATAATGATGTTTATATTTACATAAAAAAATAATCAAAATCATAGAAAGGAAAACACTTTCCTGGAGAGAACTCAAAACAATAAGATGAAGTATGCAGCCTTATGGAATAGTCAGGAGACTCCAATGCGCATGTCTACCTTTTGATCATTGTATGGTTTGTTTGACCCCTTTTTGATATGAATTCGTGAATTCTGTGTCACACTTTGGCCATGCCACATTGGAGAGTGGGCATAATATTTTGATGTTCCTATATGTACGCTGTAACGATCTGTTTCCATAGTTATGAATAGACCAGCGAGAAAATAATTTAGGTAGAAAACTCCTGAGTGAGCCTAGATTAGACTTAGATGAAACTTGAGTTATGTGACGTTTGGGGTGATTCGGTAATGGATTGAGATCTGATTGATGGTTTGATCATTTGAGTTGACAATTAAGACGCTAATGAACCTGTACGGCTTTATGGAATTGAATTTGTGCAAGTAGAATTCTCATAATTGATCTCGATGTGAAGGGTTGATTTAGAATGTCAAGACTTGGGGGTGTATTGCGAAATGGAGCTTTGGGATGTGAGTTATGAGTTTCTGTTTTCGTGCAACCCACCACGTGCATAATTATTCCCTACTTTGGCGGGTTGGTTGCTGCCATGATGGGACAATCGCGAATTTAAGTCAGGAAAGTCTCAAAATTGTTTAATTTTCTGGTATTTTGTGTTTGAATAACCAGAGACTACTTAGGGCTTATTCTTTTCAGTTTTTACCAACTTTTTCTACAAAGGTAATTTAATCATTCCTCTAACTTATTATTTGATTCCTAGATCTTAGAATCTATGGAAATTCTTTTATAGCTTGTTTGAGGGTGGTTTTGTTGGGTTTTGATATTGGTGAATGGGAAATGATGGGATGGAAAGTGAAAGGAATATAAAAGGTCCTTTTGCTTTGGGAATGTTCCTTTTGCTTTGGTTAAAGCATTTGTCCCACATAGGAAAAAGAGAGGAAAAGAAAGGTGTATTTATTACATTACACCTTATCTAGTTGTTAAAAGGGTTGAGGGGTCAGGGACCCCTCGCGCCGTCGTCGTCGCTCGCTCGGCTCCGGATTTGGCAAAGATTGATTGATTATCTTTTTGGACAAACTTTTCTTTGATTATTTAATTAAATAGAAAATCCAACGGTAGAAAATCCAACGGATCGATCCTGACCCGCGCGTGACCCGCATGACTGACCCGGTCCATTTTCTGTTTCTCGGATTTTTTCTTTTTCGAATTTCCCTCCAAAAAATTGGTGACTGATCTGAATGGTTGCAAACATTCAGAATCAGTACCTCCAACAACTGGTGACTGATCTGAATGGTTGCAAACATTCAGAATCAGTATCTCCAACTCTATAAATTCCAGTTTGTTTCCAGAATTCATTACGAATTCTTTCTGAAATCAAACTTCCTCTCAAAATTCTCTCTTTCTTTATTCTGTGTGATATACAATTGTTGAGTGGTTCGCCGCTACCAGAATTTGGAGTACTACTATTTTGGTAAGATAATCGTTCTATCTTGGGAGGGGATATTCCATCAACCTCGAGTACTGTGAGGGGAATAATTTCCTTAAGGATACACTTTGAACTAAGTGAGCTCGATTATATTCTGAAACTTTTCTTCTTGTCAACTTTATATTTTGATTTTCTTTACAGATTTTGTTTTCATTACTAGTTTTAGTTTCTGGTTTTGAACACATGTTATAATCTTTGTGATTATTGTTTTCACAAAGTTTTGTTCTACAAAAAAAAGTTTTGTTGTACAAAATATTTTTTTTTCTACAAAAGTTTTTGTTAACTGCAAAAGTTTTGTTCAAGAAAAGTTTTTGTTCTAAGTATTTTAGTAATACATGTTCAATAACAATCTTAAGGAAATTTCTTATATATTATTATAATCTGTATTCTAACTTGAAGATATAAAAACTTCGTTGGAATATTAAAGTTCATACTTGTACAACGATTTGAAGAACATAAAAACTTCATTGTTGTTGATTTTTCTTTTTCTGATTATTAAGACAGTTTGTCAATTTTTGACAGTGAAAAGAAATGAAAATTGACTCTGC
The DNA here is from genome assembly GCA_029948455.1 of Solanum rostratum. NCBI lineage: Eukaryota > Viridiplantae > Streptophyta > Magnoliopsida > Solanales > Solanaceae > Solanum > Solanum rostratum. Next base: position 65,426,258 of record CM057045.1, on the reverse strand, counting down.
TACTCCTTCTGCGACTGCAACTCCTTCTGCGAATGTTGCACCAACGGTTACTCCTACAACCCGTACCACTGTGCCACCGGGGGAGAAACCTGCTAAGTTTACCGGTACCAACTTTAAGGGATGGCAGCAAAGAATGTTCTTTTGGCTTACTACCCTTGGCATGCAGAAGTTCACCAACGAAGACCCTCCTGTGCCTGCTGCTGATATGCCGACCAATGAAAAATTTATGGTTGCTGAGGCATGGAAACAGGCTGATTTTTTGTGCAAAGGCTTTATTTTGAGTGCCTTAGAAGATGACTTGTACAACGTCTACAGTGCAGTAGAGACCTCCAAAGAACTATGGAGTGCACTTGAAAAGAAGTACAAAACAGAAGATGCTTGCTTGAAGAAGTTTGTGGTTTCCAAATTTCTAGACTACAAAATGGTGGATGGAAAAACTGTTGGAACCCAAGTTCAAGAGCTTCAACTTATCTTCCATGATCTTATTGCTGAAGGTATGGTGGTTAATGAAGCATTCCAAGTGACTGCAATGATTGAAAAGTTGCCACCCTCATGGAAAGATTTCAAGAATTATCTTAAGCACAAGAGAAAGGAAATGAAGTTGGAAGATCTTGTGATTCGTCTCAAGATCGGGGAAGATAACAAAATCGCTGAGAAAAAGTACCGTAAGAGTTCACCGATTGAAGGGGCAAACGTCATTGAACATGCTGCTCCGAACAAAAACAAGAAAAGGAATAGGTCTTCTGCAAAGGAGAAGAATCCTAACAAGAAAAAATTCAAGGGCAACTGTTATAATTGTGATAAAGCAGGCCATAAAGCTCCCGACTGTCGTGCCCCCAAGAAGAACAAAGAGAAAAACAAGGGCCAGGCAAACATTGTAGAAGATGTTGATGACCTGCATGCAATATTGTCTGAGTGTAACCTGGTTGGTAACCCAAAGGAGTGGTGGCTTGATTCTGGCTGCACTCGACATGTATGTACCTCAAAGGAAGCATTTGCAACCTACACTCCCGCTGGACCCGAAGAGGAGCTATACATGGGAAATACTGCAACAGCCAAAGTTGAAGGATATGGAAAAGTTCTGTTAAAGATGACATCCGGAAAAGTGCTGACTCTCAAAAGCGTCATGCACGTTCCAACAATTAGGAAGAATCTAGTTTCAGCCGCACTACTAGTGAAAAATGGGTTTAAGTGCGTGCTAGTTAGTGATAAATTTGTACTCAATAAGAATGATATGTTTGTAGGAAAGGGCTACCTCACTGAGGGCCTTTTCAAACTTAATGTAATGGTTGTTGATAGTATTAATGGAAAATCTGCTTCTTCTTACTTATTGGAGTCAAATATTTTGTGGCATGCTCGTTTAGGACATGTCAATTACAAAACCTTGCGAAAAATGGTTAACCTTGAAATATTGCCTAAATTTGAGTGTAATATATCTAAATGTCAAATATGTGTTGAATCAAAGTTTGTTAAGTAATCGTATAAGTCTGTTCAAAAGAATTCGAATCCTTTAGACTTAATCCACACTGACATTTGTGATATGAAGTCAATACCAGCTCGCGGTGGAAAAAAGTATTTCATAACTTTTATTGACGATTGCACTCGATATTGCTATGTTTATTTGCTAAATAGTAAGAATGAAGCAATAGAAGCATTTAAGCAATATAAAAATGAAGTCGAAAATCAATTGAATAAAAGGATTAAAATGATTAGAAGTGATAGGGGTGGAGAATATGAATCTCCTTTTGCAGAAATATGTTTAGAATATGGAATCATCCATCAAACCACTGCCCCCTACACACCACAATCCAACGGAGTTGCGGAAAGAAAAAATCGGACATTGAAAGAAATGATGAATGCTTTACTTATCAGTTCCGGTTTACCGCAGAATTTGTGGGGGGAAGCTATCCTTACAGCTAACTGAATACTCAACAAAGTACCCCACAACAAAACACACTCTATTCCTATGAAAAATGGAAAGGAAGAAAACCCAACTTGAAATATTTTAAAATGTGGGGGTGTCTAGCAAAGGTACAAGTTCCTTTACCCAAAAGGGTGAAAATAGGATCAAAAACCGTGGACTGTGTTTTCATTGGATATGCAACAAACAGTAAAGCATGTAGATTTTTGGTTTATGATTCTGACAATCCCGAAATTCATAATAATATGGTAATTGAATCTGATAATGCTGAATTCTTTGAAAACATCTATTCGTACAAAATTGAATGCGAGTCGTCGAATGAAAGATTTAAACGACCACGGGAAGAACCAAAGGAGGATGCCCCTAGCGAAGGAGATCCACGGCGTAGCAAACATCAAAGGACGTCTACTACCTTCGGTCCAGATTTTGTGACATTCTTGCTTGAAGATGAGCCTCAAACTTTCAAGGCCGCTATGTCATCTCCTGATTCAACATTTTGGAAAGAGGCAGTCAATAGTGAGATTCAATCAATCTTAGATAACCACACATGGGAAGTGGTTGATCTTCCTCCTGGAAACAAGCCTTTAGGTTCTAAATGGATTTTTAAAAGGAAAATGAAAGCTGATGGCACCGTTGACAAATATAAGGCAAGGCTTGTGGTCAAAGGTTATAGACAAAAGGAAGGTCTTGATTATTTTGATACATACTCGCCTGTAACAAGAATAACGTCTATTCGGATGTCGGTGGCTCTGGAAGCCTTGTATGGTCTTGAAATTCACCAAATGGATGTTAAAACAGCTTTCTTAAATGGTGATTTAGAGGAAGAAATTTACATGGGACAACCCGAGGGATTTATTGTTCCTGGTAAAGAAAAGAAAGTGTGCAAATTTGTAAAGTCACTTTATGGACTTAAACAAGCACCCAAACAATGGCATGCTAAATTTGACCAAACCATGTTAGCAAATGGATTTAAAAACAATGAGTGTGACAAATGTGTTTACATTAAAAACACTCCAGGCCACGAAGTCATTGTTTGTTTATATGTTGATGACATACTGATAATGAGCAAAGATATGACAGATATAAATGCTACAAAGCGGATGCTGGCAAGCAAATTTGACATGAAAGACTTAGGAGTCGCTGATGTAATCTTAGGAATCAGAATTCATAGAACTCCACAAGGTTTAGCATTATCACAGTCTCACTACATAGAGAAAATACTTGACAAGTTCAAGTACTTGAATTTCAAAATTGCCAGAACTCCAATTTATGTGAGTTACGCACTTCAAAAGAATAAAGGTGAAAGTAAATCACAAAGGGACTATGCGACAGTGTTGGGAAGTTTGATGTATATCATGAATTGTACACGACCAGATATAGCATGTGCTATTAGCAAACTGAGTCGGTTTACAAGTAATCCCGACCACACGCATTGGATGGCAATGAAACGAGTTTTGGGGTATCTGAAACATACTCAAGACTATGCTTTGCACTATAATAAATATCCCGAAGTCATTGAGGGATATAGTGATGCAAACTGGATCACTGGATCGTCTGAAGTTAAATCCACAAGTGGATATGTTTTCACAATTGGAAGTGGAGCAGTGTCTTGGAAATCATCCAAACAGACTTGCATAGCCCATTCCACTATGAAATCTGAATTTATAGCTTTAGACAAGGTCGGTGAAGAAGCTGAATGGCTCCGGAATTTCCTAAAAGATATTCCATTCTGGCCTAAACCTTTGGCTCCTATTTGTATACATTGTGACAATCAAGCAACAATAGGTAGGACATGGAGCGTAATGTATAACGGAAAATCTCGTCACATACGACGGAGACACAATACCGTTAGACAACTCCTCTCTAGTGGCGTTATCACGATCGACTATGTAAAGTCAAGAGATAACGTAGCGGATCCGCTTACAAAAAGCTTAACTAGAGAAGGAGTTAGTAGATCATCAATGGGAATGGGGTTAAGGCCGAGGACAAGTCATCATGGCGGTAACTCTACCTAGTAGACTGGAGATCCCAAGAGCTAGGTTCAAAGAGATCAAACAAAGTTGTGGCTGACGGTTCAACATTGTCAAATAAATCAACCCATTCTCGGATGAAGACAATGTTCGGAAATAAGGATAAAACTTTATGGCTCAACAAAGCATTAAAGTTTTTTAATGATTATCTAAATCTGGCAGTGGATGACCAGATAATGTGGATAAAGAACCACATGTTTAGAAATCACCTATGTGAGGGTTAAGTGTAAGCCGCTTTTAAGGGGAATGACAGTGAAGGCCCATTCTCTATGCACTCATGAAACCAGGCAGTGTTCATGGCTGAAATGAACACAACCGTGAGAACCATAAACAATTGAGGGTTGATTGTGTGACTTATGTTGTCTAGATATACAACAAAGTTCAACGGTTCAAAGATATCAAATCTACCGATTGATCGAGTATATCCGATATAAGTTCACTACGGAAAGTTCAAAGGGAAACCTACTTATCCAGATGCAGTCAATATTCGCCAGTATATCACACTCGTCCGCGCATCTATTTATTTTATGGCCATCCCCCATTCATGTGGAGGATTGTTGGGTTTTGATATTGGTGAATGGGAAATGATGGGATGGAAAGTGAAAGGAATATAAAAGATCCTTTTGCTTTGGGAATGTTCCTTTTGCTTTGGTTAAAACATTTGTCCCACATAGGAAAAAGAGAGGAAAAGAAAGGTGTATTTATTACATTACACCTTATCTAGTTGCTAAAAGGGTTGAGGGGGCAGGAACCGCTCGCGCCGTCGTTGTGGCTCACTCGGCTCGGCTTCGGCTTCGGCTTCGGCTTCGGATTTGGATTTGGCAATGATTGATTATCTTTTTTGGACAAACTTTTCTTTGATTATTTAATTAATCAATTAATTATTTAATTAAATAAAAAATCCAACGATAGAAAATCCAACGCATCGATCCTGACCCGCGCATGACCCGCATGACCGACCCGATTCGTTTTCTGTTTCCCGAATTTTTTCTTTTTCGAATTTCCCTCCAAAAAATTGGTGACTGATCTGAATGGTTGCAAACATTCAGAATCAGTACCTCCAACAACTGGTGACTGATTTGAATGGTTGCAAACATTCAGAATCAGTACATCCAACTCTATAAATTCCAGTTTGCTTTTAGAATTCATTACGAATTCTTTCTGAAATCAAACTTCCTCTCAAAATTCTCTCTTTCTTTATTCTGTGTGATATACAATTGTTGAGTGGTTCGCTGCTACCAGAATTTGGAGTACTACTATTCTGGTAAGATAATCGTTCTATCCTGGGAGGGGATATTCCATCAACCTCGAGTACTGTGAGGGGAATAATTTCCTTAAGGATACACTTTGAACTAAGTGAGCTCGATTATATTCTGAAAGTTTTCTTCTTGTCAACTTTATATTTTGATTTTCTTTACAGATTTTATTTTCATTACTAGTTTTAGTTTCTGGTTTTGAACACATGTTATAATCTTTGTGATTATTCTTTTCACAAAGTTTTGTTCTACAAAAAAAGTTTTGTTGTACAAAATATTTTTTTTTTCTACAAAAGTTTTTGTTAACTGCAAAAGTTTTGTTCAACAAAAGTTTTTTGTTTTAAGTATTTTAGTAATACATGTTCAATAACAGGTTTCCGTGATACAACATGGTTAGTAAGAGAATGACGTTTGTTTTAATTATTTTTTTAATTACACGGTATGTTATGGTTTGATTTCTATAATGACCCTGTAGGCTATTTTTTACAAATATTTTTCAAAATTATCGTTTTGCCCCTCTCAATAGTTATTTCGAGTCACATTTAATTAGCATTTGGGATTGATTTTGGAATTTTATATATCCCCGCAATAGCCAACACTACTCCATGAATCACTTGTTAGACTATATGTTTTGGCGTGAATCCATTACAAGAACCCAAAATTCTGACATCTTTACCAGCATTTTTCAAAGAGATAATTCAAGTTGAAAGCCTCAATAACAGAGTAAAAAATAAAGACCTAAGAAAACATTCTTTGAAATTGCACTAGGACCCAAAATAATCATATGCTTGCTGTCTTCCTTGTTGTTAGCTGATAAAGTGAAATGGGTCTTGATAAATTTAAGGGTAGAGATTAATAAAAGTCAAGATTAGGGATTTGCAAAATAGTGATTGTCAGATTCGAATCTTGTATTGAATTTGATGCTAATTGAGCTCATTTTCTGTGATTTGGGTGTCTAATGGAGGCTTCAGAATCCATATTTGGAGTTCCATTGTTGTGAACAATAAAAGAGAGAGTTACATAAACAATAAAAGGAAAAAGTAAATCATTCCCAGAGTGAATTACTGAAAAAATGTAAGGGTAAAACCGTACTACTTGAAACTTCGGGGACGCTTAATGTTATTTAATAAAAGTTAGCGTCCATAGTGCATACATATACTGGGCCTGGAACCTCCATCGGCCCAATTAACTTCCCGGTCAAGCCCCGCCGTCAAAGACTTCTCATTCAGCCGAGCAACGGTGGTGACGGGCAGTAGCTTGATCAGTTCGAAGTGTTTTTCCGGCGGGAATATAGCGAAGATATGGAAAATGAGAAGAAACTAGAGAGTTTTGTGCTGGTACATAACATAGCAAAGAGACACAACGTCGGAACCTTAGCTCGTAGCGCCACCGCGTTCGCCGTCTCGGAGATGATATTGGTCGGTCGTAGAGATTTCAACGCCTTCGGTAGCCATGGCTCCACCTCCCACGTCCCTTTCCGCCACTTCCACTCCCTTGCCGATGCTAAAACCTTCCTCAAGGTATTCAAAAATTCCAAAAACGAAAATCTTCTTGTCTACTATTTTAAGTGTTGGATCCGTATTATACAGAGAGATAGAGGCTTATCATGTATGTTTACTTATCAATTTTACAGGAAAGAGACTGTGATATATGTGGAGTTGAAATTACAGAAAATGCGTTTGCAGTAAATGAGCATCCTTTTAAGAGAAGTACTGCTTTCCTCCTGGGAAATGAGGTTAGAATCATAATATGTTTCGGCTTCTTTTTATCCTAAGTTTGAAATCTTAATAACATTTTAACAATGAAAGAGCACATCACCAACAACAAATACCCGTGTAATTTAACAAGTGGGGTCTAGAGAGGGAGGGAGAGGGCAGTGTACATATACCCCACCCGTATATTGGGAGGCAGAGAGGTTGTTTCTGATAAACCCTCAGCTCAAGGCAAAGCATATCAAAGCACAACAAAAAAAGAAATTACTGAAGTAAAGGTATCTCGGCAAAATACTATAGAAAGCATACAAAACACTCTGGGAAAAAAAGGAACAATAACTACACCAATAAAAGTGCAATAGTTGAAGTACAAGTGACATTCGACACGACACTCCACTACCTACTAATCTTCTACTCAATCCATGTCCTCCACAACCTCCTCTCATGTCCTTGGTAAACTACAATTGCGTCATGCCTTGCCTAACAAACACAATAAAAATAAATGATCGATATAAGATAGTAACTAATTCGGAAGTGGGAAGTAGGATAGTAACTAATTCGGAAGTGGGAAGTAGGATAGTAACTAATTCGGAAGTGGGAAGTAGGACTTATATGTTATTACGGTCACACTAAGTGGGGTTAGAGACATTAATCTCAATTTGCCTTCTAAGAAAAATATTTTGTTATTACAAAATGAACCTCAATTGAGCAGAATGGTCCCATCAATCTAGTTTGGGATTGAGGTGTGGTTCATTGATGCTAAGTGTGACTCACATTTTCATCACAATGATGCTCTTTCCTCAACCTACATATATTATAGAAGAACTCTACTAGCAATTTCTGGAAATCTTGCTTAGAGGTGTTAGCAATTACCTATTCTTTATTATGGGTGGGAAATATTACTGATTTCTGGATGGTTATGAGTGTCATCTGTTCTGGGAAAAAATATTAGGGTAGGATAACAATTGGCCTATTGACCATAGTATGAGTAAATTGGTTTTGTAGGGTACTGGACTTTCTGCAAAAGAGTGTGAGATATGTGATTTCTTTGTATATATTCCACAATATGGGTGTGGTACTGCTTCATTGAATGTGACTGTCGCTGCTTCCATTGTTCTACATCAATTTGGAGGTAACTTCTATTGATTTTCACTATTACTTTTATCTTATTTGTTCTATTCTGTTTTTGGTGGCTTTGTGCATGCTACTTTTTGGAGAGAAACATTTTGTGTCTCGTACCTGATATTGTTAGTTTTATTGCTCTACCATTCAAAAAGTAGGATCAGATCTTTTTACATGACTTCTTCCTGCATTTAGTGCTTTACCTTTTGTTAATACTACTTGCAAGATAATAAAAACTAAATTAGGTTCTAGTTCTCTCTTGTTTTTAGATCACGTGGTGCCCAGGCCTGCTTGCAATTCTCATTCTATTTCTAAAATATAAATATATTGTAACCCCACCATAAAACTCCTCATTTTTCAGTTTGCTCTCCCTTGGTGACTCGAGCCTCACAGTTGGAAGTGGAAAGTCCTTACCCCTAGACTATCCCTTCCTTGTCGTTTAGTTATTCTTCTTGTACTTGTTGTGTTATACATTGAATTTCCTTCATACGACTAGATACTGTTCTTACCTCCTCCTTTCATACCGAAATCATCAAGCTTTCTAGCCTTTGCTTTTATATGTTGGAAGTATTGCTTCTTTGCCATTTACATTTTTTTAGAGTGTTTTGCCGTTTGTTTTTTCCTTAGTATTACAATAAATTTGGTATGGTATTGGTATAACATTTGTAGAACTGAAAATCAAAACTACCAAACCAAAATCTTTCAAAAACATACCAGATCGAACGAGGAGCTCCCCTAGGTTATATGTGTAACTACTGATCGGAAGAAGAGCAAGAAAGTTTCACTTTGATTAGTTGGTTATCCAGCACCATAGTCTTAGTGTTGCTGACAAACTGTTTTTTGCTTTAAATAATCTTGAGGATTTCACAGTCAAAGGAAGGTTTCTTATTTTCAAATTAGAAAAATTATTCTTTGGTAAAATACATGAAAATGTGGAATAGCTAGCTGGATTGCTGGATCAATGAGAGGCTGTATCACCTAAATTGCTTACGTGAATAAATCAGTAATTTGAGAGGATAACCTTTTTAGAAATATACTTAGCTTCTTCAGTGCTAAAACGAATAGCTTCCTTGCTCTAGTCTCTTCTATTGAATAAAAAATAGTTTAAGGCAGCTGTGGTTCTTGTGTGCTTCAGCACTCATACTTTGATGCTTGAATAGTCGTGCAGCTATGGAAATGGAGGACCTTTTTGATGGTAAAATGCCAAGAAATGGGGAAAAAAATCTTCTTTTCAAAGCAGTACAATTAAGTATTGATCTTTTTCGCTGATACAACACTGGAACTTAATTGTAAGCTTTAAACCCTCCGGAGTGTTAATCAGCTCTACATCCTCTATGGTTTGTGAATGTCCTGCTGGTGATCTTCTGCTGTTAGATCAGTGCAATCTTTCCCAACTAGTGGCTACTGAGACGACTGTACCATGTGGAGCTGTCTAGAACTCGAATTCACTGACTACTGCTGTTGAGAGCTAAATTTGATACCATTTTAATGGCCCTAATATGATTATTTGGTATATCTAGTCTAGTTATCTATTTGTTGTATGCCACTTGTATATATGATTTTTCCCCAACATTTGAATATGCTTATTACTTTATATGATCATGTAGTTTTAGTTATATTGTGAACTGAAATTTTAAATGTAAATCTTCTCAGTTTGGGCTGGATTCTCTGAGAGGGAACGTGAAGGGAACAAGTTTATTGTGGCTGAAAGACCTTTTAAACAGGCAAAGAAAAATTATTGCATGGAAACATCTGAATCTGTTGCTGAGGAACGAAGACTGAAGAGGGAAAATCTTTCAATTGGGTTCTTTGAAGATACTGGAAAGGAGGAATCACCTTCAAATCTTTTAGATACCTTGTTTGATGATTAGTGCAGGGGAGAAGAGTAAATACCTTGTTTGATGATTAGTGCAGGGGAGAAGATTTCATCCTCAAAGTTGTGCTGATATACTTAGAAACAAAGCGAATCAACTGTCAAAGGGGATTTCAGTAGTTAATGTAATGAAAGGTGGAAGAATCGGAATTAGGAATCCTAGCAGTCTCGCTAACCAGCTGCCACCATGGAGTAGCATTTTTACTGGAAATTTGTATTTGGGAGTTCAGCAAGGGATTTCATGTTTAGCATGTGTAGTCTTCTGTTTGAGATATTAAACAGCTAATACTACATAAAACTAGATCAGGCATGGCATGTGCGGTGTGCCATTGTATGTCAAGGATCAATCATGTTCTTTGTACACTCGAGTTTGCTCTTAAGATGAGCATTCTTTAATATAATATAATATAATTTCAGACTAGTCAAATGATTGCAGTAGTAGCTTTTGTATTGTGTTACTCAGCAAATGATTGAAGTTGTACATAAGGTCATGCTGTCCTTTTATTTTTTCAATCAGTGTTCTACTCACAAACATTGTCAAAAGTGTTAGGTAATGCCTTGAGAAATTGAGGCTTGAGTGTAGGGATAGCAATGGAGCGTGGGTTGAGCTCAACCCATAATTTTTTAAACCGCCTCGCCCCGCATGGTGATTTTTTTTCATTTTCAATCCTCGCCGCTTAAATTTTCTAGTTCTTTTATTTTTTAGTTGAATTTAATATGAAAAATTAAAATTCATATTATTTTTTTTAAATTTTTCACTAATTAACTAGTTTTAGTTGACATTTCAACAATTGTTTCTTAATTGTTAATTCAAAGTTTCTAATTAATGTTTTAACAAATAATAATTTATCGGACATGTTTAATTTAAATTTTAGGAAAAAAATAAAATTAGAGTCGATGTTTAATATAAAAAGTTTATATCTTTAGTTTTTACTAATTATAAATATTTAATTTTCTTGGAATTCCTATTTGATATTTTAAATCCGCCCCGCCCCACATTAATTTTTAAAAATAGCTACTTCAACCCGCCTCGTCTCATAGCTCTAAACTCGCCCTAAACCGCCCCATTGCCATCCCTACTTGATTGGCTCAGCTCCATGGCTCCACCCCCTATTTCACTTTAGAGTAATAGACCAGAATGTATAACATCAAAGCACTGAAATGCCTAACATAAATGATGTCATGAGTTGCATTTGCATCTGCCAGAAGAGAATTCATCAGTCTGTCCTGGATGAGAACAACACAATACCTAGTATAGTCCGGGTTTGGGGAGGGCAAGATCCACACAGACCTTACCTCTAGGAGATGTTCCCAAATTGATCACTTTGTTCTGTAAAGACTGAAAATGACTTGGTAAACTATTTCAAAACGCCTATAAATATCATCGGCTATTCCACCTTTATATTTGACTAGCTGGGCGTGTGTCATGTGGCACCTTAACTCTATACCTTTTACTTATGTAGCTCCTATAAAGAAAGATATTGAACTTTATATTACAAGACTAATAAACTGCTCCATTGTTGGATTATTTCTTGGTTTTAGACCTCTTTGCATTGACTAATGTGGGAAAAGCTTTAGTAGATGAAGGTCATATATCTATTATAATATATCAATCAAGAATAGAAACTCTGGATTTCTTTTTTAATCTTTACAGTTGTTTAAGTTTCCAAGAGAAAGAAAGTCTTTGTTCACAGGTATGAGTTAGGTATTGTTTTGTTGTCACAACACAAGAAACTCAACCATTATATGCCACCAATGTCAAATATTCAAACCCCACCTCATTTCTTGGAGCAGTTGGGATGTGTTTTTGTCTCTTTATCTACTTTTAACTTACCCTGCTCAGACGTTCACCATTACTTTTCAACGAGTAGTAGTATAAATGTGGTATACTAAAAATGCGCATATGAAATTAATCCTAGTATCAATTTCATACCTTCAATCAAGGCTTAGTTTAAGAAATTTGACTAACCTCAGACTCATTAAAATCCATCTGGTTAGCTAAATCTCAGTTGCAGAGAACTTCCATGCAGTCAAGGGAGGTTCCAGTGCGGCTGTCATGCAGAAAGCAGTTTTCTTGCATGTTTCATGTCTTCAGACGTAGAATTCACCGGCTTTGCTCGAGGATGCGGTGGATTATATGGCGGCGTCCAAGGACTAAGGTGGTGATCAAGAGGTTCGGGAAGCTGAATTCAAGAGAGAATCATGGTCAGCTCAAAGAAAAACTAAGTTTCAGATCATCATCAACTCATCCAAATGGCCAGAGTATGCCTATTCGACTAGCCTCCTTCAATGCTGCATTATTTTCCCTTGCACCTGCTGTGCCTAAGGCTGAAAAATCATCCATCTTTTCTCATGACGACGATGATGACGGGTTCAAATTTCAAAACCAAGTCAAGTCTGAGAATAATCGTCCTAAGAGCATATTGAGGCATTCCCCTCTTCATCCTATATTAACAAATGGAGCAAAACCAAAGCAAAAAGTTTCAATCAACCTTCCTGAGAATGAGATTTCATTAGCTCAGAACAGGGTACTTGGAATCTTGGAAGATGATTCCACCAAGATATTGAGTTTAAACAACAACCACCCAGGCCCTGTGAGGTCTCCAATATGCTTCCCAGCGATGGCTAATTGGATGATTAATGATTATGGTGGGTGCTGCTTGAGTGGAACAAGGACCATTCTTGATGTGCTGAAAGAAGTGGATGCTGATATATTGGCTTTACAAGATGTGAAGGCTGAGGAAGAGAAAGGTATGAGCCCCTTATCTGATTTGGCTCATGCTCTTGGGATGAACTATGTGTTTGCTGAAAGTTGGGCTCCCGAATTCGGTAATGCTATTTTATCCAAATGGCCTATCAAGAAATGGAGAATCCAGAAAATCTATGATGATAAAGATTTCAGGTGCCTCCATTGGAACTCTCACTTCAGTTAAAACTTCTGTCGACTATATCTATGTCCATAGAATAGTATGTTCTACATTATCTAAACGTTTAAACTATAATAAATAGAAACTTGCTCATTATATAGCTGGTGTTTTCGTTTGATGCAGGAATGTGCTCAAGGCTAGGGTTGATGTACCCCGGATGGGAGAGTTGAACTTCTATTGCACTCAACTTGATCATTTAGATGAGAATTGGAGAATGAAGCAAATAAATGCAATAATACAATCAAATGACGGTCCTCACATTTTAGCAGGAGGGATAAATTCTCTTGAAGCCTCAGATTACACATCTGAGAGGTGGAATGATATTGTGAAGGTAAAAAAAAAAAAAAATCCAAATCTTAAATAAGTATAATTCTTTCTTGGATTACCATCATCCTTTTTATCAAGTTTTTGATGACACAATATCATCATGGCAGTATTATGAGGAGATAGGAAAGCCAACTCCAAGAGTTGAAGTCATGAATTTCTTGAAACAGAAAGAGTACAATGATGCAAAAGAGTTTGCAGGGGAATGTGAGTCAGTTGTTATCATTGCTAAAGGCCAAAGTATGTATCTTTATCTCAAAAGTTTCCTATGAAATCTTTCTCAATCTTGCTTGGAACCCTTGTATGAGTTGCTAACAACATTTTTGGCACAGATGTGCAAGGAACATGTAAATATGGAACTCGAGTTGATTACATTTTGGGATCCCAAGGCCTGCCTTATGCATTTGTACCTGGATCATACTCGGTTGTTTCATCAAAAGGCACGTCTGATCACCATATAGTTAAGGTGGAAATCACGAAAGCAGCAGGCAGTGGTAGGAAGAATAGTCGGAAACAGAAGAAAGTAAAACAGAGAGTTGAGAGGATAACAAGTTCTTGTTCTTCAAGAGGGATTTGGCAAGTGAACACTTAGCAACTATGATTATTACTTCTTTTCTTCCATGTGGTGGTGTATAAAGTATTTTGAGTTAAACATAGTGAAAGAAAAGTCATGATGCAGATATATGTTCTCTCTTTTTCATTGGACCTAGTTACCATTTTATTGAGTCATCAATATTCTCCTCTTAATATGTTCAAGAATTGGCTCAAGGATAAGTGTTCAAATCTCTAGTTTACAGAATATCTAATTGGCTTTAAAGGACAAGTTACTTAGTATTAGTCTAGCAAAAGATGCACTCAATATAGCAAAACGAATATAAATGATCTCAACTAGTTTGCTATGGAGTGATCAGTCTAAAATGTGTGGATTCTAAACATATAAATTTTCAAAATCTTAATGTAAAAGACAAGAATAACTTATTATATTATTTCCAGAGATAAGCAACATAAATACATATACATCAGGTTCTAGTCTAGCTAGAGAAAGAAATAAAAGAGATTTCTGTAAATATGTTATCTCGATATATACATATATGTACATTCCAGAAAATAGTCTATGTTCATTATGTAACACTTCCCCTCAAGATGGAGTAATCATGCCCAACTTGTTACAAAAGTAACTAACTTGAGTGTCATTTAATGCTTTTGTGAACAAATTATGTAGAAAAATCAAATTCTCATGAATAAATAACAGTCAACATCTAATGATTAATCAACAATTTCTTGTGCTTTTCTTGCGTATTTTTGATAAACCAACATTTATATATAGAATATGTACCTTTCGTGATACACCAGATCTGAGGCAATATAGAATGCAAATTAATTATCACATCAAAGTTTTGATAGAGTAGGATACTTCAACCCAATTTCATTTAAAAAATAACGTATCCACATAATCTCATATGTAGATTGTGACATAGCTCTATATTCAATCTGCACTGGATCGAGATATAACCCTCTGCCTCTTACTTCTAATGATACTAGGTTTCTTCCAACAAATACTATCTCCTATTAATTTTGAATCTAGCATAGTCAACATCTGCAAAATAGTCAACATGAATATGTCATGATTCAAGCTAGGCCCTTCGTATGACACGGCGATTAGAATTCCCGAAGAAACCCCAACCAAGCCATCTTAGCATATCAAGCATATGTGAAGTAAGTAAATCAACAATAGGCAGCAAAATGATAAGTAAGTCTCAAACTAAAGTCGAAAAATATAGATAGAGCTTAGGCCTGATTAAACTGACTTAAACCATTCTTTATCTAGACATGTCTCTACTATACTGACATAGGCAGGGGGCCATGGACATGTTCCTAGATTACCCTCAATAAAAGTAAAGTAAATGTCTCAAATGAAAATCATGCTAATAATGAGATCATAGACTCGATAGGTAACCCCTGAAGCATGAGGACTTACCAATCAAGTATTGTGCTACCAAGCCAACTAGCCACGAAGAGTGTGAGGAGCGTCCAATACTACATTTTTTAAAATGTAGGCAAAATATGAGTTAGCACGTTGGAATGTATTAGTATGCGAGCAATGCAATGCAATGCATGACATCATAATGTGTAAATGACTAAGTTAGAAAAATATGCTAAGTAAATCTTTGAAGCGTAATAGTAAATCATAAACATGGTCAAAGTATTATAAGAATGATAATGAAGTCACGGGAGAAGATAAACACAATAATGATAGTCATGAGTCACTGTAAGAACTCATATGCCTTCTAAACTATCATAAGTCATTATGGAAATCATAATAAGTGTAATGAGTCATAGAAAATATACCATAAACCTTTGTGAAGAAAATCTTTTACCTTGTGAGAGATTATGAACATGTGTGAGAGTTATCATTAACCGACATAAACTATGTGAGTTATAATATGGAGCCTTATTGTTACCCCTACACCGAAGAAATGGGAAGACTACTTGCCAAGGTAGACTCCTAATGCCTATGTGGATCCACTAAGCTACATAAAGGATAAAGCCTCTCCTACGGGTGTCCCTTCCTAAGGAAGCAAGTCTCTCCTGTGGGTGATCCTTCATCCTATGGTGCACGTATTGGAACAATGAGATCTTACTATGGGTTTTTTGCCTCTACTTTGGGAGATTGCCTCAATCCTAAGGTCGACTTAATGCTACGTAAGCTCTTGACAAAATTGAAGTCATAAATCATAAAATCATGTCATGTGGAAGGGGTCATCTCTACTACCCGTCCATAACTCAGAAGACATAGTCGTAGAAAAGCTTCATACTTATGTGATGTGAATATCAGCATTTCATAATCCCACATTCATACTTAGGTGAGAAGGTCCCACCGTTATTCATACTTAACTTGAATTTCATAACTCAATTCATGCTTTTCATGTAACTTGCTTGAAAGCCTTGTAAACATATGATTACACCATGAACCTTATCCTTGAAAAATATAGTTTCATGCTTAGATATATAGGGAATCATCTCAAAATCATGTAATTAAATTGAAATCATGTATAAATAACCATGTGAAAACATATCAACTTCCTCATAACTGAAGAGACCCATAAAGGCATTCATAAATTATACTTAAAATCAACATAATACATGGGTTTAGGTAATACTTCATTGAAATCATGCAAATTTCAACTTGAATCATGGACAATTAAATAGAATTGAATCAATTTATAATCATGATTTAGGAACCCATGCTCAATATCTTGAATCATAGATAACATATAGCAGTAATTGAATGAAAATCAATGGAATCATGTGATAAAACTTAAATCGTGCCTAATTGAATAGATCACTGATCTCCTAACAGAGGTTTGTCTATAATTACATGAAGATGTTCTATACTCAATAAAAAAAGAACAAGTGTAGTATCAGTACATATAATAAAAGTGTATTTTCAGGATCTTGGTCGATTTTTAGAGCGACCGAGTCAAAAGATAAGTTTTCGTTCCAAAACGAGAAACAGTGAGAGTTTGCGACAGATCCGCGTCGTGGACCAATCGCGGAGGCGTACTTATTTTTTTCCTTAATTTTTTGACGGGATTGAGAAAACTCATTCAGGAAAAATTTTGCCAAAAATGAACTGGCCGCAACCAGACTGCGTCGCGGACTGTGTTAGTTTACGGCTGGGAAATTTCTAAAATTTCAGGGGGCATCTTAGTCCATTCCTAGCATTTTCTAAAAACCATATAAGACCAATATAAGTCGTGTTCACGATGAAAGGGTCTAAAACCCCTTTCTAAATCCTCTTCCTAGCAAAATTCACCAAGTTAGGGCTTAAGAAGAGCTGAGGTTGAAGAGTCAAGAGGAGATTCTACGAGGAATTGTTGTTAGAAATCATCCCAGGTATGTAAGGCTAACCTAAAGCATGGGATTGTTCTTCCATGTGTCCCCTTTGAGTAAATTGAGTCTAAGGTTGAAGATGATGAGTTTGATATGAAGATCCTTGAGTATTTCACTGAGTTTTTACTTAATTCATATATTTTATATGAATTGATGATCATCACAAACTATTTTACTGCATAACTTATTTTCATGAATGATTTTACAAAATTCAATGTCTATATTACTAAAGAATAAAAGAATGAACTTAGGGGATGAGTCTAGAGCCTTGACGATGATGATGTTTATGATCTTGTGATTGTGGTCCAAATTGATAAGAGTCTTGATGATGATGTTGATGAGAGTGATGTTCAAAAGTCTTAAAACTTCAAACTAAATTCTAAAAGAATGTTTCAAGTCCATGATGTTGATGTTGATGTTGATTGGTTGATGTTGATGTTGATGTACTATGTCCCTATGGGACCGATGATGATGATGTTGATGTACTATATCCCTATTGGACTGATGATGATGATGTCTTATGAGCATGTTGAGTTCTAGGAGGAGTATTAAGCACTGAAATGGGTGAGAGTGAGTCACACTCGAACTCATTAACTACGTGGCCCGCATAGGAGAGAAGATCGAACCGCAATGTGGATGTTTCCTTGTCCCAAAAGAGGACTGATGTTATCGTTGATGGTGATGTCATTTACCCCGGGCAGGGTATTGGATGGATGTTGCAACAACATCTCTTTGTTGTATCGTCACCAGCTCATAGGTGATGGTTATCGGTTAGAGAAACTCCCAGCTAGGTTCCGTTTTGATGGTATGATGTTGATGGATGTTGATGTTTCAATACCTACTATCTAACCTTGTCCTAAATGGGCATGAGTTTATTGAGTTGAGTCGAGTTTTCCTTAAGATAAGTATGATATATTGATGATGTTGAGATGAGATGAGTCATCTGTCTACTCTCTATTCTTGCTTTAGATAGACATTTGACATTTTGACGGAGTATGATGTTGAGTTGATGTTATCCCTAACTGTTCTATCTCTATTGTTATATTCATCCATCTTACGTACCGTGCATTCCACATACTGATGTCACTCGCCGCTGCATCATTTCATGATGCAGATACAGGAGGTAGAGGGCTCCAGCAGACGCATCGTTGAGGTTCGGAGATTCGGATTTCAGCTATTGGTGAGCCCTCTTTGCTATCCGGAGGAGCACTTCTTTATCAATCATTTTGTTTTAGTGAGTTGGGTAGCTATGGTCTGTCATGGTACCTTCTTAGACTATCTAGTTGAGTTGAGTTAGAGGCTTTATAGACATGAGTTGAGATTTGACGTTGAGGTCTTTTTCTTCCTTTGAGTTGAGTTAGCATTTATATTTGCTTATTGTTGATGTTGAAGTTGAGTTTGCTTGGCCATTGGCCTTTTTATTGATGTAGACTGAATGACATAGCTCACTGCCTTACTCTATTGTTTCCACTACGCCTGATGTTGAATGATCATCCAGAGATTGAGTGGTTCGCTTGGGGACTAGCAATAGTCTCTGGGTGCCAGCCACGCCTAGGATACCCTCCCGGGGCGTGACAAACTTGGTATCAGAGCACAGAGTTCAAGAGTCCTAGGGAGTCTATGAAATCGTGTCTAGTATAGTCTTGTTTATGTGTGTGTTGTGCACCACACTTCATAAACAGGAGGTTATAGGACATTAGGAATGGTCACCCTTCTTTAATATTCTAAGTTTGTGCCATAGAGTTTGACTCTATTGAACTCCTTTTTAATTCGTACATTACGCATTGCAGATCATGCCTCCTAAATGCACTGCTGCCAAAGAGATGCCTTGGCCCCAAACGCTGAGAATCCCCCACTAGAGGTCCCTACCCAACCTGAGACAAGAAGACAAGGTCGGCCTGCCAGAGCTACTGAGATCCCACAGGCACCACCTGCTCAGTCAGCCTCCACTTCGGAAGCAGACTTCAGGGGAGCCACTGTTATGCTCACTCATTTGGTGGCCTCCCACAGTAGTAGCCGAGGTCCCCAGGCCCCTAGCTCCAGCTCCCAAGAGCCTACGGCTACAACCAGGCTCAGAGATTTCCTGAGGATGAACCCGCCAGTCTATACGGGGTCGAAGGTTGAAGAGGACCCACAAAATTTTATTAATGAGATGTGCAAAATTTTGAGGGCTATGCATGCTAATAGAGTTGAGGGAGTTAAGTTGGTCTCTTATCAGCTTAAGGATGTTGCTAATGTCTGGTATAACCAATGGAAAGATGGTAGAGGTAAGGATGTTGAAACTGCTGAGTGGAGGAGTTTGAGAGTGTTTTCCTCGACCACTTCTTTCCCCAAGAGTTAAGGGAGGCGAAGATGGAGGAGTTTACGAACCTGAAGCAAGAGGGGTTGACTGTCAAAGAGTACAGCCTCAAGTTCATTCAACTGTCCCGGTAATGAGTAACAATACTCAGTGAACAAAACTAGTATGACAGCTTCGTGTGTACAAAATGAGAAATAAGCTAGGATTGTTCCACATAACCAATAACTTATCAGGCGTTACATTCTCGGGCTATTCCTTTGCTTAATACATGCAAAGTCTAGTGAGTTAAGTAACTTCTAATTCACCTCTTGGTCCTTCCTAGAAGTATTTCATTCTTCTCCTCTCGAACTAATAATGTATCTCATGTTAATCCTCACTTTGGATCTCTAGGTACTTTCCCCTCGCGGGCTCAAGTAAATTAGATGAGCATTTGTTCTCTCGAATCCTATTTATGATTATCTTTTCTTAATTACTACTATCCTCTCAGACAAATAACAAACACAGGCGAGTTCTCAATGCATCGACTCATATTAAGAAGACAGTGTAGATGAAGACAATCATAATACATGTTTTTTGATCACTGGAATTTTCCCCAAGCGTTTGCCTAACTCGTTATTCTGTCATGGTTCCCAAAATCCTAGTTGTGAATTTAGCTAAGTATAGATACCTCAAAAACAGATGACAAATTCATGGTAAAATCACTTACAATGTAAGAAAGAAGAATCGCGGATTCAAAATTTTGATTAAAAGATGAAAAGTAGCAATGCACAATCAAGTTTCATATTAGTTTGTTGTTTCCCTTCGTACACGCTGTCCAAAATGAATCATAATCCTAAAAATAATTTAAAAAATGTTATTTATATGCAAAAGAAATCCAACCCTAATCGAAGTAGAAATTGGCTCAATACGATTTATGAAATACCTCCATGGTTCGTGGTGCGCACCACGGCCCGTGAAGGATTCGGTAGAACTTGACTTCAACTTTTTCTTCCTTTTTAGCCTCATGTACCATTTATGGTAGCCCACCACGGCACGTGGTGTGCTGCACGACCCGTGGTGGGCATCATACAGGGCCCCTTTTCGTTTCTAGTTCTTCAACTTTATCTCCAAATCCATATCTCTCTATATTTCCGGCAAAATGACACAAAACACACATCATAAAATTAACAAAACATGCTTGGGATTTACAATATTTATAGGTTTGGGCACCAAAAATATCGTATTTTCACGACACATCATTTATCCACGTAATCTTTTCACGGTGAAATATGATCTAAAAAAGCCTATGTATATGCTCCATAGTAATGGACCTATGGGCAAAAATGAATATGTCTAAATCGGACTTATTTATCCACATAAGAAGAGAAAAGACCCACAACCCAACATAAATCTGATTTTTTTTTCTTAGCCATAGACGTTGGATTATTAAAGTTATTTTAAGGAAATGACCTATTTTTCTTTACCCCTTACCATTTTATTACAAATGTAAAAAGTTTTTCAAAGGTTAAATTAATTTTCAACTTGGTTATTCAATTATTTAATCTTTTTTAGCACCCACATTTGGTTTTTCAAATTAATTAACCTAAATTTGACTTGTTCATCATTTTAATGGATCTTAAGGATACCCTTTAGGATAACTGAAACCTTTACTTAGCACCGCATAAGATTAAATAGATTTTAATTTAGAGTTCATCGAGCAGTATCTTAATTAGCAAATAAATGTCCTAATTCATGTTTAAAATAATTAGATGACGAGTCTTTAAAATGACACAAGAATCATGAATCATTTAACCTCAAGAATATAACATCATCCAAACAGAATGTTCATATTTTCTTTCCAAGTGAGTGTATAAATGTGATTATATATGTCACTTGAATTACGGGGAAGCAAAGCAATAGCTTCCTCTTGCTTCCAGGTATCTCTATTCCCACTTCCTTTTCTTTTTTTCTTCTTTTAGTTTACACTTTCAAATTAAAATTTTAATATTACTTTTTTCTGAAATATGACAAGCAAAAACCAACAGAAAAATCTAAGTTTATATTGAAAAGTTACATGGAAGAATGAATTAAGATCATGCAGAAAGTAGTAACTGCTTAATAGAGTGGTACCTCGTACACACGTAACTTAGGATTGTACTTTGTTAGTTATATTGGTTAGAGAGGTTGTAAGCTACTCCCCTCTTTCTTTCTTACTTTCACTCCATGCTAACAATAATTGTTTCAATTTTGTAGTTCAATAAAGAATTTTTTGTTTCTTTTTATCTTAAATATTAAATAATTACATAAAATAGTGAGAAAGCAACCCTAGTTTTTAAAGCCTACCTACTCCGCTTTTTTCTCAGATTTCATCGTACTGCTAGTCGTTGTTATTCCCTACTGACGAGTTTATCTGCAGTTCGCAATCATGCTTTATTCTTTTTTCAAGTTGGAAAAAAAAAAGTAAGACTCATGTGAAGCTTTAGTTTCGTTACCGACAAGAGCTCCTAGCCCTTTTGATTCTGTTTTATCTCAGTTAAACTCCACGCTTGTCCCGTAAACGAGTGAAAATGACCTTGTAAGTAAAATTTAGAGTTTCAACGCATCATTAATAAGACTAGTTTAGTGTATCTGCTTTGATGCATCAATTCAATTGCTTGTAATAGAGATATGTTAATAGTTTTTGAATATATAAAGTAATAATTTAGAGTTGAAAAGTTTGAATTTAAATAATTAATTGATTAAAATTTAATATAAAAAAAGATTCCTAAATATAAAAGGAAAATTTAATGTAACAAAAGATTCCTATATAAAAGGAGTAGTCAAAATACTTTTATTAACAAAATATTTGATAGTCAAAATTTTTTTTAGTCCTAGACCAAAAGTTTGTTCTAAATATAAAGAAATACTAATCCAAAAGTAAATCTTCAAACTAAATAAATAAAAGATTAAATAATAAATTAGAAAAAATAGTGAAAAAATATTTTATTTAAAGAGAGGTATTTTAATGAAGGGCAAAAAGTTCAAACAACATTTCTAAGGATATTGACGCTTTTAATATAGTATAGAAGATATAGATATAGATTAGTTCAATAAATACGCCTCTATTAAAATTTTGTTAGGGAAGTGTCATCTTGTTATTTGTCAATATGAGTCAAATAATATTAAAGAAGAAAACATAGAAATAGTAATTATTTAAGTGATGGAATAAAATTACTAGGGTTTTTTTTCCGCAAAATTCAATCGCCATCAATGTCTTTTTTAATTTATTATTGTTTATAAGGTTAAGTAAAATGCCATGAAAAAAGGAACATGAAAGCCGCGGAGGGAAAAATAATCGAAATTACGATAGTAACAATTTCAAAAAGGCATAATCCTACTATGGTGTTTGCTATAGATAGCACATTAGAACATTAAAAAAAAAAACCTAAGAATTCAAACACTTACAAGATCACAAGCTCATTGAATATAACCAACACGGTAATAATTATTATAATATTAATTTCTTGATTTACATCATACACACACCAATAATTAAACCGAATTAAAGAATAATTCACTTGAGTGAAAGTAAAACAGAAAAAAAAGAAAAGCCTAATTTCTCAAGGCACAACCCAATCAAATCAGAAAAGTCCTTTATTATTTTTTTTAGTTGTGTTGGTTAGTTGGAGGAGGGTAGCCTATACCATGACGTTTATTAGGGAACAACATAAACACCACACTAGAAATTACACCCACAACCGGTGGCAACACCATAATCAACATTTTTTCCGTCGATTCGAACGCCGGAAAGAAACAATCCACCGTATTCCGGTCCAAAATAGTCACAACTCCAAAAACAACTACAGTAAAAAATGCATGCACAAAGTCACCTACACATATTTTGTAGGAACTTGTGTCCATGGATGAAGATGTTGGCCAAAGCCCCTTCATTGTGGCTATGCCATAATGGATGACACCGTCGTTGTCGGTGTAGCTATCGGTGAAACAAGAAAATCCACAAGATAAACCACAAAGGGCAATGAGGATGCCTGATAGGTATTTGTTAATGATAGTGCAATGGCCATTGTTTGTGAGAATAGGGTTGAGGAATTGGTATATGAATACTGTTCCTGTTGGGAGGAGTCTTATGAGACTGCCAAGCCCATTTAAGGTCTTGTCTTTCAAGTTAGAGCTAGGTTTTGACATTTTCTCTTGGAGAGTAAGTACTTTTTAGAGTTTTGTGTTGATGTTTTGGGGAAGTGAATGGAATTTGTAGAATTTTATAGATGGAGAGTGAGTTGTTGCTTTTACGTAACAAAATATTTTATATTAGTTTGAGCTTTGAACGTAAGTAGAATTTTGTTTGTTTTGCTTTACTCTTGGGAAGATGGACAAACCTTTAAGTAATGCAAATGCATTGTGGAGTTTTGAATATCCTTCAAGTAAATGCAAATGCAAATTTCATCAATTTATTTTCAATTGTTCAGGTGAGGGTACTTTTTGTATAAGTAATATATCTATCTATACTATATAAAAATCCTTAAAAATGTTACATCAACTTTTTATTCTTCATTAAAAAATTTCACTTTAGACAAAATCGTGTTTTAATCATTTTTTTTAATTATATCAAATATTAACTATAACAAAAATTAAATAGAGAAATTTTTTTGTATTATGGTTAAATTTCTATACGAAGAATCTTTTCAATCAAAATGACTTGATTCAAGAAAACTGTCAAAAAAAATTCAAAATAATAGGCAAAAAAAGGTTTTAAAAAATAGTAAAAAAAAAAACGTCCAAATAGTAAAACGCAAACGTTCAAAAATTTATGTATAGCCCAAAAAAATCCAAAAAAGAATAAGCAAAATTTTCTACTAACACTTGAATTTCGAAATTTAGGAAAACGTCGCTAAATTAATTAACTTTATTTTTTAAAAACATAAACTCTACCATTCTATTTAAAGAAGTCACAAAAGACTAAGTAAAAGTTTTATAGTAGTCCTCTTTTAATCGTCTCTCACATGTCTTTTTTGGATAAAAAACTTTTCATAATTAGTTCGATTGTAACTACTTTATGTTTGATTATTTGGTATTCTAATCATTAGAATTACTTATATAAAAAAGTAGAAGTAGTGTAGTACGAACATACCATAATTACTAATCATTATTTAGATAATTTCGTATTTGTCTTTTATCTTCCAAATTCTCATTAATATATAGCCAATTTTTGTGAGAATTGTACTTGAAATAGAAAATAGAATTTTAAGTAAACATTATTTGTTTAATGTCACCTTCAGGATGCTCATAAAAAAAGGTATCTAAGTAATTCGTTCTTTTTCTTTTCTATTTTATTTATATCTTCTTTGCAATTTGCCTTCTTTTATAAGCTGCAAAGGTTTACCTCCGTTTTAAGTTTATTGCTTTTAACTGTTATTTTGATTTTGATCAGGTGGACATTCGATTTTAGAAAATTTTAATTTGATTTTTCGGTTTTTTATTTTGAAAAAGTGTGCATCGTGTATAGAACCAAAATAATTTAGTTCATTTCGATTTTTTCAAGTTCAGCTCAATTCTATTCGATGTTTTTAAATTAGTTTTTCAATGTGAACTAATAAAAATAAAATGAGAACAAAATCAAAGTATAAGACACTTAAAAACTTAAAATCATGTTAAGTAATGTTGTGACCCCATGGAACATTTATTGTGCTTAAAAAATAATATTTATCTTTGTCAAGAACTTGCACATCCAACTATTGCTTCAGGAAAACAAGCACGAAAACGAATTCCTTTACATGAATTTCCTTCTCTTTTAGATACCTTTTTTTACAAACAAAAATGAGTCTGCATGTGAATTCATTGATGATTTTTTGCATTCATTGAAATTACAAAAGTTTGAGTCACCGCTTATTTGTTTTATCCTAAGAGGAGATAATCCACAACCTTTGGTACAGTAACCGGATTAAATTCACTAAGGACACATAGTGAATTTTATAAACATAAATATTTTTATTTTTGTCTTTACTATCTCTGATACTATTTTGAATACGGAGATCTACACTAATTATTCTTGAAAACTATGAATATCATAGAAATAGAGCAAATAATATTTACGATACAGAGATCATATTTGAAATCATAAAGAAAGGTAAAATAATTAGGTTAAGTAATACTTTTTCAAAGGATGTGTAAATGAAACATAATAAGTATTTCGAAAGAGAGTGAAGATAATTGTTACGTGCACCTAACACTACCTTGAACATTGGAACATTAACTTTTGGATAAAACATCTGCCATTAATTCAGTTATAGTTAACGACTTTGAAGTCAAAAAAAGCAATAAATATTTTTAAAACTTGCAAAAGGGCAATAACTTTTTTTGGTACCAAAACGATAAATTACGCCGTGAAAAACGAAGCAAATGCCGACTGCTGACAATTCACAGATAATTATTTTAATTTTTTAACTAAAATGTCATATTATATTATATATTATAATTTATAATTAGTTTAATATTTTAACTAAAATTAATCTACTTTAATAAATATAATAAAGTCATGAAATCGTTCGTTTTGATTTTTTATAAAAAATAGATTTTTATTGATAGATAGAAGGGAGAATGTCGCTGACAAAGAAAAGCTCTACTACTCTCTCCTTTTTTTTGATTCCTTCAAAGACCAGGTCACAGTCTTGTTGAGCAATCACTCGAAAAAAAAGCCTTTTATAAGGTCGGTTGCGGTGGGGCCTTACCTCACCAAAAAAGGAGTTTACCCAGATCATCTCCTTAGCCCAGGTCTGTCGAGCTTCAATGAATTGCTACTATAGGGTAGCCGCTTGAACTCATAGTTGTGGTAACTGCGCCCTTCTATTCATTACCTGAATACTCAAATGAATAGCCATAGCTGCTAAGAACAAGAAATGATCACCTTTCATCCCTGCTAGATCGAATCCAGTTCCTTTTTGCAAGTCGAATCTAATTTAAAGTTGAAAATAAATTACATGTAAATAAAAAAAATTATCTAATGTTATAAATATTACGAATAGTAAAATATACTAGACTTCTGATGAAAAGAGAGATAATTCTATCCATTGAATCACATCCTTTGATAGCAACGCCTATAATGTTATTGCACTCTTTCCAACCGAAAAAAGAACCGAAATGCCGTAAAACTTTTCCCAGCAAGAAAGTTTTAATTGCTGTAATTAAGTGATATAAGGTTATATCTATTTATATAATCGTTTAATAACTGATAATGAAGTAATATCCAAGTTTCATTATTTTATATGCTTTTATTAATCCTCAAAGCAGCTTTATACGAATTTTTCTTAATACAATCAACCTTTATAAAACAATGGCGTTACCAGGACCCTTTTTTAAAAAAAAAATTATTGACTATTACACACCTATTATAATAATATTGACATTTTAGTTGCCAATGTGGTAATACTTTTTCACAATTTTTATGTTATTATCAAAAATAAATGAGAGAGTACCAAACCGACGATTTTATTTTGAGGTTGCACATTCCTTTTGAAATTTACAAAATTTATTAAAGTTATGTCTTCGTAAAATATAATTGACAGATAAATTTTTTTTATTTTTATAAAACAGTAAGTATATGTATAATAACAAAATTTTTGCGTTGTTGCTTATTTTTGTTGATTAAGGTGCATGAACTTTGGTTATATATGGAGTTCCCTTGTTCGCTTTTACAGGAAGGTGTTGGGATTTTTAATGTATCATCTTTTTGTTGAATAAACTCAATTGTGGAGTATTTGATTTTGCAGGAACATCAAAGCTTGATGATGTACTACTTTTTTTTTTCAAAATTCTACGCTATTCTTCCTTAGTGGCCAAATGTTTAGAAAACTCATGTCTAACTTTGAGTTCATAAATCTACTCATTATTTATCTTTCGGAATTCACTTATGATATTAGAAACAGACTAATTCATTTCAATCAGATGTGATTAAAAAAAAACTAACAAATGATATTCTTATTATAAACTTTTGTAACTCTTTTTTATCATTACTTCTGATAATAATTAGTTTATACTTGTCTCATCTCTACTTTTCACTTAGACAATAGAGACAGTTGCTTATGCGAATAGATTAATTATTTAATTTATTTAAGATAGTTTTTATTCTCACAAATTTATTTACACAACATAAATTTATCATAATGAATTAATTGCAATGGAGTATCATCGTTCGTGTCTTTTTAAATGATTTTCTTATGATTTTTCTGGCTAGGCAAGATTCATACGTAGACAATTTTACTTTTATCTCTTGTGTCAAGCAAACCTTCTTTAGCTAAGCAATTCATTTTCTGTTGACTAATACGATTAATCATATCACATATAAACAATTATTATACAAACTAAATACACATTATCACTTTATTTAGTTTATGTATATAGGAATAGATTTAACCAAGTTTGTCTTATAATTATTTCTTAAAGATAGTCCATGAGAACGATACACAATCTTCTAAATCTTGTATCTGTTTCACACTTCATAAACTCCTAGTTGGAACAACTTCTTGAATTAACTTGTTAACTCTTATAATGTATTTCACAAAAAGTATAAGACCATCATCTATACATCAAATTCTAGCGAAAATTAACTAAATTGTCAATCAGAACTTTCACTCTATCTTTTTATATCCCTTTGTGAAAACTTATTTGCAAATCATTATCATCATCATAATTTTCCATAATACATATAGAAAATTATCAGGAATAACCACATACTATAATCATGCATATATTAAGATAAAAACATGGTCATTGTTGAAATTGTTAAGTCTTCCTTGTTATTGGTTCCCAAAGTACCATGCTGGCAACCAAACAAGTTATCAAGACTCGTCTTAATAATGATTATATATGAAAGAAAATGATCAAAAAAATTATTTTCATATTTTGACTTGATGGTTGGACAAGTGTCTCAAGAAAATACAATTTTATTTAAATTATAGACAACAAATTTTTCAAAAAAATGTAGAAGAAAATAGTATTAGCTAATTTAATCATCAAAGCAACAGTTTGTCCACCATGTTGAACCTATAACATCTCATTAGATTTTGTATTCTTCTAATATCTCCATAAAATATATAAAACAAGAGTATATAGCAGAGAAAAAAAATACAATTCATTATTTACCATATACTTTTAATGCCAAATTTTGATCCTTTATAGCACTTAAGAAATACTATTCTATACACAATTTCTCAAATCAGAGAAATGATTAATCAATATTACCTTCTGCTCTTTCTTGACAATCGTATAGTTTCAAAAGACAGAAAAGTAAGACTAGAAAATAAATAAAATCCTATTTTCTGATGTCAATGAAAAATTTAATCTAACACATAACTTGTAGGATCATTGAATTTATTTTACTAATCTAATAGTACAATCACATGTTTATGAAATGTGAACTAGATCAATATAACACAGTCTATAATTGCGTATCCGTTACAAAAGTTTATTCCCTATTCGTAGAAAAACCTTCATAAAATCTTCAATGAAAATGTTCAAGATTGGAGAAGAAGAAATAGAAGGAAAAGGAAGAAAAGCATCCTATCTTTTTTTTTTAATTGATACGCAGTTCTTTTGTAAATCTAAAGAGATACAACCATTGAGAAAGAATATGAATAATTATGTTCTTTCTCTTTATTTATTAAATATAAAATAAATTTATAACAAATAGATATATTTATGTTCACCTGGACCAGTACCTTGGGCCCTTTTCTGCATTTTGGGCCTTTTTTAAAGCCCCCTTGGTCCCTGTCTTAAAATCATATGGGCATTTTTAGCCCATTTCACCAAAAGAGGACTGCCACTATGAGTGGACCTTTTCAGCCCACTTCCTTTGTATACAATCACTGTATATTTTTTTGTATATCAGTTGTATACAGATGTATACAACCCATTCTCCAGCTTTTGAAACCTATTTTTGGCTCCTTTAACCTGTCTTGACACAAAATGCAAGGATAGAGTTCAAAATGGAGTCGGATTGATATCACATGTAAAAGAAAAAAAGAAATCATATGAGGACTACTTCACAAATAAAAGAAAGTTATCAAAGAAAATACGCCAATGGCATTTTTAACACTAAGTAAATAGGGATATTACTTTTTATTTGAGTCATTAAACATACAAAACTATTCAAAATATATATGACGCCCTTACTAACTTAGAACTATCAAATATAACAGTAACGCTTCAATTTTTTTAACCTAAGATTGAGCTATCCTTCATATGATATAAGATTGTAATCGATGATTCTTAATTGAGAATATATGTTAAATCCAATTTCTTAGTGTGAGAATAGATTTGGAGATGAGCTAAGGCCACACGATCCCTCTAGAGTGAAGTTAAGCTAAAACCTTTCTTAGGATTGAGTTTCGATGTATGGTTTTATAAAAGTAGGTGGACCAATGACTTTTAGGTTGTATATACATGATAGGATCAATTTCTAAGTATTTAAAGCATATTAGATGTGATTTAGAGTCATAAAGGATCTTTTACATCAAGTCAACTCCAAAGAATTTCTTCTGAATTAGTTTTCATATGAGTTGATAGAAGGGTCAACTTCAAACAACCATATCTCCTAAAATATAATGAATTAGGTGGTCCATAATATATTAAATTAAATATCTTTGAATTAGCTTTCCAACATATTTAATTTCGTGTTAATTGGAGTCGGAATAAATAGTTATGACCATTTTACTGGAGATGTGCAAAGTTGTCTGAAGGTCCGCGACGCGGAGTGGACATGAACTCGATCTTCTGGATAAGTTAAATAACATTTTTATTACGTTTTGAGGGTGTTTTTATCCTATAACCTTTGGGGGTTTATTTTAATACCCAAAATGCATAAAACAACAATTTTGTATAAGTAAAACTCTCTTTCACTCCTAAACTTAAACACTCAAGAATCATCAAGAAAATCATCAAGTTAGGGTTAGCTTTCAAGTTTTATTATCAAGGTAAGTTATGCTCTATAAATTTCAAGCTTCTCAACCCAAATTTCTTTATCTTAGTCATAAATCTCTAAGAGAAATCTTTAGTCATAATCTTGGATTTCAAGAAAAAGAATTAAAGAATTCTAAGAAAGGATTTCTTGATTCTTTTTTTTTTTTCAAGAATTAGGGTTCTTCATCAAGAATTCTAAAAATTCTAATTCAAGAATCAAAAAAAGCTCTTCAACCAATATTTTCAAGTTCTTCCACTCTAAAGAAACTACAGAGAATTTCTTTTCTTAAGAACAAGCATCAAGGTTCCAAGATCAAAGATTTTCTCCAGGAAAGCTAGTATTCATCAAATTTCGATTGTAATATCAACTTTTGTAGGTATGTAAGGCTAAACTAAAGCATCATCTTGTTCTTCCATAAGCCCCCATTGATGGTAACTGAAAGATTGTGAAAGTATTGAGTCTCCATGAATATTTCTTTGAAGATTTTCTTGTAAACTATATATTTTATTTATTTTACATGCTTGATGATCATCATAAACTTGATTTACTAAACAAATATGTTTACATAAGTTATTTTACAAACCCTTGATATTATTTAATAAAGATTTATATGAATAAACCTAGGGGTTAATAAGAATTTAATAAGCCTTTGTCCCTTTCTTTGTTTAATAGTTTATGAAAATACGTTTACTATCTATCTTGGCTTGATGAGGGTTTCCTCCTCCGGCACCTTTTCTTCTTCATCCCTGATGCACTTCATTCGATTTAAGTCTCGGCCTTCCTCTGTCTCACCTTCACGAGCCTATACGGCTTCTTATCTTCATCTTTTTCCCTTAGTCAATATATAATCTTTCAAAAGTTTTTGTCTTAGCTGTTGTAACCACTAAGTGAGTCTTCGTCCTTGCCACCTTATACATTTCTATATTCGCCCGCTTCTTGTCCTCGTTGGTACAGTCCATCCACTTTGCATATGTAATTTCTTTGCTTTCGCTTTATCTTGAACTTCTTCATTCCATTACTAATCTCAAAATCCACCAAAAGTACCCTTCAACATCCCTATCCCATCTCTAGTTGTTTCCCTAATGCAACTAAATGTCTTATCCTACGCGTTTTTTTTTGCATCTTAGACCTGCACGACAATTAAATGTCTTTAACCATTTCTAACTGATATTATACAACAAAGTTAGATCACAAGGATGTGATGAAAATAGTAGAAACCTCTTCTTCCATAATCAAATTAAAGTTTTGATTTGAGTTTAATTTGGAAATAAATACAATTTTCTACGGAGAGCTTTACACCTTAATTCGCTATCTAGTCTAGTATGAATTCATGATATGAATCAAAATAAATAAACTTTGGATATCCAAATACTCAAATTGGGTAAAAATTCTTCTCATAAAACAATCTACTCAAGATAAGAAATTTCCATGGAGATCTGAAAAAAATAGTGAAAAGTTGTAAGTCGAACAAAGCAAAATAAGAGAAGAAAAATAAATGTAACAAAAGTTACTTGGATAAATAGAAATTAATTAATTAATAAAAAAAGAGAAGAAACCATATGATTTCATATATAGTATATTGAAACTGTAACGATCCACCCCGCTAGTAATATTTTCTGCTTTGGGCCTAAGATCACACGACTTTAAAATGCATCACTAGTGGGTAGGATCTATTTACTTATATACCCAATATCTCTCCTGTGTTCTTGCCGATGTGGACTTCTCATCTTAAAATGGATTGTTATATTACACCCCATTATGGACTCAACGTCCATGCTGAGGTTTACCTCGCTGTTGCCAATGTGGACTTCTCTTCTTAAGACGCGTTGCTACATACACTCCCTCTATGGACTCAGTATATTCGTTGAGATTTGTCCCACCGCATGGAATTCGCCTGGGCTCAACACTGAGTTTTGTCCGGCCTCATCGGGATTCACCTAAACTCAATTGAAGTCTGATCCACATCGACAAGGCTGACACAAAAGTGACACTGATATAACAACCTGGACCAACACTGTGAAGTATTGTCCGCTCTTGGGTCTAACCCATCATAGATTTGTCCCTTTGGGCTCACCTCAAAAGGCGTCTTACAGTATATAGACCAGTCCTTTATTATATACCCAACATCTCTCTTGTGGTTTTTTCGATGTGGGAGTTCTCATCACAAGATGGGTTGTCGCATACACCCCCTCTATGGACTCAGCACCCTCGCTGAGGTTTGCCCCACCGCATGGAATTCGCCCAGACTCACCACTGAGGTTTGCCCCGCCTTACCGAAATTCGCGTAAACTCAGTTGAACTCTGACCCACATCGATAAGGCTGACACAAGAGTAGCTCTGATACCACCTATAATGATCGGGCCCAACATTGTGAAGTATTATCCGCTCTTGGGCCTTGCCCATCATGGATTTGTCCCTTTGGGCTCACCCCAAAGGCGCCTCATAGTATATAGACTAGTCATTTACTTATGTACCCAATATCTTTCTTGTGTTTTTACCAATGTGGGACTTCTCATCTCAAGATGGGTTGTTACATTGATACCATTTGTGTTGCTGCAAAATACATTTTAATATTAAAAATATTAATTTGTAACATGAGTTAGTAATAGAATGTGGCAATAAGTTTTTAAGTAACCCTTATAACCTTGTACTCTTTATTTGCCAATTATTCTACCTTATTATTTCTTATAACTCATGTAACCACTAAGTCATGTTCTACCTCATTATGCCTTGTAACTCATGTACTTTTAAGATATAATTCTCTATTCATTTACCTATATTACTATCCACATTAATTTTATTCAAGGCAATGGATGAATGTCTCACTTATAAATAGTGATGGTTATTCCTTTGTGAAGTGGTGTAGTAGAATAATGAGAAGTGTGGATAAATATTATTGTGTGTGGTGATGTGTACAATAGTGAAAGAGAGAGTTGAGACAAGTGAAAAATATTCTAAGTCTTTAGCTATATTCACTATATAAAAGAGTAATTTTATGTTGAAGGAATGTGTTTTTATGTAGAGCTTTGGACTCTTCAATTAATCCGGAGTTGTTTGAGTCATATGACGTTGTTGGGTTGTTGTATCTTGGAGGCAACAAGTCAAGAGTATTACTACTGGATCAGTGTAGATTATGACACAGTGGGCTTGAATCTCCTTAAAGAGAGCGAGATATCAACGCCTCAACTTGAATGAATTTTTATTCATTTTTGTCATTTTATTTTCAACAATAATTTATTGTATATATGGTATATTACACCAATAATTTTAAAGAGATTCGTGTTTTTGTTACAGTTTGAAAAAATGTGGATATCAAGATAGGAGATTTCAACATCATTCCGCTTCAACATCACTCTCTTTAAAAGATGAAAGAGAAAATATGTAAGGGTAAAGTATATTTCTACTTGCTGCTCAATTCAATCGGAAAAAGGTAAGAAGAAAAAACTTTTTGCCTATCATTTTTTATGAATAAAGTGATATTTCTTTTGATCAACGCCAAAGGGTTATTTAAATTCTAGAAATAGTGGGGTTCATGAAGGCGAATTGGATAGTAGGATTAGGTGGATGTTGTGGGATTCCACCTGGTAAGTTGTTGTTGTTGTCGTCATCGTCTTTAGATTATGGAACATTGTACTTTTGTTGCTTGCGCTGCTTACAATTGATAGTTATATTGTTTAGGGGCAGAATTTAGGGCATGATTTATTTGTGATATAGCAGGTTAATAGGAGTAGTGATGTATTCACATCGTATTAGTCCTATATTTGTTTACTTCTAGCGTATTTACATTGCCTATATATCTTGTGTTGTCATTTTCCATCTTGATATGTTGATTTTATCGTTTTGCATACTATCATGTGTTTTTCCTTATTAGTCGCTCTTTTTGTCCCCTTTCTTTTTCTTTTCTTTTCCCATATCTGGTTTGTTCTGCTTATGGGTTTTTGAGACGAGGGTTCCCCGGAAACAGCCTCTCTACCTCTATGAGGTAGTGGTAAGGTCTGTGTACATTCTACCCTCCCCAAATTCCACTTGTGAGATTCCACTGCGTATGTTATTATTGTCGTGGATGTTCATGAAATGTGAAAAAAAGTCATTGTAAAATTGTGATTTTTGCATCTTTGCGAAATGCTCTAAAAAAAGTATTATAGATGCATATATTTGTTTTCACATGCTATTTTTTGCAAATGATTTGGTCAGTTTTTTGCTCTAACATAAAGAAATGATAAGAAAAGAAAATGTGTAGCCATATTGATATGAAATATTTGGGTAAGACAAATTTCACCCTTGAAATTAAAAATGCCACAAAACATCTGATGAAAATTTTCTAGTCAAGTCACATTATGTTAAGAAAATTGTGAAAGACAAATTTGTTGATTGTGTGAGTCTTGCAACTCCTTTGATTCAATAGTATGAAAATAAAGGAGTTTGCCAGCCTAAAAATATGAGATATGTGACTAACAACTTGACATGATATTGTATTTGCAGTAAAAGTACTTGACAGGTACAAGAATACCAGATGAAAAAAGTTTGGTGCAATTTGTTGAAAATGAGAAAAGTAAATTATTATTTACTAACTCTACAATAGAGGTTGAAGTTAAAAACTTTTTAGCTTCAACTAGTGAAAAAGTGAATTGATTTTATTATATCAAATACATTATTTTGAGAAATTCTTTTTTCTCATTTTGATTAATTGTGATAGCGCCAATAAATTTGGTATAGTACAAAAATCATAATTATAATGATAAATTCAGACCTATGAGTAGAAAACACAACATTGTGAGATCGTATTGATTAGTGGTGTACCATTCACTAATGGTGTTAAATCGTGCAGATTCATATACTAAGGCCTTAGCAAGATAAGGGTCTGAAGCACATCGAGGGGGATGAGATTGAAGCCTATGAATTCTGAGCCATATATGAGGAAACCCAACCTTGGGACTAGAGATCCTATAATCATGTTCAATGGGAAAAACGAATCATATGATGACTTGTTGTGAAATGCACTAAAATTAAGTTTTATTCAATTCCTATGAGGTGAGTGTATTTATCCTATAATGATTTGTGGAGGTTGAGTCTATGAACTCTTAATGAAAGTTTGTATCTCGTATGAGTGGGGTGCCAAATTTTAGGAGCATCCTTGATAGATTTCATCTATGTGAGTGTGAAAGTAGATCATTTTCTATGAGAATGGGCATGTTTTAAAAAACACTCATGAAAATTGGGATAACACAAGGGCGTAATGTGCTGGCTAAAAAAGCTTATGTCAACACCTTGATTATTGTGTGTAAACAATAATACTTTATTTCCCTTAAGCAGTTATATAGTTCAAGTCTGGGATCACTACTGACTCTGGAATAAAGGTTATTGTTTTACTAAGTAAAGGTTCAATGCAGAGCACACCTTCTTTATGCATAATAGTCTACCTTCAACTAAATTGATGAAGAACTCTCTTATTTCGAAACTAAAATGAGTAGGGAAATGTTGGTGCAAAAAATATTTTAATATTAAAAATATTAATTTGTAACATGGGTTAGTGGTAAAATGTGGCATAAGTTTTTATGTAACTCCTATAACCTCTAACTCTTTATTTGCCCATTATTCCACCTTATTATTTCTTGCAACTCATGTAACCACTAAGCAATGTTCTACCTCATATGCCTTGTAACTCATGTAACCTTCAAGACATAATTCCTCTATTCATTTACCTACATTATTGTAAAGCCCCAGATTTTCTCTCACCGGCATCGTCTTGAGGCCTGAAATTTTCCCCAGGAAAGATGCCAAGAATCACTTCACGGAGGAGCCCACACAGCCCGTGTGACGCCACACGGTCCGTATGGCATCCCGTGGAGTGACACTTGATCAGCTCCCTGTTGGAAAATTTTCCAAGTAAAGGTACACGAACCTTCACACGGATCGTGTGACTCCACACGGTCCATGTGGCCTTCCGTTTGGTTTATTATGTGGAAAGTCACCTTTACATGGACCAAGTGCACGACCCGTGTGAGGTGGCACGGCCCATGAGGTCATCCGTAAAGCTCCCGAAGTGAAAAGTTCTAAATATGGGGTCTTCATGCCTAAGCTAAATCCACTTTCAAGCCTTCAATTCAAGCTTATTTATGTTGTTTAAGATTATCAGGGGTCTCCTACATCAAGTCAAGTTCAAAGGAATTTTCATTGGCTAAGTTCTACACAAGTACCGATAGAAGCGCTGACTTTAAATAGACGTATCTCTTAGCACAAAATGAACTGGGTAGCCCACGACCTATCAAATTGAAGATCTTTGAATTATCTTTCCAATGCATCCAGTCTCACATAATTTCGAGTTCAAACCAAGGAGTTATGCTTATTTTTGTTAAGTTTGTTTGTGCAGGCAAGCCACACGGCTACCTACACGGACCGTGTGGCAGCAAACGGTCCGTGAGGCTGAGGTCACATATGATTTTTCGCCAAATTGTGTTCTAAGTGTATCTCCTTCCTTGGTACCTTCATACGGACCCTTGTACGGCCCATGAAGCATCACACGGTCCATACGACCTTCCGTTGGAAGCCCTTGGCTTGGAACAATTTGCTGAAAATTTCAAGTATAGTCACACGGTTACTATTCACTGACCATGTCATTGTTCACTGGCCGTGAACAGTGCCGTGAGACCCTACTTAATATTTTCACCCATTTTGATTTTGATTTTTATGTAATATAAATTGGTTTGAGGGTGTTTTGGGTATTTTCCACCCCTTCTAAGTACCTAAATCAACCAAACTCCCTCAGTTTTCAGTCATACTCCATTTCAATCTCACTCTCTCTAAAATTCCTCCTACAAGATTCTCCAACTTCTCTCTAGGATCTTCAAGTCAAGACTTTCAATTTGGAGTCTATTTTGTCCTCAAGTTCATCCTCAAGATATAGGTATGTGGGATTGATTCTTGGTTTCTTTCAACCAAGAAAACCCAAAAATTCTTTTCAAGCTACCTCATGAAGTTTAGTTACTTTGAAAGTGGATTTTACTATTTGATCTTGTTAACTTTGATCAATGCATGGATGGTATATTATTCCGGATTTTTAGTTATGTTAAGCTCTATTATGAAAAATCATCATGAATTATGCAATTATGGACATACATGGTCCCTTAAAGATGGTATTATGCATAGGTGATCTATACTACTATTTTCATATGAATTTCTTAGATTTCATATTATATTATTAATTTTAGAATTTACTCAACATTACCCATGCCATCCCTACATCATGTCTTGCATTGCACTTATGATCATCGGTTTACGTGGAAATTATGAAGTAGAATAGACCAACTTATGTCTTGTGATATGATTTTAGTAAAATATGGGTTATGACAAAATGTGATCACATATATGTCTTGTACTTTGTCTCTTTGAGCATCTTGGGTGCTTGCACCATCTTGAACATTTAGATGAGCTATTTCTTGCATGAGAATCTTGATTTTGATCTTGTAATTTTGGCATTTGAGTCTATATGTACATTGAACGTTTTGAAATGATACTTGTCTCTCTTGAAAGCATTTGCATATATATATATATATATATATATATATATATATATATATAAGTATTCTAGTGGGATGTGATTGACTTAGCACTGATGGATTGGGGATTCTCTCCCTTTCCTTGAACTATGTACTTACATGGGGATGGATGATATTCGTCTATCTTGCTTATGCTATGACATGTTTTGACATGAATCTTGTGAAATCCTTCCGAAATGGTGATTCCCGTAAGGAAGCTGACCATCCCCGAAATGGTGTGTTCCGTAAGGTGTGATGTAGATTACCCTTGGCAAGTAATCTTCTCCCTACCAGTGGGAGGTTCCAATTGGTCCAATTCGTGTAATAACTCGCATAGATTTGGTTTGTCGGTTATAATCCATCCCCGTTATATAGGAGCATTATCGCATTGCACGCATCATGAATTCCATGGCATCTTGTATATTTAATTCCATCGCTTATATGATCTTTGTATATTATGTGCCCTTGTCATCTAACATTAGTATGCAGGTTCGGTAAGTCACATGCATTGCATGCCCGCATACTTAGTACATTCAAAAGTACTAACAACTCTATGCCTACATGATTTTACCATGTAGGGACCGAGCAGTTTGGGTACCAGCCACTAGACGAGTAGTCCGTCCTTGAAGATCTTTTACGGTGAGCCTCGTCTTCTGAGGGCAAGCTAGTTATTTTTTTCAGCTTTACCATGTATGCTCTTTTGTTGAGGGTGAGCCCGGAACTTGTCCAGGCCCCCGTTCCTTGACTAGAGGCAAATGTTGGGCACTTTGTAAAACTTTCTCGTTTTACTTATCTATAAATGAATGGATTCCCGAGCTTCATTTTCTGTCATTTTGTTACATGTGTTTAGATACTTTGAACTAATTATGTGGGTTTTGATAAATGAGGCTTGTTTGGGGACTCTCGGGTCCCCATTCGCCGTGTCATATTTAGGCCCTGACCCCGAGTCGTGACAATTATTATCCATATTAATCTTATTCAAGACAATGTATGAATGTCTCACTTATAAATAGTGATAATTCTTCCTTTGTGAGGTGGTGTGGTAGAAAAATGAGAAGTGTGAAAATATTATAGTGTGTGGTGATGTGTGCAATAGTGAAAGAGAGAGTTGAGACTAGTGAAAAATATTCTAAGTCTTCAGCTATATTCACGATATAAAAGAGAGTAATTTTATGTTGAAGGAAGGTGTTTCTGTATGGAGCTTTGGACTCTTCAACTAATCTGGAGTTGTTTGAGTCATACAACGTTGTTGGATTGTTGTATCTTGGAGGGGACAAGTCAAGAGTATTATTGCTAGATCGGTGTAGATTATATCGTAGTGATCTTAAATCTCCTTAAAGTGAGTGAGATATCCGCGCCTCAACCTGAATGATTTTTTAATCATTTTTGTCATTTTATTTTCAACTGTAATTTATTGTATTTGCAATTACACCAGAAATCTGTAATTTTCCAGCTGCTAGAGATATTGTCCGCTTTGGGCTTAGGCTCGCACGATTCTAAAATGTGTCACTAGTAGGTAAGATATGTTTACTCATATACTCAACATCTCTCCTGTGTTTTTGCTGATGTGGACTTCTCATCTTAAGATGAATTGTTACATACACCCCCTCTATGAACTTAACGTTCTCGTTGAGATTTATCCCACCATTATTGATATGAACTTCTTATCTTAAGATGCTTTCTTATAAAAACTCCACCAAAATTTGTTTAATTTAGGGATATTGTGTTTCGAAGTTTACTCCAAATATGAGGTTGATAGGTTAGCCTCACTCATAAGTCATCTCAAAAGTTTTAGAAAAATGTGATACTACAAATTGGTACATACCCTAATGCTACTGATGAGTTGCTACAAGTATTGAATATTTAGAGATAACATGGTTTGGTCGGCGAAGATGCTGCCATGCAATTGCATTACAATCTGAAGAGATAGGGGTAGGCACATATGGATGTAACAAGTGTATGGACTCAAAATAATAGACATTTCATCTTCATTATTCAACTATTCAATACCTACCAATCACCAAGAAATTCCCCATCCCCCATATCCCATTTATTCACATATTTAGTTAGTGCCCCACACTTTCCTCACTATTTATTTCAATTATTCTGGTGCACAATATTAATATACTCTCTTTCTTTTATTTTATTTGATTCTTATTGATTTGATATTTTTCTAATCTATTTAAAAAATAGTTGAAATTAGTATCTTTCCTCCTCAGCATATTTATTTCAATTATTCTGATGCACAATATAAATATACTTCCTTCATTTTATTTTATTTTATTTGACTCATGTTGATTTAACATTTTTCTAATTTATTTAAAAATCATATAATAATTGAAATTAATATAATACTAGGATAGTAATTACACGATCTAGTAATTACGCAATATAATAATTATATCTATCTATTTATTTATCATAACATACTAATAGTGTAATTATAAAAGTACTATTTGATTGCATAAGTGTAATTATACAATTGACTTAATGTAAAAATAAAATTTAATTGTTAAATTAATAGTTAATGACTTATTTTTGAAAATATGTGTCATTATAGTTAACATTGAATCAGATATTCATGATACATGTTACTTCTTGAAAATATATTAATTAATAATCATATATTTGTAATTTTATATCGTAAAAAATAATTGAAATATATTTTCAAATTACTAATATTTTAAGAATTAAAAAAAAAAACCACACATTTCGTAAGGTCATTATAGACCGAATAATTGACAAAGAGATTAATAATGTTATAAATAATGCCATAACACTTTTCAAATAGTTTTTTTTTTAAAAAATAATAATTTATGACTGAAAAATGAACAACATGCAATATGAAATAACAAGTCAAATGGTAATGAAACAAATAGAATAAACACAAATATTTATAACCTAATTTCAGAATTTAAAAAGAAAAGTTTGATATAATATTCAATATGTTAAATTCCAATATAATATAAAATGAGTTGCAATATAACTTAAGTAAATATAATTTAAAGAAAAAAAATATAAGTCTATAACCTGATTCAACAATAAAATTCTATTTAAATAAACTTCATTCCATATATAATAAGTTTGTTAATGATTCTTTATTTCTAATAGAATGAGATATAGTTTCAAAAACTAGAATAATAACGAAAATAAATGTACAAGTAATTACAATATACACATGGAATCAGAAAAAGTACAAATTGAAAAATGAGAGAAAGAAAATGAAAGATAAATAATATAACATATATTTTAAATATTAGAAATAAAAATTAAATAATAAAAAAAATTAAAAACAAAAATTATTAAAATGGAACTTCATAATTACATGGCACCTAATTCTCATCCACTAAATTTTTTCTAACCAAATAATTACTCCAACAACAACATACCCAGTGGAATCCCACTAGTAGAGTCTGGGGAGAGTAAGATGTACGCAGCTTACCACTATCACATAGAAGTAGAGAGGTTGTTTCCTGGGAACCCTCGTTACAAAAATCCATCAGCTAAATATGATAAACAGGCAAGTAGAAAAAGGAGAAAGAGCACGGGAAGAGCAATTAATAATGAAAAGCACATGATAATAAGTAAATACAGGAGAATTAACATGTAAAGACAGATAAATAACATATAAAAGGTATACAATTAACAACCAAATAATTACTTGGCGAATTAAATATGTGAAATTATGCAATTACACTCGAAGGATAGAAGAAATTTGAAGGTGTCAAATCCAGATGTAATTGAGATTGAAGGTGTACTCCTCCACTGAATAGAAGCAAAATTTTGATAATAAACACAGCATTGGATAAACGATTATAATCTTTGAAATAAAAAGATAAATAAGTTGAAATGATGTGTTGAAGGTTGGTAGTTTTTCAAACCATACTAGATTGACATGAATTCCACCCTATAACAAATTGAAAGTCTCTTTCTTCAGAACTCATCTTCTATAAGATCAAACTTTGATAATCCAGACTGGACATAGAATTTAAGAAATTAACCTTAAAAAGAGTAAACTGGACATGTAAATAGTATCATTAAATATGAATCTGCTGAGCTGGAGAGACTCTTAACTTTGTTTGGCAATCCGTGTTAAACTGAATGGGGTTAACAGGAACAATACTCAAACTTCTTATCAGTTGTTTCAATTCATGAAAAGAGCAAATAGAGAGAAAGATTATACTCTAAAACATACTTTATCTGATTACTAATCATTAACATACAAAATAAAAGCTATTCAATATTCCATCTCCACCAACTTAGCACAACACAATATTTAACATAACTAAACTTATTCATTGAATCACCTCCCCCTTCATACTTAAATCCCCATCCCCAGACCCTACAATATAAATAAGAAGAAATTATTCGCATTTTTTAATCAAATTTCGGACCCTTTCACTTCTCCCTGTCTAAAAAAATTCATGGAGAAGAGTAAAAGTTCCAAAATTTGAGAATTTAGCAGCGAATGTGGAAGATCTTTATATAAGTCAACCTTAAAGCTAAGTAGAGACTCAAGGATTCATATATAGTCCCTCCCAACTACAACTAGTTAAGAATTATAAGAGGTAATTCTGGATCGGATCCACTACTCCAGTCGGAGCAACCTCCGTAAATCTCTGGTGGCGAAATCATCAAACGACTTCAATTCTACTTGCTTTTTGTTGTTGAAGAAAGACGGTAAAGGAAGTGATCTAGGCGACGGCGAATTCGAGAAAGCAGATCCGGCATACACGTCCGTCGGAGTACGCCCGACCTGGATATTTTTCGGCAACATCTCGGGTTGCTCCGGACCCAATCTTCCCGTACCGTAAACCGTCAACTCATCACCGCTCCCACTCGCCGGTTTCTTCTTCCTACACGACGACGTCGGTTTGTTCTCTTTCCGGATATTCGGGTTCAGAGAATCCAACGACTCACCCCTTCTCAAAATCATTACCTGACCCATCACGATTCCTCCGTCTGCCGCCGTTGTAGCTTTTCCGGGGATCTGAACCGGTTTCGATTCCTCAGATCTCCTCGAAATTGACGGCTCAGATTGGTTCTGAATCTTTTGGTTCAACTTCTTTTTCTCCGTTCTAACAACCGGTTTCCGGTAACCGTAGTTATTATAATACCCATTCCCGTTTTTCCGGCGATGATACACCGCCGCCGGCTGAGGTTCCCTGAACCTGTCAATTAAACAATTTTGTGGCCGCAAAACTTCTGTTCCCATTCTATTAAGAAAAAAGAAATAAAACTTTTTACAAATAAATACCCAAGAAAGAAAAGGGTCTCGAGACCTTTAAAATGGTGTTGTTAAAATGAAAATTTACAAAGGAAATCTTCTTCCTGGGTTTTCCGATTCCTTAAGAGAAAGGAAGAGAGAAAATTCTCTCTTTTTTAATCTATATTTGTGCTCTGTAATGGAGAAATTTTGTTTCGATATGAAATCGATAGGGAAGAGGGGAGATTTATATGGAGGAGAAGCAAAGGGGATTAGATACAAGCGCGTGACGCACGCGATAGGTTGTGTGAGTGGGTATTGGTATTAAAGACATGTTTGGTTGAGCCGTCTAATTTGATTTTCATATTTTATAAAGAAGATGAGCTAAGACCGAGCCGTTCACGTGTGGGGCCCAGTTGCCTTTCCGTTTTGACGGTGACTTGGTATCCGTTAGTCTACGCGCTTGTTGTTTTCGGATTATGAGTGGGAACGGCGTTAAGTTCTTGACGGTGAGTTGTTTTTTGTCGTGTTAAAAGGGAAATTATTTGGGGGGACCACATGTTTGGTTGCGTGGATCCTTCAAATCTCTTTCCTTTTTCTGCATTTACTAACTTTAACATATTTTTAATTTAAAAATAAAAACTATTTATCAGGAATTTCATTGCTGGCCTTTGATTGGTTTTCCTGATAAATATCGGCCACGTCATTTTTGAGTAAATTCTGGACATCATCTCTAAATTTTTTTCATGATTTTATGAAATGTTGCTCGTCTTATCATCGAGCTGATATTCCAGAAAAAAATATTTTGTTTCTTAAATTTGAAGACTCTTTTACAAGATCAATAATAATTTTCAGAGATCAAACAGTATGTCTTATTCATTACAATCCAAGTAATGAATTTGATACAACTCTATAATTTTAGCTTAAATATTTATACTTTGTGATATGAATTTTTTTAAACATGTCTGTAAGTTATGCGAAATCAAACGGAATTGTCAATTGTTAATAATTTGGCACAAATTATTCTCATGGCTCAATACTTAAATCTAAATTTATCCTTATTTTAATGACATATAATTAATAAGTGAAAAAGGACAAATATGCTCTTAAAGTATTTAAATTTAACAAATATTTTTTAAAAAAAAAATTGCAATGACAAATATATCTTTTGTTAAATAGCTTAACATTTTTTATGATTTACAGATTTAGGCTTCTCTGGTATGAAATGGACCACTTCTAATAGGTTTATTTGTAGCACCCTGTAAAATTACCAAAATACCTTTAGATGAGAAAATGCTTGCATAATGTGTTTTTCCAAAAAAATTCGGCAAATCCAAGGTCGGAATCGCGATCAGCATGAAAAATTATGTAGGAAAATAGTCGTGGTTGATTTTTAGACCAATTAGATCAAAGATAATTTTTCGGAGCAAAATTGCAAAACCAGAAGGGTACGTGACAGGTCCGCGTCACGAACCTGCTCCGTCATAATTTATTTTTTAGTTTTAAACGCACTGGATAAGTGCGATTTACATAAAATACATTTGACAAATACGATTTATGTGTTATTTTATAGAAAAACAATTTCTGAACGTGTTTTAAGTTTTCTGTCGAAAAATGAACTGAAGTGGAACAAGTCCGTGTTGCGGACTTGCCCTATCATGGTACTTGACGATCAATTTTAAAACCAAGGGCATTCTAGTCTTTTCCCCATCCATCCTAGATTAAAATCTTGTCGTTTTGAGTTCGTTTTTGACCTTCTA
The DNA here is from genome assembly GCA_029948455.1 of Solanum rostratum. NCBI lineage: Eukaryota > Viridiplantae > Streptophyta > Magnoliopsida > Solanales > Solanaceae > Solanum > Solanum rostratum. The sequence continues at coordinate 65,381,469 of CM057045.1, read as the reverse complement.
TCAATTTCTAAGCGTGAATTTTTTTCAATCGTTTATGCTAATTCATCTCCAGATTTAGGGCTAAGGAGAAAAGAGAAGGCTAGGGTTCAAGAGATTCAAAGCTAATCTTCGTTGCTTGATTTTTCATTCTTCATCCCAAATACGTAAGGCTAAACTAAAACATAAAATTATTCTTCCATATGCCCCCTTAATTGAGAGATATTGAAAGGTGAAAGTATTGCGTTCCTATGCATGTTCTTTGTATGTTTTCTTATAAATTATACACATTCTACGTATTTTCATATGTTGATGATCATCATTTGATTTACCGAATAAATACTATTACATGAGTTATTTCACAAACCCTACATATTACCTAATAAAGGATTACATGAATAAACCTAGGGATTGAGTCTAGAGCCTTAACAATTGTGATTAAGCATGATGTAGGTTGATAGAACTTGATGGTCCTGTGAGTCTTCATAATTGAACTCTAAAGATTGATCTAATTGATAATCCTCTTAATGATTGGTCTAAGCTCCTCTTGAAAGATATGGTTAGAATTGATTGGGTGATTGATAGGCTGAAAGACTCCATTGTGATAGAATTGATGGATTGATAAGAGTCCTTATGAGACTCATGATTAGTTTGATTGAGGATAATTGTTCTGATCATTGGAGTCTTGAGAGGAGTATCGAGCATCGAATTGGGTAAGAGTAAGTCTAACTCGAACTCATTAACTACATCGTCAAATATAGGAGAGGATCAAAATTGCTAAGTCGGATGTATTCCTCTTGATAGGCCCATGAGACAATAGAGGACTCATTTGATTGGATCCTTTATGGATCGGTTCATTCTTTACCTGGCAAGTATTGAACCGTTGTAGCAACATCAACGAGATTGTTGCACGATCACTAGCTCATAAGTGATTGTTTAACCATTTTACATACTTGTACATTCCACGTACAGACGTCCATTTGGACTGCATCATTTTATAATTTAGAGAAAGGTATTAGAGGTCATCAACAGGCATTTCGTTGAAGATCTATTCACATTCAGTAGATCTGTGAGACCTTCTTGTTTTCAGAAGATTTTCATATTACTATCATCTAGCTACTAGAGTTAAATTTTCTTTAATTTAACTTAAGGTAGCCATAACCTATCACTGGCACCATCTAGATAGTAGAGTTAGAGGTTTTATAGACTAGACAATGATGAGTTGATGTTGAGATCTTTATCTCTTGACTGATTTTCTTTAAAACTATTTTTATGTCAGAGAATCAGAGTTTGATTGTTGGCATATGGCCTTTATATCTAGAGATTGTCCACCTTTTATCATCTTTAATCTTTCACTGATATGTTAAACTATGATTGAATGAGTGTGATGAGGCCAAGTGATTTGCTTGGGGAATAGCAATAATCTTCGAGTGCCGACCACGCCAAGAATACCCTCCCGAGGTGTGACATTATTGCTCCAGCTTAAAAAAAAATTTACTCGTCTTTGTGCAACAGCCAAAGTCAAACACAATTTCTTAGATAAGTGTAAATAGTTTAGTTTAATTTTTTTAACAATCGATTCATGCATTCTTTACACTACAGTTGCGTCCAACATTAACAACAGAAAAACTTCCATCATATTATTATATATACAAAAGAACACGGAGCTTGTATCAAATTTTGGTAGGATAAAAAATGAGCATATTTGATATTATGAGAGTGGTCTCTGGGGTGAAAAAGATGATGAAAGCGAGATTAGTAAATAATTTGAGCAAGTGAAGATGAGATACATAGATTTCACAATAAGAAAGTGTGAGTGATTGGATATATATAATGTGTATGATGAGAAGATAGAAGCAAGTCAAAGAAGTATTAGTGAAATGTAATTAGACATGACATGACGCAATTTCAGCTTATCAAGGATATGATTCCAGATAAGAGGGTATAGAGATCATCAATTAGAATAGAAAGTCAATAGGTAGTTGAGCTTTGGATCACTTTTTGGTGGATTTAGGCGATGAAACTCGGAAGTATTGTGTCTGTTGAAGTAGTAATTAGTCGTATACATGTATTGTATTTTGAATTACCATATTATTTCATTGTGTTACTACTTTTCTCTAAATGCTTTGTATTGCTCTTCAATCTTTTGCAATTGACGTATTTTATCCACTATTGTATTTCTTTTTCTCAAATTCTTTAATTTACTGTACTTAAGTTGAGAGATTTTTTTAAACATCCTTTCTATTTCTTAAAGATAGTGATAAGATTTGCCTACACTTATTCTCCGTAAACCTCACTCATAAAACTACACTAAATATATATTATTACTGCAATGTCTAATATAAAATGCATCATTTTTCAGAATAACAATCCTAAAAATTCAATTTTCTCAAAAAAAAAAGTGGTATGAAAAATCAATGGAGATGGAAAAAGACGGTCAACCACAAAAATAATTTTTTAACTTGGTTAAAATTGAGAAAGTGAGATATAATTAAGTAATATTCATGGTTACTACTAACAAAGGGCATATTTGCTTTATTTCACATACTCAATTGGACTGAGGTGTCACGTACTGGGAGGGCACTCTAGACATGACCGGTATTCATAGACTATTGCTAGTCCCCAAGCGAACCATTTGGCCTCATCACATTTATTCATTCAATATATAACTCTGTAATCTCAGCGGAAGACTAAAGATAAAAATGGGTAATTTATAACTGAAATATCATATTAAATAAATAAGCTAGTAAGAAAGAAACTAGCTCAACAAGTCTCAACACCAATACTCAACTCTAGTCTATGAAGCCTCTATCACTATCAAGTGGTGCCAATGATAGACCCATGGCTACCTCAAAATAAAACAAAGTTAATTCAAGTCTAACTCTAGTAAGCAAGATGAAAATAAATGCAATGATCCTCCGAAGTAAGGGAGGCTCACCAACTCAGCTGAAATGCTCAGGTCCTCAACGATGCACCTGTTGACGATCTCTAGTCTCTACCTCTGCATCATAAAACGATGCAGTCCAAAAGGGGACATCAGTACATAGAATTTACTGGTATGTAAAATGGCTTAATGAAACAGAAACAAGTAGAATAATATAGAAATAACATCAACTCAGAATATACTCAATTAAAATGTCAAGTGTTTATCTAAAGCAAGAATAAAGAGTAGACAAGTGACCCATCAACAGATCAAACCTCATTAATCAACTCAACTCAATGGAACTCGACTCAGAGTACTCAAGTGGGAACTTTCTAGGTGTTTCTCTTATCCGACAACAATCATTTATGAGCCAGTGATTGTACAACAATCCCGCTGATGTTGCCACAACCATTCTGTACTTGCCAGGTTAGGAACGCCTATGATCCACAAGGGATCTAACCTCTAAAGTTCTCTATTACTTTCAGGGACTATACCTCAAGAGAGGACTATCTGAAGTAATGATTCAATCCTCACCTACGCTTGGTGACATAGTTAATGAGTGCAAGTGAGACTCACTGTTACCCATTTCGGTGCTCAATACTTCTCTCAAGACTCAATACTTATAAGACTCCTTCTCATCTCAATTAGCCTCATGGAGACACTCATCAACTCAATTAGTCTCATGGAAACTCTAATCAACTCATGAACCCAAACTCTAAAATCTTCTATTGCTTTCAAGGACTTTAACTCATCTCAATTAACTCAATTCTCAATTAAGAACTCAAGGACTCATATCATCATTAAGAAGAAGTCATTTAGACAAAACTCAAGAACTCAAAGACTCATAGGATCATCAAGCTCAATTTACTCAATCTCAAACTCATACAAAGATTACCATCAACATACTCAAGTCAAGGCTCTAGACTCTATCACTAGGTTCATTCATGCATGCCTTCACAAATATCGCATAGGGTTTCTATGATGTCTCATGAAAAATATTCAATTCAAGAAAACAAGTTTATGGTGATCATCCACATATGGAAAATACATGTAATAGATATAATTTTCAAGAAAATATTCAAGAAAGTATTTCAAGAAACATGTATGGGGACTCATGAACTCTCAACTCCTCTATTACCATCAATGGGCCACATGGGAGAACAATCACATGCTTTAGCTTAGACGTACATACCTGGTGTGAAGCGTTTGGACAATCAAGCTCAATGAACTCTCTTCGAACTCCTCAAATTTACGCTCCTCTTCTATTTTCTTTAGCCCTAGTCTTTTTCAAGAACTTTGAATAGCTTAGGAATGGGGTTTAAAACCCTTTTTACGCTCAAAATGACCCATTTTGATTGTGTTTTGAGTTTGGGAGGGGTTGGAAAAGGTTTTGAATGCCCGAACTCCTCAAATTTACGCTCCTCTTCTCTTCTCTATAGCCCTAGTCTTTTTCAAGAACTTAGAATAGCTTACGAATGGGGTTTAAAACCCTTTTTACGCTTAAAACGATCCATTTTTATTGTGTTTTGAGTTTGGCAGGGGTTGGAAAAGGTTTGGAATGCCCCTTACAAAATTTGAAAAAAGTTCACCTCGGAACAAGGGAGTCCACGACCCGAACCTTGTCCATTTTGGGTATTTTTCACTGAAAATTCTCCAAATAAATTTTCTAATCCCGAGAAAATTTTTGGACAAAAGTTAAGTATTGGTCCACGCAAGTGCGTGTCGTACACCTGTCGTGCACTTACACTAGAATTCGTTTTCGCACTGAAAAATTATCTTTTGATCCGGTTGATCTAAAATCAATCAAGACCACTTTCCCGCTAAATTTTTCATGTTGATCGCATATCCGGCCTCGGATTTGCCATCATAGCATGGAAAGACGCGCTATGCGCACATCTCTTCTCTAGGGGTATTTTGGTAATTTTACTGGGTGTTACATCATCACCCCCTGGGGATCATTCGTCCTCGAATGATAAGGAAGGTGGACATCAAGGCATGAATAGACTCACGACTCATCTCGATACCCCCTCAATAACTCATATTCTCGACTCCTTATCAACCTCAATAAACTGTACTCAGACTCAAGAATAGACACATCAACTCAAGAATAGAAACATCAATTTAGTCAAGGGTAAGAACATTACCTTCAATATTTCTCATCATCAGGCATGAATAGATGCGGATATTTAGCTCTTATCTCTTCCCTAGCTTCCCACGTGGCTTCCTCAATGAATTGATTTCTCCACAGGACTTTGACTGAGGCGATCTCTTTGGTTCTCAACTTGCGAACCTGACGATCTAGGATTTGGACTGGAATCTCCTCATAGAAAAACTATCATTTACTCTAATGTTCTCAACAGGGATCACCAAGGCAGGATCTCCCAAGTATTTCTTTAACATTGAGACGTGGAATACGGGATGAATTGCGTCTAACTCGGAAGACAACTCTAACTCATAAGCAACCTTCCCCATCCTCTTTACAATTGGATAGGTACCAATATAGCGAGGACTTAATTTCTTCTTCTTCCCAAATCTCATGAAACCCTTCATAGGTGACACTTTTAAGTACACCCAATCATTACCTCGCTAAGTCTCTTCTCCTAAAATTGGTGTACGATTTCTGATGACCCTGTGCAGTCTTCAACCTCTCTTTAATAACCTTTACCTTCTCAATCGACTAGTGGACAAGATGAGGTCCAATCAACTCGGATTCTCCCACCTCAAACCACCCAGTTGGTGATCTACATCTCCTCCCATACAAGGCTCATAAGGAGCCATTTGAATGCTTGCATAACAAATATTGGTATATGCAAATTCAATCAATGGTAAGTGATCATCCCAATTTCCTTTGAGATCAAGGACGCAAGCTCTCAACATATCCTCTAATGTCTGAATTGTACGCTTAGCCTAGCCATCTGTCTGAAGATGAAAAGTTGTACTCAGATTCACTTTAGTATTCAATCCCTTCTGGAAAGATCTCAAAAATTGGGAGGTGAACTGAGCTCCTCTGTCCGAGATGATGGACAAGGGAACTCCATGCAACCTCACAATCTCAGGATGTACAACTTGGGATACTCTTCTGTAGTGTTAGTTGTCTTAACTGCTGAGAAGTGAGCCGATTTGGTCATCTTATCCATAATCACCCATAAGGGTACCCTCCCAGGGCTTGATAGGGTCATGATGACTAATGTAGGTTATTATAATTATGAATTCAATTGATGATTTCTATTGAAATTATGCATTAATTTCATTAATTTGCATGTTTTAAGTTGATTTGAAGTTAAATCCACACCATGTTCCTTGTCTATGTTGAATGATGATCATGAATGATAATAGTTTCGTTTTAAAGTTATGTAAACTTATTCAATGATACTTTATGAAGTCCCTTGAATGACAAATGATTAATGAACGAAAGAATGATGAATGAATGTGGGTGAAAGGAAATTCTCACCTACTAATAAAGGTTCCCATGAAAGGATAATTCTCACTTGAATAGATTGCAAAGGTTTTAGTAAGCTACTTTTATTACAATGAAATTAATATTTCAAAGCTTATGAATATATATGCATATGACTATGTTTATTAATATTTTGTGAGATTTGACCTAGTACCAAATGGGTCCTGAGGTGGGGTTCAATAAGGAAATCCTAGTAGCAACATCTTACCTCATTAACTATGTGCCACCGTAGGAACCCTTATAGGTTCGGCTAGTGGATCCATGTAGAACTTAAAGTTAAAAAATGAATGTTCCTCGGACTACTACTTTGGCAAGTAGACTCTTTTTTTTCCAATGTGATAAATTACATTGGATTCCTTGTAGTACTTCACATGGTCTTATTGCCGGTTATGAAAATCTCCCACATAAATGATTATGGTGCTTTGAGCCTTTAATGATTTTGATACTTAGACCACAACTTATGATCATATTTTACTTCATGCATATGTTATTTTGGTCTTATATCTCATAACTCATGCATCATCCTATCTATGTTACATGTATCTATATCTATATACATCATGCATTTCTCATGTACTAACACATATTTTGCCGACATTGTTAAATATGTAGGGCCTAGTGTTCTTCCTTCTTGAGTCGATCTTGTGAAGACTATTGAAAACGTTGTGGTGAGTCCTCATGCTTCGAGGGCAAGCCAATGATACTCTACTTATGCTTATTGTTTAGCTATTATTGATACTTTGAGACTATGTCATTTTATTACCATTGAGGGTGAGTTGGGAACATGTCCATAGCCTCCGCCTATGCTATATTATGTTTAGAGGCATGAGTGGACAATGTGTAAAGAGTCTAAGATCTACCCCTCTTTTGGACTAAATTGCTCTTTTTATTGTGATGTCGATATGAGACTTATACCCCTCTTCCCATAATGCTTATGATTGATGCTTTTATTATCTTATGTATGCTTAATGGTATGCTAAGATGGCTTGGTTGAGATCCTTCGGGTTCCAATCGTCGTGTCACGCTAAGGGCCTAGCTTAGGTTGTGACAAATGGACTATGCTATCGTACCGAATTCGATGTTTCAGACTCAATGATGCAGTCAAAATCTCCATATGAGATCATTATGACTAAATGTGGGTTCCACTCCTAATGTTATTTTAAACCGAAATCAACTGAGGTGCTTGAAATGAGTCTGAAAGCCTTGGGGGTCAAACGAAAAGTTGTTCTAGACCAAACTCAACAGTTTGGAGCTAACCACAATGTCAGATTTCATTCGGGCACATTTTCAAGAATGTTGACTACAGTTAATTCTAGACCAAATATCAATAGCCAAAACGCTAAATGGTCTAAACTCGCACTAAAGGCATTGGTGCTCGAGCCGACTATACTTCTAGCCTAATTTGATCATTCTGAAGTTGATGCAACTGCCATAATTTTGTTCTGAGGTCATCTTCCTTGAGTTTTGATCGAAGTCAACCATTCAAACTCTAGGAACTCAAAAACATGAAAAGTGGCATAAAATCCAAATGAACGATCAAGCAACTGAGCTATCAACATTAGCAAGTTATAAATGACCTAGCGTTGCTACAGAAAAGTTCTAACACTGAAAAAAATGAGAAGCGGAGAAAATAACCTAGAAGGTCATTACAAATTGAAAGGGATGACGTTCAGAATAACACACATGATGACTTGTCCATATAAAGATATAAATTCGACTTCCACGCAAAAAATTAACATGAGTATGATTACACAATGACGAAGAGTAATTTGAATGTTAGTCAAATGATTTACGATTGGAGAATATATATATACCAAGAGCACAAAGAGCCTATTTTGAAAGTTACAATATAATTGAAATTTGGTGGTGTTGGGTGTAATTGCACTCGTTGACTCAATTGGTAGGCTCAGTAATTATTTAATAAGACAAAAATTAGGTGTAAATGAAGGAGTGTAATTACACTCTTCAATTCCCAAGGGAAGATAAGGAATTGGTGTAATTACACCATGTAATTACATGAAACTTTTAAAATTCTTTTTTTTCTTTCTTTTATTTTTTATTTTAATTTATTTTTCATTTTAAATTTTTATTATTATTATTCTAATATTTTTTATTATTTATAATCTATTTCCGTATCATTCTTAAGTTTTACTTCTTTATGTGATTTCATGTAATTTTTTATATTATTTTTATTCTAATTTATTTTTTCATTAGGATAATTTTATTAGCATTCTAATTTTTAAACTAAAGTAGAATTCATTGTTGAATAAGGTTATAGTGTTACGTTTTTCTTTTCTTTAATATTACTCACTTTATAATATTACATTGTTATCACATGTATTTTCTAATGCTCATTGAAAATTTAGACCTTTTATTTTTATGATTAATTTAATTAAAATATACTATTCAATATATGTATATATATAATTTTTTTATAGTATTAATTAAGAATGCATGTTTACTGATTAATATATTTTTAGAAGACAGCATATATCTTAAATACTTAACTTAATATATTTATAAATATCCTATGTTTCTAAACATAAATTTTTAATTTTAGATAATTAATTTTTATTTTAAAGATTTAATATAACCTTGTAATTACACTTGTGCAACCAAATAACACACATAGAGTTACACTATAATTCATTGTGCAAACAAATAGGACAAAGTAATTATTAGGTTGTGTAATTACTAGGCCGATAACCACTAACCTAGTAATTACACCAGTTTCAATTATCAGGTGGCTTTTCAAACAAACCCAAAATTTTATATGAAGAAGAGTACGTCCAAGATGAAAGTTTGATAATATGAAGTAAAAACACAGAATTGAAGGCTTGAAACACATGTGAAATGCTTTCCTGAAAATAGTATTTGCTCTGTTTCCTCTACGAGATTGCTATGAGATTGCACGCAACTAGTTTTAGTGAATGTGGCAAGCCTATGAATTTCTGCACTGAGCATATAGTGAAGAAATCTTATTTGAAAGCAAAATCTTGAACTCAATCTTTTAGAGAAGAAAGAAATTCTTTGGAGAATGTTGCAAAGAAAATATTTTATAAAGTTATGTGGGAATATGCACAAGTTGGACTTAAACAAAATTGTTGGTAATCCGGGAATGAAAGGACACATCCTTTCATTTAAAAACACATCCATTTTGAAATACAATTAATGTTGTAAAACAAAAACAATATAGAACATGAAATATGGAGAGTAGAAGTGTAAAGATCATCTTATTCAAATGTCTTCAAGTCTCACCTACAATGGCGAATAATAACCTTATTTATAGGTTACAAAATCACTCTAAAAGTCTCTATATTAAATGATTTTACATATTAGGTTCAGAAGATCCAATTGGATCATTCTTAGCACAGAAGATAGGTACATTTTTATCCAAAATAGCTCATAGAATATATACATAAATGTAAGTAGTTCAAACAATTCACTCATTCAATGTATTTATGACAAATAATAGTTAAAGCTAAACAATCCAACATTTACAATTGAAAAAAAAATGTTATTATAATTAATATTTAACAATACTTCACAAAATTGTAGGATTAAGTTACTTTATAACTTTAGTTATTCTAAATTTTTGGCTACCACTAATTGAATATTGGTAAGATATTTTTCTTTGCATTCTTTTTAAATAAAATATCAATATGAAAATTTATATTTGTTCAATATATATAAATAATGGAGTTATCTAATTTTAACAAATGAAATAATCTATGATTAAATTAGTTGTAGAATTGAGTCAAATTGACTTTGAACAAGGGAAACACATTCATCTAGACTAAAGGACTTGTTTGAATATTACTATCATTTTCAACTTTTCTCCAAGTTGATGCAAATATATATATATTGGTCTTTTTTTTCTCTTTATGTAAATTAGGTTCCATTAGATAATGATATATACCTAACTTGTGTTCTCACCATTTTCTGTTCATCCTCTTGAGCTTACCTTTTTCCTTTTTTTTATTTTTTTTTTGGTTTTAAAGAGAAGAAAGTAAAATTAACTTTTTGGTGTAAGTTATTTATAACATGAGAAGAGAGTATCAACAAAAAAAAAAGGCAAAGGAAAAAATAATTGTTATTAAATACTCATATTTTAGGTTTATGATTAACGAAGGAAAATTGTGGAAAAAATAGGCGTTTGTTTATACAACAGAAATGAAATTAGAAAAGTCAATCTTATTTTAAACAGAAAAGATTAGTTACATGTTTATAAAATATTAGTCATGCGTTCATTACTTTGAATGTTTTTGTAAAACGTAGGTTATTTTGCTTTCTTTCTTTTTCTATAATAATTTTATATTTTTTTTCTACAATCTTTAATTTTGCTTAAACAAAAATAAAATTTTAAAATCCACTAGTAAAATTTTTGGAAGAACTAGGTCCAATATATGCAGAAATAATTTTGTGGTCTGACTACTAAAATATAAAGATCAGAAATAGTTGGTCTCCACTTGCAAACTTTTCTCTTAATTATTTTATTGAAAGCCAATAATCCAAATCCACCACCTAAAGTCTAACATAAGCAAATAAAATGATTGATAATGACAGCAATCTAGTAGGCCACAGCATGAAGATAATATTATAATTATTTATATTTTAGAGGTTAATATTTATTTAGATCTGATCAATAATGGCCCTAGTGGGAATTTTTCACCAAATGAACAATTAAATTATTTTCAAGAAGCATATGTTCTATGTTACCATTGACTTGGTCTACCATTAACAATATCAAAACATATAAGATATACAAAGTCATTTGAGTTTAGCTTGTGACTAATTCAAATTTGACTAAAAGGAAGCATTTGGAATCCATTTAAATATATTGAAAACATTAAGTAGTCTTAAACATATATCCTCCAAATATCATGCCTACCATTATATGATTATATTATGCCTTTAGTGATGGCAAAAGAAAAAGAACAAACATCAATATTTATACGTGAGAAATACTTCATTGCATGAACTGAAAGAATAATGTGGATTTAATGTAGACAAATGAATAGCAGAATTATGTCTTGGAGGTCACATAAGTTACAAGGTATAATGACGTAAAACATAGCTTGGTGATTATATAAGTTACACTAGGGATGTACATGGATTGAGTTGATTCGGATTTTTTCAATACCAAATAAAATTGTTTGTGTCGGATTTTAAAATTTATAAACCAAACCAAACCAATAAAACTCGGGATTTTTTTCCCTAATTTCTCAGGCTTTTTTGGATTTATTTTGAATTTTTCAAATTTTTGGGTTTTTTCGGGTTTTTTGGGATTTCTCGTGTTTTCGAGATCTTTCGAATTTTTAATAAAATATTCACAAAAACATATCTTGTGCTTCAAATATTTATTTAGTCCTATCAAAATACAAATACTGAATATGATATGAGCGAAGACACAAAAATATTCAACAAAAGATAATAGTGATATAGCATAAAATTAATATTGCAAATAAATAAGTCATAATGGAAACGATCATCATTTTAAAATACTAAATCATGCTGAAAATATCATAACTTCAAAATACTAAATCATTCTAGAATAAGTATAAGCACTTATTAATTACATGAGTAAACATTAAAGAAAAACTAAAATTTTGTTATGTATTTTAATTGTCTAAACCAAGTAAGACTAAAAAAAATAAATATTCATTATTATTGTCATTCTTAGCGCTGGATTAAGTTATTATTATTTTTTACTAGCATTAGTATTAATTTGATTTTTGTTTTGAGCTTTAGAGTTACTAATATGAAAAACTTACTTAAATATATCATATTTAAAAATTATTTACCATTTGTAGCTATATAAATTAATCTTAATACATGTATAATTCACTTTCAATATACAATTTAAACTTTTTTAATCAAAACCAGGCTAATACATTTTAAGACACTTATAATACATTTATATTGCATGCAGATTAATTTTTATACATAGCATAATACATCTATATTACATACATAATTCGTTTTTAACACATAATGCAGTTTTTTTTACCAAAATAAATATAATACATATTATATATATATGCATAGTACAACTTCTATAGATGATAAAAAAAAATTTAAATATGGTATATCTTGATAATAAATAAAAAATATATTTAAGAATAATAAATATTTTATAAAAGAAACTCAAAAAAGGTAATTACCCTTACTAATATTTATGGACTATAGCAGCATTTATCAGACCATTCAAAATTCTAAGTCAAATTTAAAATAGTATATATATATCGGGTTGATTTGGTCTCGAGTTGACTTTATAAAGATAAAACCAAACCAACCAAATATAGTCGAGTTTTTTTTCTCAATACCAAACAAAGTTACCAAACCACTAGTTGGATTTTTTTTCTCGAGTTGATTCGATTTGCGGGTTGGTTTAATTTTCGATTTGATTTTGTTCACCCCTAAACTACACTAAAAATAATTGACCACATTCTTCTTAATTTATACTACTAAAATTACATATTTAATATTAAAATGTCATGATCTAACATTTAAAATAGCAAGTGTAAACTATTCTCAAGATGAATATTACAATATTATAAAACACATATTTCATATCATGTGAACATCAAAAGGGCCAACATAAATTGTATCTCAACTTATTATTGTGTTAGACTTTATTGAGTACCCTCATAACTCTAATTAGTGGATCTAAGCTAATTGCTTCAATGTTTGCTTTCTTAACATGCTATCGAATGACCAAATCTTATTTACTGGTGTTTGATTATGACTTTTGAGGTCATGATTGTGAACATAAGAAATTATGATATATAAGATCAAAATGAGATATATTGATATAATTTATATGATTCAGATTATTGAACATATTTCTCGATTTTAATGATGAAACGTGAAATTATATATTCCTAACATATAAGCGCTTTCATAATATCACAATTTATTCATGTGATATGAAATGATGGAGAGAATTTAAGAAAGAATATATTTTTCTTAGCTCGACAAAGATTGAATGTGAATGAAAGATGCTGGAAATAGCTATTGGATGGACCCATAAGGGGTGCTGATTAGCTCATTTATTTGTCCTTCTCCTAAATCTTATTTATATTATAACATATAAATACATTATTATGAATTAATGTTGAGAAAATAGTGATCATGAAATATATGTGTCATTATAATTCATGATTCCAAATCACTATCTCTTGATAAATAATATTGTTGGACCACAAACTTTAGACCCAACAGCTCAGCTCCTAATAATTTTCCACTAAAAGAGATAAGAAATAAAGAATAAACTATGATGAAACTAAAGGGGTCCATGAAATTCCTATTCCTATTTTATTTTATTTAAATACATGTACATACTCCATATGAGAAGTGAATTTCAAGGAACCAGACAAGTCAGGTTTATGTCTGCTCTCTCGTTTTCATAAAATAAACACCTTTTCAATCTATGATATGCTTATAGACAGTTGGGTTGTTTCCCAGGAATGTCCAAAAAAAAATTTGTATTCAATTTTAAATTTTTAGTGGTTGATGACTTAGCTACGTTACCATTATGGTTGTCGTGAAGTGATAAATACTTCTTCATCATTAATCAAAGATTTTGGATTTTAGTTCCTCCGAATACGGAATCATCTTTCTTGGGAGGCATATACCCTCCAATGTGAGATTTTCCATTCAAATTTAATCACACTCCAATATAAATATTGAACATTGAATAAGAAACTGAAAAAAGACTTAGCTATGTTAGAATCATATACAATTATTAAGCAATTGATTTAATTCGTTTCAATTATTTCTGTTTCATTATTTACCTAATGATATTGAGTTCAATGTTAAACGTATAAGCAACACACATTAGTTCAAAATTTGTTCGACTTGCAACTTATTTGGGGCGCCAATCACATCCCACTCCAATTTGAGGGCGTTTTGGTTGACCTCCTCTATTGTTAGCTTATGCCCATCCCAATCCCAATATTAAGATGTAAATTAAGATTTGAATACGAAACAGTTAAGATTGTTTGTATTTCTCAACATTTAAATGTATAAAATTTATCGTTATTTAAAAATTAGTAAATATAAAATTCAAATAAATATTAATTGATAAATTATTGTATTGATAAAAAATTTTAAACTTTTATATGACAATTGATGGTGGTGATGACTAATGATGGAGATTATGTGTTTTCTGTAACAACCCAAACTACCGTTATTTAGGCAGGACAAAATTATATGTGTGTGTGTGTGTGTATATATATATATATATATATATATAAGTTGTGTTAATTAAGAAGCTTACATAAGCCCGTTCAACACTTTCTTCCACCCACACATCCGACTCATCAATCTTCTTTCTCACATGAGTTTTCTTAAAAACCTCATGACGAAATAGAACATGTCCCAATGCTTGCTCCTATAAATAATAATACGATTAATGAAATAATATCTAATCATATAATTTATTTAAGATTATAAATTTAAACTTAAAATTTAGAAACCTTACCATCTCCCTTGAAATGGTGTCAACACTCTTTGCACCTTCAGTGTACAACAAGCCCCCCCCCCCCCTCTAGCTTTTTTGACTAGCTCAGATATAGCCTTGAATTCATCGGAGTCTCAATACCAACATAACTCTTCATATAAGTGAGGCTGCAATAACGTCTTTGTCACGCCCCGGGAGGGTACCCTAGACGTGGCCGGCACCCAGGGACTATTGCTAGCCCCTGAGCAAACCACTCAGCCTTATCACATCGCTCAACATCAACACAGCGCAGAAACATCATAATATGAGAACCATAGAAAAGGGCCAAACGGCCAATCATCAATCTTAACATCAAAGGATTAAGCAAATACTCTCTTAGTACATCAGAAAAAAACATCAATATCAACTTCGACACCATGTCTACGAAGCCTCTAACCTGACTCAACTGTCTAAGAGGGGTGCCATGACATGTCATGGCTACCGACTCAATGAAATAAAGGAAATAACACAGAAGGGTCTCCTCCGGATAGCAAGGAGGCTCACCAAAATCTGAACTTGAAACCTTGGACTTCAACGGTGCGCCTGCTGAAATCCTCGAGCTCCTGTATCTGCATCATAAAACGATGCAGCGCCAAATGGCGTCAGTACATGGAATGTACAGGCATGTAAAATAGTTGAATAACAGGGTAACTACACAACAATAAAGAAACATCGACTCCACATCATACTCCATCATAGCAAGCTCATCTCAAGGAACCTCAACATCAACTTACATCAAAAGAGCATCACATCGACTCAGACTCAAGGGATCATCACCTCAATTCAAGGAGCATCACATCGACTCAAGGAAACATCACATCGACTCAAGGACTCAACTCGAACATCACGTCAACATCAACATCAGAGTTCTATCAAAGGAACCTAACTGGGAGGTTCTCTAACCGACAACCATCACTTATGAGCCAGTGATGATACAACGAAGCGATGTCGTTGCCACATCCATCCAATACCCTGCCCGGGGTAAAGGACATCACATCAGTGGATCCACAAGAAAACATCAAACATCAGTCCTCTTTTGGGACAAGATAGGAGCCATCCGCATTGCGGTTCAATCCTCTCTTCCTACGCGGGCCACGTAGTTAATGGGTTTGAGTGGGACTCACTCTCTACCCATTTCGGTGCTCAATACTCCTCCCAGAAACTCGACATGCTCATAAAACATCATCATCATCAGTCCCATAGGGACATAATACATCATCATCAGTCACATAAGGACATGATATAATTCCTCAATATCAACATCGGTCCCAGAGGGACATAGTACATCAACATCAACATCAGTCCCATAGGGACATGGTACATCAACATCAACATCAGTCCCATAGGGACATAGTACATCAACTCATAACATTGACATCAATATCAAAATTCAAGAGACATCATTTAACAACTATATTGTAATGCTAAGACCTCATTAAACATCATGCTCATCAACATCATCACCTCATCATCAATACCTCATCATAACATCATCATAACATCATCATCGTTCTAGATATGTTCCCTAACTTCATTATGCATGCTCCTTTTCAAACACAAAAATTATAGGGTTTAAAATGCACTTATAAAATAGATTATAATAGAAAGCAAAATAGTGATGATCATCAATTTATGTAAGAAAAACTTCTTATACATAAGATAAAGTAGATTTCTTCATGCATCAACTCTTCATATTAACTTTGTCACATCAAGATATGATATTCAACACTTAGGAGGGCAGATGGGAGGACATTCCCATGCTTTAGATTAACCTTACATACCAGGGATGTTTTGCTAACAAAATTGTACAACCCCTCCTCTTGATTTCTTCAACTCACTTCCCTTTAAGCCCTAACTTTGGTGACCTTTAGGAAGAATACGCTTTAAAATTTGGGTGTTTGAAACCCTTTTCTTAGAAACTGACGTTTATTAGTCGTAGGGGAATATTTAGGAATTATAGGAGTGGACCAAATTGCCCTTCGTAATTTAAACTAATTTATTCCCGTCCTGAAATAACACAGTCCGCGACGCGGACCTGTCGCGGACAGTGTATTTTCGGAAATTCAACTCCATCGAAAAATTTATAGAAAACATAAGTGTGGCTCCGCGACCGGTCCGCGACGCAGTCCTGTCGCGCAGGCACACTGTTTTTCGTTTTGGAACGAAAAATTATCTTCCGACTCGATCGCTCTAAAAATCGACCGGGACCCTCTTCCCACTCCATTCACAGTGTTGATCACCAATCCACTCTCGAATTTTCAATCCGAGCATCGAAAGACGCGTTTTTCTGCACACCTCTTCCCTAGGGGTATTTTTATAATGTACCGGGTGTTACATTATCTCCCCCTTGGGATCATTCGTCCTCGAATGATGAGTGGAAACGGTACCTGACACGAGTAGACTCAAGACTCACTTCGATGCTCACTCAATAACGTCATTATCTCGACTTCCCATCGACCTCATTACAAATACTCAAACATCAACATCATAGTAGTAACATCAATTTATATAAAGGTAAGAATGTTACCTTCCACACTTTCATCGACCTCGAGCACGAACAGGTGCAGGTACTTAGATTTCATCTCTTTCTGAGCTTCCCATATGGCTTCCTCAACAAATTGATTCCTCCACAGGACTTTGACAGAGGCTATCTCTTTGTTCCTCAATTTGCGAACCTGTCGATCAAGGATCTGGACTGGAATTTCTTCATAAGACAAGTTGTCTCTGACTCCCGTGCTCTCCACAGGAATTACCAAGGCAGGATCTCCTACACATTTCTTCAACATCGAAATGTGGAACACCGGATGGATCCCATCTAGCTCGGAAGGTAAATCTAGCTCATAAGCAACCTTCCCAATCCTTCGTACGATCTGATAGGGGCCAATATAGCGAGGGCTTAATTTTCCCTTTTTCCCAAATCTCATGACACCCTTCATGGGTGATACCTTCAAGTAAACCCAATCGCTTACCTCAAACTCTAGGTCTCCTCTCCTCACATCTGTGTAAGATTTCTGACGGCTTTGGGCAGTCTTCAATCTTTCTCGAATCATTTTCACCTTCACCATGGACTGGTGGACAAGATCAGGACCGATCAATTCTGCCTCTCTAATTTCAAACCACCCAATAGGTGATCTACATCTCCTCCCATACAATGCCTCATAAGGGGCCATTTGGATGCTCGCATGATAACTGTTGTTATATGCGAATTCAATCAAGGGTAAATGATCATCCCAATTTCCTTTGAAATCAAGGACGCAGGCTCTTAACATGTCCTCCACCGTCTGAATCGTGTGCTCTGCCTGACCATCCGTCTGTGGATGAAAGGCGGTACTCAAGCTCACTTTGGTACCCAATCCTTTTTGAAAGGACTTCCAGAACTGAGGAGTAAATTGGGCTCCTCGGTCCGAGATAATGGACAAGGGAACTCCACGCAACCTCACAATCTCTTGGATATACATCTTGGCATACTCCTCTGTCGTGTTGGTCGTCTTGACCGCCAGGAAGTGCGCTGAATTCGTCATTCTATCCACAATCACCCATATAGAATCATGTTGTCTCCTCGACCTCGGTAGACCAATGATAAAATCCATGTTAATCATCTCCCACTTCCATTCTGGAATCTCAAAGTTTTGGGTCAAGCCAATTGGCCTTTGATGCTCAACCTTTACTTGTTGACAATTTGGGCATCTCGAAACAAACTCCGCAATATGCCACTTCATTCCACTCCACCAATAGACCTCTCTCAAGTCGTGATACATCTTGGTGGAGCCCGGATGAATGGAGTATCTAGTGTTATGGGCCTCAGCCAGAATCCTCTCTCGGACACCATCAATATCGGGGACACATAGTCTATTCTGGTATCTTAATACCCCATCTCCCCCTTTGGAGAAGACCATCACCATTTGCTTTTGAACATCCTCCTTCAATTGAAGTATAATAGGATCTTGATCCTGCTTCTCTTTTACCTCAGCCACTAGGGACGATGCAGACCCATTCTGAACATTAATTCCTCCCTCGTCATTCTCCTCAAGCTGGACTCCCAATCGAGCCAACCTACGCACTTCCTTCACTAACTCCTTCTTTTCTCCTTCAACATGGGCTGTGCTACCCATAGACAACCTGCTAAGAGCATCAGCAACAACATTAGCTTTACCTGCGTGGTACATGATGCTCATGTCATAGTCCTTGAGTAATTCCAACCACCTTCTTTGTCGCAGGTTGAGCTCTCTCTGACTGAAGACATACTGTAAGCTCTTGTGGTCCGTGAACACATCCACATGCACTCCATACAAGTAGTGATGCCAAATTTTGAGTGCGAACACCACTGCCGCCAACTCAAGATCATGGGTCGGATAGTTCTTCTCATGAACTTTGAGCTGCCTGGAAGCATAAGCCACCACTTTACCTCTTTGCATTAACACACACCCCAATCCAACTCTTGACGCATCACAGTATATTACAAAACCTTCCGTCCTGTCAGGCAAGGTTAAGACAGGTGCAGTAGTCAACCTTGTCTTTAGTGCCTGGAAACTCTTCTCGCATTCTTCAGACCACTCAAACTTGACCTTTTTCTGGGTTAGTTTGGTCAATGGGGCGGATAGAGAAGAAAAGCCCTCAACAAATCTGCGGTAGTAGCCTGCCAACCCCAAGAAACTCCTTATGTCAGTTGGAGAGGCCGGTCTTGGCCAACTGGCAACCGCTTCAATCTTTTGACCATCTACTCGGATCCCATCACCTGAAACCACATGACCTAGGAAGGCCACTGATTTGAGCCAAAATTCACATTTGGAGAACTTCGCATACAACTCCTGGTCCTTAAGAGTTTGAAGTACGACTCTAAGATGTTTAGCATGCTCTTCCTCACTCCTCGAATATACCAGAATATCATCAATGAACACAATCACGAACATATCCAGGTAGGGCCTGAACACCCTATTCATCAAATCCATAAAAGCTGCAGGTGCATTCGTGAACCCAAAGGACATGACCAAAAACTCAAAGTGGCCATATCTTCCTGAAAGTTGTCTTTGGGATATCACTTCTCTCACCTTTAACTGGTGGTAACCCGATCTGAGGTCTATCTTCGAAAAGCATGAGGCACCTTGAAGTTGGTCGAACAAGTCATCTATCCTGGGAAGAGGATATTTATTCTTGACTGTGACCTTGTTCAATTGCCTATAATCTATGCACATTCTCAGTGACCCATCCTTCTTTCGTACAAACAGAATGGGAGCACCCCAAGGAGAAACACTGGGTCTAATAAAATCTTTTTCTAACAGATCCTTCAACTGCTCCTTCAATTCTTTCAATTCAGCTGGGGCCATTCTATATGGTGGAATCGAAATAGGTTGTGTCTCAGGAAGTACATCAATACCGAAGTCGATCTCCCTATCAGGAGGGACTCCAGGTAAATCCTCAGGGAACACCTCAGGGAATTCATTCACAATTGGGACCGACTCAAGAGTAGGGGACTCAACATCATCAGATCTAACCCGTACAAGGTGATAGATACACCCTTTTTGAGATTAATCTCCTCGCCCTCAGGTAAGAAATGAATTTACCCTTGGGTGCAACATAACCTCCCTTCCACTCTAGGACCGGTTCATTAGGAAAATGAAATGTAACAACTCGGGTCCTACAGTCTATGGATGCATGACAAGCATGGAGCCAGTCCATACTAAGGATCACATCAAAGTCAATCATCTCCAACTCCACCAAATTGGCCAAAGTGTCCCTATGATAGATTGACACTATACAGTCTCTATAGATCCTCTTAGCCAGAATTGACTCACCAGTAGGAGTCGAAACAGTGTAAGGCTCAAGCAAACACTCAGGAAGAATCTCAAACTTATTAGCCACATAGGGTTTCACAAAAGATAAGGTGGCGCCCGGGTCACGTAATGCATAACAATCATAAGAAAAGATTCAGAGCATACCCGTAACAACATCTGGAGCAACCTCTTGATCCCGTCGATTTCCCATCGCATACAGACGGTTCGTCCCGCCTCCTGCATTTGCAGTAGTAGCCTTCTGATGATTACCCTCGGGGGGCGCTGTAGAAGACTGAGCTCAATTACCTTTATCACTCCACCTCTAATTTCTCATAGGACACTCATTCTGGAAGTGACCAGGCTGTCCACAGGTAAAGCAAATACTAGTGCCATCACGGCATGCGCTGATGAGTCATGAAAATACGACTTTTACGACGCTTAAAACATAGAATTATTGGGTGTTCTCGAGCGGTGTTATTGGTTTAATAGGTATGTTTTGATGTTGTGCAGGAAAATGACTAAGGCATGGGAAATGGCGGAAAGCACAAGGAACGGGTGAAAAAATGAAGCCAAGTGTCGGACCACGGAAGGCCCACACGGGCCGTCTCACGCCAGACGGTTCGTGTGGCCGACCGTGGCACGACACGAGTCACACGGTCAGTCCACACGGCCCGTCTGACACCAGACGGACCGTGTGACAGACCGTGTACTTGACGTAGCTCGGAAGACAAACCCGTCGAAAATTAAAGAAAGCGTGCAAGAAGATTCATACGGAGGATCCACACGGTCCGTCTCACTCCACACGGACCGTGTCACGGGACGTGTAAGTGACGTAGTTCGAAGGGCCTTCGTCGAAAATATCAGAATTCGTGCAAGTGGATTGACACGGAAGAACCACACGGCCCGTCTCACGCCACACGGGCCGTGTCACGGACCGTGTGGGTACAGCCAACCACCAGACGGTCCGTTTACACGGACCATCTCACCTCAGACGGTCCGTGTAACGGACCGTGCCCCGTGCCGAAATTATTTTCCTAAATTATGTCAACTTAGTTTTTGCTTTGTATAAATAGGATGTTATTTTATTTTATTAAACAACTTCGTTTTGGACGATAGAACTAGAGAGAACAAGGAGAAAAACATTCGTTTGGCTTTTGTAATTCGAGAGAATCACGTTTGTGATTATTGTTCAAAGCTTGTAACACGGATTCTTGTTCTTCAATCGTAAGTCCATCTTTATGTTTTCTTCTATTCGTTGTGGGCAAATTATTAACAGTATGCTAGGCTAAACCCACAACTAGGGTTGTGGGAACCATGACGACCCAATTAAGATAACGCAAACTGGGGGTAGTTCGTTCAAATAAGCAACGCATGTATTGTTAGATTCTTCATTTAAACTTCTCCTTAATGAGTCGACGCATTAGGGTAAGCCTGTATTCGTTACATGCCCGGAAGGGATGTAGTGATTGGGAAAAGAGTCTAACAACAGAGATTCAAGGTCATGAACCTAGTCTGAGTGCCTGAGACCGAAAGGTGAGGGTATTCTGAGATCAGAAACAACGGTTAGTATTGCAGACACTCGGAGACCGAGAGGAGAGGAGTGATATATACCAAGAAAGGACCGACAGGTGACCTAGGTATTAATTAAGTTGTAGATTTTGCATGCATCATTAGGAACGAATTCACAGATCCAGTTTAGTTGTCATAATTGTATGACATGGGGAACACAACCCTAGCTTCTCTCTATCTGTCTAAGAATCGGAGCACCTTTATTAATTACTTTACGCAATTAGTTAAGTTAAATAGCGCAACCCCCATTTACTTTATGTTTGTTTGTCTTGGGAATAGCATTTACAACTGAAAGCCGGTACTAATAGAATAATTCTTGCGTGTTCCCTGTGGGATCGACCTCAACTCTGGTTGAGTTCTATATTTGACCAACGACCGCTTTACTCTTCTATTTGGAGTGTAATTTGGGCGTATCAAATTTTGGCGCCGTTGCCGGGGAACGCGGCAAGGAACTAGTCTATTAGTTGCTACTTTCAGCTTGTAAGTCTAGTCCCTGATTTTACTTTGTTTCTTGTTTTTGTCTTTGTAGGGGCTCAGCTTTGCATGCCAAGTACCCGCAGCAAGGGTGCAACACTTATTCCATACGATCCGGAGCTTACCAAGTCCGTTCGCAGAATGAATGCCCAAGATCGTGAAGCAGCAAGGCAGAGGGAGTTGGCAGTGAATCCTGCAGCTGGAGGTCAGGATGGGTTGGGTGTGGATGATCTTGCTGGTAACGTGGTACCACCAGCAGCACCACTTCGCCAGGTACCACTTGTACCACCTCAGCAACACCAACCCCCGGTGAGACCTCAAGGCCCTCAGTACCCGCCAGCTGTGCCAGATGATGATGATGATGCCGGGTCTACTGGGGCAATAGTACTCCCACCATTGCCCGCTGGGATCAAATTCACGATCACCAGCACCATGCTGCAGATGTTACAGTTGAAGGGGATGTTTACTGGAGCGGCCACCGAGGATGCAAATCAGCACCTGATTAATTTCTTAGCTACCTGTCAGTCCTCCGAAATTCCAGGAGTTAGCCAGCAAGCGTTGAGGCTGAGGTTATTTCCATTGTCTCTGTCTGGGGAGGCAATACGGTGGCTAAATGAGCTCCCTCACGATTCCATCCGCACATGGGGAGAACTAAAGGAGGCATTCCTGGAGCGATTCTTCCCTGCTTCAAGGCAACTGAAACTCAAAGATGAGATTGGAGCCCATAAACAAATGCCGAATGAAGCGCTGTATCAGTCTTGGGAGAGATTCAGGCAAAAGCTCAAACAG
This sequence comes from Solanum rostratum, assembly GCA_029948455.1. Lineage (NCBI taxonomy): Eukaryota > Viridiplantae > Streptophyta > Magnoliopsida > Solanales > Solanaceae > Solanum > Solanum rostratum. The sequence continues at coordinate 65,358,007 of CM057045.1, read as the reverse complement.
TGCCCAAATCACCATCTCACTGATGAACACTTGAAGGCAGTCTTCTACAGGTCCTGCAACTTCGTTACCAAGCCCATCATTGATGCAGCTTGTGGAGGGTCATATATGTCCAGGACTTTCCCGGACATAGTGGTCATCTTAGACCAAGTGGCAAAGAACAACAGGGCATGGTATACTAGAGAGGCAGACTGCTCAGGGATGGTATTTGAGATGAGTGAGGCGCAGCGCAAGAAGGAGGAAGAACGGGACCAGGACATGGCCCATATGCGGACACAAATTGATTTGCTGTCAAAGAAGTTCCTTGGTGGGAGCACTGAGAAAGTCAAAGCAATGGAAGCACTACCTAGGTATGACGATCAAGGCAGCGAATATGATGAGGAAGCACAGTTTCTTGGTAGTCAGGGGGGTTACCGAGGTTTCAACTCCGGTAACCAAGGTCGGAACTTCAATCGGGAGAATTACCAAGGGAACTGGCAGAACAGGGATGGCTACAGAACCCGTGATCGCCAGAACGAGGGCGGCAGCAACTCCAAGCTAGAGGATATGATGACAAAAGTCCTAAGCAAAGTGGAGGCCACTGAGGCAGGGGTGCGAGATGTCAAGAGCGAAATTTCCAATGTTAGGCAGCTGGTAGATTCGCACTCCACCTCAATCAAGCAGTTAGAGCAGCAGATGGGACAGCTTTCGGCGGCGTTTAATCAGAGGAAAGTTGGGTCACTCCCGAGTGACACAGTGCAAAACCCGAAGAACGACGGCCACTGTATGGCGATCACCACGAGAAGTGGTCAGGTACTTGCTAACCCAGTTGCTGTTTCTAATGCAGGTCAGGTGAAAGTCGATGACAACATGCCTGGCCCTATGGAGGGTCAGGTAGACATTGGGAGTGATGAACCTGAGGTGGTGGTAGCAGAACCCGTGGTGACCAAGAAGGCAGTAGTGACAGACTCCCTCAGTCACCCAAGTCTGCCAGCCATCCCAAAACCAAGGCCACCATTTCCCCAAAGGCTGCAAAAGAAGGCGGAGGACGGCAAATTCCAGAAGTTCCTATCCATGTTAAAGGAACTGTCTGTGAACATACCTCTGGTGGAAGCGCTTGAACAAATGCCTGGCTATGCTAAGTTCATGAAGGACTTAATCACTAAGAAGAGGACAGCCACAATCGAGCCAGTCGATAATTTACACCACTGTAGTGCCATCGCTACAAGATCTTTAGTAGAAAAGAAGGGAGATCCGGGGGCATTCACCATCCCATGCACCATTGGTGCTTATGACTTTGCACGGGCGCTTTGTGACCTTGGTGCCAGCATTAATTTGATGCCGTTGGCAGTCTACCAGCAGTTGGGCTTGGGAGCCCCCACACCCACGACCATGCGGCTATTGATGGCAGATAGATCAGTAAAACGGCCCGTGGGAATCCTGTATGATGTCCTTGTTCGGGTGGGAAGGTTCATCTTCCCTGCCGACTTTGTCATCCTTGACTGTAAAGTGGACTTTGAGGTACCAATCATACTTGGAAGGCCCTTTTTGGCAACGGGCAGGGCACTGGTGGACGTTGAGCGAGGTGAACTCACATTCCGGTTAAACACCGAAGAGGCGAAATTCAATGTGTGTGCTGCCATGAAAAGGCCTAAAGAGTTAGCTGTGATGTCCATTCTGGATATTGATGACGACAATGTTTCTGAAGCCTCGTTGGAAGAAAAGATGACTGTGGACACACTGGCAGCAGTGCTGATGAACTTCTCAAAAGATGGTGTTGAGGGGTACAACGACACCATCTATGCCTTGCAGGGCATGGGGACCAGACCGTTCGTGCCAAGAAAGCTGGACTTGGACCTGCAAAATAGGCCAACACCTCCGGCGAAACCCTCTATTGAGGAACCGCCCGTTCTGGAGCTCAAGGAGTTGCCGCAACACCTCAGGTATGCATTTTTAGGTACTAACAACACTCTTCCTGTGATTGTGGCTGCAGATCTTCAGGAACATCAGGTGGAGGCATTGTTGGGGGTCCTACAGAAATTTAAGCGCGCCATTGGATGGACTATTGCTGACATAATTGGCATCCCTCCAGGCATCTGCACTCATAAAATCACGCTTGAGGATAACTGTACGCCTAGCATTGAGCATCAGCGAAGGCTCAACCCACCCATGCAGGAGGTGGTGAAGAAGGAGATCATCAAATGGCTGGATGCTGGGGTGGTGTATCCAATCTCGGACAGTAAGTGGGTGAGCCCAGTGCAGTGTGTCCCCAAAAAGGGGGGCATGACGGTGGTCGTCAATGATAAGAACGAGCTTGTCCCACTGAGACCTGTCACCGGATGGCGAGTGTGCATGGACTACAGGAAGTTGAACAAATGGACTCTAAAGGACCACTTCCCCATGCCGTTCATGGATCAGATGCTAGACAGGCTAGCAGGGCGAGGATGGTATTGCTTCCTCGACGGCTACTCGGGGTACAACCAGATTTCAATAGCCCCAGAAGATCAGGAGAAGACCACCTTCACGTGTCCGTATGGGACGTTTGCTTTCAGGAGGATGCCGTTTGGACTCTGCAATGCCCCAGCCACTTTTCAGCGCTGCATGATGTCCATCTTTTCAGACATGGTCGAAGACACCCTAGAGGTATTTATGGACGATTTTTCAGTAGTGGGTGATTCTTTTGATGATTGTTTGCAGAACCTGAGCAAGGCACTGCAGCGCTGTGAAGAGGCCCAGTTGGTGCTAAATTGGGAGAAGTGTCATTTCATGGTCAAGGAGGGCATAGTCCTTGGTCATAAGGTGTCAGAAAAAGGGATAGAGGTGGACAAGGCAAAGATTGAGGTCATTGAGAAATTGCCACCTCCTATCTCGGTTAAAGGGGTCCGGAGTTTCCTTGGGCATGCTGGATTCTATCGTCGGTTCATTAAAGACTTTTCTAAGATTGCACATCCATTGTGCAAACTGTTGGAGAAGGATGTCAAGTTCCACTTTGACGATGCATGTCGACAAGCGTTTGAGACCTTAAAATTGAAGCTCGTCTCAGCGCCTGTCGTGGTTGCTCCTGATTGGGATGCTCCATTTGAGGTTATGTGCGACGCAAGCGGAATTGCTGTGGGTGTTGTGCTTGGCCAGAAGCGGAACAAACTTTTCCACCCTATCTACTACGCCAGTAAGACGCTGAATGAGGCTCAGAGGAATTACACTGTCACAGAGCAGGAGTTGCTCGCTGTGGTGTATGCCTTTGACAAGTTTCGAGCATATTTACTGGGCACGAGGGTGATCGTCCACACTGACCATGCCGCACTTCGGTACCTCATGGCCAAGAAGGACGCTAAGCCTCGCTTAATCAGATGGGTGCTCTTGCTACAGGAGTTCGACTTCGAGGTCCAGGATCGTAAAGGCACGGAGAATCAGGTGGCCGACCATCTCTCCAGGTTAGAGGACGCAGCCCGAGCCAATGACTGGTTGGACATCGATGACCCGTTTCCCGATGAACAGGTATTAGCCGCTTCTGCGGACCTAGTCCCTTGGTATGCTGATTTTGCTAACTTCCTGGTGAGCGATATTATGCCGGAAGGCCTTAACCCTCACCAGAGAAAAAAGTTTTTTCATGATGTGCGCAGGTACTTTTGGGATGATCCGTATCTATTCAGAACATGCGCAGATGGGGTCATCCGACGATGTGTCCCTGAGGCAGAAATGTTGAGCGTCTTGGAAGCCTGCCACTCCTCTCCAGTGGGGGGGCATCATGGTGGTGCCAGAACTGCCAAGAAGATCCTGCAGTGTGGGTACTACTGGCCCACCATCTATAAAGATGCCCATGACTTGGTGCAGGGGTGCGACCAGTGTCAGCGCCAAGGGAACATCTCAAGGCGTCAAGAGTTGCCTATGACCCCCATTTTGGAGGTAGAGCTGTTTGATGTGTGGGGCATAGACTTCATGGGCCCGTTCGTTAGCTCTTATGGGATGAAGTATATCTTGGTAGCTGTGGACTACGTCTCCAAATGGGTGGAGGCAATAGCGCTGCCTAACAACGAAAGTAAGAATGTGGTACAGTTCCTGAGGCGGAACATCTTTGCTAGATTTGGGACTCCCCGAACTATCATTAGTGATGGGGGCTCCCACTTCTGCAACTCGTCCTTTCGGGCTGTACTGGCAAAATATGGGGTACGCCAACACAAGGTGGCAACACCCTATCATCCGCAGACAAGTGGACAGGTCGAAGTATCCAACCGGGAAATTAAGGAGATCCTGACCAAGTCTGTGAACGCCACAAGAACGGACTGGGCTAGGAAATTAGATGACGCATTGTGGGCCTATAGGACAGCCTATAAGACACCCATTGGTATGTCTCCATATCAGCTGGTGTTCGGTAAAGCCTGTCACCTACCAATTGAGTTGGAGCACAAGGCACTGTGGGCCCTCAAGGCCCTGAATATGAATTGGAAGGAGGCAGCCAATATGAGGCTGGACCAGATGAATGAGCTGGATGAGTTTCGTCTACAAGCTTACGAGAGTGCTGCTCTGTACAAAACTAAGATGAAGGCTTACCACGATAAGCTCATTGCCCCACGAAGCTTTGATGTTGGTGATAGAGTACTACTCTACAACTCCAGATTGAGACTATTTCCAGGGAAGCTGAAATCAAGGTGGTCGGGCCCGTACAAGATCACACTAGTGCTGACTAATGGAGCAGTTGAGTTAGAGACGGGTGACGGGCACCGCTTCAAGGTTAATGGGCAGCGCGTGAAAAAGTACTTGGGCGCTGCAGAGGAATCCTCGGTGATAGAGGTTCTCCATCTTGACGAAGTCTGAGTAGTCAAGACCTTCACGTCGAGCCGTGACGTTAAACCAAGCGCTGAATGGGAGGCAACCCATCAATCAAAAAAAAAAAAAAAAAAAATATATATATATATATATATATATTTACATTTATTGTTGCGAGAGAAAAGTACATTGACTTATGCTTTTTCTTGGCTTATATTTTGTCTCAGGAAAGGATGCACATGGTAGCAAGGAAGGCCAATTAGGCGTACGGGCGAAAAGGAAGGTCAAAATTCCCCAAGGGGAACACCACGGCCCGTTTACACGGACCGTCTGACACCAGACGGACCGTGTAACGGTCCGTTGAGGCGTCCCCTTCAGGTGAGCGAAAATACCCAAGGCACCGCACACGGCACGCTCACACGGTCCGTGTGACGTTGAACGGACCGTGCGCCGAACCGTGTGCACGCCTCGAGTCATGTCACGAAACGGCCCACAAAACGGGCCGTCTAACGTTGAACGGTCCGTCTAACGGACCGTTTGGCGTGCGTCTCGGGACTGAGCACCGCCGCCCATCTCCGCGACACGGCGCGTGCCACGTGGCACGGCCCGTTCTCCTACATGTCTTGGACCACGAAAAGTTGGGTATAAATACCCTCTTTTCATATTTTTCTTTCCCACACTCAAATTTTTCTCTTGTTCAAAACCCCCACACGCCTCACTCTCTTCCTCACAACACCACAATCTCCATCTCTTCTCACACGGTTTGTGCACTCTCCTCACGATCCGTCACACCATCCTTAGACAAAATTTTCAAGTCTCAAGTCTATTTTTCTCCTTCAAGTAAGTTTCTTTGATTTAGTTTGCTTGTGAGTTTAGATTAGTTGTTCTTTGGTTTGTTTTTGAAATTTTGCTTTTAGTTTTGTCTTGTGAGTACGTTTATGCATATACTTCGTGAGTGTGGCGTCTATAACTCCCTAGGGGCATGATTCGTTAAATCTTTGTTAATGGATAGTCTTAACCACCATTGTTGCTTTGTTGAACTCTTGAAACATTGGTTGTTTGTGATTTTTGGTTGGTTAAAAATCGGGTTTGTGTTGTAAACTGTGTTTTTGCTTAGTTTGAGTACCCGATCCGGCGTTTTAATGCCCCATTGTGCGTTAGAACTCCAAAAATCCGTCATGGGGCTGCCTGGGGACGACGATCGTGACACGGTCCGTTACACGGACCGTGTGACATCACACGGTCCGTGAAACGGACCGTCCCGTGTCGCCCCCGCTGCATGCCAAGGCACGCCACACGGTCCGTCCTCACGGACCGTCTGACCCTACACGGTCCGTGTGGCGGCCCGTCCCATTTCCCTTGGTCGCCTCGCCCCGGTATGCTGTCACACGGGCCTCTACACGGCCCGTGCCCCTCCACACGGCCCGTGCGGGGCCCCGTCCCATGCCCCCGTATTTTGTTATGTTCGTCATTGTAGTTACTTTCCTCGCGCCTCCTTGGCTTTGTAGTACGAAATTCCCTATGATAGACCGGGTGACGCCACTCTTAAGGGTTTTTGTCACTTTATTTCCACAGGGGAAGTCTGAGTACCCGTTAGTGTGTCGTCCCAAGCTTTCTGGCATAACTAATATGTTCTTTATCCGTTGTGTTGGATGCAGGATTAACATGGCCCCACGTCTACGCCCTCGCCCACGCCGCGACGAGCAGGAGTCACGTCTCCGGGATTCAATCACTGAATCCTCCAGTCTCAACCCGGGGAGTGACTCAGGCAATGACTCTGACGGCGGGTCAGCTGTGCCGTCACCACCCCCTCGCACTGCCCGTCCCCGCCCAGTGCGACGCTACATCGCTTCAGAGTCTGAGGATGAAGCTCCTGCAGCAGGGGTGGCAGAGGACGCTGCAGTTCCGGAGCAGGAGGATGAGGCTGGCACTCCAGTCACTGCCGAGCACGATGTTGGAGGTGAGGAAGATATCTTGCTCCTCCGCGACAGTGATGATGAGGCCACCCAGCAGGCGGTTGCCCGGACTTCTGACCCGGAAACCGCCAAGTGGCTCCTGATCTTTTTACGGCGAAGATGGTCAGTCCCGGGAGCTAAGGAGGTCTACGTCAATGGCATCACCAAAGGTACGGGTGGCTATCAGGGGAGGCCAATTATCCCGGAGATGCGGGTACTAGTGGACAAGCTGGACTCCATTCCGGAAATACGCAATGCCTTTGCTACTTATCAGTTTGGATGGATGGCCGACCCTCCTGGCTACTATGGCCCAGATATGATCGCTGAATTCTACTCCAGCTATGCAGCCAGCCTTCTTGCCTCCATAGAAGGCAACTTGCCCAGACGTGCAAAGAAGCGGTTTGCTTCCCGATTGTCTCATCGGGACTATGTCACCATCCGGGGGACGCAGGTGGACATCTCGGCGGAGACGATAAACAGATTTTTGTTTGGCCCTGATTACCGTGCCCCTCCGGATGGGATTTTCATGGCTCACTATGTCAACGTCTCTGATGAGGTTCATATCGCCGATCCGTCTACCCGGGCCAGGGAATTACCGTGGATGGCGGAGCATATTGCACTTCAGGGGGTGGAGGCACCTTGGGTAAATGACCCCAAAATTCCTATTACAAAGGCCTCCCTTACCTTTGTCGCCAAGTTTTGGTGGTCGGTGGTGCGGGCCCGACTCAGACCCACAGTCAACGACAACACGCTCCAACTTTCCCATGCTGCGTTGGTCGCGAGTTTGGTGGCCCGCCTTGGTATTAATGTGGGTCGCGTGATTGCGATGGAAATAAAGGATCGTGCCCTCTCCGAACGCGCAGGTATGTCCTTTCCTTGCCTGATTCGGGCACTTTGCAAGCAGGCTCGTGTTCCCACCACGCACTTCTTGGACAAAAAGATCGCTCCGAAAGGTGTTGTGAACATTGCCATGATTAAGGACATCGCCAACCCACTGTATCACAGTCGATCCCGGCGATTTGGGGTTCCAGCACAGCTGCCTCGGGCTCCCCCACAGCAGCCTTTGCCTTTTGCGGAGCCCTCCTCAGCCCCCCAGACGGATACAGCTACTGAGCAGCCCGGGGGCAGTGGCGCCGCACCTCCGACACATCCGGGCTACACTTATGTCCCCTACGACCTCCTCGCCCGCATGGTTACAGAGCAGAGGCAGACACGGGCGATTGTTGACCAGATGGTGGTCCGGGTGCCACAGGTAGTGCAGACTCACGTGCAGTTGGCTAAGGATGAGCTTCGTGCTGAACTCCGTGGCCAGATCCAGAGTTTGCAGGAGCAGTTTAACCAGTGGGAGAACTACCTCAGCCGCATGTTTGGCAGCATGACCGGTGATGAGGTAACTCAGATAATGCAGGGGATGCAGGTCATGAAGGACAGAATTGACGAGCTGTACGCACGGTACGACAGCACAGCGGCCGCTCCGGCTCCACCACCTGACTCGTTTGCATCATTGTTTAGTGCCCCGATGGAGCCGAGCTTGACTGAGGGCTGGGGGATACCGATCATACCTCCTGCTGCCCAGGTACCCGTTCCAGCGGCGTCGGGTCATAAGGACAAAGGGAAGCGCCGCAGTCAGCGCACAAGTCCACCTGAGGACCCACAGCGTGAGGAGGCACGGCAGCTGCGCAAAGCTTTGAGAGCCCAGAGGCGTGAGGCTGCTGCACGGGAAGAGCAGGCGCGCCTCGCATATGAGGCTGCCCGGACAGGAGCCTCCGGGAGTACTAGGGAGCCCGCTGATGATGTTGCCTGCCAGAACCCACCAGTTGGATCGGGCCATGATGACCCCCCTGACGCCTAAGGCGTCCCAGGTATGTCCCGCTCCCATTTTGTTGCTTTGATTAGATATTATGGTGCTATGAGGACATTGCACTGCTTTTTGATTGGGGGTGGGGCATCTTATCTTTACCCTGAGGAGTTTTTCTTGCCATGTTTCTTTTCTCTGAAGGTGTATTATCTAGTAGAACTGGCATGTTTAGGTTTATTATGTTTTGTGTGGAAAAGACAAGTGGTTATAAGAGTTTATAGTAACCTCATTAATTTGAAAAATGAAAATCCACGGAACTTGTAGGTGTGTATCCCATACGGACTGATTCTGTGATCCTCTGAAAACACAATGAACATTGTATAGTTGGCATATTAACGATTGAAGTCTGACTGTGTTGTGTAGTGCTGAATAGTGGGGGATATGTGCCATGTGTGTGGGAGTGTTTTTTTGCTTGAATTTAACTGACACACTTGTGAGCTAGAACTTGCCTGGTTGGTCCCCCCTAAAACAATTGAATGAGTGGATTAGGAAAGGATCTTAGGCCATTGTTGTTAAGAAGTCACTAAACCTAAAGAAATGAATTAACCAAATGAAGTTTATCCCTTTGAACCAAATAATTGAGCCTTAATAGACCTTTTCTTTCTTACTACCCAATCCAGGTTTCCAATCTATCTGTAGACCATACTCAGGCCCTGGTCGCTTTAAGGACATTGTGAACCTCAACCTAGGCCAAAGGCCTAAGTTGAGGGTGGCTTATATTGGCCCTGGTCCTTGAAAAGACATTGTGTACCTCAACTTGGGCTAAAATCCTAAGTTGAGGGTGGCTAGTGTAAGAAAAACAGAAGAATCGGGATGGAAAAGATCCAAGTGGTGAGAAGAAAAGTTGAAAAAAACAAAAGAAAGAATTTTGGGGACGTGAATAAAATGATATATGAAAAAAAAAAAAAAAAAAAAAAAAAAAAAAAAGGGGAAAACAAAGATTTTGGGAAGCCGAAAGTGGTGGCTGAGTCAAAGCAGGGCCTTGGAACAAAACACTAGTCACTTTGATCTTAAATATATCTCACCCAAGCCCGAGCCTACGTTACAAGCCTTAGAAGTCCTAAAGTGATCCTGAAAAGGTCATTCAAGAGTTAAGGTGGTGAAAATAAAGGCAAGCATATGGTCTACACTCGTGTGTCGGTTGAAAATTCTTTCTGAGCGTGAGTGCTTACATTCCAGTCTCTGTGTGCTACATTATCTCATGGTGTGAGGGACTTCTTTGTAGTAAGGGCACTATCACCGCACTATTCGGGCGCTATACATAACTGGCTTATCTTTCGTCAAGGTCTTAATAGGAGCCAACGAGATATGGTATCGTGTTTAGGTTGATCAAATCATAGTCTGTTGGAATACGCACACATTACAAGTATACATGAGGAGCATGAGGCTAATGAACAAAGGGGTTACTATTTATTTCTTTTTAATTACTTGTCCTTTGTGTGTCGTAATGTGTTTTTGGTCATCGCTTGAGGACAAGCAATAGTTCTAAGTTGAGGGTGTTGATGAGTCATGAAAATACGACTTTTACGACGCTTAAAACATAGAATTATTGGGTGTTCTCGAGCGGTGTTATTGGTTTAATAGGTATGTTTTGATGTTGTGCAGGAAAATGACTAAGGCATGGGAAATGGCGGAAAGCACAAGGAACGGGTGAAAAAATGAAGCCAAGTGTCGGACCACGGAAGGCCCACACGGGCCGTCTCACGCCAGACGGTTCGTGTGGCCGACCGTGGCACGACACGAGTCACACGGTCAGTCCACACGGCCCGTCTGACACCAGACGGACCGTGTGACAGACCGTGTACTTGACGTAGCTCGGAAGACAAACCCGTCGAAAATTAAAGAAAGCGTGCAAGGAGATTCATACGGAGGATCCACACGGTCCGTCTCACTCCACACGGACCGTGTCACGGGACGTGTAAGTGACGTAGTTCGAAGGGCCTTCGTCGAAAATATCAGAATTCGTGCAAGTGGATTGACACGGAAGAACCACACGGCCCGTCTCACGCCACACGGGCCGTGTCACGGACCGTGTGGGTACAGCCAACCACCAGACGGTCCGTTTACATGGACCATCTCACCTCAGACGGTCCGTGTAACGGACCGTGCCCCGTGCCGAAATTATTTTCCTAAATTATGTCAACTTAGTTTTTGCTTTGTATAAATAGGATGTTATTTTATTTTATTAAACAACTTCGTTTTGGACGATAGAACTAGAGAGAACAAGGAGAAAAACATTCGTTTGGCTTTTGTAATTCGAGAGAATCACGTTTGTGATTATTGTTCAAAGCTTGTAACACGGATTCTTGTTCTTCAATCGTAAGTCCATCTTTATGTTTTCTTCTATTCGTTGTGGGCAAATTATTAACAGTATGCTAGGCTAAACCCACAACTAGGGTTGTGGGAACTATGACGACCCAATTAAGATAACGCAAACTGGGGGTAGTTCGTTCAAATAAGCAACGCATGTATTGTTAGATTCTTCATTTAAACTTCTCCTTAATGAGTCGACGCATTAGGGTAAGCCTGTATTCGTTACATGCCCGGAAGGGATGTAGTGATTGGGAAAAGAGTCTAACAACAGAGATTCAAGGTCATGAACCTAGTCTGAGTGCCTGAGACCGAAAGGTGAGGGTATTCTGAGATCAGAAACAACGGTTAGTATTGCAGACACTCGGAGACCGAGAGGAGAGGAGTGATATATACCAAGAAAGGACCGACAGGTGACCTAGGTATTAATTAAGTTGTAGATTTTGCATGCATCATTAGGAACGAATTCACAGATCCAGTTTAGTTGTCATAATTGTATGACATGGGGAACACAACCCTAGCTTCTCTCTATCTGTCTAAGAATCGGAGCACCTTTATTAATTACTTTACGCAATTAGTTAAGTTAAATAGCGCAACCCCCATTTACTTTATGTTTGTTTGTCTTGGGAATAGCATTTACAACTGAAAGCCGGGTACTAATAGAATAATTCTTGCGTGTTCCCTGTGGGATCGACCTCAACTCTGGTTGAGTTCTATATTTGACCAACGACCGCTTTACTCTTCTATTTGGAGTGTAATTTGGGCGTATCATGCGCCAAGATGCAACTTACCACATCGGCTACAAGGGGGCTTTCCTCTCGGACCTTGAGCAACACTGGCTTGGGACTGAGGTCCCTGTGCTCTGAAGTTCTGATGGCCATAGGATCTCTGATCATACCTGTTTTGCTGAACAGGTGCACTTGCCACCGAAGGTGCATGGCTAGAAGACTTCTTTTGAATGAAGGTCCTATCACCCTTGTTCTGTTTCTGTTGATTAGGCTCATGCCCCGCCGATTTAGCTTTCTTCTGCTGCTGCTCTTCTCTGTCCCTCTTTTTGTCCTCCTCAGTCTGCTGAGCATAGACCATAAGTCTAGCAATATCCATGTCTGGAATTAGCAACGCTGCCTTGCACTCCCTCTTCACACGCCTGCCCAACCTAGACACGTACTTCCTCATTCTTGCCCTCATATCAAGGACCATCTCTAGAGCGTACTTGGACAGCTGGATGAACTTTAAGTTGTACTCCTTAACCGTCAGCTCCTCTTGTTTCAGATTCACGAACTCCTCAACTTTTGCCTCTCTCAACTCTTGGGAAAAGAAGTGATCGAGAAAGGCACTCTCGAACTCCTCCCACTCAGCCGGTTCAGCATCCTCACCTCTAACATCCTCCCACTGGTTATACCAGACATTGGCTACATCCTTAAGCTGATAAGAGACCAGCTCGACTCCCTCCACCTCAGTCGCATGCATAGCCCTCAAGATTTTACGCATCTCATCAATGAAGTTTCGTGGGTCCTCCTCAACCTTTGACCCCGTACAGACTGGTGGGTTCATCCTCAGGAAATCTCGGAGCCTGGCTGCAGCCGTAGGCTCTTGGGAACTGGAGCTAGGGGCATGGGGACCGCGACTGCTACTCTGAGAGGCCATTAACTGGGTAAGCATAGCAATAGCTCCCCTGAAGTCTGCTTCCGAAGTGGAGGCTGACTGAACGGGAGGTACTGGCGGAGCCTCAGCAGCTCTATCAGGTCGTCCTCGTCTCCTTGTCCCATGCTGATTTGGGGCCTCGGGTAAAGGATTCTCAGTGTCAGGGACTGAGGCATCTCTTTGGGCAGCAGTACGTTTAGGAGGCATTATCTGCAAACGCGTAACGCACGAATTAGAAAAAGGCTTCATAGAGCCAAGCTCTAACGCACGAACTCAGAACATTAAAGAAGGGTAACCATTTCCTAAATGCCCTGTAGCATCCTGTTTATGAAGTGTGGTGCACAACACACGCATAAACGGGACTCTACTAGTCACGGCTTCATAGACTCCCTAGGACTCTTGAACTCTGTGCTCTGATACCAAGTTTGTCACGCCCCGGGAGGGTACCCTAGATGTGGCCGGCACCCAGAGACTATTGCTAGCCCCTGAGCGAACCACTCAGCCTCATCACATCGCTCAACATCAACACAGCGAAGAAACATCATAATATGAGAACCATAGAAAAGGGCCAAACGGCCAATCATCAATCTTAACATCAAAGGATTAAGCAAATACTCTCTTAGTACATTAGAAAAAAACATCAACATCAACTTCGACACCATGTCTATGAAGCCTCTAACCTGACTCAACTGTCTAAGAAGGGTGCCATGACATGTCATGGCTACCGACTCAATGAAATAAAGGAAATAACACAGAAGGGTCTCCTCCGGATAGCAAGGAGACTCATCAAAATCTGAACTTGAAACCTTGGACTTCAACGGTGCGCCTGCTGAAATCCTCGAACTCATGTATCTGCATCATAAAATGATGCAGCGCCAAATGGCATCAGTACATGGAATGTACTGGCATGTAAAATAGCTGAATAACAGGGTAAGTACATAACAATAAAGAAACATCGACTCCACATCATGCTCCATCATAGCAAGCTCATCTCAAGGAACCTCAACATCAACTCACATCAAAAGAACATCACATCGACTCAGACTCAAGGGATCATCACCTCAATTTAAGGAGCATCACATCGACTCAAGGAAACATCACATCGACTCAAGGACTCAACTCGAACATCACATCAACATCAACATCAGAGTTCTATCAAAGGAACCTAACTGGGAGTTTCTCTAACCGACAACCATCACTTATGAGCCAGTGATGATACAACGAAGTGATGTTGTTGCCACATCCATCTAATACCCTGTCCGGGGTAAAGGACATCACATCAGTGGATCCACAAGAAAACATCAAACATCAGTCCTCTTTTGGGACAAGATAGGAGCCATCCGCATTGCGGTTCAATCCTCTCTTCCTACGCGGGCCACGTAGTTAATGGGTTTGAGTGGGACTCACTCTCTACCCATTTCGGTGCTCAATACTCCTCCCAGAAACTCGACATGCTCATAAAACATCATCATCATCAGTCCCATAGGGACATAATACATCATCATCAGTCACATAAGGACATGATATAATTCCTCAACATCAACATCGGTCCCAGGGGGACATAGTACATCAACATCAACATCAGTCCCATAGGGACATGGTACATCAACATCAACATCAGTCCCATAGGGACATAGTACATCAACTCATAACATTGACATCAACATCAAAACTCAAGAGACATCATTTAGCAACTATATTGTAATGCTAAGACCTCATTAAACATCATGCTCATCAACATCATCACCTCATCATCAATACCTCATCATAACATCATCATAACATCATCATCGTTCTAGATATGTTCCCTAACTTCATTATGCATGCTCCTTTTCAAACACAAAAATTATAGGGTTTAAAATGCACTTATAAAATGGATTATAATAGAAAGCAAAATAGTGATGATCATCAGTTTATGTAAGAAAAACTTCTTATACATAAGATAAAGTATATTTCTTCATGCATCAACTCTTCATATTAACTTTTTCACATCAAGATATGATATTCAACACTTAGGAGGGCAGATGGGAGGACATTCCCATGCTTTAGATTAGCCTTACATACCAGGGATGTTTTGCTAACAAAATTGTACAACCCCTCCTCTTGATTTCTTCAACTCACTTCCCTTTAAGCCCTAACTTTGGTGACCTTTAGGAAGAATACGCTTCAAAATTTGGGTGTTTGAAACCCTTTTCTTAGAAACTGACGTTTATTAGTCGTAGGGGAATATTTAGGAATTATAGGAGTGGACCAAATTGCCCTTCGTAATTTAAACTAATTTATTCCCGTCCTGAAATAACACAGTCCGCGACGCGGACCTGTCGCGGACAGTGTATTTTCGGAAATTTAACTCCATCGAAAAATTTACAGAAAACATAAGTGTGGCTCCGCGATCGGTCCGCGACGCGGTCCTGTCGCGCAGGCACACTGTTTTTCATTTTGGAACAAAAAATTATCTTCCGACTCGATCGCTCTAAAAATCGACCGAGACCCTCTTCCCACTCCATTTTCAGTGCTGATCACGAATCCACTCTCGGATTTTTAATCCGAGCATCGGAAGACGCATTTTTCCGCATACCTCTTCCCTAGGGGTATTTTTGTAATTTACTGGGTGTTACAATCTTGCATGTGATACATACATACATACATACATACATACATATATATATGTGTGTGTGTGTGTGTTGGTATTGCTTTCGTAAATATGACTCGAGAAAGATGGAGTAAACCCAAAGAAATGACTAATTGTGATTAATTGCATACAATGAATCTATTACTTGATTGTATTGTGTAAAGCCTTTATTGTGATTATGCTTGTGGTTGTTGAATTGGGCACCACGCCTATATAAATTGGAGCGGGTGTCACATTTTGACACATATTAGATTGTATGTCACATTCCAACACACTAACTATTGGATCGAGTGTCATGCCTACACACGAACAGTTTGGATGTGGGTCATATAAGAAGATCATTGTTGATATGAACCTATTACTTGATTGTGCAAGTGTGTGAATTATTCTTTGTGATATTAATTGTGTTTGTGATTGTGGTTGTTGGATTAAGTACCACATCGATATATATTAGATTGAATGTCACAATTCGACACATATTGGATCGAGTGTCACATTCCAACATGCTAACTATTGGAATGGGTGTCATGCTGACACGCTAACAGTTTAGGTGTGTGAATTCCATGAGAGGACCACTATTGATATGAAAATATTATCTAAAAATGATTATGATTACATGTGCAATGACAAATAAATTGATTATTTTTTATCATGCTCACATTTTGTAATAATTGGTATAAAAGAATTGAAAGTCGACATGTAACTATTCTCGTATTACAATGGTGTCATTTGTATGGATATTATTGTAATGGGATCGTATATAATCTGTCTTACTACATAATGGCTATTTTTTTATATTTCATTTAATCAGGTACCTGGTTACCTATGAGCAAATGGAGAGCGATTGAGAGGTTGTTAAGCAATGTATTGGTGACTTAGGGTTAGACTATATTTGGTACTATGGTTATGTATGTTAATGGGGGCTTGAGAAAGGAAGTTCGAGATTATGTCTTTGTGTAGGCTGCACTGACAGAGGAATTTCGCTATGGCGGAGCCGCCATCGCGGGATAGATCTCGCCATGACGGGCCAGAACGGATAGAGAGGGAAAATCTTAAATCAACTTAAGATGGTCATTTGTGAGTGAATTACTAAATAATCTGGGTTAGGCATTGTTGATAACAATTGAACTAAAAGGGTAGATTGGTTAGACCCGAGTTAGTGGTCACGGGTCGTAGAAATCTTATTATGAGGAATAAGGGTTAGGTCATGACTGATATTAAAGTTGAAAGTGGAGTAATTAAAAGGTTGAGATCATGTCATATGCTAGAGGCAGTTAAGGTAATTGGAACGGTTAGCATATGTGGATAAAAGATTAGATGGCGCAGTCCCTTACTACATGCTTGCTTCTAAATATATACTTCATATTGTATGATTGATTTCGAGTTGACCGATAATACCTATCAATACGTTAGGACCTTAATAAGATAATTTCTAATATAAGACAGACGACTCAGCTGCCTTCCATGCTAAAAGTTTTTCCCAATTGTTTATATTGATACTACTCTTGCTATATCTTTTTTGTATAGTCTTGTTGCAGAATTGGTGATATTTCTTAGGTGAAGACGAAGATGATCTCCAACAGCTTTTAGCCTTCCTTTCTTATGATGGGAGTTGTGTCATTGTTGTGTTTCACATTGTAGTCTTTAAAGTTCTTGTACCTATTTCGACGAGAATTCTTAGGGGTGTTAGATGTCTTTTCAAAAATTTTAATTAGATCTTAACCCTAACTTGGTAACTTCAAAAATCTTTTCAGTAATATCTTCTATTTATTTCTTTTTTGACATGATTAATTGATTGTAAATTAAGAGTTCTTTTATCTAGGTGTTCGAACAGGTGTCCGCACAACCTGATGGGTTGGATCGTGATTATTTGGGACGAGGTTGACTAATGATGATGGTTATAGATAATATCTTATAATATAGTGGTTGCCAATAATAGTTAGCTGTAATTTGATAGGTGACAATTGATAATTAGCAGTGGAATGATACTGATAGCGTATGAGTGGTGAATGATGATGATGGATAATGATATATAATATTGATTAATGATGGTAATTATTAATAGTGATTAGTGGGTGGGATAATGGTTAGTGGTGATTATTACAAATGACGACTAGTGGTCATGACGATTGATTTTGGTGATTGGTGGTAGTGGTGGTTGTGAAAAGTGGGTGATGGTGATTAATGGTTGTGGTAGTGTCTGAAATAGTGGTTATTGATGGTGGGTGAAAGTAGATAGAGTAGCGTTAAGGTGTCATCTTTGTACAAATTCTTAAATAAGCAACATAATTATATTAAAAATTTGTTATGGATCTTAATCATTTTGACCTATTCAGATTCATTAAGTGGTTGTAAAAATAAGAAAATTAAATACACTTATTGATTAAGATTCAAACCTTGAAATTAAAACAAACAAACTTAATTATTCTGATTTGAGTGATTAAGATTAAGACCTTCATTAAGTAAAAATAAATGAGACCAAAATATGCTTCGCCAAACAACTACTCCCTGTGTCCCATTTTATATAGCACCATTTGACTTGACATGATGTTTAAGAAAAAAAAGACTTTTGAAACTTGTGGTGTAAAATCATCCATATATATTTGTGTGATTGAAAATCATTTCATTACGATAAAAAGGGAATTATAAAGTTAAGTTATTTTTAATTATAGTAAAGTGACATTAATTTTAGGAGGGAATTAAAAAAAAAAACTAATTACTTAAATAATGTATTTTATAGCATTAGTTGCGAATTTTAGTATATATTTTGCTCTTACCTAAAATAACATTACTTTTTTTTATCTGAAATAGTAAAATAAATGAAGCATTCTTTCCTTTATTTCTTTCTCTTCATTGACTAATTTCTCTCTCTTTCATTAATTTTTATAATTCTTTCTCCCTTCTAATAAAAAAAAATTAGAAATATTTACATAAATATACAACTTTGGGCACAAAATTACACGCTCTACCGAATTCTTTGAAAATACCAAAAAAGTACACTCATTCATTTTTTTTTTCCATTTCCCAACACTATTATATCACATCACACACCACAATAATCACATTCAAAATACCAAAAATCCTAAATTTGTAAATAAAGTTGGTATTTTACATGGTATTTTTCAAAGAGTTCGATAGGGCATGTAATTTTGTCCCCAAAATTGTATATTTGTGAAAAATTCCCATGAATTACCCGATGGTTTCTAACTTCAACACAAGATCGTTAGTGTTAAATTTGTATTATATGAGTATGGATATATAATGTATTTCTAACATATATAATTTTAATATATTAACATATAAACTAATCAAATAATATTTGAATATTTGAAATTCACATATAATATTATTTTGACATAATAAATAAAAAAATAAATATGAACAACACATATAATATTTGTTTTGACATAATAAATAAAGAAATAAATATGAACAAATAATAATAATACATTTTGAATTCAATATATTATATATTAGGCATGTTTGACACTTGGTAAAATGTATAAATAAATATTTTTCATATAATAATATATGTTAGCACCATGAATGAGAAAAAAATAAAAAATAATTATAAGTATGTTTCAATGCACTTGGTGTTTATATAATTAAAATATTTTTAATACACATATGTTATAAGTATTATCCGTGAATTATAAATATTTTAATACTACTAAAATGTATTATGTTGGAGTTTGATGAATTTTTTATTTGATTGTTGTGTTATTTGTTGTTGTTGGGTGTATTGATAGTGTGGTAAAGGTGAAAAAAGAAAATGAGAGTTGAGATGGTGGTTGTTTGTTATTTTGTTTGCCGGATAATCCATCTCCGGCGAAGTTGGATGGAAAAGAAAATATTCTGGCAAGGTTAGATGGAGAAAATATTGCTAGACATTCTGGCAAGGATAAGTAGAGAGATATAGAAAGCAATAGAATAATTAGAGGTAATTATGCTATGCACACTAATAAGAAAAAAAGAAGTACCCCAAATAAGGGAAATATTTAATCTAAAAGAATTCTTTTACGTAAAAAAACCAAAAGAAAAAAGTGTCACATAAAATGGGACGAAGGAGGAAATAATTTTCCAAAATATGTAAGTTCCAATCTTTTTCAAATATTTATTATTATTCTATTTAAATTTTAAACTTACTATAAAATAAATAAAAATTATTTATATGGAAAATTAAAAAAATGAATAATCTGATGTCAACTCTTCCATACCAAAATAAAAATAAGATGGAATGTTAATTGACTAGGTGAAGGGAATGCATGGATGATGGAGTAATGTCACCCTCCAAAATAATGTTAACTTCCTATCACACTTATAACTCTTACCTTTTCTTCTCATCAATGCCAAAATTCTACACAACTATTAATTTTAGTTGTTTTCTTCTCCTCTGTCGTATTTTAATTGAATTTATGAGGTAACACACACATATAAAAAAAAATATTTATAGAAAAAATTTACAAACTTTCCATTATTGTCATTTGTAAAATCATAAATATGTAGTATAATTTATCTCCTAGAAAATATAAAAATTTAATAAATAAAAGGACAAATATAGAAAAAGTTTTAAACAATCACCTTAAATTCTTAACAATTTAAATATTTTAGACATTGAAAATGCCTCATATTCATGTTTAAATGACTATTTTAAATCAACCTAAAATTATATATTTCTCACATGACCAGAAATGAGTCATCGTCTATATAAGGATAAGATGGAATCTCAATTACACACTATTTTAATATTAGGCCATGAATTAGAGCATCATTTCATCACTTGTTTTTTTTAATTTCCAAGCTTTTACTTGTCATGATGTTTGAATTAATTTATACGTCTATATAATAAGAGATGATATTTAAATCAATTTATGTGTATAATATAATTATGTTACGAATTTTTTGTTACACCTCATCAGTATTTGTACCAATAACTCTATCAATCCACAGAGAAATACTAAATCAACTTTTTATTTTACTTCAATTAAGCTTTGAATCTTCATTTGGATGCACCTTCTTATATTAATAATAGATCGTTACATTTCATTATGATCATTTAAAGAGTTTTATATTATAAAGTATAAAAAAAAGTAAGATTTTACAATCAAGTAATTTTCAATTCCTTAATTTAAATAAGAAATTGATTAGACCTTTATGGCTTTTATTGGAATCTCCTCACTTGTTGATCTTTTTTTGTTTCAGTCACTTTACTTTATTTATAACATTCATGATTTAACCGATAATCAAACTTAATGATATGCATCCTATTTCGGCTTAGATCGAAAATAATGGAGAGCAAAGTCATCTACTGAAATTTGACAGGAAGAATATCATACTAGTGCATGTCATTTTTTGTACCTTTTTTTTTTCCATACACAGAAACGTCCAATAATCAAGCACTTCCGCCCTCAAAAGCGATGCACTGAAATGAAAGAAAGTTCTTCGATACTAATGCATGTCATTTTTTGTACCTGTTTTTCCTCCACATACTTTCACCTTTAAGGGACAAAAGCATGGTAAAGCAACACAATTTTCATAAAAGAATCTGGCAACAAATTGAACTACCTAATTGCCTTTTATATAATAATAATAATAATAATAATAATAATAATAATAATAATAATAATAATAATAATAATAATAATAATAATAATAATAATAATAATAATAATAATTTAGTAGTGACTTTTATGAGGTCAATCTGGTTATTTTGGGTTCGACATCAATAACTGTTTCCAATAAAACAAGACGTAATCAAGTTTAAGTGAGAACATCACAAATTTGGTGCAGTTAATTTTTTCTCTATAAAATGTGAATGAAATAGATAAAACATTAGCCATCATTTATATATTTCTTTTAATAAAATTAATCGAGTCACTTTTCAAATTTAATATTTTTGTGTTTTTTATGGAGTAGCATTTATTAAGAGATCATATGGAGTCATATTTTAGTTTTTATTTTCTTCTTAAAAAGACCAGGATGGATTAGTATATGGTTCTCTGGACATGTTTTGGGTTAAACAAAGCCCATCTAATTTTGGGCTTCAAAAAGGAGTTGACAATTTCAGGCCCATGTTATTTTTTGGGCATAAAACACTTTTTAAATTTTCTTATTAGTTGGAAATACCCCAATTTATATTCTTGAAAAGTATAACATTTTTTTCTCTCTCTCTAAATTCAAGACATAATAACTCGTTGATTGTTCTTTATATATATATATATATATATATCCATTTTTTTTGTCTTTTTATCTTCCCTAGATTTCTCAACTGCAACAAGTTGAGTATTACTTTTTCTCTCTTGATTATTTAAATCTTCTCTTAAATTTTTTCAACTAAAAAAAATTTAACTTCGATTCGTTAATCTTTTTTGAAATTTTCTCTCCTCTTAAATTTATTATCCTATTCCTTAATCTCTCTGTACATGTAATCCTTAAATTCCTCTTTCACACATGATCTTGCAACCAATGGTACCCATTAAATCAGAAATTTTGTTATTATAGAATTGAGAAAAAAAAATGTCATGAAGAAGAAGAAAATGTATAGCTCATTTCAGTGAATTATTTGAGACATGCATTGTGTAATTACATATTAGTTGTGTATGCATGTCAACTTCTAAGTTTGATACTTTATATATACCACAGTGTATACATTTTAGATTATAATTTAATAGTGTATACATATTAGAAATGTATACATATCATATTTTAATATTCTACAGTATTACAGTATGATGGTGTATTCATAATTAGAGGTGTATGCATATCAAAATTGTACAGGATATAATATAATGATGTATACATATTAGAACAGTATAAAGTATAATTTAATGATGTATATGTATAGAGAATTGTACAAATTTACGTTTAGCAACATATACATATTTGTGTGTTCTATATTAATCTTTACCCTTGCTTTTGCCGAACGATTTTAATGAACTAGTCTTTTTGTACGCGATTTGCGTGTAATCTCGAGAAAAATTAAA
Source organism: Solanum rostratum (assembly GCA_029948455.1). NCBI lineage: Eukaryota > Viridiplantae > Streptophyta > Magnoliopsida > Solanales > Solanaceae > Solanum > Solanum rostratum. Next base: position 65,335,882 of record CM057045.1, on the reverse strand, counting down.
TTTAATTGTAAATTTATAAAAAGATAAATAATTCACTATAAAAGTAATTTTAATAAATTATTTATTCATAAAAGTTCTATATATAGAAATTCTATGACTAATTAGAACCCATAGTAAATTGGAATTTTCCTTAGCGACTACATGGTTTATCAAATAAGGAAGATTTAGGAGTCTTTCCACGGCGAGAAGTCTTTATTTTATCACTTCTTTCCATATATTTTAAAAGTCAATATTATAAATATAATTAAATAATAATTTAAAGAAAAATAGTGAAAGACGATTTTATAAAGCATAGTCTTTTAGGCAAAAAGTTCAAACAACAGTTCTAAGGGTCTTCATGCTTTTAATATATTACTAGTCTCCGGGAACATGCGTTACACGTTTATCCCTAACTATTCAATAGAATTTTTGCACCGCGAATAATAAAATTCAAATGATACATATATTTTTGGACTCTAAATCATAAAATAAAAATAAATAAATATAAAAATATAACCGCTCATAAATTGAAGTTAAAAAATCTTCCAAACTCAATGTTACTTTAGTTTAGTGATATATATATATATATATATATATATATATATATATATATATATATATATGTATATATTATATATATTACTTTAGTTTAAAAATAAATACATATTCGAACATATACAAGTTGTAACGCCCGGTAATTTATCAAAATACCCCTAGGAAAGAGGTGTGCGTAAAACGCGTCTTCTGATGCCTGAATTGAAAATCTTAGAGCGGATTCATGATCAACATTGAAAATTGAGTGGGAGAAGGGTCTCGATCGATTTTTAGAGCGACCGAGTCAAAAGATAATTTTTCGTTCCAAAACAAAAAACAGTGTGACTGCATGATGGAACCGCGTCGCGAACCTATCGTGGAGCCACACTTATATTTTTCTATGATTTTTCGACGGAGTTAAGTTTTCTGAAAATACGCTGTCCGCGGTAGAATCCTAAACATTCCCCTACGACCAATAAAGGTCGGTTTCTAAGAAAAGGGTTTCAAAAACCCCATTCAAGAGGTATTCTTCCTAAAAGTCACTAAGTCAGGGCTTGAAGGGAGTTGAGGTTGAGATTGAGGAGATCGAGAGGAGGCTGTGCATAATTGTGTTAGCACATCATTCCAGGTGTGTAAGGCTAATCTAAAACATGGGAATGTTCTCCCATGTGCCCTTCTGAGTATAGAGTATTGTGTCTTGGCATGATGAAGTTAATGTGAAGAGTTGATGCATGTATAATTAACGGTATTTTATGTATAAATATTTTCCTACATGAATTGATGATCATCACTAACCTATTATGTGTCATAATTCATTTTCATGGGTGTATTTTAAAACTCTATAATCATTTTATTTGAAAAGCATGCATAATTAAATTAGGGGATGTGTCTAGAGCCTTGATGATGATGATGTTGTGATGTTGTGATTGTATTTCACATTTGATGAGAGTCTTGATGATGATGTTGATGAGAATGATGTTTTATGATATTTTATACTTGAAAGTTAATCTCTAAAAGAGTATCTTGAGTCCATGATGTTGATGTTGATGTAATGAGGTGAGGTGATGTTGATGTTGAGGTATTATGTTATGTCCCTATGGGACTGATGACGAGGTATAAGTCCCTATGAGATTGATGAGATTGAGGTTTTATGAGCATGTCGAGTTCTGGGAGGAGTATTGAGCACTGAAATGGGTAAAAGTGAGTCCCACTTGAACCCATTAACTACGTGGCTCGCGTAGGAAGAGGGGATTGAACCACAATGCGGATAGCTCCTTTCTTGTCCCAAATAAGGACTGAGGTTTTTCTTGTGGATCCACTGAGGTTGATGTCCCTTACCCCGGGCAGGGTATTGGATGGATGTGGCAACGACATCGCTTCATTGTATCATCACTGGCTTATAAGTGATGGTTGTCGGTTAGAGAAACTCTCAGCTACGTTCTTTTTAATAGAACTCTGATATTGATGTTGATGTGATGTTCTGAGTCGATGTTCCCGGAGTTGAGTCTATGTTGATGTTCCCTGAGTTGAGTCTATGTTGATGTTCCCTGAGTTGAGTTGACGTTGAGGTTCCTTGAGTGAGTTGAGTCGAGTTTCCTTGAGATGAGTTTGATGTGACGATGATGTTGAGATGAGAGATTGATGAGTCAATTGTCTATTCTAACCTCTTGTCCTAGATAGACTCTTGACGTTCTGATGAAGTATGAAGTTGAGTTGATGTTTTCCAGTACAATGATGTACTTACATTGTTATTTCAGCTATTTTACATGCCAGTACATTCCACGTACTGACGCCATTTGGCGCTGCATCGTTTTATGATGCAGATACAGGAGTTAGAGGACTTCAGCAGACGCACCGTTGAGGTCAGAGATCGCGAGTTCCGACATTGGTGAGCCTCCTTGCTATCCGGAGGAAACCCTTTATTTGATGCTTCCTTTATTCATTGAGTCCGGTAGCCATGGCATATCATGGCACCATTCTTAGACAGTTGAGACACGTTAGAGGCTTCGTAGACATGATGTCGAGGTTGATGTTGATGTTGTCCTTATGAAACGAGTAGTACTTTTACTCACTTAGTTTGATGTTGAGACTGATGCTGGCCTTTATCCTTTCATTGAGATAGTTCCCTATTTACTTCCGCTATTATGATGTTAAACTGACTGTCCTGAGAACAAGTGGGTCGCTTAGGGGCTAGCAATAGTCTCTGAGTGTCGGCCACGTCTAGAGTACCCTCCCGGGGCGTGAAAAACTTGGTATCAGAGCATAGAGTTCAAGAGTCCTAGGGAGTCTATGAAGCCGTGTCTAGTAGAGTCTTGGTTATGTGTGTGTTGTGCACCACACTTCATAAACAGGATGCTACAGGGCATTAGGAAATGGTTACCCTTCTTTGATGTTCTGATTCGTGCAATAAAGCTTGACTCTATGAAACCGCCCCCCTCCCCCTCTTTGTAATTCGTGTGTTACGCGCTTGCAGATAATACCTCCAAAACATACTGCTGCCCAAAGAGATGCCTCAGTCCCTAACACTGATAATCTCTTACCAGAGGATCCTAATCAGCATGGGACAAGGAGACGGGGATGACCTGCCAGAGCTACTGAGGCTCCACCAGCGCCTCCTACTTAGTCAGCCTCCACTTCGGAAGTAGACTTCAGAGGAGCTATTACTATGCTCACCTAGTTGGTGGCTTCACAGAGTAGCAGCCGAGGTCCCCAAACCCCTAGCTCCAGCTCCCAAGAGCCTGCAGCTGCAGCCAGGCTCAGAGATTTTCTGAGGATGAACCTGCCGGTCTATACGGGGTCCAAGGTTGAGGAGGATCCGTAGAACTTTATTGATGAGGTGTGCAAGATCTTGAGGGCTATGCATGCAAACGAGGTTGAGGGAGTTGAGCTGGTCTCTTATCAACTTAAGGATGTTGCTAATATCTGGTATAACCAGTGGGGAGATGGTAGAGGTGAGGATGCTAAGCCTGCTGAGTGGGAGGAGTTTGAGAGTGCTTTTCTCAATCACTTCTTTCCCCAAGAGTTGAGGGAGGCAAAGGTCGAGGAGTTCGTGAATCTGAAACAAGAAGGGTTGACTGTTAAAGAGTACAGCTTAAAGTTCATCCAGCTGTCCAGATATGCTCCAGAGATGGTCCTTGATATGAGGGCAAGGACGAGGAAGTTCGTGTCTGGGTTGTGCAGGCATGTGAAGAGGGAGTGTAAGGCAGCATTGCTGATTCCAGATATGGATATCTCTAGACTTATGGTCTATGCCCAGCAGACTGAGGAGGACAAGAAGAGGGACAGGGAAGAGAAGCAGAGTAAGAAAGCCAAATCGGCAGGACATGAGTCTAATCAACAGAAGCAGAATAAGGGTGATAGAACTTTCTTTCAGAAGAAGTCTTCTAGCCATGCACCTCCGATGGCGAGTGCACATGTTCAACAAAACAGGTAAGATCAGAGATCTTATGGTCACCAAAATTTCAGAGCACAGGGACCTCAGTCCCAAGCTAGTATTGCTCAAGGTCCGAGGGGAAGGCCACCTTGTAGCAAATGTGGCAGGCTGCATCTTGGGGCATGTCGTGAAGGCACCAATACTTGTTTTTCATGTAGACAGCCTGGACATTTCCAGGGTGAGTTCCCTACGAGAAATCAGAGGTGGAGTGATAGAGGTAATAGAGCTCAGTCTTCTACAGCGCCCTCTGCGGGCAGTCATCAGAAGGCTACTACTGCAAATGCAGGAGGCGGGACGAACCATTTGTATGCGATGGATAATCGATAGGATCAAGAGGTTGCTCCAGATGTTGTTATGGGTATGCTCCGAATCTTTTCTTATAATTGTTATGCATTGCTTGACCCCGGTGCCACTTTATCTTTTGTGACGCCCTATGTGGCCAATAAGTTTAAGGTTTTTCCTGAGTGTTTGCTTGAGCCTTACACTATTTCGATTCCTACTGGTGAGTCTATCCTGGCTAAGAGGATCTATAGAGACTGTGTCGTGTCCATCTATCATAGGGATACTTTGGCCAATTTGGTAGAGTTGGAGATGGTTGACTTTGATGTGATTCTTGATATGGATTAGCTCCATGCTTGCCATGCATCCATAGATTGTAGGACCCGAGTTGTTAGATTCCATTTTCCGAATGAACTGGTCCTAGAGTGGAAGGGAGGTTATGTTGCACCCAAGGGTAGATTTATTTCCTACCTGAGGGCGAGGAGGTTAATGTCTAAGGGGTGTATTTATCACCTTGTACGAGTTAAAGGGTGTTGAGTCCCCTACTCTTGAGTCGGTCCCGATTGTAAATGAATTCCCTGAGGTGTTCTCGGAGGATTTACCTGGAGTCCCTCCTGATAGGGAGATCGACTTTGGTATTGATATACTACCCGACACGCAGTCTATTTCAATTCCACCATATAGGATGGCCCCTGCTGAGTTGAAAGAGTTGAAGGAGCAGTTGAAAGATCTGTTAGAGAAGGGTTTTATCAGACCCAGTGTTTCTCCTTGGGGTGCTCTCGTTCTGTTTGTACGAAAGAAGGATGGGTCTCTGAGGATGTGCATAGATTATAGGCAACTGAACAAGGTCACGATCAAGAATAAATATCCTCTTCCCAGGATAGATAACTTATTTGACCAACTTCAGGGTGCCTCATGCTTTTCAAAGATAGACCTCAGATCGGGTTACCACCAGTTAAAGGTGAAAGAATGTGATATTCCAAAGACAGCTTTCAGGACAAGATATGGCCACCTTGAGTTCTTGGTCATGTCCTTTGGGTTGACGAATGCACCGGCAGCTTTCATGGACTTGATGAATAGGGTGTTCAGGCCCTACCTTGACATGTTTGTGATTGTGTTCATTGATAATATCTTGGTATATTCGAGGAATGAGGAAGAGCATGCTGAACATCTTAGAGTTGTCCTTCAAACTCTTAAGGACCATGAATTGTGTGCGAAGTTCTCCAAATGTGAGTTTTGGCTTAAGTTAGTGGCTTTCCTAAGCCATGTGGTTTCGGCTGATGGAATTCGAGTAGATAGTCAAAAGATTAAAGCGGTTGCAAGCTGGCCAAGACCGACCCCTCCAACTGACATAAGGAGTTTTTTGGGGTTTGCAGGCTACTACCGCAAGTTTGTGGAGGGATTTTCTTCCCTATCCGCGCCATTGACCAAACTGACTCAGAAAAAGGTCAAGTTTCAGTGGTCTGAGGAATGTGAGAAGAGTTTCCAAGAGTTAAAGACTAGGTTGATCACCGCACCTGTCTTGACCTTGCCTGACAGGACGGAAGGCTTTGTAATATACTGTGATGCATCAAGAGTTGGATTGGGATGTGTATTAATGCAGAAAGGGAAAGTGGTGGCCTATGCTTCCAGGTAGCTTAAAGTTCAGGAGAAAAATTATCCGACTCATGATCTGGAATTAGCGGCAATTGTGTTCGCACTTAAAATCTGGCGCCACTACTTGTATGGAGTGCATGTAGACGTGTCCACGGATCACAAAATCTTACAGTATGTCTTCAGCCAGAGGGAGCTTAACCTGCGACAGAGGAGATGGCTGAAATTACTCAAAGATTATGACATGAGCATCATGTACCACCCAGGTAAAGCTAATGTTGTTGCTGATGCTCTTAGCAGGTTGTCTCTGGGTAGCACAACCCATATTGAGGAGGAAAAGAAGGAGTTAGTGAAGGAAGTGCATAGGTTGGCTCGATTGGGAGTCCAGCTTGAGGAGAACGACGAGGGAGGAATTAATGATCAGAGCGGGTCTGCATCGTCCCTGGTGACTGAGGTAAAAGAGAAACGGGATCGAGATCCTATTATACTCCAATTGAAGGAGGATGTTCAGAAACAAAAAGTGATGGTCTTCTTCAAAGGGGGAGATGGGGTATTGAGGTACCAGAGTAGGTTATGTGTCCTCGATGTTGATGGTGTTCGAGAGAGAATTCTGGCTGAGACCCATAACACTAGATACTCCATTTATCCGGGCTCCACCAAGATGTATCACGACTTGAGAGAGGTCTATTGGTGGAGTGGAATGAAGCCGGATATCGCGGAGTTTGTTTCAAGATTCCCAAATTGCCAACAAGTAAAAGTTGAGAATCAAAGGTCGATTGGCTTGGCCCAAAACTTCGAGATTCCAGAATGGAAGTGGGAGATGATTAATATAGATTTCATCACTGGCCTACCGAGATCCTGGAGACAACATGATTCCATATGGGTGATTGTAGACAGGATGACAAAGTCAGCGCATTTCCTGGCAGTCAAGACGACCAACACTACAGAGGATTATGCCAAGATGTATATCCAAGAGATTGTGAGGTTGCATGGAGTTCCCTTGTCCATCATCTCGGACAGAGGAGCCCAATTTACTTCTCATTTCTGGAAGTCTTTCCAGAAAGGATTGGGTACCAAGGTGAACTTCTGCACCGCTTTTCATCCACAGACAGATGGTCAGGCAGATCGCACTATCCAGACGGTAGAAGATATGTTGAGAGCATGCATCCTTGACTTCAAAGAAATTTGGGACGATCATTTACCATTGATTGAATTCGCATATAACAATAGTTATCATGCAAGCATTCAAATGGCCTCTTATGAGGCCTTGTATGGGAGGAGGTGTAGATCACCCATTGGGTGGTTTGAAGTTAGAGAGGCTGAGTTGATTGGGCCCGACCTTGTACACCAGTCCATGGAGAAGGTAAAGATTATTCGAGAAAGATTGAAGACTGCCAAAAGCCGTCAGAAATCTTACACAGATGTGACGAGAAGAGACCTAGAGTTTGAGGTGACCGATTAGGTTTACTTGAAGGTATCACCCATGAAGGGTGTCATAAGGTTTAGGAAAAAGGGGAAATTGAGCCCTCACTATATTGGTCCCTATCAGATTGTGCGAAGAATTGGAAAGGTTACTTATGAGCTAGAATTACCTTCTGATTAGATGGAATCCATCCAGTGTTCCATATTTCGATGTTGAAGAAATGTTTGGGGGATCCTGCCTTGGTAATTCCTGTGAAGAGCACAAGAGTCAGAGACAGTTTGTCCTACGAGGAACAAAGATTGACAGGTTCATAGATTGAGGAACAAAGAGATAGCCTCTGTCAAAAATCTGTGGAGGAATCAATTTATTGAGGAAGCCACATGGGAAGCTGAGGAAAAGATAAAAGCAGAATACCCGCACCTGTTCGTGCCCGAGGTTGATGAAAGTGTTGAAGGTAACATTCTTACTTTTATATAAATTGATGTTCCTATCATGAGTAGATATGTATAAATTCCTGATGTCTGAGTAGATGTTATTGAGGTCGATGAGTGAGTATCGAGGTGAGTCGTGAGTCTATTCGTGCCAAAGTACCGTTTCTACTCATCATTCGAGGACGAATGATCCCAAGGGGGACATAATGTAACGCCCAGTAATTTACCAAAATACCCCTAGGGAAGAGGTGTGCGTAAAACGTGTCTTTCGATTCCCGGATTGAAAATCTGAGAGCGGATTCGTGATCAACACTGAAAATTGAGTGGGAGAAGGGCCTCGGTCGATTTTTAGAGCGATCGAATCAAAAGATAATTTTTCGTTCCAAAATGAAAAACAGTGTGACTGCGCGATGGAACCGCGTCGCGGACCTGTCGCGGAGCCACACTTATGTTTTTCTGTGATTTTTCGACGGAGTTGAGTTTTTCGAAAATACACTGTCCGCTTGCATCGCAGACTGTGTTATTTCAAGTCGGGGGAAAAATTCTTTTAAATTACAGAGGGCATTTTAGTCCAATCCTATCAATCCTAAATGTTCCCCCGCGACCAATAAAGGTCGATTTCTAAGAAAAGGGTTTCAAAACCCCCATTCAAGAGGTATTCTTCCTAGAAGTCACTAAGTCAGGACTTGAGGGGAGTTGAGGTTGATGAGATCGAGAGGAGGTTGTGCACAATTGTGTTACCACATCATTCCAGGTGTGTAAGGCTAATCTAAAACATGGGAATGTTCTCCCATGTTCCCTTCTGAGTATAGAGTATTGTGTCTTGGCATGATGAAGTTAATGTGAAGAGTTGATGCATGTATAATTAACGATATTTTATGTATAAATATTTTCCTACATGAATTGATGATCATCACTAACCTATTATGTGTCATAATTCATTTTCATGGGTGTATTTTAAAACTCTATAATCATTTTATTTGAAAAGCAAGCATAATGAAATTAGGGGATGTGTCTAGAGCCTTGATGATGATGATGTTGTGATGTTGTGATTGTATTTCACATTTCATGAGATTCTTGATGATGATGTTGATGAGAATGATGTTTTATGATGTTTTAAACTTGAAAGTTAATCTCTAAAAGAGTATCTTGAGTCCATGATGTTGATGTTGATGTAATGAGGTGAGGTGATGTTGATGTTGAGGTATTATATTATGTCCCTATGGGACTGATGACGAGGTATTAAGTCCCTGTGAGACTGATAGGGTTGAGGTTTTATGAGCATGTCGAGTTTTGGGAGGAGTATTGAGCACTGAAATGGGTAAAAGTGAGTCTCACTTGAACCCATTAACTATGTGGCCCGCGTAAGAAGAGGGGATTGAACCGCAATGCGAATGGCTCCTATCTTGTCCCAAATGAGGACTGAGGTTTTTTTTTGTGGATCCACTAAGGTTGATGTCCCTTACCCCGGGCAGGGTATTTGATGGGTGTGGCAACTGCATCGCTTCGTTGTATCATCACTGGCTCATAAGTGATGGTTGTCGATTAGAGAAACTCCCAACTACGTCCTTTTTATAGAGCTCTGATGTTGATGTTGATGTGATGTTCTGAGTCGATGTTCCCTGAGTTGAGGCTATGTTGATGTTCCCTGAGTTGAGTTGACGTTGAGGTTCCTTGAGTGAGTTGAGTCAAGTTTCCTTGAGATGAGTTTGATGTGATGATGATAATGAGATGAGTGATTGATGAGTCAATTGTCTATTCTAACCTCTTGCCCTAGATAGACTCTTGACATTCTGATAAAGTACGAGGTTGAGCTGATGTTTTCTTTACGATGCTGTACTTACATTGTTATTTCAGCTATTTTACATGCTAGTACATTCCACGTACTGACGCCATTTGGCGCTGCATCGTTTTATGATACAAATACAGGAGTTAGAGGACTTCAGCAGACGCACCATTGAGGTCAGAGATCGCGAGTTCCGACATTGGTGAGCCTCCTTGCTATCCGGAGGAAACCCTTTATTTGATGCTTCCTTTATTCATTAAGCCCGGTAGCCATGGCATGTCATGGCACCATTCTTAGACAGTTGAGTCAGGTTAGAGGCTTCGTAGACATGATGTCGAGGTTGATGTTGATGTTGTCCTTATGAAATGAGTAGTAACTTTACTCACTTAGTTTGATGTTGAGACTGATGTTGGCCTTTATCCTTTCATTGAGATAGTTCTCTATTTACTTCCGCTATTATGATGTTAAACTGACTGTCTTGAGAACAAGTGGTTCCCTTAGGGGCTAGCAATAATCTCTGAGTGCCGACCACATCTAGGGTACCCTCCCCGGGCGTGACACAAGTCTATGCATATATTTTAAAAGTATTTACCTCCTAATTAACTATTATGCATGAAAAATAAAAGTTGATTTCTTACATTGTCCTTTCCGATGGAGTTTGAAGATACTGTTGACATCCCAAAGGCGCAATGTCGTGGCAACTCGCAAAAAATAATTGAATAAAAGAATATTTTAAAAGAGATAATTTGATTTTAGAGTCGCCACCTAATTTTAAGGATAATTAGGAAACCAATTAATTATTTTACAAAAATAGTTTGCGAACCAAACATTCTAGGTAAGGGTTCAAGTTATTCCAAAGGGAAGGTATTAGCACCTTTCAGAATCCACAACTGTGGGTTCCGGCTGAACTCATTTTTCTCAAATCGAGGAGGAGATACGCAATACAACACAAGTATAACAATTACAAAATACACACAAAACAATGAAATAAATAATGATATGAGGAACGTCTTAATATTTGCCTAACATTAACAACATACATAATAATGAATGAACTAAAATTGTTCCGTCTTTTTTTTTAATGAGGAGGCCTCGAAAACCGACGGAGAAGTTTCGTCATTGGCCAAATTTAACAAATAATGAACTTGAACTAATAAATTTGATTTTAACATGTAACAAATATGAACATAAACTAACTTTTTCTGTCTTTTTGAATGGGGAGGCCTCGAAATCCGACGGATAGACTTTTCATCGGCCACTTTAACAAACAATATGTAAAATTTTATGAAACTAACAAACATAAGATAAAATGACATGCAACAATTAGCAAAACAGTGATTGGAACAACTTACTGAAAGTAATAACATATAAAAATATATATATATACACCCGAAAAGCAATAAAGTAATAAATTCTATAAAGAGGCACAACTAAACGAATAGCAACAACAACCACAACAACATCATCATCATCATCATCATCATCAACAACAACAACAACAACAACAACAACAACAATAATAATAATAATATAAAATAAATAAACAAATAAATAAAAAGAAACAAAAGCGCTAAGTAAAAGAGTGAAAATAAAGGAGATACATACATTAAAAGAGACGACCAGATCTGCTGAAGTATGGAAATTTCCCTGCCTTAGGGTTTTGAAGATGAAGGAGATACATATATAAAAAGAGACGACCAAATCCGATGACGGCCGTGTAGGTGGCGTTTTGTGGATCTTTTTATGGAGAAACAAAGAAGGGAAGAATTGTTTGGCGGTTTTATGGTGATTTACTGGCGGTTCCTCGTCGGAACAGGAAGGAGATGGAGGACAAGAGCTCGTTGACGGCGTTGTGAACAAAGGGGTCGACGGGTTGAGGAGATCGGAGGGAGATGATGATTATAGGGAAAAGGGGTCGACAATGGTGGGCCAGTGACAAGAGAGACGAAGAAACAGAGGTCGTTTGGTGGCTTCCATGGTGTTTTGCCGGCGAGGTAGGAGATGGCGTTGTTTAAGGGGCACTTTCAGAGTCAAAACAGTGGGGTTTTGTGGTGGAGGAAGGTGACGTGAATGGTGGGGTTTTGGGTTTGTTTTTTTCGGCGAACAGAGGTTGTTTTCATGGGGGTTTTCCGGTGGGTTTTGGTCTAATTTTGTGGTGGGATTTTGGACGATTTTGGAGGCTGGTTTGGGTGGTGTTGGGGGGTGATTTTGGTGTCAAAAATGGGGTTTTGGGGGCTGGACAGGGAGGTCTTGGGGGCTGAAAATGGGTTGGTAAATTAGACCATTAAAAATATAAAATTTTTATTCTCAACCCTAAAAACTATTCTTTATATACACGTGTCATTTAAAAACCTAACGGGCTAGAAAAATATGGTCCCAAATTGTGGGTCAATTGAACATACGCGTATAATTATATCTGGACAAGAAAAAATAATTTATTACATTGCGTTAAAAATATTAAAAGGAATAGAACAAATATAATCAACGGTAGATTAATAAAATACACAAAAACATGTAATTTAACACATAATAATGAATTTAGCAAGAACTAAAAAAATAACAATTTAAAAATATGAGTTTTAAAAAACTTGGGTCAAAATTGGGTGTCAACAGATACAATTCTTTATTGATTAATCGATTTATACATTCTTTAAAAATTGCCCATTTTTGAATTTTGTAATATCTTTTGTTTTATCTTTTGAAATGTGAAAAATAGATTTTAAAATAGTAACTAACAATCAAAATTTTAGTTGATTTCAAAGTCTTAAATATTAGAATAATAATAATATTTTTTTTCTTTTTCCTTCATAAATTTTACATATGAACATATTATAAATAATTAAAGAAATAATGGCTATAATTTAATAATTTTGGAAGTTCTAAATATTTTAAAAAATAATTAATAATAATTATTTTAAAATTAATTGATTTAGAAATATCCCATAAACTTAGGAAATCAAGTGTTAGTAGAAAACTTTTGCCTTTCTTTTGTCCTTTTTTTTTAACAATTGTTGCTTTTTTGGCCGATTTTCCTAGATTTTTGCGCCGATTTTTTTTAGAATTCTTTTAGTAAAAAATTTGTTGTCAATTATTTTGGATTTTTTTTACTATTTCTTTTGAATCAAGTCTATTTTAGTTGAGAAAAGATTCGTTGGTAGGAACTTGACCATAATAAGAAAATTTTCTTCATTGAATTTATTATATTTATAATAGTCAATATTTAATATCATTAAATTCTATAATTTAATAATTTTGGAAGTTCTAAATATTTAAAAATAATTAATAACAATTATTGTAAAATTAATTGATTTAGAAGTATCTCATAAACTTATGGAATTGAGTGTTAGTAGAAAATGTTTATCTTTCTTTTTGAATTTATTTTGTCTATTTTTTTGGACTTTTTTCTTAATATTATTGCACTTTTTTTTCTTGCCGATTTTCTTGGATTTTTTTTCGATTTTCTAGATATTTTTTAATGAAAAATTTGTTGTCTATTATTTTGCAAGTTTTTTTACTATTTTTTTTAAAATCAAGTCTATTTTAGTTGGAAAAAGATTCTTTGATAGAATTTAACCATAATAAGAAGATCTTCTTAATTTAGATTTATTATATTTATAATAGTCAATATTTAATATAATTAAAATAATAATATAACAATTAAAAGAAAATGGTGAAAAGACGATTTTGTCTAAAGCTGAGTCTTTTAATTAAAAATAAAAAATTCAAACAACATTTTTAAGGGTCTTCACGCTTTTAATATAGTATAGTATAAATAGATGGGTAAGGATCCGGTCAAATAACATAGTGTCAAGTAATCTTCAATCGCTTTGTAGATGCATGCCATGTGCACCATAAAATAATCTATGGTTGTGATCCATTTAGACTAGAAGATTAGTTAAAAGTAGCCATCTAGTAACAAATTCATTAATAGTAGCCATTAACTTTTTAAACTAATCTTCTTACTATTCTTTAAACTAGAAGATTAGTTTTATATAAATACATATATAATGCATTGACACAATTTTAATATATTAAACACATAAACTAATTGAAATAGTACCATTAATAAAAATAAATAAATAAAAACTACAATTGTAATACATTTTGAATTCAATCTTCATATGCATTATAGTCATTTTTAATGCACGTGGAGAATATAAGTAATATATTTTTAATATAATAATTATTTTAACATTATTAATAAGAGAAAATAAAAAAAATAATTATAATATATTTTAAATTCAGTAAATAATACATATTATAAACATCTTTCAATGCAAAAAGTGAATTTTGAATATTTCAGTACGATTTAATTGATTTTACTTTAGTATAAAATGTATTATATTTATTGAAATAATAATAATAATAATAAAATTCATAACATTATATGATATTAAATATGAAGAGTTGAATGAGGAAGGAAAAAGAGAGAGAAAAGGGGGGGAAAAAGAAAGAAAAAGACGCTGGCAGAAAAGAAAGAGAAAAAGAGAAGGAGAAGGGAAGGGAAGGGAAGGAGAAGGAGAAAGAGAAAAAGAAAGAGAGAAGAGGAAAGAAAAAAAGGATGTTCTTGTAATTTATTGATGAAATATGTTATAGACGAAATAAAAAAGTATTCTAAAATATTTAACATATAATATATTATTTATGTAAATACTACATCTATAAATGAGTCATTTAAAAACAAAACATGCAATGTTATGTCCCTAAATGATTTAGCAGTAACTGAAAAATAAACAAAAAAAAATTAAAAAAAACTAATCAAATATTCCTAGCGCTCTTTCTTTCCTCGCTCTCCAGATCCTTTTATTCATCTTTTTCATCATTTTGTTTCTTTGCTTCATTGTCGCAATTCAAAATTCGGGTGTGATGGCACTCACCTAATCCATCAAGATGAGTCGGTCCAAACCTAAATAACTCAATATAATAATAAAAGCAGAAGATAAAATAGTCTAACAAGATAGATAAGCATAGGAAAACAAAAACTACAATCCTCTTAGAACTGCTATCACATGCACAAGTCTCTAAATATAGAATACTCAAAAGAAATACAAGTCTCAATGTTTAGTCCTTAGTAGAACATAATATAAAGGTAGAATCCTCGAAGGTCTGTCGAAGGAACAAAAGCTCGATCCTGTAAGTTAGAAAGCTGGCAAGAAGGACCAAACTCACAACCTACAAAAATGTAGGAAGGGGTGAGCACCAAACAACATAGTACTCGGCAAATAGAACTAACCTCAAGTAAAGTAATGAAGAACACAAGTACTTCACAACACCCAACTACATACCGCCAAGCTACACACCTACACTCAGAAAAGTCCCAGCACAATACAATATACAAATCACAAAAATATAGATATACCCATCACATAGCATCATATCTCAATAAATCCAACTGGTACTTAAGTCAAATAATACAATTGATATCCAGTCTCATAAAAACTCATATAATAATATCAAAGTAAGCATGATATGAAATGGAATAGATGCCATGAGATGTAAATAATGCGATGCAATGCCACATAATCGTGATCCATATCTGTCCTATGATATACATCCGTTAATTATATCTGTGTTTGAATGGAATCCATAGGGGTCTCACATAGACCATGTATCCATGAACATTATCGGCAATGACCTCGACCTATGCTCACCTATCCGAAAATAACCTCGAACACAATATCAACCGGCATATTACCTCGGCTCATCGACAAAAATCTTGACTAATCATCGACCGATAGAGACCTCGACCACCAATCTCTATGTTACCTTACTCGTCTCTCGGTCATAGCCATCACAAGTATTAATGCACAAATAATAGTAGATGCAATGTGCAAGATCACAATTATATTACAGTGTCAATATCATAATGATTTCAATATTATCATAGTATCAATATCATCAATGTCTCAATACCATCTATGTCTCAATATCATCGACCAATGTCTCAATATCATAACAGTCTCAATATATCATGTTCATTTCAGTATCAATATCAAATCATTCATAAGATCATATGTCTTACGGATTCATAATTAATTCGCAAGTCAATATTTTAATATAAGAACAACTACTCAATCCACAACCTCATGATCAAAGCCTATGGTGATACAATTTTACTCCAAAGTACTCAATTTCACACATATAAGAGCATACAAGATCCAATTAAAAGGTTAGAAGTCCATTTGCCTTAGAAAGAATCTCGAATCAAGCCAAATCAATGATCTTTCCCCTTCCACGATAATCTAAATCACCACAATCTATTCAAATATAGCATCACAATCACATAATGAATCTAATGACACTAAAATCAATCAATTTGGGTGAAATGGACAAAATGGTAAAAATCTCATGCCAAAAAAGTAGTCGAAAACTGAAAATTAATACATGAAAACGTTCTCTAAGTAATAAGAAATTCAACGGTGAAAAATTATTTCGAAAACGGAGTTAAGATGAGGTAGAAATCATCAAATTAGCATTAGAGATCAAAGTCCAAAAAATCCCCCAGTTCTCTAATTAAAATTTCCAATTTCTAAGTTAAGAACTCAATTTAATCAATGGAAATTAAAGAAATAGGTTAGAACATAGTTACCCAAGAGATGTGGCTTGAAAAACCTTGAAGATCCTCTCTAAAACGAAGCTTGAAAGTTTGAAAATGGTGAAAAAAGTTCATACCAGTCACTTAAAGCATGTCATTATTCACGCACCATTTAACTCTCCACGAATGCGAATAGGCACCCGTGAACGCAGAGGTCATGTACGACTAACACTCCACGAATGCAGAGGTCAAAGCCTCCTACTACTCTGCAAACGTGGTCCCTTCATTAGCGAATGCGGAGGCTAATCCCTTGACCTCCGCAAACATGGAGAGGAAGGTGCTTACGCGGGGAACAAAAATAGATGGCACTAGATACAACAAAACCAACAATTACACAACACAAAATCATGAAAAGGACCCTCGAGATTTATTCGGAACCCCGTGAATACAAACCAAACATGAAATCTTATAAAAAACAATGTTCTGAACTCAATGAAACCGTCAAGAATTCGAACTCTTTGGCCTTAAACTCGAGAAAGATTGTTTAAACTAATTTAGGGCTCAAATACTCAAAATAACCTTGGAAACTCTAAAAATTACAAAGAGATCATTTCTAACATTAGATTCACCATTCAGAACAACTAGAACTGATGGAATTTTGATCCAAGTTCCCAAACTTTGAAAGTCATACTATGATCCAAAATGAACTAAAAATGTAACTTTGAGCCTACAATCTCCGTTTTAACTATAACTTCAGTTCTGCAAGTTCTCCTAGCCAGATTCAGCCTTTCAGAGTTGATGGAATCAACAAAATTGCAATCCGGCACTCTAAACTCAAAATGACCACATAACTCAAAATTTCCAACTTGCCTTTAAAAACTCTTTCTTTAGCAAAACTTCAACTTTTTACAAGGTTTTCAAAATCTGACTTTTAGACTCAATCAAAAATGACCCAAGACAACTTTTGGGAAGGACAAAATGATAATTTTGTCAAAAATGACCTTCGAGGTCATCACATCATCCAATACTAAAAATAATGTTCGTCCTCGTATATGAGATAAGGAACATCCCGAAGGTGAGACTGAACATCTATTGTATCATTTGACTTGAGTATCAGTTGAGATATGATGCTATCTGATGAGTATATCTATATTTCCTGTGATTGTATATTATATTGTGCCGGGACTTTCCTGGGTGCAGGTGTGTAATTCAGCGGTATATGGTCGGGTGTTAAGGAGTACTTGTGTTCTTCATTTCTTTATCTTAGGTTAGTTTCCATTTTGTTGAGTACCTGTGGTTTGACATTCACCCTTTGCTACATTTTTATAGGTTGTGAGTCTGGTCCCCCTTGTTAGCTTCCTTCATTTCAAGATCAAGCTTCATGATCACTCGTGCGATAGCTGCTTGTACCATCGGTAGGCCTTCTGGATTTTACTTTATGTTATGCTCTATTTGGGAACTAAACATTGAGACTTGTATTTTTATTTACGTATTCTTATTATAGAGGCTTGTATATGTGTAACCAGTTCTACTATGATTGTAGTTTTCGATTTTCTATGCTTATCTATCTAATTAGGCTATTTATCTTTTGCTTTTATTGCATTGTTGAGTTATTTGAGATATGAACTGACTTGCCTCGGTGGATTAAGTGAGTGCCATCACACCCGGATTCCGAGTTGTAGCATTGTTAAACTAAACTGCTAAAATGCTAGGGGACTTGAGTTAGCTGTTGTTGATTTACTTCCTTTTGCTGAAAGAAGAATGTGTTAAAGACACATTTGGGAAAACTGGCAAAAGAAATGGAGAGGTGAAGAGAGGAGAAAAACATTTTGGAGGTGTGCCAAAGCAAGTATTGAGGTAAAATTGAAAGATGATTTTGCATATTTGGGAAAGCTTGGTGATAGAATATGTAATTCCTTACTTGTGGATTCCATAAGAGTTCAATAGTGTTAATGATGTGTTCTCATGATGAAAAACAATGATGTTGATCTTACTTTTACATATTTGATATATATTTTGTAAAGACACACTTCAATCACTGATCATTGTGATGTATTTTATATTATTTTGATATATGTTTGCCTTTAAACTTAAGTCTTTAGATGTCATTATGTTTGTTAAGTTGATGCTTAGTATGAGCTTATCCAGTTATATGTGTATGAGCTTTTCTAGTGTGCAAATTATGGTGCTAGTGTCTATATTGAAGTGATGAAATGCTGAAACACTTGTACAAAATTAAAGCCTAAGACTTGTCAAGTTAAATTAATTTGTGTGATCACAATAGATATAAGCAGACACCCCGAAAAGACAATTACATTATGAGCAAAATAATTTCAAAAATCAACATACGTAACAATTACTACATAAAGAACTCTCTAAAAATCCTACATAGTATTACAATGATCAACAAAATTCAATATTTCTTCCTAATCTTTTCCCTTTCTTCATCGTGCTTTATTTTTTTTATCCTCTTTTGTAATCTCAAAAATGGAATTCTAGTGTATTATGTATAATCAACTTCACACCACCTAAAAAATGTGCATCCAATCTGTTCACAAAGAACAAAATAATCATAAAAATTGAATCTTGAATGTTAGAATTTTAAAAAAAATTTAAACCATACTCGACCATCTTCACTTCCAAGAAACCAACGACCGGGATTATTTGCAAATCAAGAAATCTTCGTTATAACTCTTTTTTCACAATGACAAACTTTTTTTTTTGAAGCCACGACTACCAGAAAATCGTGCAAAAGAAGAAAGAGAAAAAATCTTGAAGATTAGTAATAGAAAGAAGAAGAAAAATGATATTTCAATTGAAGTATAAGGATATATATGTATTCATTAAAGATAAGATTGTCATTTCACATGTTTTTTTTTTACCATTGTGGACCTTAAAAAAAGGAGCTTGATGTGCTTCACTTGCGTTCCGACCACACATTATGCCAAGTGAATTTCGCCTGTTTAAATATTTAAGAAACGGTTAGTTTAAATGTCTTTTGTGCAATTTAAAAATTGGATGTCATACTTGTGATTTAAAATCAAATTAAATGACTAATTTATATATTATACCTTAATTATAGGTATCAATTCATGTCTATTCAGGTCCATTCCGATCAAATAATACTGAATAATTTTATCTTTTAGGCGAATCAAAAGTTCCTAAAAACTTTAACTAAAAAGTACCACACTTATTTCTAAAAAAACAAAAATCATACAAATTTGGAAATAGACCAAACAGGCCTCTCAGCAAAATCATTAGATTCAGTGTCTTGTAAAAACAACAGCTAAACATTAATTTTAAGGAATTGATATAATTATAGTTGGCTTTCATACATCCTTTTTAATTTTCAAACCAAGTTGGTCAAAACACCTATTACTGTTAGTTAGGTTGACATTACTTTTAAAAACACTTTAAATCAACTTCTTTATACTTCTTCGTATCAAAATAATGGTTATATTTTGCTACTTAAAAGCTAAATTATGTTAATTGTGATTAATATTTTAACATGTATTTTATTTTTTTTAAATTAATGTGAGAAAAAAATGTAATTTATAATATTTTTTCTCATAATTACAGGAATCATGACAATTAATTTTATTGAGATAGATGAAGAGAGTGTGTTATTTATGTTTAAACAACTCCACAGAAGCAATATTGACCAAACAAGAAAACTTGGTAGAAAGGAGAAAAACAACCACACATACAAGTGAACAAATAAGTCCAAAAAACAATCTTATCCTACTCACATTCCCCCTGTGGACACACTATTTTCCTGACCAAACAAAAAGATTCACACAACAAAACAAGCTATTACAATAATTCCATAAACACAAAACAAAATGGGGGTTGTAAAAGAAAATTATTCAGAAACTTAAATAATAAGTACTATATAGTACAATAGAAAACTAAGTTGAAATTTAAAAAAAATGGCTGCGGAATTCGATCTTCCCGAGGAAGTGGTGGGAGTGCTGCCTTCAGATCCATTCGAACAGCTCGACTTAGCGCGTAAGATAACTTCCATTGCCTTATCCACGCGCATCTCCGCCTTGGAATCGGAAGCCGCCGCCCTCCGCCGCCACCTGTCCGAGAGAGATGACATCATCAACGACCTTAACTCCCAGCTTGACTCCCTTGACTCCTCCCTTGCCGACGTCTCCGATAGGCTTTCCCGCGCTGAGCAAGAAAAGGTCCGACCCGACCCCTTTTGGCTTGGGCGTTTTTTTTCTTCTTCTTGAGGACGAGGGGTTGACTTTGGTTGAATTTTTGGCAGGAGAGTTTGGTGAAAGAGAATGCAACGCTGTCCAATACTGTGAAGAAGCTTCATCGGGATGTTGCTAAGGTATTATTCATTCATAGCCATTTGAAATTCGAATGTTTTGTTAGATAGCTCAAAATCAGTAAGTTTGAAGGTCACCCGCCGTTTGGATTGCTTGTCCTTTTAATAGAACATAATGTACAAGTATATCAGAAGTAGCAGGGCTAGTTTGGTTCGAGTTCAAGACCTCTAGTAGAGAAGCTAGTTGAAAGGAAAGAATGGTTGCGACCAAAGGTATGACCTTGTGGTCAACTAGAATCATGAGGTCTTGGATTCAAATTGCAGCCGAGACAAGACAACACTAGGTGATTTCTTTCCGGTTGTCCCATCCTTGGTGGACAGAGTTACTTTATACTTGTTGGTAGTAGGTATCCAGTTGAGAAGCATGAAAATTGACCGAGAAAAGGTATATTTTTGTGGCTAGATAAGAGATTTAAGAGAGTAATGTAGAAGAGGGGGAAGATGTTACCTTGTCTCAAAAAAGGGGGGTGGGGGATAGGAAGACAAGATTATTAGGGGCATTTTAGCTTCATTTTATCCCAAGAAACTTGTGGCTTCTTATGGACCTTATGGAATGCCTACCTGTATAGAGCATGTAACTGTCAGTTTAGCAATTACCTGATTAAGTACTTTTGGAGTTTCATTTGTATATTACATCTCTCTATTGTATTGGTCATCGTTTCTGTAAGTACTGAAGTGTTAATGCAGTCTATTTACATACGCTGTTCACTTGAATACACAAATGGAGCTTTATTCATACACATCACCCTACTTAGTAATAGTAGCTATCCAAGTGTTTTATGGCTTAATATTTATTGAACAGGCACTTACGTTTTCTCATTTTACATTGCCATTGGACTGGTACATTGTACAGACAATTGCATAAATTAGTTGGAGATAATGATAATCTTCTCTTTTCTCTATTTAAGATATTTTGGGTAAGCAACACGTGTTATCTTCCCTGAGTTCAACTTTTCACACCCACAATCTACCTATCCATACAGTGCTATTCCTCTTGATCCAAAATTCTGACATCATGCATCTGCAATGGTATTAGGATATTGGTTTTGGATTTATATTTGTTCTAAAAGATTGATTTCTTAAAAATTACAGTTGGAAGCCTTCAGAAAGACGCTTATGAGATCACTTAATGAGGAAGAAGACAATCTGGTAAGTCCTTGTTTGAAAATCGAAGGATTTCTCCATCTGCCTGCTGTTTATTAACTACAGGAAATAGTATTCCTGTAACTAAAATAATGCATTTGAGGGTACTATTCTACAACAACAATAACACACCCAGTGGAATCCCACAGTGGGGTCTGGGAAGGGTAGAATGTACGCTGACCTTACCACTACCTCATAGAGATAGAGAGACTATACTATTACATGAAAATGGGCTAAATTTATATCTGCTGAAAATTTTACGGGAACTGGCAACGCTATTACCTGCTAATCTTGTAAGTACCAGATGTTATCCTTGTTAATAATCTGTCATTTTTGGTGTTGGACAGGCTGTAGCTCCGGATTTTGCTAAAAATGGACAAAAACGATCAGGTTCATCTTTTTGGTCATTGTTCAATGTCTATATTCTTTATCTGCAATTTGCTCATATTCAATAAATATCTTTGTGTGAAGGTGTTATGTTGTTCCAAACTTTACCACGTGTAATATGTTCCAAAGTTCGCCATGTGAAATATGTTTATCAGAGTGGAGTCTCTCCACAACTTTAGATTTGAAACTTTTCTCTTCTCATGAGAATATAATGAAGTTGTCTATTATTGGTTCTAAAGATTATAAGGATTCATTGATTAGACAATCTTTTGTGCATCTTTTTAATTTGCGGTCGACAGCCTAATATACTTGAGTCATTT
The DNA here is from genome assembly GCA_029948455.1 of Solanum rostratum. Lineage (NCBI taxonomy): Eukaryota > Viridiplantae > Streptophyta > Magnoliopsida > Solanales > Solanaceae > Solanum > Solanum rostratum. The sequence continues at coordinate 65,313,700 of CM057045.1, read as the reverse complement.
CTTCTTTCCTTCTCAGTTTCTCTTAGCATATATTTTGGGCCCTTCTTTTTCTCTTGGGTAAATGGGGGTAAGAGGAAACAAGCCGCTTTGCAAATTATTTAAAATGAAAGGTGTTTTATCTCTGAGCAAGCAACATTTTCAAATTGCGAGTATTAACCAAGCTAGTTTAAATTATTCAGATGAAGATTCGTCCGTGCCATCTTCAAAACCTCCTCAACAAACCCAGTCAACAGAGGGTGGATATTCACATTCGGAGGATACCGAATCAGAAAGTATGCTCCAAATTCCAAATTGTCTTTATTGTGATATTGTCTGTGATCTCTGGCTAAGCAACTTTTAATCTATTGTGTAACTTAACCAGAAACTTATCTTTATTCAATGATTGCAGCTTCAAGGCCTCGAATATCACCAGGTCTGTTGTTAGCATCACAGACTAGCACCCCACGTCTTACTCCTCCTGGCTCCCCTCCAAGTCTTTCAGCATCCGTTTCTCCTTCACGGTCGCCAAGACCACTATCTCCAAGGAGGCATTCTATTTCATTCTCAACAGTAAGAGGCATGTATGATGACAGATCTTCAGTATTTTCTAAATCCTATAGCCAGCATGGCTCGATGTCAGGCCTTGAACCAGGATCACACACTGGTTTGTTCTTCTTCTGAAGAACTCATATTGGGTTCCTTCCTTTGCTCATTTTGGCATGCATAATTAAATATTTGTGGTGTTTGTTCAGTCTAAAGATACAACACTTCTATCTTCAGCCCAAAGGTTGCTGGGATGAATAAATTTTACTTGATGAAATAAGTTCATCCTAGTCGAGGACCTATTTTGAGTAAGGTAACGCAAGGGAGAAGGGACAGTTTTGATATCGGGAATCACTACCTTCTATAGGATAACATGTGGTCTAAGTGTCACCAGTCAACTACTCCTTTGCACCTATATGTTGTGCATAAATGCCTAGCCATGTCTCTACTTCCTCCTTAATTTAAATTAAAAATTCATGTGTTTGAGCTCTGACATGATTGTCATCACTTTTGCATGTATTATCCCAGCACGAGCTCGAGTGGATGGGAAAGAGTTCTTCCGACAAGTCAGGTAAAGCTATTGCTGCTGAAAACAAAGTTTTTACCTATTCATACTGACTGATCCACTGCACTTTGTTAGAGAAAGTTCAATCACATATGATGGATTGACAAAGAATACTTATTTTGACGTCATAATGCATCCTGAGGGTCTAAAAGAAAGTCCCATCTGTAAAATTCACTACAACCTCTTCCACTAAGGGTCATAAGTCATAACACTAAACCCCAATCTTTCCTTTCTAATTTTTTTGTATGAAACAGTTTCTGTATATTATTTCATTAACTCAGATTAAAACATCCAACTCTGGTTATTTAGGGGAAGAAAATTCATGGATCTCTTGTACCAAAAATATGACTTGATATCTATTTCCTCTTTAAAGAAAGCTCTCATAAACACCTCCTGACACAATAATTGATTAAATTGTTGCAAGGATATTCAAAAAAAATGGACCAATAGACTTCTATGACTAAATCTCCTCTCGTTTTGCATTAAAGTCTGTTGCTAAATTGGGCGTGTTTCATTTCTTCTAGCATACCGGAAACATCTTTTTGGTGTTCACTTTGGAAATCCTCCCTTTTTTCCGTGAAGGAGTAAAAGATTGTACTCTTCAACTCTGTAATTGTAAAGTCTTAATTAGACCTTCTACTAATGCAAAAATAGGACGAAACTTGATGTTCCATAACTCTGGTGATTACCATTCTTGAGGAACCAGATTTGTTGTATGCTTTATGATATGATCTGCGTTTTATCTTTGCATGTTCTAAGAGTCTCTGAGCTTCTTACTCATTACCATGGGATGGTTTGTGCATTATCAGGAGTCGGCTATCATACGAGCAGTTTGGTAGTTTTCTAGCAAATGTTAAGGAATTAAACTCGCACAAGCAAACAAAAGAGGTATGCTTTGCCTCACATGATCTGATGACACATTTGTTCTGTACAAATATGACAAACTTATTTTTGAACATTTTAGGAAACTTTGCGGAAAGCAGCTGAAATTTTTGGTGAAGAAAACAAAGACCTTTACTCCATCTTTGAAGGGTTGATCTCTCGCAATGCCCAATAAAATGGCCAAAGCTTGCATATATTTTTACTGTATAGTGACTGAATAAAGTAAATGTGCTGAATCGCCGTGTTGTTGCCGATGTATTTTACTTCAGTTTATAGCTTCACCAGCAAAAACAGAACTTCATGTACATTTTATTGAAGTCAAATGTTTTAAGCTTCGAAAATAGAGCAGTGCCTCGTATCAGAGCTTCAATTTTCATGAAGTCCTCTTGCTTCCCTTTCATTCAGAGCGACAGTTGCAAAAAACATATGGAGATAGCGTTGAATAATTACTCTATCAACTTGGAATACCACAATGATAAAATTCCCAAAAGGAAGAAAATGACATGTAAGATAATGTACTAAATTGTGATGTAAATTAGTTTACTGTAATGCACTATGCATCATTCATTTTCAGATTGGTCAAGATTAATTTTTCAATTTATAGAAAGATTTATGCATGTATGTGTTGTGATGATAGTCACAAATGGTATCGACATAGAATATAAGTATATTCGCGAATATACGACTAGCTAAAAATATGGTAGTCACAAATGGTATTGACATAGAATATAAGTATATTCGCGAATATAAGTATATTCGCTAATATACGATTAGCTAAAAATATTACTCTCTTTATTTTTGGGTTATATATGCAAATTACGTAATGATTATATTATGAATTGCGTTTTGATCCCTACTAAAGGTTCCACAAATTTGGGGTATAGGTGCATTGGCATGCATGCAGGTTGACAACTATTTTCCTTCTTTCCTTTTTCCTCATTTTCTCCTCTCCTCTAAACTTCTCTTTCTCTCATTCATTCTGCAATTCTCCCATTCTTGGTGTCTGTGGAGGAAGTCTAATTTGGCTTTTGAGTTCTCTCTCTGAGAACCAATGGAAACTATTTTTGAACATTCAGCTTCTCCATGGTATATATCCTCAATTCTTTCTTCTGTGTAATGTTCCCTGTATTGCTGAAATGGCCAGCCCCATTTGTTTATATTTATCATGCGGATTCATATCTGGATGACGATATTTTATCAGATCAACCACCTTTCAATATCCCAATTTTGTTATTATTTACATATTAGAGATTCATTATACAGACTTTTGACTGTTGTAACGTTGATCATCAACCAATCGCAACTCTCCTCTTTTATCTCAATAATTTTCATGTGATAAAATGCAATGACAAACATTAACAATATTGTCATATTTGGGGTAAAATTAAACAAGAATTTAATGATGTTGGCACTTCTCTTTTTGACAACAATGGAATCTCTAGATTTTGTTTAACATGGGGAAAAGGGCATGATATGCCCCTCAACTTAGAAATTTACAGCTGATACACATCCCATCCTTACCATTGCAGAAATGGCTTATATGTAGGAGAGTCAGATTTGAATGAAACTGGACTTAGAAATGGTGGAAGAAGCCCTTTCCTTGCTTTTAAAATCTTTAATAAGGAATATTTGCTTGAGTTTCTAAAACTATTTAGTAACATCATTGTTTTTTAAGAAGCGGTTTTATTTATATCTCTGTCTTCCCAAATTATGTTAACAGTGAGAATACCAGCAATAATGTTGGTGAAGAAGAGTCAGATGAGGAGCTTTTCAAGATAGGACCTAAGCAACTATTTTGGGCTTCCTCCATTTCTCTCACTGCCGAAGGTGATAATACACTAGTTAATTTCTTCATGATATTGTGTGTTTAATTATACATCTGCCGCATTCTAACCTTTTATCATTTTTTATGCTAGAGTTTCGAAGTCTAAGCGTGGGAGAAGATCATATGGATGAGGATTCTACTAGAGAAGTTATCAAGGAGGATAAAGTATATGAGGAGTCGATGAGAGAAGCTTCAGAGAATCAGACAGATGAGTCTGAAACAACTACTTCCAAGCCTAGCACTTCAGATTCAGATGGTTGGCAAGGATTCATCAAAAAGCTAAAGAAAGGACCGTCTATACAGTTGCATACGTTCCATCCTACCATTCCTTCGCTACCTTCACTACCTTCCATAAAGATGCTATCCAAAAGAAAAAGTAGGAGTGCACGACGTAGCTTGCCAGTGCTGCCTGCTCCTACTCTAGATACTGATTTGCAACACTGCTTTGAATCTAGCTGGAAGAATTTCTCCCTCTCAGAACTTAAGCAAGCTACCAACAACTTTAGCCCTGGTATCAGCTGCTTCTTTTAAAAGACTTTTTAATTTGTAACTAGTTGATTCAGAGTAGCTAACTTCAAACGGATATATGATTTTGATCTTCATAGTACGAGCTAGTTTGTCTTTGTCTCTCACGTATTTGAGGTGTGTATATTTAGTATTGTTGTAGAACCACATTGTGATGACTAAGCTTTTGTTGTCATTTTGGAAGATAACTTGATTGGTGAGGGAGGTTATTCTGAAGTATACAAGGGTTTTCTCAAAGATGGCCAACCTGTGGCGGTGAAAAGGTTGACGAGAGGATCTCAAGAGGAAATGACATCCGACTACTTATCTGAGCTAGGAATTTTAGTACATGTCAAGCATCCAAACGTTGCCAATGTAATTGGATACGGAGTCGAAGGGGGGATGCACCTTGTTCTTCCTTTGTCTCCTCATGGGAGCTTAGCTAATATGCTAAGTGGTATGTTCATTAATACTCTTTTTATGAAATGATGCCTTCTCTAGACTCTTAACAACTAAGTAATTACTTTATTTTATTATGTTTGTAACATTTACAGGTGACCGGGGTAAATTAACTTGGCAAGTAAGATATGATATTGCTCTAGGTGCTGCAGCAGGTCTTGCATATCTTCATGAGGGCTGCCAGAGGAGGATTATTCACAGAGATATCAAGGCTGCTAATGTATTGTTGACTCAAGATTTTGAGGCTCAGGTATTTCTTTGAACCACTCATCATGAGACAAAAATTTGTGGCTTTATTGACATGAAACTGATCTCATTTCTGTGATTTCGGAATATCCCCTTCCATAATACCTAGTTTTACTAGCAAACTATAGGGCTTCTATTTTGTTTACATTGAATTGCCGTATTTGTTGCTCATCTTTTTGTGTAGATAACTGATTTTGGACTTGCAAAATGGCTCCCTGATAAGTGGACTCACGTCACTGTACCACAGTTTGAAGGCACCTTTGGGTTTGTGGAACCTAATTAAGCTTTACCTAATGTAAATATATGTGATAAGGATCCTTTTGTAGTAACTTCATCTTGCATGTAAATGGCAGATACCTCCCTCCCGAGTTCTTTATGCATGGCACTGTGGACGAAAGAACTGATGTGTATGCTTTTGGTGTGTTACTGCTGGAGATCGTTTCTGGACGTCCAGCTTTGGATGAAGCTCATAATAGTGTTGTGATGTGGGTATGTAATCATCTCAACTCCTTTCAATTAGTCAATTGCAAATGTGTATGTAGTAATATAATTGCCTATTCAAACCAATCAACTTTACAGGCAAAACCATTGCTTCTCAACAAGAAAAATAGTGAGATAGTTGATCCGGCACTTGGAGATGCATATGACTTAGAACAGGTTAATCGGATTCTTATGGTTGCCTCACTGTGCATACAGCAATTTTCAACAGATAGACCTTCAATGATCCAGGCAAGTAACTTGAATTTTAGTTGAAAAATAGCCCATATTAATCATATCATAGTAACATAAATATTAATAATAACCATTTAAAAGAAGAATTCTATGGACTTCTGCTGCAAATTTTGCCATCTCCATTTATCTTCCATATTCATGCTTCTCTTAATTTTAGTAGCTAATGCGCGATGGAACAAACACAGTGTTCATAATTTCAATGACTAGGGACTAATGTTGATTATAATCATTCAAAAACAAACTCTAATTATGGATTATTACAATCACAGAGTTTAAGCTTTCTCTTAGTTCTTGCATTCTCAAAACAAAGACAGTTTCTTCTTCTGCTTAAGACAATGTTTGAATTATTAAGAAACCTTTACCCGCAGATGCAGGCCACTCCCCTTGTGTTTATCTCAAAGCCTTGTTTTTTTCTAGGAATGCATAGAGAATAAGCTTGATTATGTTTCCTCTTGTTCTCACTTAGGCCAATGACATGAGTCTGTTATGTGAATTGTACAAATGATTAACGTTTATATCATTGTAAAGATGTGTCACCTGGGCCTAACTCAACCAGAATATTAGCTAGCTTTTGAGGGGAGGATTGTCCAAGTTCATATAAGCAAACCACTAGTCAATGCCCCAACCAATTGTATTTTTCTTTTTTTGATGTTGTCATGCAGGTTGAACAAATGTTAGCTGATGTTGATAGAACTCTACAGAGCAAGAAAAAGTTTCAAAGGTGGCCTCCCCTCAAGCGAAGATGCGCCATAGAACTGGATGCGCTACTTGAGTCACCCTAACCAGAGTTTACAGATAATCCAAAAACCACTAAAATCAGGTAGAACTAGAGATATGTTCTTTTTGTTAGCAGCAGTACTGAGGGTCTTCGATGCAATTGATCACTCTGTAGTTAATGTATGCAACCATACGTGGAGCTTGTTCTATACCAGTTAAGACGGAATCTGAGGAACAGAATACATCAATCCAACTGGGACAAGGAATCAAATAAGAAGTGTAATAATGCTTCAAGAGTTAGAGTTTTGGCAGGCATATGTATGTTGCAGCTTTCTAAATGTTGAGGAAGAAAAGAGATGCCAACAATTTTTCTAGGTCGATTTGCCCTCTTTGTTTAGATACATCTACAAACTTCTGAACTAGGTAGATATTGAAACTGAAACCAATTGGTGCATAGAACTGTGAACTGTAGATATATGTTATGTAGGTGAATTTGTGATATACTAGATTACATGTATGTAAGCAAATAAATATGCATAGTACATTCTTTTTGTCACAAAGTGCAGATAACTGTCTAATGAGCTCTTTATTTTGCACTCTTGAAAGAATTTCAGATGCATATCTTCCTATTTGTTTGATATTATAAGTATTCTGGTTTTGCTGCTTTCTTGTTGATGTCATTAGCACTAAGATTTTGGTCCAGATGAAATGGATGATCCAATATTTATTCACAATTAAGAAAACTACTATTAAAATAGAAGGTTCTTGAAGCAAGAGTGAAGTCTCATAATAGAAAGCAAAATCAAGGCTACTCGGCCTTAATTTCTTGTTATTTGAGATGGGCATTACTTTCAAAACTAAGAAAATGTGTGACACAGGATCATAAAGGTAAATCCAATCTCATCAACTAAGTAGCAGGCTAGCAGCTACAAACTTAATAGGCCTTTGAATATGATTGAGTAATATCTAACCTTGTTTGGATGGTTGTTACCCATTGAATGGTATAGCAATATTAGTGTATTGAGATTTGTTTTTTGCTTTTGTTTCATGCCTAATATGTCTCAAGATATTTCACAAGTTGAGGATATCATCATTTTTTAAGAAGAGCCTTGAAATAACTGGTAAAGTTATCTCCATGTGACCAGGAGGTCACAGGTTCAAGCCTTAGAAACAGCCTCTGATATAAATGCAAGGTAAGACTGCGTACAATAGATCGACCCTAGTGGTCGGGCCCTTCCTTGGACCCTGTGCATAGCGGAAGTTTTAGTGCACCAGGCTTGCCCAAGAATATTATCATTTTCAGGAAGTGTCATAGACACATTAAAAGCATTCAAAATATATTGAATTTTTATGCTTCACATTTTATAATTATCACTATCAAACTTATCAACATTGTTAAGCTCAGCAAGAATATCTTTTTACAGCAATAAAAGTGCAAATTTAAACAAGTAGAAAACTTCGTGTGATAACTATGTACATTATTGCCTAAATTCATATACATAATAATTCTTAAAATTATTAACTATGCCAATATTCATTTCACATTGGGTTTAGAATCGAAAATTTACTAATTAAGTTCTCAATCATCATCTGAATACCAATATGTTATAAATCTAACATAACTAATTATCTAAAACATACATATCTTACATTGCATATATCAAGATTAAATAAACATAAATTCGATAATAGATATAACACGATAATATAATTATATAAATAATTAAATCATGTCATATATTAGTAATCACTATACAAAATAAATGCAACATCTCTTAAAACGTCCTACCTTGAATAGTCTTGAAAATCCCAGAAAAAGTCTGAAAAAAAGATGTTACTGTCAGTGACCACGAAGGAGTTTCTACGGCTCATAGAAGGTTCATGGTTCGTAGATGGGCCTCGTGATTCCACGTGACACTTCGGAAAATTTTCGACTTGCTCAACTTACTTTACAACTCGTAGATACTTCTATGAACCATAAACGGGGTCCTGACATCCATGAAATTAGGTCCACAAGTAGTAGAACACTCGACGAGCCATAGTTTAGGTCTCATAGCCCAACCCTTTGTTTGAGTTAATAAAGTCTACGAAAAATATCTATAACCCGTAGTTCGGATTTTGACTCATGGTGTAAGGATCCAGACTTTGTACAACCTCAATGGAGCATGAAAATTTGATTCCGAAAAGTTTTGGACCAAGGTGACGCTTCATGGAAGCCTTCACGGTCCGTGTGGTGCTTTATGGACAGCGTGGATCCTCCTTGAAGTGGCCCTTGGCCTTATGTGGGATGTGAGGGCCTTAGTGTGGAGTTTGAGACCAAGGCATACCACACTTGGACCTCACATGAACCGTGTGAGGCCATACGGACCGTGTGATGGACCGTATGGTAACCTTAGGCTTGAGACTCCACATTTTTTAGCCTAAGTGAAGTGGTACGGCCAATTATATGGTTCGTATGGAGTGGTACGATCAGTATGCCCTTCCATATGGGTTTCAGAGTGAAAATTTTATATATATTGGATCACCGCCTTGAAACTTCGTCGTGGGAAAATTTTCTAAATGGAGTGGGACGGAGGAGGCACACGGATCGTGTGACTTGGTACAGTCCGTACCACCTTCTGTATGGATGCCTATGTTGAATTTTTCTAAGTATGGGACTACCATTTTGGACCTTCGTCAAGAGAATTTTTCTAAGTGTCGGATCATGGATCATGTGTATGGTCAGTATGACCTATTACAGACCATACTACCCCTCCCTGAGACTTTAATCTCAACTTTTCTACTCGTTTCATTAATGACATTTTCGGAATTATGGTTTATCCTAACGGTCTTTTATGACTTTATATGCTACCTAAAAACTTTCAAATGACCTATACTTTGTTCCTTTGTTCAAATCCATTCTTCGCACTTCGAATTCTGTCAAGTCACTCTTAGGAACTCTCTCTGAAAAGACTCTTGTGAATTTAAGCTTAGGAATCAAGGGAAGGCTCATTTTTCTTCAAATTTCTTCTTGAATCTTCTTCATTAGCTAAGGTATGTGGGATTGATTCTTGGTCCCTTTCAACCAAGAAGACCCAAACTCTTTTACACTCAATTTCATGGAATTTTAGCTACTTCAAATTTGGATTTTCAATATTATTGCTTACTAAATTCAATTGAAGTATGAGCTATGCTTTATTGTTGATTTTGAATTGATTTTAGCCCTAATACGAAGAATTGCATTGAAGTTATGAAGTTATGAATGTGCATGTCCCCTTTAAAGCTTGATTTGTGCATAGCTAATCTATATTATGATTTAAATGTGAATTTTATTTATGTCTTTACTTGAATTTCATAATGAATTGTCGATTTAAGTTTGAATGTCTATTATCCATGCTATTCTCATTTCATTCATAGCATATGCATTCATGAGCATTGGGTTTTACGAAAATTATGAAGTGGGTTAAGCCCAATTATGTTTATGTATATGATTTTGATAAGATATTGGTTGTAACAAGAATGTGATCACATAAATGTCTATGATATGGCTCTTTGAACATTTTGGGTGCTTGCATCATTCCGCATATGTGCATGAGCTACTCTTATGCATGTGAAGTATAATTATGAACTATGATTTGGCTTTTGAGTGCAAGTGTGAATGTATAAGACATATGTTTGGCTTTTAAGCCTAAATGTACATTGAAAGGATTTGAGATGACTATTGTCTCTTTTGAAAGTGTGTATATGTATAAGTATTCTTGTGGGATGTTTTGACTTAGCACCGATAATTTGGGGGCGTCAGGGCTATCCCCAAGGGTCTTCTCCCTTTTCTTAAACTATGTGCCAACATATGTATGTGGTAGCCATTACCGAAAAGATCGGGTTGTAAGGAATGGTTACATCTTGATATGATATGATATGATATGAAATCCTTCCGAAAAAACTGGGTCATAAGGAAGGTGTCCATCCACCAAAAAGACTAGATCGTAAGGTGTGATGTAGATTACCCTTGGCAAGTAATCTTCTCCTACCAATGGGAGGTCTTCATAGGACCAATTCATGTAATAGCTAGCATGAGTTTAATTTGTCAGTTATAGTCCATCCCCACTTTATATGAGCCTCATTGCATTTCATCCATCATAATTTTATAACATCTTGTTATACTACTTTCTCTTGCTATATACCTCCTTCTATATTATGTGCCCTTGTCATCTAATAATGAATGCAGGTTTGATAAGTCATCTGTATTGCATGCCCGCATATTTAGTACATTCAAACGTACTAACACATATTTTTGCCTACATGATCTAACCATGTAGGGACCGAGGACTACCTCCATCCACCGTACGACAACTAGTTTGGATCTTGAGATACTTGTTGTGGTGAGTCTTATCTTCTAAGGACAAACTACCATTCCTCTACCTTTGGTGCTTTTGTTATGTTATTTACTTTGAGGATGAACCTGGGACATGTCTTGCCTCCATCCTGTCTTGTGGCTAGAGGCATCGTTGGACAATTTGTAGACTCTTTTACATTTATATGCTAAGTGTTGTATTTGGAGATTTTGTTTATGGATACGGCTATCTATTGGACATCATTATGTGGATTGGCTATGAGTATTATGACGTGAAAGATCCTAAGTCCCGAATTGCGCCTATAAATTGAGTCTTACTTACCCGCCCCTTAGTCCTTTATGTGCTACGTGTTATATGGATACATGTTACTTCCTTTCCCTATGACATCCACATAGCATGAATCCTACTTTCCCGTCTCTTAGAACTATATTTTTATTATTCGCACACACTGATGTGAATATGGATATTTGAGGATTGTTTGGGGACTCTTAGGTTCTCATTCGCCTTGTCACTCCTAGACCCTAGGTCCGGGTCATGACAAGCTTGGTATTAGAGCACTAGGTTTGTAAATGATCCTCGGAGTCCAACATGCCGCGTCGAATAGAGTCCTATTCATGGGTGTGACGTGCACCATGCCTATGAGTGGAAGGCTATGGAGTTCTAGGAATTATCTCACTTCTTCATGTCTTATGTCGTGCTTTGGACCGTGTATTATAGTTCCATTATCCTGATGATGTCCTTGCTACATTATCAGAGGATGCCTCCACGAAGAGCTCCTCTACCAAGACCGGCCCTAGCTTGTGAGGACCAAGTTCACCAAAGGCCTATGGAAGAGCCTATCTCTAATGGTGAATTCCGTACGACCTTCGCTATGTTTACCTAGGTGGTGACTACTCAGACTAATCTTCCTCGAGATCCCACTCCGGCTTCTAGGGTGAGAGATTTCACTCGGATGAATCCTCTGGAGTTTTATAGGTCAAAGGATGATAAGGATGCTCAAGAGTTCATTGATGAGCTTACTAAGGTGTTGAGGGTTATCAGAGTCACTTCCTAAGAAAAAATTGAGTTGGTTGCTTATCAGTTGAAGGATGTAGCTAAGTGTGGTACATTTAATGGTTGATGGAGAAGGTTTGTGGTAATTCTGTTAATTAGGAAGAGTTTGAGTTTGCATTTTTGGATCGATTCTTCCCACTTGAGCTTAGGGAAGCCAAGATGATGGAGTTTATAAACCTCAAACACTGTGGTATGAGTGTGAGGGACTATGCCCTCAAGTTTACAAAGCTCTCCAAGTATGCTCCTATGCTTGTGGCTGACCCTCGTGCTAGAATGCAAAAGTTTATCTCTAGTGTCTCTAACTTGGCTATGAAAGAATTTCGTACGGCTATGCTCATTTAGGATATGGAAATCTCTAAGCTTATGGTGTATGTTGAACATATTGAAGAATAAAAGCTCAAGGAGAAGAGGGTGCATGATCCTAAGAAGGCACGTTATGATGGTGGGTTCTCCAACTCCAAGGGTGACAGTTATGGTCGCTTCCAACAAGACGAAGGCTCAAATGCTTGGGTTTCTAATTCTAGGATGCCTCCTCCCAAGGCGTCGATTGGTGGTGGCCATTGTTTCCCTGTCGTGACAAGTGTGGAAGGAATCACATAGGTGATTTTAGAGGGTCTTGGGTACATGCTACAGGTGTGGTGAAAAGAATCATAAAGTTGCTGATTGTTCTAAGAATGCTCAAAGAGGTCAAGGCTAAGTGGCTCAAGGTGGTCAAAGCAAACAAAGAGCTCCCCAAGGTGTTGCCCCAAGAAACAACAATTTATATGCTTTGTATGCTTGTCAGGAAGTTGAGGAGATTCTGGATGTTGTGACTGGTATGTTAAAAGTCTTTGATTTTGATGTTTATGCTTTGTTTGATCCGGGTGAAAATATATATTTTGTGACTCCTCTGTTGGCTGTTAAGTTTGGTTTGAGTCCTGAAAACTTGAGGGAGCCTTTTTCAGTCTATACTCCCGTGGGTGAATCTATTGTTGCTCATAGAGTCTATCGGGGTTGTCTTGTTTTTCTGTTGCATAAAGTCTTCCTGTATGATCTTGTGGAATTGGAGATGTTCGATTTTGATGTGATTCTCGGGATGGATTGGTTGCATGCTTCATATGCCTCTATAGATTGTAGAATCCAGAAGGTTAAGTTCCAACTTCGTGGATGAGCCCGTTCTTGAATGGAACGGTAGTGACTCCGATATTAAAAGTCGGTTTATTTTCCTACCTTAAGACCCGAAAGATGATCACGAAGGGGTGTATCTACCATATTGTGAGTAGGGCTGGGTATTGTTTGGTTCGAACCGAAAAAATCGACCAAACCAAATTTTTTTTAAATTTCGGTTTTGGTTAATCGGTTTAATCAGTCGGTTTCGGTTTTAAATTTTAAAATGTTGATAATTCGGTTCAGTTATCGGTTTTAATTTTTTTATTTCGGTTAAACGAAAAATCGTTTTTTTATGTCCAGATAAACTTCTTCTTTGATGAAAAAATAAAAATGCTATAGTACAGCCTTTGGAAGAGTGTCTTTGTATATATAAAGGATATATAGACTCCTAAGATTATATGTCTTAGAAACATCAAAGCTACAGTGGCAAAATAGCTAATCTTTCTTGACAAGTCCAAAAAATATGAATAAATACATACATACATACACACACATATATATATATATATATATGTGTGTGTGTGTGTGTGTGTGTGTGTGTGTGTGCGCGCGCGCGCGCGCGCGCGCGCGCGCGTGTGTGTATAGATTCTTGCCATGAGATGATATACATTGTGGTTAAGTTCACTCAGCATATTACAGGAACTCCAGAGAACTCGCCTCTGCTCGACTACCTATTAGTTTTGGTTGCCTACATATGTTATAACTTATAAATTATAATACATATAGTGTAGGCCCAACATGAACTAGTAATTTCCCAGCCCAATCGGGCAACATATACTTTACTGAACACCCAATTTCAGTTCCAAATAATATTACTTTACTTTAGTGAAAGATAAAATTCCTAAATCCTAATTGCTAACCTAGAACATATATGTCAAGGAATGAAGGAATCAAATGGTAGACTTTTGATTTATAGGTTATGACACTTCAAATAATAATTCAATACATGTATCTGTTCACATTTTTAAATAATGGCCTCATTAATTGGTTACTAATATAGAGTAACTTATCTTTATAGAGTTGTAGTAATTTTCTTGTATGTAATAAATTACTTTTCATCGAAAAAAGGAGTCAGAAAATAATATTCAAACCAAAAAATTAAACCAAAATAACCGAACCAAAATTGCAAAAATTGAACTGAACCGAATTTATTTCAGTTCAGTTTTGATTTATATTTTTCTTAAACCGAAAATTGAAAAACCAAACCGAATTTCACAAATCGAACCGAACCGACCGAATGCCCAGCCCTAATTGTGAGGGTCAAATATATGGAGTCCGAGTCACCTACTCTTGAATCAGTCTCAGTAGTAAATGAGTTTCTGAATGTGTTTCCCAAAGACTTGCCCGGTATTCCTCCCCAAAGGGAAGTGAACTTTGCCATAGATCTTCTCTTGAATACTCACCTATCTCGATTCCTCCTTATCGTATGACACCGGCTGAGTTGAAGGATCAGCTGAAGGATTGTTGGAGAAGGGCTTTATTAGGCCATGTATATCGCCATGAGGTGCTCTGGTATTATTTGCAAGGAAGAAAGATGGATCTCTTCGGATGTGCATTGATTATAGGAAACTGAATAAGGTAACCATTAAGAATTAGTATCTGTTGCTAAGAATCAATAACTTGTTTGACCAACTTCGAAAGGCCACCCATTTCTCAAAGATCGGCCTTCGTTCCGGTTATCATCAATTGAAGGTTAAGGAGTGTGATATTCCCAAGACGGCTTTCCGGACTAGGTATGGGCACTTTGAATATGTGGTGATGTCATTTGGTTTGGCTCATGCTCTGGCCGTGTTTATAGATCTTTTGAATCGGGTTCAAGCCTTTCCTTGACAGTTTTGTGGTTGTCTTCATTGATGATATCCTTATTTATTCCCGAAGTGAGCGAGAGCAAATGGATCATTTGAGGTTAGTCCTTTAGACTTTGAGAGAGAAGAAGTTGTATGCTAAGTTTAGCAAATGTGAGTTTTGGTTGGGTGAGGTAGCTATTCTTAGTCATGTGATGTCCGGTGATGGTATTAAGGTTGACCCAAAGAAGACCGAGGCCGTGAAGAATTGGCCTAGACCATTGACTCCATTAGATTTTTGAAGTTTTCTTAGATTAGCTAGTTATTATAGAAGGTTTGTTGAAGGTTTCTCATCTATTGCATCTCCGTTTACCAAGTTGACTCAAAAGAAGGCTAAGTTTTCAAACCTTGAATGATTGGCTTACATCGACTCGCGTTTTGACTTTACCAGATGGCTTAGATGGGTTACTGGTGTATTGTGATGCTTCTCAGATTGGGTTGGGTTGTGTACTTATGTAACATGGTAAGGTGATAGCTTACATATCAAGGCAATTGAAGGTGCATGGACGTAATGACCCGACTCATGATCTTGAGTTAGCGGCGGCGGTGTTTGCCTTGAAGATTTGGAGACACTATTTGTATGGGGTGCATGTTGATGTTTTCACCGATCACAAGAATTTGAAATATGTGTTCACTCAAAGGGATCTTAACTTGAGGCAAAGGAGGTGGTTGGAACTCCTTAAGGACTATGACATGAGTGTACAATATCATCCCGGCAAGGCAAATGTTGTAGCCGATGCTCTTAGTAGGCTATTTGATGGGAAGTGTGGTTCATGTGGATGAGGGAAATAAGGAGTTGGCAAGGGATCTTCACCGTTTGGCTAGGTTAGGTGTTAGATTGGCCGACTCTAATGACAGTGGTATTCATGTTCATAATTGGGCTGAATCTCCTATGGTTGTTGATGTTAAGGCTAAGCAAAATCTAAATTCGTCATTGGTTGAGTTGAAGAAATTGGTTATCGAAAAGAAGATAGAGGTTTTCTCCCAAGGGGGAGATGGTGTACTTTGGTGTCAAGATCGATTATGTGTTCCGGATGTGGATGATCTTAGGAGGGTGGTCATGAGTGAAACTCATAACTCTCATTATTTTATTCATCTGGGATATACTAAGATGTATCGGGATTTGAGGGAAGTTTATTGGTGGCATGGTATGAAGAGGGATATATCCATGTTTGTATTCGAATGCCCTAATTGTCAACAAGTAAAGGTAGAGCACCAAAGGTCCGGTGGTTTGGCTCAAGATATTAAGATTCCTACTTGGAAGTGGAAAGATGTGAACAAGGATTTTGTGGTTGGTTTGCCCTGGACCCGAAGGCAATTTGACTCCATTTGGGTTATTGTTGACCAGATGACTAAGTCGGCTCATTTCCTACTGGTCAAGACTACCTTTAGTGCCAAAGAGTATGCAAGGTTGTACATCCAAGAGTTGGTAAGGTTGCATGGTATGTCTAGGTCTATCATATCGGATCGTGGCACCCAATTTACTTCGCACTTTTGGAGGTCGTTTCAAAGAGGACTTGGTACTAAGGTGAAGTTGAATACAACTTTTCATCCTCAAACCAATGGACAAGTCAAGAGGACAATTCAAACTTTGGAGGACATGTTTATTTTCCACTCATTGAGTTTGCTTATAATAATAGCTTCCATGCTATCATTGGTATGGCACCCTTTGAGGTGTTGTATGGTAGGAGATGTATATCTCGGGTAGGGTGGTTTGAGTTAGGTGAGATTTCTTTGATTGGCCCGGATTTGGTGTTGGAGGCTATGGAAAAGGTAAAGTTGATTAGGGAGAGGTTGAAGATGGCCCAAAGTCGCCAAAAGTTCTATTCGAATGTTAAGAAGAGGGATCTTGAGTTTCATGTTGGTGATTGGGTGTATGTGAAAGTTTCACCTATGAAGGATGTAATGTGTTTTGGAAAGAAGGGCAAGTTGAGTCCCTGGTATGTAGGTCCTTATGAGATTGTTAAGCGAATTGGAATGTGGCTTATAGGTTGGATTTGCCTCCGGATTTGATTTTTATTCACCCGTTCTTCCATATGTCTATGTTGAGGAAGTTAGGTGGCGATCCTAGTACTATTATGCCTTTGGAAGATGTTGAGGTTGAGGATAACTTGTCTTATGAGGAAGTTCCAGTTGAGGTTTTTGGATAGGCAAGTGAAGCGGCTCGTAACAAGGATGTCTCTTCGATTAAGATACTTTAGAGAAATCAACACGTAGAGAGTGCTTTATGGTACACGGAGTTGGAAATGATGAAACGATATCCCCATCTATTCCAATCTACTCAAGCCTAAGGTATTAGGTTCTTCCTTCTCCATGTGGTTCTAATTCTTTCACTCTTGAGTCTCATGACATACATGCATACATGTGCACCAAAATGATTTTTATGACATTTTGAATGATTTAAATGCGATGTGTTTGAATGTTTCATGTTCTAAGTCAAGCCTTTCAAGCCTTGTTCTAGCACATTCGAGGGCGAATATTCCCAAGGGGGAGATGATGTAAGGACTCAGACTTGGTACGACCTCAATGGAGCATATAAATTTGGTTGTGAAAAGTTTTGGACCAAGGTGGCGCTTCATGAAAGCTTTCACGGTCCGTGTGGTGCTTTACGAATCGTGTGGAGCCTCCTTGAAGTGGTCCTTAGCCATATGTGGGGTGTGAAGGCCTTAGTGTGGAGTTTGAGACCAAGTCATACCACACTTGGACCCTACAAGAACTGTGTGAGGCCATGCGGACCGTGTGGTAGCCTTAGGCTTGAGATTCCACTGTTTTGAGCCTAAGTGAAGTGGTATGGCCAAGTATACCACCCGTATGGAGTGATACGGTCCGTATGCCCTTCTATATGGGTTCTAGAGTGAAAATTTTCTAAGTATTGGATCACCGTCTCAGAACTTGTCGTGGGAAAATTTTCTAAGTAGAGTGGGACGAAGAGGGCACATGGATCGTGTGGCTTGGTATGGTCCATACCACCTTCTGCATGGATTCCTACGTTGAACTTTTCTAAGTATTTGATTACCATTTCAGGCCTTCGTCAAGAGATTTTTCTAAGTATCGGATCACAGACCATGTGTACGGTCCGTATGACCTATCACGGACCGTACCAACCCTCCCTGGGACTTTAATTCTAATTTTTCTACTCGTTTTATTAATGACATTTTCGTAATTATGATTTATCCTAAGGGTTTTTATGACTATCTATGCTACCTAAAGACTTTCAAATGACCAATATTTTATTCCTTCATTCAAATTCATTCCTCACACTTAGAATTCTCTCAAGTCACTCTTAAGAACTCTCTCTCAAAGGACTCTTGTGAATTTAAGCTTGGGAATCAAGGGAAGGCTCATTTTTCTTCAACTTTCTTCTTGAATCTTCTTTATTAGCTAAGGTATGTGGGATTGATTCTTGGTCCCTTTCAACCAAGAAGACCCAAACTCTTTTACACTCAATTTCATGGAATTTTAGCTACTTTAAATTTGGCTTTTCAATATTATTGCTTACTAAATTCAATTAAAGTATGAGCTATGCTTTATTGTTGATTTTGAATGGATTTTAGCCCTAATACGAAGAATTGCATTGAAGGTATGAAGTTATGAATGTGCATGTCCCCTTTAAAGCTTGATTTATGCATTGGTAATCTATATTATGATTTAAATGTGAATTTTACTTATGTTTTCACTTGAATTTCATGATGTATTGTCGATTTAAGTTTAAATCTCTGTTACACATGTTATTCTCATCTCATTCATATCATATACATTTATGAGTATTGGGTTTTACAAAAATTATGAAGTGGGTTAAGTCCAAATATGTCTATGTATATAATTTTGATACGATATTGGTTATGACAAGAATGTAATCACGTAAATGTCTATGATATGGCTCTTTGAGCATTTTGGGTGCTTGCATCATTCTGCATATGTGCATGAGCTACTCCTATGCATGTGAAGCATAATTATGAACTACGGTTTGGCTTTTGAGCCCAAGTATGAATGTATAAGAAATATGTTTGGCTTTTAAGCCTAAATGTGCATTAAAAGGATTTGAAATGACTATTGCCTCTTTTGAAAGCATGTATATGTATAAGTATTCTCGTGGGATGTTTTGACTTAGCACCGATAATTTGGGTGCATCAGGGCTATCCTCAATGGTCCTGTCCCTTTCCTTGAACTATGTGCCAACATATGTATGTGGTACCATTACCTAAAAGATCGGATCGTAACGAATGGTTACATCTTTATATGATATGATATGATATAAAAATCCTTTTGAAAAATTGGGTCATAAGGAAGGTGTCCATCCACCGAAAAGACTGGGTCGTAAGGTGTGATGTAGATTACCCTTGGCAAGTAATCTTCTCCTACCGACGGGAGGTCTTCATCAGGCTAATTCATGTACTAACTCGCATAAGTTTGATTTGTCGATTATAGTCCATCTCCACTTTATATGAGCATCATTACATTTTATGCATCATGAATTCTATAGCATTTTGTTATACTACTTTCCTTTGCTATACACCTCCTTCTATATTATGTGCCCTTGTCATCTAACAATGAATATATGTTTCATAAGTCATATGCATTGCATATCCGCATACTTAGTACATTCAAATGTACTAACACATATTTTTGCCTACATGATCTAACCATGTAGGGACCGAGGACACCCTTCATCCACCGTACGATGACTAGCTTGGATTTTGAGATACTTGTTGTGGTGAGTTCTATCTTCCAAGGACTAACCACCATTCCTCTACCTATGGTGCTTTTGTTATGTTATTTACTTTGAGGGTAAGACCGGGACATGTCTTGGCCCCCGTCCTATCTTGTGACTAGAGGCATTGTTGGATATCTTGTAGACTCTTTTACGTTTATAAGTTAAGTGTTATATTTGGAGATTTTATTTATGGATATGACTATCTATTGGACATCGTTATGTGGATTGGCTATGTGTATTATGATGTGTTCTATGTTATGATGTGAAATATCCTAAGTCCTGGATTGCCCCCATAGATTAAGTTATACTTACTCGCCCCTTAGTTTTTATATGTTATGTGTTATATAGATCCATATTGATCCCTTTCCCTATGAAATTTCCATTGCGTGAGTCCTACTTTCCCGTCCCTTAGAACTATGTGTTATTATTCGCACACGCTTTCGAACCGATGATGTGAATATAGATACTTGAGGCTTTCTTAAGAGACTCTCGGGTTCTCATTTGCCATGTCACTTCTAGACCCTAGGTCCGGATCGCGACACGTGGTCTCATAAGAGTTTGACCCAAAATCATGGTCTTTGAACCTTTTCTATGAAATGACTTGATGAAGCCATACAAGGTCCATGACCCATAAACGTTGATCGTGGACCCAAGTCTCAAAAAGTCAAAACTTGAGCCCACAACCACAACTGGGTTGTGCGACTTGTGAAGGGGTTTATGATCCATAGATGTTTAGTTGTAGACCTAGCCTTGAAAATCCCCAACATTTTATAAATGGCCATTTACGACTTGTAGATTAGACTACGGTCCATAGACGAGATCTCGTGGTTTATTCCGTCAGTTTTAATAGGATTATTATTTTCGTCTTTTGCAGTCCTTTTTTATCAAACCCTTGAATTTTGGGATTAAAATAAATTCCATACTAACACCCAATGGTACCCATACCTTCACAATCACTTAGATTACTTTGAGAGCAAGTTCAAGAGGAGAAGAAGATAGGGTTCAAGCTATTCTACCAAGGTCTTTCAATTTTGAGTAAAGTTTCAATATTTTTAGATATGTAAGACTATTCATAGCATTTGATTGAGCTTATCCATGCGCCCAACGTCTGAATTCTGTTTTGATTATATATTGAATTGAGTAATAATCTAGTTTTTTAATTACAATGGAGTTAATTCTTCTTTTATTGATTTCTATATAATTATGCATTGAGATTGTTACTATTTTATCTCTCGTATTGTTGAAATTGATGTTCATGGTTACTTTTCCATGAACGCTACTTGAGTTGATGATCATGGCTTTCGCATACATTATTTAATGATTGAGTTGATGATTTTCATGCATAAAATAAAATATTATTTTCAAATTAAGATGATGCATGTTTTAAAGAGTTCTCAATGCAATTTAAGTAATAAGTTTAATGATGTTTTGATGCAGAAGTTTTGAAAAGATTGATGTTTTAAATTAAAGTCCAATAAGATTAGATGAGATGATGATAATATGAGCACATGTTCTAGGAATAGTATTATGCCAGAGTATAATTAACTCAAACCCCATAAACTACATAATCAATATAGGATAGATGACATGCCTTGCTTGTCCTAAAAGAGGACTTTTACATTGAATACATTGATATGATGTCTTTTACCCTAGTAAGGTATTGGATAGATGTGGCAACGAAATCGCTTTGTTGTATCATTACTAGCTCATAAGTGATGGTTGTCGATTAGAGAGACTTTATATTTGAAGGCTGTGTGGAGTCTCAAATTTTGAGAATAAGTTAAAATTTTGTATTATTTTATATTTAATTTAATATTTTTAGTTAATAATTTTTAAAAATAGTTAATGAAGATAATTATGACACGTTATTAATTTATATGACATGAATTTGACATGTCATCTATTTAAGAGCGAATGAACTATAAACAAGGTTGGAAGAGTTTAAAAATCTTTTTTCGATTGAGTTTAAGGGTCCAATCGATAAAAAGTTAAGTAAGAGAGTCTATGATACAAACTCGTACAAGTACACAGATCTATTAGACCATTTTGCCATATTAATATAGAACTCAAGTCAATACTTGCACCGTAACATTTTGATACAAACATATCACTACTTTTACAAGATTTTTTACATTTATTTGATATCTTGAAATGATTGATGATGAAGATTATTGTTTGCTTTTATTTTATGCGTTGTATTTTATCTATGATAAAATTTTCTTATGAAGAACAAAAAGTTTAATAAACATTTCTAAGAATCTTCATGCTTTTAATATAGTATAGTTTAATATCTAATACTTATTACCTAAACTATCTCTATAATTCTCCTCCAAAGTTGTTACCTCATAATTCAACCAAACACCAAATATGATCCATAAAATAGTTTGATTGTTCAAATACAATATTTTTCACATAAAAAATATCATTATAGATAACACTTTAAGTTGGGAAAAATTGATTAACATTTTAGTACTTTATACCAAACACACAATTATAGTTTTGAGGCATAATTATATACGATAATTTAGTTTATTTTGATTTTTTACTATCACAATCCGAAATCGGATGTTATGACACTTGTCTTTAACCCACCAAGATAAGTCATCCTAAACAGATAACAATGAAGTATTGCGGAAGCTTAAACAATAATACGATCTAAAAGACAACAGATTAAGTCATAATGGACATAATCAAATCTAAAACATCCCAAAATTGGTGTCACATATACAAGCTTCTATTACAATAAAATTTGAAAGAAATAATGCAAGTCTCAATAAGCTTTATGTCTCAAATAGAACAAAACTAATGAAGAAGTCTGACAATTTTGAGAGTAGGCAAATCAACAAGCAACTATCTCTCAATCTGTCACAGGCTCGGTCTAAAGGAAGAATAGAACGTCAACTGAATCTTGACTCACAACCAACCTACACACAGGTGTATAAAACAAGGATGAGTACCAAAAGCACCTAGCAAGAGACCCTAAATGCAAGTAGAGAAAGAACTAAGTACTCCTTCTATCCCAACCACATACCTCCATAACAACAAACCTGCACGCAGGAAACACCAACATACACAATATAGATCATATACACGCACAGTCTCAATACACCATGTCTCAACCAATCAATCTTAAGAATATACAAAAACAGAGCCATTCAATATATCACACTTAGCACCAATTATCACATTTAAACAAGGAAAGAAGTGGAATGAGATAGAATGCCATGATATGCAAGCCATATGATGCAATGTCAAAAATTGTGATGCATCTCTGTTCTATGATACATATCCGCTGCTAGAACCATGCCAGAACTCCATGGGGGCCACACATGGACCATGTATCCGTCGAAATCATTTTCCTTCGACATTTACTTTCATATCTAGCCGGAACCTTTTTTGTTCGACTTTTCTTTTCTTTTCTTTAGCCAGAACCATTTCCCGTCAAACTTTTCTTCATCAATGGATCATCAAGCAAATACATATCATCACAACACAATAATCACATTCATAAACATGAACATATGCAAGATGTCCACATAAGTATTTATTCAACAATCAAATATTCAATCTCATATAGTTCTTTCAACATCTGAATCAACATCAATAGCATCATGATAATCACATCACATCATGGCTCAAGTTCTCAACAACGTATAGAGTGAGTTTTCTTATGATATTAAAAATTCATTTCTCTCACCTTATATTATAACTAACACAGAAAAGACTATGCATCCCATTTAATAAGTACTTTTATATTTGGTTGTATTGAAAACTGGGTCATTGGGTATTGTCAAAAAAGTGATGCCTTTAACCACATATTAGCATAATTGCAAGCCTTGTTACTCGTTCTCCAACTTGCTCTGGCCAATCATAAGAGATCCTCTGAAGTGGAAACTGACTTCACTGACGTTATTGAACTGCTTTACCATCCCCACCTTATTTATTGTTCTATCATCTTGTAGGTCGCTTTTGAAGAGGTTGGGGAATCCAGTGGTCCGCCATAACTTTTGTCAAGAAAACTGGCTAGCTGATTTTTTTTTTTGGCTAAAAAGGATGCATATTAAATTCTACTGCTAATGAACCAACTTTATAGTTAGCGTGGCACCCTCGAAGGCTAGACCTATTTTGCAAGCATATAAGGATGGCGCATCCGCAACTAGAACCATTTCTCTAACTATATGTAATCAACTAGTTATATTGGGAAACTCTAGTATTCTCGCTAATTGTACTAGTATAAAAGATGCTATTACTGTATCTACTACCTCTGCTACTACTGTATAAAAGATCTAAATTTGATATATAAATATATAAAATATTCCTTTTTTTTTTTTTTTAAAAAAGAAGATATTTCTTTCAGTAAATGAGATGTTTATCAAACTTTAAGATTGTAATTGATAAACATCACACTTACTCTTTTTTGGTGTCTATGATTTTTGTGTGTTTCTGTTTTATAATTTATAAAAATATATTCAATATATAAAAGATAATAATAAACAAATATAAGACTAAACAGATAAAAAGTCTGTGCTTTAAAATAAATAATGAATTTTTATTTTGTATATAGAAATAAAGGTTATTGAATAAAAAGTCGGAAAAAATAATATAAGATACATAATTAGTTTATAAAATTTAATTTTTGTTAAATATATAATAAATTCAGTAATTGTATAATTAGGCCAACTTCAAAAGAAGGTTGCTATAGTTATTTTTTCTCAAAATAAAAGAAGTAGCAAGGTTGCGACCGACTATTTGATGTGCTGAATATTCAAGTGACAGTTCACGCCAATTGGGTTCAACATTTTCTCCAGAAAATCCTAAACTTTCCCTCCATGAATATTTTTTCTCAGATCTTCACTTTCTTCTTGATCGCTGTGTTCATCACTCAATCATCATGCTCCGCGATCATCAATCCCTCTAAAGTCAAGCAAATTTCATGGAAACCAAGGTATTTCACTCTTTCCCGACTTCAAAAGCTCAGGAAATTGCAATCTTATCGAATTAAAGTCCCAACATTTTAAGTTTTTCTTCCCCTCTAATTATGTGTTTATTTTCCGATTTTGGAGCTAAGAAAAAGTTCATTATTGTTGGAAGAAAAGGTCAATTTTAATTTTTGTCTCCTGTAATGTTGTAGTGTTCCACAGATTCACGATCTTCTGTTTTTGAAGCTCAGAAAATGCAATATTGTTGGAAAAAAAGAGAAAAAGAAGCCGGTTTTAAGATTTTCCTGTAGCGTTGTAGCATTTCACCAATCTACTTTTATGTTTCTTTATGAAAATAAATGTATTTTACTATCTTCTTGTCTCATAGTATAATATCTTTTGGGGAAAAAAGTTAATTTTATCCTTTTGCCTGTAATATTGTATTGCCTCGCCCATGCAGCTATATGTTCTTCATGGAAACAGATATTTCACTATTTTTTGGATTCAAGGCTAAAAAGTGCAACATTTTTTTGAAAAGATATTCAATTTTTGAATTTATTTTCCAAGTTTCCTCTATTTAGCTATACATATTTAATGAAAAGCTAGACATTCCTTTATTTTCCAGTTTCTAAGTTTTCAAAGTTGCAATATTTTTGGGCAGAAAGCCAAATTTTTGAAGTGTTTCGTAATGCTGCAGTGTTTTACAGAATTAGCTATTTGTGACTGTTTGCAGAGCTTTTGTGTATGAAGGTTTCCTTACGGACGAAGAATGTAACCATTTGATATCTCTTGTGAGTGTTATTTTTGGTTTATACATTTGGAGAATGTTATCTTACGTTTGGTTGGATAAAGTTGTTGAGCTTTGTGTTGGAAGCTGATTCGTCAATTGTGGTGTAGGCGAAAAAAGAGTTGAAAAGATCAGCTGTGGCAGATAATGAGTCTGGGGAAAGTAAGCTCAGCGAGGTCAGGACTAGCTCTGGAATGTTCATTAGCAAAGCAAAGGTTTGTGTTTTTAACTTTCCTCATTGTCGTATTGCTGAATTGTATTACTGTGTGAATTCCACAGTTTTATTGTTTATCTAAGTTGCAAAAATGAGTTAGCAAGTTAGCAAAATGTTTGTGATCTGAAACTGTGACATGTATTTCTAGTTTTATGAAATTTCTATGACTTAAGTGTGGTAGAGGGTCATTCCTAGGTCATAAGATCCTTTTGTTGATGGATCTGTAACTCAATTGGGTGCACATGTGTGTTCATTCTGGTGTATAGTAATGTGAGAACTTAAACAATAGCCCTTTTGGCTATGGACCATATTTGCTGTATTTCAAACATTCTTACTATGCCTCGATATTTCTATGCTCAGTTTTCATGCATTCAGTTTTATTTATTAAGAGGTGATATTGTTTATGGGATTACTAATTAGAAGGATGTCATTGATGTGATCTTGTGCACAATACAAACAACAACATACCCAGTTAAATCCTACAAGTGGGGTCTGAGGAGGGTAGAAATATACGCAGACCTTCCCACTACCTCGTAAGAAGTAGAGAGGCTGTTTCCTGGAGACCCTCGACTCAACAACCCATAAGCAGAATAAACTAGATATAGCAAAGGGAAGGAAAGGGAACAAAGGGAAAAATAGAACTAGAAATTGAAATAAAATAGCGACTTTTTACAAAAAGCACATGTCAATATGTAAATACGATGCATTCAACATACATACGACAACTAGAGACATCAATCATGCCTACCCCTGCTACCAACCAATCAGCCTGCTACTCTAATTCGCGACCTCCACTCCTTCCTATCTAAGGTCATGTCCTCGGTTAGATCTAGATTCTCCATATCTTGTCTGATCACCTCCCTCAATACTTCTTCGGTCTACCTCTTCCTCTCTGTATAGCTCCCAAAACCAACCTCTCGCACCTCTTAACAGGCACATCGGTACTCCGTCTCTGCACATGTCCAAACCATCGCAGTCTCGCTTCCCTAATCTTATCAGCCACCGATGCCATCTCCAGCTTCTCCCGAATGATCTCATTCTTAATCTTATCCCTCTTTGTGTGCCCACACATCCATCAAAACATCCTCATCTCTACGACGTGCATCTTTGAACATGTGCATTCTTTATTGGCCAACACTCCACCCGATACAGCAAAGATGGTCTAACCGCCATTCTGTAAAACTTATCTTTGAGTTTAGGTGGTATCTTCTTGTCACACAACACTCCCGAGGCAAGCCTCCATTTAGTCCAAGCTACCCCAATACGATGTGTGACATCATCATCGATATCACCACTACTCTGGATCTTGTGCACAATTAGAAGATATTTAAGTGTTGAAACATTATTAAGCAAAGAAAAAGTTTGAAATTCCTGTTATGTGGTAAATGACTTTTGTTAGCTTTTTCTACTTCCGCCATGCTTTTTGGGTATATGTGTGTGTTCCTAAGCTGGAGTACCTGTAACTATCAACGGCTTGGCCACTACTAAATTCTATGAGGTAGTGGTAAGGTCTGCGTGCATTTTATCCTCCCCAGACCCCTTTTTGTGGAATTACATTGGGTAAGTTGTTGTTGTTGTTGTTGTTGGTTTGTGTGGGAGAATACATTTGATTCTAACCTTAACTGCTTTAAATAAATTTAGCATGCTTCAGGGAGAAAAAAGCCATGCAGACATAGTAGTCGACTAGCATGAAGAAAACCAATTCATTGAGAAAACCAGATTTGTTAAAGCCTGTTTGGTTCGGAACTACTACCTGATTCAATGATTTTTTTTTTTGCAATAACTTAGATCTGTGAATGATAATAAGACAATTAGTAACTAAACCCGCATATAACTCTTTTAAAAATGACTAATGTAACAGCGATAATTATTTAACTATTATCATTTCCAATATTCAGTTGTTTTAGATGACTTATAGAGATCCAGAATATTAGGACATTTATTTTTAAAATCCTGTTTAGTGGATCTCTGTTTCCTTTAGCAATTAGTATGAATCATGATGGGCAGCATATGGCGCTGATCATTTTGAAAAAAAACATTGCTGTCTACTCGAGATAATACAATTTTTACAATCCTGTATCTTTGATTGTGTCAGCTCTTCATTTTGCCTCTCTTTTTTTTTTTCTGCAGGATCCTATTGTCACGGGGATAGAGGAGAAGATAGCGACTTGGACTTTTCTACCTAAAGGTCTGACCTACTTTGAAGTATATCACAATCTAAGATAGCAAACCATCCATAATAAGTGGCAAATTTGAAGGCTCTTCTTAGTTTACACTTGAAGTATGTCTGGCACAAATAAAATGGACTTGATCGCTATTCTTTATTAACTTCAAGAAAATATTTTGTGGTAATTGATTCAACACTAGTAATTGATCAATCCACTTATGCTTTGTCATCAATCCTTAAATAGATTGGGCGTGGGAATTTTATGAAACTTTTGCAAACGTTTTCGATAATCTATATAAGAAAAAGTGCTCAGTGTGATGCTAAAAGAAGACCCTCAAGTAGAAGAAACAAAGAAAGTATGAAATTATAAATTTCCAAGTTATCCTTTTGTTTCTCTGATCATTTAGTCATAATTTATTTTTCTGTTTTCTCTCTCTCACACATGGTTATTGCAATGCTTCTTATCTGTGTACTCTAATGAGAGGCGGTATTAATATTTTTAACTTATGCTCGGATTCATGATTGAGAAAGAAATCTTCCAAGCATACTGTCTAATACTTGTACAAATACTGTTAAACTATCCATCTTTGTTAAGTTTGTAGCCTTTTGTCTTATCATATTAGAGTGAGTGTAAAGAAATATATAATATGAGGTGATTCTCCGGTTGAAAGAGGAGATAAACTAAAGATTGAGCAATGCACGGTATCCATAAGACGTACATGTTAGAAGTAAAGTGCTGTTAAAGGACTCGGTATCTTTGGCTGTGGTTTTATGGAATCAAACTTATTGCAAAATCTGTTATTGTAGACTGTAGATGCTTTTTTCACTCTCTTTATGGTCTATCCTATGTCAATTGGTTCCCATTGATGCTTATTTCTTTTTTGCCTCCTTCAGAGAATGGAGAAGACATACAGGTTCTAAGATACGAGGAAGGACAGAAATATGAGCCACACTATGATTACTTCACCGACAAGGTTAATATTCTTCGTGGTGGACACCGGTTAGCCACTGTACTCATGTATCTCAGTGATGTAGAGAAAGGTGGTGAAACTGTTTTCCCTGAAGCAGAGGTTAGTTTGTGTTTGTTCCTTTTTTATTCCTTTGCACTAATACAAGCTTGACGTAACTCTACTCTATTTTTGCTTAGTAGGTTCCATGTATGAGTTTGTTTTATGCGACTTTGTCCCCTTGAATATCACCAATTGAGATAGGTTTTCAAAGCAGAGATTAGTTTAGAAATTCATGATGATGATGTATTCTGAAAAGAAGTGGAAAGTTTATTTTTGCAGCATATCTAGTGTTGAATATTTTTGTTGTGCACAATCGGTTGCTCACTACTTGAATTTTACAATTGCAAAGTGAGGTCCTGCTTCGGTCTTGACAATCTTGATTACTCATTTGTTGCTTGGAGTCCGGAGTCAAAAGGGCAACAAAATTATACAAAATTTTCAAAACTGCAATTAAAACTTTTTTGCTACCTAAACGGCAAAGGTGCAGGGGCCTCTGCGCCTTACTCTTGCACCGTTCACGATGTTTAGAAATGGAAAAAGAAAGCGCAAGTCTTATTGCACCTTAATAAGGTGCCCGTGTCCCATTCTTCTCCTTATATTTTCGTTTTTCTCTTTTCAATTCTTTTCTTTTTTCCTTTCTCTGTCTTTTATTTTAATTATTGTAGTTGCTTTATTTTCACTTGATTTATTTATTTATTAAATCATATGTATTAAATGATTATTACTAATCTTATAGTTGGTAGTATAGAACTTTAATTTGTTTTCAAGAATAAAATTATATAAAATAATAAAAGATGAAAAATTAAAATTAGAGATATTATACTTTAAATTTATAATTTATAATTTATAATATTAAAAGTTGAATCTTTTCTCTCCTATTAAGTCACGTGAAGATGCAAACCCTCAAGGGTTGACCTGGTGGCAATTGACTTGAGCCTTGAGGTTTGCTCCCTTTCTAGGTCTCAAGTTCGAAACTCACTGGGTGCAAACAATTTCTGAGGGCCATCGGACTGGGTAAAACCTGAATTAACCGTGGTGCACTTGCGGGAAACTCCTTGCCGAGGGCATGTGCACCCCCGGGATTAGTCGGGGCTCAAAGAGACTCGGAAACCCGGTGCAAATAAAAAAAAAGTCACGTGAAAGATGCAAAATTAAAAAAATTATTTATTCATCTAATTTATTATTATTTATATTAAAAATTATTAATTATATATGTTTATTAATTAATATTATAATGTTATATAAATTAATATTAGCGATGGGGTCTTATTAAGACTTCTTTAGAAAAATCTTTATCTACCCTATGAAAATTATTTTGAACCCTCTTTTGACTTCTTTGTATATAAGATGTTGAATCCCTTTTTTGACTTCTTTTGTGTGTTTACTTTTTATAATTTGGACTTTGTGAAAATTCTACCTCCATCACTTGTTGTACTAGTATTAGTTGATTGTTAATTTTGAGGAATTGATTTATTGAATCATTTTCAAAAAGGGTTTAATTTTTCAAGGTTTCACTTGCTAAATCACAAAACAGGAAAAGGAGCTTTTTAGTTCTTTTCTTTTTTTGGGTTGTGAGGTTCTGGAAAAAAAATTGAACTCTTGTTTTGGGTTAGTATGGAGTAGTTTTGTTTACTGTCTAGAAGTTTTGGGAGGAAGACGTTGTGCTAAAGTCCAAGACAAACTCCTCTGATCTTTATCTGTGTGATAAACTACTTCCTTCATCCTAATTTATATGTCATCATTTTGATTTCAAAATTCAAAAAAATTTTCTTTGTTTTTAATTTATCATTCATTTTGTAATATTTTGCGTCGTCAATTATTGTGATTTATAACCTTTTTTTAAAATATAATTTTTAAATACGTTATTTTGTTTAAATAATTTAACGCTTCTATTTTCGAATTTACAGTCAAAATTAAATTATTATACTCCCCAAAATTTGAATGGTGTCCCATAGGGAGTAGGATGTAACGGACTAATGGTTGCCCTTGTTTTTGGTGTTAATGGTAGTATTTTTATGCCATTAGTTATAGTAATACGTATGATTTTCTATTCCAAGTCAACACTTCTGATCGTTATCTCTTAGATGGAGACTAGGATGTGGTGGTTTATGTTGTTAATGATTTTTGGATTTTTTTTGAGGCCATTGATTATGGTAAAAAACTTTTCTTTACGGAGGGGATTTTCAATAAAAATGTAATTGGATGGCAAAAAGTATCAATCACTGCTTGAAATTCAATGAGATTCATATAGATATAGGTGGATAAATATTTTTCTAAAGAAGTCTTAATAAGACCCCATTGCTAATATTAATTTATCTAACATCATAATATTAATTAATTAATATACATAATAAGTAATTCTTTTATATGATAATAAAGTAAACGAATAAACGATTTTTTTAATTCTGCATCTTCACGTGACTTAATAGGAGAGAAAGATCCAGCTTTTAGTATTATAAATTACAAGTATTAAAGTTTTAAAATATAATATTCCTAATTTTAATCTTATACTTATAAAATTACTAATAATTATTTAAATATATATGATTTAATAAATAAATCGAGATGGAAAGAACTTTTACGATTTCAACATAACCAAAAACTGCCTCAATCATGGCTTAGTGTGCCTTATCAGGAACTCCGGAACTATAGTACCTCGACCTTAGAGACATTGGAACAATCCTTTTCTCACGATGTCTTAATAGTTTAGGTTGCTGTTAATTCAACACGAGGTGTTTAACCTATCATTTTGGCTATTAAAATCCTTAAAACGTTTAAATAATATCAGAAGAGAAAAAGCAATGCCTTAATTGGGAAATTTTAAGCAATAACTCCAAAAGTAGAAGGCACTTAACAAAATTTTATTTAGGTAGTAGTGGAATACAAAGGGAGTAATAGAAGAAAGGTTGGCTAAAGCCTGCCTTCCTTCTAAACAAAGAGATCTAGAAGCTAAAGAAAAATCTAAAATTCATGATGTAAAGGGTTACGTCATGTTGCATCATTGGACCGACATTGGGGTCCGTAACTTCATAAAAATACATAATAATTCGAACTTTTATGAAAGCTAGTGTCGTATCATCTAATTCTTTCTCATCTCCTTTCACTTTATCTTGTCCTTACTAGAAGATACTTCAATTTGGTTCTTGAACAGTTGAAGAAATGTTTCAATGTTTATTTTTTCGTGCTATGAACACTTTGGGATTCACCTGCTAAACAGGCGTCTTCTTCCTCATTGGAGGTAGCCTTGGGTATATTGTCCGAAAATTCTATGCCCGTATTTTTTATTAAATCTTTTTTGACTTCTTTCATATATGAAGTAGAAAGTTCTGATTTAGACGGAGCCCCTTTTTCATTTGTAATCTTCTTGTTATATGTTTAAAGGGAGTAATATCATCTCTGCCTTGAATGACTTCTGATTGGCGCTTGCTGACCTCAATGGAGAAATTGATGGAGTCTATAATTTCCCACCCATGGATTTTTCCTTTTGCACTCCTTTGGAGCAATTTTCTCATTTCACACAAAAGAATTCTTATTCATTGGTGTGGACTTCTACTGTCCATTTCATTATCCATGGGACAAAAAATTCTATGAAAAAAAATACATTAATGACATTCCTTTTAAAACATACATCATTTGTTGGAATTTATTAATTTGGGTGATACATGAACCCATTCAATATATATTTTCTTGTAATCTTTCGGGAGGATATTCGAAGATGGACCATATAGAGTCCACCACCGGCAAAAGCAGTTTGGTATGTACCGTTTGAAGAAATTGGAGCATATTTTTATGAACTATGAATGATATTATTAGGATTATCATATAACAAGGAATTATTAAACCCTCTGTGAGATATGTTGAAGAAAGATATTATTGACTTGTGTATTTATATTACTACATAGATTTAGAGACCCTATTTATAGATACTACAATATAATCCAAGTCCAAGTAGGAAACACCATACTATTCCTATTCCAATTCTAAATAGGATTATATATTCTCATTCATATTCTAACACTCCCCCTTAAGCTGGTACCAAATCATAGGCACCTAGCTTGTTATAGATATAATTAATACGAGAACTAGTGAGGGACTTGGTGAAGATATCTGCAAGCTGATCACTTGACTTCACAAAATTTGTAACAATATCTCTTGAGAGTATCTTTTCTCTAACAAAGTGACAATTAATCTCAATGTGCTTGGTCCTTTCATGAAACATAAGATTTGATGCAATATAAAGGGCCGCTTGATTATTACACATAAGTTCCACCTAAGTTCCACCTAAGTTCCACCTGATCAATTTCGCCATATTTTAGCTCTCTCAACAACTATTTGATCCAAATAAGCTTGCAAGTTGCTGCAACCATTGCTCGATATTCTGCCTCTGCACTCGACCGAGCAACCACATCTGGTTCTTGCTTTTCCATGATACCAAATTACCTCCTACTACCACACAATATCCGAATGTAGACCGTCTAGCCCAATTGATATTTGTATATCCCGTGATATGCTCATGGCTTTGATCTTCGTAGAGTAGTCCTTTTACGGGCGCTGACTTTATATATCAGAGAATACGAACAACCGCATCCCAATGACTATCACAAGGGAAAGTCATAAACTGACTTACAACACTCACAAGGAAAGAGATGTCCGTTCTAGCCACTTTGAGATAATTTAACTTTCCTACCAGCCATCTATACCTTTCAGGATTACTGAGTGGCTCCCCCTATTCTGGAAGCAGTTTAAGATTTGGATCCATAGGAGTGTCAATGAGTCTACATCCCATCATTCCTATCTCCTTAAGAATGTCTAAGGTATACTTGCGTTGAGAAATAACAATACTTTATCCAGACTGAGCAACCTCAATACTTAGAAAACACTTTAATCTGCCAAGGTCTTTAGTCTGAAAATGCTTAAAGAGATGTTGCTTCAAACTAGTGATGCCATGTTGATCACTGCCTTTGATAACAATATCATCGACATAAACAACCAAATAAATACACAGATTTGGTGCAGAATGCTGATAAAATACAGAGTGATTAGCTCCACTACGAGTCATGTTGAACTCTTGAATTACTGTGCTGAACTTTCCAAACCAGGCTTGAGGAGACTGTTTCAAACCATAGAGTGACTTACGCAATCGGCACACAAGTCCACTAGACTCCCTGTGCAACAAAACTAGGTGGTTGCTCCATATAGGCTTCTTCCGCAAGATTACCATGTAGAAAAGCATTTTTAATGTCCAACTATTGAAGAGGCCAATGACGAACTACAACCATAGACAGAAGAAGACGGACAAATGCTATTTTAGCCACGGGAGCAAACGTATCACTAAAATCTAGCCAAGTATTTGAGTATATTCTTTGGCAACAAGGCAGCCTTAAGCCAATCAATTTGACCATCTGGACCAACTTTTACGACATAAACTCAACGGCAACCAACAATGGGTTTACCTGTAGGAAGGGGGACAAGTTTCCAAGTATCACTTGTATGTAAGGCAGACATCTCATCGATCATAGTTTGCCTCTATCCAGAATGAGAAAGTGCTTACTAGTAGCCTTAGGAATGGAAATAGAGGACAAAGACGGTACAAAAGTATAATGGGATGATGTGAGACGATGATAACTCAAGAAAGTATGTTTCCAAGTATCACTCGTATGTAAGGCACACATCTCATCGATCATAGTCTGCCTCTATCCAGATCGAGAAAGTGCTTACTAGTAGCCTTAGGAATGGAAATAGAGGACAAAGACGATACAAAAGTATAATGGGATGATGTGAGACGATGATAACTCAAGAAAGTATAATGTGAGTTAGCATTTTGAGTGGACCGTATACCTTTTTGAAGTGCACTCGGTTGATCTGAAGTGATAATGGGATTTGAACTTCCTATTCCTGTGCTCTTGGAGCCAAAAGTATCAATTCCAAAGGACATCTTCTGAAAACAAACTTTTATATTCTAAGAAATGAGTAAACAGATTGCAGGGATCCCAAAAAAAGGAAAAAAATAGTGATGTCACTGAAAATCAGATCTGTCCACTGGAAATTGGTTAAAAAATAAAAAAATATGTGGTCTGCCTCGGAATGTAGAGGCGACTTCACTAAAAAAAACTAGTCGGAACTGACTGGAAAGTGTCGGAACCCTAATATCGAAGG
This sequence comes from Solanum rostratum, assembly GCA_029948455.1. Taxonomy (NCBI): domain Eukaryota; kingdom Viridiplantae; phylum Streptophyta; class Magnoliopsida; order Solanales; family Solanaceae; genus Solanum; species Solanum rostratum. The sequence goes on along the minus strand of CM057045.1, from coordinate 65,278,901 downwards.
TCGAAATTAGGAAATAATTGTATGGGTAGCCTCGGAATGGAGAGGCGACTTAGCTGGAAAAAATTGAAGGCCGGAAAGTTGACCTCATGCACTGGCGCATGGTCAGATCGCTGAAAAATTGAACCTCTGATCAGTGCGTGTGGGCGCGTGAGGTGCTATTTTCCGGTGGGTTTGACTAGAATTATGTCGCCGGAGAGTGAGGGACCCAGTGGTGATGTGATTTTCACACAACATTGACAAAAAATGCCGACACAAATCAGCCTTGACAACCGCCGGAAATTGACGCACAGTGGCTTGTTGAAAGTTTCTCACAAATGCTCTGATATCATGTGAGAAATATTGAAGAAAAATATTATTGACTTGTGTATTTACATTACTACATAGAGATCCTATTTATAGATACTACAATATAATCCAAGTCCAAGTAGGAAACAACATACCATTCCTCTTCCAATTCTAAATAAGATTATATATTCCTATTCCTATTCTAACACCCTTGATATAATCCCCGGTAGTTAAATTTGACTGCAATTTTTGGTCCAGGTGGGTGTATTCCCTCTCCTTCATTGTTGGCTTTTGAACTGTTGGAATGTTTCGATGTTCATTTCTTTCATGCTATGAACATTTTGGAATGCATCTGCTAAACAGGTGTCTTCCTCATTGGATGTGGCCATGGACACATTGTCTGAAAATTGTATGCCCATATTTTTTTTTTTTACTAAATCTTTCTTAACTTCTTCTATATGTGAAGCAAGAAGTTCAGACTTAGAGATTGTCCCTTTCATCATCTGTAATTTTCTCGTTATATGTTTAAAAAGAGCGCTATCATCTTTACCTTGTATAACTCCTGACTGATGCTTGCTAACCTCAATGGAAACATTGATGAAGTCTGTAATTTCGCGTCCATGGAGTTTTCTTTCGACGTTCCTTTGGAGTGATTTACTTCAAAATTTTGTATGAAATTTCCTCTTCAAGCAAGGGAATCCTGTATCTTTTTTTGGTCTTTTACTGTCCATTTCATTATCCAAGGGAAGAAAAGTTCTATGAAAAATAAATTAATGACATTCCTTTAAAGTAAGGGTGTCAAAAATGAGTCCAATTATAGGTAACCCGCCAAGCGGCTCAAAATTTTATGGGTCGGGCTCAAGATAATTTGAATTGGGCTCAATCTCAACCCATTCAAGCCTCAACCCATTTTGAAGAATCTTCAATTGAGCCTCATTTAGTCCCCAGTTTCAACCCATCCTAAGGCTCTTTACTTGCATGGATGCAATGTATGTTTTCTATCTATTTTATATTTTCTAGATTTATCCATCTATTTGTAACTTTTTATTTTTATTTTCTTGAGTTGAAATTCAAATTGTGGTTATAAAAAAGTAAACCTAACATCATTTATGAGGAGCCGGACGACGAAGCCTCCTCCTCAGACAAAGATGTCTCCGAATAATAATATGTTAACAAAGGTCTATCATTTAACTAGTTAAATCCTCTCAGGCACTAATCCCAATGCAAACTTCTAGGGGCCCTTCCGGCCCTTAGAAACTCTTTTCTCCGGCGTGTTTTAGGTGGTTTTTCTCGGATCATCTCGCTTCTTTCTTTCTTTTTTTTTAGTTCTTCTCTTTCGTCGTCTATATCATGGAAGACATTTTATTCTTTAGACTTGGGACCAAATCTTATGATATTTCAGAGGCTGATAATTCACGAGGAAACTGGTTTGAATGGGTGGAAAGGGCCCGGCGACATATGTGGAGGATGACTCTGAATAGGGACGGTTTGTTCTGGCTATGCAGAAGATTAAGCGAGGCATCCAATATCACGGGCAATGTATTTAAGTCTTGGAAGTGCAGGGACTTGTCTACCTACATTTATTGTTCCTTGAAATACAATAAATATGGTAGATACGTTTCAGTTATTACAGTTAAAGGCCTTGTGCGCTCAATGATTACCTTGCCGGAAAATAAGTTTAACGAGGGGTGGAGCAATGTTTCGCTGAAAATAGAGGATTATGCCGCCAAATGGGAAGGTTCTGGTGCCGGATTTCTCGGAGGTCATGCCAACTCGAAGCTCAGGGATGGAAAGAGTTACAAGGAGGCATTACAAAAAAACAAATGGGGGGATAACCCTCACAAAGAGGTCGGACTCCAGGGTAGAGAAGAAGAGACTTTGAGTAGGTGCCTGGTGGGAAGCTTCCCGAAGGCCGATGAAATTCCTACTCGAAACGAAATTAGGACTTGGGCATCCCAAACATGGAAAGGCATCCATAATATCAATATATACGACATGAACGGTGTACAGTTCCTCTTCGAATTTCGGTCAAGAAAAGAGGCGGAACATGTCGTCGCCGGCAAGTGGAAAAGGAAAAATCATTATCTCAGTCTGGACTGGTGGAATCCCAAGGCAGGGGTAGTGGAAGATGACTATAATTTCAGTTGGTTCTGGTACGAGTCCTAGGTCTTCCTTTACATCTTTGGACGGATAAGAGCATGAAACTCATTGGGAATCAGTGTGGGGGTTGGCTGGAGACGGAAGAAGAGACCACATTAAGGAACCATCTCCGTTGGGCCCGTATCAGGGTCAAGGGGCCAAGGGAGAGAATCCCGGCGGAAGTGGAGGTCGACGATGGAGAGAACATTTTTTTACTTCCGGTGTGGTGCGAAGCTCTGGCTAGATTCAAAAATAAAGTGGGGGGAGGGTCCTCAATCCGAGATGGCAGGGAGGTGATGTTTGGGGAAAGATCTCTGCAAAACTTGAGCAATACGGCAGAGAGAGATGAGAGGTTTAGGAAAGGCAAAGGACGGTTGGGTACAGAGGTCAAAGCTGGGGGGCCCACTACTTTAAAGGAAAAGAGCACTTACTCATCCTCTTTTAATTTAAATTGGAAAAGCCACGTGGCAGATCTAGGGGAAAATTCAAACCAGGCTACATGCAATGGGGCCAAGCCCAATTGTTTGGGCCCAATTCGGCAAGGGGCTGCTTTCACAGAGCCTTTTGTCGAATTCATATCTTATTCCCAGGGCCTCCATCATCGGTCTGAGCCCATAAATCTCTACAAAGATTTTTTAGACGAAGCCCAAGATCCTTCACCTCTTTTCACGACGGAAATTGCTAGAATACAGCAGGAGGACGAGTACACAGAGAGGACACTGGTTACTCAAAGATTTATAGATGATGAGCGAAGAAACAGCATGGCACTCGATCTTTATTCTCCTCCACAAGGAAAACCAGACAATCGATTGGCTCTTGTTGAAGAGCCTTTACCCCTGAACAGTGAAGAGGAGATAACAGTTGAAGACATGGATGACAAAGCATCTCTATGGGTGCAAGCAAATGTTCTCAAACTCAGCAAGATATTTGGCGCGGCTTTCGAGGGCTGCGACAAGGCTGCTTTCGAACTCTTTCTGAAAATTGACCAGAGGAGGGTACGAGGCAATCAAAATTCTGGGAAACAAAAGGAAGTTTCTGGTCCTAACGCGATTCCCAAGGAGGTAAGGAATTTGGCCTTCAATGTAAATTTCAAAGATGGTGAACCGAGAAGAAGGGGGAGAGTAGCAATTGCACATCATCCATGTTAAAAGTCTTGTCATGGAATGTACGGGGGGTGAACAGGGAGAACAAGAGAAGAATTATCAGAAATCTTTTGCAACAGTGGGAAGCCGATGTTTATGTTCTGGTGGAAACTAAGCTGGCTAGGGCTGACTCAAATTTGATTAATCAACTATGGTACAACAGGTGGATGGGGGAATTACATCTTGAGGCTGAAGGAAGGAGCGGGGGCATAATAGTATTGTGGGATAGGAGAATGTGGAAGGGTGAGTTGGTGGGGGCTGCTGCACAAGCATTAACTTGCAGATTCGAGGGCATAAATGTGAATCTGACCTGGTACTTGAGTGCAGTCTATGCAGACTGCAACAAGGTGACCAGAAGGGAGTTATGGAGAGATCAAATTAATTTGCGGAACAGATGCACAGGTCCATGGATCTTTTGCGGGGACTTCAATGTGACAAGATATCCATCGGAAAGATCTACCGGGCAAAGGTTGACACGGGCAATGACTGAATTCACAGACTGGATTAATGTAATGGAGTTAGTTGACCCTCCACTTTGTGGTGGTCAGTACACTTGGAGAAGGGGCGAAAATCAAGCGGTTGCCTCAAGATTGGACAGATTCTTATATTCCCATCACTGGGATGGATTTTATTCTCAAATCAAACAAGTCATTATGCCAAGATTAGAGTCAGACCATAATCCAATAATGCTCACATGTGGGGAGCTAAATTGGAAGAAGACCTATTTCAAGTTTGAACAGTGGTGGCTACAGGTTGAAGGCTTCAAAGAAAAGGTGCAGGACTGGTGGGATTCCTTCACTGTAAATGGAACTCCCTCCTATATCCTTGCTACCAAGCTGATACTCCTAAAAAGGAAACTAATAAAATGGGGCAAGGATAACAAAGTCGACTGGAAGCAAAAGAAGGGAGAGGTGCTTGCACAGATTGCCATCCTGGATCAGGCAATGGAACAGAGAACTTTGACTGAAGATGAACTACAGCAGAAGGTTCAACTAGGCAGGGAATTTGAAGAAGTTTCCAGAAATGAGGAGATAGCTTGGAGGCAGAGATCAAGAATTCAATGGCTCAAACAGGGTGATAAGAACACGAAATTTTTTCACAGAGTGGCCACAGCCCACAAAAGATGGAATACAATCGAGAAACTGGTAGTAGGTGGCATGGAGGTGACGGACACTGATGCAATTAAATCTGAGATAATAGATTTTTACCAGAAGCTATATACAGAATCTGAACAATGGAGGCCTGGTCTTATTTTGCAAAATAATGGCAGTGTTAGTCCAGAAGAGAAGGAGTGGTTGCAAAGGCGATTTGAAGAAGAAGAGGTCTTAGAGGGAATCAAGATGTGTGCCAGTGACAAGGCGCCGGGTCCAGATGGTTTCCCAATGAGTTTCTATCAATCTTTCTGGGAGATGATGAAGACAGATATCATGAATACCATTGAACATTTTCATGAACATCAGACTTTTGAGAAAAGCCTCAATGCCACTTTTGTGGCTCTCATTCCTAAGAAGATAGATGCAGCTGAACTCAGAGACTTCAGACCCATCAGTCTGATTGGTGGGGTGTACAAGATCATAGCTAAGCTGTTAGCTGAGAGGCTGAAGAAAGTGGTTAACAAATTGATCAACAAACATCAGATGGCATTCATAAAAGGCAGACAGATCATGGATGCAGCTCTTATTGCTAATGAATGTGTGGATTCCAGAATCAGAGGGGATGAGCCAGGAATTATGTGCAAGCTGGACATTGAGAAGGCTTATGACCATGTCAATTGGGAGTTCCTGCTCAACATCCTTAGACAAATGGGATTTGGGGAAAAATGGCGGGGGTGGATTGAGACTTGTATAAAAACTGTCAGGTTCTCCATTTTGATAAACGGAGAACCTGCTGGTTTTTTCCCTTCTGAGAGGGGTCTCAGACAAGGAGACCCCTTGTCCCCCTTTTTGTTTATATTAGCTATGGAAGGATTGGACAGCATGATAAGGGTAGCCATCCAAAATTCTTGGTTGCAAGGTTTTAAGATTGGCAAACCACCCGGGGAAGTCTCACAGATTTGCCATTTGCTGTATGCGGATGATACTGTTATATTCTGTGAAGCTAAAGAAGAGGAGATCAGAATTGTTAGAATGTTATTGATAGTGTTTGAAGCTGTGTTTGGCCTGAAAGTCAATTGGAGGAAGAGCAGTATTTTTCCTATCAAGGAGGTTATGTCAATTCAGGATCTGGCAAACATCTTGGGCTGCAGAATAGATAGGCTCCCCACCACCTATCTAGGTATGCCACGGGGGAGAACACACAAAGATCCAGTGATTTGGGATGATATAATTGACAAAGCAGAGAAGAGATTGGCAAGCTGGAAGTTTTAATATCTTTCCCTGGGTGGCAGAAGCATTCTGATAAACTCTGTGCTGAATTCTCTTCCTACCTATGTCATGTCTCTCTTCCATATGCCTGCCAGAGTGGAAGCAAGACTTGACAAGTTAAGGAGGGAGTTCCTCTGGTCTGGAAATAAGGAAGGCAAAGGAATTAGTCTTGTGAAATGGCAAACAGTAATCCTAGACAGGAACTCGGGGGGGCTAGGGATAAAAAACTTGGGGCTACAAAATAGGTGTCTACTGGCAAAATGGTTGTGGAGATTCGGCATAGAGGATCAAGCACTCTGGAAGGAAGTCATCTGCAACAAATACGGCCAAAACAGGCCATGGTACTCCAACAGAGTGAGCAATACTTATGGAGTAGCTGTGTGGAGAACTATCAGAAACTTATGGGACCAGTTACAGCAACACATCAAATACAAAGTGGGAAATGGAGCCAGGGTTCGATTCTGGAAAGATCTTTGGATTGGCCAAGAACCTTTGGAGCACTCCTTTTCAGATCTGTTTGTCATCAGCTCAGCACCAGATGCGTTGGTGAAGGAGGTATGGATTGGGCAGGGATGGAACCTAAGATTTAGAAGGTCTTTGAATGATTGGGAGATCGGAAGAATAGCTGAGATGTTGAAGACTCTAGATGAGTTCAGGGGCACAACTCCGAGGAATGATGCAATGGTCTGGAAGCATAACCAGGCTGCCACTTTTTCAGTCAATAATCTGTATAAGGAAAAAGTGAAGGAATTCCCGGGTGTAATGTCTGGTCCTTGGAAAAAGTTATGGAAATCCAGAGTACCAACCAAAGTGAGATGCTTCACTTGGCTGGTTGTCAGAAGAGCATGCCTAACACACGAGAAATTACAAAGAAGAGGACTCCAGATAGTCTCCAGGTGCTCATTATGCAATGAGGCAATGGAGACCAACAACCACCTCTTTCTTCACTGCAGTTTCACTACCCAGTTGTGGGCCATGTTTTTAAGAGGATCAGGTATTAGCTGGGCAATGCCGGAACACACTGTTGATTTAATTAGCTGCTGGTACAGAGGTGGGGCTAACAAATCCCAGAAGAAATGGTGGAATATGATCCCTTTTTGTATCTGGTGGGTTGTATGGAGAGAGAGGAACAACAGACTCATGGAAAACAAGACAGAAACCTTGCAAAAGGTCAAATGGATATGCATGGGGACTTTCTATTTTTGGTGTAAAGAGGAACATACAGTAGAGGCTAGCCAGATTTTAGAATTTTTTTCTTCTCTATGATTCTAGGTGCAGTGTTTTCTAACACTGCTCTACTGATCTAGCTGTGTAAATACTTTTGAAGGTTGCCAGCACCCCTTGATTGCTGATGAATACAACTTTACTATTATCAAAAAAAAAATAATAATATGTTAAAATTATTGATATTGAGTGGGTCAAATTGCGTGGGTCATTACCCAACCCAAATTTTAGCTTATTTGAGCCCAACCCGTTTGAGCCCAAAGTAAATTTGGGCGGGTTATAACCCAACCCAATTTTTATTTCAACTCATTCTAACATTCCTAATTTCAAACTAACCCGCCCGTTTGACACTCCTACTTTAAGGTATACTTCATCCTGTTGTAATTTTATTAATTTGGGTGAAACATCAACGCATTCAGCATATAATATTTTATAATCTTTTAGGAGAATATTCAAAGTAGGATCATATAAAGTGCACCACTAGCAAAACCAGTTTGGTATGTGCTATTTGAAGACATTGGAACATTTTTTGATGAACCATGAATGCTTTTTATTAGCATTCTCATATAACAAAGCTTTATTAAAGCTCTCAATGCAGTCCTAGTAATTAAACTTGATTGCAATTTTTTGGTCTGGATGGGTCTATTCCCTTTTCTTCATCGTGCTGATTCCCCATCCTTCTAGGGTAAATATTTCTTTTATAATAAATTTTAGAAAGTTATACACTTTTTTGGTATTGATTAGGTAAAAATGCTGGAATTAGCTGACCCAATTGATGAGAGTATGATCTCACAATGCATTCTATACTTTACATTGGACAACATATGATGCTATATCAAAGTATCTAGTCATGATCTGTCTCCATCGTAAATCTCTTGGTTTAAGAAGTATTACTTCATCCTTTTCGTTTTTATCATATACCTCAATATTTTTATTTCCTTCGCAAACCCTTAGAGGTTGGCCTGGTGGTAATAGACTTGAGCCTTGGGTTTGCTCCCTTTCAAGGTCTCAAGTTCGAAACTCACTAGGTGCAAACAATTTCTGAGAGCCATTGGGCTGGGTAAAATCTGAATTAACCGTGGTGCACTTGCGGGAAACTCCTTGCCGAGGGCCTGTGCACCCCCAGGACTAGTCGGGGCTTCAAGAGACTCGAACACCAGGTGCAAATAAAAAAAAAAAATTCCTTCGCCATTGACGACTGCAGAGTAAGATGGTGAGGGTAAAATGTACCCTTGCATTCAACTAGCTTTAGCAAAAGAGTAGGAGTAGAAAGAGGGCAGAAGTGCTGCGCACATGTGGATATGACGGCTTAGAGTTGCCTTAGACTTAAATAGGATTTCTTTAGGACAATAAAACTGCAGTTTTTGCTTCTGTTACATGTTACGCTTAGCAAGACATTCTATAAAAGCAGGCATTTCATGAATTGTGGGGGTAATGTCACTTCTTATATTTATTCATCTCTTTTCTCTTTTGCTCTTATTTATGCGTCCATGGATTAGATCTTCCTCATGACATTTGATTTCCCAATAACTTTGCTGCTTTCTGCTTCTTCTTCGTGTTCTTTCCAGATTCGGTTTCCTAAACCATGTTCTCACTTCATTTTCAGAATAAATAGAAAAATACCATTGCTTATCAGTTTTATATGTTTCTCTATAAAAAAGCTGAATATCTTTACAGGAATCAACTCGACGTAGGTCAATGGCAGCTGACAACAGTTTGTCTGAGTGCGCGAGGAAGGGTATTGCTGGTGAGACTACAAATATATAACTTGCTCAATATTGTTGCATTGTTCCATTTGCTACAAAACCTAATATGCATTTGCTGCTGTTGCTCATTTTCTGGGTATGTTTCAGTAAAACCACGGAAAGGAGATGCACTTCTTTTTTTTAGTCTCCATCCAAATGCCGTTCCTGATCCTATGAGCCTCCACGGTGGGTGCCCTGTTATTGAGGGTGAGAAGTGGTCAGCAACAAAGTGGATTCATGTAGATTCATTTGATAAAACTGTGGGATCTGAAGGAGGACATTGTGCCGATCAGAACGAGAATTGTGAGAGATGGGCTGCACTTGGGGAATGCACCAAGAATCCAGAATATATGGTTGGAAGTACAGACCTCCCAGGAAGCTGTAGAAAGAGCTGCAAAGCTTGTTAACTTGTTTCTTCCACTTAAATCAGCTCAGAGACAGTAGTTCTTTTTTTCTTTTTTCAGCTGTTTTCTCAGATGATATCATCTGCCGAGTTGTTTTCTTGCTATTTTACTCAATTTTGCAAGTAACCTTTGCCATTTGTGGAAGCAAAAGATGGTCTTTGTGGCTGTCACACAAACACATGTATATTATATACATATGTAAAACATTATGAGAATGCGGACACTCTAATTAAAGTTCTATCACGCAGCATTTACCATGTAATATAAGTTGATAGTGGTGTTATTGGTTATTTAGTGAATAAATTGTAATGAGTGGGTCATTCATTATATCTCACAAAGTTGCTTATTGTGAGATATTTGGTTGGCATAGATAAGAAAAGGGGTTACTTGTAAGCCATCTTCCTAGTTTATCTTGGTTTCTTTTCTCATCTCATTTGGTACATGGTTACGCCAATAGAATTTAAATTTCATACGCTGCTGATAGTAATGCACTGCATCAATAGTAGGTGTTGGAATATACATAAAATAGTAATATAAAAGGGAATAACCACACACATCTGTCAAATATGTATGCTTCCTTATAATAAATATTGAATTGGGGACTAATTTTGTTACTTAATTCATTCACTTTTTATGCTTCTTCCATTTATATTGTGGATCAGTATTTACTCTATTTATTTTTTTATAATATTTTGTCACAATTTTATATTAATTGGTGTATAATTTTAAGTTTTGAAAAGTAGTTTAATGAATAAGTAATTATTTATTTTGATATGCAACAAGTGAAAAATAAAGTAATAAAATATTTTTTAATTAGTGAATAAATAAAAATGAATGGATGGAATATTTGAAAACTTTCTATTATTTTTCAAGATAAAATTTACTCAAAAACGAAACTCAAAAACTAAGGTCTGCGTACATCTTACCCTCCCCAGACCCCACTTGTGGGATTTCACTGGGTATGTTGTTGTTGTTGTTGTAAAAACTCAAAGTACAAAAGAAATTTTGTTATAACAATTTTCTGTTCTTTTTGTTAACTTAAAAGATAAAAATTTATTTGTGTAATTTTTCACTTCTAAGCTATCCATTTGGCTATAAAAATATGATTCACATTTGTTAGAATAAAATTACTTTATTTGAAAATCAAAGTTTGTTCATAAAAAGAAAACAACTAATTATAGCTTGTTTCCAACTCACTTTTAAAAATAATAGTACATTCAAACATAAATGTTATTTCATATATTATAAAAAATATAATTAATTGCCATGAAAATTAATATAATTAGAACGCATAACAGGGACTATGATAATTAGTACTCCCCCTATCTCATTTTATATGCCACCCTTTCCTTTTTGGTCCGTTCCAAAAGAAAAATGCCACCTTAATCTAATTGGGAAAAATTTAATTTTAATATTCCTTTTTTACTCTTATTGAAATGATCCTTAGTCACACAAATATCTAAAAATGATTTTAGACCACAAGTTTCAAAATTCTTCAATTTTTTCTTAAACACCATGCAAAGTCAAATGCATAAAATTGGATGGAGGGAGTATATATGGGGAATATTATGTAAAATATCCATTGAGAAAAATTATTTACACAAAAAAAATAATCTTTATTTTTTTTTTTTACTTAAAATGGCCAATGGGCTTTATTCGTAAATAAATATAGCCTCTCAGCTAGTTGATTTGTTAAGAATGACAAGTTGTCATGTTTGGCAGCTAGCCATGTGTCACGCCCGGGAGGGTACCCTCGGCGTGGCCGGCACCCAGAGACTATTGCTAACCCCTAAGCGAATCACTTGTTCTCAGAACAGTCATTCAACATCAACACAGTGAAAATAGAATAATGAGCTACCTTAAATAAAGGGCCAAATGGCCAACATCGGTCTCATCATAAGAAATAAATAGAAATGTACTACTCAATTCTTAAAGAACATCCATTAACATCAAACCTCTACTCATGTCTATGAAGCCTCTAACCTGGCTCGACCGTCTAAAATGGTACCATAACAGACCATGGCTACCCAACTCAACAAATAACGGAAAACATCAAATAAAAGGGGTTCCCTCCGGATAGCAAGGAGGCTCACCAAATGACTGGACTCAAAATCTCCGACCTCAACGATGCGCCTGTTGAAGTCCTCTAACTCCTGTATCTGCATCATGAAACGATGTAGCGCCGAATGGCGTCAGTACGTGGAATGTACTGGCATGTAAAATAGCTGAATAACAATATAAGTACAACAACATAGGGAAAACATCAACTCAACATCATACTCCATCAGAACGTCAAGCGTCTATCCAAGGCAAGAGATTTAGAATAGACAATTGACTCATCAACCTCTCATCTCAACATCGTCATCACATCAAAACTCATCTCAAGGAAACTCGACTCAACTCACTCAAGGAAACTCAACATCAACTCAACTCAGGGAAGACTCAACTCAGGGAACATCGACTTAGACCATCACATCAACATCAACATCAGAGTTCTATCAAATGGAACTTAACTGGGAGTTTCTCTAACCGACAACCATCACTTATGAGCCAGTGATGATACAACGAAGCGATGTCGTTGCCACATCCATCCAATACCCTGCCCGGGGTAAAGGATATCAACCTCAGTTGATCCATAAGAAAAACCTCAGTCCTCATTTGGGACAAGAAAGGAGCCATCCACATTGTGGTTCAATCCCCTCTTCCTACGCAGGCCACGTAGTTAATGAGTTCAAATGGGACTCACTCTTACCCATTTCGGTGCTCAATACTCCTCCATAACTCGACATGCTCATAAAATCTCAACCTCATTAGTCCCATAGGGACATAATACCTCATCATCAGTCCCATAGGGACATAACATAATACCTCAACATCAACATCAGTCCCGTAGGGACATAACATAATTCCGGTAGACATCAACGTCGGTCCCGTAGGGACATAGTACCTCAACATCAACATCACCTCACCTCATTAACATCAACATCAACATCATGGACTCAAGATACTCTTTTAGAGATTAAACTTTCAAATTTAAGACATCATAAAACATCATTCTCATCATCAAGACTCTCATCAAATATGAAATACAATCACAACATCACAACATCATCATCGTCAAGGCTCTAGACACATCTCCTAAATTCATTATGCATGCTTTTCAAATAAAATAATTATAGGGTTTAAAAATACACTCATGAAAATGATTTATGACACATGATAGGTTGGTGATGATCATCAATTCATGTAAGAAAATGTTTATACATAAAATAACATCAATTATACATGCATCAAACTTTTCACATTAACCTCATCATGTCAAGACACAATTCTCTTTACTTAGAAGGGCACATGGGAGAACGTTCCCATGCTTTGGATAATCCTTACATACCTGGAATGATTTGCTAACACAGTTCTTGCACAAACTTCTCTTGATCTCCTCAACCTCCACTCCTCTCAAGCCCTGACTTAGTGACTTCTAGGGAGAATGCTTCTGAATGGGGTTTTTGAAACCCTTTTCTTAGAAACCGACCTTTATTGGTTGTAGGGGAATGTTTAGTAATTATAGGAATAGACTAAAATGTCCTCCGTAATTTAAAAGAACTTTTTCCCGACCTGAAATAATGCAGTCCGCGACACGGACAATATATTTTTGGAAAACTCAACTCCGTCGAAAAATCCCAGAAAAACATAAGTGTGGCTCCGCGACAGGTCCGCGACGCGGTTCCATCGCGAAGTCACACTATTTTTTTGTTTTGGAACGAAAAATTATCTTTCGAGTCGGTCGCTTTAAAAGTCTACCGAGACCCTTCCCCCACTCAATTTTCAGTGTTGATCACAAATCCGCTCTCGGATTTTCAATCTGAGTATCGGAAGACGCGTTTTACGCACACTTCTTCCCTAGGGGTATTTTGGTAATTTACTGGGCGTTACACCATGTTACTTTGGCTTATTATTATTATTATTATTATTATTATTATTATTATTATTATTATTATTATTATTATTATTATTATTATTATTATTATTATTATAAAAAAATCTTTCATTTCTTTCATTTTTGTTTGTGCTATTAAATTTTCCCCCTTGTTTATAATGTTTGTTGCCCTTCCTTTAAATCCTTTTTTTTCCTTATATGATTATTTCACTTTTTTTGTTAAAAAATAAATATTTATCTCATTTTAATATTTTTTTTAATTTATTTTTCTATTTATTAAAGTAAAAATACATAATAAATAAATATTGATATCAATACATTGCATAATTATTTCTATAATATTGATATACAATTATACATCATTTAGATTGACATATTTTTTTTACACCACTTATACAACATTGATATATGAAAAAGTTTTGAAAAAAAGTAATTTTTTTAAGTTAAAATATGCAACATCAAATACAATAATTTTTTTTAAAAAAAAACTAAAATTAAAAACGTTGAGGAAGCAAAAATGAACTAATTATCTTGGGCCGAGCTCTGTTGAGCCCATGACCCCTCAGCTACTTGTTTTTATAAACTTTTTATATTGAAATTTCCCCTATATAAGGCAGACATACTTAAATAAATATTGAGAAGGTGGTCAAAAAATTATTCTAGAAATGTCCAAGACCTGAACAAAATAATTATGAGGCTCCATGATAAAATGTATATATTCACGTACGTGGATTTATTTGACAAAATTGTGGGATCTCACAGATATATGCATTACACATAATATATGGATTATCCCATGTACAAATAATGACTATATTGGACTTGTGAATTCAGCTGCGCAGATAAATTGAATTAATGCACTAAAATATAGTTGAGATAAATTTTTTTAAATAGTTTCTTATGTATAAAAAAAAAAAAAGTTAACTAAATTACACAAAAAAAAATAATAAAAAATTCACTGGGACATCCATATAGGTGTAATTTTATACTTCAAGGACAATGTATTTGATTACAAGCTGAATTGAGGGCAGGCAAACTTCCAACATTTAATCAGTTTATCATATCATCTATATCTATCCGTCTATATTACTTTAAATCTATATATTATATATGTATGTATGAAAACTCCCAAACTTAAAAATTAAATTACTATAATATTCTTTTAATTTACTTAATAATTCAAAAATTACGAAAAAATATATCTTTTGGTAAACAAAAAACTTGCCTCCAATTTATTCTGCCGCAGAGTTACATTCATTTATTCTGAACTAAATAAATGCCGAAGAGTTACAAACATTGATGAACCACCACAAACATTGCCTCCAATTTACTGAACCATCACAAACATTACATTAAACTAAAGGGAGATAATCCTACATAAAACACTTACTTACACACAACTCGGTGGGTTTCTCATCATATGCGGCCAAATCACTGCATCTCTAAGGAACAATAAATCACTATATTTCTACGGGATAGTGTGCACAATCTGTTTCAATTACTCATGTTGTATCATTTAAGTATATTTGATGCTTTCAATAATTGTATAATTTTTAAGTATTCCAAAATCTTATTGTCTTATTATTAATTTTTTCCTTACTTCCTCTATTTCTTTTTACTTTTCATATTTAGACTTGGCATATCTATTAAGAAAAAGATTGATATGACTATTTTAGCTCATTAATTCTATTGATTATTAATATTTTATTAAATCTTGAAAAATAATTTGGGGAATAAGTTATTAATGCTAAGAATAAAATATGAAGAAAAAATAATTATCTTTTCTTTACATGTTAAAAATGACAAATAAAGGTAAACATCTATATTTGAAATGGACAAATAAAAGTAAACAGATGAGGCAGATAGTTTCTAAATTGCAAATAACAAAATACCAAACAAGAATAAGTTGGGGGATATCATCTACTTCCTCGGTCCCTAAATGTATATGTCACTTTTTACTAAAAAAAAAACAATCTCAAAAGAAGTGTCTTAATAAATTCAAAAAAGATATTAATTATTTTCAAATATACCCTATATTAAAGAACTACTTCTTAATAGTGTTTACGGTGCATTTCTAAAAAAACATCTATAGGATAAGGATAACTTGACAAACTATACATCAATTCCCCTTATATTTTTCAGAAAATTCACAAAAAGATATATTCTAGAAAGTGTCAGAAAAATAATTGTCAAAACATATATCAACAACAAAAACGATTTTCATATTTAGATTGGATAGCCAATATAAATAAATAAATATTTTCTTAAAAATGATCATCCAATTTACAAAAAATTCATCATGCAGCTTTAGTCAAGCAAGATTTAATTGGCGGAGAATATTCAAAATTATCCCCATGTTTGATCTTAAAATCAAAATCAACACCTACATATAATTTTAGATCACCGAAATGACATTCACCATTATTTCAATCTCCATATTAAAATAAATTACAGGCATGAAAATTGTAAAATCTTATTTATGCTTGAAAGTTTATACATTAATTATTTAAATTTCTTATTTATATGAATTTGAATAAAATATTATATTTATTTGAATGGATGTAATCCTTTTAATTAGTTATACAACTAAAGATTTTTATTATTTTCAACCATTGTTGTCTTTTGTAAATGTTATGATAAGTATTGCATATTATTTTACTTTGGCTTTTCATTTGGGGGGGGGGGGGGTTAATTGTAATATTAGTAGGGTTTTTTATGAGTAACTAGAAATTAGATAAAGAAAAAAATAATAATTAAAGTTTGAAATCATTTTCTACACTACAAAGTTAAGATATTTCTCATTCTAGATATCAAAAGAGGTATGATCATGTTTATTTTAATATTATGATTTTTGCCCCCAAAGATATTAACATACTCAAATAGGTTGATCACTTTTTATGATACGATATAGTTACTCAAAATTTAAAACAACGACAATAATAATAACTTATCATTATTCCAATATACTTTCACAACTGAAATCTGAATGTATTTAATTTTATCCGATGTGTACTTACTTTTATTTATTTCATAAAAAATTTACACATACTTCTAAATAATCTAAATATCATACTTATGAAAAAACCAATAAAAACACAATTACGACATAATTTTCTAATACACACATCGAAGTTTTGTATGCTCTCTAACAAAACTTATTTTATCAAATTGTACTTTGGTTGATTCACTTCAAAAAGAGTCATAACATTTTACATAATGTTTCTGATGACTTCCACTGAATTTGTGTTCATCGCTTTTGTATTGATTTGTGATGTAGAAAAAAATTATATATGAATTTATTTTTGTATATATATGTAGATTTTGGTGAACAATATCGCTTTCTTTTTCCTATTTTATGTGATAGTTTTATTTTAGTTCGTCCAAAAAAATATCATCATACTGTAATTAGAAATATTTTAACTTAAAATAATATTTTATTCTTAATTAAATGATTTACAATGACACAAATATTTAAAGATTATGTTATACCACAAAATTCAAAAGTCTTTATATTTTTTCTTAAATATTATGCCAAGTCAAATTATGCCACATAAAATAAGAGGGAGGAGTATATACAAAAGATAAAAGATGTGGCCTGCACCTTATAAAAGGTGAAGAAAGGCACATATGTCATTCACTTCATTTCATATTTATTTTTATGTATTTGAGTAAGTTCAGATGAAATCCAATCATCTTAAAATCCACGAATAAGTCACTCATCTAATCAACATCAATCATTCATTGGAAGTTGTACTTTAATTACTCTTTCTTTATATTTATAAGACCGTATCTTATTTATAGTAATATATTATATAACTTAATATACACATACAACAAACATGATGAGAAATTAGTATTATATTAAAAGTGAGAAGGTTTCGAGTTCAAAGTTGGATTATGAAAATGCTCTTTACCAATTTTTTTAATTATAAAATATCTTTTATTGACTTTTAAAATCAAATCAATGAGGACAATTAAACTACATTAAATACATGATTATATGTTATACCTTATTAATTTTCACTTTTTAATGAGCTTTAATTAGTAATCTTTTAGCTTTAAAGTCCATAGAATATTGAATACTATTTCTTTTGTCCCTCAAGCAAATATTTTATCAAGAACATGTATATAAAAAAATTTAAATATATAATAAATTCTATCATATTTTATTAAACATTATTGTTTATATTTGTGGATAAAAATATAATTAAATATTAAGTATAATATATACATATATAACAGTAAGTTTAATAATCTCTGCATAAATTACTTAACCCTTTCTCTTGCCCCATTTTCTTTTGTGTAACTTCTCCCATAATTATTATTTATGTGGATAAGATATTATTAGATGGATGTATATATTATTAGTTTTGACAACATGCGTTGCACGTTTGACCTCTATTACTATATAAAATATAAAATATAGGAAAAACTACACAAAATAGACCTAATGTAAAATTATTTACCTTAATGGACCCATGACCCAAAATATTTATCCTTAATAGACCTATGACCCAAACTATTTACCTTCTTACCCCACTTTCCCTTCTCATTTCGCATGATGTCATGCTGACATCAGCACGATGTCAGCATGGAAATAATCATCTCTAATGCTTCGACGGTATATATATACCTTATTGATATCATATAACATGAGATCAATCTGTTTTGAGATACTCTGGCGGTACATTGATACCCTAGTGGTATCATATAGGATTATATTTTTTTAAGAAATAAATAAGAAATAATCAAAAAATTTTATTAAACTCTAAATTAGTAAAAATATATTCGTTGTGATACTTCATCGGTATCTTGACACCATAACAGTATCATATAGGACTAAAGCTTAATTATCTGTGATACTCCATCGGTATTGATACCATATCAGTATCATATTGTTTTGAGCTCTTTTTTAAGAAATAGAACAATTAAGAAAAAAATATTAAATTCAAAAAATTATTTATTAAACTCTAAATTAGTAGAAAATATATTCTTGTGATACTCCATCGGTGTATTGATACCCTATCAATATCATATAATTTTAAACTCCTTTTTAATAAATAAAATAATTAAGAGAAAATTATTAAAGTCATTAACTTATTTATTAAATTCTAAAATAGTAGAGAATATATTCTTTGTGATACTCTGTTGGTATATTGATACCATATCGGTATCATATAGGATGGAGTTTAAGATACCCTATCAATATATGTATACCCTATTGGTATATCATACAAGGTAGGCGCTGCCATCAGCACACGAATTTAAACAGTAGGAGGCATAAATGTAGGGGATACATGGATGTAAATAGTTTGCTTCGAAGGGGCATAAGCTTAGTTTATCCCTAAAATAGATATAGACCTAACGTGTATATAAGATATTTGTAACATCAACCCATGCATAGATTATGGTTCCTATACAATTATTATATAAAATTCAACCCTAAAACACTTATACAAACTCAAATCATCAACTTTTTGTCAGTGCTACTCATACGTGTATGATCAAGTTGAAACTACCGGCAACGGCTAGTAACCACTCTCTGCATGTAACCAGCGACTGCGACCACCGGAGAAAATAGACCGCTCCATTTTCTCAACTTTTTCTCACTTTACGTATCTCTCAAAAATTTTGATCTCGAACTTCACTCACTGCCAGTCCCATCGAAATGGCACGTGAGCCGCCGACGGACAAAAGTCAAAATGAGCAGCCTATTATGGCGCACCCACCACTACAGCACACGTGCACGTATCAATCCCACAGTTCTGAAAAATCAAAGAACAGTTTGGCGGTCACTGTAGCGATTTCAGAGGAGGAATTGTCGAGGGCTCAAGAAATTGTTTACTTGCTCAATTCGGGACAAATTCGAGTCATACCAAGGAGTGGAGATGAATCCACTCCTCATGATCTACCTATGGGCCAAAAATCAAACCAAACTGTCGTTCTAATTGGGACTTCTAAGACGGCGATAGGAACCGACTTAGAATCGCCCCAAATGCACCATCAATTTGGTGTTATTCCTGTGGAAGATACTCCAGAATTAGGTGCACATGAGGTAGAATTGGGGGACATGTCTATCAGTGGAATCGACGGCGAGGAGGTTTTCGGCGACGGTGACCGTACTCCGACAAGGTTCGAAGGTGGTGATATAGGGCAAAAGGACCAGGAGAAGAAGGCGCACCACCCAGAATCAAAAGCCCCAAATGTTAAAGCTCCAATTGTTCCCAATTTGGAAATTAGGGTTCCAGTTGACGGCGATGAAGCCCCGGTGAAATTCATGGGGCAAGCCATATATCAATCGACTCCTGGGGACAAGGAGAACACTATTGGCAGAAAAGGCTCAAAAGTTAATGTGTCAAACGAGAGTAATTTGGGAATTAGTGTTCCGGAGGATCAGATTGATCCCAATTTTGGAAATGGTGATCACTCCAACAATACCATATTTGTAAGTCACCAGGAGGACCAATTGAGGGTCTCTAATGTTTCTCAATCCCAATTTGGTCAAATTAAGCTGATATCAAATAATTTGGGATCAAAAATTGACAATAAAAAGCCCTTGACTATGAATTATGATCGAATACAAGAAAAGATATCAGGGGAACAGCAAAAGGGGAGCATTCAGTTAAGTGAAAAGGGTACTAAGGATTGAGCATCCTTAGAAGGTAAGTTCTCTAATTTGATTAATAATCCCGTTAATGTTATTACTGAATTCCGAGAAAATTTAGTGTTGTGTGGTGATATGGAGCAAATGGTAGTGTTTTTCCTCCTAATTTTCAACTTGTTGGTTCTGTTTCTTTGCAAAAATCTCAGATAAAAGATACTAAACAGGTGCCCCTAAGGTTGTCTATGATCATGCATAAGGGCCCAGGTACTAAGGATGGATTGGAAAAGTCGGCTGGGGACAAAGAGGGTCAGAGGCATGAGAAAAGTGATAAAAGGTCTGAGGTGCAGCTATTTAAGAGCAGTAGGAAAGAGAGCAGGACTCCTGAGACTACTCAGACTACTTCTCAACCTTCCAAAATTCAGGACCTAACCAAGTTAACTTCCAATTTTCAAAGGCCAACTCCTGTCCACCAAAACTATAATATTCAGAACATCCCTGATAGTGTCAACAAGTCTAGCTCCACTATGCCCAACAAATTCCCAAAATATAACCATGTGCCTGAACCAGCCCCTTTCACTATTGTGCACTCTTATGCTTCTAAGTTGAGCGCTAACCAAGCTAAGGAGGAAGTCCCAGTGGAAATCAGTCCTCCTATTTTCACAACAAGACAAGGCTTACCTGTTGTTATATTCAAAAAGCAAGTTTTCATGATTACTTTAGCTGAGAAATACAAGCACACTTTGATTGGCAAATTTTCAAACACTATGCCTAAAATTGATCTTATTAGAAGGAGTTTTATTCAACAAACTCAATTAATAGGTGGTGTGAAAATTGCTCATTCAATGCCAAACATGTCTATATTGATCTGGACAATGAGGAGGATCATGTTGCTGTATGGAACAAACAGGGAATGTATATTGAAGGTCAAATCATGAGGCTACAACTTTGGACTCCTAATTTCACTCCGGATAAAGAGACTTCTATTGTACCAATATGGGTAACACTGCCTGAGCTACCTTGGCATTGTTATAACAAGGACTTCATCTATGCCCTATTGGCCCCTATTGGCAAGACTTTATACTTGGATGCTGCATCTATTCAAAAGACAAGGGGCGGTGTGGCCAAGGTTAGGATTCAACTGGATATCACCAAGGAGAGACCACCTCATGTGTGGATGGGTACTGATGAGACTGACCATACCATTGGGAGGTGGCAAGTAATACAATATGAAGGCCTTCCTGATTATTGTATGTATTGTAAGCATCAAGGTCACTTGACCCAAGTTTGCACTGTCAAAAATAAAAAGATGAGGAGGATAAAAGAAGAAAAGAAGCTGAAATTGAAGGAAAGGATAAAGACAAATCAACTCAAGAGGGTCAGGTACATATTATCTCTTCTAACTTTCCATTTGTTAATACTAATGAATCTGTTAAGTGTGCAGATGGAATAAGTGTTCAACAGGCTGGTTTAGAAGGAGGAAATGAAGATAACAATGACGAATGGCAGATTCAAAAAAGAAAAAGAAATAAAAAATCTAAACTTGTTAATATTCCTAAAAACAAGGAACTAATCCAGGAGAAAACCAAATGAAAGCCAACTGGTAATTTGATCAACAACAACAGTGAACAAGACAAGGAAAAAGCTGGAAAGAACCAGAGTACTGAACATCAGGGGAAAGATACTGATCCCTAAGTTTCAGAAGGGAAAAGAAGTGGAAGAAGTCCAATGCACAGGTATTGACTTATCCTCCCATGGGATGGCTGGTCCTTCCCTTCAGGATCAGCCGCCTATCCCCCTAAATAATGTTAAGATTATTAATATGGATGATTCCCAGACCCTCATTCCCCCTTTGTTATATTTTTCTGAAGTCTGTGGTGGTGAGGGGGGTTTGAAGGAGACACATACTAATTTGCAGGATGAGGAACTAAGGGTTGGGAATCTGTCTCATGTTTTGCATGAGAACCCTTTCACTGACCCTAGGTTGGACTCTAGAGCCCCTGCTACCTCTTTTGATCATATTCATAATATATATCAAAGTGCCAACAAGCAAAATCAGGTTGGTGAAGGTACTCCTACTCAGAACATCAACAAGGGTTCTATGACCAAGGATTTGGGCTCTTTTGCCAGTACTAGTTCTATGGGTAATAAAGCCAAGAAGAATAAGCCTAGCAAGAAAAGAAGGGATGCTTTGAAGATGAGAAATGAAAAACAGGCTGCTCAATCTGAGAACAATCAACATCAGTCTGCTGTACAAGGTGATGAGATAGGCATGGTCTCAGAGGATGGGTGTGCTTTCAATACTGACCCTGCGTTACCTAGTTGTGATGCTGATGAATATGGGGTGATTAATTCAAAGGATGAAATTGACAAGGACAATCTTACTAATAAAGAAGAAGAGGATGATGGTACAAGTCAGAGAAGGGTCCAGGAGTTATGCACAAATCAAGATGAATGGTTACAAGAAGAAATACAACAGATATTTGATCAACAAGGTTTATCTCCTAGAGGGCTGAATCAGAACAGTTTCAAGGCTAAGAAGAAACATGTGACAGCTAGTGCTAGCAGACCAAATACTATATTATTTGCCTCCAGGTCATCTCAATGATTAATACAATCGTATGGAATGTGAGGAGTATTAATACCCAAGGAGCTCTGCAAAGGATCAGAAATCTTAAACAAATTCACCATCTATCTATGATCTCTATCCTGGAACCTTTTTCTGATAATTCTCAGCTTAATAAGTGCAGGGTTCAACTTGGTATGGACAAAGCTGCATGCAATAATAATGGCAAGATTTGGTTATTTTGGAAAGAGGAAGTTGACTGCATTGTTCTTGACTCAGATGATCATCAAATGACTTGTGAGATTAAACAGCAGCAGATCCAACATCCTTACATCACCACCGTTGTTTATTCTAAGTGTAGAGATCATCTCGGACATCCTTTATGGGAAAAGATGCTTCACATTGCTGACAGCAGACCTAATAGTCCTTGGTGTGTTGTTGGAGACTTTAATGTTATCACCTCTACTGATGAGAAGTTAGGAGGGGTGCCTTACAACATGTAAAAGAGCTTTGAATTCATTAGTGTTATTGAAGCTTGTGGCCTTATTGATCTAGGTTTTTTCGGTCAAAACTTTACTTGGTGTAATAATAGGGGAGTTGATGCCTGCATTTGGAAGAGACTGGATAGAGCCATGGTTAATGACAAGTGGCTGGATATCATGCCCATCTCCACTATTACTCACCTTCCATCAATAAGGTCTGACCACTGTCCTCTTTTACTGGAGATGGTGAAGAGATCTGATCATAGCATCAAGTACTTCAAATTTTGAATTGGTGGACTGATCAACCTGGGTTTCTGGAAATTATTAAAGAGTGCTGGACTAGAAATGTGTCTGGAAACCCCATGTGGATCTTCCATCAAAAGCTCAAAAGACTGACAACCACTCTTAGCTCTTGGTCCAGGGATCAGTTTGGAGATATTTATGGTAAAGTCAAGGATTATGAGGAGAAGGTTAAACAAGCAGAAGAGGATCTGATTAATGACAAGTCAGAGGATAGAAGGACCTACTTGCATGGTTTGAATGCAGAGTATATTAGATTCCTAAAACTTGAAGAATCTATGCTCAAACAGAAGACTCAGTTGTAATGGTTTAAAGATGGTGATGCCAACACTCTATATTTCCATGCTCTTATCAGAGGTAGAAGGAGAAGATTATATCTCCACAGAATATAGGATGATAGAGGTGATTAGATATAAGGGGAAGATGATATTGCTGATGCAGCCTGTAATTATTTCCAGAACATTTTTAGTGGGGAGGAGAATTATATTGATGAAGAGGTTATTAGGTTCATCCTTACCACTATCAGTCAAGATCAGAATGATATGCTTCAAGCTATGCCTAATATGGAGGAACTTCAGCAGGTTGTGATGGCTCTGAGTCCTCATTCAACAGCTGGTCCAGATGGTTACAATGGTAAATTTTACCAAGTCTGCTGGGAGGTGATAAAAGAGGATCTATTGAAGGCTGTTCTGGCATTCTTTTGTGGCCAGACCATCTCTAAATACTTCACTCACACATGCTTGGTTTTGCTTCCTAAAACCAGTAACCCTAACAACTTTGGTGATTGCAGGCCTATCAGCCTTAGCTATTGTATTAACATGATTTTTTCTAAGCTGATTAGTATGAGATTGGCTCCTATATTGCCCCAGATAATATCTAGCAATTAGTCAGGATTTATTATGGGAAGAAATATCTCAGAGAACATCATGTTGGCCCAGGAGATTATTCATCAGATCAAGAAGCCTGTGGATGGAGATAATGTGGTCATAAAACTTTACATGGCCAAAGCTTATGACAGGGTCCTTTATTTGTTTGGTTATGAGAATGATGGGGTTTGGGGAATAGTTTATAGACATGGTGTGGAGAATTATGTCTAACAATTGGTACTCAATCATTGTCAATGATTCCAGACATGGCTTCTTTTACTCTACTAGAGGTCTTAAACAAGGGGATCCCTTATCTCCTGCCTTGTTCATCCTGGGGGCTGAAATGTTATCTAGATGACTGAACAGACTTCATCAGGTTCCTAGTTTCAAAGGTTTTTATACGAAAAGGAGAGGCCCCCAGATTAATCACCTCAGCTTTGCAGATGATATCATTATTTTCACTTCAGGTACTAGTAACTCCTTGGAGTTGCTGATGGAGTCTATTTCTAACTCTGAGAAGGTTTCTGGTTAGATGGTCAATAGACAGAAAAGTCACTTCTTGGTACCAGATACAGCTATGCAGAGTACTTGTGATAGGGTGCATAATATAACTGGCTTTGCTCAGAAGTCTACACCTATAACTTACTTAGGTTGTCCTTTGTATATTGGTAGACAAAAGGTGATTTACTTTTCTGAGATGGTTTCAAAGATTGTTGCAAGAATCTCTGGTTGGAAGTCCAAAATTCTTAATTTTGATGGCAGAGCTACTCTTATAAAGCATGTCTTACAGTTTCTTCCAATTCATTTACTGTTTGCAGTTTCTCCTCCTTCCACTACTTTCAAACAGATCTAATGTCTCACTGCTGATTTCTTTTGGGGCTGGTGGGAAGGTAAGAAGAAGTACCACTGGTCCTCTTAGAAGAATCTGAGTTATCCTTATGAGGAAGGGGGAAGTGGGGTAAGATTAATTAAAGATGTTTGCAAATCTTTCCAATTCAAGCACTAGTGGACTTTCAGAACTAAGAAGACTCTGTAGGGAGATTTCCTTAAAGCTAAGTATTGCCAGAGAGCTAATCCTACTACTAAAAAATGGGCTACTGGTGATTCCTTGGTCTGGAAACATATGATACAGCGTAAACATGAAATGAAACCTCACATACAATGGAAAATCAACTCTGGTAATTGTTATTTTTGGTGGGATGATTGGTCAGGGGTTGGGCCTTTGGCTCATCTCAAAGGCATCAGCAGCAGATTAAACAACACCAAGGTTTCTGAGTTTTTCCAGGAGGGTCAATGGAATCAAGAGATGATTTCTAACATTGCCCCTCCTCAAATTGTTGACACTATCTTAAACACTCCTCTACAAGTTCTTAATGGGGTCCCAGATAGAGCTATATGGAATCTCAACTCTGCTGGTGATTTCACTATCTCCTCAGCATGGAATCTGATAAGAGACAAGAGATCAAGAACCAATATCAACTCCTGCACTTGGCACAAAAATATCCCCTTTAAGTGCCCCTTTCTGTTATGGAGGGCTCTAAAAAGTAAACTTCCTACTAATGAAAAATTGACAAGTTTTGGCTATGAATCCAATAAGTGTTACTGTTGTTACAGACAAGGTTGGGATACCATTGATCACATCTTCAGTAATGGTCACTTTGCACACAATGCTTGGAAGTATTTTAGTGCTTCTTGTGGAATTTCTATTGACATGATTCCCCTGATGAGTACCATTATGAGATGGTGGGATATGAGGTTCAATAGTGATGTCCAAAAACTCATTCTTCAGGCTGTTCCTATATTTATCTGTTCGAATATATGGAAAAATAGGTGTGCTAACAAGTATGTAGACAAAAGATCTAATCTGGCAAGAGTGAAGTACTTAGTGACCAAAGATGTTTCTTATATGCTAAAGATAGCATATCGCTATATTGACTGGCCTCTGAACTGGGAGGACATTGTGAATGTTACAGCCAAGTGTGAGCATGAAATCAAAATTACCCCTGTTAAGTGGATTAAGCCACCTGATCAGTGGGTGAAACTCAACTCAGATGGTAGTGCACTCTCAAATCCTGGCAGGTTGGGAGCTGGTGGTATTATCAGGAACAATGCAGGTCTCTTCTTGTTTGCCTATGCTACTCCTATTGGCGAAGGGACCAACAACAAGGCTGAGTTAGAGGCTGCCATATTTGGTATTGGATGGTGTTTACAGTTGGGTTTCAGAAAGGTCATTCTTGAAGTTGATTCTGAGTTGTTGCAGAGATGGATAATTGATGGAAAGTATAATCCTCCTACTACTGACATAGCTCAAGGAATGGCCAGGCTTCACCATGCTACTTCATAGTTGGATGGTTTTAGATGTAAACATACCCTGCGAGAGGCATATTTTGTAGCTGACACACTGGCTAAACATAGTCATAATTTTAGCAGTCCACAGTTATATTTCAACATTCAGCAGATGCCAAAGGAAGCTAAAGCTTATTTCTACTTAGACAAGGATAATATGATTACATTCAGAAGAAGGAAGTCGAAAAGGATCAAGCAGCCACCCTAGGTTTCTATTCTAGGTTCACCAGGACTTCTCCTGGTTCCTCTTCTAATCCCTGCTTATTTTGGTTATCTCTAGGATTAGTTGTAGGTGTTATTCTCCTTTTACTTTTGTAAGGGGAGAGTCTCCCTTGTTTATTGCTTTCTTAGATTATATGTATGGAGAGTAGTACTCTCTTAGGTATAGTCTAGGTTTGCATCTTGTTTTAGAATTGGGGACTAGTTGGCTGACCTTAGTAGGATGGCCGACCAGTGGGCCACCATAAGGCGGAGGTAAGGTTTATGTCCCCCTCCTTTGTACTTTTGTTTTGTTATTTATGATAAGGCTTGGGGGTGTGTGGCTCAAACCCCTGACTGCCACGAGGGGTGAGATCCTTGGGTTAGGTCTGTTAAATTAAAAAAAAAACATCAACCCAATTAACGTAAAAGCAATACTATACACGTCATCATATCATACAAAATTAAAAAAGGTTAAACAAAACAATATATTAATCAAAATAAGAAAGAATAGTTAATAAATAAGAAATTACATAAGAATTATAAGATAATGAACTACACAAGTATAGTGGACTAACATTTTATGTTCTTATTAATAAAGGGGGAATTATGTACATCAAAAGTTGTGAACGAATGCGAAAATAATAGGAAAAAAAAAAGATAAATTTACTTGATTAAATAGATGGAAATAATTGTGTTGATGAAATGGAACCAAATAAATTTACCTCTTATTTTTTCACTAATAGATGAAGAATGAAAAACCTAAGAAGCTAGTTTGTAGGAATGTATTGGAAATTGAAAAAAAAAGGACATTTTATAAGAAATAAAAGAGGAAATCAATTCAAATGAATATAGATGAAATTATTGCAGGGAAGTCAATTGATAAGAGAAACAATGTTAAAATTATTATGGAAGATCAAACAAACAATGCATAATTTGTGCAATAACTACATTCAATAACTTGGAAAAGTTGTATAGATATAAATAATTATGGGAGAAGTTACACAAAATTCGATCTTCTTATGTACGAGGTGTTACAACAAAAGTATAAGTGAAGTAGGATAAACATCACGGTTGTTGCCTTAAGCTGAAAAACTGAACTTGCTTCCATCACTACAACAACTTGGAACCTTCGAAATGCTATAAAGGAGGGTATGTAGTCTGATCCAATAGCCAAGTATCTCATAGAGTTAGCTACTCAAGGAAAAACAAGTTGCTTTTGGAGGAGGATGATCTATTGTTCACCACTAAATAGAGGGTATACATGCCTAAATTTGGGGATATTAGACGATATATTATAAATAAGAGTCATGACATATTATGGGTTGAACATCTAGGCCAACTCGCACAAGGGCCTTGATTGAGTTGGTCTACTAGTCGTCGTGCATGTAGGTGGATGTAAAGTGTTATGTGCAAACTTTTCTTATATGCCAACAAGACAAAGTTAAACAGAGATGGCCTAAAGGACCTTTAGAGCCACTACTAGTTGCAGAACATCCATGGAAGAGTGTGATTATCGACTTCATCACATATCTATGAAAGTCTAATAGTTATGCACTATCATGATAGTCATGGATAGGTTTTCAAAGTATGCCACTTGTATGCTCGTCTCGCCAAGTTTCTCAACCAAGGAAAATTTCAAGTTAATTTTTCAAAAATGTGATGAAGTATTAGGACTTATCAAGGCATATTATTAGTGATTAAGATTCCCACTTCACTTGGAAGTTTTGTAGGAAGTTGTTTGACATACTTGGCACAGAGCTGCACGTCTCTACTAGTCTTCATTCATAGATGGATGGACAGACAGAGCGGGTCAATGCCTTCCTAGAGTGCTACATGAAGATTATGTGAATGCACATCATAAGGATTTGAAAAAAACTCTTTGACATGGTCCAATTTTCTTATAACTTGTAGCGAGAGTGAATTCAACAGGTATACACCATTTGAGCTACCCACAAGCTAGCAACCTCAAACTCCGCATTTACTACCAGTCATATTCGAAGGAAAGAATTTGAGAGCTTATCATATGGCCAAAGGATTAGATGAGCAACTTGACACTATTAAGTTCTACTTGGACAAGACAGCTTAAGCAGATGAAGAAATTTGCGAACTGCAAAAGACGTCCTATAGAATATAGAGTTGGGAACATGGTCATGGTAAAATTTAACTCAGGACAATCTAAGACACTATGAAGCATGCACCGTAACCAATTTCACAAATATGAGGGCTCATTTTAGATTCTAAGGTGGACAAGATCTCACATAAGCTTGATATGCCTCCATATCTTAAGATTCATCTTATCTTCCATTTGAGTATGTTTAAGCCATCCCATAAAGACAAAAATGATCCAAGTAAAGGTCAATCAAGTCATAGACTCATTACTATCATCGCCTAGCATATCATATCGAATGATTGAGAATATCATTAACTCTCAGGTTAGGGCAAAATAAGGGCAAATGCTACTGTCAAGTTCCTCATCCATTAGAAGGGACAATCTCCAGAAGGAGCCACACGATAGTGATTTAAAGACTTATGGAAATTTAAAAGTAAGATCCAAAAAATTATGTAGCAGGAATGCACCGCGGTTGTCACAACATCATATGAGAAAGAGTGTGATAACTCGTCACATCATCACACACATAGACACCACATGGCACAAAAAGCTATCTATATGGAAGTTTATACAGGAAAAAAGACTAGTTTTAGTGGAATATTTTATAGAAATGTGAAAAGTTTTCAATGCTAGATCCTAGAATATCATAGATTTACATAGAAAGTCCTTGAAACATTTTACGATTATAAAGTATTATAGAAAAGGAATTTATTAGTAAATATGTAGGAACTTTTTTAACAATTATTATTACATATTATCCCCTAAGTAGTACAAATAGAGGGATTTGTAAAATCATGAAGCAAAAACAGATCAAAGTTCTCTACAAAACCTTCCTTCTATCAATTCTCTTTTCTTCTTTCTATCATTCTCCTAGTAATTTCTAGAGTCTTAGGCTGATTTGATATAGCAAGATTGTGAGCAAGTAGTGCAAGAATGTGAGGAAATTGTCAAGTACCGTATGCGTGCTTAGTAAAAGAAGAAGGACGTAACAAAATGCCCCATAGTGTCAATTTGGATTTTCTATTTTAATGTATGCATGTCGTTGAGCATTTTGAACTTCAATTGTCTTATGGATCATGGATTTTAGATATATAATGTTGTGTGTTGTTCTTTTTCAGCTTTTTTTGGGCAATTATTTCTCATTCTTGTCATTTCGATATCAAATATATCGTATTTTTACGGAACATCACTCCATAAGCAACTGATTCCTTGCCTTAAAAATCTTTTTTTAACTTTTGAAATGTACATAAATTTCTTCCAGTAATTGGTGCTTCTCTAGCACAATATTCTCATAGTTATAATACCTATTCTTCCTCATATCCATTTCCTTCTATAGAGATCACTTATTCATTCAAATATTTTAGGAGTTTGAATTCTCCTTAAAATAACTGGCTCTAATACTAAATGTTTATAATTTTAAAAAGAGAAACACCCTCATTCACTCAAATTCTTTCTTGAAGACAAGTGGACCATTATCAAAGAATATGGTGCAGCAAATGAAATTGCTCCTATTTAATCAGAGGTCTCGAGTTCGAGTCTTGATTATAGAAAAATCCTTAGGAGGGAGTGTTTTCCCCTAAATAGGGCTTACGCGGTACGAATCCAGGTGTAATCGGACTCCAATGTGAGTACCAGATACCAGGTGAGAAACAAAAAGAATGTGGAGGAAATAATTCATCTTTTAACTTATTTCACTCTACCTGTTTTCTCACTTTATGATTCTCTTCGAAAACAAGTGAACTTCTACCAATTTGACTTACATTTTGACTCTAATATTTAGTTCAGGTACTTATAAGACTATCCTAACAAGTAAGGCAAACACATACGAAGCCTTTTAAATTTGATCCTAATTTTTATTTTGGCATTCCAACCCAATCTTTTCCCATTTTGCCCTTCAACTCAAATTTTCATATTCCATTTTGACACTTTTATTCAAGGAATAAACAAAATGGGAGAGAGTATATTTCACATGCCATGATATGATATAAAAATCAATTAAAAATACATACACAACCCCTCTAACTTGACTTTTTTTTTTATTTTGACACTTTATCTTGTCTTTTTTCTATTTTAACCTTTCAACTTTATTTTTTATGTAGCATTTAAACACAATTACTAATTTATAATTTTTTTTATCTTTTATATTTGTTCTTTATTTTTATTTTTTAATTTTATAATCGACGTTTGTCCGTTAGTTTTGAAAAATTTCTTAAAGAAATAATAGAAATTTAAACTTGGATAGAAGTGTCAAAATGGAATATGAAAATTGAAGTTAAAGGGTTAAAGTGGAACAAGGTTGAATTGAAATGCCAAAATAAAAATTAGGGTCAAATTTAAGAAGCTACATATGTGTTTGGCCTAACAAGCACCTAATTTGGTACATGTACATCATTTAATTCTATTGTTTCTAGAATACATATATTTAGCAATATTAATATCCTTACACTAACATCACATGAACTAACAAAATCCATGTATCACACAAATTCAAATTCGTTTTTTTTTTCAAGACAAGATTCACCATTTCAATAATATGCAAAATGAAAGTCACAAACATGAAAGAATTTGCTTGTATGATCAAAGAAATGGAGTTTCTATCCCCACTCAAAGTCCAATTTTCATTCATACGAAAAGATGAATTATTTATCATTCCGTCTTGTCAAAATATTCCATTTTGATAGTGGACAGAGAGACATTGAATTGGCTTATTCACCCACAATAGAATATCAAATAAAGAAAGGAATAATTATCTTTTAAGAGAAGATAATCACAAAAATCATACATGTGCATCTTACCAAAGAAGAAAAAGGCTAATTAATCCCATTCAGCCTTTGCAATTACAAATATATTCTTTAGGAAAAGATATGCAGCACAGATTCATTGCATTTCATATTTCATAATGGAAACAGGTGGAAAAAAAGATCACATAGCAAGGTTCTCTTCTTTTATATTCCTTGGCTACTTCATTATTGTGAATCATTAGTTCCATGGATAAAATAAAAAATAATTACACAACAAAATACAGATTCACATCGTCCATACAATCAAAGTCAATTGGTGATAAATATGTTCTTTAGCTTAGCTTCATCAGATCTCTTTGCGCTCTAATTTTGGGTGTGCATGAGTATGGGACTTAAATTTATATAAAAGTAGATTAAATATATACCCGCATCTTATGTGACATAATATATGTAGGACGTCACATAGAACACAACATTGTCATATATTATGCCACATAGGATGAACACGCCTATTTATTCAATTTTATACAAGCTAAGTTTAAATATCTACTTGTGCAAATTCAAATTATAGAATATAAATATCAGTTGAAACCAAATATTATTACGTCTATACGTCAATACGGGTGGGCTTGTTGGGTCAATCAGGTCCAACCTATGAATGGATTGGACTAAATTTTTTGAAGCCAATTTAAGAATGTGACTTTTTAATCGGGTCTGAGTAAGCCTACTGACCAATGAGGCTTGAACAATGTGGGTTGGATCAGCCAATTGGCCTAATAAATAAAAATAAAATGAAATACTAAAATTCAAATAAAAATAAGAGGAAGCCAAACTCAAAGTCTACTTAAATTATCATATATAATTATAAGTTAATATTTCTATTTAGCTAGTTATTTTTATATATTCATTAATTGTTTAGTTTGCGTATTAATATCTCGATTTGAGTTGAATGGTAATCTATCGGAGTTTATTTAGTTTCACATGAACTTTATGTCCAAGAAAATTAATTTTCTTTTACGGTTGTATCAAGATATTTGCATAGTAACACCATGTAATATTATCTTATAAATATTTATGTTAATATTTTAAAAAAGAATTCAAGTTAACAATTATAAAAAATATTCTTTTAAAAAGTGAATTGATTTAACGCAAGTCATGTAATAATGGGGTTGGGCTTTATATTTTCTGGCCCAACAAAATAGTGGATCATCCTAAGTTCCTAACTTAGCCCCTCAAATTTTAAAGTATAAATTTTAGAAATCCCATATTGTTAAGGATAAATTTTCAATATTACAAAAAAAATCTCTTAAAAAATTGTTTCATTCAGGATACATAGCCATCACCCAATTGATATATAAACGCGTGATTGATTGGTTTAAAAAAAAAAGAAAAAAAACTCAAAGATCATTTAAGGAATCCAAAAAATCAGGGAACAAATTGTCGTTCAAACTCTCACCCAAAAATCAGATAATCAAATTGCCATTCAAACTCTCATCCGGTAATTGACTCTTTTTCAATTCAGTTTCAAACTTCAAATTATATTACCAAAAACCTCCATCAACAAAAAATGTGAAAACAAAATCATTTTGAGAAACAAAAACGATTTCATTTGTCAATCTCAAAAAGGCCATTATTGCATAGTTGGAGATCAACGAGATGAGTAAAAAAATTGAAATGCAACACATTATCGAAGAATGACATGTGAGTAAGTATCAATGGTTATTCTCATCTTCCTTCTTTTTTTTTTTAGTATTTTTGTCACGACCCAAAAATGGACGTGATGGCACTTGCTCAAACCCACCAGAACAAGTCAGCCTAAACCCAACAAGAATATCGAAATAACGTGCGGAAGTACTAAATAAAATAGATAACTTAAAAAGAGAAATCTTCACAAAACTTAAATACCACCCAAGGATTGGTTGTCACGTCTACAAGCCACTAGTCATACAGAAATCCAAAGAATTACAAAGTCTGAAACTGTCTTTCTTCTCAAATAGAACAAAGCAGAAAGGAAACAGGATAAGAGAGTCAGCTAGATGACAGCAGCTACCTCTCTAAATCTCCTGAGAAGCCTCGGATGATCAAGGAAAATACTACTCACAGTCCGGGTTCAAAACCTACACAAGTGTAGAAGCAAGGGTGAGTACCAAAAACAACGCGGTACCCAACAAGTCAACTAGCAAAATAGAATAATTCCGATAGAATACACAAACTCCTTTCACACCCAACCACATACCGCCGAACTACACACCTGCACTCAGAAAAGTCCCAGTCCAGCAACACATAATACATTCTAGAGATAGTTCCTACTATGTCACAGATATCAAATCACAAGTCGTAACTCAAAAGAAGCAACACAATCGAGCACAGGGATAACATCATGCCACACAGGAATATGCAAGGATGAGATGCAATGCGTATGCAATAATTGCCGGCAAAAACCTCGGCATCACAATATCATCACCGGCAAAGACCTCGGCATCACAATATCGCCGGCAAAGACCTCGGCATCACAATATCATCGCCGGCAAAGACCTCGGCATCACAATATCGCCGGCAAAGACCTCGGCATCACAATATCTCGACCGGTAAAGACCTCGGTTCCAACTTTTACCATCTTACTCATACCAATATCCAGAACCAATGCAATGTGTATGACATAAAATGAATGCATATGAGATGAAATCTACAACCAATCCACTCATAATCACCAACCACAACCATATAACTCAAACATAAAATTTTCATCACTTAACCACATGTTTACTTCAAGTGTCACAACAACACACCAACTCCCATTTATATTTAAGCACCTCATTAAAATATTAAAAATACTTCACGATTTACACATAGGAGAAAGGATAATCCGAGAATTCTACAAGAATTACAAAGTTTTAAAAGTTCACTTGCCTTAGTCAAATCACGATCAATCAAATACTTGAGCCTTTCCCTTTCGAATAGAATCCGTAGCACCACGATCTAAACAAATAATTTATCACAATAAGATTTTAAAACTAACAAGATCCATATTACTATACGTCTAGCCTAGGCTCAAAAACTAACCAACTCCATAGTCAATTCCCAAAATCTCAAGCCTAGGATTAAGTTTTAATGTCCTAAATATTTAAAATCTAATGATATTCATATAATGCAACTCCTAATATTAGTACAAAATATGTACATATACATATATATGTATGCACATTCGGAGATTCACATTATTATTTTTTTTCCTCGACTTACGAAGAGCCGTAAGCACTAAACAGAAGCGCGGAACAAAGAATGTGCCATCTGCACATTCTAAAGCAATCTTTTTAACTAAATGAAAGTGCAGATGGGAATTGTTTATCATTTTCTGGAAAACATATTGCTATTTAACCCCTATTCCAGTTAATTTATACAATACACAAAGCAACTATGTTCTGGAACGTATACTACCATTATATAATCGATATATATGCTACTGTTAACATACTAATACAACTCCTACTCCAATTAACATATACAATCTATTACTAAGTATATTAATAAGTTAATATATACACCTACCTTCAAATTTTGCCCAAAGTAGATTGCAAGTTTGCTGCTGCTCCTCACGTTGTGCGGCTCTTGCCTTCCTTTATTTTATTTTTCTTCTAAAACTGATAAATCCCACTAACCTAATTTAATACATAAATCAAGTGGGTATAGAGTTTTAAACAATTTAACATTTAGCCCACCACTTATTAATTATTCAAACTTACCTATAAATTAAATAGTCTTTTTTTTTTAATAGTCCAAAGTACCCATTAAAATTTTACGAGGGAGATATTTTATGAAATCAAGTGGACTAATTCCCGAAACGATACTACGGGTCATTACAATTTTTGATCCTTGTTGAATTTATTCTTCTTCATCGTTTGCTTTTTGTGTTTGTATGGATTTTAGTCCTTCTTTTAGTATAGGTCTCGAACAATTAGAGATCCTCCCCAGTCCAATAAATTGAAGCAATTCCTCTTGTTCTTAATCCGAGGTGTGTGACTTTGAAGAGGAAAATTTTCATGCTTCATTACTCTTGGAATTTCATTGTATCAACTATAATTCAAAAAAATTACTTGTATCAAGTTGGATGTTATGCAAATTGAAAAGATTATTCATTGAATCAAATTCAACAACAAAGTTTTAAATTGGTTGTATCAAGTTTTATTGTTATATCTATGCCTTGTATCAAATCAATATTTATCTTTTCTTCATCTTATACTTGCATTTTCTTCAAATTCCTTTGTATCAAATATCAATATTCTTAGTATCAAATTAACCGGAGTATAAAAAATGTAGTTGTTTCAAGTTATCTTATATGTAAATTTCCATGTATCAAGTTATATGTTTTAAATTTATGTATCAAATAATCCTTTATATTTTTTCGATGGTATCATTGGGCTGGTATCAAGTATTTTTGGAGTATAATTTGATTTTTTTTGAAAACAATTAGTTAAAATCTCTTCTTTTTTGCAAAAAATCCAGTATTGTATTAAAATTTGCTTCTGATTTTCGACTTTGATTCACAAACGATTGAAATTTGAGCATGATAATCATAAGTTTGGGATCATATCTTAACACTATAGAATTTGAAAGTTTGCAATTTGATACAATGAAACTTATGATTTACTTCTGATTTTTCATTCTGATTCACGGACGATTGAAATTTGAGTATTGTACACATAAGTTTGGGATCATATCTCAACAATGTAGAATCTGAAAGTTTAATTTGATACAATAAAACTTGTTTAACGAAAAAATTGATATAAATAATCAAACTGATACAAGAAAATTATAAATATGTATGTTAACTTGATACAAGAAAATCTGAGAGTTGCAATTTGATAAAATGATACTTGATTCAGAAAAAAAAAATATGATATAAAGAATTAAACTCGATACAAGGAATTTAGGAATATATAAGTTAATTTGATACAAAAGAATCTGAAAGTTTGCAACTTGATGCAATGAAACTTGTTTCAACAAAAAAATTGATACAAAAAATTAAACTTGGTACAAGAAAATTATAAGTATATATGTTAACTTGATACAAGGAATCTGAGAGTTTTCGACTAAGGCAAAACTTGAAGAACTTCTACAACTTGAGAAAGTTCTTCGATTTGAGAACTTTTTGTGTTTGAACAAGATTTTTGACTGAGGACGATCACCCTTCTGTGCAAGAGCTATATTAAAGGATGGATTAGAATCCATAGCAACATCTCAAATCAACAAGTAATATAAAGAGAACAAAGGATGAAAGGGATACGAAGAATCCATCTGTATCAGTGATAGGACATGGAAGAATACTTTGACGAAGAAAAAGAAAAAAAAGGAAGAAATTGGATTTGGTGGAGAAATTGGAAACG
Organism: Solanum rostratum; assembly: GCA_029948455.1. Taxonomy (NCBI): domain Eukaryota; kingdom Viridiplantae; phylum Streptophyta; class Magnoliopsida; order Solanales; family Solanaceae; genus Solanum; species Solanum rostratum. The sequence goes on along the minus strand of CM057045.1, from coordinate 65,242,065 downwards.
TTTCTATTCTTTTCATTTTAGTTTGATTATAAAATAATGATAAAAATTTGAATTTGAAATTAACTGGGAAAAGATTTATTAGACAATTGAAAGTAGGTGGATTAGGATGATATTTATTAGACTACTTAAAATTAGGAGTGGATTTAAGATAAATTGAAGAAGAGTGTGAAAGTATAGACTATATATCTGAAAGATGGAGAGAGAGAGTAAAAATAAGAGATTTCTGTAAAAAAAAATTAAACAACAGTGATTATTAGAAATTATGGTAAACTAGATTGTGTAGTTGTGTAATTTTTCCATGAACTCCACTTAAATGGACTGAATTGACTCACATTAACAACTCATATATGGTTTTAGTTGAGGTGAGAAATGAAGGAAACTATGTGTTTAATAGGGTAGGAGAAATGAGGAAATGGTGGTACTTGTGTGCAGTGAGTTAGATTTGACAAAAAGATTTAGTTTATAACATTGGTATAGTAAATTCTTAGTTAGCATATACATAAATGCATTATTTAATTTGGTTTTGACTGATATTTATGTCATCTAATATTGGGTATATATAATATGCATTTAAACTTATATAAAATTGAACAAATAGAAACATTCATCACGTGCTAGGTCTACATCGTGTTCGGCGTGTATTATGCCATATAGGATGAGTATGTCTATTTGTTCAATGATATACAAGTTTAGGTGTCAATGCACATTCAAAGTTGAAGGACGTAATGTAATGACCCTCCAAGTCATTTTCATGATGTCGTCTTTTTTCATTGGTTAGAGCTTTTTCATAACGATTCCAAGTCATTTATGGCTTATAAACACTGATAGTTCAGTCACCTAGTCGTTCATTTGGATTTGATGTTGCTCTTCGTATTATGATGCCTTTATAATTTTAAAAGTTGATTTTTGTTAAAATAACAAATAAAAGGTCTCAAAATGAAATTTTGACAATTCCATTACTTCTGGAATGGCCATTTTAGGAGAGAAGCATGGTCGGCTAAAATTCCGAAGCCTTCTATGTGGGTTTACGCCATTTAGCATTTTAGTCTTTCAAAATTGGCCCAAGTTTGACTTTGATCAACTTTCTTGAAAATCATGTCTTAATAAATTAAAATTCTGATAGTGCGATTAGCTCTAAATTGACCTTTTGTTCGGTCCTTGAAGCTTCCGGACTGATTCCAAGACCCTTGGAGAATTTTGGCTAAAAATGGCCCTTGAGAGTGGGATCCTGTTATACCTTGAAAAATTATCAAAATACCCCTAGATGAGAGATTGCTCGCTACATAATAGATTTCATATATAGTTCAAGTAACGAATGATTCAATAAGTAAATTTTTAGATGACTTTTTTTTTAAAAAAAAAAAGAACATGCTACTATACAACAAATCTTAGGAAAGAAGAATATTTTGGTCAAAATCTAAGAAAGTAAAATTAAAAAATAAAAATAAATTTACTTGCTATTTGTGATATCAGTTTCATTATCAAAGGATAACACAATGAACAATCTCCTTATATTTCTGCAGCTTTCATTCAAGACATTATACAAATTTAGTCTAGGTCCTATGACATCATAAAATAATATCAAATAATTATGGATTCGCCATTGGGGAACATTAACCCCAAAAAAGACGATTATTATGAAGTGAAACTTCAGAATATTAGATGAAAATTGAGAATGCACATACAAAATAGCAATTCAACAATAAAAAGTTGATAAAAAAAATCCTTTTCATAAAGAAAGAGCAACAACTGAATCAACCGGAATCACTATATATACATAATAGTGCGATATAGTATCACCTTAAAATCGAATACCTAGAAAAGAAAAAGGAGTAAAACATATGGCAACCAAAACACAAAAGAAATTATATAATCATCATAGGCAAGATAATGCTCTTCAATAAAACAATCACAACACAAGAATTACTACATAAATTCACAAATTGTATAGTAAATAAACTTATCAATAGAAGAAACATATTCTATACTAAGTAAATTAAACATCTCGGCCCAAGTTTTGTTAGTTTTGCTGACAAGTTATAGTCTTGAACTAATATTTTATTCTTAATTAGCTATTTAAAAGAATTCTAAGCCTAAACTAAACCTAAACAAATAAAAGATGTATATTTATTTTCAATAGGTATCTAAAAGAATCCTAAGCCTAATGTAAATCCTAAACCTAAACAAACAAAAATGTATTTAATGACTAAACATTATTAGTGTTTACACTTACAATTTTATCAACTTAAATAAAGAAATAATATTTAAGGAAAATGGTGAAAAGAAAAATTTGTCTAAAGTGGAGTATTCTAATGAAGGGCAAAAAGTTCAAACAACATTATTAAGAACTTTCACACTTTTAATATAGTATTGATATAGATTATACATTTGAAATTTACATAAAAATAATATAAATCCCAATAATTAACAAGTTAAAATATTTAATAGACATAAAAAATATAGTTGACTCTTGAAATTATATCGATGCCACATAAAATAAGATAGAGAAAGTACACAACAATGTATCCCGTAGATTCCACAACTGGAATTTAGAAATGGTAAAGTGTACGTAGACCTTATCGCAACACCGAGGATATAGAGAGATTATTTTTTAAAGACCACCAGCTCAAGTACAATAATTTCAAGTATAAAGAAGAAAATCACATTGACGAAAATATAATGACTAATAAAAGGAGCAAAGTAAATGCATAATACATAAATTGGATCCTAAACTTGGCTTCAAATTTTAACTGATCTTTAACTTTCATAGTGGATAAGTAGACACTTTAACTGTCCAACAATTCAGCAAAAAAAAAAAAAAAAAACTTTAACTTCAACACTTCAACAAGTAGATACTTGTTCACTTTGAAAGTTAAAGTGTTTTTTGTTGTTGAAGTGTCGGGTAGTTAAAGTACCTATTTGTGTACTATAAAAATTAAAATTTGAAGTCAATTTTAGAGTTCAATTTATATATTATGCCAAAAGAAAAACCTACAAAAGGAAATAGTACAAATGATGACAAACATAACTAGCCTATATAAAAGAATTATTACAAATAAGCATTATCAAGATAACAAACATAACAATAAATTATTTGCTTTTATAGCCTGAAAGTAATTTAAAACAGAGGAAAATAAATGTTAGTTCCATTGAAATAAAAATATTAACTAATCTTCTTATTCTTCTCGATATATGTTCCTTATTAGTAGGAATATTTTTCAAAATGGGAAATAAAAAATAAAACATATAATATACACACACATTATTATAATAATAATGTATAATCATATAAATATGTGAAATAAATTTATACATGGTGTAATTAATATATACATGATAATGAATACTTTTCGACAAATTATATATTTATAACATAAAAGTATATGGTATATTATAATGTAAAAAGTTTATATCATGTATATACTAAAAATATATTCATATTTAATAAATAAATATTTAAATAAAAAATACCTAGGACATAATAATTTATACCATGGATATTTATTTCATAATTTGTACAAAAAATGTAACAATAATCACTTTTGCTATAAATTATATTTATACCATAGAAATACATGGTATATTTTAGATATAAAAGCTTATACCATGAAAATTATATATAATACTTACCATGAATACGTATTCGATAAACTTATACCATGAATAAGTATTTTATAAATTTATACTATGAATAAGTATTCCGTAAACTTGTAACATAAAGAAGTATTCCATAAACTTATACCATGAATATATATTTCATATATAATAATAATTGACTATGAAAATAAGGAGTGATTTAAATAAATACTATTAATATTTTAGTGATAAAGGAAAAAAGACACAGGAAACAAATTGTAGAGCTTACAATAACAAATGGAGAAAAACTGGTGGAACAAACTACAATTCAAAAAGAGATCATCTCCTTTTACAAATCCTCAGTGGGAACTGCAGCACCAAGTACCAAAGCTATCAATAAAAGTATCATGAAGCAACGACCAACACCGAAGCACTCTCAAAAGGTAATGCTTTGTTCAGAGATTACAGAGAAAGAAATAGAAGAAGGATTGGCCTCAATTGGTGATGACAAGGCTCCAGGAGTTGATGGTTATAGTGCGATGTTCTTCAAAAGAACTTGTTCAATGATAAAACAAGATGTATATGCAACAATAAAAGAGTTCTTTCTTACTGAGAAGCTATACAAAGCAGTGATTTGTACAACAGTCACACTGTTACCCAAAGTTCCTAATCCAGCTTCCATTAAAGAATACAATCCAATAGCATGTTGCACAGTCCTCTACAAGCTTATAGTCAAAGTTTTGGCTAACAGAATTCACCAGGTAATAACTTTTGTGATCTCAGAAACTAAGGCTGGATTCATACCAGGTACATGATAAAGGTATATACTCAAAAGGCATATGACACTATTGATTGATGTTATTTGGAATGAGTAATGACAACCCTAGGCTTCCCTAACAAGTTCATTAGTTGGGTGATGAAATGTGTTACCACTGTTTCCTACTCATTTGCATTAAATGGAGAGTTAATTGAACCATTTGAGGCAACTCGAGGATTACGACAAGAGGACCCAATGTCTCCCTTCCTGTTTGCTATAGTTATGGAGTACTTGAGTAGAAATCTGCATGATTTAGCCAATCACAAACAATTTAAATACCATTCTATGTGCATCAAGCTTAAATCACACATTTAAGAACTACATATGACCTACTCATGTTCGCAAGAGGAGATCTAGTATCAGTCAATTTGTTGCATAACAAGTTTTAGGTGTTCACAACAGCTTCAGGATTACAAGCAAATTTATCAAAAAGTGCTCTGTATTTGGAGGGAGTATCAGGTGCAGTAAGGTCACAAATTCAAAAAATGCTAGGATATAACCTTGGCACTCTACCTCTCAGATACTTAGGAATCCCTCTGTCTACCAAGAAACTCAGTGTGATTCAATGGCAACTAGTGATTGAAAAAATAATAGCAAAAATTACCTCTTGGACAACAAAAACATTATCCTATGAAGAGAGACTTCAACTTGTCAGATCAGTAATTTTTAAAATTCAAGCTTACTGGGCTCAAATATTTGTGATACCTACAAAGGTGATGAAAACAATACAATCATTCTGTCGAAGTTACATATGGTCAGGTGTTAATAATATAACAAAGAAGGCTCTTGTATCATGGGAGAAAATGTACACTTCAAAGGTGGCTGGAGGACTGAATCTAATGAATCTAAAACTATGTATCATGGGAGAAAATGTACACTTCAAAGGTGGCTGGAGGACTGAATCTAATGAATCTAAAACTATGAAACAAGACAATAATTCTTATGATGTGTTGGGATATCGAGCAAAAGCAAGACAGACTATTGATTAAATGGATCCACAACTATTACATCAAAGATCATAACATGGTAATTCTTAAGGTTCCAATGCAAGCATGTTGGATGGTCAAGAAGATTCTTGGAGCAAAAACACATCTGCACATTCTACAACAAGATCATGGCATCAGGGGAAGCAAGATCGGGCAAGCCTATCATTTTTTGCTAGCAGAACACATAAAGGTTGAAAGAGAAACATGATATGTCAAAATCTAGAAAGGCCAAAAGCTATTTTTATTCTCTAGCTGCAAATGCAAAACAGGTTCCTGACGACTGATAGACTACTGAAATGGAGACTGCAGATAGATACAAAGTGTGTCATGTGCAAACAAGCTGATGAAACAAGAGATCATTTATTTTGTGAGTGTTGGTATGCACAAGCATTATGGAAAAGATCACTAAGATGGTTAAATGTCAATCAACTTATGTCACGACCCAAGCCTAGGGCCTAGGCATATCACGGTGAATGGGGAACCCAAAAGGACCCCGAAGAAGCCTCTTAAGCATACATGGCACACCCATGGTTGTGGAAGTATAATTAATCAACAAACACGTAATTCTAGGTGAAACGGGGCTTTGGACTCAAGCTATGAGATGTTATAGGGAAGAGGATTAACATGAACACATAGCAAATAATATCTAAGGGGTGGGTAAGTATGACTCACGCTATGGGAAAGACTAAGGACTTCCATCTCAACAATACGACAAACACCAACACATAGAAGGGAATAAGGGACTAAGGGAAGTCTTCAATAATACATAGCCATAATAGGAGTCGAGCTCATAACATACAAATTCAAATTCAACAACACCTTTAATACGAATGAAACGGGGGAAGACATCTCTCAGGCTCACTCTCAAATATAGATATCCATATATAGACAAGTCTTAATAAAGCATGAAAGTAAGCGGATATTGTCCTCGGATATGGAAGACTCACCAATAACAACTCTTCAATCGAACCGCTTAGCCACGTGGAGGAAGATGATGAATAGGAGCTACAGTCCCTACATGATTAGATTACGTAGGAAAAAGTATGTGTTAGTACTTACAATGTACTAAGTATGCGGAGTGTAATGCAACAAGAAACATAAGCCATAATTAAACAATATGCATAATCATAATCACGAATATAGGCTCAATATAACATGAATGATAAATGCTTAGTCAAACATGCATGAAGAATCATCAAGTCACATAATATATCATACATAGATGGAAAAGGACCACAATCGACATGTAAAATCAAGCGAGCTACTACTTGAAATCCCAATGTTCACTCCACGCTAGACAAGGAGTGGTCACTTTGCCAAGGTAGACCAAATACTCACCTCACGGGAACTCTCCCATTTCAAAAAGTGCTTCATAAACACCTTACGAGAACACCACCTTCTTGGGTTAACATATGATAATAGCCTTACGGGAACACCACCCCTTTTCGGTTATTAATTAGCATATGTGACATATGGGAACACCACCCCTTTTAGTCAATCATGCAACAAGATAAATATGGATCCATTAGCTAATTCACAAACTTATGGCGACAACATAGCTAAGGGACAATGGTTAACTACCAAGGTCCTCTCGGTGGTAGGTCACAATTCTAAGGAATACTCAAATCATACTTATAGTCATAACATGCAAAGCCTTATAATATCTTCATAGAGTAGCTCTTCAAAATCAAAGCTTCATAATATCAAAGATAGGGCTTCATATCATTCATAACTTTCATAATATTCTCATATCTCATAGCATGCATAATAGCCCCTTCAAATTCGTAACATTCATAATTTACGTGTCTTGCCATAAAGCTTTCATTAACACAAGAAGCTTGGTACACAACTTTAGTTAAACATGGTGGGTATGCATATATGCTCAAAATCATGCAAAAGTCAAGATTTAGGGCATGGGGAGAGTAATCAAGGTCCTTTTCAAATCATTCAAAGTAACCCACCATAATAAAGTAAAGCTCAGTTAGGGCTTCCTTAACTCTCATAAAAATTCATAAATTTCACATGACATTTCAATGCAATATGGTATATAGAAGTAGAATACCATAAATTACTTCTCAATATTATTATATAAAAGAGTTCATAAATTTTGCATCGATTCCCATGGCTTAAACATAAATGAGGAAGAGGAATGATTGAGCTTTGTGGAGGAAAGATCCCCACAAATCAAAACCTACATAGCTTGGTGTGATTTAATGGAAGAAATCTAGTTTGGAAGTGAGGAAATCAAAACCCTAACTTGGGCTCTTCTCTTGAAGGCCTAGAAGAACTTGGGAGTATTTGGGAGGGATTTAGACTTAGGATATTTTAGAATCATTGAGAATGGAGTAGGTTAGGGTTGTATAGGGTTGAAAAGGGCTTATTTGGGGGATAAAATGACGTAGCATAGGCTTAGGATATTAGGAAAAGTCAAATTCACCCCTTCTAAAAATCTGTTGGGCAAGACCATGAGACGTCGATTACGAATTGTGGTCCAGTCCGCAGGCCGTTTAAAGGGGTCTTGTTTGGTAACTTTTTGGATATTAGGATATTACGAATTTCGGTAACTCTCTTTGAATTTCAAACCACAATATGACGACTTACAGCCCGCCAATTAATGTACGAGTCGTCCGAGTAACCCATACTTCAAACTTCAGAAAACTATTTTTCCACCAAGTCTACCCTCCATTCCACGAGCACAAGCTACGGCTCATGGAACAACTTATGACCTGTAGTCACCTTCATGAAAGCCACTAATACTTAGAAAATTCCAGAATTTATCTCTTAGGCACTTTTATACCTTTCAATATATAAAGCCTTACATTATCACTCCCTTGGGAACATTTGTCCCCAAATGTGCAAATCATAAGCTCTAAGGAATGGAACGCATGCATCATATGTAAAAATACAACATATACATCATGAAAATTTTCAAACCATGCTTCAAATAACATTTACAATGCAACCTCAAAATCTCATAATCATGCATAGATGACATGAAAATGACATGCACGATGGGGAGGCTCTCAAGTAGTAAAAATCACAGTACCTCAAGCTTGATTAGAATGGAAGAGATATGGGTATTGCTTCTTCATGTCCATTTCGGCATACCAAGTGGCACTCTCAACTTGTTGGTTTCTCCAAAGAACTTTGATGAATGCTATTTATTTGCAACCTCTTCACTTGCCTACCCAAGATTTGTACCGGGACTTCCTTATAAGACGAATTCTGTTCGACATTCACCACTTCTAAGGGCACAATGGAACTAGGTCTCCAGCACACTTCCTCAACATGGAGACATGAAATATCAGATAAACCATGCTCATCTCCATGGACAATTCTAATTTGTCTGCAACTTTACTAACATGCCTCAAGATCTGGTGTCCCTACATACCTAGTGCTTAACTTCCATTTCTTACCAAAATGTACCACGCCTTTCATGGGTGAGACCTTCAAATATATCCATCCACTTTAAATTCAAGGTCTCTCCTCCTAGTGTCGGCATACGAATTTTGCTGACTTTACGATGTCTTCAATCTTTCCCATATCAACCCCACCTTCTCCAAAGTCCATAACCAAATCTAGACCTAAGCTATTTCCCCCCACTTCAAACCACCCAACCGGGGATCTACAACTCCTACCATAAGGGCTTTAAAGGGAGTCATTCCGATGCTAGAACGATAGCTATTATTGTAAGAAAACTCAACAAGTGGAAGATGCTCGTCCTAACTACCCTTAAACTCCAAGACATAAGCCCTAAGCATATCCTCAAGATTTTGAATGGTTCTTTCGGCTTGGCCATCCGTTTGTGGGTGAAAGGTCGTGTTAAGCTTAACTTTAGTACCTAGGTCTCTTTGAAAAGATCCCAGAATGCAAAATGAATCAAGCACCACGATCTGAAATAATAGCCAACGAAACCCTATGCAATCTAACCAACTCATGAATGTACAAATTGGCATAATCTTCTGCACCATAAGTCATTTTAACCGATAGGAAGTGAGTGACTTTGTCATTTTATCAATAATAACCCGAATAGAATCAAAATGCCTCCTAGTCTTAGGCAAGCCAATTACAAAGTCCATGTTAATTTCTTCCCACTTCTAAGTAGGAATATCTATATCTTGTGCTAGGCCAGCTGGCCTTTGATGTTCGGCTTTGACTTGTTGGTAATTATGGCAACCGACTACAAAATTAGAAATATCCCTCTTCACACCACCCTACTAATACACTTTCCTCAAATCTCTATACATTTTTGTAGAACTGGGGTGAATGGAATGAGATGAATTATGAGCCTCATTCAAGATCAAGTCTCTCAAGCCATCAACATCGGGCACACATAACTTACCTTGGTACCTAAGGACACCATCTCCCCCTAGGAAGAAAACCTCCACCTTGCCTTTCTTCACCAAAGCTTTCAATTTTAACAAAGTAAGGTCAAGGTCTTATTTGGATTTGGCCTCTTCCACCAAGGAAGACTTAGAACCATCTACAACTACCATACCTCTATTTTTGGCCTCATCCAATCTAATATCCAACCTAGCTAACTGGTGAACTTCTCTTGCCAATTCTTTCTTGCCATCATCCACATGAGCTATACTCCCCATGGACACTCTATTTAGAGTATCTTCCACGATATTAGCTTTGCCCAGATGATAATGCACACTCATGTTATAATCTTTAAGGAGTTTTAACCACTTCCTTTGCCCTAAATTAAGATCTCTTTGGGTGAACACATATTGGAGACTCTTGTGGTCAATGAACACATCTACATGAATCCCATATAAATAGTGACGCCATATTTTCAAAGCAATAACCACAACCGCTAATTCAAGATCATGGGTGGGGTAGTTACACTTATGCACCTTTAGTTGCCTAGAGGCATAGGAAATTACCTTGCCACTTTACATCAATACACACCCCAAGCCAATTCTTAAAGCATCACAATAAATCATAAACCCTTCTAATCCATCTAATAGAGCTAATATACGAGCGGATGTAATCTTATCCTTCAAAGTATAAATACTCATCAGTCCAAACAAATTTAGCCTTCTTTTGCGTCAACTTTGTCAAGAGAGAAGTAATTAAAGAAAAACCCTCTACAAATCTCCGGTAGTACCCCGCCAAGCCCAAGAAACTCCTAATAACCATTGGAGTCGGGGCCTAAGATAATATCTTACCACTTTCATCTGTTTCAAATCCACTTTAATCCCTTCACCCGATACCACATGACCTAAGAATGCAACTTTCTTCAACCAAAACTCACATTTGTCGAACTTGACAAACAATCTTTCTTTCTCTCAATGTTTTCAAGACTACCCTCAAATGTTTTACATGCTCTTTTTTACTCCGGGAATAAATCAAAATATCGTCAATGAATACCACCACGTACATATCAAGGTAGGGTTTGAAGACACTATTCATGAGATCCATAAATATCACTAGAGTATTAGATAGGCCAAAGGATATCACCACAAACTCAAAATGCCCATATCTTGTTCGAAAAGTCATTTTGGCAATATCACACTCCCTTACCCTCAATTGGTGATACTCAAACCAACGGTCAATCTTTAAGAAGTGACTATCCCTTTGTAGTTTATCAAATAGGTCATCTATTCTTAGCAAGGGATATTTGTTCTTCACAATGACCTTACTGAATTGTCGGTAGTCGATGGATCGACGGACAATCCAAGTGAGCCATCATTCTGTGATGCCCGTTAAAATTATCAAACTACCCTTAGAGCAAGGGTACATGTGTAATGCATCTTCCGATGCTCGTATGGTAAACCCGAGGTCGAATTTGTGACCAACACGAAAAATTGAGTGGGAAAATGGTCTCGGTCGATTTTTAGAGTGACCCGATCAAAAGATAAATTTTTGATACGAAGCACAAAACAGTGTTAGTACACGACAGGGGCGCGTCGCACACCTATCGCGGACCAACAATTATATCCTTTTAAAAAAATTTGACGGGATGGAGAAAACTCGTTCAAAAACTCTTTTCTGAAAATGTATTGTTCGTGACCAATCCGCGTCACGGGCTGTGTCTTTTCGGAGTTGAAAATTTCTAGATCATTATGAGGGGCATTCCGGTCAATTTCCCACTCCTTCTAAACTCTATACACAATCTGATAAGGTTGTTTCGATGTGAAAAGGGTCTAAAATCCCCATTCTAAGTCCTATTCCAATACATTACTAAGGCCAGGGCTTGAGGGGAGAAGAGAAGAGCTTAAATTGAGAGATTCAAGAAGAGAGGCTTGACGTGCTTGGTTGATAGCGGCATTCCAGGTATGTAAGGCTAAACTAAAAACATGGGATTATTCTCTCATGTGCCCCATAGAGGGCATAGATGAGTTGATGGTTCAAGAGTCTACAACTCTACATGCATGAATTTTGATGGTGTTTCTTGAAAAATAGATTTGAAATTACATGTTTTCTATGTTGATGATCATCATACTATTTGTTTTCTTAAATTGAATATTTTCATAAGAATTTGCATAATTCTACATGACTAATTTGAAAAGCATGCATAAAGAACTTGAGGATTGAGTGTAGAGCCTTGAGGTGAGATTGTGGTTATTGATTGTGATGAGAGAATGACGATGAGTTGATAGGATTTGATTGTCTTGTGAGTCTCTATAAATGAACTCTACCGATATGTCTATTCACTTGATTCCTAATGATTGTTCTAAATCTTGAGTCATTGATGAGATTGATTAATGAGAGGGTTAAAGTCCCTATGAAATTGATTGATGAGAGGGTTAAGGTCCCTATGAGCTTGATTGATGATAGGGTTAGAGTCCCTATGAGATACCGATCATTAACGGGGTTAAAGTCCCTATGAGATTGGTTGAGAAGAAGGTTTTATGAGCATTGAGTCGGGAGGAGTATCGAGCACCGAAATAGGTAAGAGTGAGTCCCACTCGAACTCATTAACTACGTCGCCAAACATAGAAGAGGTTTTCCTCTTGAGTTTATGTCCCTAAAAGCAATAATCGGACTTGTTGAGTTTTCTGTCTCCATTTTGGATTATCCATTAGGTTTCGATTTATTTTCTACCTGGAAAGTATAGAACGGCCATGGCAACATTGGTGAGATGTTGTACAATCACTGGCTCATAATTGATAGTTGTCGGATAAGAGAAAGTCCCATAGATTTTCTACCTTGAGTATTCCGAGTCTAGATGAGATGAGAGGGGTGAGCTCCTCTGAGATGAGATGAGATGAGGTGAGATCCTTTGAGATGAGTATGAGATGATTGATTGAGGATGAGTTATTGATGGGTCACTTGTCTACTCTTATGTCTTGCATAGATAGACCTGTGACAATTTGATGGTATACGATGATTATTTGAGTTGATGTTGTTTTCATATTATTGTACTTGTTTCTGTTTCACTCAGCTATTTTATATACCAGTACATTCCAAGTACTGATGTCCACTCTGGACTGCATCATTTTATGATGCAGGGGACAAGTACTAGAGATCGTCAACAGATGCTCCGTTGAAGATCTGAGACTTTGCAGCTGATTCGGTGAGCCTCCCCTACTCCGGAGAGTCCCCTACATTTATTTCATCATGGTTTAGAGTTAGATTGAACTATTTTCTTTATTTTGATTTTGGGTAGCCATGGGTTTGTCATTGGCACCACATGAGTAGTAGTAGAGGCTTCATAAACGATGGTCGAGCGTTGATGTTGAGACTTGAGAGCTAGTTCTTTCTACTAGCCTTCATTTTTACATATTTATTTTGAGAATTTAGATGAGGTGTGCCCATTCACTTACTTATAATTTCCGCTGTTCATTAGAGTTGATTGATTGAATTATGTGATGAGGCTAAATGGTTCGCTTGGGGACTAGTAATAGTCTCTAACTGCTGGCCACACCAAGGGTACCCTCCCGAAGTGTGACAAACTTCGTATTAGAGCACAGAGTTCAAGTGTCTTAGGGAGTCTATGAAGTCGTGTCTAGTAGAGTCTTGTTTATGGGTGTGTTGTCGACCACATTTCATAAGTAGGAGGCTCTAGGACATTAGGAATTGTTACACTTTTCTTCTTACTCCAATTCATATGATACAGTTATACTCTATGAGAAATCTCTTCTAATTTGTGCTCTACGTGTGCAGAATTGATAACATGCCTCCCAGAAGAGCTGTCAGTGGAAGGGGACGTCCTGCCAAGCAAGCTGGTAATCCACCTGAGCATCAAATACCCGAGGAGCTTGTGTTCAAGTTGTCCCTATTGAGCAACCCCCTCAAGATGAGGTCTCTAATGCCGGCCACGCCAAGGGTACCCTTCTGGGGCGTGACACATTCTTCCTTACAAACAATACTGGCGCACCCTAAGGTGACTTGCTAAGCCTAATAAAACCTATCTCCAATAGGTCTTTCAATTGATCCTTCAACTCCTTTAACTCTGCTGGGGCTATATGATAAGCGGGAATAAAAATGGATTTGATATCAAGAAAGAGGTCTACACCAAAATCTATCTCCCTTTTGGGAGGGACACCGGGAAGTTTACTTGGAAAACCATCAAGAAACTCATTAACCATTGGAATCGACTCAATAGGAGCGACTCTAGACTCAATATCCCTAACCCTTACAAGATGGTATATGCAACCTTTAGAAATTAACTCTCGAGCCTTAAGACAAGAGATGAACTTGTCCTTAACCACCGAATCATGACCTACCTACTCAAGGACGGGCTCATTAGGATATTGGAATATAACCTTGTGGGTTCTACAATCAATAGAGGCATGATATGTATGTAACTAATCCATCTCAAGAATAATGTCAAAATCTACTATGTCCAAGTTCAATAAAATCACAAGGCAAGACTTTGTCCAATAGGAACACATGAAAACCCCCATAGACTCTTCTAGCAATAATGGACTCACCGCGGGGGGTAGACCAACAACTTGTGACACATATGAAATCTATTAGCAATAAAAGGAGTAATGAAAGAGAGAGCGGCATTCGAATCTAATAAAGCATATACATCAAAATTGTAGATCTTTAACATACCAGTAACAACATCGGGTGTTCATCCACCCCTTGCCTTCCTTGAAGAGCATAAAACTGGTTGTGATGTGGAGTACCCCCTTGTTGACCTCCTTGTGCATTTTGATCACCATGAGCACCATGTCCTTGGGAATGGCCATCTTTTCCCTTGTTTTGGACAATCTGCAATCTTATGGTCCATTTTGCCACACCTGAAGTAAGCACTCATATCTTTATAGCATCTATCACCATGATTTTTACCACACCTTCCACACCTAGGAATAATTTTACCACCATTACCACCTTGAGCTCTAGGGTTGGGCACCCTATCATTAGCAAACCTTTGGCCTTGCATATTGCAGAACCCTTGACCTTGGAATTTATGGCCTTGTTGAAGACAACCACCTTTAACACCTTGAAATCCACCATTATAATGAGCCCTCTTAGACTCTCCCTCCTCCTATTTCTAAGATTTTATTCTTCAAGTTGCACGGTATAAGTCATGAGTCGATACAAGTTTATATCTCCAATGAGCATGGCGGTTCGACATTCTTCATTGATCAAGTCGGACACTCCTGACGCAAACTTGTATATCCTTGCCCTAGGATTGGTGACCAAGTGAGGAGCATACTTTGAGAGGTTGTCAAATTTAAGGGAATACTCCTTAACACTCATGGAACTTTGTTTGAGGTTCATAAACTCCGTCATCTTTGCTTCCCTTAGCCCTATGGGAAAGAAATAATTGAGGAAGGCGGCCTTGAATTCTTCCTAGGAGATAGGCTCTTCATTCATTCTCTCCTTCTTTTATTGCACAAACTACAATTGAGCAAGGCCCTTTAGTTGATAGGCTGCTAGTTCCATTTTCTCCTTTGAGCTTAACCTCATAATGTCAAGAACCTTTTACACCTCACCAATGAATTCTTGAGGGTCTTCTTCAACTTTGGAGCCATGAAACTCTGGAGGATTCATTCTTGTAAAATCCCTCACTCTTGAAGCAAGGGTAGGAGCATGAGGAGCTTGAACTCCTTGGTTGGCCATGGCCCTGAACAGTTAAGTGACCACATTTCGATATGCGGCATGAGTGACCCCCTCTTCTCCTTGGGGGACTTGTAGGGCTGGAGGGGCCGGTTCACCCTCGGGAGGGGGAGCTCTTTATGCCTCTATTTTTTGAGGCATAACCTAAAATAACAAAAGATCATCCATTAGGAATAGGAAGTCTCAATTTAACCCTAAAGCACAATATAGAATATGAAGAAGTGTATCAATCATAAAATGCCTCATAGCCTCTTATTCATAGTTATGGCGAGCTTTACAACCATGAACAAGACTCTACTAGACGCGGTGTGTTGAATTTCTGAGGACCATTTATAAACCTGGTGCTCTGATACCAAGCTTGTTATGACCCAAGCCTAGGGCCTAGGCATAACATGGCGAATAGGGAACCTGAAGGGACCCAAAACAAGCCTCTCAAGCATACATGACAAATCCTTGGCAGCGGAATCATAATTAATCAACAAATACATAATTTTAGGGGAGACGGGATTTTGGACCCAAGCTATAGGGATGTTATAGGGAAGAAGATTAACATGAACACATAACAAATAATATCTAAGGGGCGGGTAAGTATGACTCATGCTATGAGGAGAA
Source organism: Solanum rostratum (assembly GCA_029948455.1). Classification (NCBI taxonomy): domain Eukaryota; kingdom Viridiplantae; phylum Streptophyta; class Magnoliopsida; order Solanales; family Solanaceae; genus Solanum; species Solanum rostratum. Next base: position 65,226,051 of record CM057045.1, on the reverse strand, counting down.
ATAGGGACTTAGGACTTCCACCTCAACAATACAACAAGCATCAATACATAGAAGGAAATAAATGACTAAGGGAAGTCTTCAATAATACATAGACATGACAAGAGTCGAGCTCATACCATACAAATCCATATCCAACAATGCCTCTAATACAAATGGAATAAGGGCCAAGACATCTCCTGGGCTCACCCTAAAAGATAAATATCCATAAATAGACAAGTCTTAATAAAACATGAAAGTAAGTAGATATTGTCCTTCGATGTGGAGGACTCACCAATAGCAATTCTTCAATCAAACCACTTAGCCACGTGGAGGAGGGGGATGAATAGGAGCTCCAGTCCCTACATGGTTAGATCATGTAAGCAAAAGTATGCGTTAGTACTTGGAATGTACAAAGTATGCAGGGTGCAATGAAACAAGAAACATAAGCCATAATTAAACAATATGCATAATCATAATTAACGAATATAGGCTCAATATGACATGAATGATAAATGCTTAGTCAAACATTCATGAAGAATCATCAAGTCACATAACATATCATACATAGATGGGAAGGGACCACAACCGACATATAAGACCAAGCGAGCTACTACTTGGAATCCCGATGTTCACTCCACATTGGACAAAGATTGGTATACTTTGCCTAGGTAAACTAAATACTTACCTTATGGGAACTCCCCTATTTCAAAAAGTGCTTCATAAACACTTTACAAGAACATCATCATTTTCGGTTAACATATGATAAGAGCCTTATGGGAACATCATCCTTTTCCATTATTAATTAACATGTGTCATACGAGAACACCATCCTTTTTGGTCAATCATGCAACAAGAGCTATATGGATCTATTAGCTAATTCACAAACCTATGGTGGCAACATAGTTAAGGGACAATGGTTATCTACTAAGGTCCTCTCGGTGCTGGGTCACGATCCCGAGGAATACTCAAATCATACTTATAGTCGTAGCATGCAAAGCCATATAATATCATAATATCATCATAGAGTAGCTCTTCAAAACCAAAGCTTCATAATATCAAAGATAGGACTTGATATCATTCATAACTTTCACAATATTCTCATCATATCTCATAGCATGCATAATAGCCCCTTCAAATTCATAACATTCATAATTTACATGTCTTGCCATAAGGCTTTCATCAACACAAGAAGCTTGGTACACAACTTAAGTTAAACAAAGTGGGTATGCATATATACTCAAAATCATGCAAAAATCAAGATTTAGGACATGAGAAGAGTAATGAAGGTCATTTTCAAATCACTCAAAGTAACCCACCATGACAAAGTAAAGCTTAGTTAGGGCTTCCTTAACCCTAATAAAGATCCATAAATTTCACATGACATTTCAATGCAATATACTGTACAAAGGTAGAATACCATAAATTACTGCATAATATCATTCTATAAAGAGTTCATAAAAATTCCATGGATTCCCTTGACTTAAACATAAATGAGGAAGAGGAATGGTTAAGCTCTGTGGAGGAAAGGTCCCCACAAATCAAAATCCACATACCTTGGTATGATTCAATGGAAGAAATCTAATTTGGAAGTGAGGAAACCGAAACCCTAGCTTGAACTCTTTTCTTGAAGGCTTTGAAGAACTTGAGGGAGTATTTGGGAATGGTGTAGACTTAGGATATTTTAGAATGAGCGAGAATGGAGTAGGTTAGGGTTGTATAAGGCTTAAAAGGACTTATTTGGGGGTTAAAACGGCGTAGCATAGGCTTAGGATATTAAGAAAAGTCGAATTTGCCTCTTCTAAAATCTATCGAACAGGACCATGAGACCCCCATTACGGGTCGTGGTTCAGTCCATGGGCCGTGAAAAGGGGTCTCATCTGGTAACTTTTTGGACCCTCAGAAACTGAATCTGAATCTCAAATCACGACACGACTTACGATCCGTCAATCAATGTACGAGCTGTGCTAGTAATGCATACTTCAAACTTCAAAAAATCATTTTTCTACCGAGTTTATCCTTCATTCCATGGGCACAAGCTACGACCTCTGGAACAACTTACGGCTCGTAGTCACCTTCGTGAAAGCCATTGCTACTTAGAAAAATTCCAGAATTTCTCTTAGGCACTTTTACACCTTCCAACATGTGGCCTTACAACTTATGACGGTACATTGGAATATAAGGCAACAATGGATCATCAAGGAAACCAAAGGAAAAAGATGTCAGGCTCAAATGATGCAATTAGTATACACTGAATTTGTGTACGAATTTGGAAGGAAAGGAATACTCGAATCTTCAAAAAGATAGAGACTATAATGGAGGATATTGCTCGAAAATAACTTGTGTTTTTTGTTAGAGCTACTGATCTAGTCAGGCTACCCTAGATAGTTATAGTTTTTAAATCCTTTTCAAGTCTATTTTGAGATAGCAGTGGGTTTGCTAGCTTTGATTTGTAATTCCATACTTTGGTGATTAATAAAATCTAATCAACCCCCCTCCCTCCAAAAAATATTGATTTTAGTAGATATAAAATATTTGGTTAGAATATTTTGAATACATATGGACTATATATAGAGAGAGAAAAATATTTGATATTCTTTTTATAATATTTTATTTCTAATTATTTAAAACTGCTATACACATAAAATAAATTTTCATATTTATAATATTTAAAAAATCTTAATAATTATATAATTAAGGCTCGAAAATAATCTTTCTAATTAATTTTTTTCTAAACATAACCCAATTCAAACCGCCATTCTCAGTTACCAAATGAAAATCCCAATATTCACATCCCTAAAATAGTAAAAGTAAAGAAGACTTTCAAGGCATGGAAACGGACAGGGTAATAATTGGTGGAGACATGAATAAAACCGTAGTGGTGGGGGAGCAAGTTTAAATGTGGGGACTCCATTTCTTCCACGACAGGAAGGAATAGAATCAGAAACCCAACAAAGCTCAGCTAAAAAGGTTACAAATTTACACATCTATTTCTGTACCATTGTACCTTTGACTGCTACTACTTTCTTTGCCCCACAACCCCTTCTCCCCAAAACAGGTTATTCTTTAGATCCTTCTTCTCTGCACCACTCTGCTTCCGCTAATTTAGCCATTTGTATCCCCTTGAGACTTCTTTTTAACAAGATCTGTCCACCTCTATAATTCATAAACCTTCTTAACACCTCTATTTCTTGCAGTTTATCAAGATTCAAGGAAATGGAAGTGGGTCAACTGCAGAGGAGCTTTGTTGAATACATGGCCTCTTTGTTTCGTGAGGTAAGTGAAAAAGGAGAATTCTTTATGTGGGGTTTTTGAAATTTTGCTTTTCTTGTTGTTCATGATCTTTGATTTAATGGATGGTTGTGTTTTGCTGATTTTTTTTCTTCTACTTGTATGTTGTTTTGACTCAAAAAGGAATTCTTGGTGACCGCTGCTGCTTTGTTATTCTTTACCTTCTGCTTTGACTTGTATTTTGCAGAACTTTTTTGTTCCTTTCCATTTGATTTTATTGTTTTTTTAAACAAAAGGGGTTCTTAGAATCAGCTTTTGGCTTTTGTTTTCGTGGTTATTCTTGATCTTGATGCTTTATAGTTGATGTATTTTACTGAATTTTGTTTCTTTGGTGGAAATGTTGTTTTGATTTAAAAGGGGTTCTTGGATGCTCAGTTTAGTCAGCTTCAGCAACTGCAAGATGATAGTAACCCTGATTTTGTAGTTGAAGTTGTGTCTCTCTTCTTTGAAGATTCAGAAAGACTTCTCAATGATCTCACCATGGCTTTGTGAGTATTGACCCCCTTTTGCCATTTTTGATCATCCATGAAGCATATTCTCTGTTTTCATTTTCATTAGTTTGAATTTGTTTTGTTTTTTTCCCAGAGATCAACCCAATGTAGACTTTAAGCAGGTGGATGCTCATGTTCATCAGCTCAAAGGTAGCAGCTCCAGGTACATTAATACCTTAAAGCTTTCTATAAATTTTTGCAATTTTTGATGAGTAGAAATGATAAAAAGGTTGATTTTTCTGAATGGTCTTTTTACTAATTACTCTTCTGATGAGATAAAAAAATTGTGAACAGTGTTGGTGCTCAGAGAGTGAAGAATTGCTGCATCCCTTTCCGCAACTTCTGCGAAGAACAGAACACTGAAGCGTAAGTTTAATTGCTTTCTGATACTTTCCGATGCACAGCTTATATCATTAGTGGTCTCTTGAGAAGTTGAAAGTTTAGATCATGTAGTAAAATTGGTTAGTAATCTTGCTTAGAATAATAATGAATTTCAATTGAGGTTGTTGAGTAGGTAATTCTGGTAAGCTGAGCCAATACAATAAGTAGAGTCATATTGGTTATTCATGCTACGGTGTCCTGTTGATTAATTTTGACCAAGCTATGTTAATCTCATGCTTTGCCTGGTGTACAGTGTGCCAACCTATTAGGTACTAGAGTCTAGAAATTGACTATGCCTGGGTGTCCAGTTTAAGGCTATGTTACAAAGACTTTCTTTGGGTGGTATACCAGTGTGTTAATCAAATGTTACGATGTGTTTAAGTTCACAAGTTTCAAAAGTCTTAGAGCCACAAATGTTATGACATGTTTAACCCTAAAAGATGCAAAAAATTTCCTTCCTTCTGAAAGTTCACGCCCAGCCAAATAGGTGCACATAAATTGAAAGGGGGGAGTAATCAATAAGAAATATTACAGGTTCATTATGAATGTCTTGTGTTATTGGGGATGCAGTTTATTTACATGTTTTGCTTCTTATCTCCTGGTTGATGGGGTCTTGTAGGTGCTTGAGATGCTTGCAACAAATAAAACAGGAGTACTTGCTTGTGAAGAACAAGCTTCAAACTTTATTTGAGGTAAGGATGATTCTTTTATCTCTTTCCTGGTTGGTTTCTTCCATTAGCAAATAGGAAGCTCTCTCCTCTTGATTACAATAAGCTAAATTTCATAGATACCTAAGTAACTCGTGTTCTTCTTGGCAACAGTTGGAGCAGCAGATTGTAGCAGCTGGAGGAGCGATTCCCATGGTGCAATAACTCAATGCCTAATGCAGGAAACAAATCTTACTGAATTCCCGTTTGCAGAGAAGAGTTTTCTTTTAGTGATTTCCTTGTGGATTACAGTATCAACTTTATCAATCGGATTCCCTAGGTGGTCTATGCTTGCTGTAAATTATTGATACAACAATGTCAAGATGTGCTGCTTTTTACCAACTGATGCTTATTGCAGATGCTTATTGCAGTTTTTAAATGAACAAAAAAAAAAAAAAAAAAACTTGCTATCTATTCTATGACATTGAGTTGTGTACCTATATTTGGCTTCTTTAGCATTCATCATACGATGGAATTCTGTTTAGAGCACACGTTGAAGACTCGATTCTTTTCTGGTTTTCAAAGAAGAAATCTGCATTTGAAAGTCCTCCATTGTTACTTGTGGACTATGATGAATTTGTGCCAAAGCATTTACCAGGTGTTTACTTAATCAATGTGTGATGTTTTCAAGGTGACCTTGACAATATTATTACCCCCAAAAAAGAAACAAAAATAGACAGGATAATTCTGGTGTTTAACATGTGATATGTTGGTAGTTCTAGAATCCCAAGAAATTACAACATTAGTGTGAGGTTTTCCTTCATTAATATGTGCAAACAGAACAGTTTGTATTTTTCCAGTAAAAATATATAGCCAAATGGGATAATCGTCAGAGGACCAAAAGAGAAAAACATAATTTCACTTTATTACAGAAAGAAAATCTGAGGATTTTGTTGCAGACAGAATCTGTTAAGAGGAACTAAAAATATATTTAGCAGTAGAGGGAATACCTTTGCTGTTCATCCAGAGGGAATATGTTTGCTGTTCAAATATGTGTATTCTTTTGTTTATTATTATTAGAATATATTGTAGCAATGGGTTTTTGTGACGAGGGTTTTCAGGAAATAGCCTCTCTACCTATGTGGTAGTGGTAAAGTCTGTGTACATCTTACCCTCCTCAGACCCCGATTTCACTGGGTATGTTGTTGTTGTTGTATTGTAGCAAAATGTACATTTACGCATCATTTGTAAACACTATATAAATGTCAAAAATCTTGAATTTGAAATCATACCATTACACTATATTTAAACTCAACATATAAGAGGGGTGCTTCAAAATAACTAACTTAAATTTTAAAAAGAAATCAAAATGCTTGGAACTTTAAGGGAAAAAACAAGTAACTATTATCAATATTGAAATTTTAAAGCAATAAATCTTAAAAACAATCAAATCTCAGGAAAAACCTAACACACTGTTCAAATTCTAGAACGAGTCCTATATTTTCGATGACGTATATAAAATTTTTTATATATTACGCAAAAGAAATTCGCTAACATCTTTAAATTGATCACTTGAAAATTTTGAGGGCATAAAAAGAAAGTAAAATTAAAATATTTCACTTTGTTCAAAATACTATTTAACATCTCTCCCATTCTCTTTCACCACACTTGAATTGGATATATCAAAAAGTTTTCCATTCTGAATTTTTGATTTGTTGTTCAATATTTGAATTTTGCTCTTCTTCTTAGGATTGATACAGCCAATTGTATTTATTTATATATATTAAATTATATTTATGATTCAAGAAAACTAATACATCTATCATCAGTTATATCTTATATCTTATGTATGTCTGTATCAAAAGAATTATATTTATGTATTAAAAAAACCTAATACAATTGTTATCCAACTGTATCTATGTATCAAATAAATAAATAAATACAATATTCAAACTTTGTATCAGTATTCTTTTATTTATGTGTCACAAAATAAATAACACCAAAAATTGACACAGATTGTATTAGGGGTGGTATAATATGTAGCTAGTATTTATGTTTTAGTTTCAAAGCTAAGATATGTATTAGTGTGGTTATGTTTTAGTTTCAAAACTAATACGTGTATAGTAAGATTTGGGAGGAAGAGGAGATTGTATATATGTGTATTTGTGTATCTTACTGTCAATTGAAGTACAAGATTTACAAGATTGTATATATAAAATATCTACAATCAAAATAAATGAAAGACAAGGTAATTTTATTGATGATTTTTTACTAAGTACAATTTTGTTGTTCTCTTAATTCTTTTCTTCTAATATGTTTTTATAATTCGAGAATTGTTAGTAGTGTATTTCTCAAATAATGGATGGTGTAGATTTCGATGAGATGTGTCTAATCTCTGGAAACGTTGGAAAGTACTTTGGCGTTTCAAGTCGATCTCTGAAAAAAATCCGTTGACCAATCTTTCAAAGAGCTATGTAGTTGATGTTGCAGCTTTTCTTAATGCTTGCACAATATCCTCAGAAAATTATGTAATACTTGTAACACTTCTATTTATAGTTGTAGGAGGGAGACAATCCAAATGTTGATGAACTGTTTTAATTTGCCTTCTTCTGATTGGTTCATTTAAGTCATTAAGCTTATCATAAATATTATATGATCAGGTTATTGAACTTTGACCAGAATTGCCATATCATTTGAACACGTGTCAAAGTCTTGTTAGTCTTGAACTTGACTAGGATGCCAAGTCACCTTGACATGTACCATGAGCTTGGGACCTCAAGATGAAATGAATCTTGAACTTGAAATTAATAAAATGGATATATCCACTTGTGAAACTCAAATTAATTATTTAATCTAAATAATTATGAATATAGTCCAATAAAAATGTGTGCGCCTACAAAAAAATCTCCTTAGTTCAAAAATTGTCGAAATTAGACTAGCTAGGCTTGATGTGCTTGAGACGATCAACCGACACATTTCTTTCTTCTTCTTTTTGTACGCGCATTCAAACTTGTGCACCATTTTAATTCCAAAAAAGTTTCGATCTCTTCATTTGCAAAAAGGTTCATTGCCAAATATAGAGCATCCATAATTTGTTGTGTATTGCATGTAGGACAACACACAATTCTTTTCACTTGCAAATTGATATTTAAGCAAAACTCCCATTTGAATCCTTTTTTTAAGTATTAGCAATTATAATATCTTTGTGTTTATCAAAAATTCCAACAAGTAGCTGCATACGACTACTTAGAACAAGTTCCTTTTTTCTTAAAAATTTTTTTATGTGTGTTTTCAGTCTTTACACTTAAATTGAGTTCACACAAATTGAAAATCAGTTGACATAACAATTCCACTTTGATTGGGTCTCCTAGGCCAGACTTAGTTAAGAACTCTTTTGGATGAGAATTCAACTCAAGTTTGGACTGTTAAGCTTATAAAAAAGAGGTGCATTGTAACCAATATTTTTTATCATTGAAATGACCCTGAATGAGACGTGAATGACACTTACACTAACTCTCCGGTGAGAGAATTAATATACCAACACAATTGATTGAATGAAACAATGCAAAATACTACCCAAGAACTAAAAGTCACTATACTAAAACTTCTAAATATAAGTCTAACATTGGGGATGCAACCCCAAAACTAAAATCGGTAATTAAATAAAAGAAGCCTGAGTCCGGAAATAAAATGGATAAAGACAATGAAAGAACCCACTACGACCCGAAATATGTTGGCTCACCCTTGTATTATGAAATCAGTGATCTCCTAACCCCTTGTTTGTATGGCTGCTACTCGTTGTATTGTATTGTTAGTTTAAATACAATCTTTGTTTTGATTGTTACTTAAATTTCATTGTATCATATTATTTAAATTCATTGTCTAGTAACGGCGAGAAGACCCATTTTATGAAATAACCGATTTGGAACTTTACTAATATCTTCTCATTTTTATTTTATTTATTATTTAATAATTCTATTTTATCATTTACTCTGTCTTTCATGATATTTACCACATACCTTATAATTTCTTGTAAGTTTATCATTCAAATTATGGATGTATGACATTATGTAACGGAGAACAATACAATTTATCCAAACGTTACATTCATTGAAACAATACAATACATTACAACATAATACAATACATTATACAATAATACATAACAACCATCCAAACAAAGTGTAACTGAGGTCTATCTATAGCCGCCTAAAGATACTCTGTACTCAATAAAAAAAAAAGAGCAAATGCAGTATCAATACACATAATGACAGTGTACTGGTAGGATCACATGGCTACTCCAATAAGCAAGATATAAACAAGCAACCAAAACACAATAAATTATACGCATACTGGAAATAATACAGTGTTCATAACTCACACTCATATAACGGTCTCAACTTATTAAAATCAATGTAGTTTCAACAATAGTCTCTCAAGGGACCAAACTCAAACAAGTTATGTGTTGAAACGTGATACCCGATCCAATAACGTACTGAAATGTGAAACTTAGACTAATAATGTGACACGCAATCTAATAATATATCAGAACGTGACACCTGATCCAATAATGTATCGAAACATGACACCTAGTCCACTAATATGTTGAAACATCACACTCGATCCACAAGCAAAATCACAACCACAACCATAATCACATCGACAATGAAAAATACACAACTGACCAAGTTCAGGTAATAGGTTCATTAAATGCAATTAGATTGTGATAAATTATCAATTAGTTTTGATTCATCCTTCCTTTTTTCACATGATAGATTATTAGTTTTAATTCATCATTCCCTTTTTTACATACATGCAAGAAGTACTATGAGATAGTTAACATGGATGTATCACATAAATGAGAATATTAAATCATCACTTACCTCGATATTCAAGCCTTGAACTCTATTAAATGAGAGCTTTCTTAGTCTATAAACAATCAAGGAATACACATAATAAAAAATAATGACCAAATTTACCCGGATTATAGCAAAATCCTGACCTTGGCCAATCCCATAATCATCTCCCCGGACTTGGACTTTTACCTACCATTGATTACATGTCTGAATCTTTCCCTATATTGATTTTTTTTCTAAAATCTAAGGTCTAGAAATTTAAATATAAGTTAGATATCGATTAACTTACATTTAGCAAGAGAATTGGTGAAAACCTGAAGAAGAATAGCCCTAGGTCATTGTTGGTCTCTCAAGAACTAAGTGAGAGAAATAAAAATGAATTTGAGAATTTCTTGAAGTTTAAACCTACGACTGTCCCGCTATGGCGGCACTGCGATAGCGGGTTGCACTAAGATAGAAACTTCATAAGTTGTGTCTCAAACCTAGATTTACAACACACTCTCAAATCATGACATTTCAAAACATACTCTCAGCGCCATGATCAATTTCGGGAGTTATACTCACCCGAATTCAGTTTTATAAAGCCGTACAAGCTCCTTATCATCTTGGCTATCTACTCGACTAATCAAACTTACAATCCAACTCCCAATCCCTTACCAGATTGTCCTAGACTTCATGTGGCTCAATTTTTATTTGAAACTAGCCTAGGCTCAAAATTTTCAATTTAATATTAGAAGTTTTCTGGCCAAATTTTCTTCCCTATTGACCTACTCGTAACGACGGGGTCAAGTCGTTACAATCATCAACTTTGCCTCTAATGGTTCTATAGTTCTCTGCACGTTCTTCTCCTCTCCGCCATGTGGTTTGCCTTTCAAGCTAGACAAACTGGTGGCGTTAGAACAAAGGATCTGATGTGGTAGTTTTCCAATTCAGTAAGGGAAGAGCTCCATATAATCTTTGGCCCATTTCTTAAACTAAGTTGTTGGCTTCTTTTCTATCTAATCTTTTACTTTCACTATTGAAGTATTGCATCAGTATAAGGAGTTTCAAGTCTGTAAAGATCAGAATTAACCATTAGTTAAAGCTTTGTGCAATTGGCACTACCATGTTGAACAAGGTTGCTGTTTTGTTGCTCATGTTTATTATGCGATATTGAATCATAAGCAGAATAATCACAAGATTGCTTCTCATGTGCTGCTTCGGTGTTATCGACAAAGATCACTCAAGAAGAACCAAAAGCTTCATGTAGTTGGCATCACTATCCATCAGTCAAGCTGAAATGTTGGCTTCAATTTATTTCATTTATTTTTTGATCGACATTAAACATGTTTAGATTTTCTTGTTTCTCTTTGTTGCAGGTTTTCTATTTAAATGGTATCAATATAAACCCAACTTGATAAGCATTGTCCAGATGAATAGGAAGGAATATATGGTGGATCTACCGTTCCGATTGAAGCTTTGGCATAATAATTCAAAATGGCATCTACATTTCCAGTCTAGGATTTGGCAAACAACCACTTGGTAGTTTACCTTGTCCCTGCATTCTGGCATTGGTCGAGACAATTCGCAGCTTTAATTTTCCGAGAGAGCAATTGGATCATCCATCCTCGCATTGTTAGTGTAGATAACTTGCAGCATCTCTTTTCATTGAAACCTTAGCAAGATTAAGCTAAGTTTTTCACGCTCTTCACTTTTCGTGCCGCACCCGTATCGACACGATATGGGTGTGGGTGTGAGTGTAGGATCTATGTCCGATTTGATCAACTGGTTTCGGGTACTTTGATCAAAATCGATGGGGAAAATTTGGACGATTTTAATGATTTCTTTAATCAATACAAAAGCTAAGGTGAAAGTAAAGAAAATGGAATACCTTTTATATAGAAATTTCTATGTCACACCTTTTTCTTTAATCCTTCTAGGATTTTCTTCAAGTTCTCCATATAATATCTCATAATTTAGGTTTTATCACTCTATTTTTAGATATTTTGATTATTTTTAGGCGAATCCCTGCACCCGTACCCATACGTGGATCCATATCCCTGAATCCTAAAAATTAGATCATGAAAGATCCGACCTAACCCGTATCGGACACCAACACCCGAGTCTGAGCAACTTAGAAATTAAGTACCTTTGGAGTAGCCTTTTTCAACCCTTGGCAAGCAAGTTGGATTCACACTTCCTTTGCATCTTTGTGAGAGAGACACTTGGAGTACCACTTTTACATCTTCGGCAAGAAAGTACATGGCTGAAGTTGTAGAGGTCCATCCCATGCCATGATTTTCTCTTTGCTACAAATTTGAACAATGCAAATTTGGTAGTTGAGAAATCTCAACAACCAAAAAGACACCATCTTTGTCAAACCAAATCTCACCTACAAACCTACCAAGATTTGAAATATTGATTTTTTATGATGCCATTGATGACATAAATAGGGGTAAAAATTTCCTATAAATATGAGAGTTTTTGCTCATTTGTAGTAACACCAAGATAGAGAGAAGAAGAAAATACATTGAGTAGTTTTCTGTGAGGTATACCATAGATTATATAAGAAAAATAGTCTCTAAAGAAAAATAGAGTGTGTGATATTCTTAGTAAGGTGAAAAATCAAAAGAGAGTACTTTTGTTTTTTGTGTGTAGAAGTCCTTTTTGAATATTGTACTCGTGCCTACACGGTATAAAATTCTTTATTATAGTGATATCAATTGCTCCTCTTAGCCCATGGTTTTTTTCCCTTATTTAAAAGGGTTACTACATAAAATTCTTGGTGTCATTATTTTTCACATTTTATTCCTATTATTTTTACCATATCTATTTTGTGTTTGTCCGTTTTTTCCAACAAACTGATATCAGAGCTTCGGTTTACAAAAATATTTTTTGGGGAAATATGGAAGCCAACACTAGTAGAAGTTTACTTTGAATGCCACTAATTATGCCATTTGGAAGGAAAAAATGGAAGATCTGTTTTATGTTAAGAACTTCTATCAACCAGTCTTTACTACTGTAAAGCCTAAAAATAAAATAGATGAAGAGTGAAATCTGTTGTATTGACAGGACTATGGATTTATTAGACAGTGGGTTGACGATAATGTGTTGAACCATATTACGGGGAAAATACATGCTCGAACCCTATGGGAGCATCTTAAAAGTTTGTATTCTCAGAAGACTAGGAACAATAAAATGGTCTTAATAAATGTTGAGTTTAAATATATTGATGGTTCTCCAATGACGGATCACCTAAATAATTTTCAGGGGATCATGAACTAGTTTTCTGTTACGGGCATTAAATTTGATGAAGAAATTCAAGGCTTGCTTCTACTTGGTTCCCTACCAGATTCTTGTGAAAAAATTAAAATGTCATTGTCAAATTCTACTCCGGATGGTGTGATCTCTATAGATTTTGAATGAAGAGATGAGAAGAAAATCTCAAGGTTCTTTTTCGTCAGATGTCCTAGTGACTGGCCCCAAGGGAAGAAACAAAAATCGTGGTTCTCAGAATGGAGAACAAAACAAGAGCAAATCTAGAGGCAAACTTAAAAATGTTGAGTGCTATCATTGTGGTATGAAAGGGCAGACAAAGAAGTTCTGCCGAAAATTAAAGAGAGAGAACAAAGAGAAAGAAGAAAATAAAGAAGATGGCAATAAAAATTTCCTAGCCACCATTGTTACCGAAGATCTTCTTACCTTTCTTGATGCGGATCTAATAAATATTTCTTGTGATGAGTCAGGTTGGGTTGTGAAAACTGGTGCCGCATCTCATGTGAGATCAAGGAAAGATTTTTTTTCTTCCTATACTCTTGGTGATTTTAGAACCTTAAGTATGGGTAATGAGACTATATCTAGGGTGGTTGGTACTGGTACAATTTGTTTGGAAACTAGTGGTGGAACTAAACTAGTTTTAAACAATGTCAAACATGTACCTGATGTTCGTCTGCACCTAATTTATGTTGGTGTATTAGATGATGAGGGATATGTTAGTACCAATAGTGGAGGAAAATGGAAACTCATTAAGGGTTCCTTGGTTGTGGCTCGTGGTGACAAACGTCGTGGTCTATATTGGATTATGGCTTCTACTTGTGCCAATATGGTGAATACAGTTGAGAGCGATAACTCTTCAACGTTATGGAACAAGAGACTTAGCCACATCAGTCATGAGAAAACACTTAATGCTTTGTCCAAAAAGAAATTATTATCAGATTTCAAAAGTGCTAAATTAGAAAAGAGCGAGCACTGCTTGGATGGAAAGCAAAATAGAGTTTTCTTCAAGTCTAACCCTCCTTCAAGAAAGACAGAGTTGCTTGAGTTGGTGCACTCTGATTTATGTGGTCCAATGAAGACAAATACTTTGGGTGGTGCACTCTACTTTGCCACTTTCATTGATGATTGCTAGAGAAAACTTTGGGTCTATGTCTTGAAGACTAAAGACCAAGTATTAGGTGTCTTTAAGCAGCTTCAGTTGAGAGAGAAACTGGAAAGAAACTGAAATGTATTTGTACTAATATCGGTGGTGAATATTGTGGACCGTTTGACGAATATTGCAAATATCAAGGTATTAGACACTAGAAGACTCCTCAGCTTAACGGTTTGGCAGAGAGGATGAACAGGACCTTGATGGAAAGAGTAAGGTGTTTGCTTTCTAAAGCAAAGCTGCCAAACTCCTTTTGGAGAGAGGCTTTATTGACCGCTGCACATGTGATTAATCTATCTCCTACTGTGGCTTTGCAAAGTGTGTTCCAAACAAAGTTTGGTATGACAAGGAGGTTTCCAATGACCATTTGAAGGTGTTTGGTTGCAAAGCATTTGTACATATGCCAAAAGATGATAGATCAAAGTTAGATGCCAAGATAAGGCATTGCATCTTCGTCGGATATGGCCTTGATGAATTTAGTTACAGGCTATATGATCCAATTGAAAAGAAGCTTGTGATAAGCCATGATATCGTCTTCATAGAGAACCAAACAATTGAAGACATTGAGAAAGCGGAATCCTCCAGCTCTGATAGTGTAGTTCATCTTGATCAAGTCCCTCATGCAAGTGTGCATGTTGATGGGCTCGATGATTATGACGATGCCCAGGATCATGTTCAGGATCAACATGTTGATGTTGATAATAATAATGTTATTAATGATCCCTCTGCTCATGAAGTTGTGGAGGAATCAAATATTGCTCTCATGAGGTCCACAAGACAATGTGTTCCCTAGTCTCGTCATCCACCAAATAAGTATGCGCTACTCACTAACGGGGAGAACCTAAATGTTATAAGCTATGGAAGATAAGCACAAGGATCAATGGATGGAAGCCATGCAAGATGAGATGAAATCTTTGTAGAACCATATTTATGAGTTGGTAAAATCACCTAAGGGCATGGGAGCTTTGAAGAATAAGTGGGTATTCAAAGTTAAAATTGAATAACATGGCCAGAAGCCCAGATACAAAGCTAGATTGGTTGCTAAGGGATTCGGTCAAAGAAAGGGTATTGACTTTGGCAAAATATTTTCACCTATCGTGAAAATATTCTCCATTCGTACAGTTCTTGGTCTGGCTTCTAGTCTAACTTTAGAGATTGAGCAGATGGATGTGAAGACGGCTTTTTTTCATGGTGACCTAGAGGAGGAGATTTATATCGAACAACCTGAGGGCTTCAAGGTAAATGGTAAAGAAAATTTTGTGTGCAAACTCAAAAAGAGTCTTTATGGCCTAAAGCAAGCTCCTACACAGTGGTACAAGAAGTTTGAATCTTTTATGGGGAAGCAAGGCTACAATTAGACTTCCTCAGACCATTTCGTATTTGCAGAAAAATTTTCTGATGATGATTTTATCATCCTATTGCATATGTGGATGATATGTTGATTGTGGGCAAGGATACTTCCAAAACTGATGAGCTGAAGAATGAGTTGTGTAAGTCTTTTTCTATGAAAGACTTAGGCCATGCCAAACAAATTTTGTGCATGAGGATCACTCATCTCAGAGACAAAAGGAAGATCTATCTATCACAAAAGAAGTACATTGAACGTGTACTGGAGCGCTTCAATATGAAGAATACTAAGCCTGTTAGCACACCTTTTGCCAGTCATATGAAGTTGAGCAAAAAGATGTGTCCTAAAACTAGAGAGGAAAAAGAGAATATGGCCAAAATTCCATATTCCTTTGTCGTTGGAAGTCTGATATATGCAATGGTATACACTAGACCAGATATTGCTCATGCATTTGGTGTTGTCAGTAGATTTCTCTATAATCGTAGAAAAGAGCATTAGAAAGCTGTAAAGTGGATAATTAATTATCTGAGAGGAAGCTCAGATTTATGCTTGTATTTTGGAGGCTCTAGTCCAATCTTGAAGGGTTACACAGATGTTGATATAGCGGGTGACCTTGATAACAGAAAATCCACTACTAGATATTTGTTTACTTTTTTAGGGGGTGCCATATCATAGTAGTCAAAGTTGCAGAAGTGCGTTGTACTATAGACAACTAAAAGCTGAGTATATTGCGGCTACTGAAGCCAGCAAAGAGATGATATGGCTTAAAAAATTCCTTCAAGATCTTGGGCTGCAACAAATGGAGTATGTCGTCTATTGTGATAGTCACGGTGTGATAGACTTGAGCAAGAACTCGATGTACCATGCAAGGACGAAACACATTGATGGGGGATATCACTGGATTTGAGAAAAGATAGAGGACAAATTTATGCAGGTTAAAAAGATCTCTACAAATGAGAATCCTGCAAATATGCTGACCAAGGTTGTGACAAGGGACAAGTTTGAATTATGCAAAGAACTTGTCGGCATGATCTCTCTTTGAGAAGAGAGAAATACCTCTTTTTATGTGCATGGGACTGGGGGGGGGGGTATTTGTAGAGGTCCATCCCATGCCATGATCTCTTTTCTACAAATTTGAAAAATGCAAATTTGGTAGTTGAAAAATCTCAACAACCAAAAAGACACCATCTTTGTCAAACCAAATCTCACCTACAAACCTACCAAGATTTGATATATTGGTTTGTTATGATGTCATTGATGACATAAATAGGGGTAAAAATTTCCTATAAATATGGGAGTTTTTGCTCATTTTTAGTAACAACAAGATAGAGAGAAGAAGAAAGTACATTGAGTAGTTTTCTATGAGGTATATCATAATTATATAAGAAAAATAATCTGTGAAGAAAAATTGAGTGTGAGGGATATTTTTAGTAAGGTGAAAAATCAAAAGAGAGTACTTCTTTTGTGTGTGTAGAAGTCCTTTTTGAATATTGTACTCGTGCCTACACGGTGTAAAATTTCTTGCTATAGTGATATCAATTGCTCCTCTTGGCCCGTGTTTTTCTCCTTATTTAAAAGGGTTTCCACGTAAAATTCTTGATGTCATTATTTTTCCCATTTTGTTCCTATTATTTTTACCATATCTATTTTGTGTATGTCCATTTTTTCACAACACAAGTATGGAGAGAGAAACACTTAATGAAGCCCCTCATATCTCGTGGAGCTAGTTTGCAGATATTCTCATGCTTCAAGGTTTTGTGTGGAATAATATCTTCCTTTCAATTCGAATAATTTTAAAGAAATCTTTTGATGGCTTGATGGAAAAAGTATGTCTCGTCCTTCACATACTTTATGATTTCCAATTCTGTGCACCTTTCTGAGAATGTCCATTTCCTTATTTAGGAGTAACCAAATAACGAGTCGCTTCATCTCATAGAAATGGGACTCAATATCCTACAACATATCAAAATTTCAGGTGAAAACTCCCTCCGAATTGATCAAAATCAATTTCTAAAGGTGATTTCTAAATCTGATATGTCTGCGGCTTTGCACAACTTTGATAGAAAATGACTCGGAGTAGGAGTGCAAAATCATGACATTCTCGTTCCTTCAAAAAGAAAGCTCAAAGAAATACTATACTTGAGCCAAGTTCCTTATGAATTTAGTACAGAGATTTCATCAAGTCAGCCCACAATGTTGGAAATTTGGGAGAGTAAGATAACACAAATATTACTCAAAACTTATAGGTAGAAGAGAAGTGGAGGAAAGATGATTTTCTATTCAACTTTGGCTTCTTTTTTTTCCTAAAATGGTTAGATTACATGACTATTTATAGGTGAATTCATCCATTTATCTAGCCTAGCACACATGTATCATAATAATTACATCATATCCTCCAAGTTCATGAATACACCTTACTAGACTTAGTCTAGACTTTTTCACCATCATGCATCTCCTAATACATTAATCTACTAGTTCACGAACTAAAATAAGTATGATGTGAACACACTAAATAATGTGAACAAGTTTATTTTTCCAACATCCCCCCTAAAACTTGATTCACTATTCCAAGAGTCATCCGCAGCTTCTGAAAATTATCGGTCTTCAATGGTTTGGTAAAAATATCTGCAACTTGATCTTGAGATTTCATAAACTCAAGCTCTACCTCTTTTTTTGATATAGAATCTCTAATGAAGTGAAATTTAGTATAAATATGTTTACTCCTTTCATGAAACACTGGGTTCTTGGCCAATGTAATGGCTGATTTGTTATCAATTTAAATCTTAGTTGCATCTTCTTGTGATTGGTAATGTTCTTTCAACAAGCTCCTTAGCCAAATTGCATGACAAATTGACAAAGTCACCGTTGGTTGTTTCTTGGAATTCCATCTAAATGCAAAATTCCCAAAGAAGAAAACAAACTCAGAAGTACTTTTTCGATCATCAACATCACCAACCCAATCACCATCACAATAGACAACAAGCTTGAAGTCCTTGAAAGATGAATAAAAAATTCCATAATCAAGTGTACCTCTGATGTACTAGAGTATTCTTTTGGCTTCTTTTAGATGGGAAGTTGTTGGATTTTCCATAAAACGACTAACAAGTCCAACACCAAAAAAATAGTAGGTCTCATACAAGTTTAATACCTTAGGCTTCCAACCAGACTCTTGAAATATGTGGAATTGATGTTTTCTCCATCTTCATGCTTGGACAGTTTAATTCCACAATCCACGGGGGGTGCTAACAAGCTTGCAATTCTCCATCTCAAATTTCTTGAGAATCTCCTTTGCATATTCTCCTTGAGAAATAAATATGCTATCATTCTTCTGCTCCACTTTAATGCTAAGATAGTATGACATTAGGCCAATATCCGTCATCTCAAATTCTCTTGCCATTGACTTCTTGAAATCTTCAAACATCTTTGGATTATTTCCTCCTTCAACCTTATAGCCCAAAGGTTGATCAATGTATACTTTTTCCTCCAAAATCCCATTCAAGAAAGCCGACTTCACATCCATTTGATGGATTTTTTACTGATTCTTTTTCTTATAGCCATCTGCTTTTGCTTTATACCTCTCTATTTCATCTTTGAAATTTTTCTTTAGCTTGTAAATCCATTTTTCTCCAATAGTGCTTTTTCCTTTTAGAAGTTTTGCCAACTCCCAAGTATCATTCTTCTTGATTTCCTTGATTTCTTCATCCATTAAACTCTCCATTTTTTATTACCAACAACATCTTGATAACTTAAAGGCTCGCTCTCACTTTTTTCATCAAGCTTAGATCTCTTCTCATACAGCACATGTACATAAGTAATGCTTCTAAATACTCGCAAGTGAGCAAATTTTGATTTGAAACCACTCCAAACCTCTTGAGGTGTTTTTCCACGAACACTCTTGGTGTGATGTCGATTTGACAAGTACACTGCACAAGCAACTACTTCAGCCCAAAATTCCTTAGGCATATTTTTTCTCTTCAACATACTTCTTTCCATGTTGAGAATAGATCGATTCTTCCTCTCCACCACACCATTTTGTTGAGGTGATCTTGGAAAAAAATGACGTATTTCATTTTTATCACAAAAATCCTTGAACTCATTTGAAGTGAATTCTCCACCATTATCGGACCGAAGTGACTTTATTTGATAGCTACTTTGCTTCTCCATCATGCTCTTAAAAATCTTGAAGTTTTCAAACACCTCAGATTTTTCCTTCAAAAAGTACACCCAAGTTTTTCGAGAATAATCATCAATAAAGAGAAGAAAATAATTACTTTTACCAAGTAAGGCTGGCTTGATAGGTCCACACACATCCATATGAATCAATTCTAAAGGATACCGTGCACTTTTCAATGACTCTTTGGGAAAACTTTTCCTTGATTGCTTTCCAAAAAGACATCTTTTGCAAAGTTGATTAGGAGGGTTAATGATTGGCAATCATTTCACGATATTTTATTTTTTATCAATCTTATACTATCAAAGTTCAAATGGCCAAATCTCATGTGCCAAAGCCAAGATGAATTTTTGACACATGAAAATAAGCACCTTGGTACATCACTTTGAAGATTTAACACAAACATTTTATTTTTAACCATGAGAACTTTAGCTAATAATCTTCCATTTTCATCTTGCATTGTCAACATTTTATCTTTCAAATGAATGTCATAATTTTACTTCAAAAGCTATCCCAAACTCAGGATATTACTTTTCATATCTGGTATATACATGACATTAGAGATAAATTGATGACTTCCATCTTTCAAACGAATTAAAATCGTACCTTTTCCTTTGATGAACTTTTGAAGAGTCTCCAAGAGTGATGTTGCCACCATTAAATTCTTCAATCTCAGCAAATAAATGCTTCTTCCTGCAAATATGACTATTAGCACCGAAATCAAGGTACTAATTTTTTTTTAACACTTTCTTCTTCTTTACATGCCATAGGTAAAGTGCCATCTTCATCTTTATTTTTTCTCTCCACAAAATTATTTATCTCCTCTAAATTATTTTTGCATTCCCATGAAAAATGACCATACTTATGACAAGTATAACACTCAATATTTGATTTATCATACCTTCCTTGATTTAACCTCCATCCTCTACCTCTTTCGCGACCTCTTTCTTGGTTGAGTCCTGACTTCTTTTTTCTTTGTTGGAGGTTGAGTACCACCTCTTCCTCCTTTACCACAACTTCTTCCATGCCCATGACCTCTTTGTTGTGAGCCACATCCTTCATCTTTCTCCTTCAAAGAAACTTTTGCTTGCAAAGCTTGTTCAACCGACTCTTGTTTTGGTTTTTTCAAATTTTCTTCACGTGCTTGCAAAGAACTCGTGAGTTCTTATATGATCATGGTATCAAAGTCCTTGGACCCTTCAATAGCAATGACAATATAATTAAATTTTGAATCTAGGGATCATAATATTTTTGCAGCAACCCTATCATCCTTCAAGGCTTCACCATATCTGCTCATTTGATTGACAATTGCTAGCACCCTTGATATATAATTCGAAATTGATTCGGATTCCTTCATTAGCAGTATTTAAATTCTCCTCTTAAGGTCTGGAGACGAACCTTTTTCACCTTATCCAAACCTTTAAAGGAGGTTTGAAGAATATCCCATGCTTGCTTGGAATTAATTGCATTTGCAACTTTCTCGAACATCTTTTCATCCAAACTTTGATGGATGAGTGTGAGTGCCTTTTGGTCTTTCTTTTTTGTGCCAGCGCATCACCTTCTTCATCGACACCACTCTCCATAATTTCCGATACATCATAGGCTCCTAGCAAAGCCTTCATTCAGATGCACCAACTTCCATAATTTTCTTTGGTGAGCATCAGAACTTGAAAAGGAATTCCATTAGAGTTACTCATTTTCTCTCTACGTTTTGTTGTCTCTCAATCACACCGGCTCTGATACCAAATGTTGAAAATTTGGGAGAGCAAGATAACATAAATATTACTCAAAACCTATAAGTAGAAGAAAGGTGGAGGAAAGATGATTTTCTATTCAACTTTGGATCCCCCCCCCCAAAATGGCTAGATTACATGACTATTTATAGGTGAATTCATCCATGTATCTAGCCTAGCATACATGTATCATGATTAATACTTGACATTCTCTAAATTCATGAATACACCTCACTACACTTAATTAATCTAGACTTTTCCACCAATTCATGCATTTCCTAATACATTAATCTACTAATTCATGAAATAAAATAAATATGATGTGAACACACTAAATAATGTGAATAAGTTTATTTTTTCAACACACAATTCTGCTTTGCTTAGCTCTTTAGTTTTGCACGTCTCTGGTAGAAAATTCATAACTAGGACTAGGAGCAACGAAATCATGAGCTTCTCGTTCCATTGCGAAAAACAACTCAAAGAATGAAGGTTCATATAAAAATCACAACCAAAGGCTTTATGACTTGGTACATATATTGCTTTGAAATCAACCTCTAAATCTATTTTGCTACGCCGTTCAGTTTCGCGCGTCTGTGGTAGAGAATTCAACCTCTAAATCTATTTTGCTACGCCGTTCAGTTTCGCGTGTCTGTGGTAGAGAATTCATAACTCAGAGTAGGAGTGTCAAAATTATGAGAATCTTATTCCATTGGAAATACAACTCAAAGAACAACGATACCTATAAAAATCATAACTAAATTCTTTATGGACTACTACAGATATTGCTTTAAAGTCAACCCATAGTTCTCCCTTGCTCAACTCTTTAGTTTTGTGCATCTCTGATAGAAAATTCATATCTCAAGCTAGGAGTATCCAAATCATGAACTATTTGTGGTTATGGAAAGAACACTTTCGAAGCTAGAACATATGTAAAATTTATGAGTTATGCATCTGGAAAGGATACTTTCGAAGCTAAAACATATTTAAAATTTATCCTAAGTCATATTGTATTTGCACAAGTTTCTTTTTATGAGGTTGATAATATCTCAGTCTTGCATTTAGCTATCATGCCAGATCTTATTTTTTTTCCTTCTTGATTTCTTTTATAAGATTGACATGGAGCTCAAAGAGGCTCGATATCAGACCATAAGGACATACAAGATGTGGATGCATTAAAATTTTGAGCTATGTACAACAAGCAACACTTTCATGTGAAGGAACAATTTGTTGTAGTTGATCATGTCGTGAATCTACTCCTTTCCCAAGAATCACAAATACTTGATTTTTATGTTTTCTCGAAGCTCATCACAGACAATTACGAAGGTGATTGGAGATTCTCTTTTATCTCAAGGAAGACGACTTCTCTTGTAGAACCTTTTACCAATATTTGCAAAAAATCAGACGGGGCACTCAAGATAAATCGGCAATAAGACTTATCTTCCCATCATTTTTGTGATGATGTTTAGTTATCTTTATTTCACCCTTTTTGCATTGATGTATCAAACTCTTGAAATATTTGATCAATAAAGTTCCTTTAGTTTTCTTTTTACTTCCGCGCAAATTTTTTTCTTCTTTCAACTATGTGTGCCTCTATATTCAAAAAATAAGATGAACACATAAACCCATGATTTTTTTAGGGGTCATACATAGTTTAGACTCATGAAGCCCAAGAGTTGCATGCAGTTTATGCTCATGTGTTAAGAAGTGCAACAACTTGCACTTTAAGCTCAAATTTGAGGAGTTTTACAACATGAACGCTTTTCTCCAATTCGACAAGCTTCATGACCTACAAATTATGCTCGTATTATGAAAATTTAGCACAAATTTGATAAGATTGACGACATGTAATTTAGACTACTGTCTCAAGAAGTATTTCAACTTGCAGTTTAGGTTCATAATGAAGGATCATTTCAACTTAGTCTGAATTTGATGAGCTTGATGACATGAGATTTGAACTATCAAGGAGGAATATTTCAACTTGTCAACTTAGCCCGAATTTTATGAGCTTGATGGCATACAGTTTAAACTTGTGTGTCAAGGAGCATTTCAACTTGTAGTTTAGACTCATGCATCAAGAATCATTCTAACTTACAATTTAGGTTCATATGTCAAGGAGCATTATAACCTGTAGCTTAGGCTCATGCGTTAAGGAGCATTTTAATTTGCAGTTTAGGCTCATGTGTCAAGGAGTAATTTTACTTGCAGTTTAGGCTTGAGCGCCAAGGAGCATTTTAACTTGCAGTTTAGGCTCATGTGTTAAGGAGCATTTTAATTTGCAGTTTAGGCTCATGTGTCAAGGAGTATTTTTACTTGCAGTTTAGGCTTGAGCGCCAAGGAGCATTTTAACTTGCAGTTTAGATTCGTACGCCAAGGAGCATTGTAGCTTGTAATTTCGGGTCATGCATTGAGAAGCATTTTGTGGAAGAATTATGTCGAACTAATGGGTCCTTTTAACTCTTTGTAATATTATTGTATTCTAATTTGGCATTAGATTTCATGTTTTTGCATATTTGAGGCTGATTTGCACTTGATCTTGTGTTGACTATTGGAAGTCACGGTTTAGACTTCTCTTGATGTTTTTTTCTATTGCAAGCAATCAAAATCCAAGTGTCACAATTTTTGTTATTGGAAAGGTCATGTACTTTAGACATGATTGTGGTTTTCTTCAAGGCAAGAACTTTAACTGGTTCAAAGATTTCAAATAATAGCATGATGATTCCTTCATCAATTTTTGGTGATGCCACCATGGCGCACAAGTCATAGAGCTTCTGAAATTGAACCCTTTCTATGATCAAGTTTGTTATTGACGTGGTTTACATCAGCTACCTCACCATTATCAATGATGATCTTTCCTCTCGCACTAAGGTCATGATTTTTTTCTTCTCAATGAAGCATTTTGTGATATAATGACCGATGATGCTGTGAAATTTATAATACTTAGGATCATCGACTTTGTTGTATTCCTCAGGACTCTTTGACTCATGGAGCAAATTGACTTCATTAATTAGAATCTCATCAAGAATTGTAGGAATATCAGAGTCAGGAAAGGGATACACCTTTGTTTATAACCCCTTCAAGTTTCCTATTTATTGATTTACACCTTTCTTTTTCAACTTTTGCCTTGTGGAGGCCTTTGTAAAATTCATAACTACCGCCACAGATTTCATAGTTTGGTATTCTGATGACTTTTAAAACTTTGTAGCTTTCATCCTTGAATCAGAGACTGGTGATGTCTTTCCATAGCTTGCAATGCTTAACTCTATATATGTTGTAGCTAATTCTTCAAAAGTTTGAGGCTCAATCCATTGGAGGATATACACCGGGCCCCAATTGGATATAAGTTTCAACTGTGAAAGTTCCAGAAAGTTGTTCTTTGTAATCTAAGTTCAACATTCTCCGATGAGTGATGTAATTCACTACAAGCTCATCATTACTCTATTTTATGTTTGTCGACTCCATCATACTCACTGTACGACAAGTTCTATAAAAACAATGAGGGATTGACTTTCAAGTTTCTCCAATAATCAATTGACTTAGGCTGCAACTCCATGCACCAATTAAAGACCTTTTTTTTAAGGAACGAACAAACTGCTTGACAAGAAGATCACCGTGTGTACTAGCATACTACAAGTCTTGATGAAATGTACAATGTGTTGTCTTGAATTTTTCTTTCCATTAAATTGTTGCAAATTTGGTGGTTGATATCCAATTGGCATCAGTAATGTTACACCAGTAAAATTACCAAAATACCCCTAGACGAGGGATTATCCCCATAACACATCATCCAAAACTTCTTTTGGAAAATCCGAGGGCGGAATCATGATTAGTGCAAAAACATTAAGTAGGAAGTGGTCCCGATCGAATTTTAGATCAATTGAAGCAAGAAATGATTTTTCAGGACAAAGATGCAATTTCTAGAAAAGTGCAAGAAACCTCCGCGTTGTGGACCTATCGCATATTTGCACTTAATTTTGGTTCTATTATTTTCTAGGGGGTTAGAAATTCGAGAGGAAAATTTTCATAAAAAATGAACTAGGAGGGGCCAGGTCCACGACGTGGACCAGATCCACCGTAGTTCAAAATTTTCAATTTTTTGAGAGGCATTCCAGACTTTTTTCTATCCCTCCTAAACTTAACCCACGACTAATATAGGTCATTTTTCATTTAAAAAGGGTTCCTAAATCCATCCATAAGTCCTTAATACGTCCTAACTAAGAAACTAGGACTCAGAAGAGGAGAAGAGAGCTAGAGATTCAAGTGATTGGAGTATTAACTCTTGGGAATTGATTGTCTAACTTCATCCCAAGTATGTAAGGCTAAACTAAAGCATGAAATTGTTCTTTCAATTGCCCCTATTAATGGTAATTGAAAGATTGTGAAAGTATTGAGTCTTCATGAATGTTTCTTTAAAGTTTTCTTGTAAACTATATATTTTATATATTTTTATATGCTTGATGATCATCATGAACTTGATTTACTTAGAAAATATTTTCGCATAAGTTATTTCATAAACTATAGATATTATTTAAAAAAAATTGCATGAATAAACCTAGGGATCGAGTCTAGAGCCTTGACAGTTTGATTGTGATTGGGATTGTGACTGAGCATGATGATGTTGATAGAACTTGATGGTCCTATAAGTCCTCATAAATTGAAATAAAATAATCGGTCTAAATTGATATTCCTCTTAACAATTGTCTAAATCCCTCTTAAAAGATGTGATTGGGAACTGATTGGATAGTTGATAGGTCAAAGACTTGATTGTGATTGACTGATAAGAGTCCTTATGAGACTCATTGGTTGAGATTGATTATTTTATAAGCATTGAATCTTGGGAGGAGTATTGAGCATTGAATTGAGTAAAAGCAAGTCCAACTTGTACTCAATAACTATTGCCAACATAGGATGATTGATAAGGGTCATACCTCTGAAGTCCTTAAGGAGTGTTTGATTGATTATAGAGCATCCCTTACCCTGGCAAAGTACAAAACGGGTAGGCAATGACATCATTTCGTTGTATCATCACCAACTCATAAGTGATGGTTGTCGGTTAGAGAAACTCCCAATTAAGTATTGATAGTACTCAGACTGGACTGGATTGGATTGTACATAAACATATTAATTGAGTTCCTTATTTTCTTTATTTGAGTTGATAGTATTCTACCTTGATGCCTGTTTTATTCTGTCATTTTATGTGCTCCTAAACTTCAAGTATTGACGTCTATTTAGGCCTACATACTTTCATGATGAAGAGACAAGTACTAGAGGTCATCCACAGATGCACCATTGACCATCCATTTGTATTTAGTCGATTGGTACTCCCCCTTTTTCGAAGGATACCACATTTCTTTTCTAGCTTTGAGTTTAGCCCTTTTTACTTTGATTTGACGTTGCCATGGATATGTTATTGGCACCACTTAAGCAAATGGATAGAGGCTTCATAAACTAGATTGTCGAGTTGTGATTGGATATTGTTGTTGGCTAGTTTCTTTCATGCTAGTTCTATTAAGTTGATTTGATAGATTGGTTGGCCTTTAGCCCTTGATTTTTGAGTGGCTTATTATTCCACTTGAGTTGATCTTGATTGTTGATGTCTTTTGCTGTTAGATTGTGAATGAATAAATGTGATGAGGCCAGCTGGTTCTCTTGGGAGCTAGCAATAGTCTCTAGGCGTCAGCCACACCAAGGGTACCCTCCCTAGGCATGAGAAACTTGGTATCAGAGCACAGAGTTCAAGAGTCCTAGGGAGTCTATGAAGTCGTGTCAAGTAGAGTCTTGTTTATGGGTGTGTTATGCACCACACTTTATAAGCAGGAGGCTATACGACATTAGGAATTGTTATACTTCTTTTAGTATTATGAGTTCATGTGATAGAGTTTAACTCTATTAAAGTATTTGTTTGATTCGTGCATTATGCATTTGTAGATCATGCCTCCTAAGCATACTGCCATCCAAAGAGATGCTTCAGCCTCCAACACTGAGAATCATCTACTAGAAGTTCATACTCAGACAGGAACGAGAGGATGGGGTCGACCTACTAGAGCTATTGAAGCTCCACATGTGCTTACTACTCAGACAAATCCCACTTCAGAGGTAGAATTCAAGGGAGTCATTACAATGCTTACCCATCTAGTGGCCTCCTAGAGTGGTAACCGAGGTGTGCAGACTCTTAGTTCCAGTTCCTAAGAGCCCACTATTGCAACCATACTTAGGTATTTCTTGAGGATGAACCCACCAGTCTTCATAGGGTCTAAGGTTGAGGAAGACTCCTAGGACTTCATTGATGAGATGTGGAAGGAGGTTCCGAAGGCTATGCATGCGACTGAGATTGAGGGAGTTGAACTTCCCTCTTATCAGCGTAAGGATTTGGCGAACATTTAGTATAACCAATGGGAAAAGGGTCAAGGAGAGAACGTTGATCTTGTCGAGTAGAGTGAGTTTGAGAATGCCTTCCTTGATCACTTCTTTCCATAAGAGTTGAGGGAGGTGAAGATTGAAGAGTTCATAAACTTGAACTAGGAGGTGTTGACGGTCAAAGAGTATAACCTCAAGTTTATTCAGCTATCAAGACATGTTATAGAGATGGTCCAAGACATGAGGATAAGAATGAGGATGATCATATCTAGCTTAGGAAAACATGTAAAGAAGGAGTGCAAAGCAACATTGTTAATTCCGGGCATGGACATCTCTAGGCTTATGTCTATGCACACCAACTTGAGGAGGATAAGAAGAGGGATAGGGAGGAGCATTTGAGCAAGAAGGCTAATTTAGCACGGCTTGAGCCTAGCCAGCATAAGCCAAATAAGGGAGATAAGTCCTACTTTCAGAAGAAGTCTTCTAGTTATTCACCGACCACAGTGAGTGCACCAGCCCTACATAACATGCATGATTAAAAGTCCCAGGGTCAATAGAACATTAGAGCACAAGGTTCTCAATCTCAGGCCAGTATGATCTTTGGTTTGAAGGGGAAGCCACCTTGCAAAACGTGTGGCAAGATGCATTTGGGAGAGTGTAGAAAGGGAAGGAAAGGTTGCTACAAGTGTGGGTAGATGGGTCACTTTCAAAATAAATGTCGGACACAGGGCCATAAGGCCCAGTCTTCTGATACTATACCATTAGCGAGGGATAATCAGAGAGGTGTCACTACTAATGCAAGAATTGGAACAAACCATCAATATGTGATGGGTAATCAATAGGATCAGGATTTTGCACTGAATGTTGTCACTAGTATGCTTTGAATCTTTACCTTTGATTATTATGCACTGCTTGATCCAAGTACCACTCTATCTTCATAACTCCCCATGTGGCTAGTAGATTTAAGATTCTTCCTGAGAGTTTGCTTGAACTATTTGTTGTTTCCACTCCTATTGGTCAGCTTATTCTAGCTAAAAGAATCTATAGAGATTGTGTAGTATCCATTCATCATAGAGATACTTTGGCTGACTTGATAGAGTTGGAGATGATTGACTTTGATGTGATTTTTGGCATGGATTGGTTTCATGCCTGCTATGCCTCCATTGGAGGTAGGACCCGAACTATTTAATCCTAATTTCTGAATAAACCAATCCTAGAGTGGAAGGAAGTTCTGTTGCACCTAAGAGTAAGTTTATTTCCTACTTTAAGGCTAGAAAGATGAATTCTAAAGGATTATCACCTCGTGTGAGTTAAGACTGAAATGTAGAGTCTCCACCCCTTGAGTCAGTTTCGATTGTAAAAGAGTTTTTGAAGTGTTTTATGAGGATCTTCCTGGAGTCCCTCCTAAGAGGGAGATTCACTTTGGGATAGATATTCTTCTCGATACTTAGCCTATTTTCATTCTACCTTATAGAATGTCCCCTGCTAAGTTGAAAGAATTGACAAAATAATTGAAAGATTTGTTAGATAAGGGCTTCATTATGCCAAGTGTTTCTCTTTGGGGTGCTCTTGTTCTATTTCTGTAAAAGAAAGATGGATCTCTTAGAATGTGCATTGATTATAGGCAACTAAACAAGGCCACCATAAAGAATGTGTATCTTCTCCCCAAGATAGATGATTTATTTGACAAATTTCGGGGTGGCTTTTGTTTTTCAATGGTAGACCTCAGATCGGGTTACCATCAGTTGAAAGTGAGAGAATCTGACATTTCAAAGATGGCTTTTTGAACTCGATATGGTCATTTCAAGTTTTTGGTTATGTCCTTTGGGTTACCAAATGGACCTGCAGTCTTCATGGACTTGATGAATAAAGAATTCAAACAATACCTTGATATGTTCGTGATTGTGTTTATCAATGATATTTTGGTCTAATCTAGAGATGAAGAGGAACAATCCAATCACCTCAGAATTGTTCTTTAGACTCTTAAGGAGAATGAGTTTTATGCAAAAAAATTTAAAGTGTGAGTTTTGGGTCAAGTTTGTGGCTTTTCTAGGCCAATTGTCTTGGGCAATGGTATTCGGGTGAACACTCAAAAGATTGAGGTAGTTAAAAACTGGCCTAGACCAACATATCCAACTAACTTAAGAAGCTTTTTAGGGTTGGCAGACTATTACCACATATTTGTTGAAGGATTTTCTTCCATATCCCTCACCATTGACTAGACTTAGGAGAAGGTCAAGTTTCAATGGTTCGATGAATGTGAAAAGAGATTCCAAGAGTTGAAAACCAGGCTGGCTACTACCCTAGTATTGATCTTGCCTGAAGGGACTGATGGATTTGTAATTTATTGTGATGCCTCAAGTGTAGGGTTGGGATGTGTATTAATGTAGAAGGGTAAAGTTGTCGCTTATGCTTCAAGATAGCTTAAGGTTTATGAGAGGAACTATCCAACCCATGATCTTGAGTTGGTAGTTGTAGTATTTGCTCTGAAAATTTGGGAAAACTGCTTGTACGGAATGCATGTGGATATGTTCATAGACCACAAGAGCCTACAATATGTATTCAGCCAAACATAGCTCAACTTGAGACAGAGGAGGTAGCTAAAGTTTCTGAAGGATTATGATATGAGCATTCTCTATCATCCAGGTAAAGCTAATATTGTTGTTGATGCTCTTAAAAGGTTGACAATGAGCAGTACTGCCCACATTGAGGAGAAAAGGAACGAATGCATTGCTTGGCCCGATTGGGAGTTCAAATTGAAGAGTCTAATGAAAGTAGAGTTAATATTTAGAATGGGTATGCTTCATCTCTAGTGGTAGAGGTGAAAGAGAAGCAAGACCAAGATCTGGTCCTACTATAACTGAAGCAAGCTTTCCATAAATAGAAGGTAATGGTTTTATCCAAAAGGGAAGATGGTGTGCTGAGATACCAGAGTAGACTGTGTGTGCGAATGTTGATGATGTTCGAGATAAAATTATGGTTGAAGCCCACAGTTCCAGGTATTCCATTAATCCTGGCTCTACCAAGATGTACTATGACTTGAAAAAAGTTTATTGGTGGAGTGGAATAAAGAGAGATATTGCTGAGTTTCTTTTCAAGTGCCTAAATTGTCAACAAGTCAAAGTTGATCATTAAAAGCTATATGGATTGGGCCAGAACTTTGAAATTCCTGAATGTAAGTGAAGGTTGAACATCAAAGGCCAGGTGGTTTAGCCCAAGATATTAAAATTCCTACTTGAAAGTAGGAGGATGTAAGTATGGACTTCGTAACGGGTTTGCCTCGTACCCGAAAGTAACATAACTCAATTTGGATAATTGTAGATAGAATGACTAAGTCAACCCATTTTTTATTGGTCAAGACTTCTTATAGCACCGAGGATTATGCTAAATTGTACATATGAGAATTGGTGATACTGCATGGTATGCCATTGTCCATCATATGGAATTGTGGTACTCAATCTACATCTCATTTTTGGAAATCATTTCAAAAAGGCCTCAGTACCAAGGTTTAGCTAAATACTGCCTTCCATCCTCAAACCAATGGGCAAGCCGAGAGGACAATTCAAATACTAGAATATATGTTACGGGTTTGTGTGTTAAAGTTCAAGGGTAGTCGGGATGAACATCTACCTCTTATTAAATTTGCCTATAATAATAGTTATCACTCAAGCATCAAAATATGACCCCATTTGAAGCTTTATATGGGAGAAGATGTAGGTCTCTGGTTGATGGTTTGTAGTAGGTTAGATAATATCAATTGGACCTAATTTAGTACTTGATGCTATGGATGTGATGAGACTTATCAGAGAAAGATTATAGATGGTTCAAAGTCACCAAAAGTTATATTTCAATGTTAGGAAGAGAGATCTTGAGTTTGAGGTAGGGGATTGGGTGTATTTAAAGGTTTCACCCATGTAAGGTGTGATGCGATTTGGTAAAAAGGAGAAACTGAGTTTTAGGTATGTGGGCCCTTATGAAGTTTTGGAATGGATTGACAAGGTGTCTTATAGGTCGGTATTGCCACTGGAGTTGGCAACATTTCATCCAGTATTTCATGTGTCCATGTTGAGAAAAGTTATGGGTGATCCAAATTCCATTATACCTTCGAAGTATGTAGGAGTTAAGGAAAATTTGACCAAAGTCCATTATACCTTCGAAGCATGTAGGTGTTGAGGAAAATTTGACCTATGAAGAGGTTCCTACTGAGATTTTAGACTGGCAAGTCAAGAGGTTGAGGAAACAAGAAGTTGCTTCGATTAAAATCCTATGGAGGAATCAACAGGTTGAGAAAGCTACATGGAAAGCGAAAATGGGTATGATGATATGATACCATCATCTTTTTTCGTTTACTCAAGCCTGAGTATTGGGTTGTTCATACTCAAATAGCCCAAATTCCTTCGTTTTAGCATTTTCATGTCATAATACAAGCACGCGTATTCATGAAATTGAATTTTGAAGGATATGCATTGCAAAGGTTTGAAATTTTCACAAAAATGATGTTAAGTTGCATTTTTTCATTCATGTTGGGTTTTTGATATTCATCATATTGTATTCAAGCTAGTTTTCATCTCATTCGAGGACAAATGTTCTGGGGAAGATATTGTAAGGCTGGAAAAGTCGCATGTCAAAAACCCAAGGCCTAGAAGCAAAAAGATCCAAAATAATGGATAGGATCCTCACCATGAGCCCCACTGCAAGCCATGATGGGACCTCATGGTGGGCTTCTCACTGCCTAGTGCAAAGACCCCTCACCACAGCACCCTTCACAGGGCATGGTGCCATTCACGAGTCGTGGAAGGCCTCGAGAAGGGAAGGCTGCCTGGACCAAATCACCCCTACCAACCATGACCCGCTGTAACACCCTCACTATTTAATCAAGTATTCACATTCAAAAAGATATTCCCTTGATATAGGATCAAACTTTACTTCACAATTCTTTTACTCAAATTTGTGACATTAGAAGACTTGATTTTCTTGAATCATAGAGAAGAAGAAAAGGGGGATTTGTCTTCGGGTAATTTAATATAATTTTATGACATTTTATATATGTACAAGTCTTCATAATAGTAATCAAGGTGCGATTTTAGAAAGGATAAAAAGAATTAAAAAGAGGGGATTGGGCAGCCACCTTGAATTTACTTTTTTTAAAGTATAAAACACCTTTTCTCACTAAGTAAGTCGGTTCCAAAAATCTTAAGGAACCTTATAAACACCTCCATAATCATTTCCCTCACAAAAATCATGAAAAAGAATTGGTTTCTTTGAGCAAAAACTCAAGAAGCTCCCTACCTCTTGGTAAGTGACGAAATTCATTGTTGAAACTATGTAGCTATTAATAATTTTAGAATATCTCATTGTGTAGAGATTTATTTTTAGTGATTGAACATGTTTTGGAAAGATATTTCACATACCTACAACTCTTATGTCTATGGAAAAATCTGTATGGAAAAATCTGTATGAAAAAATCTGAATGTGACTGTAAAAGGATATGCAACACAAGGAAAGTTCTAGCCAATTTTTCTCATTTAGAAACCTCCTATGTACTGTTGTTAGTATTTTAAGCATATCTTGTTGTATGAGCTATATTTTTGCAATGACTAGTGATTTCTTGCAACTCTAAGATAGGTATCTACAACTTTTATATTTATGTTGGTACCAAATTTTATAGTTATGGACTCGAAATAGTTGATCCAATTTAGGACAAGTTTTGTCCAGATTCTTGACGTAGAAATCTCGTGTGCAGCTATTAGTGTTTTGCACCCTGAATACATATATCTACAACTTTCATGAAGACTGAAAAGCAATTCTGTCATCTACCAGTTAAAATTTTAGTTACAATACAAGTTAAACTGTCCATATTTGGGTGAATTGCACAAACTAGGTCATTTTTGTACCTATTTTGTAAATTCTAACCTGCTGAAAGTGCTGAATATTAAACGAGTACTTAATTGTGTAATCAAGGTATTTATACCCTTGTACAAGCCTAAAGGAATTGTTTGAAGAAAGTGACATCCATGTTGATCCACGACTTGAACTTGGTAGGGCTAGTTACGTGCTAAAAGGATAAAGTTCAGGTAAAAACTTGTAATGGTGCTTTTGTCACCTGCAAATACATTTGTAAGTCTATCTAGGTACCTTTGTTACCTTCTTGTCATTTTATATTGTTGTGTTGGTATTTGAGACTTGCAAGATCCTTGTTTAATTCGTCCACTTGTACGAATTGCTCGATCACTTGACATTGTTGTGGACTTTGTTCTTCTTGTGGCTGTGA
Organism: Solanum rostratum; assembly: GCA_029948455.1. Taxonomy (NCBI): domain Eukaryota; kingdom Viridiplantae; phylum Streptophyta; class Magnoliopsida; order Solanales; family Solanaceae; genus Solanum; species Solanum rostratum. The sequence continues at coordinate 65,192,127 of CM057045.1, read as the reverse complement.
CTTTGCCACTCTGGCATGCTTCTTGTGGATCTTTTTCCATCTTGACTCTTGACTTTTGGTTAATCATAAGTATGAAAATTGTCCATTTTGAGTATGAACTAGAAAGTCATTTTTAATATGGCTTTTAGTTCTCTTGATTATTGGGTTTTCACCCTTCTTGATACAGGGGTTCAATCCTTTTTAATACTTTACTATATTGGTGGAGGCATGACGTACATATTGGGCAAAACTTATTATTTAAATCCTCGCAAAGAAGGTTCTATGATCTCTTGATACTTGCACCATTAAATTCATACTTGATACTCTTGATATATTTGTTCACTTCATTTTATTATGTTGTAATTGTGCTTCTCATAACTTGAGCAAAGTAATTGAAGAATCTAAAGGCTCCTACTTGTAGTTTTTACACCACTAAAGGCTCCTATTTGTATTTTATACACCACTAAGTTTTATGCTTAGCAATTGTTATTTCTATCGTAGGAAATGTTCGAGGAGACACCTGAAGCTGGCCATTAAAGATAAAATTTTTGAGAGCTTTAAAAATGTAACATTTGCATATAAGCCTTTATATTTTGTATTAGTCTTGGGACATGTATATGATCTATGAGTTGTACGTTTATATGTTAATCCGAAGATTAGTTGGATCAAGACAATATGATTAGTAACTTAAATTCGATAGCTTGTTTTGTTGTTTTGAATGAACCAAACCATGTATTGCAATTTACTTACTGCTTGACTTAGACTATCCACATGAAGCATGAGCTAGCTAACTGTGGTGCTCATGAGTTCATATTAGTTTTAACATGAGTTGTACTGGCATGAAATGATAAATGGAGATCTCGTAAAGTATTTTCTTAAATTATTTTGGAAAGTTTTTTTGTCATAAAAATAAATTTTTTTATTTGGTTTAATTGATATCAAATTAATTTTTAAATGTCAAAATCTTATTATTTCTTTAACTATGTTGAAATGGGCCTAATTTCACCACTAGAATATGATTGATGTTTCTGCATTATGTTTCTTATAAACACCGGAAGTATTATATAAGTCTTCTAATTAAAAGTGGCATCCTCCCAAGAGGGTTGCTACACCCCTACCACGGATCGCAGTGCCCAAAACGGTCCATGGTGGGTCCCGTCCAAGGTCCACCCAAGGTCTAATTTTCCTAATTTAACGAGGGATATATGAATCATTTTCCTATATAAGGTTAGGTTTTTAGGCCTAAATTCAAGTCTATTAACTACCCTAACCCTTCCTATAGTCATTCATCCTAACTCAATTTCCAAATTAATAAATTATCTCTCTAGAAACACCGTCAAGGTTTTCTTCTCCAAGTTGATTTCTATTGAAGATTCAAGCAATTGCTCCAAGTTTCAAGGTCAAGTCCTTCCAATTTCATAGTTTCTATATCAAGGTATATAAGTTTTCATATGTAGGGTACTTCTATCCATGGAGCCCAAAAGATCTTTCATTTTTTAATTTGTTTTAAGTATTTTACGTAATTCTCTATCAATTAGATGAATTATGTATATATTTATGGTTATTAACATAATAACATATGAATTGTCATGAAGTGCATGATTTTGATGGTTTCAAAGTGATTTTTTCCTAAGGCTATTAGGGTTTGTGAACGTACTGTGGGTTTTTATATTTATGATTCAAATTGATGAAATTCTTCATAATTATGCATGATCCTCATGAATTTCTTGTTTTAAAATTATTTTGATATTAAACCCACATGATTTATCATTTTGTTCAGTGAATCATGATCATAAATGACAAGACCTTCTTTCTAGACTTATGAAAGCTCTTCAATTATGTTTTATGAAGTCCCTACTATGAATGATGAAAGAATGAATGAATGATAAATAAATAAATAAATGACGATAAATGAATGAATATTTGGTGAAAGAAAAATTCTCACCTGTTCATGGATTCTACTTATGAAAGGACAATTCTCACTTAAATGAATCATTAAATTTTTGATGAACTACTCCTATTATGTTGATGTTATGACTTCAAAGTTAATGAATGATGGTTGAATGACTCAAAGCTATATGATTGATTATTATACAATTAATGTTAAACTATTTCATGGGATTTAACTTAGCATTGATAAGATTTGAGGTGGGGTTTGGTCCGATGGATATTAAGGTTACCACCCAAGAAAATTCTAGTAGCAACCTCTTACGGAAAACTATGTGCCACCACAGGTTGCCTTATAGGATAGGCTAGTGGATCCATATTAAGCCCTTGACTATTAAATGAATGAATGTACCATAATAGAGTCTACCTAGCTAAGTAACCTCCCTCTTTCTCAATTTAGGGGTTTCATTGGATTTCATGTTATAACTCGCCTAGTTTTATTGTAAGTTAAGGTTGATATCCCACAAAATAATTATGTTATGTTAATGCTTATTATGATTTGATGTCTTGATTATGCAACTTATGATCATGTTTTACTTCAAGGTTGTAGTCCATGTTTATGCTATTGTGATCTTGCATTCCATGACTCATGTATCATTCTAATTATAATATATGTACTTATACCCATATATATCATGCATTGATCATATATTTAGTACATTTCAACGTAGTAATGCATATTTTGCCTACATTATTGAAAATTAGGATTGACGCTCCTCACTCTCCCCTTAGCTAGTTGAACTGTTGGCACTTCACTGGATTGGTAAGCCCTTATGCTTTGGGGCTTGTCCATTGAGCTCGTGATCTTGTTATTCCATACTTTCATGTTGAGATGCTTACTTTTTGTTGAGAGTGAGTTTAGGGATATGTTTTAGCCTCCGCCACCAGGTAGAAAGATCATTCACAATGACAAATTAAAAAACCCTTATTTACGAATTTACCTATAAGAGGATGATGGGGTAATGGAGGCTAAAACACGAAGCTTTTCACATTCACATAGTTTACAAATGCCTTAAAAGGCAAGAAAAATAGTGAAATTCTATATAGCCTAAGCTATTTCAGCTAGCGAAAAGGACTCGACAAAATGGGAGGATCTGGGGTCAGATTTGGACTTGTAAACCTGGAGGGATTTGTCATCACTTGTTGGGTATGATGGACTAGAGCTACCCACTCACTCCATATCAACACCATCTGTAAGACAACAAGAATGAGAACGTCAACAAATGACATTGGAAAACTTACAAGTGAAGAAGATCCCAGCTTTTAGACAAGAACCACCAACAAAAAAGAGGAACACAACCCATGACCAGAGGACATGGATGTAAAGGATGACAAAGTTAGAAGATGAATAGAAAGGAAAGGGATAGAAGATAACGAAGTTCATAATGGAATAAAGACAAGATCAACAATACTCACTTTGATAGTTGATGCACAATCGAAGGGAAAGAGAAAATGCGAAAGATTTATAACACATAGCAGGAGGAAGCAGAGAGTTACTCCATGGCAGAAACATTGGTCAGTTGGAGAGGGTTTTAGGAAAGATGAAGGAGAGGCGTTGGATAGGAAACCTTAGACATAGTGAAGTGTTTACATGGTCATATTCAGACCAGGCCCGAGTGTGGACCTCTTTATTTGTTTAATTTGTTTGTTTTTGGATTTGGGTGTTAGACCCAAATGAGTGATGTAAAAATAGTTTTTATCATATCAGATTATATTAAAATTGAAAAGGTTTCAAGTTCAAAGTTGAATTACAAAAATGCCTTTTACCAATTTCTAATTATAAAATATTTTTTACTAACTTTTAAAATCAAATCAATGATGAAAATTTAACTACATCAAATACATGATTATGTGTTATAACTTATCATTTTTCACTTTTTAATGAGCTTTAATTGTTAATGTTTTAGCTTTAAAGCCCATAAACATTGAATATTAAATTTTTGTCCTTCAAGCAAACATTTTATCAAGCTCATGTATATGAAAAATTTAAATATATATAAAATAAATTCTATAATATTTTATTAAACATTATTGTTATATATTTGTGGATAAAAAGATAGTTAAATATTAAGTATAATGTATACATACATATATATATATATATATATATATATATATATAACAATGATTTTAAAAATCTCTACATAAATTACTCAACCCTTCCTCTTGTCTCATATTCTTTTGTGTAACTTCTCCCATAATTATTATTCATGTGGATAAGATATTGTTAGATGAATGTATAAAATTATTTATATCTATCCGTCTTTTTCAAGTTATTGAATGTAGTAATTTCAGACGTTATGCATTGTTTGTTTGATCTTCCATAATAATTTTTGCACCATTTTTGTTATCAATTGACTTCCCTGCAATAATTTCTCCTATATTCATTTAAATTGATTTCCTCTTTTATTTCTTATAAAATAAATATCTTTTTTTTTTCAATTTCCAATACATTCCTATAAATTAGCTTCTTATGTTTTTCATTCTTCATCTATTAGTGAAAAAACAGGAGGTAAATTTACTTGGTTCCATTTCGTCAACACAATCATTTCCATCTATAAAATCAAGTAAATTTACCTTTCTTTCTATTATTTTTGCATTCATTCACAACTTTTGATGTACATAGTTTTCCTATTTATAAATAAGAACATAAAATGTTAGTCCATTATACTTGTGTAGTTTATCATCTTATAATTCTTATAATTTTTTTATTTATTAATTAATTATTCTTTCTTATTTTGATTAATATATTGTTTTGTTTAACTTTTTAATTTTGTATGATTTGATGATGTGTGTATATTATGCTTTAACATTAATTGGATTGATGTTGCAAATATCTTATATACACAAGAGTTAGGTATATATATTTTATATAGTAATAGAGGTCAAATGTGCAACACACATTGCCAAAACTAGTTTCTTAATAAAAGCCTCTATTTAATTTTAAAAAAGAAAAACTCATTTTCATCTTTCTTAATGTCTTTCTCATTCAATTGCATTTAAAAGTTGTTCAACTTTTTGCTCAACACTTTCTCACTTTTATTATTGAGTATAATATATATGAAATGTTATTTTTAATAGTTAATTAATTAGATATATTATTTAGTATAGCGATAAAATGGTAACTCAATTTTATACTTTGAAACTTCTCATTTTTATTAATATATGATATGGTTATATATTATATATATTATGATATGATGATGATATAGATAGATACTTGCAACTACCAAAAATTAATACAAATATGAAGACTTAAAAAATGGTTTACACCTTGTTTGTATGGTTGTTACCAATTGTATTTAGCCGGTGAAAGTCGAGAGCTGGGTTTGAATCCTGGTCTCCACATGGAAAACCACTCCCCAACCATCCGGACTGTGGGCCTTAGCCCCATTGTATTGTATTATGTTATTAGTTATGTAATGTTTGTGTTGATTATTATTTAAATTTTCTTATGCCGTATCGTTTAAATTCATTATTAGGTAATGAATGTAACGATTAGTGTGGTTTTATTGTATCATTACTTAATATTTTCTTCTCATTTTATATTTACCTTTTATTTTTTTTAATTGTTTAGGAGGGTTCAAGTTTAATATATATACGAAAATATAGAAAATTTATCTCATATATACAGGGTAATTTTTCGCCAATGAACCCTCTTGCCCCACCCTAGTTTATCCTATTATTTCTATAATAGTTCTACCCTGTGCGCTATCTTTTTTTTTTAGGTTTATCACTTAAATTATTGACATGTTATATTATGTAATAACGGAGAGTGGTACAATTTATCCAAAATATATTCATTAAAATATTATAGTATGATACGATCCAACACGATATGATACATTATGAAACACATGCAACCAGTTCAGATTTTCTTTTTTTAAGATTTGGCCATTAATTTCACAAGGGCAATAATTCAATCAGAAATACAGGGTTAAAGAAAGCAAACGTTGGCCCTCTGCCATCTGATTACTAATGAATGGGCAGTTTAATTTCTATTAGATGGTGTGCTCCCCTGTTTATTAAAGCTTCTAACTACAGCTGACTGCTTCTCATCACTCAGTCTCTTTGCAAAAATATTGTAATAACCTAAATGATCCACATTTGCTAATACTTGCACAGATTTGCCTTGATTTTCATCGATAATTATTTGTCCATCTACAGATTCATCCCCCGTCGCAGTGACTTTGATTTTCTTGACATCAAAGGTTGATTTGAGTACAGAATAATCACCACCCAAAATTACTGCTCCAAGGATTTCCCCAACAAATATATCCTGAAATGTTACACGTTAGACGCTGTGTGAAGAAAGACTTTAGGACAAATTAAGAGGGATTATATACCATATGTTTGTATCTAGGATGTGTCTTTTGCAGGTCCCATAACGTTGACAGTAAATGCTTCACAAAAATTACTTCAGGTGTCTTCTTCTTAGTTAGCTGAAGTTTTTCAAGAACCATAGAAAATGAGCTGACTTTCCGTTGTATGCCAAGTGGAATGAGAGTGATATTGAGTTCTGAACTCAAGACTGTCTTTGCTGCTAGAGGGTCAAGAAACATATTCAATTCCGCAAATTTATTTGAGGGAACATTTAATACATTTCCCTTATAAGTGTTGTCATGATTGATGTGTCCTCCGACAACTAGTATTTCCTGCATCATAATTCAAAAGAAAGTGTTTTCCAACTCAGGAATGTCTAGTCTAAGACATCTCGAGCTATAAACTCAAAAAACAATCGTTGCAGTTGAGTGATGTAGAAATGCATTGATGTGACATTGTGACTGACTTAAACTACTAAGGTACTAGGAAACGATATGCAGATGTTTGGCTCAGGATAGCCATATTAATAGCAATTCTTGAATGAGTAGTCTTGCATTGACTATATGTCGTAAGATCACAAGGATAGAGGAAACACTTGCCTGGATGGCGTTGGTCATACTTTTTCCCGCAAGAACAATCTTGGCTATGTTGGTCAATGGGCCATTGGTTAAAATGGTAACCTTGGATCCTGGATCAAGTGATTTCACCACTGACTCCCATACTTCTAGTGCCAGAGGTTGTCTGAGTTCAGGGTGATCAGTGTCCCTTGGAGCTCCAAATTTCACAGAATTTTCAGCTGTATATCTGAAATTATTTAGACCAAAATGGTATATCAGCAGAATAGTACAGTACAAAAATGAAAATTGTTTGGTTACATAACATGGAATGCCAATGTTTGACAAAGTTTACATCCTCCTACATGGGTCTACTATAGTAAACAATGTACCTGCGAGGACTTCGAGGCAAAGAACGAGATAATCCATAAAGAGTGTCTGAGTCTAGGAATCCACCACTGCCTTGTGGGATAACTTTGTTGTACTTGCAGTCACCAACAGCAGACAAAACGGGATCAGAATGGTTCATTGCAAACACATCTCCAAGGCCAACGAGAATGTCATCACGACCCATCATATGAAGCAAATCGTACACAGAATCAATTGTTGCAGCATTTGCCCAGCCAGTTGGACTCACAATGATAGCCTGAACAGAAGAAGAGATTGCACAAAGATAAGCATTGCTTCCTCAACTCAGTCATCTACAGAATTTAGTCCTAAATTGACCAAGACTTCATAATAAAGAGTTAAGAGACAACATTCCCATTCCCATTCCCCAACCAATGTGGAACATTGAACATCTTTTGCATGATCATGACTGGACATCTGGTGCCCGGACAATATAACATGTAGACTCAACATTGGATAAAGCAAAGATTGGAATGGATATGTCTCTGATATTATGTTAAGGAGATGGTTCTTGTGCCTAACTCAACAACAAAAGTTAGCATATGACATGAGGATCAGGAGGCAATTCCCATTCCCTCAACCAATGTGGACACTTAACAGATGCTGGTCAAAGGTGTTTAAAGATTGATCTAACTATTATTATACTGATGATAGGGAAGACCATCATACCTTGAGATTGATTTCTTCTACTGGCAACTTAAGGAGATAAATGAGAGCTATAAAATCTCCAGCACTCATATCCATATCAAACACAACATTCTTCCCGAGATGCTTGCCCCTGAAATCTGGTTTGTGGAGTTCTCCTCTGTAACGAGGAAATTGTGCAGAAAAATTGAATAATCCAGAATTTTCTCTTTGGTTTAAGACCTGAAACCATGAAAAACATAACAATAAGTTGCGTCCTAATTTAAAATCTGTAAGAAAAAAGCGGCTCAGTGTAAACAAGAAGCTGGTATATGAAATACAACCAATTCAAACTGAGTAATTAACTTACATCCAGGAAGCTAACGAAAAATTCTCTGTCTAGTGCACTTTTAGGATTTTGATTAGGTTTTGCTCTTACAGCAACACGAACAGGCACTCCTCTCGACCCAACAACTTCTTTTGTATAACCATCCTGATAAACAGCATCAGCTCAGAACACATACACAAGTACAATGATGGAACAAATAATGGATCACATAAATTGTCATAACTCATGTTTTGGCAAGTTACCAACAAAATGAAATGTTTTACTAGAGACAAACTACAAACCATATTACAGATAGTGACATGAGTCGATTCTTCACCTGGCATTTTCCCTTCCCATTCTTGACTACACAAAAGGGATCACGAAGTCTAGTTTGAACATGACCACTATGAACTCCATTTCTTTCCAAGTTGAACTTGGGAGTTCTATGTCCATCAAAAAATGGATTTGATCCATCAGATATCCCGTATGGAATATTTGAAGTAACCACAGTAATATTGATATACTCCATTTCTGCAAATTCATTTTCTCCTTGGTGGTTGTGTTGTTTCCTCATGATTGAAGCAGCTATTCCAGACATAAATGAGTCCCACATAAAGTAACTCTGCAACCAGAAATACTATCACGTATCAGCACTTAATTATGTTGAAGCTGATGTTTCATATCAAAAGGTATTGTGTATATTATATCGTTAATTACCGTATAGAATTGGTCATCAAACCAAGTATCACGAGCAATTTTCAGGGACTTGAAACAGTATTGTGCCTCGTAGGTGTGCTGATTCTTCTCAAAGATCTCAAAAAACTCTTTGGTTATGGGAATGGTGTTTGTGGCATCCAATGGGACAAGAGTAACTGGAATACCAGAATGAATCACCTATGATATAAGGAAATGATTAAGATTAGCTACAAGCCTACAACACATGACTAGAAGTCACATCGATCAAAGAATGTGCAGAAAAAATGCCTATTGATTTTTGTAATACCTGGTAAGCAGCAAAAGGATCCATAAAAAAATTGAATTCTGCATAAGGGTTGCTTGTGTAATCTGTAAATAAATTGCCATGGTCACCACACTGTCGAGGTTGGCAAGAAGAGGTCGAGTTCTTTGGGCAGCACCCTGTTGGATTTTGTGACCTTACACCACCTCCCATTATGTATATATGCTCAACATTTTTCTTTAAATGAGGATTGCTTAGCAGAAATAGTGCAAAGTTTGTATGTGATCCAATGAGGAAAACTACGGTTGGTCCAGAAGAAATTGTCTTAATCATTACTTGCTGAGCAGTTGGCTGTCGAAGAGGAGAATATTGTCTCTTGCCCTGGTTACAAGTTCCAGATTAACCAACATTTTAAATAAATGAGAATACGCAATGAGAAATAAGTTTCTTCATCTAATTAGAGTAATTGTATGAAGGATTGGATGAAACTTTATCTTCTTCGAATAGTAGCAATACTCTACAGTTTCACATTCGGCACCTATCCAGGTAAACAGGTACAGATAGCGACATGGTAGATACCTGTGGAAGGAAACTCTTTCGGAATCCATAATTTGAGTCGATATCCAAGCGTCCTCCAAGACCAACAGGTACAGCTTGTCTATATCTACAATATCCAGCTGTACCATTTCCCTAACAAATCAGTGAAACTTTAGAAGCATATAACTAAACGACATTTTGACAGTAGAAACAAATGCTTGATTTCGAGTTGCAGAATTGTGCCAAAAGTAGAATTGATGAAACATATTCTCTTCACCTGATCAATTATAGGGAGATATCCACCAACATCTGGAAGAATGGTACCATTAGGAAGTATTCCACCTTCTCCTCCCACCCCAACAGCAATATCGTCACGCCCCATCATGTAAAGCATGTCATACACTTGATTTACAGCATGCCCTGCATCAGTCCATCCATTTGTGCTGATAGTTATTGCCTGCACCAAAAGGTTTTATCAATATGTTTTCTGTAGGAAAGCGTTAGAAAACACAAACATAAATTATCGTTGATGAAGTAATCTCAAAGGTGTGGAGAGTAAAATGTTGCAACCTTTGTCAAGTTAAAAAGATTTTGGAGTGTGGATATTGTTAAATGAGAGCAAAAGCAGTATTTTTAAGATTGTCAAATAATAGTTTATGCCAAATTTAAGGGTATATTTAAGATTTTATCGTTAAGAAGGGAACGGGTGATATGTTCCTATAACGAGGGTGTGAGTAATTTTTATCATTATAAAAGTGGTCAAAATATCCCTCACGTAAAACTAATAATAAAAAAGGATTAAAAATTTTGAAATTTCCTTCGCACTGAATTTTTATTTTAATAAAAAGTCACAAGATAAAAGCTTTATCTCACGAAGCTTAACTCATTTTCCACGTACAAAACTTATGTGATAGCGACACATATTTAATTTCAAAACTCTGAAAGTTATGCGTACTCACTTAGTTATGCCTTAAGATGCTTAACTTATGACAAAATTTCTCTGAACTTGTACCTTGCAAATTAGGTACTATACCATTTACGCTGGCTCTAAATTTTGTATTGCGAAATTAGAACATAATTAAAAGTACTTCGGCCCATTTTTAGAAAATGAAAAAGCAGAACAAAAATTAAAGATAATTAATTTAAGGGACAAAAATTAAAGATTATCCCAAAATAGCGGCAATCTATGAAAATTTTTTGATAATTAATTGAGTTCCTAGAGAATGTCAATAATATTTGGGTTAGATTTTTTGACAAAGGTTGTGTTTGGTAAGGAGAAATTTTTTTTCTAGAAAATAAGGTGATTTCTAACTCATTTTTCTCATGTTTGGTTGGTGAGTGAAAAATATCTTTTATTTTTAGTTAGAGAGTAGAAAATATTTTTAAGGAAAATAGTTTTTGATGTGAAAATATTTCATAATTTGCAATATATTTTTAAAAAATTAAAATTTTCAAAATTTAATTTTTTTAAAATAAATTTTTAATTTCTTTTATGGGGTGGGGAGCTGGGGGTGGTGCAAAAAATTTAAATTTTCAAAATTTAATATTTTTTGGGGGTGGGGTGGGGAGTTTATAACGGGTTTGATGGGTGGGAGGTGGTTGGTAGGGGTAGAGGTGCGGATGGGGTAAACAAATAAAGGTCCCATGCACCACCAACTGATGCTAGAAGTTGAGTCACCCTTTTTTTTTTTCAGAAATAGAATAGGATAAAGAATGAGATAGTCTATGTCCTATATCGATCATAAGATCACTCTATGAATAGGTCAATTCTCTATGACTTCCCACCATTCACAACATTCCTTGTTTCTCGCAAGAACGGCTCCTTGGTGGAGGAGTAGAAGCGATGGTCCCCTTCGATCAATTTGCTTGTGTCTGTCGTTACCTACCATAAAACCTTCGTCCCCGAAGCAAAGAAAGAGGAGTAGGAACATGAGGTTGTCCTCTCCTTACAGTCAAGTGGCTTTTCACTCCACTCATCTCCCCTTCAAAAATAAATTTTAAATATTTTTGTGGGAGGAGGAGAGGATTGGAAAATATTTTCCTTAACTTTTTTGTAGAAAATCGTTTTCCTTAAATTAATTTGAAAAACATTCTCTAAAACATTTAAGTCAACCATATATGAGAAAATTAAACAATATTTTTTCGAAAAATATTTCCTCCCTACTAAATACACCCACCCTAATTCTTTCATTTTGCTACAAACAACCGAAAAAAAAATTTCTTTTTCGAAATTGTTTATGAGGGCAAACAGGAAAGATAAAAAGGTATAGGGCAAAACGAAAAATTCGATTTTTATACAATGTAGTAATTAAATTTCTTTCTCTGGAGAATCAATTGCAAGAAGATGAAAATAAGTAAACAATACCAAGATAAACATAATAAGATTTTATTAAAATTCACACCAACATATAAATCCAAAGTGCATTTGCTCCTGCCATCATCAAGATACAATCTGACGGCTTCAATTTGATGGAACATGTTTTTCGTGAAAAATAAGTTATCTTTTATTTATTTTATTGAGTTTATGTAAATAAAAAATATTATTTTAAAAATATTTATATATAACTTACCTAAATACTTTGGGTGTAGGGTTAGGGGTGTGATCGGGGGTGTGGGTGGTGGCAATATTATAAATGATAATTTAAACTTTCAAGAATTAGTGAAAATTTTATGTTATAAAACATGATCTTTTTTTCATTCATTTTTCATCAAATCAACTAACTAAAAATATGCATGATAAAAAATAAATTTTCATTAAAATAAAAACTTTCTAATATTTTCATGTAAAACATTACTATTTATTCTTAATTTTCTAATTGATTTAGTCAAAATATTTATAGGAATAGTCCCTAAAAGTTTTTAGCTACCTAGTGTAGGGGTAGGGAGATGATGGGCGGAGATAATATAATTAATCTGAAATGTCTTTTTTATTTTTATTAGGAAAATCATTTTTTCATCTTTAAATAACTTATTTTTCTAAAAAAAATGCTTCCTTCGTTTTTTATAATTGTCACAAACTTTTTTGTAGAGTCAAATAATATGAACTTTGAGTAATGTTTCAAAATATTTTCTTGAATATATTGATTTAAAATTAACAAATTGCAACTTAGAGTACTTTTTATATAGTTTTATTGAATTTCTAAATTTTTAATTTTAAAATATCAAATTACTGTAATTTAATTTAGCTTTGAAAGTTAGTCAAATTGACTATTAAAAAATGCATAGTCAAATTGACCCTCGAAAAGCGCAACATAGCGAAAAGAAAAGATAAAATCATTTTCAAAAATGAGACGATTAAAAACTTAACTTTTTCATGTTCAACTGATCAAATTTTTTGATAAAAAATTTCTCTCTTAGCCATTGTCAAAAATAGGAATTATTTGTCATAAATTTCTTAACGGTGAGGACATAAATAACTTTATTTTAATGAAAAGGGCAAAGTAAACTAATAAATAAAAATTGAAAATATTTTTAACCCCTTTTCTGAAAAAATATATATACAAAAGATAATTCATCGTCTTTTTCTCTTTTCCGCAGCTCTCTCCTCTTTCTTATCCAAATAAAAAATTTCAAAGAGGGTTGTGGGACTATTGTGCTCATGGCTTAACCTGAGTTATCAATAACTTCTTCCATAACATTTTTTGACATGAAACATTATTTAAGAAAAAAAATTATTTTTAAATTTATGATTTAAAATTATTTTTAAATATTTATGTTACTGAAAATTAAAATTGAATAAGAAAATAAAAAGTGTCACATAGACAAAGAGATAAGGCTTTTTATCTTTTGTATTTTAATTGTAATTAATACAAATAAATTGGAGTCATTATCAGATTCTATCTTGATAACGTGGCAGTTATTGATTAATACTTTGACTGAATAAATCCAACCAACTATGCCAAACTTAGACTAGAAATTATTATCAAAAAGAATTAGTTCCAGCTGACAAGAAATTTTGCAGTTGTCCTAAGATTTTCTAAAATTAAACTCTCTAAATCCCTACATATCTGCCGTCATATAAATAAACTTAATACCAATTGTAAGACGTGATGAGATTAGGTGCATATTATATAAAACAGTAGAATAGGATGCAACTTCAAAAAGAGGGACAAAATACAGAAAACTTTAAATATGATAGATGAATATATACGTCATGAGTCTAAATTTTACCATAAAAAAGAATCGTGTTAAAAACATCATTAAATAAATAAAGAAAGGTCATGTATGGTGATTGAGAAGGAAAATAAGTACCTTCAAATCCATTTCTGATCTATTAAGCTTCAAAATGTAGAAAAGAGCAAAGAAATCATCAGTATCAACATCTGTATCCAGAAGAATTCTATGAACCCCCTCTACCCCATTATAGAAAGTTGCCACAAACACAAAAATCATCAAGATAATTCTATGTGAAAATCCCAGAAACAACATCTTCTCTTTTTCCTTCATCACATCAATGCAACAAAATCTTTTTCTTTAGACAAGTAAGAGAGATGAGACTTCTCTTCACTAGTTTTTGGATAAGTTCTAAAGTCATGATAGGTAAATATATACTCCTAGCGTTTAATTTTCTTAACATGATATTATGGACAAAATTCCAAAAAGACAAAGAAAAATCAACAACTACAATGGGTGGTTCAAATTTTTTTATTAAGCAAAGTTTAGAATTTAAGAACCTTCCTAATGATTAAAAAGAAAAAGGGAAAAAAAAAACGTGCCAGCAGATTTTATAGACTTAGAAAAAAATTCTAACACGTTATGGTGTGGACATAAAGATATCACTTACAAATACATTTTAAAAAATACGGTAATATCTTTTAATTTAGTTTGATAATTTTTCAAAATATTGCACTATTTCTAAATCATATTCACAGCTGATTTGCGTCACATAGAGATTCTATAAGAGTGAAAAAGGGTGTATTTGGTACGAAGAAAAATATTTTTCATAGAAAATGTTATTCTGTAAAATAACTTAGTTTTTAACTTATCTTTTCATATTTGGTTGGTGAGTGAAATTTTTTTTAAAAAAGATTTTTTATTGTTTGGTTAGTGAATGAAAATATTTTTTTAGAAAATATCTTTTATTTTTGGCTAACGCATAGGAAATAATTTTTAGGAAAATAGTTTCTGAAATGAATATCAACCCCAATAATCGATTTGGGATCCGACCTTGACACTTTATGCGGGACCCAACTCTACATTCGCCCCAAGATTCGACTTTCAAATTTAGATTCGATCCCGACTTTTGAACTGAAATACGATCACACCTAACTCCAAACGTAGTTTTCAAATAATTTGATTTTTTTAAAAAATAATTTTAATTTTTTTGGGGGGTGGGGGTACAGGAGTAGGTTAGGGTAAAAAGGATAAAAAAAAATTTAAATTTTAAATACTTTTTAAAAATAAATTTAAATTTTTTTTTTTTGGGGGGGGGGGGGGGGGGGCTTAAAAAAATTACAATTTTAAAATGTAAAATATTTTTATAAATAATTTATTTCATTTTTTTTGTGGGGCGGGGGAGGGTAGATTGGTGGGTTAGGTGGATCGCCATAGGAACAGGGTAAAAAAATAAACTTTTTTTAATGTGAAATATTTTTTAAAAAAAATTAAACATTTAATTATTTTTTTTGGTTTGGGGGGGGGGGGGGGATGGGGGAAGGGTTGTAGTACGGGTGGGATAAGAAAAGATATTATAATGTGAGGTTAGAGGAGAATTTTGAAAAATGTTTTCATTAGGTTTTGGAAGGAAGTCATTTTCCTTAAATTTGAAAAAAATAAGTTAATTTGAAAAATATTTACCAAAATATTTAAGCCTATCAAATAGGAAAATTAAAAAATATTTTCCTCCCTACCCGGACATACCCTAAGAGATTTTCATTCTCATGATTCTCATTTAAGAGCTCTAGATCAATATAACTAGTCCATCATATGTTTTTAAAAAACTTTTAATCATACATGTATACTGCTATATCGAAAAAATGACTTCAATTTCGAAAATTCAATTTATTATTTAATTAATTTAAGTAAACCGAATCTTCAAAATTTTTAGAGTCGCCACTCAATTTTAGGAAAAAATCAAGAAAATCGATTAAGTTATTTTAAAAAGACTTAACAGAAAAAATCTTTTTAAAATCCAAAGAAAGGGTTCGGGTTCATATTTCCATTTCGAGAAGGTTTTATGCACTCGAAATGGCCGCTAACATGCGGTTATCCGACGAGATTAAATAATTTTGACTAACTTTAAAAATATTAATTTATATTGTTAAATAGAAAAAAGTTTAAGTAAATATTTAAAGATTAGGAAAATAAAATATTTAAAATCTTAATCACATTTTATTCAATTAGATTAATTAAGTAAAACTACTTTAAAATAATCAAGAAGAATATAATATCAAAATCTACCAAATTTTACTTAATTAGGGGAATTAATGAATTAGACTAGGTGACTAAAAGAAAAAAAATATTTATAAGTTGCTTACGAAAATATTTGAAGTCTTTTAAGAAAAAATTCATAGAGTCAAATTTCTTAAAAAAAAGTTGACTTTATCGTCAA
Organism: Solanum rostratum; assembly: GCA_029948455.1. Classification (NCBI taxonomy): domain Eukaryota; kingdom Viridiplantae; phylum Streptophyta; class Magnoliopsida; order Solanales; family Solanaceae; genus Solanum; species Solanum rostratum. Next base: position 65,175,919 of record CM057045.1, on the reverse strand, counting down.
AATGTTCAAAGACATTAGAATAACATAAATGGTCGACTTTCGGGAAATTTAATTAGATCAAGACATGTAAAATGTAAAATTAATGTTAGAGTCAAAACAAATAACAAGTATCTCAACGTAATAAAAGAAAGCAAACAACAAATAAATGAATTAGAAATTGGGCTTGGCAGGCCCAAGTTCCACCTGTCCTAAATTTCTAAAATTTGGGCCTGCCTGGCCCATTAAGGATCTGGGGCTGTGTTTTGAAGTTGTGCTCTTGGCCCACTTCGTCCCTCTGTATATACACTGTATATCAACCTTCTCTGGCTTCCGGGAACTTGAGATCATCTCCCTAAGACCTGCTTAAGCCTTCACGACACCGAAAAATGCAAGGTGGGTGTCCCGGAAGACTCGGACATATGCATAAGAAATAAAAGTAAAGAATTAGGAATCCAAAATTATTTAAACCCACAAACTCAATAATTTTGAAACCAAAAATCAAGATATCCATCCATATAAAACAAGCATATAAAACTAAGAATCAAACTAATCAATTTGAAATTAACTAAGCACATCAAACTCATTAACTTGAGACCAAGAATCAATATATAATCCATATTCTAACACTAAAATTCGGCATGTAAAACTCATTAACTTGAAGCTAAAATTCGTCCATAAATCCATCAATCTTGAAACTAAAATATGAAATTCATAAGTTGAAACCAAAATCAACACGAAATTCATATTCTAAAACTAAGATTCGGCATATAAAAAACTCATCAACTTGAAGCTAATATGTGGTTGGCATATAGCTTAATCATGATTTTTAATAAAAAATAACACCCTTAATTCATCCCCAACAACATACAATAGGAGATTAAAATACCCAAAGATAAACAAATTAACTATAGCATTCAAAAAGTTCAAATTGGCATTTCACCGAACACATGGAGGGCATGCTATTTAATCATGATTTTAACCAAAATAACACCCCCATTTCATCCCCAACAACTAACAATAGGAAATCAAAATACCCAGGGATAAACAAATCAACCATAACATTCAAAAATTCGAAAGAGCCATTTCATCGAACACATGAAGGGCGTGCAATTTACTCATGATTTTAACAAAATACATGATATATATAGATACATAGATACTACAACACAACATTATAACCAAAAGACCCTCAAGTTATATATATATATACATATAGATAGCGTATCGATAGATATATATGTATATATAGATACATTTACACTACCACAGTATAACCAAACTAACCTTTAGGTTCCATACATATATATATCTATCTATATACATATGTATATGTAGATACAACACCAAAAACGACTCAATCATTCCGCCAAAAAAAAAAAGGAACATTTCAGCATAATACAGTCATCCAAACATCACTATTCGACTATATTAATGGGTTCAAAATTCGATACTCAAACGGAAATTCTTAAATCACAATACGTTTTCCTAAAAACTCAGACAATACATGTGTATTCAAGAGAGAAAAACAAAGACGTTACCTTGCGGAGGCAGCGAACGGGACTACGAGCTTGACAACGAACTCCGACACCACCCAAATGCGTTCACAATTCCTAGAATCTGAGACCCGACAGTTTTGTTTTCAGTTCACCTAGCCGACGGGTTTTCTCCTTTTCTCCAAAAATAGTGAACGATGAAGGTATTTTTTTGGGTCCTTTTTCCAGTCACAGAACAGTAAGAAAAATAGAAATTTTGGGGTTTTTTTTTGTGGTTTTCAGCCGCCGGCCTCAATCCCTGCCCCTCAAAAAAGCGGGTGATGATGAGATCAATTTATAGGAGTAAATTAGGGTAAAAATTGGGGGGGGGGGGGGGGGGAACGAGTGGGTAAAATAGGAATTTTGGGTCGGATTGAATTCAAAATTTAAAAATTGGGGATAAGGAGCAGGGACAGGGAGTACAGGTACGAATTTCTCGTCGTTGACTTGGCGTTTTTCCGGTTTTGGTCGTCTGTCGCGTCCTGGCATGGCTGATTTTTACTGGTTTGGTTTTGTCTGTTATGAAGAAGAATAAGGAAGGAAGAGGGAGTGGGGGGTGTGCGCGTGCAGAGGGAGTATATTTTGGGTTGGGTTTTTAATTAAAAGGGGAGTTGGGCTAGGGAGAAAAGGGATCTGGGCTGGGGAAATTGGGCCAGGGAAGGGGGATTGGGCCGGCAGGAGGGGGATGGGCTGGCGGAATTGGGCTAGATTAGGAATAGGATTTTGGGTTAGGAATGTAGGAATAGGGTAGAAATTAAAATTAAAGAATTGGTTAAGGGGAAAATTTAAAAACTAGCCACTTTTATTACAAAGATGACCAATTGAAATTAATTGATTGATTCGACCACGAGATGAATTAATATAAATTAATTAAGGAGCTTTTGAATATTAACAACTTAAAAATAATTAAATTAACTACGAGATAATTAATTCTAAAATAGTTAAAGTAAAGTAATTAGAGATAAAATCTATTTGAGAATCTTTTTGAAAAATTAACGAAAATACTTAACTATTAATACTTGAAATAAATATATATAATATGCAATATATAAACATAATTAAAATTAAAAGTTTTAAGCCTAAAAATCATTCAAAAAATATTTTTTGCATTTGGAAAGCTAATTATTTCAAATTGTTAAAATTAAAAGCTCGATGATTAATTTGTATTGTGGAGGGTAAAAATTGGGTGTCAACAGTTGTCCCTTTCTTTGGGTATGATTGATGAAAGAGATCATGGACAAAGAAACTTGACTAATCCAATTTTAAGCCGACTACATTTTCATCTTTTGAAAGGCTCTTGGTACGGACTTTAGGAAATTGTGGCCGGACCCCGATTTTGGGTTTCCTACATATCTCAGGTTACATGAGAATTCAGGCCACCTGTAGTTCAAAACACTTGATTTTATGCACGATTTTGAAAAACATACAAAAGCTATCCAATATCGAATTATGGAGAAATTGGAATGCTTGGGAATGAGATTTTAAGAGTAAATGTTAGAATACAGCCGAGTTTTCAATTGAGCTTGCCTACATATCCTCGGACTTAGGAATCAGGCTGCTTGTAGTTCGACTCTATCGGTTGAAAAGGAAATCTCTTATTCTGAGATAACCTTTGGTTTAGGAGGAGTGACAAACAAATCCAATTATGAAAAAGAGGCTTGCAACCTCTTAGCCATAAATGTGGTGCACTTCATACCCATAATTAAGAACTTATACACGGATATAATTTTCAAAACTCTTGGTATATTGTCACTCGGATTGGAGATGTTGCTTCCGATGAGAGTTGAGATCACCTGGATGTGAAACTAAAAACTACGAACTCAAAGAAATACCCACATGCCTTCTGATAGGGGTGTGGTTGGATTATGGTGAGAGTTGCTTCTCAGCTTGCGTTCGAAGAGTTTGACATTCCTCTTCAGAATGTAACAGTTCGTTGCTAAGAAAAAATTCCACATTGTGTTGCATCCTATTTGATGACGTCCACACTTGTGGTTTGTTTTGAGAATTCACCCTTTCGGATGCTCTCGATATAACTAAGGCAAAAACCATTAGTAAAAACCATAACTTAAATATAGGGATGATATTCCTTTTTACCATATTCGACCTTTATTCTTCTTTTTGACGTGATGGACAATGAGTTGACATGATGCAACATGATAATGGCCCTCTCTGCAATGAATGATGATGTCTTTCTTGAATATGTGATGAATGTGATGACCCTTTCGGCAATGGACATGTAATGGACCTCTGGGCGATTTGAAGATGTAATGGTCCTCTCGGCAACTTGAAAATGCAATGGCCCTCTCGGCAGCTTGAATGATGAAATGACCCTCTCGGCGACTTGAAGATGCAATGGCCCTCTCGGCAATGAATGATGAAATGGCCCTCTCGGCAACTTGAACTTGAACATGCAATGGCCCTCTCGGCAGCTTGAAAAATGTAAATGTCTTCTCGGCGATGAATGGTGAAATGGCCCTCTCGGCAACTTGAAGATAAAATGAACCTCTAGGCAGCTTGAAAAACATAAACGCCTTCTCGGTAGATTGAAAATGAAATGCCCTCTCGGCGAATTGAACATGCAATGGCCCTCTCGGCAACTTGAAGATAAAATGGCCCTCTTGGCAGCTTGAAAATGTAAATGTCTTCTCGGCAATTGAAAATGCAATGGCCCTTTCGGCAACTTGAAGATAAAATGGCCCTCTTGGCAGCTTGAAAATGTAAATGCCTTCTCGGCAAATTGAAGATGAAATGGCCCTCTCGGCAACTTGAAAAATATAAATGCCTTCTCAGCAGATTGAAAATGAAATGCCCTCTCAGCGAATTGAACATGCAATGGCCCTCTCCGCAAATTGAACATGCAATGGCCCTCTCGGCAGCTGGAAAATGTAAATATCTCCTTGGCAACTAAAAATGCAATAGCCCTCTTGGCAATTTGAAGATAAAATGTCCCTCTCGGTGAATTGAACATGCAATGGCCCTCTCGGCAAATTTAACATGCAATGGCCCTCTCGGCAGCTGGAAAATGTATATGTCTCCTTGGCAACTGAAAATGCAATGGCCCTCTTGGCAACTTGAAGATAAAATGGCCCTCTCGGCGAATTGAACATGCAATGTCCCTCTCGGCAAATTGAACATGCAATGGCCCTCTTGGCAGCTTGAATGATGAAAATGTCTTCTTGGCAACTGAAAATGCAATGACCCTCTCGGCAACTTGAAGATAAAATGGCCCTCTCGGGGAATTGAACATGCAATGGCCTTCTCGGCAAATTGAACATGCAATGGCCTTCTCGGCAGCTGAAAAATGTAAATGTCCTCTCGGCAACGTCTGAAAATGCAATGGCCCTCTTGGCAACTTGAAGATAAAAATGGCCCTCTCGGCGAATTGAACATGCAATGTCCCTCTCGGAAAATTGAACATGCAGTGGCCCTTGACAGCTTGAAAATGTAAATGCCTTCTCGGCAGATTGAAGATAAGATGTCCCTCTCGGCGAATTGAACATGCAATGGCCCTCTCGGCGTTGAACATGCAATGGCCCTCTCGACAAATTGAACATGCAATGGCCCTCTCGGCAGTTTGAAAAATGCAAATGTCTTCTAGACGATGAATGGTGAAATGGTTCTCTCGGCAACTTAAAGATAAAATGGCCCTCTCGGCAGCTTGAAAATATAAATGCCTTCTCGACAGATTGAAGATGAAATGCCCTCTCGGCGAATTGAACATGCAATGGCCCTCTCGGCAAATTGAAAATGTAAATGTCTTCTCGACAATTGAAAATGCAATGGCCCTCTCGGCAACTTGAAGATAAAATGGCCCTCTTGGCAGCTTGAAAATGTAAATGCCTTCCCGGCAAATTGAAGATGAAATGGCCCTCTTGGCAGCTTGAATGATGAAAATGTCTTCTTGGCAACTGAAAATGCAATGGCTCTCCTGGCGACTTGAAAATGAAAATGTCTCTCTCGGCAACTTGAAAATAGGTTAATGTTTTCTTGGCAGCTTGAAAATGAAAATGTGATGAATTGCTGGAGATTTGTGTGAGACAAAACTGTTTATGCCTCGGTAGTTTTCTCGCAGATAAGTCCTGCAAATATTTTCCCTGCATCCACAGAAAATTTCTTAGTTTCAAAGCGAATCGATTTGTGTTGATTCTTCGGTCGTCTGCTCCCTGTCTTGTCTTTTGGTTGACCGCTCCGATCTCCCACCTCTTGATAGACAGAATATAAAATATACATTTGACAAGACATTTGACATATAAAACTTTGAAAAATAGGTAAATTTAGAAAGGAATTTTTGAAGAAAAGGTCACTGCCAACTGTCATGTCACGAAAAGCTTTAGATGAACACATTCGGTTTCTGACATGGCTTCTTTGACGCGTCACAATTGTCTTTGAATTTTCTAATCAGGCTGAGGATCTTCAGGGCTTTTAACGACACTTGATGAAATTTTGAAAGTAATCTCAAAAATTTCTGTCCCAGTTAAATGTCGTAATGAATCAATAACTTGGTAGATCTTTGAGAATGTTTTGAGATCTTCTCAAAAAATTCTGTCCCAATTGAAATGTCATACTGAATCACTAGCTTTTTAGAAAACTCCTGAGAATTTTTTGAGATCTCCTCAAAAAATTCTGTCCCAGTTGAAATTCCTGATGCTTTAAATTCTGACCTGTTGGAGGTGGGTCTTCTTGTTCAGAATTTTTAAAGTCCTCTAAAAAATTTTGTCCCCGTTTTCTTTATGGGAATATGACCGAGCCGTTGTGGCGTCCACGTATCCCGTTGAGGCAGGAATCAGGTCAAACGTAGTTCCCCTCTCGAAGGGTAGAGAAAAATAAAAAAAAGTTTGAATAAGACAATGGAAGCCGACATAGGCCACCTACGTATCTCATTCTCAAGAATTCAGGTCAAACGTAGTTCAAAACAAGAGGATAATAAAAGGGATAAGGGGATGACCGAGGCCGACATAGGCCACCTACGTATCTCATTCTTGAGAATTCAGGTCAAACGTAGTTCGTTACAAAAAGGGGATAAAAAGGGATAAGGGGATGACCGAGGCCGACATAGGCCACCTACGTATCTCATTCTTGAGAATTCAGGTCAAACGTAGTTTGTTACAAAAAGGGTCAATCTGGTAACAAACATAGAAATGATTACAAGCAAACGATGCAATTACAGACAAAGAGATTAAAAGCAAATTTTGAATCCCTAGATGTAGTGTCTCTTGATAGCATATAAGTTGATCGTCAAGCTGTAGTAGGCGATGTTTGTGCCAAATTCTAGCACATTGTCACATGACCAGATGGATATGTTAAAATATTCTTCGACAGGTTGATGAGCTCTCTCCTCTGAGTCTCTATCAAATGGATATTGATTCTGACTTCTCTGGTGTTTTTATCTTCTTTCAAATTCACAGTTTAAACTGGCTTACGTTGTTCCGATTTTGACAAATGGCTCGGATATTATGGTCTCTTCATCATACTCTTTGAACACTTCATCGATATTCACCTCATTTTGTTCATTAAGCTCGTGACATGACATAATATGACAGGTTTTAAAGTTCTTTTACTAAAATCATAAACAAACATCATTAGATAGGAAAAATGAAGCGAGTAACGTAAACTTCCATGATAGAAGAAGCTTTCACTTAAAAGAAAGAAAAAATAGAAACTTTGGCATAGTTACAGGACAGTTTGACCCCTTTTTTCAAAATATTACGAGAGAATTAAAGCATAACGAAGTAAAACAATATAAAAGGTGGGCCTCGAACCTATATGGACTACCACCAATTTCAGGAATAATATAAAAATCGACTTTGTCTATCAAGATGGGTAGAGAAATTCAGGAGCAGAGTAGATGTCTAGCTATCATTTGCTCCTCCGACTCGACGTCTCGTGTGCTTAGTTTCACGATCATCGCAACATCCTCTCCTTCGAACCAATTCTAGATTCCTTTCCCTAGACCATCGTCCTTATCATGATTACGCACTGGCAAAGACTGGGGCGAGTGAGGCGATGATTTTGACATAGTGTGCTCGACCTCATTCATTTTCTCAAGCATCAAAGCGGAAGCTTGGTGAGGTATCATGATCACATATTCAGATTTCTCTGTTTTGCTTGAAGAAGCCACAGAGTTTGCTGGAATTACAACTTTATCCATACGCCAATCTTTGTTAACTTCCATCGTATTAGTGGTCACCTGCTGATGAAGGGGCAGGGGATTACTATTGACACTAGGAGTAACATTCTGAAGGGTGACCACCTTTTGATCAATCAAGTCCTGAATCTTGTGCTTCAAGTTGATGCAATTTTCAGTGGTATGCCCAATGGCTCCTGAATGATAAGCACATTTATGGTCTTCTTTATAAAATTTTCCCAAAGGATCGGCTGGTCTTCCTTTTACAGGATAGAGCATACCTGCGGCTTTCAATCTCTCATAAAGTTGGGTTCGACTTTCAACCAAAGGAGTAAAGACTCGAGGAGTCCTCTTCACAAGATTTGTACGAGAAATGTTTCAATTACCTCTTGAAGACGAAGGCATTTGACAGTAGTTTAGAGGATTTTGAAAAGTAGGTGCTGGTATTTGGAATTCTGGATATTGTGGAGCTCGGTAGCTTGGAGGGATATTTTGATAATTTAACAATGAAGTTTGGTAACTTGGAGGGATATTTTGGTAATTTAGCAATGGAGCTTGGACATTTGGGGAGATGTTTTGGTAATTTGGTCATGGAGTTTGGACATTTGGAGAGAAACTTTGGTAATTTGGCCATGGAGCTTGAAAAATTGGAGGGATATTTTGATAATTTGATAGTGAAGCCTGGAGATTTGATTGGTTGGAAAGACTGGGTAGGGATTTTGTGGAGCTTTGGGGTAGGCATTGGATAGTGAATGCGAAGGCCGGTCGAATTTGACATGTTTTGATCTTAGTTCAGATGAAATGGGAGAAAACATCTTTCGTCTTCCTCCTCCGTGGAACTGAAGGTTTCGCTTGAGTATCTATTCGGGTGATTTTTCCTGTCTTAAGACCATATTCGATAGCCTCGCCAACTTTAACTATCTCGCTAAACTTTGCTCCGATGAGAGGTAATATCTTATCAAAGTAATCTGGCTCTTTGGATGCGCAGGAAGGCTTCGCCGATCTCTTGCTCGGTCATAGGAGGTCTAACCTTTGTGGCCTCTTTCCTCCAACGGTAAGCATATTCTCGATAGCTTTTAGTAGACTTCTGTTTGATTTTCTCCAAAGAATATCGATCAGGAACGATTTTGATGTTGTAAGAAAACCCTTCAATAAAGTCATTGACCAAAGCATTCCAACTGGACCACCGTTTCATTTCTTGAGAAGCAAACCAATCTAAAGCTTCTCCACTCAGGCTTTGGCTGAAAAGCCGTATCAATATAGCTTCATTTTTCTCATCCCCCACGGGTTGGTCGCGATAGACTCTCAAGTGAACTAGGGGATTGTCCTCTCCACTAAAAGTGTCAAATTCCGGTACTTTGAACCCCTCTGGGAGGTCCAAATCTAAACGAATGTTCAGATCTTCATATCCAACCTTATAGTGCTCGACATGTGGTACAATCCCTCTATTGCTTCTGTAATTTCTTTTCTCGTGCCCTGCTCGATCATCTCCTCTTGGGCCCTCCACTCTTTTTCCTTCTCCTTGTAAGGGTCGGGTTCGGAATATGTGATGAAGGGAAGGTATGTTTCTTCTGGTACTGTCGGGGTACGAAAACTGGCTTTTAGGGGTGTAGGTTGAGTAGTTGGTGGATTTCGAATGTTTGGATCAGGGCTCTGATACGTGAATGGATATATTTGAGGGTTGTTAGAATTTAGACTTTGAAGAGGAAGTGGTTTCTGATGTGACGTGCAAGCATGATGGAAGTTAGGAGTGGTTAAGTCGATGATGGGAGCTTTTTGGAGAGAAACAACAATTGAATCTTTTGGAGCATGTCCAGTGATTGGATTCGGAGGAGGAAAATGAAGTGGAGGCCTTTCGTCGTCTGGAGCATGAGTCTTAGTAGCGACGGCTAGATTCGCCAGATCTTGAGTCTTTTGTATCTCAGCTATCATTTCAGAAATTTGTTGCAGTAGTTGTGCAATCAACTTGTTTTGTTCAGTAATTGCAGGGTCCATCGAGATAACTCCAGTTAAACCATTGCCCTCACTGTTCTCAGTCATTTTTTCTTTTCCTTTTGACAGACTTTGGTCAGGGAAGGAATCTTTAGAATTCTTAGACCTCGTAAAGTAGGAATGTCTAGTCATTTTCTCAACACAAATCAATTATAAGTACTTGTCGAATGAAAAATAACTCAAAAGATAAACATGTTAGTCCTCATTCATAATAAATAATACAAAATATCGCACGGGAAAGTAAACACACAATAGTTACATTGTTCGAAGATAGACTAACCCATAGATATAGAAAAATAACTAAACAGGCCAAATGTTGCCTATTTAATATGAGATTTGTGAATCAGGGAAACGTTTTGTCAGAATTTCTGAATCTTCTAAAATTTGTGATAAGATTGAAGGAGGGAAAATAAATTTTTCTATAATGAGGGACCGGGCCTTGGGAGGCTGCCTACGTATCTCGCAAATGAGAAATCAGGTCCTACGTAGTTCGACCAGCCGGAATGTTCACATGGAAAAATTTACCTTTTGTCAGATAAGAGGGAAAAATTTAGAATTTTGGGAGTGAAATTCGAATTTTGTTGAGAAACTCAAGACTCGAAGAGTATTTTGGACGGACTTTTGATAGTGACTGAGATTTTATGCTTAGGAAGCTCTAAAAGATTTTTTTTTTCTTTTGAAAGGAATGGGCTAGAATATCTTTGAACAAAACAACATAAATCATATAAACAGTTATAGCAGGTACCACAGAAACAATTATTGCGCGTCCTAGAAAATAAGTGACCCTTTTGTGCCAAGGGTTGGCCTATCGATTTGAAGGATGTATCTTGTCATTTTAAACATTTCATCGTTCCCTAAAAAGCAAATTCTATAAATAGATAAAATATATTTCAAAACGTCAATAATAAGGGATAAATTTTCTAGGGAAAGGAAAAAATGCAAATACAAAGAAAAACATTCCCGCGCAGGGGATAAACTAACTAGAAGATCCCACTTCATTTCTAGCTTTCTCCATCTCTTCTCGAATGTAGTGTCGATACCGCTAGCAACGCTTGACCGAGTAATGACGTTCGCTAAAGAGTGGTAATCTGTCTTTTTAAATTCCGATCTAACTGAACCAAACACATTCGTCGATTAACTGTCTACAAAAATAAATGTATTAGAAAAAACCCCCCCAAACCCGCAAACAATGATTTATTTAAAAGACATATACATCCTTCAAGTTAAACAAACAATATGATTGTCCAGTTGGGCCGAAGGCCACTTTGGACTCAAGGTGGGCTACTAATAGGCTCAATACCCCGAGGGTATTGGGTCGACCTAGGCCAATGCACCTACCGAGTTTTGGTTTCGCTCTACCCTAGGTGTCTAAGAGTGGGTTTATTTTTTGACTGTGAAAAACTGACCCGAGCGGACAATCCGGGCTGGGGAAATTAGCGACCATCGACCCCGCAAGATCGACTCATTTCGTCAGGGTACCCCGATGGAAAATTTTGGACTAAATGACTGCGACCCGCATAACCGTCGTTTTAGTGAAAAAAGGAAAAAAAAATGTCAAGTGGCGAAAATGCTATGCATGCAATGACAGTTTAATTATAATTAAAATCAGACAATTAAAACAAACAAACAAATAACGAAATAAAAACGATTATTAAAGTTAGTCAAAAAACTTAATCTATTGGTTAGAACCTAATTAATTTCCCCAGCAGAGTCGTCATTTTTGTTATATCAAAAAAATGACTTTAAATTCGAAAATTCGATTTATTACTTAATTAATTTAAGTAAACCGAATCTTCAAAATTTTTAGAGTCGCCACTTAATTTTAGGGATAAATCAAGAAAACCAATTAAGTTATTTTAAAAAGACTTAACAGAAAAAATCTTTTTAAAATCCAAAGAAAGGGTTCGGGTTCATATTTTCATTTCGAAAAGGTTTTACGCACTCGAAATGGCCGCTAACACGCAGTTATCCGACGATTAAATAATTTTGACTAACTTTAAAAATATTAATTTATATCGTTAAATAGAAAAAAGTTTAAGTACTTATTTAAAGATTAGGAAAATAGAATATTTAAAATCTTAATTACATTTTATTCAATTAGATTAATTAAGTAAAACTACTTTAAAATAATCAACAAGAATATAATATCAAAATCTACCAAATTTTACTTAATTAGTAGAATTAATGAATTAAACTAGGTGACTAAAAGAAAAAAAATATTCATAAGTTGTTTACGAAAATATTTGAAGTCTTTTAAGGAAAAATTCATAGAGTCAAATTTCTTAAAAAAAAGTTGCAAATTTCTTAAAAAAAAGTTGACTTTATCGTCAAAATGTTCAAAGACATTAAAATAACATAAATGGTCGACTTTCGTGAAATTTAATTAGATCAAGACATGTAAAATATCAAATTAATGTTAGAGTTAAAACAAATAACAAGTATCTCAACGTAATAAAAGAAAGCAAACAACAAATAAATGAATTAGAATTTGGGCTTGGCAGGCCCAAGTTTCACCTGTCCTAAATTTCTAAAATTTGGGCTTGCCTGGCCCATTAAGGATCTGGGGCTGTTTTTTGAAGTTATGCTCTTGGCCCACTTCGTCCCTGCATACACTGGCTGTATATACACTGTATATCAGTGTATATCAGCCTTCTCCAGCTTTCGGGAACTTGAGATCATCTCCCTAAGACCTGCTTAAGCCTTCACGACCCCGAAAAATGCAAGGTGGGTGTCCCGAAAGACTCGGACAGATGCATAAGAAATAAAAGTAAAGAATTAGGAATCCAAAATTATTTAAACCCACAAACTCAATAATTTTGAAACCAAAAATCAAGATATCCACCCATATAAAAAAAGCATATAAAACTAAGAATCAAAATAATTAATTTGAAATTAACTAAGCACATAAAACTCATTAACTTGAGACCAAGAACCAATATATAATCCATATTCTAACACTAAAATTCGGCATGTAAAACTCATTAACTTGAAGCTAAAATCCGCCCATAAATCCATCAATCTTGAAACTAAAATATGAAATTCATAAGTTGAAACCAAAATCAACACAAAATCCATATTCTAAAACTAAGATTCGGCATATAAAAAACTCATCAACTTGAAGCTAATATGTGGTTGGCATATAGCTTAATCATGATTTTTAATAAAAAATAACACCCTTAATTCATCCCCAACAACATACAATAGGAGATTAAAATATCCAAAGATAAACAAATTAACTATAGCATTCAAAAAGTTCAAATTGGCATTTCACCGAACACATGGAGGGCATGCTATTTAATCATGATTTTAACCAAAATAACACCCCCATTTCATCCCCAACAACTAACAATAGGAAATCAAAATACCCAAGGATAAACAAATCAATCATAACATTCAAAAATTCGAAAGAGGCATTTCATCGAACACATGAAGGACGTGCAATTTACTCACGATTTTAACAAAATACATGATATATATAGATACATAGATACTACAACACAACATTATAACCAAAAGACCCTCAAGTTATATATATATATATATACACACATATAGATAGCGTATAGATAGATATATATGTATATATAGATACATATACACTGCCACAGTATAACCAAACTAACCTTTAGGTTCCATACATATATATATCTATCTATATACATATGTATATGTAGATACAACACCAAAAACGATTCAATCATTCCGCAAAAAAAAAAAGGAACATTTCAGCATAATACAACCATCCAAACATCACTATTCGACTATATTAATGGGTTCAAAATCCGATACTCAAACGGAAATTCTTAAATCACAATACGTTTTCCTAAAACCTCAGACAATACATGTGTATTCAAGAGAGAAAAAGCGAGAAAAACAAAGATGTTACCTTGCGGAGGGCAGCGAACGGGACTACGAGCTTGACAACGAACTCCGACACCACCGGAATGCTTTCATGATTCCTAGAATCCGAGACCCGACAGTTTTGTTTTCAGTTCACCTAGCCGATGGGTTTTCTCCTTTTCTCCAAAAACAGTGAACGATGAAGGTATTTTTTGGGTCCTTTTTCCTGTCGCAGAACAGTGAAAAAAATAGAAATTTTGGGTTTTTTTTTTGTTTTCAACTGCCGGCCTCAACCCCTGCCCCTCAAAGCGGGTGATGATGAGATCAATTTATAAGAGTAAATTAGGGTAAGAATTTGGGGGGGGGGGGGGAACGAGTGGGTAAAATAGGAATTTTGGGTCGGATTGAATTCAAAATTTGAAAATTGGGGATAAGGAGCAGGGACAGGGAGTACAGGTACGAATTTCTCGTCGTTGACTTGGCGTTTTTTCGGTTTTGGTCGTCTGTCGCATCCCGGTATGGCTGATTTTTACTGGTTTGGTTTTGTCTGTTATAAAGAAGAAGAAGGAAGAAAGAGGGAGTGGGGGGTGTGCGTGTGCAGAGGGAGTATATTTTGGGTTGGGGTTTTAATTAAAGAGGGAGTTGGGCTAGGGAGAAAAGAGATCTGGGCTGGGGAAATTGGGCCAGGGAAGGGGGATTGGGCCGGCAGGAGGGGGATGGGCTGGCGGAATTGGGTTAGATTAGGAATAGGATTTTGGGTTAGGAATATAGGAATAGGGTAGAAATTAAAATTAAAGAAATGGTTAAGGGGCAAATTTAAAAACTAGCCACTTTTATTACAAAGATGACCAATTGAAATTAATTGATTGATTCGACCACGAGATGAATTAATATAAATTAATTAAGGAGCTTTTGAATATTAACAACTTAAAAATAATTAAATTAACTACGAGATGATTAATTCTAAAATAGTTAAAGTAAAGTAATTAGAGATAAAATCTATTTGAGAATCTTTTTGAAACATTAACGAAAATACTTAACTATTAATACTTGAAATAAATATATATAATATGCAATATATAAACATAATTAAAATTAAAAGTTTTAAGCCTAAAAATCGCTCAAAAAATATTTTTTGCATTTGGAAAGCTAATTATTTCAAATTATTAAAATTAAAAGCTCGATGATTAATTTGTATTGTGGAGGGTAAAAATTGGGTGCCAACATATACAATAAATGATATTTATTCAATACATTATTGGAAAAAGAAACTAAGAACAAGAAATATGATATTTAAAATAAAAATTGTATTACATTGATATACAAATTTAATCCAAATAAAATAGATACAAAAAATATAAATAGTTTAATAATTACGTACAATAATAACGACATATTTAGTGAAAAATCCACAAGTAGGGTCTAGGAGGGGGATGTAACACCCAGCAAAAAAATAATCAAAATACCCCTAGATGAGAGACGCTCGCATAACGCATCTTCCCAAACTTCGTTGGCAAATCTGAGGCCGAAAATGCAATCAGCACGAAAAATTATGTGGAAAAATGGTTTTGGTTGATTTTTAGAGTAACTGGATCAAAAGATCATTTTTCGAAATAAAAACGCAATTCTAAAAATGTGCATGACATGTCCGCGTCGTGGACTTACACTTGGTTGTGATCTCAATATTTTCTGCAGGATTAGAAAATCGATCAAAATATTTTTGAAGAAAAATATACTGGTACGCGACAGGTGCGTGTCGCGGACCTGGTCCCCCGACCTGTACCAGCGAAGTTCAAAATTTTAAATCTTATGAGGGTCATTCCAGACATTTCTCCATCCCTTCTAAACTTAATCCACGACCAATATAAATCGTTTTTTAACCTAAAAAGGGTTTCAAAAACCCATTCTAAAGTCTTACGCTAAATAATTGAGTTAGAGTTCTTAAGAGAACAAGAGAAAAAAAGCCAGGGTTCCAAAGATTGAGGTCAATTCTTACGAAGATCAGTGTCGTCTTTCATTCCAGGTATGTAAGGCTGACCTAAAGCATGATTTTTTGTAACACCCGATAAATTACTAAAATACCCTTAGGGAAGAGGTGTGCGTAAAATGCGTCTTACAATGCTCGGATTTAAAATTCGAGAGTGGATTCGTGATCAGCACTGAAAATGGAGTGGGAAGAGGGTCTTGATCGATTTTTAGAGCGACCGAGTCGAAAGATAATTTTTCGTTCCAAAACGAAAAATAGTGTGCTTGCGCGACAGGACCGCGACGCGGACCGGTTGCGGAGCCACACTTATGTTTTCTGTAACTTTTTCGACAGAGTTGAATTTCTAAAAATACACTGTCCGCGACAGGTCCGCGTCGCGGACTGTGTTATTTCAGGATGGTGATAAATTCTTTTAAATTATGGAGGGCAATTTGGTCCATTTCTAATTATCTAAAACGTTCCCCTATGACTAATTAAGGTCGGTTTTCAAGAAAAAGGGTTTCAAAACCCAAATTCTAAAGCGTTCTTCCTAAGGGTCACTAAAGCTAGGGCTTGAAGGAAGGTGAGGATTGAGGAGATCAAGAGGAGGTTGTGCAACTTCGTGTTAGCAAAACTTTCCAGGTATGTAAGGCTAACCTAAAGCATGAGAATGTTCTCCCATGTGCCCTTCTGAGTATTGAGGTTAGAATCTTGATGATGAGGATAATGTAAAGAGTTGATGCATGTAAACATCTACGTATTTTATGTATAAATGATTTTCTTACAGGAATTGATGATCATCACTATTTTGTTTTACATTTAATTCATTTTCATGAGTGCATTTAAAAACCCTATAATTATTGTGTCTTGGAAAGAGCATGCATAATGAAATTAGGGATGAGTCTAGAGCCTTGACGATGATGATGTTGTGATTGTGTTTCACATTTGATGAGAGTTTTGATGATGATGTTGATGAGAATGATGTTTTATGATGCCTTAAATATTGGAAGTATAATTTCTAAAAGAGTATCTTGAGTCCATGACGCTGATGTTGATGTTACGAGATGAGGTGATGTTAATGTTGAAGTATCATATTGTGTCCCTATGGGACTGATGTTGATGTTGAGGTTTTATACTATGTCCCTCTGGGACCGATGTTGATGTTGAGGTATTAATTATTATACCATGTCCTTATGTGACTGATGATGACGTATTATGTCCCTATGGGACTGATGAGGATGATGTTTATGGGCATGTCGAGTTCTGGGAGGAGTATTGAGCACCGAAATGGGTAGAGAGTGAGTCCCACTCAAACCCATTAACTACGTGGCCCGCGTAGGAAGAGAGGATTGAACCGCAATGCGGATGACTCTTATCTTGTCCCAAAAGAGGACTGATGTTTGATGTTTTCTTGTGGATCCACTGATGTTGACGTCCTTTACCCCGGGCAGGGTATTGGATGGATGTGGCAACAACATCGCTTCGTTGTATCATCACTGGCTCATAAGTGATGGTTGTCGGTTAGAGAAACTCCCAGTTAGGTTCCATTTGATAGAACTCTGATGTTGATGTGATGTTGAGTCGAGTCCCTTGAGTCGATGTGATATTTCCTTGAGTCGATGTGATGTTCCCTTGAGCCGACGTGATGTTCTTTTGATGTGAGTCGATGTCGAAGTTCCTTGAGATGGGCTTAATGTGATGTTGATGACTGATGAGAGGTTGATGAGTCAATTGTCTATTCTAATCTCTTGCCTTAGATAGACTTTGACATCCTTATGGAGTGGGATGTTGAGTTGATGTTTCCTTATGCTGTGTACTTACCTTGTTATTCAGCTATTTTATATGCCAGTACATTCCACGTACTGACGCCATTTGGCGCTGCATCATTTCATGATGCAGATACAGGAGTTAGAGGACTTCAGCAGGCGCACCGTTGAAGCCAGAGGTTCGAGTTCAGACTTTGGTGAGCCTCCTTGCTATCCGGAGGAGACCCTTCTAGCATATGTTTTTCTTATTTCATTGAGTCCGGTAGCCATGGCATGTCATGGCACCACTCTTAGACTGTTGAGCAGGTTAGAGGCTTCGTAGACATGATGTCGAAGTTGATGTGGATGTTTTCCTTTGGAACTGAGTAGTATTTTATTTACTTAGTTGAGATTGAGACTGATGTTGGCCATTGGGCCCTTATCTAAGATACTCCATTGATATTATTTCCGCTGTGTTGATGTTGAATGATGTGATGAGGCTAAGTGGTTCATTTGGGGACTAGCAATAGTCTCTGAGTGCCGGCCACGCCCAGGGTACCCTCCCGGGGCGTGACAAACTTGGTATGAGAGCACAGAGTTCAAGAGTCCTAGGGAGTCTATGAAGCCGTGTCTAGTAGAATCTCGTTTATGCGTGTGTTGTGCATCACACTTCATAAACAGAATGCTACAGGGCATTTAGGAAATGGTTACCCTTCTTTGACATTCTGAGTTCGTTTGATAGAGCTTGGCTCTATGAAACCCCCCTTTTCTAATTTGTGCGCTAAGCGTTTGCAAATAATGCCTCCAAAACGCACAGCTGCCCAAAGAGATGCTTCAGTCCCTAACGCTGAGGATCCCTTACCAGAGGCCCCTCATCAGCATGGGACAAGGAGACGGGGACGACCTGCTAGAGCTGCTGAGGCTCCACCAGCACCTTCTGTTCAGTCAGCCTCCACTTCGGAAGCGGACTTCAGGGGAGCTATTGCTATGCTCACCCAGTTAGTGGCCTCTTAGAGTAGCAGTCGTGGTCCCTAGGCCCCTAGCTCCAGCTCCCAAGAGCCTACAACTGCAACTAGGCTCAGAGATTTCCTGAGGATGAACCCGCCAGTTTATACGGGGTCAAAGGTTGAGGAGGACCCACGAAACTTCATTGATGAGATGCGTAAGATCTTGAAGGCTATGCATGCAAATGAGGTAGAGGGAGTCGAGCTGGTCTCTTATCAGCTTAAGGATGTTGCTAATGTCTGGTATAACCAGTGGGAGGATGGTAGAGGTGAGGATGCAGAGCCTGCTGAGTGGGAGGAGTTTGAGAGTGCCTTTCTCGATCACTTCTTTCCCCAAGAGTTGAGGGAGGCAAAGGTCGAGGAGTTCGTGAATCTGAAGCAAGAGGAGTTGACGGTCAAAGAGTACAGCTTGAAGTTCATCCAGCTGTCCAGATATGCTCCAGAGATGGTCCTTGACATGAGGGCAAGAATGAGGAAGTATGTGTCTGGGTTGGGCAGGCATGTGAAGAGGGAGTGTAAAGCAGCATTGCTGATTCCAGACATGGATATTGCTAGACTTATGGTCTATGCCCAACAGACTGAGGAGGATAAAAAGAGGGTCAGAGAAGAGCAACAGAAGAAGAAAGCCAAATCGGCCAGGCATGAGCCTAATCAGCAGAAGCAGAATAAAGGTGATAGAACCTTCTTTCAAAAGAAGTCTTCTAGCCATGCACCTTCGATGGAGAGTGCACCTGTTCAGCAAAGCAGGTATGATCAGCGATCCTATGGTTATCAGAACTTCAGAGCACAGGGACCACAGTCCCAAGCCAGTGTTGCTAAAGGTCCGAGGGGAATGCCACCTTGTGGCAGGTGTGGCAAACTGCATCTTGGCGCGTGCCGTGAGGGCACCAATAACTGCTTTACCTGTGGACGGCCTGGTCATTTCCAGAGTGAGTTCCCTATGAGGAATCAGAGGTGGAGTGATAGAGGTAATAGAGCTCAGTCTTCTACAGTGCCCCCCGAGGGTAGTCGGCAGAAGACAACTACTGCTAATGCAGGAGGCGGGACAAATTGCCTGTATGCGATGGGTAATCGACAGGATCAAGAGGTTGCTCCAGATGTTGTTACGGGTATGCTCCGAATCTTTTCTTATGGTTGTTATGCATTGCTTGACCCTGGTGCCACTTTATCTTTTGTGACGCCCTATGTGGCTAATAAGTTTGAGATTCTTCCTGAGTGTTTGCTTGAGCCTTTCACTGTTTCGACTCCTACTGGTGAGTCAATTATTGCAAAGAGAATCTATAGAGATTGTATAGTGTCCATCTGTCATAGGGATACTTTGGCCAATTTGGTAGAGTTGGAGATGGTTGACTTTGATGTGATTCTTGGTATGGATTGGCTCCATGCGTGCCATGCATCCATAGATTGTAGGACCCGGGTTGTTAAGTTTCGATTGCCTAATGAACCGGTCCTAGAGTGGAAGGGAGGTTATGTTGCACCCAAGGGTAAATTTATTTCTTACTTGAGGGCGAGGAGGTTGATCTTTAAGGGGTGTATCTATCACCTTGTACGAGTTAAAGCTGATGATGTTGAGTCCCCTACTCTTGAGTCAGTCCCGATTGTAAATGAGTTCCCTGAGGTGTTTTCTGAGGATTTACCTGGAGTCCCTCCTGATAGAGAGATCGACTTCAGTATTGATGTACTTTTTGAGACGCAGCCTATTTCGATTCCACCATATAGGATGGCCCCTGCTGAGTTAAAAGAGTTGAAAGAACAGTTGAAGGATCTGTTAGAGAAGGGTTTTATTAGAGCCAGTGTTTCTCCTTGGGGTACTCCCTATCTGTTTGTACGAAAGAAGGATGGGTCACTGAGAATGTGCATAGATTATAGGCAATTGAACAGGTCACAATCAAGAATAAATATCCTCTTCCCAGGATAGATGACTTGTTTGACCAACTTCAAGGTGCCTCATGCTTTTCAAAGATAGACCTCAGATCAGGTTACCACCAGTTGAAGGTGAGAGAATGTGATATCCCAAAGACAGCTTTCAGGACAAGATATGGTCATTTTGAGTTCTTGGTCATGTCCTTGGTTGACGAATGCACCGACAGCTTTTATGGATTTGATGAATAGGGTGTTCAAGCCCTACCTTGATATCTTCGTAATCGTGTTCATTGATGATATCTTGGTATATTCGAGGAATGAGAAAGAGCATGCTAAACATCTTAGAGTTGTTCTTCAAACTCTCAAGGACCAGGAGTTGTATGCGAAGTTCTCCAAATGTGAGTTTTGGATCAAGTCAGTGGCCTTCTTAGACCATGTAGTTTCAGGTGATAGGATTCGAGTAGATGGTCAGAAGATTGAAGCGGTTGCCAGCTGGCCAAGACCGACCTCTCCAACGGACATAAGGAGTTTCTTGGGGTTGGCAGGCTACTACCGCAAATTTGTGGAGGGATTTTCTTCTCTATCCGCCCCATTGACCAAACTGACCCAGAAAAAGTTATGTTTGAGTGGTCTGAAGAATGTGAGAAGAGCTTCCAAGAGCTAAAGGCTAGGTTGACTACTACGCCTGTATTGACCTTGCCTAACGGGACGGAAGGTTTTGTAGTATACTGTGATGCATCAAGAGTTGGATTGGGATGTGTGTTAATGCAAAGAGGTAAAGTGGTAGCTTATGCTTCCAGGCAGCTTAAAGTTCATGAAAAGAACTATCCTACCCATGATCTTGAGTTGGCGGCAGTGGTGTTTGCACTTAAAATTTGGCGCCACTACTTGTATGGAGTGCATGCGAACATGTTTACGGATCACAAAAGAGTTTACAGTATGTCTTCAATCAGAGAGAGCTCAACCTGCGACAGAGGAGGTGGTTGGAATTGTTCAAGGACTACGACATGAGCATCATGTACCACCCAGGTAAAGCTAATGTTGTTGCTGATGCTCTTAGTAGGTTGTCTATGGGTAGCACAACCCATGTTGAGGAAGAGAAGAAGGAGTTAGTAAAGGAAGTGCATAGGTTGGCTCGATTGGGAGTCCAGCTTGAGGAGAATGACGAGGGAGGAATTAGTGTTCAGAATGGGTCTGCATCGTCGCTAGTGACAGAGGTAAAAGAGAAGCAGGACCGAGATCCTGTTATACTCCAATTGAAGGAGGATGTTCAGAAGCAAAAAGTGATGGTCTTCTCCAAAGGGGGAGATGGGGTATTGAGATACCAGAGTAGGCTATGTGTCCTTGATGTTGATGGTGTCCGAGAGAGGATTCTGGCTGAGGCCCATAATACTAGATACTCCATTCATCCGGGCTCCACCAACATGTATCACGACCTGAGAGAGGTCTATTGGTGGAGTGGAATGAAGCGGGATATCGCGGAGTTTATTTCAAGGTGTCCAAATTGCCAACAAGTAAAATTTGAGCATCAAAGGCCAATTGGCTTGGCCCAAAACTTTGAAATTCCAGAATGGAAGTGGGAGATGATTAACACAGATTTAATCACTGGACTACCAAAATCCCGGAGGCAGCATGATTCCATATAGGTGATTGTGGACAGAATGACGAAGTCAGCGCATTTCCTGGCAGTCAAGACGACCAACACTGCAGAGCATTATGCCAAGATATATATATCCAAGAGATTGTGAAGTTGCGTGGAGTTCCCTTGTCCATTATCTCGGACAGAGGTGCCTAATTTACTTCTCATTTCTGGAAGTCTTTCCAGAAAGGATTGGGTACCAAAGTGAATTTGAGCACAACTTTTCATCCACAGACAGATGGTCAGGCAGAGCGCACTATTCAGACGGTGGAGGACATGTTGAGAGCATGCGTCCTTGATTTCAAAGGGAATTGGGATGATCATTTACCATTGATTGAATTCACATATAACAATACTTATCATGCGAGCATTCAAATGGCTCCCTATGAGGCCTTATATGGAAGGAGATGTAGATCATCTATAGGGTGGTTTGAAGTTGGAGAGGCTGAGTTGATTGGTCCTGACCTTGTCCACCAGTCCACGGAGAAGGTGAAGGTTATTCGAGAAAGATTGAAGACCGCCCAAAGCCGTCAGAAATCTTACACAGACATGAGGAGAAGAGATCTGGAGTTTGAGGTGAGCGATTGGGTTTACCTAAAGGTATCACCTATGAAGGGTGTGATGAGGTTTGGGAAGAAGGAGAAATTAAGTCCTCGTTACATTGGTCCGTACCAAATTGTGCGAAGAATTGGGAAGGTCGCCTACGAGTTAGAATTACCTTCCGAGTTAGATGGAATCCATCCGGTGTTCCATATTTCGATGTTGAAGAGGTGTTTGGGAGATCCTGCCTTGGTAGTTCCTGTGGAGAGCACAGGAGTCAGAGATAGTTTGTCCTATGAGGAAATCCCAGTCCAGATCCTTGATCGACAGGTTCCCAGGCTGAGGAACAAAGAGATAGCCTTTGTCAAAGTCATGTGGAGGAATCAATTCATTGAGGAAGCCACGTGGGAAGCTGAGGAAAAGATGAAGGCAAAATACCAAAGATGAAGGCAAAATACCCGCACCTGTTCGTGCTCGAGGTTGATTAAAGTGTTGAAGGTAACATTCTTACCTTTATGTAAATTGATGTTACTACCATGAGGTGATGTTTATAATATTGATGTCTGGGTATATGTTAATGAGGTCAATGAGAAGTCGAGTTAGTGATGTTATTGAGTGAGTATCGAGGTGAGTCTTGAGTCTATTCGTGCTTAATACCATTCCTACTCATTATTCGAGGACGAATGATCCCAACGGGGAGATAATGTAACACCCGATAAATTACTAAAATACCCCTAGGGAAGAGGTGTGCGTAAAATGCGTCTTACGATGCTCGGATTAAAAATTCGAGAGTGAATTCGTGATCAGCACTGAAAATGGAGTGGGAAAAGGGTCTCGGTCGATTTTTAGAGCGACCGAGTCGAAAGATAATTTTTCGTTCCAAAACGAAAAATAGTGTGCTTGCGCGACAGGACAGCGACGCGGACCGGTTGCGGAGCCACACTTATGTTTTCTGTAACTTTTTCGACAGAGTTGAATTTCTAAAAATACACTGTCCGCGACAGGTCCGCGTCGCGGACTGTGTTATTTCAGGATGGTGATAAATTCTTTTAAATTATGGAGGGCAATTTGGTCCATTTCTAATTATCTAAAACGTTCCCCTATGACTAATTAAGGTCGGTTTTCAAGAAAAAGGGTTTCAAAACCCAAATTCTAAAGCGTTCTTCCTAAGGGTCACTAAAGCTAGGGCTTGAAGGAAGGTGAGGATTGAGGAGATCAAGAGGAGGTTGTGCAACTTCGTGTTAGCAAAACTTTCCAGGTATGTAAGGCTAACCTAAAGCATGAGAATGTTCTCCCATGTGCCCTTCTGAGTATTGAGGTTAGAATCTTGATGATGAGGATAATGTAAAGAGTTGATGCATGTAAACATCTACGTATTTTATGTATAAATGATTTTCTTACAGGAATTGATGATCATCACTATTTTGTTTTACATTTAATTCATTTTCATGAGTGCATTTAAAAACCCTATAATTATTGTGTCTTGGAAAGAGCATGCATAATGAAATAAAGGATGAGTCTAGAGCCTTGCCGATGATGATGTTGTGATTGTGTTTCACATTTGATGAGAGTTTTGATGATGATGTTGATGAGAATGATGTTTTATGATGTCTTAAATATTGGAAGTCTAATTTCTAAAAGAGTATCTTGAGTCCATGACGCTGATGTTGATGTTATGAGATGAGGTGATGTTGATGTTGAAGTATCATATTGTGTCCCTATGGGACTGGTGTTGATGTTGAGGTTTTATACTATGTCCCTCTGGGATCGATGTTGATGTTGAGGTATTAATTATTATTCCATGTCCTTATGTGACTAATGATGACGTATTATGTCCCTATGGGACTGATGAGGATGATGTTTATGAGCATGTCGAGTTCTGGGAGGAGTATTGAGCACCGAAATGGGTAGGGAGCGAGTCACACTCAAACCCATTAACTACGTGGCCCGCGTAGGAAGAGAGGATTGAACCGCAATGCGGATGGCTCCTATCTTGTCCCAAAAGAGGACTGATGTTTGATGTTTTCTTGTGGATCCACTGATGTTGATGTCCTTTACCCCGGGCAGGGTATTGGATGGATGTGGTAACGGCATTGCTTCGTTGTATCATCACTGGCTCATAAGTGATGGTTGTCGGTTAGAGAAACTCCCAGTTAGGTTCCATTTGATAGAACTCTGATGTTGATGTGATGTTGAGTCGAGTCCCTTGAGTCGATGTGATGTTTCCTTGAGTCGATGTGATGTTCCCTTGAGCCGACATGATGTTCTTTTGATGTGAGTCGATGCCGAAGTTCCTTGAGATGGGCTTAATGTGATGTTGATGACTGATGAGAGGTTGATGAGTTCATTGTCTATTCTAATCTCTTGCCTTAGATAGACTTTGACATCCTAATGAAGTGTGATATTGAGTTGATGTTTCCTTATGCTGTGTACTTACCTTGTTATTCAGCTATTTTACATGCGAGTATATTCCACGTACTGATGCTATTTGGCGCTGCATCGTTGTATGATGCAGATACAGGAGTTAGAGGACTTCAGCAGGCGCACCGTTGAAGCCAGAGGTTCGAGTTCAGACTTTGGTGAGCCTCCTTGCTATCCGGAGGAGACCCTTCTAGCATATGTTTTCCTTATTTCGTTGAGTCCGGTAGCCATGACATGTCATGGCACCACTCTTAGACTGTTGAGTCAGGTTAGAGGCTTCGTAGACATGATGTCGAAGTTGATGTGGATGTTTTCCTTCGGAACTGAGTAGTATTTTATTTACTTAATTGAGATTGAGACTGATGTTGGCCATTGGGCCTTTATCTAAGATACTCCATTGATGTTATTTCCGCTGTGTTGATGTTGAATGATGTGATGAGGCTAAGTGGTTCGCTTGGGGATTAGCAATAGTCTCTGAGTGCCGGCCACCCCAGGGTACCCTCCCGGGGCGTGACATTTTTGTTCTCCCATGTGCCCCATGATTTTGATAGAATGAGTTATGTTAACATTGTTCACATGATTGCATATCTTTTAAAAACTTCTATAATATTTAACCGGTTTTTGCTTACATTGTATAACCAGATCGAAAAATTATCATTTGATCGGGTCGCTCTAAAAATCGACCGAGACCATTTTCCCACTCAATTTTTCGTACTGATCACAAATCCGATTTCAGATTTGCCATACGACAATTGAAAGATGCGTTACACGCATATCCTCCCTCTAGGGGTATTTTGATAATTTTACCGGGCGTTACAAAAACATTCAAAAATTTAAACTTTAAAATAAAAGGTTTATATTTAAAAAATTTGAAATTTAAACTTTTAAAATCAAAAGTTTTAAATTTTATATTTAAATTTGAAAACTTAAAAAATTCGAAATTTAAACTTTTAAACTCAAAAGTGTAAATTTTATATAAAAGGTAACTTTAAACCTTTTAAAACCTTTAAAAATCAAACTTCAAAGTTCAAACTTTAAAAAATTTATATAATGATACTATGATAGCTTTAAACTTAAAAACTTAATTTTTGATTATGTATGATTGTATGTTAAAGGAATAAACTTTAAAACATAGAAAATTTTTAAAAGTTTAAACATTTTAAGTTTCTATACTTGAGATTTGAGAATTGAGAATTTCAAATTGAACTTTCAAAAATACAACTTTACGAATCGTTCAAAGTTAAAAAAATTAACTAATTATTAAAAAAAAATGAAAATTCCGGATTAGCGGTCCGGTTCGGTCTGGCTTCGATTACTACTGGACCGGTAAGGTAAGGGGGATTTTTACGAGTTTAGCCGGTACCAATAGCGATCCGGTTCCGGAGATATTTTCTTCCATATTTTACCAGTACCGGTACCGATCCGATTTCGTTGCCAGACTTATCCGCAACCCCCTGCCCCGTCCCATATTAATTTTAAAATAATTATTTCAACTCGCTCTATATCCGTCCTACCTCACATAACTTTAAATCAACCCCGCTCTGCATAAGCCCAAACCCGCCCCCACCCCTGCTCAATTGCCGTCCCTACAAAGAAGTGAAAGAGAGAGGACGGGACAATTGAGAACATTTATTAAATGACTTTTCAAAATAGGGATTTAAAAAAAAAAGTTCATGTGACTTTTCAAACTTTCACTGGATAACGTGGAAAGCTTGCACTGTTACGTATTTCCCCGTTCACTTTTGTTTGTCACTATTTCATTTATTAAGGTCAAATTATATAAATTTTGATTAATATTTTAAGGTATATTTTTTCATCATATTAATATGAGAAGGATTGCAACTTATAACAGTTTTTGTATAGTTTTCAACCATCTAAATTTTTTATTTCAAATATTAAATTTAATTAATTCAATTTAGTTTTGAAGTTTAGTTAAGCTGACCTCGAAAAGCGAAAGAGTGATAAGTAAAAGTTAACATAGAGAGTAGAACTTAATAATACCCCATCGTGCTATTTTAGTTATCATGATAAGATCTGACACAATTCTTAAGAAAAAATAAATTAGAAGTGTTGTTTAACTAATATATCTCTTATAAACAATTAATTTTTTTACCTATATATGTGTCTTTTAATTATAGTATATTTATGCTAAGGATAAAATTGAAAAAAAATAATTAATACTCTCTTGATTATTTAAATTGATAACTATTTTTAATATATATGACAAATAAAATAGAACGGAGAGAATAGAATAAAAGGTTCTTTTTAAGATGAAGGATGGAAAAAACCCTTCAATTTTTAATAGATAGTTTGGTAATCAACTTTTGGAATGTGGAGCATCAGCGCAAGTAGATAGAATCTTTGACCCGAACTCCTTGCCGTGCCATATAATCTGGGGAGAGCAATCAGTGGCGGATTTAAGATTTCGACTGAAGTGAAATTTGAATCCTAAACATGAAGGTTTATTTAAAAAGAGACTTACCACTATGCTAAACATTGCTTGTCATTTAAATAATTCAAGTTTAATATATATAAGAAAATATAGAAAATTTATTTTATATATATGTATAATTTTTTGTCAACCCCCTCCCACGCTCTACGTCCGCTCCCGAGAGCAATATCAGCTGTGAGTTATGCTAACTTATACTGTGTAACTATATCTACAGTTTTGTTTCTTTTCTTGAGCAACAAGAATGGGTAAGTGGCAATTGTTTTGAAGAATCAAAAATCACCTAAAGAAACATAAAAACCAAAAAGAGAGAAGAAAAGAAATATTTGTTTGGAAGAGCAATTAAGGGGAAGTTTTCATTCTATTGAATGGTGTATTCCAAATTCTTCTCTGCTCATCAAAGCTTCCAACTACTGCAGACTGCTTTACATCACCTAGTCTATTTGCAAAAGCATTATAATAAGCTAATGGATCCAGATTCTCCAATACTTTCACTGATTTGCCTTGCTTTTCGTCGATAAGTATCTGCCCATCTTCAGATTCATACCCCAAGGCACTGACTTTTATGTTCTTCACACCAAATGTTGATTTCAGCACAGAATAATCACAAGCCAAAACTACTGCTCCAAGGATTTCTCCTAGAAATGTGTCCTGTTATGATACAAACCGTTAATACATATCAGGAAAAATACCTGATTCTGTAGATTCAGTGTCACAAACATGTCAGATTAGGATAAATTGAGATGAGATTATGTACCATATGTTGGTATTTAGGATGTGTTTTTTGCAGGTGGTGTAACCTTGACAGCAAACGCCTTGCGAAGATTGCTTCAGGTGTCCTTTTAGTCAAGTTAAGCATTTCAAGAATTTTAGGAAATCCACTTACTTTCTGTTGAATGCCAAGTGGAATGAGAGTGATATTAAGATCTGAACTCAAAACCGTTTCTGCAGCTAGAGGGTCAAGAAACATATTCAGTTCCGCAAATCTATTAGAAGGAACATTGATCACATTTCCCTTCTCAGTGTTATCATAATTCATGTGCCCTCCAACAATTATTATATCCTGCACCACAACACAATAGACATACTATATTATTACAGTTCTTGAACGAGTAAATCCATCCTGGCTCTTTCTCATAAGACCAGAAATGTAGAGGAAATGCTTGCCTCGATAGCTTTGGTCATATTCTCGCCTGCAAGAACGATCTTTGCTGTATTAGTCAATGGACCATTTGTTAAAATGGTAATCTTAGATCCTGGATTGAGTGATTTCACTGCTGACTCCCATACTTCTAATGCTCGAGGTTGTCTGAGTTCCGGATGATCAGTGTCTCTGAGAGCTCCATATTTCACAGAATTTTCAGCTGTATATCTGAAATTATTTAGATCAAGGAGGTAGATCAACAAAACTGCACACTTAAACAAATGGAAATGTGTAAGACATGAAATTTACTTTTTTCCCTTTAGGCAAATGATTTAGACTAGCTAGACCATATACCTGCGAGGACTTCGAGGCAAAGAGCGAGATAAACCATAAAGAGTGTCGGAGTCAAGAAATCCACCACAACCTTGTGGGATAACCTTGTTGTACTTGCAGTCACCAACGGCAGAGAATATAGGATCAGACTGGTTCATTGCAAAAACATCTCCAAGGCCCACGGGAATGTCATCACGACCCATCATATGAAGCAAATCATACACTGAATCAATTGTCGCAGCATTCGCCCAGCCAGTTGGACTCACGGTTATAGCCTGAATAGAAGAAGATATTGCACATTGACAACCATTGCTCCTCAACTTAGATATTTACAAAAATTAGTCCTTTATCTTAGACTCAGCCCATTTCTGCAATGTCACTCAAGGTAAAGACAGTTTGTCTAATTCATCAATTAATTCCAAAAGTAAACAGCACTAGGAAACACATTTTTAGATAAACTTACTGAAACATAATTTGTGTTTGGTGGAGTAAAATAATTTACTTAACAGGTCCTGATAACATCTAGATCCAGTCTTAATTTTCAGTTGAGGATCTAATTCAAAATAGAAGGAAATTTACCTTCAGATTAATTTCTTCTATTGGTAACTTAAGGAGATAAAAGAGAGCTAGAAAATCTCCAGCACTCATATCCATATCAAACATAACATTCTTCCCAAGATGCTTGCCGCTGAAATCTGGTTTGTAAAGTATTTTTCTGTAATAAGGAAATTGCTTAGAAAAGTTAAATCTTCCAGTGTTTTCTCTTTTGTTTATGACCTGCAACCATGACAAATATAGTATTAGTTCTGAAATGGTCTATTCTTTTATCTTACATATAAAATACAACCAATTCATACTAGAAATTAGTAACTTACATCCAGAAAGCTAACGAAAAACTCTCTGTCCAGTTCACTGTTAGCATTTCGATTAGGCTTTGCTCTAGTAGCAACAAGAATAGGCACTCCTCCTGGACCAAAAACTTCTTTTGTACAACCATCCTGATAAACACCACCAACTCAGAATACGTAACAGTACAAATGACAAGTATAGAATAGTGAATGAAAAAACAGAAAGGAAACAAAGGAAATCATATGCCGATCCATCTCCAAACTCATGTTAGTTGATTGAAAACATAGTTATGTCATCTCAGGGGTCCAGTGAGGAGTTAAATCATGCATTGGCAAGTTACAACAAAATGTCATTTTTACTAGAGACAATAACTAAAAACCATAATTTAGATAATGACCTGAAACAATTCATCACCTGGCATTTGCCTCTCCTGTTCTTTTCTATGCAAAATGGATCGCGAAGCTTAGTCTGAACATGGCCGCTGTGAACTTCATCTCGTGCTACGCTGAACTTTGGAGTTATATGACCATCAAAAATTGGATTTGATCCATCAGAAATCCCATATGGCTTGTTTGAAGTAACTACAGTAATATTGATATATTCCATTTCTGCAAATTCATTTTCTCCGTGCTGGTTGTGTTGTTTCTGCATGATTGAAGCTGCTACACCAGACATAAAGGAGTCCCACATAAAATAACTCTGCGTTTAGCAACACAAAATAAATCTGCATTTAGCAACATTGTCATCAGTAAATCACATTTTTACTAATGTTTTCATATAACTAAGGATTTACCAAGCTCAACATTTCTAAAATAATACCGTGTTGAATTGGTCATCAAACCAAGTATCATGAGCCATTTTCAGAGACTTGAAACAGTACTGTGCCTCATAAGTGTGCTGATTCTTCTCAAAAGTTTCAATGAACTTTTCAGTTACTGGAATGGTGTTTGTGGCATCCAATGGGACAAGAGTAACTGGAATGCCAGAATGAATTACCTACAGCATAAGAGAACGACGGCAGTTGCTTAGTTATAGGATTAGCTACAACATATATGTCTATTGATTTCTGTAATACCTGATATGCAGCAAAGGGATCCATAAAGAAATTAAACTCTGCGTAAGGATTGCTTGTGTAATCTGTGAATAAATTGCCAATGTCACCACACTGCTGAGGTTGGGAAGAGGAGCTGGCATTCTGTGGACAGCAACCTGTAGGATTCTTTGACCTTACACCACCTCCCATTATGTAAATGTGCTCAACATTTTTCTTTAAATGTGGATTACTTAGGAGAAATAGTGCAAAATTTGTATGCGATGCGATGAGAAAAACTACTGTGGGACCAGATGAAATTGTGTTGATCATTACTTGCTGCACTGTTGGTTGTCGAAGAGGTGAATAATGTCTCTTCCCCTGTTGATAAGTGAAAGATCAGCATGTTATGAAAACATTTTAAACTTAGGGGAACTAAGCAATGGAAAAACGGTTATTCATCTAGTCATAGTAATTCATTAGGGATAGAACTGATCTTGTCCTCAAATAGTTGCATTAGTTACAAGTCTAGAAATTCACGTTCAGCACCTTCCCAAGTAAGGCTCTTCATTATTCATATACAAGAAATCAGTTATATAATTTGGGCGACACACTAATACTTTGTTATGTTATATGCCACATCATTGTGACTGGCTGACAGGAAAGAAAGATAGATTTAAGTAGGAAGTTGACCTTGGTTGATTAAATGATATTCTGGCATTGCATTCAACCACATTGTAGACTGAAGAAGTGTCTAATTGTGTTTCTTCTTGTGATTAAGGCAGCTCGACAACGTTACCCTACATTCAGTTTTAATGAAAAATGGTACCTGTGGCAGGAAGCTCTTTCTGAATCCAAAATTTGAGTCTCTGTCCAAACGTCCTCCAGGACCCACAGGAATAGCTTGTCTGTATCTACAATAACCAGCTGTAGCAATTCCCTAACAAAACAGTGAAAAGTTAGCACACTCAAAATTTCAAGTAAAGTAAAATTATGGAGATCCAGCAATTTGACATTAAAGCAAATGATTCTTGCCAAAAGTAGAATTGATGAAAAATATTCTCTTCACCTGATCAATTATAGGGAGATATCCACCAACATCTGGAAGAATGGTACCATTAGGAAGTATTCCACCTTCTCCTCCCACCCCAACAGCAATATCGTCACGCCCCATCATGTAAAGCATGTCATACACTTGATTTACAGCATGCCCTGCATCAGTCCATCCATTTGTGCTGATAGTTATTGCCTGCACCAAAAAGCTCTCTCTCAGCTAGTTTTATACGAAAATGTATCAAACGGAAAATCGCCCCCTTCCAAGCTGCTTAGTAATAAATGTTGTTCAGAACGAATCCCATGAAAGCAAAGATACAAGAAGAAACTGACACTTGTTTAAAACTACTACATAAAGAACGAAATTAAGCCAATTGAGTTACTTTTAATCCCACTTATAGCATGACAAGAATTCTCAACATATACAGATTTTATAGCAAAATCAAAGATAAAAGAAGCAAACCTTCAAGTCCATTTGTGATGTGTTTAGTTTCAAAAGGTAGAAAAGAGCAAAGAAATCATCAGTATCCATATCTGTATCCACAAGAATTCGATGACCATTTACCCCACTTGCCAACAATATCAACATCATTAGGACAAGTTTACGTAGGAACAACACCTTCTCTTTCTCCTTCATCACAACAAACCTCGACTCTACTTCTGATTTTCTTCAAACTGTCAAAGCCTATTACTAATTATTAATGGGAATAAACAGAGTGAGCTCTACATAACTTAACTGTTGAAGAAAAATGAAGGCCTGTAAAGGGAATTTATAGACACAATAAAATTTTCTAACATATTATCATACACGTTGCTCTACCAAGTACAAATTTTGTCTCGCCTCTACTAATTCAAATTCAGGCCATAAAGTTCTCTACAAAAATGATTTCATTTTCAGGCTCAAACGATACCACTCTTATTAAAATATAGAGACGTTCTTACTGTTCCAACATACTCCATTCATTTAAAATAAAAGACCAGTTTGACTAGAATATTATGGTACTAATTAAAATTATATTAAATAAATCAAAATATGTTTTAATCTTGTGTCTTTAAATATGGAAAATTAAAATTATAGTTTTATCAAAGTAAATGAGTCATTTTTTTAAATCAGATAAAAAAGAAAAGTAGGTCATTTTTTTTTAAAACGGAGAGAATAACTTTTAATGGGTTTTGTTGACACTTTACTTTAACCCATTTAAATAAAATAATGGCCAAACATGTAAACGGTCCCTTAAAGTTGATACAATTTTTTGTTTTGATACCTTAACTACGACTTGTTCCAAATAGATACTTTAACATCATTAAAAGTGTACCATTTAAATACAATTAAGTGATGTGGCAAGAGAAAGTGTGTCACACTGTTGAGGTAAAAAAAATTCTTTACTGATTGAAAGATGTAAACTTTTATTTAGCGATTAAAAATTAACACAACAATTATTTCCAAACATATATATAACCCCTCCCCCCCCCCCCCCCCCCCCCCCAACTTGCCCTTAATTTTTATTTTAACATTTTATCTTGGTTGTTCAATTTTAGTCATTCAACTCTATATTTTTTTGTACTATTTAGATTTAAAAAATGTTAATTTTATATTTTAAAATTTTTATATATGTTCTTTAACTGCAATTTTGCATTTTAAAAATCGACGTTCATATCTTAGTTTTCGAAAAAAAAAATTTGACGGATGAACATTGATTTTTTTAAAATAATTTCTTTTTGAGAATTTCTTTGTATTTTTGCGTGAAAAAGAACCATCAAAAGTGCGTCAATTTTCTTTCATAAAAAAATCAATAACAACCCACCAAAGTCTATCAAGTTTAACATCTCTTTAATAACTTTTCTAGCAATGAACAAGAGTTTTTTTTTTACTTGTATTGAAGATGAGTTCTTTTTACCCATATTGAGTTGAAAGAAAAATTAGAAAGCTAGTATTTGAGTTAAATCCAAATAGCTTGAATATGAAAAATATATATATATGGTATTATTTAATTCAATCGATTGTTTAAGAAAGAAAATTGACACAATTTCCTTGGTTATTTTTCAAGAAAAGATATAGAGAAATTCAAAAAATATTTTTTTAAAAAAATTTATAAGTTAATTTTTTTTGATTTTTTTAAAAAAAAATAATGGTCAAACGTCAATTATAAAATAAAAAAGTGAAAATAAAGAGTATAAATAAAAATAAAGAAATTATAAAATTAGTTTTCGTATTTAAATGGTACACAAAAATTAGAATTGAAGGATAAAATGAAACAAAGGTAAGATAGAGTGTCAAAATAAAAAATGAGGGCAAGTTAGAGGGGTTATTTATTTATTTTTAATTAGCTTTTGTGACATGTCATGGCATGTGAAACACACTCTCCCTGTCACGCCCCGGGAGGGTACCCAAGACGTGGCCGGCGCCTAGAGACTATTGCTAGTCCCCAAGCGAACCACTTGGCCTCATCATATCTATTCAATTCAACAACTCTACAGATCAGCGAAAGTAAAAGCAAGTAAATGGGCTCATCTCATCTAATATCTCAAATAATATATAATAATAGAAGGTTAGTAGAAAGAACTAATTCACAATCTCAACATCAACGTTCGACTATCATCTATGAAGCTTCCATCACTAATCAAGTGGTACCAATGATAGACCCATGGCTACCGAGTTCAAACTAAAAGACTAGTCTAGTCATTCGCATGATCATACACATGATAAAGTAAAGGTAGTGAACCCTCCGTAGTAGGGGAGACTCACCAATCAACTGAACCTCCAGGATCTTCAATGATGCGTTGACGATCCCTAATCCCTGTATCTGCATCATAAAACGATGCAGCACCGAGTGACATCAGTACGTGGAATGTACGGTATGTAAAATAGTTGAATGAAATCGAAACAGGTAGAATAATATAAAACAATCATCGACTCAGAATAATTATCAAATCCAATCAAAACGTTAAATATCTCTCTATGCAAGAATAAAGAGTAGACAAGTGATCCATCAACTAATCAACCTCATCAATCAAATCAAATCAACTCAACTCAACTCAACTCAATGGAACTCATCTCATCTCATCTCGACTCAGAGTACTCAAGGTAGGAACTTTCTGGGAGTTTCTCTTATTCGACACCAATCACTTATAAGCCAGTGAATGTATAACAGTCAAGTTGATGTTGCCACAACCGTTCCAAACTTGCCAGGTAGGGAACGAATCGAATCCACTAAGGGAAACAACAATCAACTAAGTCCACTATTACTTTCAGGGACTTCTAATCAAGAGGGAACCACAATATAGTGTGATGGTTCTAATCTTCACCTACGTTTGGCGACGTAGTTTGACGAGTGCAATTTGGACTGACTCTTACTCTTTTGGTGCTCGATACTCCTCCCATGACTCAATGCTCATAAGACAATCAATCCAATCAAATTATAGGGATTTCTAACCCTATCATCAATCAATCTCATAGGGGCTTTAACCCTTTCATCAATCAATCTCATAGGGGCTTAAACCCTTTCATCAATCAATCTCGTAGGGGCTTTAACCCTCCCATCAAGGAACATTTCAATCAACGACTCAAGATTTGAACAATTGTAAGGGAACAATCGAATAGACATATCAGTGAAGTTCATTTATGGAGACTTACCTAACTATCAAGTTCTATCAACTCATCATCATTCTCTCATCACAATCACAATCACAATCGACATCATCCGATCAAGGCTCTAGACTCAATTCTTAAGTTCATTCATGTATGCTTTCAAAATAGTCATCTAGGGTGTTGCTTCCCTAGCACACGCAAGTGTACGTGGTCAACTCAAGTAATATAGTGGCCTTGAGAAAGAGGCCGGGATGTCGAACCTAAAGGATTTAAAAATTATTGATTCTCCCCTAAGTTATTATGCTAGATTAATGTTTGAGATAGTAAACAATGAGATTTGTTAAAGAGCAATTTATAGCTAAAATCGAAGGTTTATTGCCAAATTCGAATTATATGAAATAGTGATTTATCAACTTAAAGATGATCCTGGGATTATAGCCAAGGCGACTTCGTGTCTCTCATAATCATGTATCTGGGTTTATACTTATTAGTTCACAGGGTTAAATTTACCTAACAGGGATGCACGCCTCTGCAGGCCTATCTTTAATGACTGCCTAACTACATCGTTGAGCGGGGATAGACAGACCACCAAAAATGCATTAATTTTATCTTCCTATCTTATGAACCAAGCGAGGTGTAAGGGTAGTTGTCACAGGTCTCCCTTACACTAACCAATCTAATAACCTAGTTGGACACGCTCCTTGTTCCACTGTGTTCTAATTATTCCAACATCTTTCGAATTCAGAATAACTAACCCATATCCTCCCCAGTTGAGCAGGCTAAGAAGTATTAATAAAAATGGCACAAGAATAAGTAATAAACCCATCATACATAAACCAAACTTAAGAGATCATATTGTCTAGGGCTACAATCCCAGAATATGGGAGAATTAGCCACTCATAGTTGGTTCCCACATCACAATTAAGCTTAAAATAATGAACAGAGACAAACCAAAGTTGACCTAGGTTGTGTTCCCTAAGACTCCCGTCTGTTCCTTCCTCAAAAAATGAATAAACAAAAGGTGTTTTTCAAATAATTAATAGCCGTATTTTATCCAAATCCCGTAACTCATTTTTCACTGGAAATTCAAGCAGTTCGCGATGCGGACTAGTGTAATTTGACCCGGTCCGTTATTTTGCTGACTGGGCTGATTCACCTTTTCTTGTAAACTGGTCCGCGATACGGACCCTACAGTGCATTGGGACTTTGTGTCTTTTTCTTCTCCTTTTCCAGTTCTGCTTGTCCGCTCCCAGGTCCGCGACGCGGACCGTTGCCTTTGCTGCATCCTTTTTCTTTGCTCCCTTGCTTTCTGGGACGTTTTCATCCTTCCACTTTGAACATGACTTCGGACTGCTATTATTTGACTGATCTCTGCAGAATGCAACCACACGGAGTACTCGACCCCCAAATTAGAGAAATAACAACAATCATATTAAAATCAGCTGTTCGCTTTATGTTTACCCTCTGACTTAGCTCACTTTTATGGGTTTATTTGGCTAACTAGGCGTATAAATACGCCTAATATCACCACCCCACACTTAGAGTTTTGTCCGTCCTCAGGCAATTTCGACACTCATGCATGAGATTCGCTAGGCAGTGTATATCTCAAACAAATGATATAAATGGCTCGCGTGCATCAAAGAATCCAAAACCGTACTAGATCCTGACAACATCTCCTTTATCTAATCCTTCACGCTTAACCATGAAATCATGTAACACTTTAGTCAACACTAACATCTGATTACTAACCTTACTTGAGGTTGTACCCTTACCAGAAGAATTACCCATGCACACCTATCATACTGGAAGATAAAACAAACACCAGAATATGGGTACTCAATCAACTCTCTCTCTCCCAAATAATGTCTTGTGTTGGGTCTAGTTCCTATAGGCTTGCTCTTAATGTACATCTCCACTAATTAAGCATGCTTGAATAGAATCAAATAGGACTTTTAATGGGTTGTAATGTAGGCTAGGGGACGGGTAGAAAACTATATAATAGTGACTTACACTTCCCTAAGCACTTTGCACTTTTAGACTTCATCACTCATTATCTTCTTTTCTTTATTTTCAACCCTCTATCCAATGAGCATTTCACTAGCAATCTCATCTCATCAAGAATGTTTCACTTTTTCTCTTTTTGAAATATATATTACATTTTTTTTCATGACTTATTCTTTCAAAGAGGGCTTTTTTTTATCACCCTGTAGCTATCATTGATCACCTTTTACCACTTAAATATCCCTTTCCTTCAAATTCAACAATTATAATCAGTCTATGCTACAGTGCTCAAGGAAGCAAGGTGCAAAAACGAGGGATTCAATAAAATCATATCAAGGTAAAAGTATGGCTACCAACAAAAAGCTATAGGCTCAAAGGGGCTAACTAGTGGTCTAATATCTGAAAAGGCTAAAATTTTACAGGACAAATCAGAGAAAGCCTATTATCATCTCCTAAACAAAGCAATACTTTTTATTTCGCTTCAATAACATGCAGGGCAAGTTCTAGCAACTATTTCAACACAGACTTATACAATTCCACTCACCACTCTTGGCACACTCCCTTCATAAAGTTAACTCAATATTCAATGTTGCCTAATGCACATGATTCCTTGGTTATCTCATTTTATTCCGAAGTGTTAGAATCAGGTATTACTTTTCAGGCCCCCTAGTGGTTAAGTCCTTTTAATTTACACGACCATCATACCTCGCTTGGTTGTATCACTGCCGACGCACTACTTTAGAACTGAATTAACAAGCACTCACATCTCTACACTAACATGTCGTACAAACTAAATAACAATCATGAAACTAGAGAACAGCTGCTTTAACATGAACAATTCCACTAGTAAGCAAGAATAAACAATATACATATACTAGGCAAGACAGGAAACAAAAGAAAGAAAAGAAAAGAAGTGTCTGCATTATACATGCCAACTGAATATATAGAATAAAAATGCATCTCGTCCTGGCCTTGCCATCCACCCCCCACTTAGAGTCAGCACTGCCCTCAGTGCTGATCATATCAAACCTGCATCGACTCTGGCTACTCCAAATCCTCCTGGTCCGGCAAGATCGGCTCTCCCCCCGTGGCAAACAGGACCTCATCCTCAACCTCATCCTCCTTAGTGTTGGAGGCCATCCGTGCTTCTTCAGGGTCCATGGGGATGTCGTCATCAACCGGCTCCACAAAGGTAGGCCCGATGCCCAACACAACATTAGCATGGGCATTGAGAGGGTAGGTAGTGGCAACCTCATCGAGCTCCAGCTGTGTAGACAGGCGACCACCCACCCTGTGCCTGAGCATTTCGAGCCCGAACATGCGTGCCATGATAAGTTCATCCCTATGATTGCGCTCCGCTGTGGTGAGTATTGGCCCCGTAGCCTCCTCCGGCCCCTTAATGTTGGTGACATTATAGGGTGGGGCCTTAATTTGGGGCCAGTAATCGAGCTCTTCAGTGGGGACACCTGCAGGATTGCATAATTCAGTTATAAGGCCCCCAAAAGCATACCTGTGACCCCGGTGAACTCATGCCTTCCTCATCGCAGACTTGAGGATTGCCCCAAAATTCAGCTCCATGCCCGTCATGAGGGCATACACCAGGCAATTTCTGTCTCTTGTCATAGCTGTGAAGTGCTGGACAGGGAAGAATGAGTGCAGCACGATTTTAACCCACACCCTAGCTTCCCGATTCATGTGAGCAAAGGGGAAGATTTGGTGGTACCCTCGGCCTGTATGCCGTATCCACCGCGCCGTGGAGTTCACTCTGGCCAGTGTGTGCCGGATGAGACGGTAAGGAGGGTGCATCTGCACTTCATTGAACGGTCCGGCGGGGACATCTGCCATGCCCAGGATGGTGTTGATGGCCAGGGGTCCTATGTTGACCTCCACCCCTCGCACTATGACCACCTGTGTGCGAGGTTCCTTCTTCATATTGGCATAGATATCCCTTACTATGATGAGGTTGCATGACAGGGGGTCGTTGAAAAGGAACATCAGATGGTAGTCCATGCACCATTGGTAGATGTTGGGGAATTCACGAGCCAGGGAGTCTGCATCAATGGGGACATCTGGGAAGTACTTGGTCTTGTTGTGAGCCCTGTACCACCGCTGCCCCTCTCTGTCTACCGCCCGAAGCCCAAAACGAGGTCTTTGACCTCTGTGTTCAGGGGCTCGGGGTACCACCGGGATGTCCCCGGCAACGGCGCCAAAAACTTGTTGCTTCCCTAGCACACGCAAGTGCACGTGATCAACTCAAGTAATATAGTGGCCCTGAGAAAGAGGCCGGGATGTCGAACCCAAAGGATTTAAAGATTATTGATACTCCCCTAAGTTATTATGCTAGATTAATGTTTGAGATAGTAAACAATGAGATTTGTTAAAGAGCAATTTATAGCTAAAATCGAAGGTTTATTGCCAAATTTGAATTATATGAAATAGTGATTTATCAACTTAAAGGTGATCCCGGGATTATAGCCAAGGCGACTTCGTGTCTCTCAATCCATAATCATGTATCTGGGTTTATACTTATTAGTTCACAGGGTTAAATTTACCTAACAGGGTTGCACGCCTCTGCAGGCCTATCTTTAATGACTGCCTAACTACATCAATGAGCGAGGATAGACATACCACAAAAAATGCATTAATTTTATCTTCCTATATTATGAACCAAGCGAGGTTGTCACGACCCAAAATGGGGCCATGACTAAAAGACCACTTAATTTCATTCCCAATAATAAATGTAACCTAGAAGTAGAGAAATCCAATAAACAAATAGTCACCACATAAAAACAATGTCCCAAAACCTGGTGTCATGAGTATAAAGAGCATCTAATAACTAACTAAAGAAATAAATGCATTTCAGTCTTCGAATAGAAATAAAGACCAAGCAACTAAGATAGAATCTAATGGAAGCTCAAAGCTCTGAGTCTCACCACTAGATCTGGTATGAACCAAGTGCACGAGCAATTCAACTACCACGTGGATAATCCTGACGAGAATCTGCGGGGGAGAAAGGAGTAGGGGTGAGTACACATAATATGTACCCAACAGGTTTAACTGACTGGGAGTTAGAAATTGAATAAACTATGAAATAATCTAGGAACGCTTCCACCTGCAACAGAAAAACCAGTCCGGCATCGGTGCCGCCAATTTATATAGGATCACGCAAGCAAAGTAAACATATCATCTCATATACGCCAACCCAAAACAACCACAAGTAGTAAAATTAAATGGTATGCAATGTCGTGCAATGCAATGCAATGCAAGGTGGTATCAAGACCGTCGCACAGCCTGTCGTATACACCCCCGTCGAGCTAAGGCTCCCAGACTAAGGGGACCCATGGGGACCTCGCAGGCCATATACCTCAATCACAATATATATCAACTACCTTGCCACCCAAGTGCCCGTGGTCAAGGACTCATGATAAAAGTCACCATTCACAACTTCCCAAAATGTCATGACATGTAGTATGGGGATGTATGCAAGCAAGACACAATTATGGAAATAACAATCCTCTCAATAAGCACAAATTTTCTCCCTTTCTCAACATGTCATATTCACAATATTCTCAATTTAGGATTCACATGCTCTCGAAGCAATACAATACTAATTCTCAACCCAACACATGATATGATCTCATCCCATAGATTAAAACATAAGGATACTCAATAACTCAATCCCAATCTCAAAGAAGGATAGCCAAACCTACCTCGATGTTGAAACCGCACTCGAACACTTCTACCGAATGGACCAAACCTTGAATTCAACTCCCACAATGAAAATTCTCTATCAAGAACAAAACGTACATGTCACAAGGAGTCCAATGACACCCATATCACTATATGTCTAACCTACACCCAAAACTCGTTCAATTCTTTAATAAATTCTCAAAATTTCAAACCCAGGGTTAAGTTTTAATTCCTCCCACTAACATAACTCCCATGGCGTTCATATGATAAAATACATCCACGTTTAATTATATATGCTAATATGTCAACTAGAATTGTGATGATTATATAAAAGAATTCAAAAAAAAATCTAATTTTATCCCGAACCAAGGCCAATTACACCATCCCATTAATCTCTTACACATACTGTTATCCATCCTCACATTTTCTAAATTAATAATTCATCTTGCAAACAAAATCATATCTACACTTAGTAATTAATAATGATTATTATATTAATTTTATACTAAAAGCAACCCAACATTTCTCCAATTTTAATAAGTTAGCAGCAACTATGTGCTGCTTTTGCTTGGTGCAGTACGCCTGCTCCAATTTCCAACAATACACATTTGTCCTTTTTAAAACTTTCCTCAATTATCAACATTACTAAACAATTAGTAGTAAGCACTTAATAGGAGTTGCGAGTTTTACCTGCCGTAATAGACTTTCGCTCGGTCGCCGCCCACTGCTCTGTTCCCCTTATTTTATTTTAACCTAATTATATACTAAAAGTGTTGAATTATATAACCTATTAATTTGTAAATGTGGTGTAAGTGATATAGAATTTTGATTAACTATCACTTTAGCCCATCAACTAATTTGACTATCAAAAATTACCCTTCAACCCAGTAATAGAAATTATCGAATAATCCAAAAGACTCTTTTAAAATTTACGAGAAGGACATTTTAAGACCACAAGAGAACCAATTACCAAAATGACCTAATGGATCATTACATCATCCACCACTAAAAATTATGTTCGTCCTCGAACATAAGATAGAAGAAAGTACCTGAATCTTCAAAAAGTTGAGGGTATCGAGCACGCATATCCGACTCTGTCTCCCAAGTAGCCTCCTCCACAGGCCGATGTCGCCACTGAACCTTAACTGAAGCGTTTTCCTTAGTCCTGAGCCTACGAACCTGTCTATCTAGAATGGCTACGGGCTCCTCCTCATAAGTCAAATCCGGACCCAACTCTAGGGTATCATAAGAGATAATGTGAGACTCATCTGGTTTGTATTTTCGGAGCATAGAGACGTGAAATACTGGATGAACAGCTGACCATCTAGGTGGCAAAGCCAACTCATAAGCCACCTCACCTACTCTTCTAAGAATCTCGAACGGGCCAATAAACCTCGGGCTAAGCTTGCCCTTCTTCCCGAACCTCATCACACCCTTCATGGGTGATATCCTCAACCACACATGCTCGCCCACCATAAACTCCAAAGGACGAACTCTCCTATCAGCGTAGCTCTTCTGCCGACTCTGGGCTGTCAATAGTCGACTCTGGATCAAGCGCACCCGCTCCATAGCATCCCTGAGCAAATCAGTGTCTAATGCCTCGACGGTGACTGAGTCGAACCACCCAATAGGTGATCGACATCTACGCCCATACAATGCCTCAAATGGTGCCATCTGAATACTGGAGTGATAACTGTTATTATAAGCAAACTCCGCTAAGGACAAGTGCTGGTCCCATCGAGAACCAAAGTCAATCACACATGCCCTAAGCATGTCCTCCAACACCTGAATGGTCCGCTCAGACTGACCATCTGTCTGAGGATGAAATGCCGAACTCATGTCTAATCGTGTACCTAACCCATGCTGCAATGCCTTCCAAAATCGGGAGGTGAACACCGAACCTCGATCTGACACAATAGAGATAGGCACCCCATGCAATCTAACAATCTCACGTATATAGATCCTAGCTAGTTGCTCCGCACTGTGGCTAGTCTTTACTGGAATAAAGTGAGATGATTTGGTCAACCTGTCTACAATCACCCAAATAGAGTCAAACTTTCCCAACGTCACGGGTAATCCAGTCACAAAATCCATGGTAATACGCTCCCACTTCCACTTGGGAATGGGCATCCGCTGCATCGGACCTCCTGGCTTTTGATGCTCATACTTAACCTGCTGACAATTCAAACACTTAGCCACAAACTCCACAATGTCCCTCTTCATCCCACACCACCAATAATGTTGCTTCAAATCATGAAACATTTTTGCTACACCAGGGTGAATGGAATACTTAGCACAATGAGCCTCCTCCAATATCAAGCGAACCCAATCACCTACCTTAGGCACACAAATGCGCCCATTAATTCTCAAAACCCCCTCAGAATCAAGAAAAGCTGACTTAGCTTCGCCCCTCAACACTTTGTCCCGAATCACACATAATTTATCATCATCAAACTGGTGAGCTCGAATCTGATCCATCAATGTAGATCTAGCCTCGATGAAGGCCAACACACTATGAGATGGAGAGATGTCAAGTCTAACCAATTGTCTAGCCAAAGACTGAACCTCCAAAGCTAAAGGCCTCTCCTCCGTTCTAAGATATGCCAAGCTACCCATACTAGAAGGATTCTGGCTCAAGGCATCCGCCACCACATTAGCCTTGCCAGGGTGATAGAGAATAGAGATATCGTAATCTTTCAACAACTCCAACCACCTGCGCTGCCTCATGTTCAAATTAGGCTGAGAGAAAATATACTTGAGGCTATGATGGTCTGTAAAGATCTCGCAATGCACCCCATAGAGATAATGCCTCCACAACTTCAAGACAAATACCACCGCGGCTAACTCCAAATCATGAGTAGGGTAGTTCCGCTCATGGACCTTCAGTTGTCGCGAAGCATAAGCTATAACTCTTCCCTTCTGCATCAACACTCCACCTAAATCGACACCCGAAGCATCACAATAAACAACAAAGGCTACACCTTCCTCGGGCAATGCTAAAATAGGTGCTGAAGTCAATAACTCCTTGAGCCTCTGGAAGCTCGCCTCACATTCAGCGGTCCATAGAAATGCAACTTCCTTCTGAGTTAGTCTAGTCAAAGGAGCTGCGATAGAGGAGAATCCCTGCACAAATCGACGATAATAACCTGCCAGCCCAATAAAACTTCGAATCTCAGTCACTGAAGTGGGTCTCACCCAATCACGAACTGCTGCAACCTTGGCTGGATCAACCATTAGTCAGCCCAAATGACATAACCACAAACTCATAGTGCCCATATCGAGTCCTGAAAGCAGTCTTAGGGATGTCTGACTCCTGAACCTTCAACTGATGATACCCTGACCTCAAATCAATTTTTGAAAACACTGAGGCACCCTGAAGTTGATCAAATAAGTCATCAATACGAGGCAAGGGATACTTGTTCTTGATGGTCACTTTGTTCAACTGATGATAGTCAATGCACATTCTCATAGTACCATCCTTTTTCTTTACGAACAACACTGGTGCACCCCAAGGCGACACACTAGGCCGAATAAACCCCTTCTTCAACAAATCTTCTAATTGCTCCTTTAATTCCTTTAACTCTGCAGGAGCCATTCGATAAGGAGAAATGGATATGGGCTTAGTGCCCGGCTCCAAATCAATGGCAAAGTCAATATCACGATCTGGAGGAACACCTGGTAAATCTGTAGGAAACACATCCATGTACTCCCTCACCACCCTCATGGTCTCTAAAGAAGATGACTCTTTAGAAATATCACGTACATGAGCCAAATAAGATAAACACCCATGCTCTATCATATGCCGAGCACGAACATAAGAAATAATCCCCTTAGGGTAAGAGTTGAGAGCACCTGCCCACATCAACTGGGGTAAACCCGGACACACTAAAGTCACAGT
The DNA here is from genome assembly GCA_029948455.1 of Solanum rostratum. Lineage (NCBI taxonomy): Eukaryota > Viridiplantae > Streptophyta > Magnoliopsida > Solanales > Solanaceae > Solanum > Solanum rostratum. The sequence goes on along the minus strand of CM057045.1, from coordinate 65,131,238 downwards.
CTTAGCATAACAATCAAGGATCGCATGATAAGGGGACAACCAATCCATACCCAAGATAACATCAAAGTCAAGCATGTCTAGAAGGATCAAATCAGCCTTGGTCTCCCTACCTGAGAACACCACAATACAACCCCGATAGACCCGATCCACCACTAAAGATTCACCCACGGGTGTAGAAACGGAAATAGGCACATCAAGAGGCTCACACACGTCATCAATATCATGAGCAAAATAAGTGGATACATATGAATAGGTGGACCCAGGGTCAAATAATACTGAAGCTGAACGATGGCAAACTGGAATAATACCTGTAATCACAGCGTCAGATGTCTCTGCCTCTGTACGGCCTGGAACGGCGTAACACACTCGGCGCTCTCCAATAACCTGCGATCCACCACGAGCACCACCTCGAGCTCCACCCCTAGCACCTCTAGTGCTGCCCCTCGCACTCTGTGAAGCGCCTCTAGCTGCTGGAGCTGGTGTAGACCGTGCCATCTGTGTCCCCGATGGAAAAGAAGCAGGAGCACGCTTAGGACAATCCTTGGCATGGTGGCCGAAATCATCACACACATAACAACCTCTAGGTCCAGACCAGCCTGTACTACCTGCACTAGGAATGGCACCATGAACTGGTCTCCCTTGATAACCCTAAGCGCCCTGCCTCTGAGAATCTCTGTCTCTGGGTGCATAACTGCCAAACTGACCGTGATGGCGGGACCTCTTACCAATACCCTGACGGGCCTGTCTGATGCCCTCTATCATTCTAGCATGATCAACAATACTCTGAAAGGAACCACCAGATAACACTAGAGAGGCTGTGGCCTCCTGAAGATAACTTGTGAACCCCTTCACAAATCGGCGGATCCGCTCAAACTCTGTGGGAATGCTAGACATGGCATAACGAGATAACTCATGGAATCGTGCCTCGTACTCGATCACAGTCATGGAACCCTGCTCCAATCTATCGAACTCATCACGACGTCTATCACGAAGGCTGTATGGTACAAACTTCTCAAGAAAGATCTCAGTAAATTGCCCCCAATCCATCGCTGGAGCATCAACTGGCCTCCGGGCCATAACTGACCTCCACCACTCTCTGGCCATGCCTGTGAACTGATAAGAGGTGTAAGCTACTCCGTGGGCCTCCAGAACACCCAAATTAAACAATCAATCCTGGCACTCTGTCAGGAAGTCATATGCCCTATCCCCAGTGGTACCATCAAATTTGGGAGGAGTCAATCTCATAAATCTCTCGAAGCTCTTCTGCTCAGACAAGGACATAGCAGCACTGGCAGAAACTGGAGGAGCTGAAAACCTCGGGGGTGCAATAGAAGGCATTGAAAATGGACTCGGGGTCTGAAATCCCATATTAGGTCCCTGAGCTGGCTGTGAAGGACCAACCGGTATAGCAGGAACTGAGGTACCTGGAACATCACTAGAGGCAGGGGTATCCTCCAACCTTGCCAACAATCGAATCAATAGCTCCTGTAATATTGGTGTACCCTCTAAGGATGCTGGAGGCTGAACTGGGTCCTCAGTATGCTCCTCATGCTCATAAACTGGGTCAGCAATAGGCTCAGGTGAAGCCCCTCTAGTATGACCTCGAACTGGTGCTGCTCCTCTAGCTCGACCTCGACCTCTAGCTCTGCCACGAGCTCTGCCTCACCCTCTAGCGGGGACTTGGACAGCAGGTACCGATTCATCTTCGGTATTTCTAGCTCTAGTTCTCGCCATCTGTGCAGGAAGAATAGATTAGAAGCATACAAAACTTGAATGAACAAATCGCACGAAATGAATCAATGGAAAGATGGTTTTCTCCTAACAAGTATCCTGTAGCCTCTCGAAGATAGATACGGACGTCTACGTACCGATCCGCGAGACTCTACTAGATACCCTGCTCTTTAACTCATGAGACCGGTGAACCTAGAGCTCTGATACCAAACTTGTCACGACCCAAAATGGGGCCATGACTAAAAGACCACTTAATTTCATTCCCAATAATAAATGTAACCTAGAAGGAGAGAAATCCAATAAACAAATAGTCACCACATAAAAATAATGTCCCAAAACCTGGTGTCACGAGTATAAAGAGCATCTAACAACTAACTAAAGAAATAAATGCATTTCAGTCTTCGAATAGAAATAAAGAACAAGCAACTAAGATAGAATCCAATGGAAGCTCAAAGCTCTGAGTCTCACCACTAGATCTGGTATGAACCAAGTGCACGAGCAATTCAACTACCACGTGGATAATCCTGATGAGAATCTGCGGGGGAGAAAGGAGTAGGGGTGAGTACACATAATATGTACCCAGCAGGTTTAACCGACTGGGAGTTAGAAATTGAATAAACTATGAAATAATCTAGGAACGCTTCCACCTGCAACAGAAAAACCAGTCCGGCATCGGTGCCGCCAATTTATATAGGATCACGCAAGCAAAGTAAACATATCATCTCATATACGCCAACCCAAAACAACCACAAGTAGTAAAATTAAATGGTATGCAATGTCGTGCAATGCAATGCAATGCAAGGTGGTATCAAGACCATCGCACAGCCTGTCGTATACACCCCCGTCGAGCTAAGGCTCCCAGACTAAGGGGACCCATGGGGACCTCGCAGGCCATATACCTCAATCACAATATATATCAACTACCTTGCCACCCAAGTGCCCGTGGTCAAGGACTCATGATAAAAGTCACCATTCACAACTTCCCAAAATGTCATGACATGTAGTATGAGGATGTATGCAAGCAAGACACAATTATGGAAATAACATTCCTCTCAATAAGCACAAATTTTCTCCCTTTCTCAACATGTCATATTCACAATATTCTCAATTTAGGATTCACATGCTCTCGAAGCAATACAATACTAATTCTCAACCCAACACATGATATGATCTCATCCCATAGATTAAAACATAAGGATACTCAATAACTCAATCCCAATCTCAAAGAAGGATAGCCAAACCTACCTCGATGTTGAAACCGCACTCGAACACTTCTACCGAATGGACCAAACCTTGAATTCAACTCCCACAATGAAAATTCTCTATCAAGAACAAAACGTACATGTCACAAGGAGTCCAATGACACCCATATCACTATATGTCTAACCTACACCCAAAACTCGTTCAATTCTTTAATAAATTCTCAAAATTTCAAACCCAGGGTTAAGTTTTAATTCCTCCCACTAACATAACTCCCATGGCGTTCATATGATAAAATACATCCACGTTTAATTATATATGCTAATATGTCAACTAGAATTGTGATGATTATATAAAAGAATTCAAAAAAAAATCTAATTTTATCCCGAACCAAGGCCAATTACACCATCCCATTAATCTCTTACACATACTGTTATCCATCCTCACATTCTCTAAATTAATAATTCATCTTGCAAACAAAATCATATCTACACTTAGTAATTAATAATGATTATTATATTAATTATATACTAAAAGCAACCCAACATTTCTCCAATTTTAATAAGTTAGCAGCAACTATGTGCTGCTTTTGCTTGGTGCAGTACGCCTGCTCCAATTTCCAACAATACACATTTGTCCTTTTTAAAACTTTCCTCAATTATCAACATTACTAAACAATTAGTAGTAAGCACTTAATAGGAGTTGCGAATTTTACCTGCCGTAATAGACTTTCGCTCGGTCGCCGCCCACTGCTCTGTTCCCCTTATTTTATTTTAACCTAATTATATACTAAAAGTGTTGAATTATATAACCTATTAATTTGTAAATGTGGTGTAAGTGATATAGAATTTTGATTAACTATCACTTTAGCCCATCAACTAATTTGACTATCAAAAATTACCCTTCAACCCAGTAATAGAAATTATCGAATAATCCAAAAGACTCTTTTAAAATTTACGAGAAGGACATTTTAAGACCACAAGAGAACCAATTACCAAAATGACCTAATGGGTCATTACAGAGGTGTAAGTGTAGTTGTCACAGGTCTCCCTTACACTAACCAATCTAATAACCTAGTTAGACACACTCCTTGTTCCACTGTGTTCTAATTATTCTAACATCTTTCGAATTCAGAATTACTAACCCATATCCTCCCTAGTTGATCAGGCTAAGAAGTATTAATAAAAATGGCACAAGAATCAGTAATAAACCCATCATACATAAACCAAACTTAAGAGATCACATTGTCTAGGGCTACAATCCCAGAATATGGGAGAATTAGCCACTCATAGTTGGTTCCCACATCACAATTAAGCTTAAAATAATGAACATTCAAGAATACAAAGATCAAAGACAAACCAAAGTTGACCTAGGTTGTGTTCCCCAAGACTCCCGTCTGTTCCTTTCTCAAATAACGAATAAACAAAAGGTGTTTTTCAAATAATTAATAGCTGTCTTTTATCCAAATCCTGTTACTCGTTTTTCACTGGAAATTCAAGCAGTCCGCGGCACGGACTAGTGTAATATGACCCAGTCTGTTATTTTGCTGACTGGGCTGATTCGCCTTTTCTTGTAAACTGGTCCGTGACGCGGACCCTACAACGCACTGGGACTTTGTGTCTTTTTCTTCTCCTTTTCCAGTTCTGCTTGTCCGCTCCCAGGTCCGCGACGCGGACCGTTGCCTTTGTTGCATCCTTCTTGTTTGCTCCCTTGCTTTCTGGGACGTTTTCATCCTTCCACTTTGCACATGACTTCGGACTGCTATTATTTGACTGATCTCTGCAGAATGCAACCACACGGAGTACTCGACCCCCAGATTAGAGAAATAACAACAATCGCTGTTCTCTTTATGTTTACCCTCTGACTTAGCTCACTTTATGGGTTTATTTGGCTAACTAGGCGTATAAATACGCCTAAGATCATAGGGTTATGCAAATTCTCATGTAAATATTCAATTCAAGAAAACAAGTTTATGATGATCATCAACATAGAAAAATATATGAATTTAATAGGATTTTTTAAAAAAACCATCATGAATTATGCATGTTAACTCAATAGACTTTCAACTCATCCATGATCTTCTACGAGGCACATGAGAGGACAATCTCATGCTTTTAGTTTAGCTTACATACCTGGGATGAAGCTATCGACAATCACCTTAAAAAATTCCTCTTGAATTCCTCAATCTCAAGCTCTTCTCCTCTTTCCTCAAGCCCTAGTCTTTTCCAATTGTTAGAAAAGGACGTAGAATGGGGTTTTAGACCCTTTTAAAGTCAAAACGACCAAATTAGATTGTGTAATTTGTTTTAGGAGGGGTTTGGAATTGACCGGAATGCCCCTCACAAGATTTAGAAAATTTTCAGCCTCGGAATAGCTCAGTGCGCGATGTGGACTGGTCGTGCACAGTGTATTTTTCTCCAAAAGTTTCTGAACGAGTTTTTTCAATCTCGTCGAAATTTTTTGAAAAGACCTAAGTGAGGGTCCACTACAGAGGCGCGACGCGCCTCCATCGCGCACTCTCACTATTTTTTGTTTCAGATCGAAAAATTATCTTTTGATCTTGTCACTTTAAAAATCGATCGAGACCATTTTCCCACTCAATATTTTATGCTGATCACAAATTCAGCCTTGGAGTTGCCATACAAGCGTTGGAAGATGTGTTACGCGCCTACCTTTCCTCTAGGGTTATTTTGGTAATTTCACCGTATGTTACATCTTCTCCCCCTTGGGATCATTCGTCCTCGAATGATGAGTAAAGGTGGGTATTAAGACACGAATAGACTCAAGGCTCATCTCAACATTCAACTCAACCAATCAAACTCTCAACTTCTCATAAGTCTCAATCAATTCTATTCGAACTCAGGAATAGACAATCAACTCAAGAATAGATCAATCAATTTAGTCAAGGGCAAGAAATTTACCTTTGTCATTCTCATCATTTGGCATGAATAGGTGCGGATATTAGGCCTTCATCTCTTCCTCAGCTTTCCATAGGGCTTCTTCAGCGAATTGATTCCTCCACAGGACTTTGATTAAGGCTATTTCTTTGTTTCTCAACTTACGAATCTGACGATCACGGATTTGGACTAGAACCTCTTCATAGGACAAGCTGTCCTGCACTTCAATACTCTCAGCAGGGATCACCAAGGAAGGTTCTCCCAATCACTTCTTCAACATTGATATACGGAATACCGGATGAACTCTATCTAATTCGGAAGGCAACTCTAACTCATAAGCAATCTTCCCAATCCTCTTCATAATCTGGTAGAGTCCAACATAGCGTGAACTCAACTTTCCTTTTTTCCTAAATCTTATGACACCCTGCATTGGTGATACTTTCAAGTATACCCAATCATTTATCTCGAACTCTTAGTCCATTCTCCTCACGTCGGTATAAGATTTATGGTGACTTTGGGCAGTCTTCAATCTCTCTCTAATGAGCTTAACCTTCTCCATCGATTGGTGGACAAGATTAGGCCCAATCAATTCCGTTTCTCTAACCTCAAACCACCCAATTAGTGATCTACATCTCCTTCCATACAAGGCTTCATAAGGAGCCATTTGAATGCTTGCATGATAACTGTTATATGCAAATTCAATCAATGGTAGGTGATCATTCCAATTTCCCTTGAAATCAAGAACAAAAGCTCTCAACATATCCTCTAATGTCTTAATTGTGTGATCTGCCTGACCATCTATCTGTGGATGAAAGGCTGTACTCAGGTTCACTTTAGTACCCAATCCTTTCTGGAATGACCTCCAAAATTGGGAGGTGAATTGAGCTCCTCTGTCCGAGATGATGGACAAGGGAACTCCGTGCAACCTCACAATCTCCTGGATGTACAACTTGGCGTACTCCTCCGCAGTGTTGGTTATCTTAACTACTAAGAAGTGAGCCAATTTATTCATCCTGTCTACAATCACCCATATCGAGTCATGTTGCTTTTGAGACGTCGGTAGACCAGTAATGAAGTCCATATTGATCATCTCCCACTTCCATTCAGGAATCTCAAAGTTCTGACCCAATCCACATGGACTTTGATGCTCAACTTTCACTTGCTGGAAATTCAGGCACTTTGAAATGAACTCTGCAACATCCATCTTCATTCCGCTCCACCAATAGACTTCTCTCAAGTAGTGGTACATCTTCGTAGCACCAGGATGAATGGACTATCTAGTGCTATGGGCTTCAGCCGTGATTCTGTCTCGAATACCATCAACATCTAGAACACACAATCTACTCTGCTATTCTGTCTCGAATACCATCAACATCTAGAACACACAATCTACTCTGCTATCTCAACACTCCATCTCCCCCTTTGGAGAAAACCATCACTTTCTGTGTATGGACAACCTCTTTCAATTGGAGTATGACAGGATCTTGGTCTTGCATGCTTTTCCTTCACCTCTGCAACTAAGGATGAAGCAGACCCATTTTGAACATTAACTTCTCTCTTATTATTCTCCTCAAGTTGAACTCCCAATCAAGCCAATCGATGTACTTCTTTGGCCACCTCCTTCTTTCTTCCTCAACATGGGTTGTGCTACCCATTGACAACCTGCTAAGAGCGTCAGCAACGATGTTAGCTTTACCTGGGTGGTAGAGAATGCTCATGTCATAATCCTTGAGCGATTCTAACCATCTCCTCTGTTGCAGGTTGAGCTCTTTCTGAATGAAGACATATTGCAAGCTTTTGTTGTCAGTGAATACATCCACATGCACTCCATATAAAAAGTGACGCCAAATTTTAAGTGCAAACACAACTGTTGCCAACTCGAGATCATGGGTTGGATAAGTCCTCTCATGAACCTTAAGTTGCCTGAAAGCATAGGCTATCAGTTTCCCCCTCTACATCAGCATATATCCCAACCCAATCCTTGAAGCATCACAATATATTACAAAGTCTTCTGTCCCATCGGGCAAGGTTAGAACTAGTGCAGTAGTCTACCTCGTCTTCAACTCTTGGAAACTCTTCTTAAATTCGTCGGACCACTGAAACTTGAATTTCTTCTGAGTCAACTTAGTCAATGGTGTGGGTATGGAAGAAAATCCATCAACAAATCTGCGGTAGTAGCCTACCAATCCCAAGAAACTTCTTATATCAGTCGGAGAGGTCAGTCTGGGCTAGTTCTTAACCGTTCAATCTTTTCGGCATTCACTTGAATATCATCTCCTGAAACCACGTGGCCTAGGAAAGCCACTGACTTAAGCCAGAATTCACACTTCGAGAATTTTGCATACAACTCATGGTCCTTAAGTGTTTGGAGGACAACTCTGAGGTGATTAGCATGCTCCTTCTCATCTCTCGAATATACCAAAATGTCATCAATGAATACAATCACAAACATATCGAGATACTGTCTGAATACTCTATTCATTAAGTCCATAAAGGTTGCAGGTGCATTCGTCAATCAAAAGGACATGACGAAGAACTCAAGATGGCCATATCTAGTCCTAAAGGCTGTCCTTGGAATATCACATTCCCTCACATTCAACTGATGGTAGCCAGATATGAGGTCTATCTTTGAGAAACAAGAGGCACCTTGAAGTTGGTCAAACAGATCGTCAATACATATTCTGAGGGGCCCATCTTTCTTTCACATGAATAGGAAAAGGGCACCCATCTTTCTAACCCCTAGCCTTTGGTTCTCATACTTCACTTATTGACAATTCAAACACTTCGCCATGAACCCTGCAATATCCCTTTTCATCCTGATAGTGTTACTTTTAATTATGAAACGTCTTAGCCACCCTTGGGGGAATAGTATACTTGGCACAATGTGCCTCTTTTACAATCATGCGTCACCCAATCACTTTTCTTAGGCACATAAATGAACCCATTAATCCTCAAAACATCCTCTGAATCAAGAGAAGCTGACTTGGCTTCTATTCTCAACACCTTATCCCGAATCATGCATAGCTTATCATCATTAAACTGGTGAGCATAGATCTGGTTCATCAAGGAAGATGTAGCCTCAACAAAGGCCAAAACAATGTGAGGTGGAGAAATATCAAGCCGAATCAACTGATGAGCTAGGACTGAACCTCCAAGGCCAAGGGTCTCTCCTTTACCCTCTAGAAAGCCAAACTATCCATATTAAAAGCCTTTCGGCTCAAAGCATCATCTGCCATTTTGGCCTTGCTCGGATGACATAAAATGGAGATATTATAAATATTTAATTGTCACGACCCGGGGTTAGGGCCTAGATGTGACACGGGGAATGAAGACCCGAAAGCCCCCAAACAAGCCTCAAAATTTTCAAAAAAATTAAAGACAAGTATAACAAGAGAAATTTCCAACTTTAAGGGAAAGGCAAATTTTATAGATAGACCAAAATGATAAAGTCTTTACAAAACATCCAACACATGCCTCTAAGGAAAGGACGGGGGCCAGGACAAGTTCCGGACTCACCCTCAGCAAAACATATACATACATAAGGAACCCAAGGAATAAGGTTTGCCCTCGGAAGATAGGCTCACCACAAAATAACTGCAATGAGGGACTACTCATCCTGCGGATAATGCTCAAACTGCTCGGTCCCTGCATGGTAAGATCATGCAGGCATAGAGTATGCATTAGTACTTTTGAATGCACTAAGTATGCGGGTATGCAATGCAAGTGACCTACCGAACCTGCATATCCATGTTTGATGGCAAGGGCACATAATATACAAGAACATATAGGCAATAGGATTCAATATACACGATGCCATGGATGCGTGATGCGTGCAATGCGATAGTGCTCCTATATATATATAACGGGGATGGACTATAACCGACAAACCAAATCCATGCGAGCTATACACGAATTGGACCGATTGGGACCTCCCATCGGTAGGGAGAAGATTACTTGCCAAGGGTAATCTACACCACACCTTACGACTCCGCTTTTCGGTGGATGGTCACCTTCCTTACGACTCGCTTTTCAGAAGGATTTACAGAATCAAAGCAAGACAAATCATAATCATATACAGATAGACGAATTACATCCGTCCCTATGTAGGCACATAGTTCAAGGAAAGGGAGAGGACCCCCAATCCATCGGTGCTAAGTCTTACACATCCCATAAGAATATACTTATATATACATATGCTTTCAAGAGAGTCAAGTGCAAGTTTCAAAAGCGTTTAAGGCACATTTAGGCTCAACGCCAAATTACAAGATCATATGCAAGATGCCAATGCAAAGAATAGCTCATCTACAAGTACAAGATGGTGCAAGCACCCAAGATGCTCAAAGAGCAAAGGTACAAGATGGTGTAAACACCCAAGATGCTCCAAGAGCCATAATCATAGACATAGCAGTGATCACCTTCTTGACATATCCCATGTCTTTCCGAAATTTATATCATAATTCCTTTTTAGGACAAAATTGAGCTAAACCCCAAAATTCCAAGATTTCCATGTACCAATGTCACAAAATATGATGCAATGCACAATGTAGGAATGGCATGGGCAACATATAGTATATCAAAACATGATATAATGTAAGACTAGGAAATTCAATAAAATTTATAGAAATGGTAGTAAAATTAGCAATATAATATGAAGTCTAGGAAATTCACAATAAAATTCATATGAAAATAATAGAATAAATCACCCATGCATAATAACATATTTAAGGGGACATGCATGTTCATAGTTTCATAATCCAAATAGTTCATTACAATAAAACTAACATAACCCAAGATTTGGAGTCTTAATTAGTACATGCATGGCTCAAGCTACCAAGAACAAGTAGTAAAATTCACATGTTTAAAGTAGACAAAATTCATTAATTAGTTTAAAAGGGATTTTGGGTCTTCTTGGTTGAAAGGAACCATGAATCAAACCCCACATACCTAGTTGAAGACAACACTTGAAGAGGAAATGGACTCAAATGTACCCCTTAGCTTGAAGAATCCTACTGAGAAGGTGGGAGTCTTGAGAGAACAATTTCTAGAGAGAGGAGTGAAATGGGAGGAAAATGGGCTGAAATGGTGAAGTCCCATTTATATAGGAAGCTTAGGAAGGGTGGGAAAAGATAAAATTTTCGTTCGAATGAGCCAATATTTCAAAAATACCATTAATGAAACGGACTAGGAATTGATCCGTCTGAGCTATACGGTCCAGTATACGCTCCGTGAGGTGTCACACGGACCTTCTAGTGTGCCGTGGTCCCATACTTAGAATTTTCGAAGGCAAAATTTTCCGGACCAAGTGTCAAGAGACGGACAAGTAAACGAACTGTCTGGGGTCACATGGACCCTGACCCCATCCGTATAAAGGTCACCCCCACACTAAGGGTTCAGATGGAGGGGCCACACGGACCTTCTAGTGTCACACGGATCGTGTGGTGGCCCGTCTACCCTCCACTTTACCAGGTGCCACTTCACGGGAGGCCACACGGTCCGTGTTCCTTCACACGGGCCATGTACGCCCTTCCGTGAGGTGATGCCTAGCAAAGTTTCTGGGAAGTCTCGGGGACCTTAAAGTGGCGTCAAGGATCTGGGGCCTTTCATTATCTCCCACTTGAAAACATTCGTCTCCGAATGTGCAAGAACAAGGCTTGGAAATCTAGAGCCAAGACAAGATACATCCCACACAAGACACAATGCATAACTCAACTCAAATTACAAGGTTTGTACATAAAAGCTTTTGATGCCATAAGTCAAATTACAGTTCAAGACCCAAATTCATGTCAAAATTTGCATTCAACTCATTTGTAAAGAAAGGAAAATCCTTTAGTGCACACATATGCATGTCATGCCATGAGACTCAAGAGGGCAAGAAAATGACACAATCGATAAGGAGGAGTCCTAGTACCTTAGGCTTGAGTAGATTGGAAGAGGTGGAGGTATTGTTTCATCATGTCCAGCTCCGCCTCCCAAGTAGCACTCTTCACTAGTTGATTTCTCCAAAGTACATTTACCGAAGCCACATCCTTGTTGCGAAGCTTTTTTACTTGCCTATCCAAAATTGCCACCGACACTTCCTCATAAGTCAAATTTTCTTCAACCTCTATCCCCTCCAAAGGCACAATGGAGCTAGGATCACCCACAACCTTTCTCAACATAGATACATGGAAGACCGGATGGATGGAACCCAAATCCGGAGGTAACTCCAACTTATAAGCCACATCTCCAATCCGCTCAACAATTTCAAAAGGGCCAACATATTGGGGGCTTAACTTGCCCTTCTTGCCAAAATGCATAATGCCCTTCATAGGAGAGACTTTCACATAAACCCAATCCCCGACATGAAATTCGAGTTCCCTCCTCCTACCATCTGCATAGGACTTTTGGCGACTTTGGGCCACTTTCAATCTCTCCCTAATCACCTTTACCTTCTCCATAGCATCCATCACCAAATCTGGGCCAACCAAGGCCATCTCCCCCACTTCAAACTATCCCACCGGGGATCCATACCTTCTCCCATACAAGGCTTCAAACAACGCCATGCCAATACTAGCATGGAAGCTATTATTATAAGCAAACTCGATGAGTGGAAGATGATCATCCCAATTCCCCTTAAACTCCAACACACACGCTCTCAACATGTCCTCCAAAGTTTGCATAGTCCGCTCCGCTTGGCAATCGGTTTGAGGATGGAAAGAGGAACTCAACTTAATTTTGGTCCCAAGGCCCTTCATAAAAGATTTCCAAAAGTGGGAAGTGAATTGAGTACCACAATCCGATATGATAGATCTAGGTACACCATGCAAACTCACCAACTCCTGAATGTACAACCTCGCATAGTCCTCGGCGCTGTAGGTAGTCTTGACCGGTAGAAAGTGAGCCGATTTCGTCATCCGATCCATAACAACCCAAATGGAGTCGAATTGCCTTCGGGTCCGAGGCAATCCAACCACAAAGTCCATATTCACATCCTCCCACTTCCATGTGGGAATTTCAATGTCTTGGGCCAAGCCACAGGCCTTTGGTGTTCAGCTTTCACCTGCTGACAACTCGGGCATTCAGACACGAACTTGGCAATATCCCTTTTCATACCATGCCACCAATAAACCTCTCTTAGATCCCGATACATCTTAGTAGACCTCGGGTGAATAGAGTAGTGAGAGTTGTGGGCCTCACTCATAATAACCTTTCTAAGGTCATCCACGTCGGAAAAACAGAGCTGGTTTTGGTATCGAAGTACCCCATCTCCCCCTTGGGAGAAAGCCTCGATCTCTTTCGCAGCAACCAACTTCTTCAACTCACATAACGACGGATCTAAATCTTGTTTAGCTTTCACTTCATTCACCACTGAAGATTCTTACCCGTTCTAAACCCGAATACCACCCGTGCTAGAACCAGTCAACCTGACACCTAACCTAGCCAACCGGTGAACATCCCTTGCTAGCTCCTTTTTCTCTTTTTCAACATGCGCCACACTCCCCATGGACAACCTGCTAAGAGCATCGGCTACGACATTGGCCTTGCCCGGATGATACAACACACTCATGTCGTAATCTTTTATAAACTCCAACCACCTCCTTTGCTTGAGAATAAGATCCCTCTGGGTGAAAACATATTGCAAACTTTTGTGATCGGTGAATACATCAACATGAACCCCGTACAGATAATGCCTCCAAATTTTCAAGGCAAACACCACAGCTGCCAATTCAAGGTCGTGAGTGGGGTAGTTTAGTTCATGCACCTTCAACTGTCTTGATGCGACGCTATAACCTTACCATTCTGCATAAGCACACAACCCAATCCGACCCGCGAGGCATCGCAATACACCACGAACCCTTCTGAACTATTTAGCAAGGTCAAGACGGGAGCTGATGTAAGCCGATCCTTCAAAATTTGGAAGCTCCTCTCACATTCATTTGACCAAACAAACTTAGCCTGCTTCTGGGTTAACTTGGTCAACGGAGACGCAATAGATGAGAAACCTTTTACAAACCTTCTGTAGTACCCGGCCAACCCAAGAAAACTGCGGATATCCGAAGGAGTCAGCGGCCTAGGCCAATTTTTCACGGCCTCTTTTTTCCTCGAATCCACCTTGATACCATCCCCAGACACCACATGCCCGAGGAAAGCAACTTCGCCCAACCAGAACTCACACTTGCTAAACTTGGCATACAACTTCTTTTCCCTCAGAGTTTGGAGGGCCATTCTCAAATGATTCCCGTGCTCTTGCTTACTTTGGGAGTAAACAAGGATATCGTCAATAAATACCACCACAAAGCTGTCCAAGAAAGGATTAAACACTCTGTTCATCAAATCCATAAAGGCGGTCGGAGCATTAGTTAGACCAAACGACATCACCACAAATTTGAAATGCCCATACCTTGTCCGAAAAGCTGTTTTGGGGATATCACACTCTCTAACCTTCAATTGATACGGAGCGGAGATCAATTTTTGAAAAGTGAGTGGCACCTTGTAGCTGGTCAAACAAATCATCAATCCTCGGCAATGCGTACTTGTTCTAAACTGTCACTTTATTCAGCTGCCTGTAGTCAATACACATACGGAGTGACCCATCCTTCTTCCTTACAAACAACATAGGAGCACCCCACGGTGATATACTAGGCCGAATGAAACCCTTCTCTAATAGGTCCTTCAACTGCTCCTTTAACTCTTCCAATTCTGCAGGGGCCGTCCAGTACGGAGGGATAAAAATAGGTTGAGTATCTGGAAGAAGATCTATGCAGAAATCTATCTATTTATCCAGAGGAATGCCCGGTAAGTCTTCGGGGAACACATCCGAAATTTCATTCACCACGGGGACTGACTCGAGAGTAGGCACCTCAGAAGCTGCATCTTGGACCCTAACCATATGGTAGATGCACCATTTAGAAATCATTTTCTGCGCCTTAAGGTAGGAAATAAACCTACCTTTGACAGAGGAATCGCAACCCTTCATTCAAGAACTGGCTCACCGGGAGGTTGGAACTGGACTTTCCAGGTTCTACAATCTATGGAAGCATAAGATGCATGCAGCCAATCCATTCCAAGAATCACATCAAAGTCAAACATTTCAAGTTCCACAAGATCACATGGAAAGATTTTATGCAACACAGCAATAGGACACCCATAATAGACCCTATGAGCAACAACAGATTCACCCACGGGGGTGTAGACCGAGAAAGGATCTCTTAGAATCTGGGGTTTCATACCGAACTTGACAGCCAACAGTGGAGTTACAAAAGACAAATTGGCACTTGGGTCAAGCAAAACGTAAGCATCAAAATAAAAAACTTTTAAAATACCCATCACAACATCTGGAGCCTCCTCGACATCCTGGCAAGCATGGAGTGCATAAAACCTGTTGTTTCTTGGGGCAACACCTTGGGGACCCCTTTGTTGACCCTGCCTGCCTTGAACTACCTGACCTCGACCTCCGCGCGCGCCCCTCGGGCAATCAACAACTTTATGGTCCTTGCTTCCACATCCGAAGTAAAGTCCCAATTCCCTCCGGCAGGCACCTGTGTGGGGCCTCCCACACTTGTCACACATCAGATATCCTGGTCCGCCACCCACCTATACACTGGGAGGGGGTGCCCGAGCATTAGCCGCCCGAGATCCCGAGCCTTGGCCTTATTGGAAACGACCAAAGCCAATATTTCTAGTACCGGAGAACCTGCCATCAAAGCGGGCCCTCTTGGGATCGAGTGCCCTCTTCTCTTTGAGTTTCTCCCCCTCAATCTGCTCAGCATACACCATGAGTCTGGAAATATCCATGTCCCCAATTAGCATAGCAGTCCAACATTCTTTCACCAGCAAATCAGAAATACCTTAAACAAATTTGTGCATCCTTGCACGGGGATCGACCACCAGGGACAGAGAATATTTAGATAGCTTGGTAAATTTGAGGGCATAATCCCTCACACTCATACTCCCCTGCTTGAGGTTAATAAACTCGGTCTTTTTTGCCTCCCTCAGCTCAAGTGGGAAAAAACGGTCAAGGAAGGCAGTTTTGAACTCTCCCCACTTCACATTACCATCACAAACCCTCTCCATGGCCCACTTAGTATACCATACCTGGACTACATCCTTCAGCTGGTAGGCAGCTAATCCAGCTTTTTCCTCAGATGAGACCCTCATAATATTCAGTATTTTCGAGAGCTCATCAATGAATTCCTGAGTATCCTCATCAGCCCTCGACCTATAGAACTCTGGGGGATTCATCCGGGTGAAATCCCTTACAATAGAGGCGGGTGTAGGGTCCTGTGGCAAATTGGCTTGCCTTGCCTGAGCGGTCACCACCTGTGCAAGCATGGCGAAGGCGGTACAGAATTCACCGTTAGAGATAGGCTCCTCCATAGGCTCGGGAGGGGCCTGATCTTCAACAGCCGGAGCCGGCCTAGGTAGTGGAGGTCTTCCTCGAGGCATTTACTAAAATAGATTAATGACACCAGTAAGTAAGGGAATTCATAACTAGCCACAGTACGATACAAGACACAAAGAATGGAGAAATTTCCTAATACGTCTTCATAGCCTCCCACTCATAGGTATGGTGCACTTCACACCCATGAATAGGACTATACTCAACGCGGCACGTTGGGCTCCGAGGACCATTAGAAACCTAAGGCTCTTATACCACCTTTTGTCACGACCCGTAGTCGGGGCCTAGATGTGACACGGCGAATGGGGACCCGAAAGCCCCCAAACAAGCCTCAAAATTTTCAAAAAAATTAAAGACAAGTATAACAAGAGAAATTTCCAACTTTAAGGGAAAGGCAAATTTTATAGATAGACCAAAATGATAAAGTCTTTACAAAACATCCAACACATGCCTCTAAGGAAAGGACAGGGGCCAGGACAAGTTCTAGGCTCACCCTCAGCAAAACATATACATACATAAGGAACCCAAGGAATAAGGTTTGCCCTCGGAAGATAGGCTCACCACAAAATAGCTGCAATGGGGGACTACTCGTCCTGTAGATAATGCTCAAACTGCTCGGTCCCTGCATGGTAAGATCATGCAGGCATAGAGTATGCGTTAGTACTTTCAAATGTACTAAATATGCGGGTATGCAATGCACGTGACCTACCGAATCTGCATATCCATGTTTGATGGCAAGGGAACATAATATACAAGAACATATAGGCAATAGAATTCAATATAGAAGATGCCATGGATGCGTGATGCGTGCAATGCGATAGTGCTCCTATATATATATATAACGGGGATGGACTATAACCGACAAACCAAATCCATGCGAGCTATTACACGTATTGGACCGATTGGGACCTCCCACCAGTAAGGAGAAGATTACTTGCCAAGGTAATCTACACCACACCTTACGACTTCGCTTTTCGGTGGATGGTCACCTTTCTTACGATCCACTTTTCGGAAGGATTTACAGAATCAAAGCAAGACAAATCATAATCATATACAGATAGACGAATTACATCCATCCCAATGTAGGCACATAGTTCAAGGAAAGGAGAGGATCCCCAATCCATCGATGCTAAGTCTTACACATCCCACAAGAATATACTTATATATACATATGCTTTCAAGAGAGTCAAGTGCAAGTTTCAAAAGCGTTCAAGGCACATTTAGGCTCAACGCCAAATTACAAGATCATATGCAAGATGCCAATGCAAGGAATAGCTCATCTACAAGTACAAGATGGTGCAAGCACCCAAGATGCTCAAAGAGCCAAGAACAAGATGGTGTAAACACCCAAGATGCTCCAAGAGCCATAATCATAGACATACCGGTGATCACCTTCTTGTCATATCCCATGTCTTTCCGAAATTCATATCATAATTCCTCTTTAGGACAAAATTGAGCTAAATCCCAAAATTCCAAGATTTCCATGTACCAATGTCACCAAATATGATGCAATGCACGATGTAGGAATGGCATTGGCAACGTAGAGTATATCAAAACATGATATAATGTAAGACTAGGAAATTCAATAAAATTTATAGAAATGGTAGTAAAATTAGCAATATAATATGAAGTCTAGGAAATTCACAATAAAATTCATATGAAAATAATAGAATAAATCACCCATGCATAATAACATATTTAAGGGGACATGCATGTTCATAGTTTCATAATCCAAATAGTTCATTACAATAAAACTAACATAACCCAAGATTTGGAGTCTTAATTAGTACATGCATGGCTCAAGCTACCAAGAACAAGTAGTAAAATTCACATGTTTAAAGCAGACAAAATTCATTAATTAGTTTAAAACGGACTTTGGGTCTTTTTGGTTGAAAGGAACCAAGAATCAAACCCCACATACCTGGTAGAAGACAACACTTGAAGAGGAAATGGACTCAAATGTACCCCTTAGCTTGAAGAATCCTAGTGAGAAGGTGGGAGTCTTGAGAGAACAATTTCTAGAGAGAGGAGTGAAATAGGAGGAAAATGGGCTGAAATGGTGAAGTCCCATTTATATAGGAAGCTTAGGAAGGGTGGGAAAAGACAAAATTTTCGTTGGAATGAGCCAATATTTCAAAAATGCCATTAATGAAATGGACCAGGAATTGATCCGTCTGAGGCATACGGTCCAGTATACGGTCCATGAGGTGTCACATGGACCGTCTAGTGTGCCATGGTCCCATACTTAGAATTTTTGGAGGCAAAATTTTCCGGACCAAGTGTCAAGAGACGGACAAGTAAACGGACCCTCTGGGGTCACACGGACCGTGACCCCGTCCATATAAAGGTCACCCTCACACCAAGGGTTCAGACGAAGGGGCCACACGGACTGTCCAGTGTCACACAGACCGTGTGGTGGCCCGTCTACCCTCTACTTTTCTAGGTACCACTTCACTGGAGGCCACATGGTCCGTGTGCCTTCACACGGGCCGTGTAGTCCCTTCCGTGAGGTGATGCCTGGCAAAATTTCTGGGCAGTCTCGATGACCTTAAAGTGACATCAAGGATCCGAGGCCTTTCATTAATATCTCTAATTACCTATGTTGCCTCATAATCTTGAAACTGCAGCGATTTGTGGAAGTCTCATAATGCACCCCATAGAGGTAGTGTCTCCACGGCTTCAACATAGACAGTACGACCTCCAATTCTAAGTCATGCATAGGATAATTATTCTCTCGTACCTTCAATTGGTGAGAAGCTTAAGCTATAACTTTCCTTCTCTACATCAATACACCACCTAAACCCACAGAATAAGCACTACAAAAGACTACAAATAGAACCCCTTCCTCAGGCAATGTCAAAATAGGTGTCAAAGTCAACTACTTTTTATGCTTTTGAAAGCTCACATCACTTGGTCCACTAAAAAGGTACTCTTTCTAGTTAAGTCGAGTTAATGGAGCCGTAATAATAGAAAATCCCTGAACAAAGCACCAGCAGTATCCTGCCAAACCAATAAAACTCCGGATCTGAGTGACCGAGGTAGGTCTCACCCAATCTCGAGCAGCTTCCATCTTCACTGAATCTACCATAATGCCATATTTTGTAACCACATACCCCATGAAGGATACAGACTCGAGCTAGCACTCATACTTGGTAAATTTAGCCTATAGCTTCTCTTCTCTCAACCTATGAAGTACAGTCTTCAAATGTTGAACATGATCTACCTCATTCTAGAATAAACCTAAAGGTCATCAGTAAACACTATCATCAAGGTGTCTAAATCAGGTCTGAATACCTGGTTCATAAACTCCATAAAAGCAGCTGGGTGTTAGTTAGCCCGAATGACATAACCACAAACGCATAGTACCTATAACGAGTCCTAAAAGTTGTCTTCAAGAAGTCAAACTATAGAACTCTCAACTGGTGATACCTGACCATAACTCAATCTTGGAGAACGCCAAGGTACCTTGTAACTAATCAAATAAATCATTTATTCGAGGGAGGTGATATTTGTTCTTGATGGTAACTTTATTCAATTGACTATCATCAATACATATCCGCATAAAACCATCCTTCTTCTTTACAAATATTATCAGGGTATCCTAAGGTGAAACAATGGGCCCAATAAACCCTTCTTCAACAAAACTTCTAACTACTTGTTGAGCTCGTTTAATTTAGTGGGAGCCATCTGATAAGGGGATATAAAAATAGGCTTAGTGCCTAGCTCCAAGTCTATGGAAAAGTCGATGTTACGATCCAGAGGAACAACAAGCAAATTTATCAGAAACACATCCATGAACTCTCTCACCACTATCGTGTCCTCCATTGAAGGTAAATCCTTGGAAAAAAACTTGCACATAGGCCAAATATGATAAGCAACCCCTATCCATCAAACGCAGAACACAAATATAAGAGTTCACTCCCTTGGGGATGAGTTCACACACCTGTCCAAATCAAATAAGGCAAACCAAAGATGCTACGGTTACAGTCTTGGCATAACAATCAAGGACAGCATGATGGGGTGATAACTAATCCATGCCCAATATAACAATCAAAATCAACCATGTCTAACAAGATCAAGTCAATTTTGGTCTCTCCACATGAAAATATCATTGTACACCATCAATAAAGGCAATCTACCACTAAGGACTCACCCATCAAAGTGGAAACACAGATAGGAACATCAAGAGGCTCACACATACCTTAAATAGTTTGAAGCAAAGTAGCTCGATACCTATGAATAAGTGGATCTTGGATCAAATAATACTGATATTGTGAATGCTGATAGACCAGAATAATACCCATGATCACAACATCTGAGGCCTCTGCCTCCGCCTTGCCTAGAACAGTATAACATACTCTGTGCTCTCCACTAGCTTGGGACCACCACAAGCTCCACTCCGTGCAACACCTCTGGCGTCCATACTACCACCTCTCGCACTTTATGAAGCACCTCTAGCTATAGGATCAAGTGTAGACCGGACCAGCTGTGCACCCAGCAAAAAAGAAGCGGAGCATACCTGGGCAATCCTTAACTAAATGTCCAAACTCATCACACACATAACGACTATGGGGACCTGAACCCTGAGATAAATAACTTGAAGAATCGGTATTGTCACGCCCTGGGAGGGTACCCTAGACGTGGCCGCCACTAAGTGACTATTGCTAGTCCCTAGGCGAACCACTTGGCCTCATCACATTCATTCATTCAATAAACTCTATCAATCAGCGGAAATCTAAAGATAATAATGGGCAAATCTGATGTCTCAAATAGTATATAAAATAAATAGGCTAGTAGAAAGGAAATTAGATAAAAAAAATCGCAACATCAATAACTCAGCTCTAGTCTATGAAGCCTCTATCACTATCAAATGGTGCTAGTGAAAGACCTATGGCTACCTCAACTCGAAAGTAAAGCTAACTCAAGTCTAACTCTAATAAGTTAGATAAAAATAAATCAAGATCCTCCGAAGTAAGAGAGGCTCACAAACTCAGCTAAATGTAAGAATCCTCAACAATGCACCTGTTGACGATCTCTTGTACCTATTGCTGAATCATAAAATGATGCAGTCCAAAGGGGACATCAATATGTGGAATGTATGAGTATGTGAAATGGCTGAATGAAATAGAAACAGGTAGAATAATATAGAATAATATCAACTCAGAAGATACTCAATCAAGATGTCAAATGTCTATCTAAAGCAGGAATAAAGAGTAGACAAATGGCCCATCAACATCAATCTAAACTCATCAATCAACTTAACTCAACTCAAAGTACTATCAGAATGGGACCTATTTAGGAGTTTCTCTTATTCGCCAACAATTACTTATGAGCCAGTGATTGTACAACAATCCCGCTAATATTGCCACAACCATTCCATACTTGCCAACTAAGGAATAACTAAGATCCCCAAGGGATCGGGACAATTAACCGATTAAGTCCTATTGTTTCAGGACAATAAAAGAGGAACATGTCCGACTCTAACGGACTTAGTCCTCAAATTCTCATTCGACTTTAATAAACTTAATCCACTAAATAAGAACTTTTCCGATTTTAACAGACTTAGTCCACTCCTACACTTGGCGGCATAGTTAATGAGTGTGAGTGGGACTTACTCTTACTCATTTTGATGCTCTTTACTCCTCCGAAGACTCAATGCTCATAAGACTCTTCATCTCAATTACTCACCTCAATAAGTCTCATAGAGACTTTCATCATCTCATTAACTCAAACTCTAAAGTCCTATATTACTTTTAGGGACTTTAACTCATCTTATGTAACTCAATTTTCATTTCAGAACTTAAGGATTCCGATTATCATTAAAAAGAAATCGGTTAGACAAAACTCTAGAACTCAATTATGAATACTTATGGGATCATCAAACTCAATTAAATCAACCTCATATTCGCATCTAAACCACAATCAACACACTCAAGTCAAGGCTCTAAACTCAATCCCGAGGTTCATTTATGCAATTAATCTTTGTAAAATAACATATAGGATTTATACAATAACTCATGTAAAAGCATCAAATCAGTAAACCAAGTTTATGGTGATCATCAATATATGTATGTATAGTTTACAAGAAAATATTCAAGTAGACTCATGATACTCACAACTCCTCTATTATCATCAATAGGGGCACATGAAAAAATAATTCCATGTTTTACTTGGCCTTACATAGCTGGTATGAAGCTTTGACAAGTCAACCTTGTAAGAAAGCTCCTCAATCTCTTAAATTCCTTGTTTCTCTTCTCTTCTCTTTAGCCCTAGCCTTTGTTAGGAACTTAGAAAGGCTTAGAAATGGGGATTAAACCCCTTTTTATACTCAAAACAACATATTCTGATCATATTTTAAGTTTAGGAGGGGTTGAAAAAAGTCTAGAATGCCCCTCGCGAAAAACTAAAAAATTTGCACTTCGGGGGAACAAGTCTATGACGCGGACTTTGACATTTTTCTGGTTTTTTCGCTAAAAATCTTATGATCGAGATTTCTAATCCCATAGAAAATATTGAGATCACAACTAAGTACAAGTCCCCAACAGGTGGGAATCGCACATCTGTCACACACTTATTCTAGAAATCGTTTTGTATCAAAAAATTATCTTTTGATCCGGTTGCCCTAAAAATCAACCAAGACCATTTTTCCACTCAATTTTTCATGTTGATCACATATACGGCCTTGGATTTGCCATCAGAGCCTAGGAAGACGCATTATGAGCACATCTATCTTCTATGGGTATTTTGGTAATTTTACTGGGTGTTACATTATCTCCCCCTCTGAATCATTCATCCTCGAATGATGAGAAAAGGTAGACATTAAGGCACAAATACAATCAAGACTCCTCTCAATACTCAATCAATCAGACTCTCGACTCCCCTATCAAATTTAAACAATCCCTACTCAGACTCGGGAATAGGTATATCAACTCAAGAATAGACAAATTGGTTCAGATCAAGAGTGAAGATATTATCTCAGACATTCTCATCAACAGACACGAATGGAACGTCAAAACTCAATCAATTTGAATCATTTGAATGTATCTACAATCAGTCATCTGAACTCAAGAAGGAAGTCATCAACTCTAATCAGGAATGGAACCATCGTGATCCACTAGACTTTATGGACAATCTCAAGCTTATCCCCTCATCTCAACTACACCCTTTTTTATAGTACTACTTCCTCAATTCCAACTTATAGCTCTTATTCAAATCTACACTTAACCACATCTTCTTATTATGTTCAAGCCTAATTCTAAGCCCCAAAGTGTTATTCCTAAGATGATCATATTCATACAAAGCTAACCCTTAAAATTCAAGCTTTATACTTCCTCAGGGACTTTCATTAAAAGATCACTAGTCTTCTCCACTATTTCACTACTCTTACTCGAAACTTTTACCACGAAATCTTCGATAGTCTATCACATTTGCATATTCAAGCCTATCACTCTGACCACTTCACTATATCTAAGAATCATCAAGCCTACTTAGCACTTCTGCCTCCACCATTGAATGAGTTCTCACTCAAAGACACACCAACACATTCTTATCTAAGACATTCTAATTTTACTTTTGCCTATCTATTGCACGTCATAAGGTCTCATCTCTCCCCTCTTTCTTATATCTATCCATATGTGGCACAAGTACAACACCACTATCACAATAAGGATACATTCACTCCTCCTCACCTACCCTCACTCTCAGTCTACTACTATCAACATCACCATCTGGACCTGAAGGAACTCATCATCTCCCCCTTTGGTGAGACCCAAAACTACTACCTCCCTATGCAAGAATAAGTACAATCGTACATCTGAAACTTGATTACTCTAACTCCTACCATCAACAATGGAATAACAAGCCTAAGGCCAGTTTGTGCGTAAACTGACATTGGAATCATTCACATTCGACTCAAGCAGATCAACTATGGTACCTCTATGGTGGACAAGAAAGTTACAATCTCTATTGACTCACTCAATTAGGATAAACTCATCGATGAGGGGAGGGTCACAAAAGATATGGCACATGAATCAAACAAAGCATAGCTATAGTAGGGACTCAAAACATACCAAAGACATCATCTAGCGGGTTCTCCTGATCTTGGTAACTCTGCATAGCATACAATCAATTTGTGCCTGAAGTAGTACCCTTCTTATCCCATCTAGTTGGTGGTGCTGGCATAGATGATTAGGATTTGTTAGACCACATTGGACATTCACTTTGAAGGTGACCCATTTGATTGCACTTGTAATATCCAATACTCCCTCCACAGTATTCTCCCAAGTAAAGTTTGCCACACGTGTCACAAGGTGTCTTGCTTTGGGAACCTCGGGCCATGCTAGTAGATAAGGTCCTGCTTGAAAGCGGCTCCCATTCTTATTCTCTCTCTTACCATCCTCATGGCTGGGTGTCTTTGCTTTCTTATTTCTGTACTCTTCCCTGTCTTGTTGTCTCTCCTCATTAGCTTATTGTACATAAGTCATCAACCTTCCAATATCCATCACTCACAAGCATAGCTCCCCTTCCATCTTTCTTTGTCCCTTTGTTCAGCCCACCAACATACAACCCCATTCTCTCTCTCATATCAACAACCATATCTTGAGCATAGAGAGATAGCTGGGTGGACTAAAGCCCATACTCTTGCACCATCATGGAGCCCTATTTCAAATTCAAGAAATCTCTTACCTTGGCCTCCCTTAGCTCTCTCGGAAAGAAATGCCCAAGAAAGCTCCCTCAAATTCTGTCCAAGTCAGAACTGGAGCATCCTCTCCTCTACCCTTCTTTCAATGGTCAAACCACAGTCTGGTGACACCTTTGAGCTGGTAGGCATACAACTCAACTCTATCATCATCTGCCACATGAATCACCTGAAACACTTTTTTGGAGCTCATCAATATA
Source organism: Solanum rostratum (assembly GCA_029948455.1). Taxonomy (NCBI): domain Eukaryota; kingdom Viridiplantae; phylum Streptophyta; class Magnoliopsida; order Solanales; family Solanaceae; genus Solanum; species Solanum rostratum. The sequence goes on along the minus strand of CM057045.1, from coordinate 65,106,134 downwards.
GTTCTCTAGGTCTTCATTGGGTGTAGACCCTATGAACTAAGGCGGGTTCATCCTCAAGAACTCACGAACCCTGGATGTATTTGGAGTATCCTGTCTACTTATTCCTTGTCTAGCAGGAGGTGCTATCATAGCCTGGGCTAAAGTCTAGATAGCCTGATGAAGCTCAGCGTTCGAGACTTAAGATTATGGTGGCTGCTTAGCAGGGATAGTTGGGCCTATGGGTTCATCATGATCCTAGATCTCAGTTGGTTAACATTCTATCTAGCAGGACGCCCTCTTCCTCTAACAACTCTTCTTGGAGGTATGATCATAATTCTGTAAATGCGTAATGCATGAATTAGAAGAGAGCTTTCATAGAGTTAAACTCTATCGCATGAATTGGAACAAGAAGGAAATATAACAATTCCTAATGTCCTATAGCCTCCTACTTATAAAGTGTGGTGCACAACATACCCACAAAAAAGACTTTATTAGACACAGCTTCATAGACTCCCTAGGACACTTGAACTCTGTGCTTTGATACAAAGTTTGTCATGCCCCGGGAGGGTACCCCAGACGTGGCCGACACTCAGAGACTATTGCTAGTCTCCAAGCGAACCACTTAATCTCATTACATTTATTCATTCAATAAACTCTATCAATCAGCAGAAAACTAAAGATAATAATGGGAAAATCTGATGTCTCAAATGGTATATCAAATAATAGGCTAGTAGAAAGGAACCTACCTCAATAAGTCTAAACATCAATGACTCAACTCTAGTCTATGAAGTCTCTATCACTATCAAAGGGTGCCAATGACAAAACCATGGCTACCTCAACTAAAAAAAAAGCTAACTGTAGTTTAACTCTAATAAGCTAGATGAAAATAAAGCGGGATCCTCCGAAGAAAGGGAGGCTCACCAACTCAGTTGAATGCAAAGATCCACAACGATGCGCCTGTTGACGATCTCTTATACCTACCTCTGCATAATAAAACGGTGCAGTCCAAAGGGGATGCCAGTACGTGGAATGTACGAGTATGTAAAATGGCCGAATGAATCAGAGACAGGTAGAATAATATAGAAATGACATCAACTCAGAAGATACTCAATTAGAATGTCAAGCGTCTATCTAAAGCAGGAACAAAGAGTAGACAAATGATCCATCAAATCAATCTAACCTCATCAATCAACTCAACTCAACATAGAGTACTATGAGTATGGGACCTATTTATGAGTTTTTCTTATTCGACAACAATCACTTATGAGCCAGTGGTTGTACAACAATCCCGCTGATGTTGCCACAACTGTTCCGTACTTACCAAGTAAGGAACAACTAAGATCCACAAGGGATTTGAATAATTAATCGATTAAGTCCTATTGTTTCAGGACTATATAAGGGGGACATATCCGACTCTAATGGACTTAGTCCTCAAATTAGGAACTTGTCCGACTTTAACGGACTTAATGCACTAAATAGGAACTTGTCCGACTTTAATGAATTTAGTCCACTCCTATGCTTGGCGACATAGTTAATGAGTGTGAATGAGAGTTATTCTTACTCATTTTAGTGCTCGATACTGCTCCTAAGACTCAATGCTCATAAGAATCTTCATCTCAATTACCCACCTCAATTAGTCTCATAGAGTCTCTCATCTTCTCATTAACTCAAACTCTAAAATTCTCTATTACTTTCAGGGACTTTAACTCATCTGAATTAACTCAATTTTCATTTAAGAACGCAAGAACTCTGATCCTCATAAAGAAGAAGTCAGTTAGAAAAAACTCTAGAACTCAATTATGAATACTCATGGGATCATCAAGCTTAATTAACTCAACCTCATACTAACATTAAAACCACAATCAACACACGCAAGTCAAGGCTTTAGACTCAATCACTAGTTTCATTCATGCAACCTTTAATAACATATAAGGTTTATACATTAACTCATGTAAAAGCATTAAATCGGTAAATCAAGTTTATGATGATCATCAACATGTGAAAGTACATAAAATATATATATAATTTACAAAACAATATTCAAGAAACATGTATGAGGACTCATGATACTCACAACTCCTCTATTATCATTAATGAGGGCACATGGAAGAAAAATTCCATATTTTAGTTAGCCTTACATACCTAGTGTGAAGCTTTGACAAGTCAACCTCGTTAGAACTCTCCTCAATCTCTTGAATTTCTCGCTCCTCTTCTCTTCTCTTTAGCCCTAGCCTTTGTTAGGAACTTAGAAAGGCTTAGGAATGGGGATTAAAACCCTTTTTATACTCAAAATAATATATTTTGATAATATTTTAAGTTTAGGAGGGGTTGGAAAAAGTCTAGTATGCCTCTCACGAAAAACTGAATAATTTGCACTTCGGGGAACTAAGTCCACGATGCGGACTTTGACATTTTTTGAGTTTTTTCGCTAAAAATCTTCCGATTGAGTTTTCTAATCTCGTAGAAAACAACTAAGTGCGAGTCCACGGAAAGTGCGTGTCGCACACCTGTCAAGCACTTATTTTGGAAATTGTTTTCGAGCAATCGATCAAAAGATAATTGACACCTCATGAAAGTGAGCCTCATAATTGAACACAGTCATAGAATTCTGCTCTAGCCTATCAAACTCATCTCTGCACTAGTCTCGAAGGCTGTAAGATATGAACTTTTCAAGGAATAGCTCTGTGAACTGCTCCCAACCCATCATAGAAGTGTTGGCTGGTCTGCGGGAAAGAACTGACCTCCACCACTCCCTAGCCATATATGTGAATTGATAAGATATGTAAGCCACCCCATGAACCTTAAGGATGCTAAAATTATTCAATCGATACTTACACTCTGTAAGATCGATCTCCTGAGGCACCATCAAATCTAAAAGGAGACAATCTCACAAGCCTCTCAAAACTCTTCTACTCAAACAGTGACATTGCAGCAACACTAGCAGAAATTGATGGGGCTGAGAATCTTGATGGTATAATAGAGGGCACCGAGAATGCCTAAAGTTTGGAATCCCACACTAGGTCCCAAAATAGGTAGGTACGGACCAATAGGCACATGAGGAACTAAGGCACCTAGAAGATCACTGGTGGTAGGGGCACCCTCCAACCTCGCCAACAGTCGAACTAGTAACTCCCAAAGCCTTGATATAGAATCAAGAATTGTAGGGGAAGGAACTAGATCCTTGAGATGCCCCTGGGGTAGGCCTATAAGCTCAATCATTGGTTTAGTGATAAGATCTTTCTTAATAGCATGCTTGAGTGAAGTCTCTATGGCTCATCCTCTAATTGGCGCCACCTCTACACGGTCATGACCTCAGCCTCTGACTCTCCCACGACCTCTATCCTAACCAAGAGCAAGGTCCCCCGCAACAGGTGCAGTCTCACCATTCATATCTCCAGTTTTACCTCTCAGTATATGCGTCGAAAGAGTAGATTAGATATGTCCAAATACTTAGGTATGAAGAAACACATGAAAAGAAACCAACAAAAGAGGTTTGTCTTAAAAGCATCTTGTATCCTCCTGAAGATAGATATAGATGTCTACATACTAATCACGGGACTCTACTAGATAACCTTCCCTTTGACTCATGACACCGATAAGCCTAGAGCTCTAATACCAAACTCGTCATGAACCAAAAAGAAAATGGACCACAACTAAAAGACCTTAATCCCCAAACAAACAATAATATGTGATACCATAAATAGATAGATAGGGAAAATGCATTACAAGACAAAAATATCCAAGACCTGGTGTCACAAGTGCGAAATATCATCTAAAGTAATACTGAATTGAATTATATATAACATAGTCTCAAGAAATACAATAAAGACTATTAACTAGAGGATAACATCTACAAGAACTCAAAACCCTGAGTCTCACTACTAGATATGAGTAGTGTCGACTGTATGAACTAGACTCAACCGCCATGAGAAAGTCCCTAACTGGAAGCTATGGAGAATTAGAAGTAGGGGTGAGTACACATAATATGTACCTAGTAGGTTTAATTGGTTGGGAATACAGAATTGAATAAGCTATGAAATAAGCTAAGAACGTTTCCACCTGCACTAGAAAAATCAGTTCGGTAAAGTGCCACTGATATAATTAAATAATTATCAAATAGTACAAAAATAGGTAATCACTGATCATAGTACAATATCTCACTCCAATACATTAGTGCAATGATATCTATGATGATGCAATGTATGAAATACAAGGTGGTATCAAGATTGTCGCACATCCTATCATATATACCTTCCATCGAGCTAAGGCTTTACAAACTAAAGGGGACCCATGGAGACCTCTCATGCCATAAACCTCACTCATAACCATAATATCTCATATATTTTTGCCACCTCTATGTGGTCAAGGGTTTTAAATGGTGTCACATTTTGTTACAAAAAGGTATTTGCACAATTGTCAAGTTACCAAGTGCTACAATATGCAATATGAGGATGCATACGAATGAGACACAAGACATAAGGGAGATTCATCACCACAAGTGTAATAAATATCACAGTGTTTCCCAAAACTCAATCATTTCATGATAAATTCACTTCTTTTATTCACAATAGGGCATGAATCATGTTAGAATATTCAATAACAATTTTACCACCTTTATATATATATATGAATATATCCACTATAGTCATGATTCTCAATCGTAATTCACAAGTATACCCTCTTCCTATAAGCCACAATCACAAGATAATATACATCCATGTTTTCACATCAATCACAATTAAATAAGAACCCGCATATGGGCATCACATCAATAATTCTCAATATGTGCATATTATATCACCCTATCACATAAGATATACCATATGATTATTCAGTTACTCTACCCCAGTCCCAACAAAGGATTAGCTAAACCTACCTCGAGGGTGAATAACACACTAATTCACCAATCAGGAGATTGACTCACGAAAATTGACTTTGAATCGTCAATCACTATCAAGAATAAAATCTATACATCAAAAGGAGTCTATCGATACCTATATTACTATAATTGAGGTCGGGGGCAAAATCATCCAAAAATTAATTAAATCTTGAAAAAAACAAATCTGGATATTGAGTAGGGAATCATGTTCTATGCAAAAAAATTGAACTCATGGGTGAAAATTCCGTACAATTTGAGTGAAAGATGAGTTAAAAATCATCAATTTTGTTCATATTAGGGGTTCTTGAAAATCATGAAATTTGGCCGAAAATCAAGAATTTAAAGTAAATAACTCAATGTAATTGATTTGATGGAATATAAGGATTTTGGTCAAAAAGACTTAGTCAATAATTTTCTTAAAGAAATCTCATCCAAAAATTACCACTTGAGCTTAAAACATTCAAAATGGAGGATATTGGCGGATTCCTAACTAAGAGACTTTTCAAGCCTATAACATTGCGATGGTGGGCCACTAACCCTGCGACCGTGAAGGTCTCGAATGGGTATGTATCGTGATCGCGTGTACCCCTCCCACGATTGCAAAGCACTTCCAGAGTTCTTTATCGCGATCGCGAGGGACCCAGTCGCAATCGCGAAGAGAAAGGGTCAGTGTACCAGATATTAGCTTTAGAAATTTGGCAAAGTCTCCGATTGGACCCTCGAAATTCATTTGAAATCCTGTACACATAAACCACATATGATATCCTACTAAATTTGATATTTCAAACTCAATGGAATCATCAAAATCCGAATCCACGGTCTATTTGACCTGAACCCGAATAAACGAAAGTGAACTAGTTTAGGACACAAAAGATCAAATTGCCCTTGGGAATTTTAAAAAATATTACAATACCTTTTATAGGCCTAAAATCATCTCCCGAATCCAACGGAACCATCAGAAATCCAATTCGAGCATCCGGGCTCAAAATATTGACCAAAGTCAAACCTAACTTATTTTTAACCAACTTTTTCAATTGAAGACTTCAATTTCTCATACGGACTCCGAATCTGACTCCGACACTCCTACCTGGCCAATTTCTATGTTCCGAAGTTGATGGAGTCATTGGAATTTTATTCCAAGGTTTGAAACTCCAAATGGCATCAAAACTCACTTTTTGAATAAGTTAAGCTTTTAAACTCAAACATTCGCGAGATTCTCAACTCTTTGACTTCTACCCAAAATCAACCACACAAGCTGATCAAATAATACCGGCGAGAACTAATGGAAAGGGTTAAATGATAGTTGCCGCATTAATTTTCAAAATGGCCGCTAAAGTCATTACATAAAATGATTTTTAGTCAGATAAATATCTATAATTTATTTTAGACCACAAATTTCAAAAGTCTTTCCTTCTTTCTTAAACTCCATGTCAAATCAAAGTAACTTAATCAAAGTAACTGTATATATTTCCTTTTCTTTTTTTAAAAAAAAACAAACTTGTCATGTTCATTAAAAAAGGAATTTACATAGAATTTTTGTTCCCACTTTTTCTTGAACTTGTCATTTTTTTTTATACTATATATCATTTTAATGAGGTTAAATCGTAAATAGTGTCACCTAAAAATTCCATTTGTGTAAGAGAAAACTAAAAAAAAATTAGACTTGTTCATAAAATTATTTATCATAAATGGATCAAGTCCAAATTATTTATCCGCTTACCTCACTTTCTCCTATCTTAACTCGCACATGATGTCAGCATCATTACTCTGTGATACTCTGTTAGTATGTGATACCATGGCGGTATTATATTGGATTGAGCTTAATCCTCTCTGTTACTCCAATTAGTATATTGATACCATACTGATATCGTATAGGATTGAGCTCTTCTTTTAAAAAATAAATAAGAAAAAAATTATTAAAGCTACAATCTTATTTATTAAAGTGTCACACCCCAGAAGGGTACTCTTGGCGTAGCCAGCACTCAGAGACTATTACTAATCCTCAAGTGAACCCCTTGGCCTGATCAAACGTCCATTCAATCAACGGTGAATGACTCAACAATCAAAAAATCACTCAATAGGAATATCGAATCAATAACTTAATTGAATAAGGCTAAAGGCCAAAAAATCCATCTATTCCAATTAAAAGAATAGGAAGAAAGAAAACTAGTCAAAAGATAACGTCCCAAATCATCAATTATTGTCTAGTCTATGAAGCCTCTATCAATACTGTCTATGTGGTGCCAATGACAGGTTCATGGCTACTACAAATGAAAAATAATCAAATTTAAATTCTAGTAGATAGATGATAATAATGAGAAAATCCTTCAAAATCAACGAGGTCTCACTAATCGGCTGAATGCAAATAGTTCCTCACTAATTTGTCCGTTGATGATTTCTACTACTTATCTCTGCATTATAAAATGAAGCAGGTCCAAATTAATGTCAAAACATGAAATGTACGAGCATGTAAAAATGTAGAATGAAACATGCATCAAGGTAGAATACTATCAACTCAGATAACTCAAATAAAGGAAATAAGAAATTCAATCAAGATGTCATAAGTCTAAAGCAAGAGTAAGGTTTAGACAGAGACCTACTATATACAAGGCAATCCAATCAGAGTAGTATCAAGACCTAGATGGGAGTTTCTCTTATCTGACAATAATTACTTATGAGTCGGTGATCGTACAATAAGCTGACATCAATTCCACATCCATCAAATACCTTATCAGGGTAAAGGACAAATCAACCAATTATGGATCCAACAATCAATCAAGTTCGCTATTGTCATGCCTCGGGAGGGTACCCTTGGCATGGCCGACACCTAGAGACTATTGCTAGTCTCCAAGCGAACCACTTAGCCTCATTATACTCATTCAATCAAATAAACTCTACTGAATAGCGAAAATAAAAGTAAGTAAATGGGCACATCTCATCTAACGTCTCAAAATGACATAGATAATAATAAAGGCTAGTGGAGAGAACTAGCTCACAATCTCAACATCAACGTTCAACCATCGTCTGTGAAGCCTCTATTACTAATCATGTGGTGTCAATGATAGACCCATGGCTACCCAAATCAAGATAAAAGAAATAGTCCAATCTAACTCTAAAGCATGATGAAATAAAAGTAGTGGATCCTCTAAAATAGGGGAGGCTCACCAATTAGCTGCGAATATCGAATCTTCAACAGAGCGCCTGTTGATGATCTCTAGTACCTGCCTCTGCATCATAAAATGATGCAGTCCAAAAGGGACATCAGTGTTTGGGATGTATTGGTATGTAAAATAGTTGAGTGAAACGGAAGCAGGTAGAATAATATGGAGACAACATCAACTCAAAAATAATCATCAAATAACATCAAATCGTTAAGTGTCTATCTATGCAAAAATAAAGAGTAGACAAGTGACCTGTCAATAACTCAAACTCATTAATCATCTTAGACTCATTTCAAAGGAGCTCACCTCCTCTCATCTCATCTCATCTCATCTCAGAGGAGATCACCTCTTCTCATCTCAGCTCATCTCAACTCAGAGTACTCAAGGTAGGAAATTTATGGGAATTTCTCTTATTCGACAACAATTACTTGTGAGCCGGTAAATGTACAACAATCTCGCTGATGTTGCCACAACCATTCTAAACTTGCCAGGTAGGGAACGAATTGAAACCATATCAGCTCACCCAATATGGAGTCAGTACTCAACAGGTCCGTTATTGCTTTCAAGGACCGTTACTCACAAGGGAACCATAGTATATATGTGATGGTTCTAAGCCTCACCTACGTTTGACGAAGTAGTTTGATGAGTTCAAGTCGGACTAACTCTTACTCTTTCAGTGCTAGATACTCCTCGCATGACTCAATGCTCAGAAAACCTCCACCTCAACTAATCTCATAGGGACTCAAACCCCGTCATCGATCGGTATCTCATGGGGACTCGAACCCTATTATCATTCAACTCATAGGGACTCTGACCCTCTCATCAATCAATCTCATAAATGACTCAAGATTAGAAAAATCATTAGGAATCAATCGAACAGACACATCGGTAGAGTTCATTTATAGAGACTCGTAAGGCAATCAAATTCTATCAACTCATCATCGTTCTCTCATCACAATCAACAATCTCAACTCAAGGCTCTAGACTCAATTCTCAAGTTCACTATGCATACTTTTCAAATTAGTCATGTAGGGTTATGCAAATTCTCATGAAAAATGTTCAATTCAAGAAAACAAATAGTATGATGATCATTAACATAGAAAAACATGAAATTTCAAATAAAAGTTTAAGAAAAACCATCAATGGTTCATGTATGTAGACTCTTGAACCGTCAACTCATCTATGACCATCTATGGGGCACATGAGAAAACAATCTCATACTTTTAGTTTAGCCTTACATACCTAGGATGAAGCTATCAACCAGTCACATCAAGGATTTCTTCTCAAATCTCCCAAACTCAAGCTCTTCTCTTCTTTCCTCAAGCCCTAGCCTTGTTAGATTATGGAATAGGACTTAGAATGGGGGTTTTAAACCCTTTTTATATCAAACGACCTTACTAGGTCATGTATAGAGTTTAGGAGGGGTTGAGAATTGACCAGAATGCCCCTCTTAAAAATTAGAATTTTTAGCTCGAAAAAGATCCAGACCACGACGCAGATTGGTTGCGCACAATGTATTCTTAGAAAAAGTTTCGGAACGAGTTTTCTCAATCCCGTCAAAAATTTTCAAAAAAAAATAAGTGCTGATCCGTGATGGAGGCTCGACGTGCTCCTGTCGCGTACCAACACTGTTTTGCGCTTTGGATCGAAAATTATCTTTTGATAGGGTCGCTCTTAAAATCGACCGAGACCATTTTTCCACTCAATTTTTTGTGCTGATCATAAATCCGGCCTCGAATTTTCCATACGAGCATTGAAAGATGTGTTACGCGCGTACCCTCACTCTAGGGGTATTTTGGTAATTTTTACCAGGCATTACAACTATTTTTCAAGGGACTTATCAAATAGTAAACGTTCGACTTAACGATTTGACACTCTCTTACATTTTGTGACATAGTTATTGAGTTCGAGTTAGACTTACTCTTACCTAATTTAGTGCTCGATACTCCACCCAAGACTCTATGCTCATAAAACAATCGATTCGAATCGAGAAGTCTCTTATGGACTCTTCCAACTCGTCTATTCTATCACAATCAAGCCTTTTGGCCTATTAACCATCCAATCAATTTCAAATCACATTTTTCAAGAGTGGTTAGACAATTATTTAAGAGGTGTATCAATTTAGACCAATTATTTGAGTTCAATTTATCAGGACTCATAGGGTCATCCAGTTCTATCTACACTATCAACATGCTCACATCACAATCACAATCAATATTCATCATGTCAAGGATCTGGAATCATCCCCTAGGTTCATTCATGCAATTTTAATCAAGTAGTATTTAGGATTTATACTTAAAATAGGAGTTCAAATCATTTGTTAAAAAAAATAAGTTTATACGAAAATCATCAATTATACAGTATAAGTAAAATAGGTTAAATGTTAAGGAAATTTTCAAAAATAACACAATTATGGGAACATCAATTCCATCACAACTCATCTTGTCACAATAAAGGGGCACATAGAAGAACAATTTCATGTTTTAGGTTAGCCTTACATACCTGGATAAAACCAGACAATCAAAGTGCAAGAATTTGGATTGAATTCCTTGAACCTTAGCCATTGCTCCTCTCTTTTAGCCCTAGAGCTTTAGTTAATTTAGCGTAAAAGACTTAGAAATGAGTTTAGAAACTCTTTTAAGGCTAAAAAAGACATATATCAATCGTGGATTAAGTGTAGGAGGGGTGAGTAAAAGTCTGAAATGCCCCTCATTAAAATTTCAGCCGACAAAAAAAAAATTTGAACTGAGATGGAGTAGGTCCGAATCGCGCACTTGTTCCATCTTAGTTCATTTTTGTACATAACACATAAATCGCACACGTCGAATGAGTTTTATGTGTAAAGTGTGAGAATGACCTATCTTGGAGCGTCTCCACGACGTGAAGGTGTCGCGCACTTTATTGGAAATCGCATTTTGCCTCGAAATTTTTTTTTTTGCTTTGGTCGGCCTAATATTCAATCAAGACCACTTTTCCTCTCAATTTTTCTCGTTGATCATGATTCCAAACTCGAATTTGCCAAAATTTTTTGAAATGATTCGTTATGCGAGCAATTTCTCGCCTAGGGATATTTTGGTAATTATTTCAAGATGTAACGTAAAGTCACAATCTTATTCACTAAATTCTGATGGTATTTACATACTCTGATGGTATCAAACAGTTTCACTAAAGCAATGCTTCTTCCTTCTTGATATCATCAGAATATATATGTACTCACTCTCATGATATCAAACACCTAAAAATAGTTGAAATCAAGGATATAAAGTAAGGGATAGCCACTTGTAAAAAAATTTCCTTTTTAGGTTACAACTGTTATTTTCCCATTGTTTAAATCACTTTATTAAAATATTCTTTTCTTATATTTTTTTCATTTTAGTATATCAAGAGAGAATCAGTTAATTTTTATGTAAGTAATCATTTTATACAAATTTATTAGTGTAATAGTAATCAAATTTTAAACTTTTAAATATTTAAATAGCATTGATAACTCAATAAATAAACATTTCTATATTTCATTTTTTCTTAAATAGAATGCAAAATACCAACAACAAAAAAAAAGGAGCAGGGGATTACAAAAGTATGAGCTTCTTACCGATGAAATTTATGATTTTAGTGATTGTTTAGATTGACTTATTTTAAGTGTTTTTAAATATTTTTATAGTGTTTGAATAAATTTAAAAAGTGCTTATAATAAGGATTTAATTTTACACGAAAATAGCACAACTATGGAATAAAGAGAGATGTACCACATCCTACTAATCCTAACCAATGAATGATAGATTGGCTTAGGATAATTGAAAACAAATTCACTCTCAATAATCAGAGGCAGATCAGGACCCCTAACTTCTTAAGGGAATTGTGCTAGACTTGCCAATGGAATCTTTGTAAAGTCAATCATTACGAGGGTTGCAATTCATTCGGCTGACAAAATAAATTAAGTCAAAAGTCAATTTAAACAAACTCTTAATATGGTGGACAAAAAAGGTCATTAGTTATATTAATGGTAGAATGTAGTTGGGAAACGTTTACCACGTTTGTACATCTTGTACTATTATAATTAGGTCATGTATAGTACTCCAAATGTGTGTAGAAATATGGCAATGGATGTTGGATAGTGAGGTCAATTCATCAGGTTTTGTCATCAAAATGGAGAGTAGCAAGTGACTGCTGACAAGTATGATGAGTACTTTCGTTTGTTTTTTTCCCAAAAGGAATACTGACATTGGGGCCTTAATCCATAATCTTGACAAAATAAAATCTCCAATAAGATCTTAAAGTACTCGGTTACTTTAGTCTATAGTTGGGCCAATGTTTCAAAGGATGAATATTTTCCAAGTGTGCTTTCTTTCACGAGAAATCGATATTGTAGTGTCTAAATCAACTTACGTATATTTTGATTATTTTTTCATATTATCTTTTACTAATACAAGTATAATGACATCCACCAAAGCTTGTAAGGCAGGTCCATCTCACCGGCACATATGACGAGTAACCATTGAAATTTTGACAACTTTATAAAGTTTAGCTAATTTTAGCAAATTGCATTGGAAATTATTCCTCCCCCTCTTTCTCCTTCAGGTCTTGGAGTCTGAAATTTTAAATTACTAAAACTCCATACTTTCAGTCTAAAGTTAGTCAAAACTGAATACAACTTCTGCCATATTTTGGTTGCATTCAAATAATTTATTCACATGTTAAACTCTTCACCTACCCCTCTCTTACATGTACCTCATCTGATGCCCTGACTTTTAGTCTCAATCAAGTAAGAAAGTGAATCCTCTTAGCTATAACCATGAGTATGACCTCTTTTTTCGTTGCTTATCCGATTGGAGATTCATGGATCACATATGGTATTTCCCTATTGTCTTGGCCTATGAAAGTATCCTTCCTTCTTAATGTCCGAGTATCTGTTCAATGCACTTTTTTGGATCTTGTACCCTATGTAGGCTTGCAAAGCATAGGCTAGACAAGCAGTATACTTCACATCAGCCCAGTGTCGACAAAAAAAAAAAAAAAAGGAAAAGCAAGTGCATCCTTAACGGCTTTTATTCCTGACTTGAACGCTACTTTCTTGGAACTACTTCAAATCCAAACGTTTGAAGTTTTCTTATGAGGTGACTCAACTTCATAAACTTTGATTATTCCTTAATTAAAGGCCCTAAAAAGATAATGTGCGTCCTTCTAATCATAAAAAGACTATGTATGTCCTTACTTTTTAAAATTTTGCCTCAATTATGATTCGTAACCCTAGTCTCTCCATGATTAAATGTTTGTTGTGTCGGCTTTCATAATCAATACCATTTTATTTCACAATATTTCTAAGACAAGTAAAATGTCGACTCATACATTTTTTGGTCAAGTACTAGGAAGATTTTAGCAAAACGGTCGCATTTATTTTACGCACAACATATTCGAATTTTAGAATGATTAATCAAAAAGAAATGAAATAATCCATTGATCATTAATGTATTATTCAACATACGTTTTTCAAAGAACGACCTAAATTTTCAATAAAAGAAAAACTAAAAAGGTCAAATAATTTAATTTTCATCGTCTCCATAGAAGTACTAAACCTCCCAATATCAGGATGCTCAATACTTCAGTTGATCTTCATATTCCTCACATGAATCTCTTAATTGTTGGCATAACTATAGATTATGGATGATAATTTTGATTGGTCAATAACAATTGATTTCAATGCTATCTTTTAATTAATTTAGCTAATTTATCATGAAAAATAAAACGAAATAAAAAAATTTTATGCATGAATTGTCCTCTAAATATTAGTTGTCTTGTAATAAAATTTGCATCAACGTGTATACTTGTCCGCAAAACTAAACGACCATTAGTTACTTTAAGTCCAATCAATTAACTATTTTCATGGGTATGAACTGACTATGCTAAATTCATGTATTGATCCAATTAATTGTTTTTTGGGAGATTTCATCGATATTTAATATTTATATTAGAGATTAATTAATTTAAAATTATCATTATATAGATTTCTTATATGATCCGATTGAGCAAAAAGCATTGGATGATGGATGTCTTTGTTGTAATAATGGATAGCGGAATTTATTAGTGGGGAAAAAAAGATTCCAACGGATTTACACTATATGGATGTGGGTAATATTCTTTGTCGTCAAATTGGAGAGCAACTAACACTACCTTGTCGACACAAAATAATTCATTTGTTTGACCTAAAATTAAAGTGCATATCAGCATTGAGAACCTCAAAAGATTAATAATAGTATGTTCCCTCTCCATTTATTTCATATCTTGTCAATTCAACCACATACTGCAAACCTAATTAAGGTGTATCAAATAGAATAAAGTACTCCCTCTGTTTTTTTAAGTTGTCAATTGTGTTATTTATAGTTAATTTAATTAACTTTAAAAGTTAAACTTTAAAATAAAATTGAATATTCAAAAATATATAAAAGGTATTATAAGTTATAATCTTTTCATATTGATAAAATTAAAAAGATATTCATCATAAAATATTAGTTAAAGTTCATATGATTAACTCTTTAAAAGGATATTATGACAACTACAATGGAAGAATTGAAATTTTTACTAGTGTTTTTTTTTTCTTTTTGAATTTGTACTGTTAATTAGGAAGAGGATTATTTTATATATTAGGCAGAGGATTGAGTTTCTGCGTTATGAATAATTTATATAATTGAAAATAAGAACTATCTATGCAGCAGATAAAAATAGCCTAATCAATTTTTTATTTATTCCCAAAAGTTCCCACCAGCTAATTAAATGTCACAATCCAAAATAGAATCGCAATTAAAGAAAAATAAAATAAAGCAGAAATCATCACAACATATCATAAGAAATCCTCAAAATCTAGAGTCATGAGTGCAAGAGCATCTAAAATAGTATGATAGAGTAAATACAACTGTCTCAAATGAAATATAAAGCTGATAATATCCAATTCAAAGTCTGAAAGGAAGCAATAAAGAAAATCCCAAAAATCCACGGCGACTCAAAGTCTAAGCCTCACCAGTTAGATCTGAATAGGTGCGGAAAAAAGCTCAACTATAGTGAATCAACCGTCCTGTGTGGGTCCCTGTGCTCGATCTGCAGGGAGGAAACAAGTAGGGATGAGTACACCGAAATGCACCTAGTAGGTTCAACCAACTGGGAAAGAGAAATCGAACAAGCATGTAATAACGAAGAATCCTATCACCTGCATCAAAAAGGTTAGTGCACAACTAAACTATACATAATGGTAAACTAAGATATCCATAATAACTTATGGCACCATACAATAATAGTTGTGAATACAATGCATGAACTCATCAAGTTATTATCAAGTTTCTAATAACCCTGCCACCTGCCCGTGGTCAAGGAATATCACAATGTCTCAACCCTGCTACCTGCCCATGGTCAAGGGATATAACAGTGTCTCAACCTTGCCACCTGCCTATGGTCAAGGGGTTTCACAGTATCTCAACCTTACCACCAGCCCGTGGTCAAGGAATATCACAATATCTCAACCTTGCCACCTACTCGGGTCAAGGGATAATACAAAGAAATATGGGATAAATGTATGTCAGTAATACAATCTAAATATGCATTTAAATATATATAATGGCATCATAATAAGAATACTGATACATGAATCTCATATAGTCATGGAGTATAATATCGAATGTAACAACTAGTGCCCAAACCATCAACATGTCTCAGATAGTCATAATTATATCAATAGCCAAGTGTACCAACAATACTGAACCTCACTCGTCCCAGATATACAAGCATAACATAATATCGGACCTCACTCATCCTAAATTATACACATAATCCTCGAAAGTATCTCAACAGTCATCAATTACCACAAAATTATAGAAATAGTATCAAAAGTCTCATATTATCACATTACTATCCAAAAGCATCTTAATGTATCAATGAGATCACAATTTACTCAAATTTCGGCTTAACCGGGATCATATTTCCATCAATATTTCATCATATCAATCTAATTACTCAGGAATCAATCTAGATCTCACAATTACCACATAAACATGATCAATAACTCAAATTTAGTCCCAAAAAGCTTAGCCGAATCTATTTCGATGCCGAAACCACACTCAGACAAGTTTTCAATCAACTCAAATATCCAAACAATCCCCGAATCGAGCAAACACTATCAAAAATAGATACTACGTGTCAAGAGGTGCATTTTGATACCCATATTGGCACGAATTAGGCTTAGGAGAAAAATGATCAATTTAATGGCTAAAATTTGAAGTTTCCGAATCTGGAATTTGACTTTAAAATGGGGTTCTACACGAAAAATAGATTCTATGTGTGAAGATTTCACTAAAATCAAGTTCAATTCGAAGGAGAAATCACCATTTAACATTTTGAAATTATAGACTGAAAATCCCCAATTTTTGAAATTCAAAATCATGATATTTAAGACAAAAATCAAGATATAACCTATGAAAAACCATTAGAATGAAGTTAGAAACACTTACCAAAATAAGTTTCCAAGAATATCCTTCAAAAATTGCCCAAAAAGCTTGAAAAGTTCGAAAATGGGATAAAAATAATGACTTACAGATTGTAATAACTAATTTTCAACTTAAAATACCAAAACTGCCCTCGAAAACTCCAAAATTACGATAACCATATTTGACATTAGTTTCATCATCCAAAACTACTGGAACAGTTAGAATTTCGATCTGACCTTTCAAACTAAAAACACAATTTTGGGCGTACTAACCTCAATTTAACCCCGAATTTAGTTCTGTAACTTCACATAGACCAGTTTCGATGTTCTGGAGCTAATGAAATTGACGGATCTCCGATCCGACACCTAAAACTCAGAATGGTACAAGAAGTTACGTTGTCAACAACTCATATTTTTCATTTTTAAAATTTAGATTTCAGTTCCAACAATACAGATAGTTCAAAATAGGCCAAATGCAACTTACGAAAGGGTAAAATAATAATTTTCACAGGTAAGGCCAAAATGACCAACTAGGTCATTACATCATTCACCACTAAAAATAATGTTCATCCTCGAACAAAAGAGAAAGAAGAGTACCTGAAGTCAAAAAAATGCTGGAATATCTAGTTTGCATGTCAGAATCCAACTCCCAAGTAGCCCCATCAACAGAACGGTGTTACCACTGAACCTTCACAGAAGGTATGTCATTGGATCTCAATCTTCAGACCTGCCTGTACAATATAAATGTAGTCTCCTCCTTAAAGGACAAATCTGGCCCAACTTAACAGAATCATAAGAGATCACATGTAACTCATCACACCCTTCAGGGGTGAAACTTTCAGCCAAACAAAGTCACCAATAGAGAACTCAAGAGGCCTAGTCCTTCGATCAGCATAACTCTTCCGGCGACTCTGAGCTATCAATAGTCTACTCTGAATCAAACGAACCTGATTTGTGGCATCTCTAAGTAGATTTACACTCAACACATTTGCTGAACCTAAGTCAAACCATCCAATGGGCGATCTACACCTCCAACCATATAAGGCCTCAAATGGTGTCATTTGGATGCTGAAATGGTAAATATTGTTATATGAAAACTCTTCCAATGGTAAGTGTTGATCCTAGTGAGACCCAAAATCTATTACACAAGCCCGTAGCATGTCCTCCAACACCTGAATGGTGCACTCGAACTATCCATTTGTTTGGGGGTGAAAAGTTGAACTCAAATCTACTCTAGTACCCAAACCACGCTATAGAGCCCTGTCTGACACTATAGACATTGGCACTCCATGTAATCTGACAATATCCCAGATATACAACCAAGATAGCTACTCTGCATTATAGCTAGTCTTCACAGATAAGCAGTGTGCCAACTGGTCAAACGATCAATGATCACCTAAATTGAGTCAAACTTGCCCAAGGACATGGGCAAACCTGTAACAAAATCCATGTCACTCTCTCCCACTTCCACTCGAAAATGAGCATCTTTTGCATCGATTCACCAAGCCTTTGGTACTCATACTTGACTTATTGGAAGTTCATACACTTTGGCACGAACTCTGCTATGTCCCTTCTTATCCCAAACCACCAATAATGTTGTTTTAGATCATGTTACATCTTTGCCACACTAGGATGGATGGAATATCTAGCACAATGGGCCTCCTCTAATATCAACCTCACCTCATCTCTAACCTTAGGCACACAAACTCTACCATTTATCCTTAAAACACCATCAAAATCTATAATAGCCACCTTGGCTTTACCTCCTAACACTTTGTCACGAATAAAGCACAACCTGGGATCCTCAAACTGATGAGCACATATCTGATCAAGCAAAGAAGATCTAGCCTCAACAAAGGTCAAAATACTCTGAAGAGGAGAAATATCTAAATGAACCATCTATCTAGCAAGCGGTTGATCTTCCAAAGCTAAGGGCCTCTCCTCAGGCCTCAAGAATGCCAAACTCCCCTTACTAGTAGCCTTCTGGATCAAAGCATCTGCCACTACATTGGCCTTCCCAGGGTGTTATAAAATAGAAATATCATAGTCCTTAAGTAATTCCAACCACCTACACTGTCTCATGTTCAAATTAGGCTAAGAAAAGATATATTTGAGATTATGGTGATCGGCAAAGATCTCACAATGCACCCCATAAAGATAATGTCGCCACAACTTCAACACAAATACGATCCCATCCAACTCCAAGTCATGGGTAAGGTAGTTTCTCTCATGCACCTTCAGTTTTCTAGAAGCATAGGCTATCACTTTCCCCTCTTTGCATCAATACACCACCCGAACCCATACCAGAAGCATCACAATATACCAAGCATGGCACTCCTTCCTCGGGTAAGACAAGAATCGGTGCTGAAGTCAATAAATCTTTGAGCTTTTAGAAGCTCGCCTCACACTCCTCAGACCACTAAAATGTCACATCCTTTTGAGTCAATCTAGTCAATGGGGATGATGTAGAGGAAAATCCCTGAACAAAACACCGATACTACCCCGCCAAACCAATGAAACTTTGAATCTCAGTCACTGAAGTAGGCCTAGCCCACTCCTGAACAGCTACCACCTTGGCTGGATCGACCGTAATGCCCTCTTTTGACCCTACATGCCCAAGGAATGCAACAAAGCCAAAACTCATATTTTGAGAACTTGACATATAACTTCCATTCTCTGAATCTCTGAAGTACGATCCACAAGTATTGAACATGATCAGCCTCACTCTTGGAAAAAAACAAGATATCATCTATAAACACAATCATGAATATATGCAAATAGGATTTAAACACTCGGTTCACCAATCCCATAAAGATAGTCAAGGCATAAGTCAACCTTTATAACCACGAACTCATAATGCCCATAACGGGTCCTGAAAGTTATCTTCAAGATATTAGACTCCTGAACTCTCAACTGATGATAGCCGGACCTCAAATCAATCTTGGAGAATACCGAGGCACCATGCAACTGGTCAAAAAGATAATTAACGTGAGGCAATGAATATTTGTTCTTGATGGTCACTTTGTTTAGCTAGCGATAATCAATACACATACGCATAGTGTCGTCTTTCTTTTTAACAAATAAGATAGGAGCACTCCAAGGAGATACACTCAGTCGAATAAACCCTTTCTTCAACAAATCTTCCAATTTCTCCTTTAACTCTTTCAACTCAGTCGGAGCCATTCGATAAGGGGCATTAGAGATGGGCTTAGTGCCCCACTACATATGAATAGCAAAGTCTATATCATGATCCGGAGGAACACCAGGAAAATCAGTTGGGAATTATCCATAAGCTCTTTAGCAACCTTGGTGGTCTCCAATAATGGGGACTCTTAGGAAATAGCCCAAAATGAGCTAACTAAGACAAATAACCCTTATCCATCAACTGACAAGCGTGCATATAAGACATAACTCCCTTACGATAGGAGCTAGGTGCTCCAGTCCACACCAATTGAGGGGACTTTGGACAAGATAAGGTCACGGTCTTCAAATAACAATACAGAATGGTATAATGAGGCGATAACAGTCTATACCCAATATCACATCAAAGTCTACCATATCTAAAAATATCAAGTTAGCAACAATATCTCTCTCCATAAAAGTCACAACACAACCACATTTATACCCGATACACCACTCGTGACTCACCTACTAGGGTGGAAACACAAATAGGCTTGGCAAGAGGCTCACATATAATATCAATGTCCAAAGCAAAATAAGCTGACACATATGAATAAGTAGAGCCTAGATCAAATGAAACTGAAGCTAAATGGTGGCACACTAGGATCATACCTGTGATAACCTCATTAGAGGCCTATGTCGTAGCTCTCTATAGGATAGCATAGCAAGCTCTATAGCCACCACTAGCCTATGGGCCTCCATGGGCTCCACCTGTCACTATGCCACGACCTCCTCTAATACCTCCCCTCAAGGCCTAAGAGATGTCTCTAGCTGCTAGTGTTGGGGATAGACGGGTTGGGTAAGGTCCTAAAGTCCAAGCAATAAATGCACGATGTGGACAATGGTTTGACAAAGTGCTCAACCTCATCACAAACATAACAATCCTTGGGGTGTCACCCTTGAGATGATTGTGCCGAAGAACTACCATGTCTAATTGAACCAAGAGAGCTATCACGGCCCATCTAAATGCCTGGATCTGTCAATATTTTCAAATGCTAGATGGGCTACCTGAACTAATCGACCCTGATAGCTATGCCTCTGAAACTCCCTATCATGTAGCGGGTGTCCACTAAATTGGCCATGCTAGCGAAATCTCTTCTTTCCACCCTGTCTATCATGCCTGATGTGCTCTATCATACGAGCATAATCCACTACACTCTAAATTATGCCTCCAGCTAGAACTAAGGAAGTTGTAGCCTCCTGAAGATACCCTTCCAATCCCTATGGCAAAGTACCGAGTCCTCTCAAACTCAATAGGGATCTTGGATAAGGCATACTTGGAAAACGTATGAAATCTAGCCTCGTAGTCAGAAACAGACATAGAACACTATTGAATCCTATCAAACTCATCCCTATGGCAATCCCGAAGGCTATATGGCATGAACTTCTCCAAAAATACCTTAGTAAACTGCTCCCATGTCATAGCTGGAGATCCAACTAGTCGATGAGCCAAAACTAACCTGCACCACTCCTTGATGGGGCTAGTGAACTGGTAAGAGGAATAAGCAACTCCATACGACTCTAGAATAGCCAAATTACATAGCTGACACTCTAACAAGAAATCATATGCTCTATCACCAAGGGTGCCGTCAAGTCTCGGGGGAGCCAAGCGCACAAACCGTTCAAAACTCTTCTACTTAGTTGTGGACATGGTTGGGCTAGCAAAAGATAGTGGCACCATAAATATTGGTGGTGTAATAGATGGAGCAATAGCCAAACTCTACAACTAAGAACCTAAACTCAGTCGAGATATCTAGGGCAAAATCATAACAGTCATAGGAGGAGCCACTGGAAGTGTGAAAGGACCGACATGAATCATTGCTGGCTTAGATAGACCTATAAAAAAACCAACTGTGTTGTAGAAATAAGTACCTCAACAGTAGCTGGGGTGGGAGGTGCTCCCTCAAATCTAGCCAGCACCCTCAAAATCAACTCTTGAACTAATGGTGTAGCATCCAAGACTGAGGGTGGTGGATTAGGATCTATAGGCCCTACTGGCTCATAAGCAGGCTCTGGAGAAGCAGATCTAGTCTGCCCTCTAGGCGGAGCTTTCCCTCTAGCATGTCCTCGGCTACTGACCCTATCACGAACTCTGTCTTGACCTCGAGTGGGAGCCACATCAGCTGACTCAGGCTCTCCCACTGATCGACAGGGTCTAGCAGTCGTCATTTGCATAGAAGGAGTAGATTAGACACTTTCAAACATATCATATGAAGAAATGCCTTAATAGAAGTAGGATATGAATGTTTTTCTATCAAGTGCCACATAGCCTCTCGAAGATGGGTGTAGACATCTACACACCAATTTGTGAGACTCTACAAGACACCCTGCTCTTGACTTACAATCCCAATGAACCTAAAGCTTTGATACCAAACTTGTCACAATCCAAAATCGATCGCGAGAAAAGAAAGATAAAATAAAGTGAAAACTATCACAACATTTCATAAGAAATCCCTAAAACCTGGAGTCATGAGTACAAGAACATCTAAAGTAGTATGATAGAGTATGTACAACTGTCTCAAATGAAATAATAAGTTGATGTCTGATACAAAGTCTGAAAGGAAGCAGTAAAAAAATCCTAAAGTTCCATTGTAAAGTTACTAAAATACCCCTAAATGAGAGATGCATGCATAATGCAGCTTCTCAAATTTTCAAAATTTGAGGTTGAAATCACGATCAGCATGAAAAATTATGTGAGAAAATGATCCTGGTTGATTTTTAAAGCAACCGGATCGAAAGATAATTTTTTAACACAAAAATGCATTTCTATAAGTGAATAGCATGTTCGCGTCACGTACTTATCGTGAAGTTGAACTTAATGGTGATCCCAATATTTTCTATGGGATTAAAGAACATAATCGAAATTTTTTTGACAAAAGTGCAAGGATATGGGAAAGTCCATGACACGGACTTTGTATCTCGAGGTGCAAATTTCTTGATTTCTTTTCGAGGGGCATTCCAGAACTTTTCCACCCCTCATAAACTAAATGCATGACCAATATAGATCATTTTTTACTTAAAAATGGTTTTAAACCCATTCTTAAGTCCCCCTTAACGAAAAAACAAAGTTAGGGCTAAGGAGAGAAGGAGAAGAGCAACAGATTCAACGAGTGAAGCACAAACTTTTGTCCACCGGTCATCAAAACTCTACCCAAGTATGTAAGGCTACTTAAAGTATTGGACATAGTTCGTCCACACGCCCATTTTCGTCTATTTGAGTCAAGGTGATAAATGAAAATTGAGTAATAAAAACCTTATGATCTTAATTTGTAAGTTTCTTGCATTAACTTTGATCCCTCATAAGCATATAAGAATAAATTATGCATGGCATTGATGTTATACGAAACGGAAAATACTAGTCTTCTATTTGACAACGTGAGCCCTAAATTGCATTATTTCATAAAAATCTTGCATTGTATATTGACTGAAGAAACATGAGTCTGACTGATTGAGTTAAGTAAATTAAGTAAGAGGAGTACACATTCTTTTTTTACATATGCATGTGATGAGATTCTAATATAAATTATGTGTTGAGCATGATTGATATGAGATTAACTGATCGTATAAGTTGGAGTTTTGCATAGTGTGAGTAAGATTCTTGAGTTGTATTGCATGAACGATGATCCTAAATTTTTGAGCTATTATATAATTGAGTTGAGTTGTTTGAGATGAGGTCAAAAGATAAACTTGAGATGGTTTGGATGAATACGTTTTAGCCTTAGAAGGAGTATTGAGCACCCAGTTGGGTAAGAGGATAACAACCAAGAACTACGCTGCCAATGTAGGATAGTCGTGTTGTTAACTCAGGCGGCTCATGTCCTAAATGATGAAAATTCTCTTTAGATCCGAGAGAGAGAGAGGGGTTGATGTCTTTTACCTTGGCAAGTTTATGACAAGCATGGCAATGACGTCGGCATCATTGTGCATCACCAAACTCATGATGGTAGGAGTTATGTGGATTAGAGAAATTTACAAGCATCGCTTCATTTAGCATATTATGTTTTAAACTAAGTTGCATAAAGCTTGAGTCTATTACTACGCAGACTTTAAAACTTAAATTTGCATTTCCTCTTGAGTTGAGTCATGATCTAATGAGTTGAGTTCTAAGATGAGTTGAGCTTTAGTTGTTTACTTTAGCCATTCTTACATACCAGTATATTCCATGTATTGATGCTCATTTTGGCCTGCATCATTAATGATGCAGATACAGGTGATAGATGACTTCAGCAGGTGCACCATTGAGGTTCAGCTTTCTTGCCTTTAGAGTTGATGATCCCGCATTGCCTTCAGAAGAGCCCTTGTTACTTTCATTGAGTAGTCTTATTTTTTGAGTTAGGTAGCCATGGCTTGTCATGGTACCATCTAGATTTGTTAGATAGAGGCTTCATAGTCATTGAGCAGAGGATCATCAATGGTTATTTATTTTCAAACTTAATTTATTGGAACCTATATTTTATAAGAGTTTTATTATTCCATCTGAACGTCTTTCATTTGAGTATTTTCTTCCGCTATCTAGTAAGATGTGATGATGAGGCCAGGTGGTTCTCTTGGAGAATCAGCAATGGTTCTTCAAGTGTCGGCCACGCCAAGGGTACCCTCACGGGGCGTAATAAACTTGGTATCAGAGCAAAGAGTTTAAGTGTCCTAGGGAGTCAATAAAGCCATGTCTAGTAGAGTCCTATTTATGGGTATGTTGTGCACCACAATTTTTAAGTAGGAGGCTATAGGACATCAGGAATTGGTACCCCTCTTGGATATTTTTAGTTCATGCGACAGAGTTAAACTCTATAAAGATCCCTTTTAACTCGTGCATTACGCTTTTGCAGATCAAGCCTCCTAAGCGTACCACCACCCAAAGAGATGCCTCGGCTAGCAACACTGAGAATCCTCCACCAGAAGTGCCTACCTAAACAGAAATGAGAGGTCGAGGTCGGCCTACTAGAATCGTCGGGGTCCCATAGGCACCTATTTCTACAAATGCTCCTACCACAGAGGTTAATTTAAGAGGAGCTATCACTATGCTCACCTAGTTGGTAGCCACTCAGAGTGGGACTCGGGGTTCGCGGCCTCCTAGTTCCAATTCCCAAGAGCCGACTATTGCAACCAGGCTTAGAGTTTTTCTGAGGATGAACCCGCTAGTCTTCATAGGGTCGAAGGTTGAGGAAGACCCCAAGAAATTCATTGATGAGATATGGAAGGTGTTGAAGGCTATGTATTTGACCAAGTTTGCGGGAGTTGAATTAGCCTCTTATAAGCTTAAGGACGTGGCAAATGTGTGGTATAATCAGTGAGAAGAGGGTCAAGGTGAGGATACTGAGCCTATTGAGTGGAGTGAGTTTGAGAGTATCTTCCTTGATCACTTCTTTCCACAAGAGTTGAGGGAGGCAAAGATTGAAGAGTTCGTGAACATTAAGCAGGTTGACAGTCAAGGAGTATAGCCTCAAGTTCATCCAGTTATTTATGTATGCTCTAGAGAAGGTCCAACACATGAGAGCAAGGATAAGGAAGTTCATGTCTGTCTTGGGCAAGCAGGTGAAGAAGGAATGCAAGGCAACTCTGTTGATCCTAGGAATGGATATATTTAGTCTTATGGTCTATGCACAACTGCTTGAGGAGGATAAGAAGAGAGATAGAGAGGAGCATCTGAGAAAGAATGTCAAGTCAGCAGGGGCTGAGCCTAGTCAGCCTAAGCAGGGTAAGGGAGACAACTCTACTTCAAGAATAGGCCTTCGGGTTATGCAATATCCTTAGTCAGTGCCCCAGCTCCAGTAACATGTATGATCAGAAGTCCTAGGGTCAGCCAAACTTTAGAGCACAGGGTCTCAGGCCAGTGTGACCCTTGGTTCAAAGAAGAAGCCACCTTGTGGGAAATATAGCCGGATGCATTTTGGAGAGTGTAAAGAGGGAGGGAATGGTTGTTATAGGTATGGCCAGATGGGTCATTTTAAGAGGGAGTGAACACTATAGAACAATAAGGCTTAGTCTTCTACTACAGCACTACCAGCCAAAGGAAATCAAGAGGCATTGCACTAGGGACAGACGGTGTGACAAACCACCTGTATACGATAGAGAATCCATTGGACCAAAAGGTTGCACCAGATGTTGTTATGAGTATGCTTCGAGTTCACACTTTTATCATTATACATTGGTTGATTCGGGTGTGACTTTATCATTTGTGACACCATATGTGGCTGGTAGATTTGAGATTCTCCCTGAGTTCTTGCTTGACCCATTCTCTATTTCTACTCTTGTTGGTGAGTCTATTCTAGCCGAGAGAGTTTATAGAGATTTCATAGTGTCCATCCACCATAAAGATACTCTTGTTGATTTGATAGAGTTGGAGATGATCAACTTTGATGTGATGGATTGGCTTCATTCCTGCTATGCGTCCATTGATTGTCGTACCTGAAACGTTAAGTTTCAATTCCTGAACGAACTGGTCCTAGAGTGGAAGGGAGACTCTGTTGCGCCAAGGGGTAAGTTTATTTCTTACCTTAAGGCCAGAAAGCTAATCTGTAAGGGATGCATCTATCACCTCGTACAAGTTAAGTCTGACGATATTGAGCCTCCTACCCTTAAGCCTATCCCGATTGTGAGTGAGTTTCCTTAAGTGTTTCTCGAGGATCTGCCTAGAGTCTCTCCTGATAAGGAGATTGACTTCAGGATTGATGTCCTTCCTGACACTCAACCTATCTCTATTCCACCTTATAAGATGGCTCCCGCTGATTTGAAAAAGTTGAAAGAGTAGTTGAGAGATTTGCTAGAGAATGGCTATATTAGGCTGAGTGTTTCTCCTTAGGATGCTCGTGTCTTATTCATGCAAAAGAAAGATGGGTCCCTCAGAATGCATATTGGCTATCACTAATTGAATAAGGTAATGGTCAAGAATAAGTATCCACTCCCAATGATAGATGACTTGTTTGACCAACTTCAAGGTGCCAGTATTTTTTCTCTAAGATGGACTTGAATCAAGCTACCACCAATTGAAGGTGAGAGAATGTGACATCCTAAAGATGGCTTTTCAAACCCGATATGATCATTTTAAGTTTTTGGTAATGTCCTTCAGGTTGACAAATGCACCTGCAGCCTTCATGGACTTGATGAACAGAGTATTCAGACAGTATCTTGATATGTTCGTAATTATGTTTATCGATGACATTTTGGTGTATTCTAGAGATGAGGAGGAGCATGCTAATCAGCTTAGATTTGTTCTTCAAACTCTCAAGAAGAATGAGTTGTATGCAAAATTTTTGAAGTGTGAGTTTTGGCTTAAATTTGTGGCATGCCTAGGCCATGTAATTTTGCGAAAAGGTATACGAGTGGACATTCAAAAGATCGAGATGGTTAAGAATTGGCCTAGACTAACCTCTTTAACTGACATTAGAAGTTTCTTGGGGTTGGCAGGCTACTACCGCATATCTATTGATGGGTTCTCTTCCATATCAGCACTGTTGACTAGACTGGCTCAGAAGAAAGTGAAGTTTCAATAGTCTGATGAGTGTGAGAGGAGCTTTCAAGAGTTAAAAACTAGGTTGACCACTGCCCCAGTGTTGACCTTACCTAAAAGAAAGGGATTTGTCATTTATTGTGATGTTTCAGTTGTGGGATTGGATGTGTATTGATGCAAAAGGGTAAAGTCATAGCATATGCTTCTAGGCAACTCAAGGTGCATGAGAACAATTATCTTACACATGACTTGGAGTTAGCAGTAGTGGTGTTTGCTCTCACGCTATGAGATACTACTTATATGGAGTGCATGTTGATATCTTCACAGACCATAAGACCCTGCAATATGTCTTTACCCAGAAGGAGCTTAATTTGAGGCAGAGGAGATGGCTTGAATTTCTCAAAGATTATGACATCAGCATCCTCTACCCCCTAGATAAAGCTGACGTAGTTGCTGATGCTCTTAGCAGGTTGTCTATGGAAAACACCACTAATGTGGCAGGAGAGAAGAAAGAGGTAGCTAAAGAAATTCATAGACTGGCACAATTGGGAGTTAAACTAGACAAATCTAGTGAAGGGGGAGTCTATGACATAAAGGGTCTGCATCGTCTCTAGTGGTAGAGGTAAAGGAGAAGCAAGACCAAGACCCTATTTTACTGTAATTGAAGGCGGACGTGCATAAACAGAAGGTGATAGAGTGTTGAGATATCAAGGTAGGTTGTGTGCTCCTAATATTGATGGCATACGAGAGAGGATCATGGAAGATGCACACAATAATAAGTATTTGATCCATCCAAGATCAACTAAAATGTACCATGACTTAAGAAAAGTCTATTGGTGGAGTGGAATAAAGAGAGATATTGCGAGTTTGTTTCTAAGTGCCCGAATTCCCAATAAGTTAAGGTTCAGCATCAAAGGCTATGTGGAGTAGCTTAAAACTTTTAGATTCTAGAATAGAAATGGGAGATGATCAACATGGACTTTGTCACAAGCTTACCGAAGTCTTGCAAACAACATAATTCAATTTGGGTAATAGTTAATAGGATGACAAAATATGCATACTTTTTGGCAGAAAAGATGACTAATACCGCGGAGGATTATGCCTGATTATACATAAGAGATATTGTCATATTGCATGGAATTCCTTTGTTTATTATCTTTGATAGAGAGTCTCAATTCAATGCTGAATTTGGAGATCCTTTCAGAAAGGCTTAGGTTCGAAGGTGAACCTTAGCACTGCCTTCCACCCACAGACTGATGGTCAGACAGAGTGCACTATTCAAACCTTAGAAGATATGTTGAGAGCCTGTGTCATTAACTTCAAGGGTAATTAGGATGACCATTTTCCTCTAATTGAGTTTCCACACAATAACATTTTCCATTCGAATATTCAGTTGGCCCCGTATGAGGCACTCTATGGGAGGAGATGTAGATCATCGATTGGTTGGTTCGAGGTGGGTGAGGTAGAATTGATTGGGTAGGACATGGCTCATCAAGCTATGGAGAAGGTGAAAATCATACGAGAAAGGTTGAAGACTATGTAGAGTCAACAGAAATCCTACAAAAATGTTAGGAGAAGAGACTTAGAGTTTAAGGTCGATGATTGGGTATACTTGAAAGTGTCACCTATGAAGGGTGTGATGTGCTTTGGGAAGAAAGGAAAGTTGAGTACAAGATGCATTGGTCCTTATTAGATTTTTAAGATAGTGGGCAATGTAACTTATGAATTAGAGCTACCACAAGAGCTAGCGACCATCCATACAGTCTTTTACATTTCTATGCTTAAGAAGTGTTTAGGAGACTTGTAGTTAGTAGCACCTGTAGAGAGTATTGGAGTGAAGGATAGCTTAAGTTATAAAGAGGTTCCCATTCAAATCCTGGATCATAGGGTTTGCAAGTTAAGAACCAAAGAGATTTCATTTGTCAAATGGATAAACCAATTGTGGAGGAAGCCACTTGGGAGGCTGAGGAAGATATGAAGGTCAGGTACCCATATTTGTTCCTACCTATCAATGATGAGGGAGCTGACGGTAATGATTCATTTCTAATTCCTTGAGTCCCCTTTTATTCTGAGTTTGAAATAGCGATAGAGTCCGAGAGTCTAACAAATTATTTGTTTGATTGTTAATCGTTTATTTGCTTAATTGCTTATTTTTGGGTTGTATGAGTGAGTTGAGGAATGATTGATTATTAGATTCTATGAGTGTAATTCATGCCTTGAGTAAAAGTATAGTCACTCTTCATTCGAGGATGAATGATCCCAAGAGGGAGATGATGTTGCACCAAGTAAAATTACGAAAATATCTCTAGATGAGAGATATTTATGTAACGCATCTTCCCAAACCTTTTTGGCAAATTCGAGGTCGGGATTGCAATCCGCATGAAAAATTATGTAAGAAATAGTTCTGGTTGATTTTTAGAGCAACCGGATTAAAAGATAATTTTTCGATGCAAAAATGCATTTCTAGAAAAGTGTGCGACATGTCTGCACCACGGACTTATCGTGGATTTGCACTTAATGGTGATCCCAATATTTTTCTATGGGATTAGAAAACTCAATAAGAAACTTTTAACAAAAGTGCAAGGATATGGGGAAGTCCGCGATGCGGACTTTGTATCCCGAGGTGTAAATTTTCAGATTTCTTTTCGAGGGGCATTCTAAACCTTTCCCACCCTCCGAAACTAAACTCATGACCAATATAGGTCTTCTTTCACTTAAAAGAGGGTTTTAAACCCATTCTTAAGTCCCCCAATATATAAAAACAAAGTTAGAGCTAAGGAGAGGAGGAGAAGAGTGAGAGATTCAACGAGTGAACCACAAACCTTTGTCCACCGGTCATCAAAACCCAACCCAAATATGTAAGACTACCTAAAGTGTTGGACTGAGTATGTCCACATACCCCTTTTCATCTATTTGAGTTGGGTGATGAATGAGAATTGAATAATGAAAACCTTATGATCTTAATTTTCAAGTTTCTTGCATTTACTTTGATCCCTCATAAGCATATAAGAATAAATTATGCATTGCATTGATATTATACGAAACCGAAATACTAGTCTTCTACTTGACAACATGAGCCTTAAATTGCATTGTTCCATAAAAATCTTGCATTGTATATTAATTGAATTGAGAACCATGAGTCTGACCGATTAAGTTGAGTAAATTGAGTAAGAGGAGTACATGTTCTTGTTCTTACATATGCATGTGATGAGCTTCTAATATACATTGTGTGTTGATCATGATTGATATGAGATTAACTAACAGGATAACTTGGAGTCTTGCATAGGGTGAGTTAGAGGCTTGAGTTGCATTGCATGAATAATGATCCTGAATTTTTAAGCTATTGCATAATCGAGTTGAGTTGTTTGAGATGAGGTCAAAGAGATGAGTTTTAGATGGTTTTGTGAACACATTTTAGTCTTGGAAGGACTATTTAGAACAAAGTTGGGTAAGAGAATAACACCCCAAAACTACGTTGCCAACGTAGGATAGTCATGCAGTAAACTCTGGCAGCTCATGTCCCAAAAGATGGACATTCTCTTCGGATCCGAGAGAGGGAGAGGTTGACGTTCTTTACCTTGGCAAGTTTAGGACATGGGTGGTGATGACATCGGCATCATTATGCATCACCAAACTCATGGTGGTGGAAATTGTGTCAGTTAGAGAAACTTTTAAGCATCACTTTATTTAGCATATTATGTTTTAAATTGAGCTGCATGAAGATTAAGTCTATTATTAAGCATGACTTTAAACCTTAAATTTGCATTTCCTATTGAGTTAAGTCATGAGCTAATGAGTTGAGCTCTAAGATGAGTTGAGCTTTCATTGTTTACTTTAGCCATTCTTATATACCAGTATATTTAATGTAATGACGCTCATTTGGCCTGCATCGTTCACGATGCATATATAGGTGATAGAGGACTTCAGCAGGCGCACCATTGAAGTTCAGTTTCCTTGCCTTCAGAGTTAGTGACCCCTCCTTGCCTTTGGAGGAGCCCTTTTTACTTTCATTGAGTAGTCTTATTTCTTGAGTTGGGTAGCTTGGCTTGTCATAGTACCATCTAGATTGTCAGATAGAGGCTTCATAGACATTGAGTAGAGGATCATTGGTGGTTATTTATTTCCAAACTTGATTCATTGGAACCTATATTTTGTAAGAGTTTTATTATTCCTTTTGAATGTCTTTCATTTGAGTATTTTCTTCTGTTGTTGAGTAAGATGTAACGATGAGGCTAGGTAGTTCTCTTGGAAAATTAGCAAAGGTTCTTCAAGTGCCAGCCATGCCAAAGGTACCCTCCTGGGGCGTGACATACCCTGTACGGGTCCCTGTGCTCAATTTGCAAAGAGAAAATAAAGCAGGGGCGAGTACATCGAGATATGCCTGATAGGTTCAACCAACTGGGTAAGAGAAATCGAACAAGTATGTAATAACGAAGAATCCTATCACCTACATAAAAAAGGTTTGTGCACAATTAGAATATACATTATAGTAAGCTATGATATCCGTAATAACCCATTGTACCATACAATAATAGATGTGAATACAATACATGAACTCATCAAGCCATATACCAAGTATCTCACAACCCTGCTACCTGCCCCTGGTCAAGGAATATCATAATGTCTCAACCTTGCCACCTACCGGGTCAAGGGATGATACAAAGCAACATAGGATAAATGCATGTCAATGATACAATCCAGATATGCATATAAATATATATAATGGTGTCGTAATAAGAATATCGATACATTAATCTCATATAGTCATGGAGTATAATATTAAATATAACAACTAGTGCCCAAACCATCAACATGTCTCAGATAGTCATAATTATATCAATAGCCAAGTGTACCAACAATACTGAACCTCACTCGTCCCAGATATACAAGCATAACATAATATTGGACCTCGCTCGCCCTAAATTATATACATAATCCTCGAAAGTATCTCAACAGTCATCAATTACCACAAAATTATGAAAATAGTATCACAAGTCTCATATTTATCACATTACTATCCCAAATCATCTCAATGTATCAATGAGATCACAATTTACTCAAATTTCAGCTTAACGAGGATCATATTTCCATCAATATTCCATCATATAAACCCAATTACTCATGAATCAATGTAGATCTCATAATAACCACATAAACAAGATCAATAACTCAAATTCAGTCCCAAAAAGATTAGCTAAATCTAACTCGGTGCCAAAACCGCACTTGGACAAGCTTTTAATCAACTCAAATCTCCAAACGGTCTCTGAATCGATCAAACATTATCAAAAATAGATATTATGCATCAAGAAGTGCATTTTGATATCCATATTGGCACGAATTAAGCTTAGGGGCAAAATGCTCAATTATCGGACTAAAATTCGAAGTTCCTAAATCTGAAAATTGACTTTAAAGTCGGGTTGTGCGTGAAAAATGGAGTCTATGGATGAAAATCTCACTAAAATTGAGTTCAATTCGAAGAAGAAATCACCATTTAAAGTTTTGAAATGATAGACTAAAAATTCCCAATATTGGATATTCAAAATCATGAAATTCAAGATAAAAAATCAAGGTATAACCATGAAAAATAATTAAAGTGAGGTTAGAAGCACTTATCCAAAATAGTTCTCTAAAAATTTCCTTCAAAAATCACCCGAAAAGCTTGAAAAATGCGAAAATTAGATACAAATGATGACTTATGGATTTTAATAACCGACCAGGTAACTGTACTCCGCAAACGCGGAGGAGGTTCTGCAAACATGGATAGGGAACTAGTCAAAGACCTCCACGAACGCAGGGACCAATTCACGAATACGAAAAAGAAAAAGGGAGGGTGCCCACCACCATCATGTACTCCGCAAACACAGAGCCCATCTCGCAAACACGGAGAAGAGAAATCCCAATATACCTCAGCAAACATGGATCGAACCTCCACAAACGCAAAGTGCAAAGCCATCCAGGCCATTGGGAACACAGAGAAGAAATGTGATTGCACCAGAAAACTGTTCAGCAGCTATACCTAAGTCCAATTCCCTACTCGAAACGGACCCTCGGAACTCATCCAGAATTAAAATTACACAAACCAAATATGTATCCATAAAATAGCGATCCGAACTCAACGGAATAATCAAAAATTGATTTCAAGTCTTCCCTCCACATTTACCATTGCAACTCGTATAAACTAGTTTAAAATTTAAAATACCAAAACTGCTCTCGACAACTCCAAAAGTTACGACGAGACCCTTTCTAGCATTAGTTTCATCATCTGAAACTACTGGGACTGTTGGAATTTCGATCCGAGCTTCCAAACTTTTGAATATTGATTAAAATCAAACTTTGATTTCGGAAACTACTAAAACATAACTTTGGGCCTAAAAACCTCATTTCAATTTCGAATTCAATTTTGTAACTTATTATAGATCAGTTCCGACATTACGAAGCTAATGGAAGCGATGGATCTCCGATCTGACATCTGAAAAATTTCACTTTTTCAACAACTTAAGCTTCCAAAATGCCAAAACTCATATTTTCTATTTTTAAAACTCAGGATTTCAATTCCAATAAAATAAATAGTTCAAAATACGCCAAAAGCAACTTACGAAAGGGTAAAATAGTAATTTTCACAGATAAAGCCAAAAATGATTAACCAGATCATTACATTAAAGTCTAACAATAGTTTCATCAAATATCACAACACATAAAAATTATTCACTTTTTTCTCAAAGGGGAAAAAAGGAATTAAAAGGAAGGTTGTATGTCAATTGCTCTCTTTGATCCATTTGCTTGTTATGTTTCTTATTCTTTTTTTCATGATTTTTCAAATATACTTTTTTTCATTCACTTTTACTTGTCTATTTTAGTTTTTGCATGTCCCTTAAAAATAATAATTAATTAATATAATTATTTATAATAATATTCATATTAATTTATGTATAGCTTAAGGATAAATAATAAATATTGAATGGGAAAAATTATGTTTTACTCACGATATGCTAAAAGTAACAAGTAAAAATGAAAATTTATTTTTAATATAATGCAAGAAAGAGTATTAGCTAAAAAAAATAATAATTATTTAATATAAATATTTTATCACAATATTTACTTTGATACTCTTGTTTTCACCTCACTAATCTCTCTCTATATTTATTGAGTAAAGATAAAAGTAAAAACTAATAATTAATTATATTTTAATTTTTTATAATAATAATAATTATTTTTATCATCTATTTTAGTAAATGATAAACAAAGTAAATCAGGGGGAGTAATTAATAAAACATTGAATGCAACTTGCCTGATCGTTAAGTTGATTATAGAGATGCATGTGTTACAATCCGTATTTAAAAGGTGGATTGTAATAATTTGTCCCTTATTGCTATGAATGAACCAATGGAGACAGAATTTGAGTTAGAAAATTAGTAATTTAAGGATTTTGAACCTAGGCCAGACTTGAACAAAATCTGAATTAGGTGAGGTCTGGGATAATCGAATAATTAATTGGATTTTAATTTATGAGTTTGATCTTTAGAGTTGATAGCCTTGATGATAAAGAGCATGTACGTTTATGGAATCAAATTCGAGCGAGTAGAACTCTCAAAATTGATTTTGGCGTGAAAGGTTGATTTTGGAACGTCAAAATCTGAGGATGTGTTACAAAATAAGGGTTTGGGATGCGAGTTATAATCTCTATTTCTGCACAACCTGCCACAGAGGAATTATTTTCGCTATGGTGGGATGAGGGCTACTCTAGTAGGATAGTCACAGATTAAAGCCAAAAAAGTTTTAAAATTATTCTATTTCTGCTATATTATTTTTGAGCAACCAAAGATGGCCTAGGGCTTACTCTTTTCATTCTTCAACCTAGTTCCTCAGTCCAGGTAAGTTAATAATTTATCTAATTTGTAATTCAATTCCTAGACCTTAAAGTTTATAGAAATTCTTTTTTTTAAAAAATTTTGACCTGAAATTAATGGTGCAAAAAAATTTTAATTGGGTGAGATAATCATGAAAGTAATGATGCACTAGGATTTTGATATAATTCGAGTATTGTAGGTCATTATTCAGTGATTTCTTGCATTCATTATTTATTTAGACAAACAAAAATGAGCCAAAGCATTGGAAAAGGGAAAATTTCCAGCTCTTTATAGTTCCCAAGGCTTATTTCGAGTTTGGTGATGGTTTATTTTTTCATGTGTTGTATATTCTTGTTAACTGCATCATTAGTATTGCTACATATATATCAATAGGTAAAGATGGAATGAACTAATGAAATAACTATTTATGATCAAATTGCATGCAATGAACTTGTAACTTGATAATACAAATGTGTATACCATTCATCGTTATTGTAATTGTGACTGTGGTTGTTGAATTAGGTACCATGTCAATACATATTGAATCAAACACCACACAAATAAATATTTAGATCGGGTACTAGGTTAGTATATATTTAATCGGGTGTCACGTCAACATACTAACTATTAGAATGGGTGTCACGCCGATACGCTAATAATCTGGGTTTGGGTTGCAGAGGATCATCTTTGACTATTGTATTTGAGATTGATATTATGATACTATATTGATCATGAAATGGTAACTTGATAATGTATTTTTGAATATGTGTGGTCTTACTACGTTGTGATTGCTTTTATATATTTTAATGCAATAGCCATGTGATCCTACCAATATAATATTGTTGTGTGTACTGATACTACACTTGCTCTTTTCTTGTTAAGTGTAGCATACCTTCAAGCTAACAGACCACAATTAGGAGATCTTTGACTCGTCAAATTTAACAATGAGCCATCTTTTTAGGATGTTATGAATTCATCTATGAATGTTAGTCCAATCTCTTTGGACTTAGATATTGCAGGCTTTTTATTTATTGATTTTGAGGTTACATCCCTTTATTCCAGATCTTTAGAAAAGTTTGATACAATGACTTTAGGTACTAGGGGTTAATTTATGCACTGTTAGTTAGATTATTTGTTAAGTTCATGAGAAATCAATGTTTAACTGCTACTTAAGGCTGTTTTCACATCTTTTAATGTTGATTTTATATTTGGTATGCATCGTTGAATTGTAGTAATGATTCCCCAACCAGAAGATTAGTATGGATGCTAATCATGACAAGCTGGGGTCATGATAAAAGTTAGTGTAAGAACACTAGATTTGTTGATCTCATTATATCAAAATAAGCCTAGTAAATTCTTGGGAAATGGTATGGAGATGTTTGTACTTTTCTTCGAGTGACTGTATGATTTTAGAAAATCTCTCTACCTTCTTCTCTTTTTGTGATATAACATGATTTCAATTGGTATTTGACAATCTAAATTGGCACCTAACCTTTTTTAACTTTTTTGTCTCTAAATAATTAATACATAATACAATGGTGTCAGACCAGCAATTCTCGTTAATGAGCTAGTAGAGGAGTCAACCACGAGAGAATATGGTTAAGGTAGAGGTAGATAAAGAGGAAGGGGAAGAGACTGAGAAAAGGGTATCACTCACTAGAGTTGAAGCTCAAGTTCAGAACATACCAGTGAATAGGATTCTCCTATAATTTAAGTTGAGATAGAAAAGAATGTGGATGCCAGGGTTAAGGAGGATGCATTGGCTAGAGTTGCAGGACTTCTCTTTTGGACCCATCAATAAACCAATATATTTTGAATTTTTGGAGTGTGTTGGTCAGCTTTGGAGCCATTTCAACGATGCCCATTGCTTAAGCTCTTGTCACTCACCTTGTAGCAGATGCAGCTCCTAAGATGGATGAAGGACTTCGTACTAATTCTTTCTTCGATCCATTTTTAGGCCCAGTAATGATTAGCACTGAGTACGAGATGTTGACTAAGTTCTTGAAGTTCAAACCACTATTGTTCCAAGGTTTTAAGACTAAGGATTCGCATGAGGTTGAGTTTAAAGAGTAAGGAGGCTAATTAAATTCATCTTGGACTATTATGAGAAACTTTAAAAGTTGAGCATTGTGCATCAACATGGAATTGAGTTTGTGGCCTTTCAGCTTTAGGGCGAGGCTAAGTGGAGAGCCTTTATGAAATGTTGATCGACAGTTTGCCTCCACTCACTTGAGTTCAGTTCTATGCCTTATTTTTGAAGAAGTATGTGCTCTAGATTTTGAGGGATCGCAAGAATGATGAGTTCATGACTCTTGAGCAGGGTGGAATGATTGTAGCCGCTTATTAGGCTAAGTTGCATACCTTGTTCAGATATACTACACAATTAGTTACTACAGAGAAAGAGAGGATACGATTATTAGTCAAAATTTGAATCCTAAAATTATAAGTTTTGTCTTTTCACATAATCTCTACAGGTAGAAGCTTTAATGAAGTGACAAACTTCATGAAGAAAGTAGAAAGAGTTCGACGTGCTAGATAGGCCAAGGCTGTCTAAGAAGCCCAAAAGGAGAAGAGTGTCTAATTGTTCGTCAAAAGTTTGAATCTTGAATTACAAATTTTTTATGTTTATATAACCTCAAAAGGTATAATCTTCAATGAAGTGACAGACTTTATGAAGAAAATGAAAGTAGTTCGACGGGCTAGGAAGGTCAAGGCTTCAGCTAAAAAGCCCAAAAATTTAGGCAAATTCAATGGCTCTTACTCCAGAAGTTCACGTAGCCAAATTTTGCATCTTGGCCAATTTAGTTAGTTATAGATGCTTCTTCGAATGGTTACTTTAGGACTACATAGCAAAATCCTACTCAAGATGGTTAGGGAACTTCTTTTGCACCAAGAAGTCGGTTTTTCCTTAATTGTAGTTCTTATAATTTTGTGAAACCAAGGAATAGGAGAAGAGATTGTTCCTACCACCGCATGGTTGATTCGATGTAGCAGTAGAGCAAAACAATATTATCAATAGGTGGAGGTAATAATGGCAAGGGGTGAGAAGAAAATTAGAGAGATTGTAGAGATTTGAGGAAATGGTAATGTAGGTAGAGGAGCAGTGCATTTAGGTAAGAGAGTTTGTCCTTTAGGATGACAGGACTCAGTTTCAGGCTTTTTTAGCAAGACAGAGGCTAAAGCATCTGATGCAGTGATCACAGATATTATTCTTATTTGCGATTGGATGGACAATGTTTTGTTTGATCTGGATTTGACTTACTCTCAGGTGTCAGTACAGTTCTCATTAAGCTTTGATATGATTTGCAACATATTTGATGCCCCCATCCATGCTTCTACCCTAGTTGGAAAGTCAGTTGTATTCATTAATGGATATCGTGCTTGTTCTTTTCTATTTATGAATTTTTAAACTTAGGTTGATCTGGTGATTTTGGATATGACAGATTTTGACATGATCCTAGGCATGACTTAGTTGTCCCAATATCCTGCAGTGTTTAACTTTAATGCTAAGACTGTGACTCTAGAGATGTCAAGGTCCAAGTTAGGCCTTAGTCGCGATATGGCGATTAGTATTCTAAAATACTCCAACCAAGCCTCTTAAAATTCATTGCATGCATAATAAGTAAAAATATCAAGATATAAGAGAGCACGAAATAAAACCAGGATAGTCTAAACAATCTCAAACATTGAATAAGAGTAAGCATAAGCGACAACATAGACTCTAAAGCAACCGTCTGATAGATGTGTACTAGGACGTGACTTAGCTAACTCGATGTCTAAATATAAATTAATATAAAAAGTTTGAATACAAATAAAACACATCCTCGAAATATGAGAGTCACCAACTCTGAGCCTGAAGAGAGACCACAACTAGCAATATGAATAGGGAGGAGCGTTTGCACCTATATTATAAGACAATATATGCTAAAAATGTATAGTTAATACTATTGAATGTACATAATATGTGAAAATGTAACATGTTATATGCCATGATATATAATTGACAATGATAGAGAACATGATAAAAAATTCTTTAATTCATATTAAAACATGACTATGGTTAATACATTATAAGAATCATAATGAAGGTCATTACAAAAAATAAGTCATAAACAATCATTATCATATATGGGATATCAACCTTAAGTGATAATAAAATCAAGAGAGCTATAACATGAAATTCGGATGTTTCTCTTACATTAGAAAAAGGAGAACACTATCCCATAAATAGATCATAACATACACTATATGTAGATCCAGTAGCTAAGCCAATTAAGAAAAACTTACAGTAACGCATAGTTATAAGACTAAAACTTGCTATTAGAGACTCCCTTATCAAGAATCCACCTCAAAGTCCAATCAGTGTTAAGTAAACTTACAACGAAATAAAGTGCACAAATCATAAGTTTATATTATATGGAAAGGTAATAGTATACTATCAATCCATTTCATAACATTAACCATCATAGAGTAGCTCATTTCATATTGATTCATGTACTGTGAGTACTATCCTTTCGTCATTACGAATTCATTCAAATATGAGAAAGCCTTTCACAATCATTCATATCTCTTTGAGAAGTATCCTTAAACTTAATTCATTTTTTCATAAAGCTTGCATGAAATCCTTATAAATTTTACTCATAATTCATAGTGGAACTAGGGTAAATTTTCATGGATTCATAGGTATGCAACCTTAAATCATGTAACTTTGGTAAAATCATGCATAATCATATAGAACAATATTAATTAAATCATAATTGAATGTACCCATAAGGAAATTCATGAACCTAGATGACATTGTAAGGCCCCAGACATTGTGAGACCTTAACGTTGTTCAAAAATTGGTTTCAGAAATTTTTTGGCCAAATATATCCTCCAAGGACCCCTCCACGACCCGTGAAACGCTCCACGGATCGTGAAGGGCACCATGGAGGTGACCTTGATCTTTTTTGGGGCAGTTCCTCGGTAACCTTGGGGGAGCCTTGAAGGTGTGCCCACCATAATCTGTGGTGCACACCACGAGCCATGGTGTTCTCGTGCAGGGTGCCCTTTCATAAGCCCCCATGTTTTCCCTAAGTAGCAAAACACGATTCCCTTCACGACTCGTGGTGTGCACCACGCCTGAAGGGGATTCCGTACAGTGCACCCTGGCAACTTTAGGCCTCATTTATATAGGATCCTTTTGGTAATTAACCCCAACCCCATGGTCTTTTAGGACTTTTATGTACTCCTTAACACCCTCAAATCAGTCCTTAGTCATTTGATGAACTCTTATTCAAGCTTAACACTTAACCTCTTAAAATGTAAGTCCTAAAACAATCTCAATCCTAGAATTCAAGGATTCAAGCTAGGATTCAAATGGGTTTCAAGTTCAAGCTAGATTCTTCTCAAATTCGTCATCCTAAGCAAGGTGTATGTGGGTTCATCCTTGGTTTCAGTTCAACCTTCGAGCCCAAAAACTTTTTCATCTATTTCATGACTTTAAAATATGAATTCAATATGGGTTTCATGATTTAGATTCAAATTGATGAAATTATGATATAAGTTGATTTTAATTGATGATTTTAGCATAATCTAAGTCTTATTATATTGATTAACATGGATTTCATGATATTTGAATTTGCATGTCCCTTTTAATTGTAAATTTATGCACGAATAATTTCAAATATGATTCAATTGTTGATTTCTTCATGGATTATGCACGTTTCTATCTAATTATCACATTTTAAGTATGAATTTCTTGTACACATACTTTACTCTCACTTCTCATGTCATGAGCATGGATGAATAAGGCTTTTTTAATGAGATTTATGATATGGGTTTGATTGCCAATTATGATTATGAACATAATTTCAAGGAATTACGATTATGAAATGATTGTGATCTTAATGATGACTATGTTTTGGCTTTAAGCACTTATGGGTGTGTATACACCATCATGTATAAGATGTTAGTGAGCTATTCTTATACATGTAATCGTGTTTGAACTATGATTTGGCTTCTTAACCTACATGTGCATGATGATTCGAAATGACTTATGATCTTATGATAAGCATGTTCATGAATATATATGTGTATTCTCGTGGGATGATGATTTAGCACCGAATGAGATTGGAGGTGGAGGCTCGACCTAAAGGATCCTTAGATAAATCTGATTTTCTCATAACTACGTGCCACCATAGGATCATGTTTTTCCATTATGGAGGATTATGTATATGAGACCCACTCTCCGAAATGGGCAGGGCCCGTAAGGTGGGGTATAATCTATCTTTGGCAAGTAGGCTACTCTTTCTCTGGTGTAGAGACAACATCAGAATTCCATGTAATAGTTTGCATGGTTACATGTCAGTTGAAGTTACATCCACACTTATGTATTATGGCATTCATGCATCATGATTTAAGGCATCTTGATATCGTATTCCTTTATATATAATTCTCTTCCATATATATATGCCTTAGTCATTTAACATTCAAATGTACGTTTTATCATTCCCATTTCCAGTGCATGCCCACATACTTAGTACATTCAAGCATAGTAATGCATACTTTTTACCTACATGATCTAACCATGTAGGGACCGTAGCCTTTCCCCATCTACCTCCACGTGGCTAGTACGGCTTATGGAAGCTTGCGTGTGGTGAGTCTTGTACTTTGAGGACAACATCCATTTTCTATCTATACCTATGTCGAGACTTTATTACTTTCGCTATTTACTTTTAGGGTGAGCCGAAAACATGTCTTAGCCCTCGTCCTTCTATGAATTAGAGGCATTATTGGATGATATGATATGCTATGTATAGGTCCTACTATGCTTTGTATCTTATGGAGGCTATCCCTTAGCCCTTACCCCATGTTGTTGTTGTTTGTGATATATTGGTAAAATGGTGAGGTTCTTAAGCCCCTATTTCCCATAGAGTGCGTCTCATGACCTCATCCCTTATATTTACGTGTTGTGATTATGTGATGGCAATTCTATGTCCCCTTGTCCCATAGATTGCATCTTAAATCCCTAACCCCCTAGTACTAGTAATGATGATTGATTCATGCTTCTTAACTAATGATGTGTGTACAAATGCTATAAGGCTTGTTTGGGGTACTTTCTGGTTCTCATTCACCATGTTGCTCCTATGCCCTAGGCTTGGGTCGTGACAAACTTGGTATTACCACTAGGCTTGGGTTATGAGATTATTTGGGACTTGATATTGTTAAACCTTATTCCAGCATATAACTTTTCACCCAGTTATTTGTGTATGGGTGTACCTTCAGGGCTTATGGGGACGCCGTTGGCGTACAGGCATAAATTGTAGCGCCTTACACTCGCATACATCACTATACCTTTGCCTGGTTCTTCTCCTAGTTACTTTTGTTCTCGTCGACATATATACCTGGTTCTTGTTATTAGACACTTGTAGAGTTATATTCTGCTTTACCCCTGCTTTATTTACTATTCTTACCTAGTCAGCCTATGATGCTACTGGGTACCATATTTTTGGTACTCACCCTACATCCTGCATATGTTTCGTGATGCAGGACCCAGCACGAGCCAACAATGTTGATTCCTCCGTCATAGCTATCATATTCTGAGATTAGTGGTAAGCATTGAACGTTCTTGGATCCTTTCAGTCTCTATTTGTACCAGTGGTTGTCTTTTGCTATCAGAGACTTCCCTTGTATATGATTTTGATTGTGTATATGTATATGTATATAGCTTATGACTTAGTTATGTTGTATCGTGTCTATAGTAGTTCTGTACAGATGACTTTCAAGTTCTTGGAGGGTTGGTCTAGTGTTTGTTGTGAGTTTATATGGTATCAGTCGGTTCCTTTATGGCTAGCTTATCAGTTGATACTTGTTGGATTACATTCTGCCCTCACACCTGTTACTAGTTGTTCTGGGTTAGGGTTAGGCTTGCTATCGAGGGAGATTAAGGTAGGCGTCATCATGACCTGTAAAGTCGAATTGTGCAATAGTTTAGGTATAAAACTAAAAAAAACATTTAGGTCTATTTTGACACTTCACTTAATAAAAATATGCATGTAATACTATGACTTTTATTAGAGTTATTCTTAATTTTTTTTATTTCTATAGATGCTTTTTTTTTTTAATTAAGCATCATTTATTTTATTAAAGAATTATGAAGGTCAGCTGTGTTACCTAAGAAATTTAACTCATCATAAAAACTCAATAACCAAACGAATAATCAAATGCAGGCAAAAGGAACAAATTCCATGCAAATTTTCACCATGCTTTTTACATTTTCCTCCCAATCCAAACCAGATCAATAGGAAAAACATACTGGTTATCCCATTTAAGTTTCTTCACTCTATACTATTTAAATGCAATTGGGGATGGCATTAGATTCAACTTTTTCAGAAAATTGACCAAAAAAAAATGAGGGATGCAAATATGGAAGTAACGTTTTATACCCCCACCCCAAAAAATCCTTGCCCTAAAAGGAAATAAATAAGAAATATAAAAATATTTAGAAGGGCTGTTGTGAGGTATATTGACAGAATATTTACTATAGCTTTGGTCCAAAGAGTGAGTTGATTTATCAATTTTATCACCTTATGTCCATATTCTCCACCACAATATGATATAAGCACTGACTTTTCTTTATTACTAAAACTAATAAACATAAAAGGTTTGAGAATTAATGAGTCCACTTAATTCATTTCTTTTCCACATTGTGGTGGAGCTTGAAATCATGTGAACAACCATAACAATGACTATGCTCCGCTACCAAACAAATTAAATTAACATTATTAAAAAGTTATTATTTCATTAAAATTTTTTACTCAAAAATACGTTAGAGGCTATTTTTCATAAATATTTTAATTAGATCATTGAGAGAAGAAAAAACTGTTTTGTTTTCACAGAGAAACATTACGAAGCTTCCCAATATTGCAGATTTTACCTAATATATTTTTTTATTGAGTTGATTTTGTGAAAAATTGATGGAAAAAAATCCTTTAATTATAACATAATTTTTTTAATTTGTTGTAGGAAAAGCCTTTATTTTTAGTAGTGTAAGACCAACTATATGACTTTCTTCATTTAAGCTCATATTAAATTATTATTTTTGTGTGAATGTATTTTTTTGGGAGGGGGGTGACGGAAAGTGCGTTTATTCTGAAGCTAATTTCATTATAAGTATATATATATATATATCTATATGAATTTTTTCTTTTATTGTGTTCAATGTTAACTAAGTTTTTATTGACATCAAACATTTGAGAATCTTTTGAAGCCATATTCTTCATGTAAATTTAGATATACCTGCCCCCTTTTAGTTTCAAATTATTGTAAACGACTTCTTTGAAAAAAGTAAAAGGAAAGAAATAAAAAGTGTGGATAAGAGGAATTTTTATATATATTATTATTTATTTATTTATTAAAAGAAAGGGAATTAGCTAGCCTATGAAAAACAAAGTTATTAGAGAACTTCTTTCAAAAAAGTCACTTTACTTTCCCCCACAAAAAAAAAATTCCGTGATGGTCTTGGTCAAAACTCAACTTTTTGGCTTAACCTTTCTCAAAACTTTGAGCAACTTCCTAGAAAAAGAAACTCTAAAGCAAACCCACACTAAATCTAATCAGATTTTTGTTACTGTGACAAAAACTTTAACTTGTTACTTTTAGCACGAATAAACAAGTGCTTTTGGTTTCCTCCTCTTGCAAACACACACACATAACACGGTACACGTATATTAGAGTGAATGCTTGAGATGATAAATAAATTTAGCAATTATTTAATTGACGTCTGGCATAATATAAATTATTACCAACTCAGGTGACCGATGCGGAAGTAAGGATTGAGACGCAATGGGATCAATAATCTGAGGAAATGGGGGATTTGATGATGATGTTACAGATCGTATTAGAATGAGATGGATGAAACGAAAATTT
Source organism: Solanum rostratum (assembly GCA_029948455.1). NCBI lineage: Eukaryota > Viridiplantae > Streptophyta > Magnoliopsida > Solanales > Solanaceae > Solanum > Solanum rostratum. The sequence goes on along the minus strand of CM057045.1, from coordinate 65,061,265 downwards.
GCACCCTTATCTTGTGTGATAAAATTGTTTCACCAAGCCATAAAGGTAAATTTTATGATGTAGTGGTCAGATAAGCTTTGTTGTTTGGACTGGAGTGTTGGATGATCAAAAACCCACACCTCCAGAAGATGAGAATAGTGAAAATGAGGATGTTGAGATGGATGTATGAGCATACCAAGAGAGATAGGATCACGAACAAAGCTATTTCAGATAAGGTGGAGTGACCTCCGTGGTGAACTTGTAGGAGGCAAAGCTAAGATGGTTTGGACATGTAAAGAAAAGATTCACGGATGCCCTAATGGGAAAGGTGTGAGAAATTGACTATATACGGTGGACATGAGGAGAGGTAGGTTGAAGAAGTTTTCGCGAAAGGTAATTAGACATGACATGGACTACCATTAGCTTGTTGAGGATATTGTTAAATTGTGACAAGATTCAAAATAGTGTGAAGATTTGATGGGAAGATTTTTTCTTCATTAGTATTAAAAGTCATGGTAGGTAATTTGTAGTTACACCTACCTTAACATTTTTGGCACATAGTGATGTCATGGATGACATCAAAAGGAAGAATTCACTCCTATAAATAAGAACCTTTTGGTTCATATGTAATAGACCTCTCACTTGCCTTCTCATCTTCTAAGGCATTTGTTGTTCTTTCTCTCTTGTAGTATTTTACTTATATTCTTTGGAGTGAAATAAACATTGATTGTTTGTGTCCAAGGAGTAGGCAAAAGGTAACAAACCTGAACCTCGTAAATTTCTGGTGTTCTTTTTATTATCTCATTGACTATTTATTAGCTATCTTTAAATATAGCAGTTGTAATCTAGCGTTGATGTTATTGGGGTCCCTTCCCGATGAGTACGAGCACTTTGAAACTACTCTACTTCATGGGAGGGATGAAATTTCTCTAAAAGAAGTTTGTTCAACTTTGTGCTATGAACAAAGAAAGAAAGAGAAATAGAAGAGCGGAGAAGGAAAAGCATTAGTGACGAGAGGTCGTTCTCAAAATCAAATGAGAACGAAGAAAGGAAGATCCAAATCAAGATCATCCAGACCCAGCAAAGATGAATGTGCCTTTTGTCGAGAAAAAGGACACTGGAGGAAAAACTGTCCAAAGTTGGAAAAATAAGGCCAAATTAAACAATGGAAAAATTGTCATGGATTCAAATGTAGTTGATTGTTATGACTCTGATTTCTCACTAGTTACAATGGAGTCATCCAAATCATCTGATGTATGGTTCATGGACTCGGCTTGTAGCTATCATTTATGTCCTAATCGGGATTGGTTTGTTGATCTACAAGAAGGAGAATATGGAGTTATTCACAATGCAAAAAATAACCCTCTTACCGCATATGGTGTTGGTTCAATCTGATTAAAGAATCATGATGGATTGAGCAGAACATTGACAGATATTCGGTATGTACCGGATTTGAAGAAAAATCTCATCGTTGTAGGAGCCCCAGAGTCAAAGGGGTTCAAAGTCATTGCAGATAATGGAGTGATGAGAAAATGCTCCGTTGGCTGGAAATTCGAAGAAACTATAACATGTACCACTAGTTATTGGAATAATAACAACAACATCTAGTGACGATATAGAGCCAGAATTAACCAGGCTATGGGACATGCTGGAGGAAAATCCTTGAAAACCTTATCAGATCAAGGATTACTAAAAGGAATAAAATATTGGAATTTGGAGTTTGTGAGCATAAGGGAAAACAAACAAGGGTTAAATTTGGAATAACTATCCATAATACAAAAGGTATTTTAGATTATGTTCACTATGATATTTGTGGTGCTTCCGAAATACCTTCATTAGGTGGAAAATACTATTTTGTAACCTTTGTTGATGACTTTCCCAAAAGAGTATGGGGGTGTACGATGAAAACCCAAAATGAAGTATTGAAAATTTTTGTCCAATGAAAAACAATGATAGAAAATCAAACAGGCAGAAGGATCAAGTGTTTTCGCATAGACAATGGAGGCAAATACAAGAACGGTCCTTTCAACAAAGTCTGTGAAAATAATGGCATCGTCAGACACTTCACTCTCAGACATACACCACAACAAAATGGAAGGGCAAAATGCATCAACCGGACTTTTCTGGAGAAAGTACGGTGTATGTTGTCCAATGCTAACTTGGGCAAAGGATTTTGAACTGAGGCAATAATATATGTTTGCCACATCATTAATCGTTTACCATCTTCTGCATTGGTGGGAAGACACCATTTGAAAAATGATATGGAAAACCTGCTCCAGATTACGATTCTTTTTACATGTATTTGATTCAACTGCATATTATTATGCGAAAGAGTCAAAATTGGATTCGAGAGCTGAAAAGGCTATCTTTATGGGAATTACTTCTGGAATCAAAGGACATCACCTATGGTGTCCAGAGACGAGAAAAGTAATATTCGGCAGAGATGTTACTTTTGATGAATCTGCTATGATGAAAAAGAATGCAGATGAAGATACAAAAGTAACTAATAGTACTTCAAGGCAGGTGGAGTTTGAGGGAAAATTTATTTTTCCTCCACAAAAAGCATATGAAGAAACAAATAATAATTTGGAACTAGAGCCAGTCGAGACGCAGGTTCCAACTCAAGAATCTAAATAACAACTTGAATCAATAGCAACCAGCAAGCCAAAAAGAACAATAAGAAAACTTACTCGACTCATAGATATGGTAGCTTGTGCAGACTCAATTGTAGCTGATAGTATTCCTACCACTTATAAAGATGTAATTCAAAGTTCGAAAGAAGATAAGTGGCAGTCCTTTCATCAGAATCACACATGGAAATTGGTCAATCTCCTGGAGGGCAAGAAAGCAATTGGGTACAAATGGATATATGCAAAGAAAGAAGGATTTCCTTACCAAGAAGATGTTCGCTACAAAGCAAGATTGGTGGTCAAAGGATATGCTCAAAAGAAGGGAATTGATTATAATGAGGTATTTTATCCAGTCATGAAATACTCCTCTATTAGAGTTTTTTAGGCTTTGATAGCACAGTAGAATTTGGAACTAGTTCAGTTGGATGTAAAAACTACATTTTTACATGGAGACTTTGAAAGGAAAATCTACATGACTCAGCCTGAAGGATTCAAAGTTGTTGAAAAAGAAAACATGGTGTGCAAACTTGAAAGCAAATACAATCATTGTCTGTATTTACGCAAACTTGACGGCGGATCCTTTATATATTTTCTCCTATATGTTGATGATATGCTAATAGCTTCCAAAATTTATGAAGAAATAAAGAAGTTGAAAATTCAACTAAAAAGGAGTTTGAGATGAAGGATTTGGATGAGGCACAAAAGATTCTTGGCATGGAGATAAAAAGAGATAGATCTTTAAAGAAACTCTATTCATCTCAAAAAGAATACTTAAAGAGGGTACTAAACTGATTCGGCATGAATGAAGAAGGAAAATTGGTTAGCACTCCTCTTGCTCCTCATTTTAAGCTTAGTCATGCCACGTCACAAAAAACTAAAGTTGAACAAGAATATATGTCAAGGGTACCATATGCAAATGCAGTTGGTAGATTGATGTATGCAATGGTTTGCACAAGACCAGATATTCACATGTCGTAGGAGTTGTAAGCAGGTATATGCATAATCCTGGAAAGGAGCATTGACAAGCAGTGAAATGGATTCTATGGTATATTCATAATACGATAGATGTTGCTCTGATTTTCGAGCAGGGAGTTAGTCAGTGTACTATTGGATACTGTGACTCAGATTATACAGGTGATTTGGACAAACGAAGATCAACTATTGGTTATGTTTTCATTGTTGCAAATGCACCAATAAGTTGGAAGTCTATTTTGCAGTTAAAAGTTGTTTTGTCTACCACTGAGGTAGAGTACATGGCAATTATAAAGCTGCAAAAAGAGGCAATTTGGCTTCAAGATTTGCTTAAAGAGCTTGATATTGAACAAAAAGGGATCACAATATTTTATGATAGTCAAAGTGTAGTTCCATTAGCAAAAAACCAAGTTTATCGTGCAAGGAAGAAGCACATTGAAGTCCGGTATCATTTTGTATGAGACATTATAGAATAGTGGAGTCGCAGTGCAGAAAATTTGGACTACAGGTAACCCTGCCGATATGTTGACAAAGATGGTGACTGCGGTCAAGTTTCAACATTGTTTGAACTTGATCAACATTATTGAACATTGAAGATTGGGGTTGAACACACAATCAAAATTTGTTTTTGAGAGAAAGTGGACAATGAAGAATCTTGTCAAGGTGGAGATTTGTTAAAATTGTGATAAGATTCAAAATTAGTGTGAAGATTTGATGGGAAGATTTTTCCTTCATTTGTATTAAAAGTCATGCTAAGCAATTTGTAGTTACACCTACCTTGACATTTTTGGCACATAGTGATGTCATGGATGACATCAAAAGGAAGAATTCACTCCTATAAATAGGAAGCTTTTGGTTCATTTGTAAGAGACCTCGCACTTGCCTTCTCATCTTCTAAGGCATTTGTTGTTCTTTCTCTCTTGTAGTATTTCACTTGTATTCTTTGGAGTGAAACAAACATTGATTGGTTGTGTCCGAGGAGTTGGCAAAAGGAAACAAAACTTTTCCAAACCTCGTAAATTTCTGGTGTTCTTTTTATTGTCTCATTTACTATTCATTAGCTATCTTTAGATATAGCAGTTGGGATATTATCACTCTCTATATATTCGGCTTCCGCAATATATATGACTATACATACGAATATATAAAGCTCATGGATTAGAATAGAAGGTTAATAGGTCGAGCACTATCGAGTTGCTATTTCAAAATTGTTATCATTACTTACCTACTATCTTATTTTTCACTTTTAATATAAGTTTTCTTTTTTTGGCTTTAATTATCATATTATATAGGGTTAAAATTGTTGTCTTCTTCATTATTTTTAATATGACTTTTTTTCATTGTATTCTTTTTACATTATTATTTTTTTATATGCTTTATTTGAGTCAAGAGTATATCAAGAACAATATCTCTACTTTTGAGGTAGGGTAAAATTTGTGTATTATCTGCGCTCTTTGTACCTTACTTTATAGGACTACACTGTGTATATTGTTGTTGCTTTACTTGAGCCGACAGTCTATCTAAAATTGTCGCTCTACCTTCGTAAAATAAAGATAAAGTTGTGTACTTATGAGGATATTCCGGGTATACGTGAATCCTTTATGTCCCTTCTACTCCATCATCAATATACAAATGACTCATTGTAATTTGACTACGCAACCCCCTCCCTTTCTAAAAAGAAACAAGATAAAAAGTTGAAGAAAACACCTATATGGCTCCACGAAGTCAATTATCCTTGTTTTAGAGACAATGATGATAAGCATCCATCATACTCGTGGCACACAAAAAATATTAGAATAAAATGTGTTTGAACTCTAGTAGTAGAATTGTTCTTTGATTACAACATTTAGAGCGTGGTACTAAGTGCACAATGTTAAGGTCAAAGCACTTTGCACTACCCACTATTACATTTTTTTTTATGGCCAAGTGTGATTCTAATATGATTATGATGAAGAAACCATAATATAGGAGCCTGGGCAATTATGTTTTTCTAAGAATACTACAAATTACAAGCAGAATAAGGACCACACTTATTCAGTTCATTTGCAATTTATTTTTAACCAAAATGGGGATAGGTTATATGCACTGAAATATTGGATAAAACTAATGAAAATTTGATACTGTATCATCTACTTTATTGTATGATCCGACTCCTTTTTTACTTTTTAGTGACCAAAACTGCATGATCTAACGTTGTGCTACGTGGAACTCTCTTATATTTTACACTATATTAAAGTAATGATCATGTTGATTGTGAAAGATAAGTATTGCTTAGATAAAACTTGGAAAAACTAACCCTCGGAAGTAACGGACAAACAAAAAATTCCCACCTACCTAGGCCTTCACGATAAAATTATTCGATACATGTGCTTGTGGAAGATAATAGGTATCGATAAAATAGTCCACACAAATTGATCTGAACATTAGTGTTACTTCAACAAAAAAGATGAGAGAGGACCCTGCAGAAACTAGGCTTATACATGACTAAAGGTGTAAAATTATTGACCAAGTGGATGGGGGACCGTGAGGCAAATCAGTGTTGAGCTCCCTACCATAGGTGCAAGGAATAGTAAGTGGATGGTGATGAAATGGAAAATGCATGCTTAAAAAATGCAAATTAAGGAAGCTCGTTGACATTGCTGCAAATGGACCCAAAAGAAAAACTTATTTATGCAAAACATTATTGATGAATTGGAGAGAATAATAGTGCTATTCCCACCCAAGAAAGCACAAGTCAGAGCTTTATAACATTTCACCCCACAAAAGAAAAAAAGGTGAGTGTGACTAATCCACAAAAAACAAATACTTTTTTTATAAAAGGAAGTTGGTTGAATACTTTCCCAAATGCATGAACCACATTAATGTCAAAATTCTTGTAACGCAATATTTGCGAGTGGTTGATATCATAAAGAAATGAGACGGGTTTATATTTTGATGGGGCCTCAGAGACCAATTCATTCAAAGTTTGAAAACTTTTATTTGAGCTGTGAATAATCTATTGAAAAAATTAAATTGTGTCATTTGATTGAGAACCAGTTATTCCAAAATTAATTGTTTCAGGATAAATTTCTATCATGTATATGAGATAAAAGTAAATTTATTTCATTCTTTTAGTTAGAGCAAGTGATAACTTAGCAATGGCGAAATTCATCGATTATCATCTTTGCTAAAGTTGACTCCTCTTACCTTTTCTCTAGAAATAATGGTCAAAAATACATTTGAACTATCATATTTTTCGCGAGTTTCACACTCCAACTATCAGTTGTTCCATTTTTCTACTTGGGCTATCGCTATCTATATACGTTATTAAAACACACCTAAACTATGAGCATTTCATTTTTCTTACATGAACAATGACTATTTCCTATTGCTCTTTTCCCTGGAACTGTTCTGAATTAATCATCAAAACTGGGTAGTAATCAACAGGCACACAATGAACCCGCTAGAACCATATGATTCTACAAAAGGTTTTATACTATCTTAGGACATTTTCATCTCAGGGATGAATCTTGGGCCAGCACAAATAGGGACATTTCTACAAGGGGATTTCCCTTATTTGGGCTGACAACTCTTTTCTACTTTTGTCCAAACCCAATTGTAGAACAAAAGGGTCCAATTACACTAGCATAAATGCCAAAACTGAGCCACTAAAAAATTCGGGTAGGAATATCATTTCCTTTTTCGGGTGATAATTGACAAGTATATGACACTAAACATACAACATGCAAGATAGAAAGAGAAAAGCTTTATAGCCGAGGGCTGGACTATCGGAAGCCTCTCTACCTCACACAAGATAGGAATAAAATTTGAGTACACCCATTTTCATTAGACTCCACTAGTGGAATTGCACTGAATATGTTTTTGTAATTATCTTGTATCTGAACCACTTTGTGTGCATCTAGATTACAGTTTAAATCTTAATATAATTAATGTTCATGCTAACATGGAACATGGAAAAGTAACGAGGGGTTACAGGCGACAAACTTCTACTAGAATACAACAGGCCCAATACCACTTCCCAAGTTGGTGCACTTGTATAACCTTCAAAATATCTACTCCTAATACTTTCTCATCACTTTTAAGAGATGTAAATTCAGTGAAATCTCTTTAAGCAATTCTGGCTTCCGAAGAACCTTCTGAGTTAAAGTAGGATGGTTGTGATGGATCACAAGTGTCATGAACATGAGAAACGAATTTATGATGAAGTTCACAGAGATTCATCAAGATGATTCATACAGCATACTGCGAGATCAAAGAAACACAACTAAATTCGCTATCAATTTTGAAAAATAATGAAAAACTGCAAATTCTTCAATATTGAAGCTAATAAGATTGTGGGATGATATCATTGTAAAATGCCTTGTTGGAAAAACTTTAAAGAATTCAACCAAGATCACAATTAAATTACAAGACATGAACATCAATATATAAGAATGATAGTAATACTAACCTTTATCCATTGTAATAACTTGATTAAGAAAACAGGATCTTCTAAACCTTGAAGACAGTTATTTGGAATATTCTTTTCTGAGATGGAGAGAAAAAGAAGAGAACATATGTTTTAATTGGGACCAAGTATTTAAAGATTCTGCAATACCCTTTCATGAAAGGTATGTTTTTTCATGAAATGTTCCTTTTCTAATAAGTTTCCATCATAATTATAAGAAAAGGTTTAATAGATATTTATATTTATGCCCAAATATATATAATACTTTATTAGATCAAAAAGGGGCTTATTTAAAGATAGCATATCTACGTATAATTTAGGGGATTTTGCACAAATGTACAAAAAATTAATAGTATTTACATGCCCCTAGCAACCTTTTTTTTATTACAAAAAAACTAACAAACTTATTACATAAATAGCAAAGAGAGTATTGGTGAGGGAATGATTGGTGATGTGTTTGATTTGAAAGGATGGTGTTGGGGAATGTAAAAATATGGGAAAAAGGATAAAGGGGCAGACATTAAAATACCCAATGGGTAATGTGTGGGCAGACCAAAGTAAACACCAGTTTTATCACCATATACGTCTGCTTCACTGCCCATTTGCCCATATATATATGCGATTTTAAATATATAATATAATATATATATATATATATATATATATATATATATATATATATATATATATATATATATAAAGCTTCATGTATAAGTATACAATTCATTTAAATTTTGATATAAAAGAAGAGTTCCCCCAAAAAAAGGACGATTGGAAGAAAACGTTTTTGGTAATTTATGATGTTTTCTTTTTTAAATTGACTTTTCTTGACTTGCAAAAGTTGTGCAATTATGTGATTTGATGGGAAGGGGCTTTTGAACAAGCTAGAAGACCTAGGTAATTATTACCCTATAGTACTTTATAAACATATGGCAAAAAGTTTGGAAAAATTAAATAGTACCACTTTGGAGGGAAATTGTTTTGGTATATAAGAAGGTCTTAAGCCATGAAAAATATTTTGGTTGGTGAGGCAAACGGTTGGTGTTGTGTTCGTAAGAAAGCAGGAAAAAAATTTTTCACGTTAGGAAGGTGTGCGTCTGGTTTAAAGGGATGGCTAATGATAATATTGTATCAATTTTGGTGAAATATAATGGAAGGTGGGACGTAAGAGGTAACAAAAAATTTAATTACGTATAACTTAAATTCATATTTTGTATTTTTTGCGCAGATGAAAAAATGTGTATTGGTATCTTCTCTGTTCGTATTTGGACGACTGGCATTGTTTAAGAGACGGTTCGTATGTGTGGGGTCCTTGTTGGTAATGTTGAAAGTATATTTTCCTTGGGGGGAGTTTATGGGAAAAAGGTAGTGGTTTTTTTGGTTAAACGTTTGTTGATTGGTTATGAAGTTGGTAATGATCTTCACTTGGATTGAAAAAAAACATTTTACTAAATATATGTGTGATGGTAAAATAAACGGTGTGCGTAATGGTGCCTGCTCTGTCTATGTTTTGTTGACTGCCATGGTTTCCATGAGTACCATCTGTGCTATGTGCATGATGGTAAAATATTGATGGTTGATGTTAGTTACTGTGGTGTGTGTTTGCATGCGTGAACAGGTAACTACATAGATTATATGGTTGAAGGGATATTGTATGATAGTACGTCAAATTTCAATGGATTGGTGGAAGTGATTGCTTCGCAGATACAGTTTGACACGACATGCGCCGACCTGGTGATACAATATGTTGTAGATGCTCATTCACCACCATTGAGAATCCACAATGACATGGGCATAAAGGTCTATTTGGATCAAAGAAAGTGCAACCCTGACTTCTTTTCAAAATATCCATTGTGTGTGACATCCATTGATCGAGTCGGCCAGCCGACAACTGACTTTAGAAATAATGAAGTGGTGTTATGCACACCAATGCAAACTGCAGATGCAAGTTTTGCAGATAATGAAATTGAAGAAAATGAAGGACAAATTATAATAAACAACCAGCTAACCAACATACTTGACGTCGGCCAAATATACGAAAACAAGAACACTTTGGTTGCAGCTGTCCAAAGGTATGCGGTATTGAGGCAGTTCAGAATCAAGGTTGTCAGGTCGTCTACAACAAGGTTAACCTACCAAATTATTCATATTGTTACTTTGTTTATCATGGTAACAATGTGGCTCAGATGTTTGCTTTTTATTTTGTAGTTTTTCTACAAAATATGCATCTAATGATTGTGGATGGATGTTAAAGTCGTCATCGCTTGGTAAAACCGGATTGTTCAAGGTGCGTTTTTTAAACGATGAGCATCAGTGCGGGAGCAACTCCAGGGCGTGCGTGAAACGGCAAGCATTCAGTTCGGTGCTAGGTACAATGTTGTTGCCTAAGTATGCGGATGCAAAAACAAATTACAGTCCAAAAGACATACAAAATGACATGAGGAGAGAGCATGGTATTTCATTGACATACATGCAAGCGTGGAGGGGTAGGCAACATGCGATGAAAAAACTACGTGGGGACCCAGAGGAGTCATACTCTAAATTACCTGTGTATCTATATATGTTAGAGGAAGCTTATCCGGGGAGTATTGTTAACCTTAAAAAAACCGATGAAAATAGGTTTCTGTATTCATTTATAGCACTTGCATCTAGCATACAAGGGTGGGAATATTGCCGTCCCATTGTGGTAGTTGATGGAACACACATACGATCCACATTCGAAGGGACGCTGCTGATTGCTAGCACAATGGATCCTGGAGGTTGGTATTTGCCGTAAATTATTTTAACCAAACATTAATTGCAACTGACGTACAATATTTGCTCAAAATTGTTCTACAATATAACATGATTTGCTTTACTTGTATAATCATGAACTCGTAGGACATATTTTGCCACTGGCGTATGGTATTGCAGATTCTGAAAATGAAAGCTCCTGTTGTTGGTTTTTCAAAAATTTCAAAGTAGCTTTTGGTGATAGAGAAGGCATGTGTTTTGTTTTGGACAGGAATAAAAGCATATGGAATGCTACAGCATCAGTTTACCCTGGCATCAAGCATTATGCGTGTATCTACCATTTATGGACAAATTTACTGAGGGTAACGCACAAGAAAACGGATGAAGTTAGGAAGTTGTTTTTCGCATTGGCAAAGGCGTATACAGTGGAGGAGTTTGATCATCTGATGAGTCAAATGGATGAAATCAATCCAACGATTCGTTCATACCTGGTTCGGGCTGATTTTGAGAGGTGGTCTCGTTGTCATACAACCGTAAAAAGAACATGGACTTTGACCAGCAACATAGCTGAATCCATCAATAGCGCAATCGTGTCTGGGAGAAAGCTGCCGGTGATACCAATGTTAGAGTACATGAGGGAAACAATGCAGCGGTGGAACGACAAACACAACGAGGAGGGCAGGAAAACAACAACTATTTTGACAACAAGATACAATAAAGTACTGTTGTGTAACATGCAACACTCCAATGCTATGATGGTTAGTTTCATTGGACGAAAAAAAGGGTTAATGATGTGTTAAAACGATTGTAACAAACTAACAATGTACTAAAATTGTGATGCAGGTGCGGGCTTCAACAGAACATCTTCATACGGTCGTTGATGGTGCTACGAGATTCACAATCTGTCTAAACACACGTACGTGTAGCTGTGGAAGGTTTCAACATGACGAAATCCTGTGTAGTCATGCAATAGCTGCTATAGAGTACATGAATTAGCGCATAGAGGACTTTTGCTCGGTTTACTATAGCACCAAGAACTTCAGAGATACTTATGCGATACCAATTGAGCCACTGCCTTCTGAAAAATCACGGGAGATTCCAATTCATGTCGTTGGTGACCTAGTGCTGCCACCCACCACTAGAAGGCGACCAGGAAGACCATCAAACACCCATAAGTGGTGGCAGTTGATGCAAATAATGATTTTGGCCCAAAGATATGCGAGACCCTGTTTTTTGGTTCCAATGATTCTGTACGTTTGTTTTGTTTTTTGTGAAAAAATATGGTATACGTAGCTGGTAAATGTGTCTTTTTGGGGCATTTTAATGTGGTCTACTCTATGCAGTTGTTTGGGGCTGTACTTGGTGTAACCATTGGTTATTTATGTGTTTTTGTCTGACGCAAAATTCCTGATATACCTAACTGAAGGTGTGTCTTACGGGGTTAGATATGCTTATGAAAAAAAAGTTTCATGACGTGTGTGTGATATTCGAAAAAAAAGGGTAATAAGATGACACGTAGTCTATGTGACATGGAATCTAATGTGGTATCCCAGCCTTTGCTCATGTGCGTGGTATTTTGTTTTTAAAAAATTATTACCATGACATGCATGTTATTTTGCAAATTAAAAATGTGTTTGGTTCTATTAAAGTAAAATTAAAGTCGTCTACTGTATGCAGTTGTTTGGTGGTTTTTTTGGTATTCTGCTTGGTATTATATGAAGTTAAGTATGATGGTATACCAGCCTTTGATCATGTGCGTGGTATTTTGTTTTTTAAAAAATTATTACCATGACATGCAAGTTATTTTGCAAGTTAAATATGTGGTTGGTTCTATTAAGTAAAATTAAAGTCATCTATTGTATGCAGTTGTTTGGTGGTGTTTTTGGTATTCGGGTTGGTATTATATGAAATTAAGTATGATGGTATAACAAATGGTGTGCGTAATGGTGCCTGCTCTGTTGATTGGTGGTGTTTTTTTTAAAAAAGCAAATTCATGGTATACAGAACTGCAGAAAGTTTGGTTCACCCCCAGTTTTTTGGGTGTTTCTTTGGTGTGTGTGTTGGTATTTCAACTGCAAGTAAGACTGGTTTTGTGGATGTCTCTATCATCAAGTTTATTTAAAATTTGCAATGGTTTTACGTACTTAAATTACTTTGTACTTAAATCATTGATTTATAAAATCGTACTTCTTAGTGATTAATGTTTAATTGAACATAATACGAGAGTTAATTAAATGTTAAATACGGGCATTACCAAATATGGCACCAAAGAAAGATGTACCGATAAAAAAAAAAGAAAAAACAATGACATGAGAATAGAAACCAAAAATGCATTAAAAACAATAGCACAAAGGATGTCCGAAAAAACCAAAATAAATACCACCAGGCCACTGGTGTACATAAAAGAAAAAAATTTGTCCAACTTTGCATTTTACAACTACGACTTCCTCCGGGGAACATACTTCGAGACGGGCACCCTGTCACTTTCGCCTACGATAACTGCTTGTCTAATCGGGCCACCAAAACGACTAACAACCTTACCCGTTACCTCGCTTTCGCTGATGGCACCAGCCTCTATTTTCTTGTTTCCATAATCCCATAATAAGGTGCCATATCTCAAACGACAGAAAACAGGGTCTATTGGTTTGGTTGAGATCTCAGAATAATCATAGCCATTGCATGTAAGCTCAGCAAACACGGAGATAAAAAGACCGCAATCGCTGCCACACCCAAAAAAAAAAGAAATAAGAAGAAGTTCTCTCGGGATGAAAAAGTGGAAAAAAAAGGAGTAAAAACTTACTTGGAATCTCCACGTTGCTGTGGAATGTTATCACAGACAATAATGGACAGGCTGTCGGAAAATGCATACTCAGCGTAATCACGTGAGTTTTTCCAATCAATGTCGTCCCTTTTGCCATAAAAACCCGTACTAACCAAGAATAATGGTATGATCTCCGCCAACTTTTTCACCGACTGAATAACCGCCCTGTTATGTACCATACCCACTTCACTAAGGGAATCATAAATAAATAAACACCTGCTTTGGATAGCAAATACCACCAGCACCCAGTGACACTTCTGTGGGACGTGGAGCGGGATGCACATAAAATCAACTTTGTCCCAAGGTGTGTTGGCCAATATCTTATAACCTCGAATGTACTGTGCTACATCGTGGTCTTGGGTTATGATGGTACTGTCCCTGCCTTTTGCTTCCCATGTATCATGTATTTGTTCAACCCAGTTAGAGAAAAAGGTATCCGTGGTCGTTACTCTGTTCTGAGTTGAATCTCCATACTTGCACTTCTTTCGCAAGTAATACATGATAACATTCACGTGCTGTGAAAAAAAAAACCATTAAAAAACATGAAACAAAAAACATACATTAATGGTGACATAAAGGAGATTCAAAACATGAAACACAAAAGTTACCGAGTCAGTCCATGCCATTCCACTAGTGACCATGATGTGAAACCAGTCTATCAACCCAACCGATTCAACACCAAAATCATACGGGGGGTTTATCTTCTTGGAATTGACCGTAAACGCGCTAAGTCTCCTATAAAAAATAAATTAAAACAATAATTATTACAAAAAAAATAAACGTTAAAAAAAATATATAGAGAAGAAAATACACAAACCTGCCACATTTTTTTGGATAATCTATCCTCCATCCACTTCGAAAATGCATCGACCAACTCTGGATGAACTCCCAATTCTTCGTGACCAATAAAAGGGTGCTTCAGAGTAAAAATTACCGGAGACTGCCTGGGTTTGGAACCAGATGCACTACTGTCCCCAAAATTAACAGTGGCCTGGATCCGTTCACGTTGCGTTGGTGTAAAATATGGAATTCTGTTCTCCAACGCCATAATTTGTGACTCTCGAAAGTCAGGCAACTCGAAATCATCCAATGTGGGGGACCTACGCACAGATGTCGTAGCGTCTGGTTGAGCACCCTGAATTGGCACTTCAACGACACGTGGCAATTCGGGGATTTGTTTGTCACAGTCAGCCATAGGTACATCGGCAGCCCCCCTTGTGTGACACTCCTCAACCTACAAAAACATTGTAAAATGCATTGTATGGCTTCAGATATAACTTCACACATACTGCAACAAAAAAAATACAGAAGAAAATACCAACGTCGCTAACAGTACCTATTGCGTATACCAATGCAGACACCAAAAAAAAAAGGAACTCAGCATACATAAAAATAAAGTACAAAAACTGACCATGTAATACACAGATATACCCAAGTGCATACCAGTAGCCTGATGGGTATTGTTGGTTACTGCAATGGTATACTGTGCCAGGTAAATAGTAAGCATATTGGTATATTCATGGGTCAATTAGTTTACTTCTACTATTTAACACACAAAATATACCAAATGTGCATACCATAAGAGTGGAACATATACCATATCAGAAGTAAGGGGTGCGCAGGGGTGTGGGAGCACATTCAAACAATGACAGCCCAAAGAAATACCCCAAAAACAGCATACAAAATGTATAAAAACTAACGATTAACACGACTAATATACCAATGTGGCTAACAGTGATCTGACACATGCACCATTGCAGAACCCCAAAAAAAAATAGAACTCAACAAGCACGAAAGACATGTATAATCTGACCATTTAAACCAGGAAAATACCAAATGTGCATACCATTAACTGCCACATATACCAATGCAGAAACCAAGAAAAAAAAAGCACAGAAGACATTTACTGCCACATATACCAATGCAGAAACCAAGAAAAAAAAAGCACAGAAGCAAAGTCAAGAAAGTTGACCATTTCACTCACAAAGATACCAGCAGACTCAGAATGATACAAAATTAACATAACTAACCCACATAATATACCAATATGTATACCATTAACTGCACTTCAAAATCACTGCATTAACCAATAGTAAAAAACATGTTTCTTACGCGTAAGCTGACCATCACAGTAAGAATAGCACAAATAGTAAAAAAAAAAAGGGTGCATACAATGAATAAAAAAATTTACTTAATGATCATACATTAAAAAAGGGTACACGTACCTCCACGTCAACAGCACCATCATGTTTTGAGCCATGGGTCCATGACTGCTTAAGCTCAACAAGCAAAGACTTGAAGCATTCATGCATATATTCTTTCAACTCTTGCATTTGAGCTTCAACTTTGACTTCTAAATTCTTGAAGTCCTTGCGCACCTTGAAAAAATTATATAACAACATAGAATATAATAAACTTGATGCTGTGTATTTTTTATGCAAATAGTCCATACTATCGAATAAATATGGCAGACATTATACTAACCATTAAAATCTCCTCCACCAACATTTTAACATTGTCCTCCGGCGCATTGTCGTTGGGCTCATCACTATCCCGCCGGGCATCATTCCGGTCGAAAACGCATTCCTGTAACTGCTCAACATCAAATGCAGCTACTTCCTCCGGGGAGAAGGCAATCTCCTCAAACTTATACTTCAAAAAAAAAATGTAAGAACGTAAAAATTTATTAATAAAATTCAAAGGTTACTGATTGCAATGGAGTGGTTTTTTTTATACCTGGCTACCATATTTCCTGAACAATCCTCTCATCAACTTGTCGAAATACATCCTGCACTCAGATGTCCTCCAATTGAACATACGAGGGTTTCGACGCTCCACACGTACAGCAATAGCCGGTTCAACCTTGTTCAAACACTCATACATCCACACTTGCATCCCAAGTGGAAACCCGCAAAACTTAAAATATTCCGAGTTTCCCGCGAGTTGGGTCACCAACGAATCCCTAAAATCAAAAAACGCACGTCTACCCCATGGGTATGTAATGTACCGTCCAGATTCAACTAGCAAAAAATGATCTACCGGAACAAAATATTTTTTTGGGGGGGACGACAAAATATATGTACTGATGAAATATATCACCGCCATATCGAAAACATCATCCCTCTCAAACAACCCAGCCTTAAAAGCAGTGATCATGTCATGTTTCTCAACGCCCCTTGCACTTACCCTCGGGAAGTACCGCTCAATTAGCCTTGAATTCCCCGACAAGTCATGCATAAAGTCATCATTAGTACCACACCTCAGACCCGTAACGGCTCTAAATTCCCTTAACCCAAACCTCAACTCCTTGCCATTGAAATTAAAAATAAAGAAATTACCAATGTTATCCTTGTTAGTCATGTGGTGAACCATAGCCCGGAGGAGCTGTGATTGCACATTGACACGTGGCAGACCAAAAAGATAGCCAAACGGTCCGCTTTTAAACTGTTCTAACATACCATAAGGGGATAAAAAGGCAGATATTTCATCAAATGCATCAACGTTCACGTAGGAGCACCATCTAATGGCTTTGCTGTGCTCCTGAAACATCCCACAGAAAAATATACATCAAAACATTTATCTACAAACACCAAGAACAAAAAAACTTCCCTCCCCCCAACCCAAAAAAAAAATGTAAAGGCAAAAAAATAGAGAAGCATATCTTGATGTCAATTTTGGTGTTCCTGCGTGTTACTTTGTCTGGATTCTTTGACGGGGACCCCAGGTGAACCTTATCTTTCTTAGAAGAGGATTCCTAATTAATAAAAGAAACATTATAATTTAGCCTACAAAATCCACTGAAACAGAAATCATAAAAATAAAAAAAAAACTACATCCACCTCAACGTCAGGAATTGAGTCCGCACGCTTTTTAAATGCTGATCTCCTGGCCAGAGGAATTTCGTCCTCAAAGTCGCTGTCATATGGTACATTAACAGCCGGGAATTTCCCCTTCACGTCTCTTTGCAAGACTGAAAGCCTTGGACTTTTTCTCGTATTTGTAGCATCCATATCTCTTGTAATAACTTATAAATACTACAAAACATTCAAACAGAAAAAAAAAACAATACATATAAAACATAGGACTAACAACATGCAGACTGTATCCCATGAATGCCACCAAAATTGAAAACAAAAAGGATGGGGAGGGGGGGGAGGGGCAGAGACAACATTAATTTCACCAAAGATAGGAAGCCCAAACAAAAAGGAATTGCATAGTGGGACTGGGAAGGGGACAGATTACCATAAAAAAAATCATATATTCGACTGTATAAAAAAACAAAAAACCACAAGGGCCCCCACCCACACTGAATAACAACAAAAATTTATATAATTGGCAGCCATCAATTAAAAAATGGATAGGGGGGGTAAGGGGGCACAAGGCCATTACATGAGAACTTGGAAAAAAAAAAACACACAACAAAAGAAATCAATAACTAACATTCATCAAATATACACTTGCTAATCATAAAAACACAAAAAATAGAAAAAAAGGAAACATTTGATCATACCGCCAAAAATGGAACAAAAAAGAAAAATATTTGTTCATACCAACAAAAAACTAAAAATCATAAAATACGATTTTATGTAATTCGGGGTGTGGGAGGACAGTCAAACATAAGATCCCAAAAGAAAAAAACTGAACATCCAACCAACCCGGACCCCCAGACACGAACCCACCACCCCCCCACCACCCAAAAAACAAGGTGACAGGATCAATATATACTTGCTAATCATAAAGCACAATAGAACAAGAAAAACATTTGTTCATACCAACAAATATGCAACACACAAGAAAATAGCATAAATTAATTATAACACGGTTTATGTAATTCGGGGTGTGGGAGGACATTCAAATATTAAGATCCCCCCAAAAAAAAACAAGAACATTCATATATAACACGGTTTATGTAATTCAGGGTGTGGGAGGACATTCAAATATTAAGATCCCAAAAAAAAATTTCAAGAACATCCAACCCACCCCGAACACCCCGCGGCGACTGACACAGCACCCAAACCCCCGCAAATACCCAAACTTGGGACCAGTCCTGAAACCATAAACAATTTATAAATAACATCCAAACCCAAAACAACCCAACAACAAAAATAATCCGCTATGTCCTCCCACCATTACATTCCACAAAAACGTTGTACCCACAAACACCAACCAAAAAAACAAAGGGGACCAGATAAGAAAAACACGACACCCATACCATAAAAAACCCCCTCACCCACTAACATTCAAAACAATAAAAAAAACACCTAAACAAAATAAACATCCAAAATAATCATTGCAACACATAAATTGGTAAATACTGAAGACCCAAAAAAAACCATACCTGATAAAAAGTTCCCGCCTGGAGGAGAAAATAATCGCCAAAAAAAATTTAAAAGTGAAATAGTGAAATTCGTATGGTGTTCAGAATAGTATATTTGTAGATATGGGGGGACGCGCCGGTTGATTTAACCGGCGCGTCAGTCGAGACTGACAACGTCTCTTCGCAATTAATGCACGCCTCTCCGATTTTAAAAAAAAATTATAAATATATATATTGACGGATAATTAAATATATTGGGGGGATTATTCCCCTACTTAATGCTTGGTCTGACACGGCATTAATTGAACCTAAAAGTGGCATCACGCCACATTAAATGCTGACGGCGGGGTGAGAGAATAAAAAAATGAATTAATACACTGCATTTAATGCGGTGCAGACAAAAATTAAAAAAAAAACATTTATGTAAATATGTTGTCATTTTTGTAAATATAAACGGAGTTGTAAATTTTGCACTCGAAATGGTTATTTGTGTAAAATTTTCTATAATTTATTAATATGTGAGTCCACAAATTAGAAATTATAAACAATCTCCCACTTGGACCACATATATTTCTGAAGAATCAAATATAGATGAAACTTTATTGTGCACAAACTTTTGCTATCTTAATTAAATATCTCAAAATAATCTGGTCCATCGATAATATTGATACGGGATCAAAGAGGTTTTCGTCACACATATTCGTAACTAAACTCGTCAATGGTCACAAATATCAGCAATATCAATGACATAGATCAAATACGAAAATTACATGCAAAATGATCCAAATCATGTCTATTTCCAACTGGTCCTACTTAAAGACTTTAATAGTCCAAAATCGCTTTCTTATACCTTGTGTAACATCACAATAGAAAGTTAATATCTTTATTATTAGAGTTATCAATAAACACATGAAATTCATATATTTCATAAAACTTCAGTCTGTACAGAAAATAAACTTTAGCATGTCAAAGGCATAAATAAAATACAAACTCCCACTAAAATGGCTCATCATCAAATCAGACAACACCCATATGAGCCACATGCCCATGAAATACTTTAGGTGGTAGACCTTTCGTGAGCGGATCCGCAATCATCGAGTTTGTACTAATATGATCAATCGACACAAGATGACTCTGAACTCTTTCCTTTACAACCAAAAAATTAATGTTAATGTGCTTTGACTTTGGCGAACTTCGATTGTTCTTCGAATATAACTCAACAGATTTATTATCACAATAAATTATCAATGGTATTTCAATGCCACCGACTATCTGTATTCCAGTGATAAAATTTCTAAGTCATATTCTGTAAGAACCCGAATTTTTTGAAGGACTTTATCGAACCTTATTATGTCGCCCCATGAAAAAAATTCGATCAAGTCTCACTTCACGGGAGGGCCACACCGGTCGTGTGATGTCACACGGACCGTGTGACCTCTAGTGAAGGATGACTTGGCAAAAAATTTGATTTCGGGGACTTGACATGGAGTTTCGAGCTAAGACGCATCACACCGAAACCCCACATGGTCCATGTAGTGTGTCACAGGCCGTGTGACCCCTCGTATGACTACTGACGTGAAATTTTCTAAGTGTAAAATCACCGTCTCGTAACTTGTTCGTGCGAATTTTTCCTAAGTCTTCCCAGACGGTCGTACACGACCCATATGATTCTACATGGGTCGTAGGGCTGCCCGTGTAAGATCCCTATGCTCCGAACATATTCTAAGTGTTTTAGCATTACGAAATTTTCTAAGTGTCATCTCACAGACACAGTTCACGGCCTGTGAAGTGCCTTACGGACCATGTGAGTGCCAATTAGGTTGTGGCGACTCAATTCCTATCTGTTTCATTAATGGCTTTTAAGTAAATTCGACACTTTAAGTGTGTTTAAGGCATTTTCTGCCCATTTTAAACCCCTAAATCAGCTGAGGCAAGTTCATTCTTATTCATTATCTTTAGAACACTCACCTCCTAAGAAATCAATTCTAGACTTCCTCTCCAAGCTTTCTCCTCAAGACTCAAGCTAGGGAATTCATTGGGGCTCTTCTTCAAGCTGATTTCGTCTCAAGCTCATCTTCTAGCACTAAGGTATGTGAGATTGATTCTTGCTCCCTTTCAACTAAGGAGCCCCAAACATTTTTTTCAACTAATTTTTATAAGGTTTTGCTTACTTTACAAATAGGTGTTGAGGATTATTGGTTGTTTAATTCAATTGAAGTGTGGGTTGTATTTATTTGATGCCTTTAAGCTATTTTAAGCTCCTTTATAATGGTTTGCATTGAGACAATGAGTTCATGAAAGTGCATGTCCCCTTCAAGACTTGAATTGCGCATGGGTAATTCATACTATGATTCAAATGTTGATTTTATTTATGTTTTCTAGCTGAATTTCGAAATGTATAATTGATCTAACCTTGAATCTACATTGCTCATGTAATTTATGTCCAACTCATAGCATTGCATTCATGCGCATGGAACTTTATGAAGAATTTTGAACGGGTTAAGCCCAATTACGTCTTATGGAATGATTTTGATTATGGGTTATGACAAGAATGTGATCACATACATGTCTTACGATTATGGCTCTTTGAGCATCTTCGATGCTTGCACCATCTTGTATATTTGAATCAGTTATTCTTGTGCATGAGTATCATGATTTTAAATTATGGTTTGGCTTTTGCGCCGATTGTGAATTGAATGGATTTGAAATGAACATTGTATCTCTTGAAGGCATGTATATGTATAAGTATTCATGTGGGATGTTTTGACTTAGCACCGATGGATTGGAGGTGTCAGGGCTATCCCTAAGGGTCCTCTCCCTTTCCTCGAACTATGTACAACCACAGGAATGGAAGCCGATATCGAAATGACCGGGTCGTAAGGAATGATTATTCTTTTTGTCTTGATATGATATGATTTTTTGGAAAAATCCTTCCAAAATAGTGAGTTCCATAAGGAAGGTGACCATCCACCGAAATGGGGGTCCCGTAAGGTGTAATGTAGATTACCTTTGGCAAGTAATCTTCTTCCTACCGACGGGAGGTTGCTATCGGTCTAACTCATGTAATCGCTCGCATGGGTTTGATTTGCCGGTTATAGTCCATCCCCACTATATATGAGTATTATTGAACTTCATGCATCATGAATTTCATGACATATTGTATACTACTTTCCTTTGGGTATATGACTTCTATATTATGTGCTCTTGTCATCTAATATTGAGATTTATGTTTGATAAGTCATGTGTATAGCATGTCCGCATACTTAGTACATTCAAATGTACTAACGCATACTTTATGCCTGAATGATTTTACCATGTAGGGACCGAGCGCCCGACCATCCACCTTTTGACGAATAGCTCGAATTCGGAAAGTTAACTTTGTGGTGAGTCCTATCTTTCAAGGACAAGCCACCTTTCTTCTATCCACGTTATTTTATGCTTATTTGGGTAATAGAAGGTGAGCCTGGGACATGTCCTGGCCCCCACTCCATCTTGACTAGAGCCATTTGTTGGACACCTTCTAGACTCTTGTGGACTTATATATACGAGATGTTATGTTCGGAGTTTATGATTTTGACTATCTATTGACTATGACTATCTTTGTTGACTATGGAGATTATTTATGTTTATGCGTTCGGCGTGGAAGGCCCCTTTTCCTCATGATATCCCCATAGCGTGAGTCCTATTTTCCCACCCCATAAAACTATGTGTTTATTTCTTGAATGCATGTTCGAACCAATGATGTGGTTTTTGATTGCTTGAGGCTTGTTTAGGGACTCTCGAGTCCCCACTCGTCGTGTCACATCTAGGCCTGGTCCGGGTCATGACAAAAGATAGTATCGAAGCCCTAGGTTTGCAATGATCCTCAGAGTCCAACATGCCGCGTCCAGTTGTAACGCCCGATAAATTACCAAAATACCCCTAGGAAAGAGGTGTGCGTAAAATGCATTTTTCGATGCTCGGATTGAAAATCCGAGAGCGGATTCGTGATCAGCATTGAAAATTGAGTGGGGGGAGGGTCTCAGTCGATTTTTAGAGCGATCGAGTCGAAAGATAATTTGTCGTTCCAAAACGAAAAACAGTGTGCTTGTACGATAAAACCGCATCGCGGACCTGTCGCGGAGCCACACTTATTTTTTTCTGTGATTTTTCGACGGAGTTGAATTTTTCAAAAATACACTATCCGCGACAGGTCCGCATCGCGGACTGTGTTATTTCAGGTCAGAGAAAAATTCTTTTATATTATGGAGGGCATTTTAGTCCATTCCTATCTATCCTAAACGTACCCCTTACGACCAATAAAGGTCGGTTTCTAAGAAAAGGGTTTCAAAAACCCCATTCTAAAGTGTTCTTCCTAGAAGTTACTAAGTCACGGCTTGAGGGATGTTGATGTCGAAGTATTATATTATGTCCCTACGGGACTGATGTTGATGTTGAGATATTATGTTATGTCTCTATGGGACTGATGATAAGGTATTATGTCCCTATGGGACTGATGAGGTTGATGTTTTATGAGCATGTCGAATTCTGGGAGGAGTATTGAGCACCAAAATGGGTGACAGTAAGTCCCACTTGAACCCATTAACTACGTGGCCCGCCTAGGAAGAGAGGATTGAACCGCAATGCGGATGGCTCCTTTCTTGTCCCAATAGAGGACTGAGGTTTTTCTTGTGGATCCACTGAGGTTGATGTCCTTTACCCCGGGCAGGGTATTGGATGGATGTGGCAACGATATCGCTTTGTTATATCATCACTGGCTCATATGTGATGGTTGTCGGTTAGAGAAACTCCCAGTTAGGTCTCTTTTGTTAGGACTCTGAGGTTGATGTTGATGTAATGTCCTGAGTCGATGTTTCCTGAGTTGAGTCGATGTTGATGTTCCCTGATTTGAGTTGACGTTGAGGTCCCTTGAGTGAGTTGAGTCGAGTTTTTCTTGAGATGAGTTTGATGTGATGACGATGTTGAGATGAGAGGTTGATGGGTCAATTGTCTACTCTAATCTCTTGCCTTAGATAGACGCTTGACGTTCTGATGGAGTATGATGTTTGACTTGATGTTTTCCTATCCTGTTGTACTTATATTATTATTCAGCTATTTTATATGCCAGTACATTCCACGTATTGACGCTATTTGTCGTTGCATCATTTCATGATGCTGATACAGGAGTTAGAGGACTTCAGCAGACGCATCGTTGAGGTCAGAGATCGCGAGTTCCAACATTGGTGAGCCTCCTTGCTATTCGGAAGAAACCCTTTATTTGATGCTTCCTTTATTCATTGAGTCTGGTAGCCATGACATGTCATGGCACCAATTCTTAGACAGTTGAGTCAGGTTAGAGGCTTCGTAGACATGATGTCGAGGTTGATGATGATGTTTTCCTTATGAACTGAGTAGTACTTCTACTTACTTAGCTTGTTGTTGAGACAGAAGTTGGCCTTTGGCCTTTTTATTGAAGTAGTTCACTATTTTACTTCCGCTATATTGATGTTAATTGACTATCCTGAGAACGAGTGGTTCGCTTAGTGGCTAACAATAGTCTCTGAGTGCCGGCCACGTTTAGGGTACCCTCCCGGGGCATGACAAACTTGGTATCAGAGCACAGAGTTCAAGAGTCCTAGAAAGTCTATGAAGCCGTGTCTAGTAGAGTCTTCTTTATGCATATATTGTGCACCACACTTCATAAACAGGATGCTACAGGGCATTAGGAAATGGTTACCCTTCTTTGATGTTCTAAGTTCGTGCGATAGAGCTTGATTCTATGAAGCCCCCCTTTCTAATTTGTGTGTTACGCGTTTGCTGGATAATGCCTCCAAAACGCACTGCTGCCCAAGGAGATGCCTCAGTCCCTAACACTGAGAATCCCTTACCAGAGGCTCCTAATCAGCATGGGACAAGGAGACGGGGACAACCTGCAAGAGTTGTTGAGGCTCCACCAGCACCTCTTTGCTCAGTCAGCCTCCATTTCGGAAGCAGACTTCAGGGGAGCTATTACTATGCTCACTCAATTGGTGGCCTCTCAGAGTAACAATTGTGGTCCCCAGGCCCCTAGCTCCAGCTCTCAAGAGTCTGCAGTTGCATCCAGGCTCAGAGATTTCCTGAGGATGAACCCGCCAGTCTATACGGGGTCCAAGGTTGAGGAGGATCCGTGAAACTTCATTGATGAGATGCGCAAGGTCTTGAGGGTTATGCATGCAAACAAGATTGAGGGAGTCGAGCTGGTCTCGTATCAGCTTAAGGATGTTGCCAATGTTTGGTATAACCAGTGGGAAGATGGTAGAGGTAAGGATGTTGAGCCTGCTGAGTGAGAAGAGTTTGAGAGTGCTTTTCTCGATCACTTCTTTCCCCAAGAGTTGAGGGAGGCAAAGGTCGAGGAGTTCGTGAATCTGAAACAAGAGGGGTTGACGGTCAAAGAGTACAGCTTGAAGTTCATCCAGTTGTCTAGGTATGCTCCAGAGATGGTCCTTGATATGAGGGCAAGAATGAGGAAATTTGTGTCTGGGTTGGATAGGCATGTGAAGAGGGAGTGTAAGGCAGCATTGCTGATTCTAGACATGGATATTGCTAGACTTATGGTCTATGCCCAGCAGACTGAGGAGGACAAGAAGAGGGACAGAGAAGAGCAGCAGAGTGAAAAGGCCAAATCGGCAGGGCATGAGCCTAATCAGCAGAAGCAGAATAAAGGTGACAGAACCTTCTTTCAGAGGAAATCTGCTAGCCATGCACCTCTGATGGCGAGTGCACCTGTTCAGCAAAACAGGTATGATCAAAAATCCTATAGTCACCAGAATTTTAGAGCACAGGGATCTCAGTACCAAGCTAGTGTTGCTCAAGGTCCGAGAGGAAGGCCACCTTGTGGCAGATGTGGCAGGCTGTATCTTGGTGCGTGCCGTGAGGGCACCAATACTTGTTTTTCATGTGGACAGCCTGGCCATTTCTAAGGTGAGTGCCCTACGAGGAATCAAAGGTGGAGTGATAGAGGTAATAGAGCTCAGTCTTCTACAGCACCCCCTGCAGGCAGTCATCAGAAGGCTGCTACTGCAAATGCAGAGGCGGGACAAACCGTCTATATGCGATGGGTCATCGACAGGATCAAGAGGTTGCTCCAGATGTTGTTACAAGTATGCTCCGAATCTTTTCTTATAATTGTTATGCATTGCTTGACCCGGGTGCCACCTTGTCTTTTGTGACACCCTATGTAACCCATAAGTTTGAGGTTCTTCTTGAGTGTTTGCTTGAACCTTACAATGTTTCGACTCCTACTGGTGAGTCGATCCTAGCTAAGAGGGTCTATAGAGACTGTGTAGTGTCCATCTGTCATAGGAATACTTTGGCCAATTTGGTAGAGTTGGAGATGATTGATTTTGATGTGATTCTGGGTATGGATTGGCTCCATACTTGCCATGCATCCATAGAGTGTAGGACCCGAGTTGTTAAATTTCAATTTTCGAATGAACCGGTCCTAGAGTGGAAGGGAGATTATGTTGCACCCAAGGGTAGATTTATTTCCTACCTGAGGGCGAGAAAGTTAATCTCTAAGGGGTGTATTTATCACCTTGTATGAGTTAAATCTGATGATATTGAGTCCCTTACTCTTGAGTCGATCCCGATTGTAAATGCGTTCCCTGAGGTGTTCCTTGAGGATTTACCTGGAGTCCCTCCTGATAGAGAGATCGACTTCAGTATTGATGTACTACCCAACACGCAGCCCATTTCGATTCCACCATATAGGATGGCCCCTGCTGAGTTGAAAGAGTTGAAGGATCTGTTAGAGAAGGGTTTTATTAGACCCAATGTTTCTCCTTGGGGTGCTCCTGTTCTGTTTGTACGAAAGAAGGATGGTTCTTTGAGAATGTGTATAGATTATAGGCAACTAAATAAGGTCACGATCAAGAATAAATATCCTTTTCCCAGAATAGATGACTTGTTTGACCAATTTCAGGGCGCCTCATGCTTTTCGAAGATAGACCTCAGATAGGGTTACCACCAGTTAAAGGTGAAACAATGTGATGTTCCAAAGACAGCCTTCAGGACAAGATATGACCACTTTGAGTTCTTGGTCATGTCCTTTGGGTTGACGAATGCACCGACAGCTTTCATGGATTTGATGAATAGGGTATTCAGGCCCTACCTTGACATGTTTGTGATCGTGTTCATTGATGACATCTTGGTATATTCGAGGAATGAGGAAAAGCAAGCTAAACACCTTAGAGTTTTCCTTCAAACTCTTAAGGACCATGAGTTGTATGCGAAGTTCTCCAAATGTGAGTTTTGGCTTAAGTCTGTGGCTTTCCTAGGCCATGTGGTTTCGGGTGATGGAATTCGAGTAGATAGTCATAAGATTGAAGCGGTTGCAAACTGGCCAAGACCGACCATTCCAACTGACATAAGGAGTTTCTTGGGGTTGGCAGGCTACTACCGCAAGTTTGTTGAGGGATTTTCTTCCCTATCCGCAACGTTGACCAAACTGACTCAGAAAAAGGTCAAGTTTTAGTGGTCTGAGGAATGTGAGAAGAGTTTCCAAGAGTTAAATACTAGGTTGACCACCGCACCTGTCTTGACCTTGCCTGACGGGATGGAAGGATTTGCAATATACTGTGATGCATCAAGAGTTGGGTTGGGATGTGTATTAATGCAGAGAGGTAAAGTGGTGGCTTATGCTTCCAGGCAGCTTAAAGTTCATGAAAAGAGCTATCCGACCCATGATCTTGAGTTGGCGGCAGTTGTGTTCACACTTAAAATCTGGCACCACTACTTGTATGGAGTGCATGTGGACGTGTTCACGGATCACAAGAGCTTACAGTATGTCTTCAGTCAGAGAGAGCTCAACCTGCGACAGAGGAGATGGTTGGAGTTGCTCAAAGACTATGACATGAGCATCATGTACCACCCAAGTAAAACTAATGTTGTTGTTGATGCTCTTAGCAGGTTGTCTACGGGTAGCACAACCCATGTTGAGGAGGAAAAGAAGGAGTTAGTGAAGGAAGTGCATAGGTTGGCTCGATTGGGAGTCCAGCTTGACGAGAATGACGAGGGAGGAGTTAATGTTCAGAGTGGGTCTTCATTGTCCCTAGTGACTGAGGTAAAAGAGAAGCAGGATCGAGATCCTATTATACTCCAATTGAAGGAGGATGTTCAGAAGAAAGAGGTGATGGTCTTCTCCAAAGGGGGAGATGGAGTATTGAGGTACCAGAGTAGGCTATGTGTCCCTGATATTGATGGTGTTCGAGAGAGGATTCTGGCTGAGGCCCATAACACTAGATACTCCATTCATCCGGACTCCACCAAGATGTACCACGACTTAAGGGAAGTCTATTGGTGGAGTGGAATGAAGCGGGATATCGTGGAGTTTGTTTCAAGATGCCCAAATTGCCAACAAGTAAAAATTGAGCATCAAAGGCCAATTGGCTTGGCCCAGAACTTTGAGATTCCAGAATGGAAGTGGGAGATGGTTAATATGGATTTCATCACCGGCCTACCGAGATCTCGGAGACAGCATGATTCCATATGGGTGATTGTAAACAGGGTGACGAAGTCAGCGCATTTCCTGGCAGTCAAGACGACCAACACTGCAGAGGATTATGCCAAGATGTATATCCAAAAGAATGTGAGGTTGCATGAAGTTCCCTTGTCCATCATCTCGGACAGATGGGCCCAATTTACTTCTCATTTCTGGAAGTCTTTCCAGAAAGGATTGGGTACCAAGGTGAATTTGAGCACAACCTTTCACCCACAGACGGATGGTCAGGCAGAGCGCGCTATTCAGACGGTAGAAGATATGTTGAGAGCATGCGTCCTTGACTTCAAAGGAAATTGGGATGATCATTTATCATTGATCGAATTAGCATATAACAACAGTTATCATGCAAGCATTCAAATGGCCCCTTATGAGGCCTTGTATGGGAGGAGATGTAGATCGCCCATTGGGTTGTTTGAAGTTGGAGAGGCTGAGTTGATTGGTCCTGACCTTGTCCACCAGTCCATGGAGAAGGTGAAGATTATTCGAGAAAGATTGAAGACTGCCCAAAGACGTCAAAAAACTTACACAGATGTGAGGAGAAGAGACCTAGAGTTTGAGGTGAGCGATTGGGTTTACTTGAAGGTATCACCTATGAAGGGTGTCATGAGGTTTGGGAAAAAAGGGAAATTGAGTCCTCGCTATATTGGTCCTTATCAGATTGTGCGAAGAATTGGGAAGGTTGCTTATGAGCTAGAACTACCTTCCGAGTTAGATGGAATCCATCCAGTGTTCCATATTTCGATGTTGAAGAAATGTTTGGGGGATCCTGCCTTGGTAATTCCTGTGGAAAGCACAGGAGTCGGAGACAGTTTGTCCTATGAGGAAATCTCAGTCCAAATCCATGATCGATAGGTTCGCAGACTGAGGAACAAAGAGATAGCCTTTGTCAAAGTTCTGTGGAGGAATCAATGTGTTGAGGAAGCCACATGGGAAGCTGAGGAAAAGATGAGAGCAAAATATATGCACCTATTCGTGCCCGAGGTTGATGAAAGTGTTGAAGGTAAGATTCTTACTTTTATGTAAATTGATGTTCCTACCATGAGTATATATGTATAAACTCCTGATGCCCGAGTAGATGTTATCAAGGTCGAGGGAAAGTTAAGGAGGTGAGGAGGTGAGTGAGTATCAGTATCGAGGTGAGTCTTGAGTTTATTCGTGCCAGAGTACCATTCCTACTCATCATTCAAGGACGAATGATCCCAAGGGGGAGATAATGTAACGCCCGGTAAATTACCAAAATACCCCTAAGGAAGAGGTGTGCGTAAAATGCGTCTTTCGATGCTCGGATTTTGAAAATTCGAGAGAGGATTCGTGATCAGCACTGAAAATTGAGTGGGAGGAGGGTCTCGGTCGATTTCTAGAGCGATCGAGTCGAAAGATAATTTTTCGTTCCAAAAGAAAAATAGTGTGCCTGCGCGATAGAACCGCATCACGGACCTGTCGTGGAGCCACACTTATATTTTTCTGTGATTTTTCGACGGAGTTGAATTTTTCAAAAATACGCTGTCCGCGACAAGTCTACGTCGCGGACTGTGTTATTTCAGGTCGGGCAAAAATTCTTTTATATTACGGAGGGCATTTTAGTCCATTCCTATCTATCCTAAACATACCCCTTACGACCAATAAAGGTCGGTTTCTAAGAAAAGGGTTTCAAAAACCCCATTCTAAAGTGTTCTTCCTAGAAGTTACTAAGTCAGGGCTTGAGGAAAGTTGAGGTTGAGGAGCTCAAGAGAAGGTTGTGCAAATTCGTGTCAGCAAATCTTTCCAGGTATGTAAGGCTAACCCAAAGCATGAGAATGTTCTCCCATGTGCCCTCTTGAGTATATTAAATTGTGTATACGAACATAATGAGGTTGATGTGAAGAGTTTTGAGCATGTATTTTGTATTTTACTTTTGCATATGTTATCTTAAACTGATGATCATCATAAAACTGAATTTACATTCATAATTCATTTCATATGTGTTTTTTTTTAAATCCTATGACTATTTTATTTAAAAAAGGTGTAAGAATGCACTAAGAGATGAGTTTAGAGACTAAATGAGAATGATGTTATGATGTTGTGATTGTGTTTCACATTTGAGGAGGGTCTTGATGATGATGTTGATGAGCATGATGTTTTATGATGTCTTAAACTTGAAAGTTTAATTTCTAAAAGAGTATCTTGAGTCCATGATATTGATGTTGATGAGGTGAGGTGATGCTGATGTTGAGTTACTATGTCCATACGGGACTGATGTTGATGTTGATGTTGAGGTATTATATTATGTCCCTATGGGACTGATGTTGATGTTGAGGTATTATGTTATGTCCCTATGGGACTGATGATGAGGTATTATGTCCCTTTGGGACTGATGCGGTTGATGTTTTATGAGCATGTCGAGTTTTGGGAAGAGTATTGAGCACCAAAATGGGTGAGAGTAAGTCCGACTCGAACCCATTAACTACGTGGCCCGCGTAGGAAGAGAGGATTGAACCGCAATGCGGATGGCTCCTTTCTTGTCCCAATAAAAGACTGAGGTTTTTCTTGTGGATCCACTGAGGTTGATGTTCTTTACCCCGGGCAGGGTATTGGATGGATGTGACAACGGCATCACTTCGTTGTATTATCACTGGCTCATATGTGATGGTTGTTGGTTAGAGAAACTCCCAGTTAGGTTCCTTTTGTTAGGACTCTGAGGTTGATGTTGATGTAATGTCCTGAGTCGATGTTTCCTGAGTTGAGTCAATGTTGATGTTCCCTGAGATGAGTTGATGTTGAGGTTCCTTAAGTGAGTTGAGTCGAGTTTTCCTTGAGATGAGTTTGATGTGATGACGATGTTGAGATGAGAGGTTGATGGGTCAAATTTCTACTCTAATCTCTTGCCTTAGATAGACGCTTGACGTTCTGATGGAGTATGATATTTGAGTTGATGTTTTCCTATCCTGTTGTACTTATATTGTTATTCAGCTATTTTATATGCCAGTACATTCTACGTACTGACGCCATTTGGTGCTGCATCATGAAATGATGCAGATACAGGAGTTAGAGGACTCAGCAGATGCACCGTTGAGGTCAGAGATCGCGAGTTCCAACATTGGTGAGCCTCCTTGCTATCCGGAGAAAACCCTTTATTTGATGCTTCCTTTATTCATTGAGTTCGGTAGCCATGGCTCATGGCACCATTTCTTAGACAGTTGAGTCAAATTAGAGGCTTCGTAGACATGATGTCGAGGTTGATGATGATGTTTTCCTTATGAACTGAGTAGTACTTCTACTTACTTAGCTTGATGTTGAGACAGAAGTTGGCCTTTGGCCTTTTTATTGAAGTAGTTCACTGTTTTACTTCCGCTATGTTGATGTTAATTGACTATCCTGAGAACGAGTGATTTGTTTAGGGGCTAACAATAGTCTCTGAGTGCCAGCCACGTCTAGGGCACCCTCCCGGGGCGTGCCACCAGTAGAGTCCTATTCATGGGTGTGAAGTGCACCATACCTATGAGTGGGACGTTACGTAGACGTTATAGGAACTGTCTCACTTCTTCATGTCATATGTCATGCCAATAGTTGTATAATTAGTTTTTCTTTGATCGTGATGGTATCATTGCTCCGTTTTAGACTGTGCCTCGAGGAAGACCCCATCTACCAAGGCCAGCTCTGGCTCACGAAGACCAGGCACCTCAGGGCCTTTGGATGAACCTATCTCCAATGGTGAATTTCGTACGGCCTTTGCTATTCTTGCTCAGGTGGTGACAAATCAAGCAAGCCAGGCTGATCTTCTACGGGCTCCTACTCCGGCTTCGAGAGTAAGGGATTTCACCCGGATGAATCCTCTTGAGTTTTATGGGTCTAAGGTTGATGAAGACGCTCAGGAGTTCATTGATGAGCTCACCAAAGTACTGACAGTCATGGGTGTTAATTTTGAGGAGAGGGTTGAATTAGTTGCTTATCTACTGAAGGATGTAGCTCAGGTGTGGTACACCCAATGGTCTATGGAGAGGGTGTGTGTTGATGATGTTAATTGGAAGGAGTTCAAGTTTGTCTTCCTGGATCGCTTCTTCCCACTTAAACTTAGGGAGGCCAAGATGATTGAATTTATGAACCTCAAGTAAGGAAGTACGAGTGTGAGGGAGTATGCTCTCAAGTTCACCAAGCTCTCCAAGTATGCTCCAACCCTCGTGGCTGACCCTCGTGCAAGGATGCACAAGTTCGTTTCGGGCATCTCTAATTTACTAGTGAAGGAATGACGTACAACCATGCTTATACAGGATATGGATATCTCCATACTCGTGGTATATGCTGAACAAATTGAAGGGGAGAAACTCAAGGAAAGGAGGATGCATGATTCTAAGAGAGCCCGTTTTGATGGTGGGTTCTCCGGTTCTCGAGGTAGTGGCGGTTTTGGTCAAGATCGAGGCCAAGGTTTGGGTTCTAGGGTGCCCCCTCCAGGGGCACCAGTTGGTGGTGGACAGGGACACCCACAGTGTGAAAGGTGTGGAAAGAATCACATCAGTGCTTGGGAAGGATTTGGGTTTGTGTTATGGGTGTGGTGACAAGAACCATAAGGTTGCCGATTATCCTAGCAATGCTCAGAAAGGTCAAGGTCAAGCGGCTCAAGGTGGCCAGGGTCAACAAAGAGCTCCCCAAGGTGTTGCCCCAAGAAACAACAGGTTCCATGCACTTCATGCCCGTCAAAAGGTTGAGGAAGCTCTGGATGTCGTGACCGGTATGTTAAAAATCTTTGATTTTGATGCTTATGTTTTGCTTGACCTGGGTGCAAATCTGTCTTTTATGAATCCTCTGTTGGCTGTTAAGTTTGGTTTGAGTCCCAGAATTTTGACGGATCCTTTCTCAATGTATACCCTCGTGAGGGAATCCGTTGTTGCACACAGGATTTATCCTGGTTGTCCTATTTCTGTGTTGCACAAAGTCTTCCCGTGCGATATTGTAGAACTTGAAATGTTCGACTTTGACGTGATTCTTAGAATGGATTGGTTGCATCCATCATATGCCTCTATAGATTGTGGAACCCACAGGGTCAAGTTCTAACCTCTTGGTGAACCCGTTCTTGAATGGATGGGTAGTGACTCAGCTATTAAGGGTCGATTTATTTCCTACCTCAAGGCCTAGAAGATAATCTCCAAGGGGTGTATTTATCATATTCTGAGGATCTAGGATATGGAGTTTGAATCACCTAATCTTGAGTCAGTTCCGGTAGTGAAGGAGTTCCTGGATGTGTTCCTCGAAGACTTGCCTGGTATCCCTCTCGAAAGGAAGTAGACTTTGGCATCGATTTGCTCTCGGATACTCAACCTATCTCTATTCCTCCCTATCGTATGGCACCGAACGAGTTGAAAGAGTTGAAGGACCAGCTGAAGGAATTATTGGAGAAGGGCTTCATCAGGCCAAGTATATCCCTGTGGGGTGTACCGGTGTTGTTTGTAAGGAAGAAACATGGATTTCTTCGAATGTGTATTGATTATAGGAAATTGAATAAGATGACCATTAAAAATAAGTATATGTTGCCTAGGATCGATGATTTGTTCGACCAACTTCATGGAGCTACCCATTTCTCAAAGATTGACCTCCGTTCCGGGTATCATCGGGTGAAGGTTTGAGAGTGTGATATTCCCAAGACAGCCTTTCGAATAAGATAGGGGCACTTCAAGTTTATGGTGATGTCATTTGGCTTGACTAATACTTCCGCCGTATTCATGGATCTCATGAATCAGGCGTTCAAGCCATTCGTCGACAGTTTTATGGTCGTCTTCATTGATGATATTCTCATTTATTCTCGTACTGAACGGGAGCACATGGAGCATTTGAGGTTGGTTCTACAAACTTTGAGGGAGAAAAAGTTGTATGCCAAATTTAGCAAATGTGAGTTTTAGTTGAGTGAAGTATCTTTCCTTGGTCATGTGGTGTCCGGTGATGGTATTAAGGTTAATCCAAAGAAGACCGAGGGGTAAAGAATTGGCCTAGACCATTGACTCCTTTGGACATTCGAAGCTTTCTGGGATTGGTCGGCTATTATAGGAGGTTCGTTGAAGGGTTCTCATCCATTACGTCTCCGTTGACTAAGTTGACCCAAAAAAAGGTTAAGTTTGTGTGGTCGGATGAATGCGAGAAGAGTTTCCAAACCTTGAAGGATCGGCTTACACTGGCTCTCGTCTTGACGCTACTAAATGGCTTAGAGGGGTTTGTGGTGTATTGTGATGCCTCGCAGAATGGGTTGGGTTGTGTGCTTATGCAACATGGTAAGGTAATAGCGTATGCATCAATGCAGTTGAAGATGCATGAGTGTAATTACCCAACGCATAATCTTGAGTTGACGGCGGTAGTCTTTGCCTTGAAGATTTGGAGGCATTACTCGTATGGGGTTCATGTTGATGTATTCACCGATCACAAGAGTTTGCAGTATGTATTCACCCAAAGGGATCTCAACTTGAGAGAAATAAGATGGTTGGAGCTCCTAAAGGACTACGATATGAGTGTTCAATATCATCCCAGCAAAGCCAATGTGGTAGCTGATGCCCTTAGTAGGCTATCGATGGGTAATGTGGCGCATGTTGGGGAAGAGAAAAGGGAGTTGGCAAAGGATGTTCACCAGTTGGCTAGGTTGGATGTCAGATTGGCCGACTCTAATAATGGTGGTATTCAAGTTCAAAATGGGGTCGAATCTTCGATGGTTGTTGATGTGAAAGCTAAACAAGATTTGGATCCATCGTTAGTAAAATTGAAGAAGTTGGTTGCCAAGAAAGAGATCCAAGTGTTCTCCCAAGGGGAAGATGGTGTACTTCGGAATCAAGACTGATTGTGTATTCCGGATGTGGATGGCCTTCGAGGGGTGATCATGAGTGAAGCTCACAGCTCTCATTACTCTATCCATCCGAGATCCACTAAGATGTATCGAGACTTGAAAGAGGTTAATTGGTGGCATGGAATGAAGAAAGACATAGCCAAGTTCGTATATAAGTGCTCGAGTTGCCAACAGATAAAAGTGGAGCACCAAAGGCCCGGTGGCCTAGCTCAGGATATCGAGATCCCTACTTGGAAGTGGGAGGATGTGAACATGGACTTTGTGGTTGGGTTACCTCAGACCCGAAGGCAGTTTGAGTCCATTTGGGTCATCGTTAAACGAATGACAGAGTCGGCTCACTTTCTATCGGTCAAAACCACTTTTGGTGACAAGGATTATGCAAGGTTGTACATCCAAGAATTGGTGAGGTTACATGGTGTGCCTAGGTCCATCATCTCGGATCGTGGCACCCAATTCACTTCTCACTTTTGGAGGTCGTTTCAGAGGGGACTTGGTACTAAAATTAAGTTGAGCACCAGTTTCCATCCTCAAACCGATGGACAAGCTGAGAGGACAATTCAAACCTTGGAGGACATGTTGAGGGCGTGTGTGTTGGAGTTCAAATGTAATTGGGACGACCACCTACTACTCATTGAATTTGCCTATAATAATAGCTTCCATGCTAACATTGGTATGGCACCGTTTGAGGCCTTGTATGGAGAAGGTGTAGGTCACCCGATGGGGTGGTTTGAGTTGGGAGAGATGGCATTGATTGGCCCGAATTTAGTGTTGGAGGATATGGAAAAGGAGAAGGTGATTAGAGAAAGGTTGAAGACGGCACAAAGTCGCCAAAAGTCCTTTTCAGATGTTAGGAGGAGGGATCTTGAATTTCATGTTGGTGATTGGGTGTATGTGAAGGTTTCACCTATGAAGGGTGTGATGTGTTTTGGTAAGAAGGGAAAGCTAAGCCTCCAGTATGTTGGCCCTTATGAGATTGTGGAGCGGATTGGAAACGTGGCTTATAGGTTGGAGTTGCCTCCGGACTTGAGTTCCATTCACCCTGTATTCCATCTGTCTATGTTGAGGAAGTAAGTCGGTGATCCTGGCACTATTGTGCCTTTAGAGGGAATTGAGGTTGAGGAGAACTTGGCCTATGAGGAAGTCACAGTAGAGATATTGGATAGGCAGGTAAAGTGGCTCCATAACAAAGATGTGGCTTCGATGAAGGTGCTTTGGAGGAATCAACACGAGAAAAGTGCTACTTGGGTGGCGGAGTTAGACATGATGAAGCGATATCCCCATCTTTTCCAATCTACTCAAGCCTAAGGTACTAGGTTCTTTCCCTTCTAAATATTCCTAATTTTTTCACTCTTGAGTTACATGACATGACATGCATACATGTGCACAAAAATGACTTTTCATGATATTTTGAATGATATGAATGCATTTTGGTATGGGTTCTAAAAGCTTTGTGATTTTCAAATGATGAACTATGCATGGTATCTTGTGTTTGGATGTTTCATGTTCCAAGTCGAGCCTTTCCAGCCTTGTCGTTACACATTCGAGGACGAATGTTCCCAAGGGGGAGATGATGTAAGAACTCGAATTTTTTGAACGACTTTATCGAACCTTATTGTGTCACCTCATGAGAAAACTTCACTCAAGTGTCACTTCTCGAGAGGCCCACATGGGTCGTGTGATGTCACACGGACCGTATGACCTCCAGTGAAGCATGACTTGGCCGAAAAAATCAATTTTGGGGACTTGAAAGGGAGTTTCGGGCTAAGGCACGTCAGACCAGAACCCCAGACGGTCCGTGTGGTGTGTCACGGGCAGTGTGACCCCTCGTATGACTGTTGACGTGAAATTTTTTTAAATGTAAAATCACTGTCTCATAAATTTTCGTGCGAAGTTTTCCTAAGTCTTCCCAGAAGATCGCTCACACGACCCGTATCATTCTACACGGGTCGTGTGGCTGCCCGTGTAAGATCCCTTTGCTCCAAAAATATTCTAAGTGTTTTAGCATTGCGAAATTTTCTAAGTGTCATCTCACAAACACAGTTTACGGCCTATGAAGTGCCTCATGGACCATGTTTGTGCCCTGAAGTCCTGGTGACTCAATTCCTATCTATTTCATTAATGGCTTTTACATAAATACGAATCACTTTAGGTGTGTTTAAGGCATTTTCTGCCCATCTTAAACCCCTAAATCAGCTGAGACAAGTTCATTCTTATTCATTCTCTTTAGAACACTCACCTCCTAAGAAATCAATTCCTAAACTTCCTCTCCAAGCTTTCTTCTCAAGACTTAAGCTAGGGAATTCATTGGGGCTCTTCTTCAAGTTGATTTCCTCTCAAGCTCATCTTTTAGCACTAAGGTATGTGGGATTGATTCTTGCTCCCTTTCAACCAAGGAGTCCCAAACGTTTTTTTCAACTAATTTTTATAAGGTTTTCCTTACTTCACAAATGGGTGTTGAGGATTATTGGTTGTTTATTTCAATTAAAAGTGTGGGTTGTATTTATTTGATGGCTTTAAGCTATTTTAAGCTCCTCTATAATGGTTTACATTGAGACAATGAATTCATGAAAGTGCATGTCCCCTTCAAGACTTGAATTGCGCATGGGTAATTCATACTATGATTTAAATGTTGATTTTATTTATGTTTTCTAGCTAAATTTCGAAATGTATTATTGATCTAACCTTGAATCTACATTGCCCATGTAATTTACGTCGAACTCATAGCATTGCATTCATGCGTATGGAACTTTATGAAGAATTTTGAATGGGTTAAGCCCAATTATGTCTTATGGAATGATTTCGATATGATTATGGGTTATGACAAGAATGTGATCACAACATGTCTTACGATTATGGCTTTTTGAGCATCTTTGGTGCTTGCACTATCTTGTATATTTGAATGAGCTATTCTTATGCATGAGTATCATGATTTTAAAGTATAGTTTGGCTTTTGAGCCAATTGTGCATTGAACGGATTTGAATGAACATTGTATCTCTAGAAGGCATGTATATGTATAAGTATTCATGTGGGATGTTTTGACTTAACACCGATGGATTGGGGGCGTCAGGGCTATCCGCAGGGGTCCTCTCCCTTTCCTCGAACTATGTTTCAATATAGGAATGGAAGCCATTACCAAAATGATCGTGTCGTAAGGAATGGTTATTCGTTTTGTCTTGATATGATATGATATTTGGAAAATCCTTCCGAAATGGTGAGTTCTGTAAGAAAAGTGGTCATCCACAGAAATAGGGGTTCCGTAAGGTGTGATATAGATTACCTTTGGCAAGTAATCTTCTCCCTACCGATGGGAGGTCGTTATCGGTCTAACACATGTAATAGCTCGCATAAGTTTGATTTGTTGGTTATAGTCTATCTCCACTGTATATGAGCAGTATTGCATTTCATGCATCATGAATTTCATGGCATATTGTATACTACTTTCCTTTGGATATATGACTTCTTCTATATTACATGTTTTTGTCATCTAACATTGAAATGCAGGTTTGATAAGTCATGTGCATAGCATGCCCCCATACTTAGTACTTCAAACATACTAACGCATACTTTATGCCTACATGATTTTACCATGTAGGATCGAGCGCCCTAACCATCCACCTTTGGACGAATAGCTCGAATCCTTGAACTTAACTTTGTGGGGAGTCATATCTTTCAAGGACAAGCCACCTTTCTTCTATCCATGTTACTTTATGTTTATTTGGGTGATTGAGGATAAGCCCGGACATATCCTAGCCCCTGTTCCATCTTTACCAGAGGCATTTATTGGACATCTTGTAGACTCTTGTGGACTTATATATATGAGATGTTATGTTCGAAGTTTTTTATTACGACTATCGATTGACTATGACTATCTTGGTTGACTATAGAGATTGTGTATATTTATGCGTTCGGCATGAAAGGCCCTTTTCCCTCATGATACCCCTATAGCGTGAGTCATGTTTTCCCGCCTCGTAGAACTATGTGTTTATTTCTTAAATGCATGTCCGAACTGATGATGTGGTTTATGATTGCTTGAGGCTTGTTTGGGGACTCTCGAGTCCCCATTCCCCGTGTCACATTTAGGCCCTAGGTCCGGGTCATGACATATACCTTGATTTGATGCTTCATAGCAGGCACAAATTCAACTTCCATAGTAGATGAAGCTATTAATGTTTGTTTTGAACTCTTCCAAGAAACAGCTCCTCCAGCCAACATGAAAACATAACCTGATGTAGATCTCTTGCTATCAAGACATCCAGCAAAATCTGAATTGGAATATCCTACGATCTCTAAGTGATCTGACCTCCGATAAGTGAGCATGTAAACTTTAGTTCTTTGAAGATACCTCATAACCCGTTTTGCTGCTTTCCAGTGATCCATTCCCACGTTACGTAAATATCGGCCTACCATTCCCACTATGTACGCTATATCTGGACGTGTACAAACTTGTGCATACATAAGGCTTCCCACTGCTGATGCATATAGAATTTTGTCCATCTCTTTCTTTTTTATGTACAAATTTGGACATTCTCGCAAACTAAATTTATTACCTTTTGCCATAGGTGTATCTCCTGGTGCACAATTTTGCATGCCAAATTTGCTTAACACCTTTTCAATATAAGTTTTCTATGATAATCCAAGTATGTTTCTGGTGTGATCTTTATGGATCTCTATACCTAAAACAAAGGATGCCTCACCAAGATCTTTCATATCAAATTTGCTAGATAAAAATTTCTTGGTTTCATGCTATAAACCTATATCACTACTTGCTAATAGAATGTCATATACATACAGGACAAGGATAATAAATTTGCTTCCACTGAATTTGAGATATATGCATTGATAAACGGTATTTTCCTTAAAACCAAAAGAGGTTATCACCTGATCAAACTCCTGGTACCATTGACGGGATGTCTGTTTTAAGCCATATATGGACTTCTTAAGTTTACATACAATGTGCTTTGAATATTGATATTCAAAAGTTTCTGGTTGCACCATATATATTGTTTCTTCAATGTATCCATTGAGAAAAGCAGTCTTTACGTCCATTTGATGTAACTCTGAGTCATAATGAGCTACAAGTGTCATAATGATTCTAAAAGAGTCTTTCGATGATACTGGTGAAAAACTCTCTTTAAAATCTATGTCTTCCTTTTGAGTGAATCCTTTGGCGACTAGACGAGATTTGTATCTTTCGATGTTACATTTTGAATCACGTTTGGTTTTGAAAATCCATTTACACCCAATTAATTTCGATCCTTGAGGTAACTCGACAAGATCCCAAACATCATTGTCTTTCATAGATTTCATCTCATCTTTCATGGCTTCGATCCATTTTATAGAGTTTCGACATGATTTTGCTTGACTAACACTTATAGGATCATCTTCCAGTCCCATGTTAAAATCATGTTCTTGGAGATAAACAACATAGTCATCAGAAATCCCATTTCTCCTTTCTTTGTTGGATCTTCTTTTAGGCACTTCGAGGTTGTGGAACATGGGGTGATATCATTGTGTTATCTACAAGATCCTGATTTACAGGTTGAGAAACATTTGGAACTGATATCATCGTGTTTTCTGCGTAATCCTGATTTACAGGCTGGAAATATTTGGTAAAGTGACCATATCATTTTCAGTAATCGAATCGACATCATCAAATTTCTCTTCAAGCACAATTTGTTTGTTTTGATTGTTCCCTCTATAATCAATGTCCTCAATAAATTTGGCATTCCCTCTCTCGAAAAAGGATCTATTTGAGGGGTCATAAAATTTAAAACCTTTCAACCTTTCAGAGTAACCCACAAAGTAGCAACTAATGGTTCTTGAATCCAATTTCTTTTCATTTGGCTTATAAGGCCTTACTTCGGCTGGATATCTCCAGACATGTAAGTGCCTAATACTAGGCTTCTTACCGGTTCACAACTCGTATGGGGTTTTAGCTACCGCCTTGTTTGGAACTCTATTTAGTATATAAACTGCAACTTTTAATGCTTATCCCCAAAGTGATTCAGGTAAAGAAGAATGACTAATCATACTTCTTACCATATCTTTTAGAGTTCGATTTCGTCTCTCAGATACACCATTTTGGCGCGGAGTTCCTTGCATAGTGTATTGAGGTACAATTCCACACTCTGCTAGATATTTTGCAAAAGGTCCTAGACGTTGTTCACCTGAACCATCATATCTACCATAGTATTCTCCTCCACGATCAGATTTGACAGCCTTAATTTTCTTGCCTAATTGAGTTTCAACTTCGGCTTTGAAAATTTTGAAAACATCCAAATGAATTAAAAAGATATAGCCATAACGGGAGTAATCACCTATAAAGTTGATAAAATATTTCGATCATTCCATGAAGCCATAGGGACCGGACCACAAATATCTGTATGTGTCAACTCTAAAGGTTCCTTACACCCATAAGCACCTATTTTTCTTATATTCGTTTGTTTTCCCTTGATGCATTCTGTACAACTTTTAAAATTTGATAAATCAAAGGAATCAAGAATTCCTTCAGACACAAGCCTTTGTATTCTTTGTTTTGAAATATGACTCAATCACTTATGCCATAACATCGATGAATTCTCATTTATTAATCTGTGCTTAGTACCAAAATTACTGGAATGCAAGTTTTTATTATCGTATGAGGCTTGACGATTTAATTTATGTAATTTTACCAATTAGAATACCAGTTCCAATAAATATTAGAGTTTAGAGAAATACTGCAACTTCCATTTCCAATATAACAAGTATATCCAGATTTGTCCAAACAAGAAATAGAAATTAAGTTCCGTCTAATTGATGGTACAACAAATGTTTCCTCTAGTTCTAAATAGAAACTAGTATCTAATAAAATTCTAAAGACACCAACAGCCTCTACAGCTGCCTTATTTCCATTGCCCACATAGATGTATCTTTCAGCATCAATTGGCTTTCGACTCCTTAGGCAATACTGCATAGTGGCACTTACGTGAGTAGTTGCACCCGAATCTATCCACCAAGTGTCACTAGGTACCATAGCAAAATTAACTTCTGAACAAACAAAATTGAGAAGTTTACCTTTCTTTTCACGCCAAGCAGCGTACTTGAAACACTCTTTCTTCTTGTGACCAAGTTTCTTACAAAAGAAACATGGCTTCTTTTCCTTATATCAGATGTTTTTTTGTCTGCAGTTTTTTATTTTTACTCATTTTCCGCTTATATGAAACAACTTTATTTTCAGAGGTAGATGTTAAATGAGCACTTTCAATATTCTCTTGTTCAAGTATGTCCTCTTCCTGTACACATTGAGTTATAAGCTCATTCAAAGTCCATTTTTCCTTTTGTGTATTATATGAAACTTTGAATTGACTGAACTGTGCAGGAAGAGAGATCAAAATCAGGTGCATAAGTATGTCATCAGACAATTCAAGCTTAAAGGCCCTGAGCTTTGTCACAAGATTAGACATTTTCATAATGTACTCCCTTACGTTTCCTTTACCCTTATATCGTATTGAAACAATCTTGTTAAGAATAGTATGTGTTTCAACCTTTTCATTTGCAGCAAATCGGTCTGCGATTTCTTTTAAGAAACCTTTGGCATCTCTATTCTTTGTTATACCGCCTCTTAAGGATTCCAAAATTGAGTGTTGCATCATCATCAAGCTCATGTGATTTGATCGCTTTCACTTCTCGTATGCAGACTTTTTTTCATTAGTACTAGTTTCATTCAAGTCCGCAAGACGATCAAATCTTAATGCATAGTCAAAATCCATGCAGCCAAGCACTATCATAATGTGCTCTTTCCGTTTCTTAAAGTTTGTGCCATTAAGCACGGGAATATTGTTCATATTGGCAAATATTGAAGACACTATAAGATCAAATAAATAATGCTCACAATTAACAATCGAATAAATCATGTATATGTGATGATAAAGTAAATCAAACACAACTAAAGTAACAAGACTAAATAATTTATGATAGCTTATACACACACATATACATAAAATTGGGTTCATCTCAAGATACCTAGTACAACATTATCATTTAGTCTTTCGACAAAAATAATAACTTGTAAGTGGTAATCTTATACATAGTTCATAAACATTGATTATCTGAACGGCCTAATAATATGCCTTTCTTTAGACCGATATATTACTAGCATGCATCATAAACGTATCACATATTCATGACTATCCAAAATCTGGCCAAAATAATATTCTTTGGG
Organism: Solanum rostratum; assembly: GCA_029948455.1. Taxonomy (NCBI): domain Eukaryota; kingdom Viridiplantae; phylum Streptophyta; class Magnoliopsida; order Solanales; family Solanaceae; genus Solanum; species Solanum rostratum. The sequence goes on along the minus strand of CM057045.1, from coordinate 65,017,849 downwards.
AAATTATTTCACATAGATAAAACATATTTCTACATTCAAAGTAAATAAGTTTCAAACAATAGAGGTTACTTTGGTAACATATTATTTTTAATTTATTTACTTACGAATTTGAGACATAATTTAAATAATATCATAAAAAAACACATTGAAAACGATTGAAGTCCCCGAATATAAAAAATTATCAAACAAATACCTTAAGAACGAATCAGCAAACTAAATGTGAAAAAGAAAAGCAACTGATAGAAAATCAATTTTCCTTGTTTCACAGAAATTAAAATAATAATAAAAAATATTGTTCCTATGAAGAACACAAATAAATAACTAACATAGTTGTCTCAAAATATTTCTAAGTGTAGAATTCACTTTGCAGCAAACTAATAAAGGATGGTGTCACTTGTTCAAGGTATAATAATTAGAATAGGAAGGAGTTAGAAATAAGTCAAATATGTGAAAATTACTACAAACAACTCCCAAAAGTTATTGATAGTAGAACTATGATTTTATGAGAAAACAAAAAAATACCGCTTTACGTAAAATAAGAATATACGGCGGCAACAAGAACAGAGGGTTACTCAATTTCCAAAATATAGATACATTTCATATCTAATGATTTAACTAGACCGTGCTCTGATACCACTTGTTGGAAAAACTTTTAAAAATTCACCCAAGATCACAAGTAAATCACAAGATATGAATATCAATATATAAGAATGATAGGAATACTAACTTTTATCCATTGTTGTAACTTGATTAAGAAAATAGGATCTTTTAAACTTTGAAGACAGTTCTTTGGAATATTCTTTTTTGAGATGGAGAGAAAAAGAAGAGAACATATCTTCTGACTTAGGGACCAAGTATTTAAAGATTCTGCAATACTCTTTCATGAAAGGTATATTTTTTCATGAAAGGTGTGTCTTTTCATGAAAAGTGTCTTTTCATGAAAGGCATAATTATAAGAAAAGGTTTAATAGATATTTATATTTATGCCCAAATATATATAATACTTTATTAGATCAAAGAGGAGCTTATTTAAAGATCGCATCTCTACGTATAATATATTAATATATGAGTCCACAAATTAGAAATTACTAATATGCCTTACTCCTTTCTGTTATAGCAACCCAAAGAAGCGATTGTACCCCAAGAACACTCCGAACTTTTGACAACTTTCAACTGCTAATAGTACTACCCCCCCACCCACCCACCCCCTGCTATGACAGTCTCTTCCATTTGCAATGTCCCAAAAGGTTTGGCACCATTTTTTTACTAATACCATTTTATATCTAACTTCAAGAGTTTCAAAAACTCTAAGTTATTTAACCAATCAACTTAAAAGTTTAAATTTTTTTCCAAAGAAAATTTTGTTATCATTTAAACATTTTATTCAACTATTATATGTACGACTATACAACCCAAACTAATTTATAATTCTTGTCGAGTCAAATGTGTAATACAAAGATGGGAAAGAGGGGATAAAAGTCATTTTGAAAGTTCAATTATTCAGTTCTCCCCAGGCAACCAAGCTATAAAATGCACATTTACATACAACCCCTTTGGAAAAGGACAAACATTATTATCAATTTTTGAAGTCACGCAAACAGAAAGGAGTGGAGATCGCATATTAAGATAGAAGGTTAGTAGGGGTAGAATATTATCTTGCATTGTGATGGTTCTTTTAGATTAATCATAGGATTAGTCTTGTTATTATTGGTTGTGTTACTGTGCTTCGATTATTCTGCCAGTTTTATTATTTTTCTTGTAAAATTGGTATTGCTCTTCATTTTAACCGTTATTCTATATCTATTATTTTTTTCTTTTACTTGAAATAGTCTCTTTATCTCTAGGAGCTTAGTGATAAGGTTTGTGAATACTCTACCCTCTCCACACTCTACTTTGTGGGATTTAATGGGTATTTTGTTGTTTGTGTGCAGACAAGAAGTTCAGAGACTGGACTTACAAAAGGCAATCTTATTCCCTACCATATTAAAGTCAAGAAACAAAGTAAATGTACTATGCGTATCACTCTTATTCCATTGCTAGAAACAAATTAACAGTTTCTCCGGTAAGGGAATAGAAATCTTTAGAGCACACACTTCTCAGATAGTGAAAGAAGAGCCAACTTGTTGATGACCAGGGGAACCCACAGCCGCTACCTTTTCGATGCACACAAGATAAACCCCCGCTCCTATGGAATAGCTCGCAAACCGCACAGGAGAGATAATCTGCACTAGGCAAGCCCGGTGCGACGAGCTCGATCCAAAAGGCAAACCCTTTACTATTGTTGGTAAGGGGATTCGAACTTGAGACCTCCAACATGGAAATCTCAAGCCCAAACCAGTAAGCCACCCCGAAGGGAAAAGAAGAGCCAACTTATACATGTAAGAAAATGATACCAAACATATATTCTATTTGTTGGGGATAATTTCTCAGACATACTTCTGTTGAAAGAAACCTAATCACTTTCAAGAATATAACATAAAAACTGTTGCTTCACAATGGAAACAAGTATTTGAAGGTCAAATTCACGGAGACAAAGGATTCTTTTAACCAAATTTCATGCATGTTATTCTCTCTTTCTTTCTTTTTTATTTTGATGTGTTTACCACCAGGTGTCTATTACCTGCTTAAGGAACCTGGATTCATGTTAGAAAGTCTTGTTTAGTGGTGATTAAATGCTCCTTACCAAATGCGACCTATTCCTAAGCGTCAAACTCGAGACCCGCTGGTTAGTACTTACCACTCCACAACAACAGTTGGTAATAGTCATGCTATTTACATGAGGTATCGAGAAGGGCAGACAAGTGCACTGAAACTCTTGCTATGCGCAAGGTCCGAGGAACGATCCGATCACAAAGGCCTATTGAACCCTTAGCTTTCATTTCTCTCGATCCATAGAGTATCAACAAAAACTGGAAAATGAAACATTCAAATAAAAAGTTATTGGTGTATGTTCTTTCAATGAATCTCTTACTTAACATACCTTCTGTGGAAAATATTGTAGAAGAATATTATTGAATTGTTGTCTACATTATTACATTGAGATCCTATTTACAGATATTATATTAGACTCTTTTTCTAACTAGGATACTATAAAAGAATCCTTTTCCAAGTAGGATTTTATATAATATTGTTATTCCTATTCCTATTCCTATTCTAAGTGGGATTGAATTTACCTATTCCAATTCTAACACTACCCCTCAAGCTAGTGCATACACGGCATATGTACCTAGCTTGTTATAAATGTAATTAATATGAGGATCAATGAAGAGCTTGGTGAGATATCTGCAAGTTGATCAGTTGACTTAACAAAATCGATAATGAATCTCAGTATGCTAGTCTTCTCATGAAATACTGGATTTCATGCACAATGTTAAAAAAAATCATGTGATAAGTTCTTGAATTGCAGTGTTGAACTTCCCAAACCAAGCTCAAAAAATTGATTCATACCACAAAGTGGCTTATACAGACGACATTCAAGGCTACCAAACTTCCCTTGAGCAACAAAATCAAGCGGTTGCTCCATATAGATTTCTTCCTCGAGATGATCATGGAGAAAAGCATTGTTAATGCTCAACTGATCAAAAGGTCAATGGAGAATGACAATATGGATCATCTCAAAATTGCTCCAAGAAAGTCACTTTAAAACTAGTCAAACCTTGCTCATACGCCGAATTGTTAAATTTGATGGCTAAAAGTGGCCATAAATTGAGAAATAAAACTATATAGATAGGATCCGAATAATAAAGTTACTGAGAAAGAGAATTATATGGGTAAAATCGGTATGACGGCACAACTCTACTAAAAGTAAAACTATATGAGTAGGCTCTAAATGATAGCACGACCCTACGCAAATTAGATTTGATGAGCCACCAAAAAGACACAGTGCTATGCAACTCAGATGTGAAAAAGTAGTTTGAAAGATTCACGGTACTACACAAATTAAATATGAGAAGTAGTGCGGAGAGATGCACAGTGCTACACAAATCGAATATGAGAAAGTAGTCACCAAAAAGATGGCACAATGCTACACATGATAAATATAAAAAAGGAGTTACCAAAAAAATGACATGATGTTATGCAAATCAGATATGAGAAAACAGTCACCAAAAAGATACATGGTGACCCAACTTTTGTTAATACAATCATTGGCCAGACGGGTGGTATATATGGATCATAACCACCCGCCGGCACAAGACCATATAATCTCTGATACCATGTGAAAAATATTGTAGAAGAATATTATTGAATTGTTGTCTACATTATTACATTGAGATCCTATTTATAGATACTATATTAGACTCTTTTTCAACTAGGATACTATGATAGAATCCTTTACCAAGTAGGATTTTATATATTATTGTTATTCCTATTCTTATTCTAAGTGAGATTGTATTGACTAATTCCAATTCTACACCTTCAAAAGAAAAATCCAATTGTTGCATCTAAAAGATATCAATTAGTCTAAGTAAACTGCTGGACTTAAATTTGACATTTACTCTCAAAACGACATCCTTGAATAAGAACAACTTGAGCTTGGATATCTTCCATCGCATCTGACCAACTAGAACTTCATAATCCCTTCTTAACATGTACAGAAAAAATAAATTCTCAATGTCAATGCTTAATGTAACATACTCCCAGCCAAATCATTATTTCCCTCAAGTGTAAATCTTGTTGAGCTTCTTTCAGGTGAAACCCTTGGAAGAATGAATCGAATTAGCATTTGGCATAAGACGTGTCAAAAGGATCATGATTTGTATCTAGCACTCAACTTTATGTACAAGCTTGTTCAATTAACACAATGACAGGAATTAACAAACTAGAGAGTTCTCTTCTTTTCTTCTTTATTTTTTCAGGAAAAGGAAAAGAACAAATGAGGGATCTGGGATCAAAGTAATTAAGTAGATCAAGAAGGAAATGTAAATCCAGATCAAGCGAAATAAACAGAAAATTTGATTATTGGAATATTCTGATATGGACTTCAATTAGTACAAGATGAAGTCTCCATACTATAACTCGTTTATTCAACCAGATCTACATTAATTACTGGAAACAGTCTCAACACATGATAGTAACATAACTTTTAAAAATACAAAGCTTTATAGAACCTTAGGAAGAAGGATCCTCCTCGCTGCTGCGATTCCACCGTCGCGCACTCCTGAATCAGACTCATCGTGGAACCAGCCCATTGAATTCTGAGCTGCTTGAACAATTTGTGAAAATCCTACACCAAAACAATGTAACAATATATCAAACCTCAAAATTGCTATGTTGGTGACCATGTAACTAAAAGCATGAATTACAATCGGATTGACGAAGTGAGGAATCGAGAAGAATAAAAAGGAAAAGAGTTGAAAGAGTAAGATGAGCAGATAGACCTTCGGAGACGGTTTGTTTGTTGTGGCGGATATCGTGAACGGTGGCGGAGATTTTCCAATAGAGAGGGCGGCCGACGTAGTACAGTAACAAGACTACTAAAATCCCTACCACTACTCTGAATGTAACTTTCCCCATTTTGGGTTTCTCTTCCGGAGAGTGGAAAAATGGCGTAATGAGCTGCTTTTTCTGTCAAAATTGGATGACACAAAACAGAGGAACCACCTCCGGGACGTCGTCGTTTGCATTTGAATAATTGTTAAAAAACTTCAAAGTAGAGAATCAGATGAGGAAAGTGAGTGTAACTTTTTTAAAAAATATCTTCAATATAGTACTATATGTATCAAAGAAATTTTATCAGATTTTGAAAATTTTATTTATAAATATTTTTAAGCTTTGGCGTTTTGAATTTTCACTCATAAAATTATAAAAAAAAAAAATACATGTGTAAATATAACTTAAATTTTTTAAAATCATAATTTTAAAATCTCAAATTTTCAAGTTTTAATTGCCAAGCGAAAGCTAAGCAGGCATTTGACAATAACTTTCAGTATATTTATTTTAGTATTTCTTTTGAAATTTATGAAATTGCATTTGGTTATATATTTTGCAAAAATTATTTAAAAATAAAATTTATAACTGAATATACTTAAATATAATTTCAAAAATTAAGAGTGAGTTGAAAAATAAATTGTAAGCTATTTTTGAAATTTGGAATATAACTTCAATTTGAATGTATAAATTTTATGATCAAATTGATTTTTTTTGCTTAACACGTCACACGGTTAGCTCTTTCTTTAAACAAGTTCTTAAGCATCAAGAAGTCAATATTGGATTATTAGAATTTGTTTGTCTTAACCTTTTAAAAATTTCAATACAATTGTGATATGATTTAGGGTAAATGGTACACAAATTAACATATTTTTAAACTAATAAAATAGGGATAAGACATAAAAATACATTAAAAGTATGATGAAATTTTTAATTTCACATACAAATTATGGATCGTATCATTTTGTGAACAGATTTTTATGTATTATTTATTTCATTCACTAATTATTTATTATGAAAATAAATTAAAACACATCATATATATAAAGACACCTATGTTAGATGAAAAACGAAAATTTTGAATAAATATTTTGTTCTATTTGATTCTTTCGATTTCAAGTCGACCGTCAATTCGTCATCCCTCTTTCAGCTCCTTCATAGGGGTTGAATTTTTACTTTATAATTTATGATATATACGTTAATGAAACATGAATTTGAAAAGATTAAAAAAATGCTAAAAATGGTCTTTGCATTTAAAATCTATTTTTTTCCTACGTAGGTATTCATGTGTATCCACATGATATATTTTACAGAATAGAGTCAAAATATCCTTAAATTATATGAGAAGAAGAAAAATATTCTTCGTTCATAGTTTAGTTCAAAAATATTGTTATTATTATTTAATGGGTTAAAAATATAATTTTTTAAAATAAATTTATTATTTATTTTCTTTTTTAACATATTTTATCATTAACAAATATTTATCCTACTTTTGTTCAACAAAAAATATATTTATGTTTTATTATAATTTATTTTTATTATTATCTAACTAAAAAATATTTATTGTTTTATTATAATTATTTTTATTATTATAAATTATCTTTTACAGGGGTACGATGTTCTATTTAATTGATAAAATGAGATTGAGAAGAAAAAAATTATTTCCCTACATTTTATTTAGTTAAAATGGTTCTGTAACACCCGGTAAATTACCAAAATACCCCTAGGGAAGAGGTGTGCGTAAAACGTGTCATCGATGCTCGGATTGAAAATTCGAGAGCGGATTCGTGATCAGCACTGAAAATTGAGTGGGAGAAGGGTCTCGGTCGATTTTTAGAGTGATCGAGTCGAAAGATAATTTTTCGTTCCAAAACGAAAAACAGTGTGCTTGCGCGATGGAACCGCGTCGCGGACCTGTCGCGGAGTCACACTTATGTTTTTCTGTGATTTTTCGACGGAGTTGAATTTTCCGAAAATACACTGTCCGCGACAGGTCCGCATCGCGGACTGTGTTATTTCAGGTCGGGGAAAATTCTTTTAAATTACGGAGGGCATTTTAGTCCATTCTTATTTATCCTAAACGTTCCCCTACGACCAATAAAGGTCAGTTTCTAAGAAAAGGGTTTCAAAAATCTCATTCTAAAGCGTTCTTTCAAAAAGCCACTAAAGCTAGGGCTTGAAGGAAGTTGAGGTTGAGGAGATCAAGAGAAGGTTGTGCAAATTCGTGTTAGCAAAACTTTTCAGGTATGTAAGGCTAAACTAAAGCATGGGAATGTTCTCCCATGTGCCCTTCTGAGTATTGAGTATTGTATATTGACATGATGATGTTAATGTGAAGAGTTTGATGCATGTAAAACTTACGTTATTTTATGTATAAATAATTTTCCTACATAACTTGATGATCATCACTATTTTATTTTACATCATAATTCATTTTCATGAGTGCATTTTAAAACCCTATAATTATTGTGTTTTGGGAAAAAGCATGCATAATAAAAGTAGGGGATATGTCTAGAGCCTTGACGATGATGATGTTACGATGCTATTATAATGATGTTGATGAGAATGATGTTTCATGATGTCGTAGCATTGCGATTTAATTGCTAAATGGGTATTTTGAGTTCGAACGTTGATGTTGATTTTATGAGGTGAGGTACTATGTCCTATGGGACTGATGTTGATGTTGAGGTTTTATACTATGTCCCTATGGGACTGATGTTGATGTTGAGGTTTCATACTATGTCCCTTTGGGACCGATGTTGATGTTGAGGTATTATATCATGTCCATATGTGACTGATGATGAGGTATTATGTCACTATGGGACTAATGAGGTTGATGTTTTATGAGCATGTCGAGTTCTAGGAGGAGTATTGAGCACCGAAATAGGTAAGTGTGAGTCCCACTTGAACCCATTAACTACGTGGCCCGCGTAGGAAGAGAGGATTGAACCGTAATGCGGATGGCTCCTATCTTGTCCCAAATGAGGACTGAGGTTTTTCTTGTGGATCCACTGAGGTTATATCCTTTACCCCGGGCAGGGTACTGGATGGATGTGGCAACAGCATCGCTTCGTTGTATCATCACCGGCTCATAGGTGATGGTTGTCGGTTAGAGAAACTCCCAGTTAGGTACCTTTTATAGGACTCTGATGTTGATGTTGATGCGATGTTCTAAGTCGATGTCGATATTCCCTGAGTCGAGTTGACGTTGAGGTTCCTTGAGTGAGTTGAGTTGAGTTCCTTGAGATGAGTTTGATGTGATGGTGATGTTGCGATGAGATGTTGACGGGTCATTTGTCTATTCTAATCCCTTACTCTAGATAGACTCTTGACATTTTGATGGAGTATGATGTTTGAGTTGATGTTTTCCTATGATGTTGTACTTACATTGTTATTCAGCTATTTTACATGCCAGTACATTCCACGTACTGACGCCATTTGGCGCTGCATCATTTCATGATGCAGATACAAGAGTTAGAGGACTTCAGCAGACGCACTGTTGAGGTCAAAAATTTCGAGTTCAGACTTTGGTGAGCCTCTTTGCTATCCGGAGGAGACCCTTTTATTTTATGTTCCCTTTATTGCATTGAGTCCGGTAGCCATGGCATGTCATGGCACCATTCTTAGACAGTTGAGTCAGGTTAGAGGATTCGTAGACATGATGTCAAGGTTAATGTGGATGTTTCTCTTATGCACTGAGTGATACCTTACTTACTTAGTTGATGTTGAGACTGATGTTTGGCCATTTGGCCTTATCTGAGGTATTCTATTTATGATGTTTTCGCTATGTTGATGTTGAATGATGTGATGAGGCTAAGTGGTTCGCTCGGGGACTAGCAATAGTCTCTGAGTGCCGGCCACGTCTAGGGTACCCTCCCGGGGCGTGACAAACTTGGTATCAGAGCACAGAGTTCAAGAGTCCTAGGGAGTCTATGAAGCCTTGTCTAGTAGAGTCTTGTTTATGCGTGTGTTGTGCACCACACTTCGTAAATATGATGCTACAGGGCATTTAGGAAATGGTTACCCTTCTTTGATGTTCTGAGTTCGTGCGATAGAACTTGGCTCTATGAAGCCCCTTTCTAATTCATGCGTTACGCGTTTGCAGATAATGCCTCCAAAACGCACTGCTGCCCAAAGAGATGCTTCAGTCCCTAACACTGAGAATCCCTTTACCAGAGGCTCCTAATCAGCATGGGACAAGGAGACGGGGACGACCTGCTAGAGCTGCTGAGGCTCCACCAGCACATCCTGTTCAGTTAGCCTCCACTTTGAAACCAAACTTCAGGGGAGCTATTGCTATGCTCACCCAGTTGGTGGCCTCTCAGAGTAGCAGTCGTGGTCCCCAGGCCCCTAGGTCCAGCTCCCAAGAGCCTGCAGCTGCAACCAGGCTCAGAGATTTCCTAAGGACGAACCCGCCAGTCTATACGGGGTCAAAGGTTGAGGAGGACCCACGAAACTTCATTGATGAGGTACGTAAGATCTTGAGAGCTATGCATGCAAATGAGGTGGAGGGAGTCGAGCTGGTCTCTTATCAGCTTAAGGATGTTTCCAATGTCTGGTATAACCAGTGGGAGGATGGTAGAAGTGAGGATGCTAAGCCTGCTGAGTGGGAGGAGTTCGAGAGTGCCTTTCTCGTTCACTTCTTTCCCTAAGAGTTGAGGGAGGCAAAGGTTGAAGAGTTCGTGAATCTGAAACAAGAAGGGTTGACGATTAAGGAATACAGCTTGAAGTTCATCCAGCTGTCTAGGTATGCTCCAGAGATGGTCCTGGATATGAGGGCAAGAATGAGGAAGTTTGTGTCTGGGTTGGGCAGGCATGTAAAGAGGGAGTGTAAGGCAGCATTGCTGATTCCAGACATGGATATTGCTAGACTTATGGTCTATGCCCAGCAGACTGAGGAGGACAAGAAGAGGGACAGAGAGGAGCAGCAGAAGAAGAAAGCCAAATCAGTAGGGCATGAGCCTAATCAGCAGAAACAGAATAAAGGTGATAAAACCTTCTTTCAAAAGAAGTCTTCTAGCCATGCAACTTCGATGGCGAGTGTACCTGTTCATCAAAACAAAACAGGTATGATCAAAAATCCTACGGTCATCAGAACTTCAGAACACAGGGACCTCAGTCCCAAGCCAGTGTTGCTCAAGGTCCGAAGGGAAGGCCACCTTGTGGCAGATATGGCAGGCTGCATCTTGGCGCGTGCCGTGAGGGCACCAATAATTGCTTTACCTGTGGACAGCCTGGCCATTTCCAGGGTGAATTCCCTATGAGGAATCAGAGGTGGAGTGATAGAGGTAATAGAGCTCAGTCTTCTACAGCGCCCCCCGAGGGTAGTCATCAAAAGGCAACTACTGCAAATGTAGGAGGCAGGACGAACCGTCTGTATGCGATGGGTAATCGACAGGATCAAGAGGTTTCTCTAGATGTTGTTACGGGTATACTCCGAATCTTTTCTTATGATTGTTATGTATTGCTTGACCCGGGTGCCACCTTATCTTTTGTAACGCCCTATGTGGCCAATAAGTTTGAGATTCTTCCTGAGTGTTTGCTTGAGCCTTACACTATTTTGACTCCTACTGGTGAGTCAATCCTGGCTAAGAGGATCTATAGAGACTGTATAGTGTCCATCTGTCATAGGGATACTTTGGCCAATTTGGTAGAGTTGGAGATGATTGACTTTGATGTGATTCTTGGTATGGATTGGCTCCATGCTTGCCATGCATCCATAGATTGTAGGACCCGAGTTGTTAAATTTCAATTTCCTAATGAACCAGTCCTAGAGTGGAAGGGAGGTTATGTTGCACCTAAAGGTAAATTTATTTCTTACCTGAGGGCGAGGAGGTTAATCTCTAAGGGGTGTATCTATCACCTTGTACGAGTTAAATCTGATGATGTTGAGTCCCCTACTCTTGAGTCGGTCCCGATTGTGAATGAGTTCCCCGAGGTATTCCTTGAGGATTTACCCGGAGTCCCTCCGGATAGGGAGATCGACTTCGGTATTGATGTACTTCCTTAGACGCAGCCCATTTCGATTCAACCATATAGGATGGCCCCAGCTGAGTTGAAAGAGTTGAAGGAGCAGTTGAAGGATCTTTTAGAGAAGGGTTTTTTTAGACCCAGTGTTTCTCCTTGGGGTGCTCCCGTTCTGTTTGAATGAAAGAAGGATGGGTCTCTGAGAATGTGCATAGACTATAGGCAACTGAACAAGGTCACAGTCAAGAATAAATATCCTCTTCCCAGGATAGATGACTTGTTTGACCACCTTCAAGGTGCCTCATGCTTTTCAAAGATAGACCTTAGATCGGGTTACCACCAGTTGAAGGTGAGAGAATGTGATACTCCAAAGACAACCTTCAGGACAAGATATGGCCACTTTGAGTTCTTGGTCATGTCCTTTGGGTTGACGAATGCACCTGCAGCTTTCATGGATATGATGAATAGGGTGTTCAGGCCCTACCTTGATATGTTCGTAATCGTGTTCATTGATGATATCTTGGTGTATTCGAGGAATGAGGAAGAGCATGCCAAACATCTTAGAGTTGTCCTTCAAACTCTTAAGGATCATGAGTTGTATGCGAAGTTCTCCAAATGTGAGTTTTGGCTCAAATCAGTGGCTTTCCTAGGCCATGTGGTTTCGAGTTATGGGATTCGAGTAGATAGCCAGAAGATTGAAGCGGTTGCAAGCTGGCCAAGACCGACCTCTCCATCAGACATAAGGAGTTTCTTGGGGTTGGCAGGCTACTATCGCAAATTTGTTGAGGGAATTTCTTCTCTATCCGCCCCATTGACCAAACTGACCCAGAAAAAGGTCAAGTTTCAGTGGTCTGAGGAATGTGAGAAGAGTTTCCAAGAGTTAAAGACTAGGTTGACTACTGCACCTGTATTGACCTTGCCTGACGGGACGGAAGGTGTTGTAATATACTGTGATGCGTCAAGAGTTGGGTTGGGACGTGTGTTAATGCAAAGAGGTAAAGTGGTGTCTTATGCTTCCAGGTAGCTTAAAGTTCATGAGAAGAACTATCCGACCCATGATCTTGAGTTGACGACAGTGGTGTTCGCACTTAAAATCTAGTGCTACTACTTGTATGGAGTACATGTGGACATGTTTACGGATCACAAGAGCCTACAGTATGTCTTCAGTCAGAGAGAGCTCAACCTGCGACAGAGGAGGTGGTTGGAATTGCTCAAGGATTACGACATGAGCATCATGTACCACCCAGGTAAAGCGAATGTTGTTGTTGATGCTCTTAGCAGGTTGTCTATGGGTAGCATAGCCCATGTTGAGGAAGAGAAGAAAGAGTTAGTGAAGGAAGTTCATAGGTTGGCCCGATTGGGAGTCCAGCTTGAGGAGAATGACGAGAGAGGAATTAATGTTCAGAATGGGTCTGCATCGTCCCTAGTAACTGAGGTAAAAGAGAAGCATGATCGAGATCCTATTATACTCCAATTGAAGGAGGATGTTCAGAAGCAAAAAGTGACGGTCTTCTCCAAAGGGGGAGATGGGGTATTGAGGTACCAGAGTAGGCTATGTGCCCCTGATGTTGATGGTGTCCGAGAGAGGATTCTGACTGAGGCCCATAACACTAGATACTCCATTCATCCGGGCTCCACCAAGATGTATCACGGCTTGAGAGAGGTCTATTGGTGGAGTGGAATGAAGCGAGATATCACGGAGTTTGTGTCAAGATGCCCAAATTGTCAACAAGTAAAAATTGAGCATCAAAGGCCAAGTGGCTTGGCCCAGAACTTTGAGATTCCAGAATAGAAGTGGGAGATGATTAACATGGATTTCATCACTGGTCTACCGAGATCCCGGAGGCAGCATGATTCCATATGCGTGATTGTGGACAGAATGATGAAGTCAGCGCATTTCCTGGCATTCAAGACGACCAACACTGCAGAGGATTATGCCAAGATGTATATCCAAGAGATTGTAAGGTTGCATGGAGTTCCCTTGTCCATTATCTCGGACAGAGGAGCCCAATTTACTTCTCATTTCTGGAAGTCTTTCCAGAAAGGATTGGGTACCAAAGTGAATTTTAGCACAGCTTTTCATCCATAGACGGATGGTCAGGCAGAGCGCACTATTCAGACAGTAGAGGACATGTTGAGAGCATGCGTCCTTGATTGCAAAGGAAATTGGGATGATCATTTACCATTAATTGAATTCGCATATAACAATAGTTACCATGCGAGCATTCAAATGGCCCCTTATGAGGCCTTGTATGGGAAGAGATGTAGATCACCCATTGGGTGGTTTGAAGTTGGAGAGACTGAGTTGATTGGTCCTGACCTTGTCCACCAATCCATGGAGAAGGTGAAGATTATTCGGGAAAGATTAAAGACTGCCCAAAGTCGTCAGAAATCTTACACAGATGTGTGAAGAAGAGACCTAGAGTTTGAGGTGAGCGATTAGCACTACAACATTTCAGGCCTATGGCCACACTAAATCTGGACAACGCTTGCAAAGTGTTGCCTAAAATATTTTGGGGAACACTTTTAAAGTGTAGCCTTAGTTTTTAGCTTTTGGCCACAGTATTACTAGGAACGTTTGTAAAGTGTTCTCTTTAGTTATATAGGCTATACTTGACAAATGTTGCTATATCATGATGTAATTAGAAACACTTATTTACACATATGACTACACTTTTAAAATGTGCTATTTTATAATTTTAAGAACAACATTTTATGAGGTGTGGCCTTATAATTTTCATAATATTATTATCAAAATAATCTATTCCCCCAAAAATTATTACCAAAATATTCTATTCCCCCCAAAAATTTAACTCTCCCTCCAATTTTTAATTGGTAAAAGAAATAGAAAAAAAAAAAAAAGCTCAGCAAATCCATCAGCAAACCCATCAGCAGCGAAGCTCCTCAACAAACCCCAAAAGCTCCGTCCTCAGCAAAGCTCCGTCAGCAGCAAGAGTCAACATTATCGCTCCATTAGCAGCAAGAGTCAGCAAAGCTCCGTCGATCCTCAGCAAAGCCATCAGCAAACCCATCAGCAGCAAGACTCTCCTCAGCAAACCCATCAGCAGCAAGACTCTCCTCAGTAAAGCTCCGTCGCTCCGGAAATCTCCATCAGCAAAGCTCCGGAAATCTCCATCATCAGCAGCAGCAAGACTCTCCTCGCTCCATCGCTCCATCTTCATCTCCATCGCTCACATTCTCCAGCTCCATCGCTCCATTAGCAGAACTCCATATCTTGCAAGCACTCTGAAAGTCTCCATCAATTTGTGAAATTGATATTTCAGGTATTTCTTTTGTCAGATCTGTTTGTGTCCTAATTTGCATTCACAAAGTAATGCTTTTTCACAAAGATGATGCATATAACTGGCTATGACTAGTATGGAGTAGTGGTAGAGTTGATTGATTTATCATTAATGTCAATTGGTTTCTAGGTATTTTCGAGACACTTGGTTAATATGTTGTTCTTTTGATACTTTGGCTTCATTTTGGTCTAGTGCAAGATCCTTACAGCCATCTGTAACTATGTGATGTCAATACCTGGTGGCAAATGGAGAAAGAAACAGTTTCTTTACAGTGGCAAATGGAGAAAGAAACAATTTCTTTACAGTTTCTATGTAAGGTCTGTGGTGGACGAGTGGGGCAGGTGCATTTGGTGTGGGAGCCAGTGATAAGAGTTGCAGTCATTCCCTTTGTCTCTTTACAGTTTCCACTCTTCACGGTTGCTTGATATAGTAATATGATGAATATTGCTCCCCCTACTTTGGTTGTTAGATGTGCCTCCCAGAGCTTTGGATTGTTCAGGAACTATCTTCTCAAGGGTGCATTTAGGCTAGATTGAGATGTTTTCACTAGATGATAATGGTTTCTATGACATTTGTCTAATTCGTTCTCATGTTTTTGTAGAGAAGTATCATTGAATTACAACCCAACAAAAGTTTGAATAACACACAGATGTACTTGGCTGGATATCTGTGTATTTATCTTGTAGCCTGTGTAATTAATTTCTTTTTGTCTGTTTTAAAGTGGATGTATGCTGGTTGTATGTGAAAATACTATTTGTAATCTATTTGTAATCATGTGAGAAGCCAAGAGAATGAAAATACTGCTATAATTTTAATCTATTTGTGTTCTCGGCTCTCTATGTTTTTCCTTAGTATTTATTCCTCTTCTCCCTTCTTTGTTTTGCTTGGATTAAAAGTATCAGTTGGATAGCACTCTGCTTGAAACTGAACTAGATTTTCTTGATCTTTATCAGTTTGTGATTTTCAATTCAGATACATAAGGAGTCATTGTGTGTAGTCTTCTTCTTGTAATCTGTTAATTCTATCTATTCCTTTTTGTTCTATATGCAGTGGTATTAGGCCATTCGGTGTTTGAATATTGATTTGGCTTAACATAAGTGCCATGACTAGATAAGAAATTTTTATCATTGTCAGCGCATGATTTCATTAACTTACTTGTGACATTTAGAAGTTATTTTAAATTAATTAATATCTTGATGATTGTTTTATTGAAAGATTTAATATCAATATTTATCTTTAGGAATCCAAATATCCCATCCAAGGATTGGATGAATTTGGCGAGGTATAGCAAAGAGTATATTGATGGTGTTCAATCTTTCCTAGATTTTGCTTACACTTATGGGGATCCTCAAAGTGAAGAAATCCAGTGTCCATGTACAAAGTGTTGTAATATTCGTTGGACTCGAAGAGATGTAGTGTATGATCATCTAATATGCTATGGATTTGTTCAAGAATATACTAAATGGATTAATTACGGGAATGGGAAATCAAGTTGAATGTTGATGATGATATGGATGACTCCCGTAATGACATTAATGGATTGTTGAATGATCATTTTAGAGATGTTGCACAGGGTGAAGGAGTTCATGCAGGGCCTAATGAAGATGCCAAAAAATTCTATAACTTAGTTGAAGAGGCAAGCCAAGAACTATATCCTGGTTGTAAAGGATTATCTAGATTATCATTCACAATCCGTTTATATTTGTTGAAGTCCCTACACAGATGGAGCAATGAATCATTTACTTTTCTTTTAGTGTTATTAAAAGAGGCAATGCCTGAGTTGAACATTCCTCCGTCCTACAATAAAGCCAAGTCCATGATTAAGAATCTTGGTCTTGATTATGAGAAAATTGATGCATGTCCTAATGATTGTATGTTGTTTAGGAATGATCATAAGGATGATGAATTTTGTCATACTTGTGGAGCTTCGCGATATATCAAATATTCTGAAATAGAGGGCGAGCTTGAGCCTCCTAAAAATCTCATCGAGTTTCAGCAAAGAACTTGAGACACTTTCCATTAATTTCTAGACTCAAAAGGCTATTTATGTGCTCAAAGACTGCAGATTCATTAAGGTGGCATGATGAGGAACGTTGTAAAGATGGAAAGTTAAGGCATCCTGCTGATGGCCTAGCATGGAAAGACTTTAATAGCTTACATCCAGAATTTGCACTTGATTCTCGCAATGTGAGACTTGGCTTGGCAAGTGATGGGTTCAATCCATTTCGTACAATGAGTATATCTCATAGCACATGGCCAGTTATGTTGATGGTGTATAATCTACCGCCTTGGATGATCATAAAATCTGAATATTGTATGCTTTCATTAATTATACCTGGGCCACGATCACTTGGAAATGACATTGATATTTACTTACAACCATTGATAGATGAGTTAAAAGTATTGTGGGATTGTGGAGTTGAAACATACGATGCTTCAAGAAATCAAACTTTTCAAATGCGAGCAACTCTTATGTGGACAATCAATGACTTTCCTGTATATTCCATGTTATCTGGTTGGGATACAAAAGGAAAGTTGGTCTGTCCTTGTTGTAATTATGGCACTAATTCTCTCTATCTTAAACATAGTCGAAAAATGTGCTATATGGACCATCGTGTTTTTCTACCCATGGATCATCCATGGAGATCTAATAAAAGATCTTTCAATGGAAAAACTGAATTTAGGCCTCCTCCATCTTTATTAAAGGGACCTGATGTGCTTAATATATTACAAAATTTTGAAAATATGTTTGGGAAGAAGAGGAAGAGATCAAATGATGGTCCATGGAAGATAAAGTCAATCTTTTTTGAATTACCTTATTGGCAGCACAACTTATTACGGCACAACCTTGATATAATGCACATAGAGAAAAACATAGTTGACAGCATACTTGGAACTCTTTTGGATATTCCTGATAAAACAAAGGATCATGTAAAAGTTCGTTATGATTTGCAAGAGATGGGAATTAGAAAGAATTTTCATCCTGATACAACGGATCGTAAGAAAACAAAATTCGCAAGAGCATGCTTCTCAATGACAAATGGAGATAAATCAGTTTTTTGTGGAGTTTTGAAGACAGCAAAGCTACCTGATGGTAGTGCCTATAATATATCTAGGTACGTGCAGTTGGATAAAAGAAAATTATCTGGTTATAAGACCCATGATGCTCATTTCATGTTGCATTACTTGCTTCCAATACCAATTAAAAGCATCCTTCCTGATCATGTTGCAATTCCTTTGATTCGTCTAAGTTCCTTCTTCCGTCGCTTATGTCAAAAAGTTATCACATTAGAGGAACTTGATTACTTAGAAGTAGAGATTATAGAAATAATAAATCAATTGGAGAGAATTTTTCCTCCTACATTTTTTGATATAATGATTTATTTGACTATTCATTTAGCGAATGAAGTGAGATTAGGAGGTCTCGTTCAAAACCGATGGATGTATTTTCCTGAAAGAGAAAATTGTACATTAAAATCATATGTTCGCAATAGATGTCATGCAGAAGGATGTATAGCAGAGACACATGATGTGAAAGAGATTATAACTTTATGCTCTAGATATATGCATGGGGGTATACATACCAAATTTAACAGAAGAGCTCGAAATAATGATGAATGTGGTCTAGGTGATACAACTACTTTCAGTTTGTTTCCTAACAGAGGTTGTCCTTTAGGAGCTAAGAAAACTGATCCATTTATTTTAGATAACAAGTCACTAAGTCAGGCACATGCATATCTGTTGGGCAATTGTGGCGAGGTTGAAGAATATATTACGTACGTACATTAATTGAATTATAGTATTTCCTTTAGCATAATTAGTTTTTTGACTTATTTCATTTATCATTCTAATAAAAAAATATTTTTTATGTAGAGAGCATGAAAGAGAACTTAATAAGCACTCGCGAAGATCCAAATGTAATAGGGCCAAGAATCATAGTCAAAACTTCTCTCAATGGTTTGAAACTCGTGCTCTGCAAGAGGATATGCCTGATCTGATAAAACAATTATCCAGAGGACCGAATTTAGTTGCTAAAAGATATTCTGGGTATCTTATTAATAGATATAGATTCCACACAAGGCAGCGTGATGCAAGGTGCAAAACACAAAAAAGTGGTGTTACGCTAGTTGCCTCAACTAAAAGTTTTGCAAGCGCAAAGGATAAAAATCCGATTGATGCAGATTTGACTTACTATGGAAGAATAGTTGATATAGTTGAGTTAGACTATTATGGCCATTTTAAGGTTTTCTTATTTAAGTGTGATTGGTATGAGGTTGAAAGTGATATTTATGGCCTTACTTATGTCTACTTTAACAAAACGTCCTCTCAGGAAGAGCCTCTTGTGCTTGCATCTCAAGTACACCAATGCTTCTATGTGCAAGATCCATATGATCAAGATCGATATTATGTTATGAAGACGGTTCCCAGAGACTTGTTTAATATGGGCGATCAAGTTGAATCTAATGTCCCACAAAGTTATGAAAATGAGCCCTTTGAACAGTTGATGGGACCATCTATACCAAAAGATATTGGTGAAGTTCTCTTAACAAGGACTGATCTACCAGCAACAATTATTGATGTGCCTCCTGAGGAATTTGTTGCTCAACATGTGCTTGAAGTCGAGTCCAAAGAGGAGTCTGAAGACGAGTTTGAAGATGAGTCTGAAAATGAATTTGAAGATGAGTCTGAAAATGAGTTTGAAGATGATTTTGAAGATGATTCTGAAGAGGAGATCAAAGATGACACACCATGAGTTTTAGTTACTTTGGATGACTTTATACTTCTAATTCAGTCGTTTTGTTATTTAAATACTTTTCTGGTACACAAATTCATTATAATCTGTTCTGTTTGTTCTTTTTTTTTTTTATCTTTCATTTTTTGTTTTAAGTTCTTTCACAGAATCTATCTATCTTCTGTAGGCCTGGCTTGAAAAATCTGGTATCTTTTACAGCTGACAGGTTGTGAGATTGAAAAGTGGGCTATTGTTCATGACAGGTAGTTTTTCTCTGCTATTCATAGTTAGAACTATTATTGGTCATAAAGATGTTGTGAAGGGGAGAGGGATGGGAAGAATTCAACATGTTGATTCTGCAAATTTGTTGAAGGGACTCTCAGATATTTCCTCTATGCTATTTTCTCTTTCTTTGCCACATCCTCAAACTCTACTGTCAGAACAACACTCAGATATGACTCATCTTCAGACAAGCACCTTTGTTCCTGGTTCACATCTAAATCATAAAGCTGATTCAAGATGCTTTGTTTTTTTAAACTAACATTGCCTTGTATAGTTTTGCTCCATTCTTTCAGCTTCACTTTGAGAACCTTCAACTTACAAGCTAGAATGCAGTCTGGTCTACCTACAAAAGTTTCAGAGTCCACTAACCCTACTCGCTTTATGAAATTTTCAGTTTGTAGCCACCAAATTTTGAATTTAAAATAAGATTGTGACCTCTCCCAGTTTCCACATTTTAATAGCAAGGGGTTATGGTCTGATCTAACTCTAGGCATGATAGAATGTTTGAGTTTCTTGAAAGATGTCTCCATTCTTCTAAAAGTAGGAACCTATCCAATCTTGCTGAAGCTGCATGTCTATCGCCTTTTCTCCAAGTATAGCTGCCACCTGTGAGTGGTGGGTCTTCCAACTCCATATCCTCAATGAAATCTGAAAAGTCTTCCATAGCTTTGGTGATTTGGTTGCAGTTCTTCTTCTCAGAAGGGAATCTCACAACATTGAAGTCCCCGGCAATCACCCAAGGGCCATTGAATAGACCCCTGACTGCTCCCAGCTCCCACCATACCTTTTCTCTTTCCTCTTTGTTATTTGGAGCATACACACCTGAAAGGTGCCAGCTAAACTCCTGTGTTTTGCCTCTAAATCTTATAGTAATACAGTAAGTTCCAACCTCACAGACTTCTCCCTCCCATTTGTTGTTGTCCCATAAAATGATAATCCCCCTTTTGGTACCTATGGCTTCCAATTCTTTAATTATCGCCCTTATATAACCTCTTAATTTAGATTCCTTTAGACAGTATATATCTGCCCTCCATTTGTATAACATGTTCTTGATCGTCAGCCTCTTCCCAGGATCATTGAGGCCTCTCACATTCCATGACACTACGTTAACCTTCATTGAGATTGTTCACGAAACACCCCCTCCCTGCTTCTTGTTCCAAAGCTAAAAAATTGCTGCTTGGTTCCAGGTTTTTAATCTCCTTTAGGATCTTTTTATTTTTGGAGTTATCGGCACTATTGCATTTGATACTTCTTCTGTTACTTGCTTTTTCCGTCAATTTTCATGAACAAATTCAAAGACACCTCCTCACAGCCTTGAAAATGGACTCCTAATTCCTTACTTAGCTTAATTATGTTCTTTTGGACCATTGACGATAGTTTATTGGCTTCTATCTCAATTTGGAGTGAATCTAGAGTGTTTGTTATATTGGGCCCAACTCTGTTGAAATTTCTGCTGGCCTGGATTTCTATTGAAATTTCTATCTCATTTCTTTGTAATTTTGTTGTATGTTTTAGGTACGTGAAGTTACACCCAAGTTGCATCCCGATAAGTACACCCATCTTGAAGCTCACCAAGCGTTTATCAAGCTGAACAAAGCCTTTAAAGATTTGCAAGATCCAGATAAAGCGAGTAATTAAGTGATATCATCATTTATTTTCCTTACAAATTTTGTTAAGTGAAGAGAAGCTTCTTTAAGATCTGGCTTGAAACCCTATGTTGATTTTCTAATAACAAGGTTAAATGCAAATTTCCTTCATTTATTTCTTATTATCAGATGTCAAATGGACACTTTTTCTGTTCCAGCAAGGCTAACTGCTCCTGGTCATTTGGGTGTAGATACTGTCCCATATATTTTGGTTGCAGATGTTGAATATTTCCAAATTTTGTAGTGGTTTGTGTTAAATCTTTTCAAGTGGCCTAGTAAATTTTGAGAATGGACCATTACTTCATAATGGTTCTTATCAAATTTGCCTTAGTGTTCCTTAGGATAGCTAAGTTGGATGTGTTGTATGCTGTGTGACTCAATAAGCTTGGTGTCGTTTTCCTTTCTTGCTCTCCTGGCATACGTTTCTTTGGTTGAGATAAGAGATAAATAAGTTGGATGTGTCGTATGTTGTTTTCATGTATGTATTCCTTCCGTGCAATTGTGTTCATCTTCTATTATGGTTTTGGAAGAAAATTTTAAAAGCTCAAGTTTATTTGGCTCCTTTGTTCCCCACAAAAACAAATCAGGCACTGACTTATGCTCTCATCTTTTGATAGAAACTAAAATGCTTAGAAAGGCAAATGAAGAGTATTATGATATCTGTTTCCAATATCTGTTCAATAAGTTAGATGTGCTGTATGCTGTTTTTCATGTATGTATTCCTTCCGTGCAATTGTGTTCATCTTCTATTCTAGTTTTGGAAGAAAATTTTAAAAGCTCAAGTTTATTTGGCTCCTTTGTTCCCCACAGAAACAAATTAGGCACTGACTTATGCTCTCATCTTTTGATAGAAACTAAAATGCTTAGAAAGGCAAATGAAGAGTATTATGATATTCGTTTCCAATATCTTCACATTAAATTCAGTCAAAGAAAGTAGAATCTCTATGCTGTACTGAGTGTGTTTTTGCTTCAGCAGAACTCCATTAATTGTTGCATTAGTTTGTTACAAAAAATACAAGAGGAAAAGATATCATCTCGAGTCTCATTCTGTAAGTTGCATAGACAGCATATACAGAGACATATTTCTCTCATTTTAGAAGTCTATTTATGGTCAATAGCCTATTTTGTAGCAGATCTATGTAGTGTGTTCAGTATATGGTTTGTGCTCTTTGGTTTAACTTTTTTCCCGACAACTATACTTTGGTTAACTCAATTATTGAAATGTGAAGGGTATCCACAGTTTCCATTTTACATCTATCGTCCGTCACTATCTCCCATAACTCTTTGTGAAGTCAGTCATAACAGACATCGTCATATATAATGTTTTTATACTGAATTTTTTTTTCCAAATCAAACTTGATTTTCCATTTTTTGCTTTACTTTCTGCATAAATAACAGAATTTGGTCTACAATTAAAGCTTATTTGAATTCTCCGTTTGGTGAGTGTTGACTCAAAAATGTAGATTTGGCCTGGCAGTCTGCTATTTGACCTAATATCACCAGCCCTTCTATTTGGCCTGGCAGTCTGCTAGTATATTATAGATTCGAGTCTTTAACGCATTATTTATATTACTGGATTTTATTTGACAAGTCCTTAACGCATTGTTTATTTTGTAGGTAAATATAGTAGTGAGATTAAAAGAAGACGACAAAAATGAATCAAGCAAGAATACTAAAGAAAAAGGTCTTGAATCCGAACAAAGCTCAAAGTCCATTGAAGAATGTGAATTCTGATTTGCAATACCGATCAAGTGCTGAATTGATCAACAAGTTTAAGATTAAGAGAACGACTTGAAAAACAACACAATGATAATTGAGGAAAGAGCATGCACCAATAGCTCATAAAAGACAGATTCTTGAGAGGTCTATTCCACAAGAAGAAAAGAGTAAACTATTTAGCCACAACTCTAGGTTCCAAACATCTTCAAAGGCAGTTGTTAACACTTCTCATGTGATTGATACAACACTAGGTGAAGGAGAGGAACAACCTGATATTCAGGAGCTGCAAAATATCAAACAAGTGAAGATGAAATCGGTCTTACTACCCACCAGTGTTGGTCAATTTCTGAAAGAACAGGGAACAAATGAACAACATGATATTCATGAGTTACCCAACTTCAAAGTGCTAAAGAGGAAGTCGGTCCTACCGGCTACTGATCTTGATCAGTTTCTGAAAAAACAAAGAATGCACTTAGGTGATGAAATGAAATATCATAACCGCATAATAGATGATGTCGAATGTATGCAGGCTCCTCCTATTGATTAACATAATAAAGTATTGGATGATTTTGTGGATCAAGAAGAAATTGGCGAGGATGGGTGTCCTATAGATGAGGAAATTGACATCGATCGTAGTAAAAAAGGTATATCTTAAACTTTGTAAAATTTATTACTCATTATAAATGACATTTCTTATTTGGAAGTTGTTACATCAATCTAGGAACATCGAAGAAGAAAAATGTTCGGGGACAAACAACATGTAAGAAAATTCATGCAAGAAATTTGGAAGAAAGAGAGGAGGTGACATTTGATAACGGACAAGCAGTGGGACCAACTGATAAGATCGTGTCTGAACTAACTAACTTTCTAGGAACAATTGCAAGGAATCCCAGATTTATCAGCTTGATTTACACTAGATGGCATGCAGTACCAGAAGTTACTAAAAAGCGCATGCGGGAATATGTCAATGTAAGAAAATAAACTTTGAGATTTATATTTCATTGTATGCTTATTATTGATTGAAGCTAAATATTTATTTATTTTGCATAGTCCAAATTCTTAATTCCAACAGAAGGAGAGAAGTGGGTGATGACAGGTCTTCGTGAAGCTTGGAGGCGACACAAGGGAAATATTAAAGAGAGATTTTTTGATAAAAATAGTACTATTGAGGATATGCTAGCAAAACGGCCTGATGACATTCCTGAAGTTCATTTTCGTCAGTTGATTGAGTATTGAAAACATCCAACTGTGCAAGTCAGGCTACAATAATGTATTATTTTCTTCAATATATTTTGCGTCATCTCTATTCTTTTTTTTTTAATTTATAAATTAATACATCTTTTTGTATTGAAATTTAGGCTATCTCTGAGGTGAATTCCCAAAACAGAAAAAAAACAAAAGTGGAGGCATCGAATGGGACCGATTAATTTTACAAGAGTACGCGTGGCATTGGTAATACTCAGCATACACTTTGTGAAATTTGAATTTTATTTTTTGTACTTTACTAGAACATGTTGATGTTTTAGGTAACGCTTCATATTCGTGTTATTTGTAGCGTGCAGCTAAAAAAACAATGAAGAACAATCAAAGTCTGAAATATTTATTGCAACTCGTACAAAGAAAGGAAAAGAACTTCAGGCTCCCAAGTTGCAATAGTAAGTTATTTATAGTGAAAAGAACTTGAGGCTGATACCCAAGTTGTAATAGTAAGTTAAATTTAACTGTGCCATGTCAATTTTTTTGATAGGCTGAACTTCAAAATTGCCAAAATGCTAGAGAAACACCAAATGATGCATTTAGGGCAGTGTTTGGAAAGGAGCAACCTGGTCGACTCAGATGCTATGGCAGATCAGTGACAACAAGTTCTCTTAAAAAAGAGGAGGAAATTAACAAGCTTAAACAAACGCATGCCAATGAATTAAATTCCCTAAAGGAAGAAATGAGAGAGTAAATGCGAAATTTATTTAGTCAATTGTTGCAAAACAACCCAGGATTGAATGTTCAAGATATACCAGGGTACGCCGGATCTAATCTTGCTTCACCTGCTGATGCAAGTAGTGCACAAGCTGTAAGAGGTCAAAATCTTCTACATTCTTCTAGATCAACCCATGCTTCGATTGTTTACTCAAAAGGTATTTTATCCTAAAAAACTATATTTTATATGATTGAGAATCTGTGAGAGTTGGCTAATCAGTGCTCCTGTGTTGTAATCTTGTTACCCAATGTTTCATGATTGAGAATATGTGAGAGTTTAATGTGGTGTCTATAAATAGGGTCTCAATATAATAATGTAGATGTTCAAAGGCATTGCTTGGTTTTAGTAAACTATACTTGGTGTTTGACTTGCAACACTCTTTTTGTTCTCCTGCTCTATACAACACATCTAGTTTGGACAAAAGAGCTTCATGTTGTCCCGTCCCCAGTCCCTCTGTTAATATGTCAGCCAGTTGCATGGATGTGCATAAGTACTGAGGTTCTATGAATCTTGATCTCACTTTATCTTCGATGAAGTGATAGTCGATCTCTATGTGCTTAGTGCGCTCATGAAAGATAGGATTTTCTATTTTTCTATCTGAATACACCTCGATAGGACTGATACAACCACATTTAATTCCTTTAGTTACTCTGCCTCAGCTGAGCTTCTGCTCAGAGTTTACTGCTTCTTTGATTTCCACGAAATCAAGGAACCTCCCATTTTAACTATGTATCCAGTCATTGACCTTTTGGTATTGGGATATGAGGCCCAATCCGAGTCACAGTAGCTTGTTAACTCTGCAATGTCAACATATTTTCTTAGGTAGATTTCAAGTCCAGGAGACTTCTTAATGTACCTTACTATCTTAATAGCTGCATTCCAATAAGACATCTTTGGATGCTGCATTAATTAGCTTAAAACTTGCATTCCAAAACTGATATATGGCCTTGTTGTAGTTAAGTAAAGTAGCTTCCCAATCAGTTGTTGATATGTTGTGATATCTTCCAGAACTGGATCTAAATTGTTTCCTGTGTGTTGGTCAAAAACTAGGCTAGTGAATTTTTAGTTAAATTCAACAGGAGTGCTAACTGGCTTTGCACCACTTAAACCAGTGGCTGCTATAAGTTGAAGAGCATACTTCCTTTGGTTTAACAGCACACCATTCTTTGATTGCATTACTTCTATTCCAATAAGACATCTTTGGATGCTGCATTAATTGGCTTAAAACCTGCATCCCAAAACTGATATATGGCCTTGTTGTAGTTAAGTAAAGTAGCTTCCTAGTCGTGGTGATATAGCATAGAACTGGTATGTTCTGTAGAGCGCAAGAGTAAAGGAAATATGAAGACGGAGATAGAAAATAAACAAGACAAAAGTTAATAATAGTTCCAAATATATCTTGGTGATTCGGTAGGTTACTGGTGCATTTCTTAAATAAATATCCATGTTAAATGGTTGTTGCATACGTCACTCCCCCTACATTATTATATGCATGGAAGTCGAGAGGACAAGAGTATTTTTGGTTTGGTCAGAAGGCTGAGGCAAATAAGAGTAAGAATAAAGTAGAGAATTTTATGAGCTTAATATTGGGATTTGTTGAAAGAAGATACAATAGTGTATGAGTTACACCTGCATATAGCTGAAAATCAAGTCTTTTTCCATATATGCCTACACTAACAGGTTGTCTAGCAACAACACAAAGTATGGCACTTTCTTCTTGTGCAACACATAGTTAACTGTTACAGACTTCTTGTTCAACTATTGAGCAAAAATATCACCTAATATGAATACGTTACCTTATTTTAACTTAAATACTAATATATAAGGTTGTTTGATTCCACAGAAAGAAGAATCTAATTTGCACCACTTAAACCAGTGGCTGCTATAAGTTGAAGAGCATACTTCCTTTGGTTTAACAGCACACCATTCTTTGATTGCATTACCTCTATTCCAATGAGACATCTTTGTATGCTACATTAATTGGCTTAAAACTTGCATCCCAAAATTGATATATGGCCTTGTTGTAGTTAAGTAAAGTAGCTTCCTTCGGGTAAATTGACCACTTCCCAAGTAATATTGTTGTTCAAGGCATCTATCTCGGATTGCATTGCTTCAATCCATCTGGGGTCCTTACTGGCTTCTTGATAATTTGCTAGTTCTATTTCAGCAGAGAAGGCAGATAGGTATGTGCGATACTTAAATGATAGATTAGTATAAGATACAAACTTGGATAGTGCATACGGTGTATCCTGATGAATGTTGAGAGACACAAAATCCTTCATCCAAATAGGAGGATTCTTTCCTCTACATGATCTTCTTAATGGTATACTACTGGTTGTACTATCTTGATTAGCTGAAGAAGTAACAGTTCCTCTAGATATGTATTGTGTAAATTGAGACTGACCTTTACTAATAGTAGAAGAATCCATTCTATTAGAGATCGAAAGCTTGTCTGTACCTAACTCAAGAATCATAGAAGAGTCAGTTAAGGTTATCGGACTTCATTTTGGTGAGATTTTTGAGAGGATGGAAAAACATCTTCCCTGAACTCAACATCTCTACTGACAAGTATCTTTTCTTTCTTTGACGTCAAACAAGATATAGCCATTTTGAGTGGCAGAATAGCCTAGTAACACTGACATCTTGACCTTGATTGTATCTTATCTGATTCCTACAGATTTTTGGCAAATGTTAAACACCCTATGACTCTTAAACGAGTGATCATAGGTTTCTTATCATATAGTTTCTCATAAGGAGATGCATCATGCAGTGTACTGTTTACATATCAGTTCACAAAAGAGTGTACTCCCTCTTTTGTGTATTGTTTGCATTTTTTTTTCAATGTTTCTGAAAGTGCAATGCTTCTTTTGTTGTTGAAAGTGCAATGCTTCTTTGATTATTTCAATGAACTCTAAACTTTTCTACCCTCTAATTGTTCAACTCTCTAATTGTTTTATTTTTTTAATGTGTAGGAAAATACGAGAGATCAAATTTGAATGGCGGCCACAAGTCAATTTGATTTATTGAAATGAATAAAAAGAGTTTTTGAACTATTTTTAGAGTTTAAATACATTTTATTTTATGGAATTCATTGTGAGTATGCACATCTTTAAAAGACTCTTATAAGAATTTGTAAGACATTATTATTTGAAGTTTATTGCATATCTATACATTTAATTATTTGTAAGCAAAATTATGCGTAGTGTGATTAGTATATATATATATATATATATAAAAGATTCAATAAGAAGATTTTGGCATATAAATTTGTTTTAATCAATATTGCAAAACTTCAAAATTGAACATCAATTATGGAATGGATATTAGCAAAGGATACACTTTAAAGTGTTGTTTTAAAGATATTATAAATGACTACACTTCAAAAACGTTGCCAATAAGTCTGAAGAGGCAACGCTTAAAAATGTAGTAGTATGTAGAAAAAGTGTTGTTATATAGCTATTACAAAGTGTTGCTTTTGCAACCCATGGGCAACACTTTTAAAGTGTAGCTATTTAGGCGACGCCTAGAAAGTGTTGCCTAAAGTCAAAGGTAATGCTTCTTTAGGCCACCCCTGCAAAAGTGTTGCCTAAAGCCAAAAAGTGTTGGCTTTGATCAAAGACAACAATTTTCATAGTTTAGGCCACACTTAGTCAGGGTGCTTAAAAGCCAAAAATGTTATAGTGTGGGTTTACCTGAAGGTATCACCCATGAAGGGTGTCATGAGGTTTGGGAAAAAGGAGAAATTAAGTCCTCGCTACATTGGTCCGTACCAGATTATGCGAAGAATTGGGAAGGTCGCCTACGAGCTAGAATTACCTTCCGAGTTAGATGGAATCCATCCAGTGTTCCATATTTTGATATTAAAGAAATATTTGGGAGATCCTGCCTTGGTAATTCCTGTGGAAAGCAAGGGAGTCAGAGACAGTTTGTCTTATGAGGAAATTCCAGTCCAGATCCTTGATCGACAGGTTCGCAGACTGAGGAACAAAGAAATAGTCTCTGTCAAAGTCCTGTGGAGGAATCAATTTGTTGAGGAAGCCACATGAGAAGCTGAGGAAAAGATGAAAGCTAAATACCCGCACCTGTTCGTGCTTGAGGTTGATGAAAGTGCTGAAGGTAACATTCTTACTTTTATGTAAATTGATGTTCCTACCATGATGTGATGTTTATAGTATTGATGTATGAGTATATGTTAATGAGGTCAATGAGAAGTCGAGGTGGTGATGTTACTGAGTGAGTATCGAGGTGAGTCTTGAGTCTATTCGTGCCAAATTACCGTTCCTACTCATCATCTCATCATTGAGGACGAATGATCCCAAGGGGGAGATAATGTAACACCCGATAAATTACCAAAATACCCTTAGGGAAGAGGTGTGCGTAAAACGCTTCTTTCGATGCTCGGATTGAAAATCTGAGAGCGGATTCGTGATCAGCACTGAAAATTAAGTGGGAGAAGGGTCTCGGTCGATTTTTAGAGTGATCGAGTCGAAAGATAATTTTTTGTTCCAAAATGAAAAACAGTGTGCCTGCGCGATGGAACCGCGTCGTAGACCTGTCGTGGAGTCACACTTATATTTTTCTATGATTTTTAGACGGAGTTGAATTTTCTGAAATTACACTGTCCGTGACAGGTCCGCATCGCGGACTGTGTTATTTCAGGTTGGGGAAAATTCTTTTAAATTATGGAGGGCATTTTAGTCCATTCCTATTTATCCTAAAAGTTCCCCTACGACCAATAAAGGTCGGTTTCTAAGAAAAGGGTTTCAAAAATCCCATTCTAAAGCGTTCTTTCAAAAATCCACTAAAGCTAGGGCTTGAAGAAAGTTGAGGTTGAGGAGATCAAGAAAAGGTCGTGCAAATTCGTGTTAGCAAAACTTTCCAGGTATCTAAGGTTAACCTAAAACATGGGAATGTTCTCCCATGTGCCCTTCTGAGTATTGAGTATTGTATATTGACATGATGAGGTCAATGTGAAGAGTTTGATGCATGTAAAACTTACGTTATTTTATGTATAAATAATTTTCCTACATAAATTGATGATCATCACTATTTTATTTTACATCATAATTTATTTTCATGAGTGCATTTTAAAACCCTATAATTATTGTGTTTTGGGAAAAAGCATGCATAATAAAAGTAGGGGATATGTCTAGAGCCTTGACGATGATGATGTTACGATGATGTTATGATGATGTTTATGAGAATGATGTTTCATGATGTCTTAGCATTGCGATTTAATTGCTAAATGGGTATCTTGAGTTCGAACGTTGATGTTGATGTTATGAGGTGAGGTACCATGTCCCTATAGGACTAATGTTGATGTTGAGATTTTATACTATGTCCCTATGGGACTGATGTTGATGTTGAGGTTTCATACTATGTCCCTCTAGGACCGATGTTGATGTTGAGGTATTATATCATGTCCGTATGTGGCTAATGATGAGGTATTATGTCCCTATGGAACTGATGAGGTTGATGTTTTATGAGAATGTCAAGTTCTGGGAGGAGTATTGAGCACCGAAATGGGTAAAAGTGAGTCCCACTTGAACCCATTAACTACGTAGCCCCTGTAGGAAGAGAGGATTGAACCGCAATGCGGATAACTCCTATCTTGTCCCAAATGAGGACTGAGGTTTTTCTTGTGGATCCATTGAGGTTATGTCCTTTACCCCAGGCATGGTATTGGATGGATGTGGCAACGACATCGCTTCGTTGTATCATCACCGGCTCATAGGTGATGGTTGTCAGTTAGAGAAACTCCCAGTTAAGTCCCTTTTATAGGACTCTGATATTGATGTTGATGAGATGTTCTGAGTCGATGTCGATGTTCCCTGAGTCGAGTTGACGTTGAGGTTCCTTGAGTGAGTTGAGTCGAGTTCCTTGAGATGAGTTTGATTTGATGGTGATGTTGCGATGAGATGTTTATGGGTCATTTGTCTATTCTAATCCCTTACTCTAGATAGACTCTTGACATTTTGATGGAGTATGATGTTTGAGTTGATGTTTTCCTATGCTGTTGTACTTACATTGTTATTCAGCTATTTTACATGCCAGTACATTCCACGTACTGACGCCAGTTTGCGCTGCATCGTTTCATGATGCAGATACAGGAGTTAGAGGACTTCAGCAGACGCACCGTTGAGGTCAAAGATTTCGAGTTCAGACTTTGGTGAGCCTCTTTGCTATCCGGAGGAGACCCTTCTATTTTATGTTCCCTTTATTGCATTGAGTCTGGTAGCCATGGCATGTCATGGCATCATTCTTAGACAGTTGAGTCAGGTTAGAGGCTTCGTAGACATGATGTCGAGGTTGATGTGGATGTTTCTCATATGCACTGAGTAGTACCTTACTTACTTAGTTGATGTTAAGACTGATGTTTGGCCATTTGGCATTTATCTAAGGTATTCTATTTATGATGTTTCCGCTATGTTGATGTTGAATGATGTGATGAGGCTAAGTGGTTCGCTCGGGGACTAGCAATAGTCTTTGAGTGCCGGCCACGTCTAGGGTACCCTCCCGGGGCGTGACAGGTTCTAATAGAAACTTAACAAAAAATGGTTTTTTATAAGTAATATTTTTATTAGGAACACAATATGTTTTTTTTAAAAAAAGGGAATAAAATATTTATTCAAAGAAGGGCATTTTTTGATCCATTTAGAAACAATAAGGATAGTCCTGGACCAAATTAGGCATTTTGGACGAAAGTATGGACGGCAAAAGTATTTTGGACAAAATTACCAACGGAAGATATTTTTTATTATTTCGCATAATTTCAGAATATTTTTAAAAATCATTTTTGGTATATTTTAACTAATTTTCTTTACTGATGTGAATGAGGTAACTTATACAAATAGATAAATTCAAAAACATGATAAAATCTCACATGGTTTAGATATGTAATTGACAATTTTATTATTATTTAAATGTATTTCTATGTATTATGTTAAGTTCTTAAGGATCGTTTGGTACGAAAATGAATGATACAGAAATTAGTAATGCAAAGACTAGTAATACAGGGATTAGTAACCAGAAATTTGTAATGCAGGAATTATTTTTTACCAAGTGTTTGGTTCATTGCTTCTCATCTAATCTTGTGTTTGGTTTGAAACTCTACAAAAAGCTTCTTTCCAGTTATACCCTTAAATTATTATGAAGTTTTCTATTTCATGTAATTAGATCAAGGTAGATTTTTTTATTTTATATTTTTTGGCTTCTAACTAGTTAGGAGAACAATAATTTTGTCATCATTTTTGTTATTTTCTCACTTGAATTATTTGAGAATAAATAATTGTAATTTTAATAAATTCATCACTAACAAAATGTCAATTTTTAATTTAATTGTCACGCTCCGGGAGGGTACCCTAGGCGTGGCCAGCACCCAGAGACTATTGCTAGTCCCTGAGCGAACCACTTAGCCTCATCACATCACTCAACATCAACATAGCGGAAACATCATCAATAGAAAACCTCAGGTAGGGGCCAAATGGCTAATCATCAATCTCAACATCAACTAAGTAAGTAAAATACTACTCAGTTCATAAGGAAAACATTCACATCAACCTCGACATCATGTCTACGAAGCCTCTAACCTGACTCAACTGTCTAAGAATGGTGTCATGACATGTCATGGCTACCGGACTCAATGAAATAAATGAAACACAACATAGAAGGGTCTCCTCCGGATAGTGCCTGTTGAAGTCCTCGAACTCCTATATCTGCATCATGAAATGATGCAGCGCCAAATGGCGTCAGTACGTGAAATGTATAGGCATGTAAAATAGCTGAATAACAGGGTAAGTACACAGCAATAAAGAAACATCAACTCAACCTCATGCTCCATCAGGATATCAAAAGTCTATCTAAAGCAAGAGATTAGATTAGACAATTGACTTATCAACCTCTCATCAATCATCGACATCACATCAAGCATCATTTTAAGGAACCTCAACATCAACTCACATCGAAGGAACATCACATCGACTCAAAGGAACATCACATCGACTCAAGGGAACATCACATCGACTCAGGAAACATCACATCGACTCAAGGACTCAACTCAAACATCACATCAACATCAACATCAGAGTTATATCAAAGGAACCTAACTGGGAGTTTCTCTAACCGACAACCATCACCTACGAGCCAGTGATGATACAACGAAGCGATGTCGTTGCCATATCCATCCATTACCCTGCCTGGGGTAAAGGACATAACCTCAGTGGATCCACAAGAAAAACCTCAGTCCTCATTTGGGACAAGATAGGAGTCATCCGCATTGCGGTTCAATCCTCTCTTCCTACGCAGGCCACGTAGTTAATGGGTTCGAGTGGGACTCACTCTCTACCCATTTCGGTGCTCAATACTCCTCCCAGAACTTGACATGCTCATAAAACATCAACCTCATCAGTCTCATAGGGACATAATACCTCATCATCAGTCATATAAAGACATGATATAATACCTCAACATCAACATCGGTCCTAGAGGGACATAATATATAACCTCAACATCAACATCAGTCCCATAGAGACATAATACCTCACCTCATAACATCGACATCGACATCAGAACTCAAGAGACATCATTTAGCAATTAAATCTCAATGCTAAAACATCATTCTCATCAACATCATCATAACATCACCATCGTCAAGGCTCTAGACATATTTCCTAATTTCATTATGCATGCTCTTTTCAAAACACAATAATTATAGGGTTTTAAAATGCACTCATAAAATGAATTATAATATAAAGCAAAATAGTGATGATCATCAATTCCTGTAAGAAAATTACTTATACATAAAATAGAGTAGATTTTTACATGCATCAAACTCTTCACTTTAACTTTATCACATCAAGATGCAATACTCAATACTCAGGAGGGCACATGGGAGAACATTCTCATGCTTTAGGTTAGCCTTACATACCTGGAATGTTTTGCTAACACAATTATGCAACACCTCCTCTTGATCTCTTCAACCTCAACTCCCTTCAAGCCCTAGCTTTGTGACCTTTAGGAAGAATACACTTTAGAATTTGGGTTTTTGAAACCCTTTTCTCAGAAACTGACTTTAATTAGTCGTAGGGGAATATTTAGGAATTATAGGAATGGACTAAATTGCCCTCCGTAGCTTAAAAGAATTTTTCCCCGAACTGAAATAACACAGTTCGCGACGCAGACCTGCCGCGGACAGTGTATTTTCAAAAAATTAAACTCCGTCGAAAAATCACAGAAAAACATAAGTGTGGCTCCGCGACAGGTTTGCGACGCGGTTCTATCACGCAGGCTCACTGTTTTTCGTTTTGGAACGAAAAATTATCTTTCGACTCGATCGCTCTAAAAATCGACCGAGACCCTCTTCCCACTCCATTTTCAGTGCTGATCACGAATCCACTCTCGGATTTTCAATCCGAGCATCGGAAGACGCGTTTTACGCACACCTCTTCCCTAGGGGTATTTTTGTAATTTATCGGGTGTTACATTAATAAAAATAAACCATCTATTATTAAAATAGAAAAGATGGTAAACAATTGTCAAATCGACGATCTATCTTTACACACAAAAATTTGAAAGATGTAGTTTTAATTTAGTATTTATATCTTACAAGGTCAGCCAACTTTGAGAATTTATTTTACATCGTTGGACTTTATTTTGTATCAATAAAATCACTGAACTAAATTAATTACATAAAAAAATTAACATGACAAAATATTTTTTGTCAATTATGTAAATATGAAATCACGAATAAATAAATTGTAAAAGTTGACATGGTAAATTTATTTATTTTTATATTATAAAAATATGAACCCGCAAATAAATAAAATTTGTAAGCTAGTTTATTTAAATAAATTTATCTGTACAAAACTACAAATATAAAACATAAAATCAAGAAAATGAAAAAAAAAGTGTAAAAGTGTAAAAGAATTTAAGGGATATTTTTGTCTTTATATATAATTTCATGGTATTAAATCCAAGGTATTAGTTAGTACCACCAAGTGGGAGATATTAATTAATATCATGTATGGGGTATTAACCAATACATGAATTAATTATATATGGATCCAAATTTCCACCAAACATAGTATTAACTAATATCATTCCCCTAGTCCCTCCTACCAAACGGCTCCTTAATCTTTATCTAAGGATGTTTGACAATTTACTCATGATTTTACTATGTCAAGTCAATTCAAGACACTAAAATCGCTAAAGAAATATAGAAAGAACATAAGAGAATCACAAACACAAAAAAATGTTAAATTAAAGCAAACTTGAATTATTTGCTCGATTATTTTATAAATAAATGCTTCTCTATTTATACTAGTCATTTAAAATTAATAAATAAATAATTATTATTATTATTATACAAGTTCCTAAGTATTAACAAATAAATATCTTCTCTGGAATACTAAGGCTAGAAAGAAGAATTTTCTAGAAAATCTTTAAACTATAAAGTGACCCACCTAAAAACTTTCTCCCCCTTCCAATAAATTAGTTTAGGGATGTGTATCACGTTGATTAATAAAATTATATATAAATAGAATGTGGTTCATCTTTGACTAATTTACTACATGGTTACATAAAATTTTTTTATATTAGGTCCTGTTTGAAAAGTCATCTTGGTAATTGGATTTAGTGTAATTACATTATCTGACTTATTTGGTTTGTCAAGTAATTTGGGTGTAATTACACTGTCTAATTCACAGGGGCTGTGAATTGCAGGTAATTATATGGTGTAATTACAACCTAATTATTTTTCAATTTTTTCCTTTTATTTTTTTGTTCTAATTTATTTTTTTATAATTTTAATTTTTTTATAATTATTATTTTAATATTTCTTAAAATTTCACATTATCTTATTTATTTATTTACTGATATAATTTTATTAGTATTCTAATTTTTAAATTAAAGTAGAATTCCTTATCGAATAAATTTATAAACTTACATTTTTTTAAACATATTTATGTGCATTATGTTGAAATTTGAAATAAGAGTATTAAAATTTCTTATTTTGAGTTTAAAATTTATGTTATATTTTTAATTTCATTTGTGTTGGTAGTATATGACTTGATACATTACATTACAAGCCATTTCTTTTTTAGTTAGATTTGATAGATTATCTTTTTGATAAATATTTTAATATGTCTGCTAATAATAGATTTAGGTAAAAAACTTAACTATACATTTTTAGAATCTATACTTTTATTAGATATTGCATTCATTTGTTCGTATAAGACTTGTAGTTTTAGTTTTTATGATCAATTTAATTAAAATATATTAATTTAAAAAATATAAATTGATTTTTTTACAATATTAGTTAACATATATTTATTGATTAATATATTTCCAAAAGACAATATATCTCCTAAAAATTTTAATTTAATTTATTTATAAATATCCTTACTTGTCAAATATAAATTTTTAAATTTTAGATAATTAACTTTTGTTTTTAATATTTAATATAACCTTGTAATTACACTTGTGCAACCAAACAACACGCTTGTAATTATATTGTGGCAAACAAACAGGACATCGTAATCACTAGGTTGTACAATTACTTGAGTAATTATATCAATTTAAATTATCAGGTGGCTTTCCAAACAGACTCTTAGTACTCTCGATATGACATTCTAATTGAATTCAAAGTTCCTATTTAAATAAGGAAATATTTAGTGATTAAATTTTCTATTTGTTTTGCCTTCTAAATATTAAAATAATAATCAAATGACAATAATTTAATAAATATAGTGTATGCGTTCTGCACATGTGTCGCCCATTAATCAATAAAACTATATATAAGAAGAACAGAATTAATTAAAACAACAATAATACTCTTTCGTCAAATTTCAACATAAAGTACATAAATATAATTTAAAAGAAAAAAATATAATGTACAACTTTATTCAACAATAAATTTACCTTTAATTTAAAAATTAGGAAAACTAACACAAATGTGCAAATAAAAAAAATAAACATAGAATGAAAAAATTAAATAATACCAAAAATTGCATTGAATCACATGAAATAAAAGTTGAGAATGAGAAGAAAATAAAATATAAATAATATAAAGTTAAAAAAATAGAAAAAATAGAATAATAGAAATAAAAAAGATTTTAAAATAATAGATATAAAATAAATTAAAACAAAAAATAGAAGTGAAAGAAATAAATTAAAAAGTAATCACCATGTAATTACATCATGTAATTAACAAGAATTCACCCCCTCTTCAAGAGAATTGAAGAGTGTAATTAACGCATGTCAATTACACCAAATTAATTGTTGATCAAGTAATTACATGGTCAACCAAACATGATGTGATTACAAATTTATGAATTTGTCACAAATTTATTATTATTTTTATTATTGTTATTTCAATACAATATTCATTAATCGTGTGTGTATGTCCTTCTCCACTATTTTACTCCATGCTTTTTATATCATTTGACACTTTTTCAAATGATAATTCTTAAAAAATAATTTAATTGAGGTGTATTTTACTAAACTAATATTATTAATACCGTTTTGAAATTTTAAATTGGATTACTACTGCTTTATATGGTTATTTAATACTAAGGATAAAAATGAAAAAATATTATTTTTTTAATTTTATAATTTTAACAACTAAATTAAAATAATTATTTTTGGAATGAGGGTCAAGTAAACTATTATCTATATAAATAAACAAATTTTGACTGACGATGATCGAGTATTACATAAATTAGAGTTTAAAATAATTTTAAATCTAAATAAGTACAATCTTAAAAAAATTGATCTTAATTAATTAGTTATTTTGTGTTTCTACATCAAAATATATT
Source organism: Solanum rostratum (assembly GCA_029948455.1). NCBI lineage: Eukaryota > Viridiplantae > Streptophyta > Magnoliopsida > Solanales > Solanaceae > Solanum > Solanum rostratum. Next base: position 64,979,987 of record CM057045.1, on the reverse strand, counting down.
TATATATTTTATGCTAAAAAATTGACCTTAATTAAATCTTAAAAAATAATGTTTATACTTTTACGAAAAATTGTTACATGAAATAAAAAATAATGAAAAAATCACGACTCTTAAATGAATAAAATAACATCATAGGTATTTTAAATATTTAACTAAAATTGAAGGAAAATTTTGACTATTATTCAAAGTTGTTGACACCCAATTTTTACCCTCCACAGTATAAATTAATCATCGAGCTATTAATTTTAACGATTTGGATTAATTAGTTTTCAAAAAAGTGCAAGAAATTTTTTTTTCAAGTAACTTTAGGTTTGAATCTTTGAATTTTCAATTTTATTAGGTCCATATATTGCGTATTCTATATATTTATCTTAAAATACTTTACTTTACTTTACTTTTTCGTATTATATATTTTTTTTCTTTATGTTTATACGTTGTGCCTTATATAAATCTCTTAATTTTAATTATGTTTAAAATATTTTCTCAAATAGGTTCTATCTTTAAATACTTTATTTTGTACTTAAGTCGTTAATATTTAAAAGCTCCTTAATTAATTTATATTAATTCATTTCGGGATCAAATTAGTCAATTAATTTCAAATTGGTCAAGTTTGTAATTTAATTGGCTAATTCTTAAATCAATTCTTAATTACCCTAAATCTAAAACCCACTTCTTTTTTAATTTCTAAACCCCAGGCCCAATTTTTAAATATCCCCAACCCAATATCCTATTTCGGCCCAGTCTTGTCTTTTAAAATTAAATCCCCAACCCAGAAACGACCCGACCCGGCCCAAATCCTAATTAATTAAACCCTTCCCCTTTCTTTTCTTCCCCAAACCCGATCCTCTCTCTTCCCTTTCCCCTTTCCCCTTTGCCGTCGAATACCAGAACCAGACGCCAAACGAGTCCCCACCAGTCCCCGAAATGGCATAATGCCAAGAGATAATTAATCCCTCTCACGCGTTCCCCCTCCCCGATGCCCGTCTCTCTCTCAAAACTAGAAGAAACCAAAGAGACAGGCCGAAAATCAGAAAAAGAAAGCGGCTACAGTAGCCATTTTCGAGCAAGAACGTGGTCAACCCGTACACCACGTACTCCCCACCCTCTTCCCCTTGTTCGTGCGTCAGAGAACTCACCTAACATGTCTCACATCTAAACCATCGATTCAAATCGATGGTTGAGATGTGAGACTTGTAAAGTGATATCGAATTTGGAGTTTGAAATTGGCAGGAATTTCCCCTTTTACCCCTGGTCTCCTTCCCGTTGGTTGCCCTATTTTTGGGATATATATACACCCTTTGGCCGACTGCCAGAGGGGTTTTTTTTTTGGGTTTCCGAATTTCGAAAGTAAAAGAGGACTTCTTGGTCAGCTTCTTTGAATACCTCTCATATCCATTCCATTCCAGAACTTCTTTGAACTTCCTAAGAGTTTGAGAAAACATTGGCATCTGCTACTCGTGCTCGAAACCATCCTAGTGGTAGAGTTTCCTTGTCAAGCTCGTTCTCACGGTTCGCTGCTTTCAAAAAGGTGACGCCTAACCCCTTTATTTTGATGTATGTATGAAAAGTTTGATTTTGAGTTAGAATGGTTTATTAATGTCTTTCTTGTGAATGTTACTAGTTGTGATAGATGTGAACTCGTTTCAGCACACAACATTGTTATTGCCTTTTCTGTTTTATTTTCGGATTCATTCATATTGTGGTCATGGTATCTTTGTTGTTTACAGCTTAAAATTTTCAAATTGTGGTTATCTCTGAATTCGCGGTTTGTTTCGAATCAGTTGTTATGTTTAATAATGTAATCGATTTTTTGGCTCAACCCTGTCTCTTTCTTTAAAAATCTCGCTAGTTTTCTGGTTTTGAAGACTTTGTTTGTTAAGATTTATGGATTTTCAAAAGCGCCCATTTGAGATATGGAACCTGTTGGATTTATTAAAGCATATTCATGCTTGAGCAACCTGATAACTTAAATATCTTCGGTGTAACCCCTTTTATGATCCTAAACTTTGACTCGATGAAGTTGTTAGGACGAGATCTGTGATAAATCTCTATTTAGCGTCACTGGTCACTTTTTTCCATGTTCTTTTTACTTCTCTTGCAATGCTACCAGTGATATGAAAGTTAGTTGTGTAGTTTGCTTGGTATATTGGTTGGTATTGCGTCTATCACAATCGGAATAATTAAAATGTTGTTTAACACTTTGTTTAGCTTCATTATATATTTGTGATATGAACTTTCTATTCCGACTTAAGAGGAGACATAGTAAAGTTGTGATTATGTTGGCCACTCTTTCTTCTATTCAATGCATGTATTTAGTCCAAGCCTAGCTTTGTTGTTTGTTCTTTGATGATGGTTTAGTTAAAAGCTATTCTATTGTATGGGAATTAATTTATCTTACATTGTTTGGTGTATTGTCATTTACCAAGTACTAATTCTTTGTATTTCCTATTTGCTACATGTAACCATCATTGGAGTCCATTTTGGACTCCCATATGCATATTTTGAGCCGCCCCTCGCCGGGACAGTGTACGAGTTCGAGAGTATACTGATTATACAGGTTTCGGAAGCCGATATATCCTTCGTATACACTGGTATACAACTAGAGTATACCATAGGTTAATACAAAAGAAAATGGGCCAAAAGCCCCTATTATCTTGCAGCAGAAAGTATTGGGCTTGGGCCCAAATCGCAGCAGCAACTTAAAAGGGCTAGGCAGGCCCAAACTTAAAAATATTGCAGGTCCCCTTGAAATTGGGCCTGCCCAAGCCCAATCTTACTTAAATTTATTTTGTTTGCTTTGTTCTTCATGCTTTTTTTTTTTTTGCTCTTGTAGTATATTTTGTTGAACACTAACTTTAATTCTAGGATTATTTCATAAGTTTTCGCCTAATTAAATTTCCCCAAGTTAGCCATCTACGTTATTTTATGACTTTAAATCTTGACTATAAAATCACTTAGGAAATTAGGCTTTAAAATTTTCTTTAAAATATTTCAAGCACTTCTTCCTTAAAATATTCTTTTCTTTAAAAAAAAAGTATATATATACATTTATCCTTTTAAACACTTAGAGTTTAGTAGATTTTAAAATCTCAATTATTTGATTAACTTCGTCAACTCCCTTAATTAAATAAAATTTAGTTAGATTTTAATATTATATCTTGTTGATTTTCTTTAATTAGTTCACTTAATTAATTCTAATTGATTAAAATATAAGTAAAAAATGTAAATATTCTGTTTCCTACTCTTAAAATATGTTATTTAAACTTTTCAAAATTAATAATATGAAATTATATTATCTTTAAAGTTAGTCAAAATATTTAATTATCGGATAACCGCACGTTAGCGGATATTTCGAGTTCGTAAAACCTTCCCGAAATAGAAATATGAACCCGAACCCGTTTTTTGGATTTTAAAAGGATTTTCTCTATTAAGTCTTTTTAAAATAACTTAATTTAATCGGGTTTTCTTGATTTTTCCTTAAAAAATTAAGTGGCGACTCTAAAAGTTTGAAGATTCGATTTTACTAAATTAATTAAGTCTTAAATCGAATTTTTGAAACCAAAGCCATTTTTCGATATAACAGAAATGACGACTCTACTGGGTACTTTTAATTAGGTTCTAACCACATGATTAGATATTTTGACTAACCTTATCAATTGTTTTATTTGAATGATTATTTGTTTGTTCATATTTTATTTGTGTAAGTTCTAATTATTTGAATGTTATTATTTAAATTTTAAATGTCATTCATGCATAGCACTTCCGCCACTTGGCATTTTTTTGGTTTTTCACTAAAAACGATGGTTATGCGGGTCGCAGCCGTTTAGTTCAAAATTTTCCATCGGGGTACCCTGACGAAATGAGTCGATCTTGCGGGGTCGACGGTCGTTAATTTCCCCAGCCCGGGTTATCCGCTCGGGTCACCCTTTCACAGTCAAAATAAACACGTTCTTAGACACCTAAGGTAGAGCGAAACCAAAACTCTGTAGGTGCATTGGCTTAGGTCGACCCGATACGTAAGGCGTATCGGGCCCATTAGAAAGACCACCTTGAGTCCATAGTGGCCCCCGGCCTAATTGGATGATCATATTTACGTGTTTAAATTTGAAGGTTGTATATGCCATTTGACGAGCCATTGTCCTTTGGGGTCGGGTGTTTTTCATTTTTAATAGATAGGTTATTAAAGACAAGAAAGATCATCGGAGACGTTGGGAAGTTCTAGAAGAAAGATTTATTTTGAAGGCTTAGATTAGTATTGTACCCCTGCGTGGGACTGATGATTTATACCCCTTTTCCTATTATGTATCCCTGTTTAATTTATTTTGTAAAAGGTTGTAATTATTTTTCGAGCAATGGAACGTTTTAAATTGTGTAATACATCCTTCAAATCGTTAGGCCTACCCTTGGTATAAACGGTCACACATATATATATATATATATATATATATATATATATATATATTAGGACGCGTTATAAATGATATATAATTTGTTTTATTTGTGTTATTTGACTTGTTTTAAATACATATGTTTTGCCCGAACATGATTGGTCCATTATTCAATCCAAAAATTTTAGAATACGTTAGGCGCATAAACTCAATTTTTTGAGCCTTTTTTTTAAAAAAAAAATTATTTTTGAGTCCATTGTCGAAGCGCTTAAAATCACTCTTTATATTCAATTAAGTCGTCACTTCAAATTCACGGTAACCTTGTTATCCTTGAATATATATATATATATATATATATATATATATATATATATATATATTCACACACTTCGTATAAAATAGCCGAAATTACTAAGCACTCCCCGAGTTTCAAATCAATTTTTTAAAACATCTTTATGTTTAGTTAAATTTTTCAGAAAGTTAGTTTGTAAATATTTTTTTTACTCCGGACATAAAATCTATACATTTTAGTCCGTTAATTTATCAAATTTTCATTTTAGTCCATTAAATAATCGAATTTTCATTTCAGTTCGTTAAATGATCCAAATTTTCATTTCAGTCCATTAAATGATCAAATTTTGTCCATTTGGTCATTCTTTTATAATATCTCATTCTTCGAATTTTGGACTAATCCGTTTAGGCAAAACAAACGTTATTGTTGTTTGATTGATTATTATTAATGGACTAACTCTTTCACCTTTTGAGTTTTTCTTTTAAACAGAGGAGAGATCGATTTGTGTTGGTTGTCAAACTTGCCAAAGAGAGCTTTTTGAATATCCGTTGGCAGAACATTCATATTTCACACGGTCTAAGGCCGAGAAAATCACTACTGACTCATCATTCCTTACCTGGACTACTAAGAAAACTCGTTCAAAAATGGACTCCAGTTCGGTCAATACCGCCACATCATTGGAATTCCCTGCTTCATCTGTCGCGGTCGATACTCGTACGGGAACAGAACCACACTTGGAGGTCATTGCTCGTCTGGAGCAACGAGTTGCTGAATTAAGCCTTATGGTGACACGGTACCAAGTTGCTTTCCAAAACTTGCCTCTGGATGCCCGCCAAAAGGATCATGTGTTGCCTTCGCTCCCAACCTCGAATGAGTTTGATCGAGGAAATCCTTTTGTCGCATCTCCGCAAATTCAAAGTACTCCATTCACTCATCCGACTCAGAATGCTCCATTTGTGTACACCTTTGCTTCTTCGAAGGCTCCAACTACGACACATTACGCTCCACCAGTCTATACTCATGCTACTACTCCACCTGTTGTCAAGGTTCCGGTGTTTTACCATCAAGATGTTGATCACTATGCCGAAGTTGAAAATAATGCAAAGCTCGTTGATATAGAAGCAATGAATAGGAAGATGAAGGTCCTGGAGGATGCTATGAGAGACCTTCGTGGACTCGGGGGTAATCAGAGTGTGAAATATGAAGAGTTGTGTACATTCCCTGATATTGAGCTGCCACCCGGTTATAAGATTCCAAAGTTTGAGAAGTTTGACGGATCAGGAAATCCGATCTTTCACTTAAAAGACTATTGTGAAAAGTTGATTGGTGTTGGGAGTAACGAAGGGATAAGAATCAAATTGTTTAATCAAAGCCTGACTGGAAGAGCTTTGGAATGGTACTCTAAGCAAGATTTGACTAAATGGCACACTTGGGATGATTTGGCTAACGCTTTTGTGGATCATTATAAGTTTCATGTTGAGATCGCTCCCGATAGAATCTCCATAACAAAGCTAAGGCAAAAATCAACGGAATGCTTCCGGGAATATGCCATACGTTGGAGAGAAGAGGCATCTAGAGTACATCCACCAATTAAAGAAGCAGAGATGATAACCTACTTCATTCAAGCCCAGGATGCAGAATACTATGAACCAATGGTGACAATGGGTGGAAAAACATTTGCCGAAGTCATCAAAGCTGGAGAAATGATTGAGGATGATCTCAAGACAGGGAGAATTACAAGTAACCGAGCTTTCCAGAATGGTTCATTTGGAATTGGAAAGAAGAAAGAAAAAGAAGTTATGGCGATAATGACTCGGGGATCTACTTCATATAATCGTGTGCCGCCTCCAGGCTATCCCACTGCACAGTACCCCGTCTACAACATGCAAGCAACATATCGTGCTCCATGACCGGTGCAAAATAATGCACCTCGTCCTAATTTTGAGAGAAAACCCCCTCGGGTCTTCATCCCATTAGCAGAACCATTGGCTGTTCTTTTTGAGAGGTTGAAAGCAGCAGGGTTACTCCACCCAATAGAAGCTAAAGTTGTGAACACTTCAGCCAACTGGTATGACCCAAATAAGCATTGTGCTTATCACTCAGGGGTTGCTGGACATGATACGGAGAAGTGTATCACCCTTAAGCACAAGATTCAAGACCTGATTGATAACAAGGCAGTTGAACTTGCACATGCTCTGGATGTGAAAAACAATCCACTTCTCGAGCACAAGGGGTAGTTGATGGAAACCAGTTGCGAAGAAAAGAGGACATTCTCCAGAGATTGTGTTTTGACATCTTCCGGTCCTACATTTGAAGTTCAGTATTTCCTTTTCTTGTAACCGCATTTTATTACTTTTTATCCTTTGTAATGGCACATTATGGTTTTATTTCTTTTGGGATGTTTCTTTGTAATTGGAACTACGTTTGACCTGATTCCTGTATCAACGGGATATGTAGGCGCCACACCGGCTCGGTCATATGCCTTTAAGATTTTCATTCCTCTTTACAATGGAAACTGGGGCAGAATTTGAGAGGATCTCAAAATTCTATTGAAGAAGATTTCCTCCGAGGAGTCGGAGTTTATAGAAGTTGCAACTGGGACATCTGTCCAAGCAAAAATTCATTGGAAATTGCAAAAAAGATAAGACTTCTTATGTGTTACAAAACTGGGGCAGAATTTTTGAGGAGGGTCCTCAAAAATTCCACTAAAACTACGTTTCAAAGAGAGCAGAGGAGTGCGCAGGTCAATTGCATGAAGGAGCATGAGGAGAAGGCCAACACAAATCAGTCTCTCAAACTAAGAATTTTCTTTGGATGCAGGGACAATGAAATCACATAAATGACGATGTCAAATCTTCAAGCATAAGGCGTCATTTGCACATACCACGACCTCAGCATAATCAATCAAATAACTTCTCATCTTATTTTATCTTCAGTTTATGTCAAGATGATTTCTAATTGCTTTCACTATGTTTTGCAGTAATTAGACATAAGTTTGACAGATTCTCTCGAAGTTCAAAAGAATCAAGTTAGCATCGCCAGATACAGAGCGCGAGCAAGGACTACAGGCATCAATTAGTGACAAGTCACGGTTGTGATCACCGTTACGTTTATCATGGCCCGATCTTAATGACTGAATAGCATAATCTCTCGCTTTTTCTTAAGTGCATACTTTACTTTATTATGACTGTTAATGTTCGATCTCAAGTTCTGCAGGTGGCTATGCTAGTAAAGTTGGGACAATGCTGAAATCAGTATCGAATCTGGAGACGATGCTATTGCAGAAGTGTTGCAAGGACAAATAACGGGTCTATCGAATCAATAGGCGCTAAAGATTACATATCTTCGCGACAATAGAGGTTACTAGTCAATTCAAGTCTTCAACAACGATTGAAGATATCATGCAATAAACTCGAAGTTTATCGAGTTTTTCAAGAAGAAGATGTGAAAGGCTTTAGTCTTTGTGTAAAAGAATTCAGCCATCTCACCTCGATCGTTCTACCTCTTAAAATGAGGTAGTCGTAACCATGACAAATATGCATGTTAATATGGTTTCTGCTTCGCCCATTAGGATGATCGTCACGTATCTATATAAGCATACGTGTTTGTTGACCATGTGAGGGTTAATATTCTAGAATTTTTCGGGTTGCCCACCCCATAAGTGGTTTATGAATTTTACTTGTCTATTCGAGAGCCTTGACATATGATTTTGTTGGGATAACCACCCCATAAGTGGTTTGCATAGTTTGTTTGTCTATTTCAGGGATCTTATGCTGAATCAAGCAGGATTATCATTAGATCGTCACCTCCTTTAGCGTGGCATATTAATTTATTATTATTGGAGCGTCACTGCCTTCAGTGTGATACGTTATTATTATTGGAGCATCACTGCCTTCAGTGCGACACGTTATATTATTGGAGTGTCACCTCCTTCAGCGTGACACAGTGATTTATTATTGGATAGTCACATCCTTCGCATGTTATGTTATTATTGGATCGTCACTTCCTTCAGTGTGACCTGTTATATTATTATTGGATCGTCGCCTCCTTCAGGTGACATGTTAGTTTATTATTGGATCGTCACCTCCTTCAGCGTGACATGTTAAAGTTATCATTGGATCGTCACCTCCTTCAGTGTGACACGTTATTTTACTATTGGAGCGTTACTGCCTTCAGTGTGGCACGTTGTTTTATTATTATTATTATTATTATTATTATTATTATTATTATTATTATTATTATTATTATCGGATCGTCACCTCCTTCAGCGTGACATGTTAAAGTTATTACTGGATAGTCACCTCTTTCAACGTGACATGTTGTATTATTATTGGAGTGTCAATTCCTTCAACGTGACAGTTAAATTATTATTGGAGCGTCATCTCCTCCAGCATGACACATTTATCTACTATTGATTCATCATCTCCTTCTGAATGATACATTAAACAGGTTTGCACAAGTTGTATTCATATTTATGTTTCATTTACTACTAACAAGTTTTATCTCAGTCTTTATCGAGAGCATCCGGGAGGATGAATTCTCAAGCAAACCACAGGTGTGGACGTCGTCAAATAGGATGCAGCACAACGTGGAACTTGTCTTAGCAGCGAACTGGGACATAGTCTGAAGAGGGGCGTCAAACTCTTCGGACACGAGCTGAGAAGCGACTCCCACCACAATCTAACCACACCCTGTCAGAAGGCATGTGGGTATTTTCTTTGAGTCCATAGTCTTCAGTCTCACATCCAGGTGATCTCAACCCTCATCGGATGCAACGTTTCAAATCTGAGTGACAATATACCAAGAATTTTGGAAATTATGTCCATGTAAGCTCTTAATTATGGGTGAGAAGCGCGCCACATTTATGGTTAAGAGGTTGCAAGCCTCTTTTTCATAATTCGTTTTGTTTGTCACTTCTCCTGAACCAAAGGTTGTCTCAAAATAAGAGATCTCCTTTTCAACCGATAGAGTCGAACTACAAGCAGCCTGATTCCTAAGTCCAAGGATATGTAGGCGGGCCCAACTTTGAAAACTCGGCTGTATTCTAACATTTACTCGTAAAATCTCATCCCAAGCATTCCAATTTCTCCATAATTTGATATTGGATAGCTTTTGAATTTTTCAAAATCGTGCGTAAAATCAAGCGTTTTGAACTACAAGTAGCCTGAATTCTCATGTAACCTGAGATATGTAGGAAACCCAAAACCAGGGTCCGGCCACAATTTTCCAAAGCCCGTACCAAGACCCTTCCATGAGATGAATGTAGCTCAAAATTGGATTGGTCAAGTTTCTTTGTCCACGATCGCTTTCATCGATCATGCCCAAAGAAAGGGACAACTGTTGATACCCAATTTTTACCCTCCACAGTATAAATTAATCATCGAGCTATTAATTTTAACGATTTGGATTAATTAGTTTTCAAAAAAGTGCAAGAAATTTTTTTTTCAAGTAACTTTAGGTTTGAATCTTTGAATTTTCAATTTTATTAGGTTCATATATTGCGTATTCTATATATTTATCTTAAAATACTTTACTTTACTTTTTCGTATTATATATTTTTTTCTTTATGTTTATACGTTGTGCGTTATATAAATCTCTTAATTTTAATTATGTTTAAAATATTTTCTCAAATAGGTTCTATCTTTAAATACTTTATTTTGTACTTAAGTCGTTAATATTTAAAAGCTCCTTAATTAATTTATATTAATTCATTTCGGGATCAAATTAGTCAATTAATTTCAAATTGGTCAAGTTTGTAATTTAATTGGCTAATTCTTAAATCAATTCTTAATTACCCTAAATCTAAAAACCCACTTATTTTTTAATTTCTAAACCCCAGGCCCAATTTTTAAATATCCCCAACCAATATCCTATTTCGGCCCAGTCTTTTCTTTCTAAATTAAATCCCCAACCCAAAAACGACCCGACCCTGCCCAAATCCTAATTAATTAAACCCTTCCCCTTTCTTTTCTTCCCCAAACCCTATCCTCTCTCTTCCCTTTCCCCTTTCCCGTCGAATACCAAAACCAGACGCCAAACTAGTCCCCACCAGTCCTCGAAATGGCAAAATGCCAAGAGATAATTAATCCCTCTCACGCGTTCCCCCTCCCCGATGCCCGTCTCTCTCTCAAAACCAGAAGAAACCAAAGAGACAGGCCGAAAATCAGAAAAAGAAAGCGGCTACAGTAGCCATTTTCGAGCAAGAACGTGGTCAACCCGTACACCACGTACTCCCCACCCTCTTCCCCTGGTTCGTGCGTCAGAGAACTCACCTAACGTGTCTCACATTTAAACCATCGATTCAAATCGATGGTTGAGATGTGAGACTTGTAAAGTGATTTCGAATTTGGAGTTTGAAATTGGCAGGAATTTCCCCTTTTGCCCCTGGTCTCCTTCCCGTTGGTTGCCCTATTTTTGGGCTATATATACACCCTTTGGCCGACTGCCAGAGGGGTTTTTTTTTTGGGTTTCCGAATTTCGAAAGTAAAAGAGGACTTCTTGGTCGGCTTCTTTGAATACCTCTCATATCCATTCCATTCTAAAACTTCTTTGAACTTCCTAAGAGTTTGAGAAAACATTGGCGTCTGCTACTCGTGCTCGAAACCATCCTAGTGGTAGAGTTTCCTTGTCAAGCTCGTTCTCACGGTTCGCTGCTTTCAAAAAGGTGACGCCTAACCCCTTTATTTTGATGTATGTATGAAAAGTTTGATTTTGAGTTAGAATGGTTTATTAATGTCTTTCTTGTGAATGTTACTAGTTGTGATAGATGTGAACTCCTTTCAGCACACAACATTGTTATTGCCTTTTCTGTTTTATTTTCGAATTCATTCATATTCTGGTCATGGTATCTTTGTTGTTTAAAGCTTAAAATTTTCAAATTGTGGTTATCTCTGAATTCGTGGTTTGTTTCGAATCAGTTGTTATGTTTAATAATGTAATGATTTTTTGGCTCAACCCTGTCTCTTTCTTTAAAAATCTCGCTAGTTTTCTGGTTTTGAAGACTTTGTTTGTTAAGATTTGTGGATTTTCAAAAACGCCCATTTGAGATATGGAACCTGTTGGATTTATTAAAGCATATTCATGTCTGAGCAACCTGATAACTTAAATATCTTCGGTGTAACCCCTTTTATGATCCTAAACTTTGACTCGATGAAGTTGTTAGGACGAGATCTGTGATAAATCTCTATTTAGCGTCACTGGTCACTTTTTTCCATGTTCTTTTTACTTCTCTTGCAATGCTACCAGTGATATGAAAGTTAGTTGTGTAGTTTGCTTGGTATATTGGTTGGTATTGCGTCTATCATAATCGGAATAATTAAAATGTTGTTTAACACTTTGTTTAGCTTCATTATATATCTGTGATATGAACTTTCTATTCCGACTTAAGAGGAGACATGGTAAAGTTGTGATTATGTTGGCCACTCTTTCTTCTATTCAATGCATGTATTTAGTCCAAGCCTAGCTTTGTTGTTTGTTCTTTGATGATGGTTTAGTTAAAAGCTATTCTATTGTATGGGAATTGATTTATCTTACATTGTTTGGTGTATTGTCATTTACCAAGTACTAATTCTTTGTATTTCCTATTTGCTACATGTAACCATCATTGGAGTCCATTTTGGACTCCCATATGCATATTTTGAGCCGCCCCTCATCGGGACAGTGTACGTGTTCGAGAGTATGCTGATTATACAGGTTTCGAAAGCCGAAAGTCATTGTTTATACATCGATATACCTATCGTATACACTTGTATACAATCAGTGTATACCATAGGTTAATACAAAAGAAAATGGGCCAAAAGCCCCTATTATCTTGCAGCAGAAAGTATTGGGCTTGGGCCCAAATCGCAGCAGCAACTTAAAAGGGCTAGGCAGGCCCAAACTTAAAAACATTGCAGGTCCCCTTGAAATTGGGCCTGCCCAAGCCCAATCTTACTTAAATTTATTTTGTTTGCTTTGTTCTTCATGCTTTTTTTTTTGCTCTTGTGGTATATTTTTTTGAACACTAACTTTAATTCTAGGATTATTTCATAAGTTTTCGCCTAATTAAATTTCCCCAAGTTAACCATCTACGTTATTTTATGACTTTAAATCTTGACTATAAAATCACTTTAGGAAATTAGGCTTTAAAATTTTCTTTAAAATATTTCAAGTACTTCTTCCTTAAAATATTCTTTTCTTTTAAAAAAAAGTATATATATACATTTATCCTTTTAAACACTTAGAGTTTAGTAGATTTGAAAATCTCAATTATTTGATTAACTTCGTCAACTCCCTTAATTAAATAAAATTTAGTTAGAGTTTAATATTATATCTTGTTGATTTTCTTTAATTAGTTCATTTAATTAATTCTAATTGATTAAAATATAAGTAAAAAATGTAAATATTCCGTTTCCTACTCTTAAAATATGTTATTTAAACTTTTCAAAATTAATAATATGAAATTATATTATCTTTAAAGTTAGTCAAAATATTTAATCGTCGGATAACCGCACGTTAGCGGATATTTCGGGTGCGTAAAATCTTCCCGGAATAGAAATATGAACCCGAACCCATTCTTTGGATTTTAAAAGGATTTTCTCTGTTAATTCTTTTTAAAATAACTTAATTTAATCGTTTTTTCTTGATTTTTCCTTAAAAAATTAAGTGGCGACTCTCAAAAGTTTGAAGATTCGGTTTTACTAAATTAATTAAGTCTTAAATTGAATTTTCGAAACCAAAGTCATTTTTCGATATAACAAAAGTTTAAAAGGAAGTTTGATTTTTAAAAATAAAATTAAGGGTGAAAATGATTTTCATTTGATATAGAAAGAGACAGTAAAGAGAAAAAAAAATATTCCTGGTGGCAAAGTAAAGTAATAGAAAAAAGAATAACTGAAAAAACTTTGTACTGTTACACATGGCAAATCTGATGTAATGACCCGATGGATTATTTTGAAAATTATTCCTCTTGTTTTTCTAAAATATCCTTCTCGTAATTTTAAATGGGTATTTGGGACTATTTAATAACTACGGTTATTTAGTGTATAGGTAAATCTAGATAATTGAGTTAATTAGTAAACTAAATGTTAATTTAGTTAAAATCCTAAATCACATTAATAGCTATTTTAAATTAAATAAGTGAACTTTTTATACATAAACAAATTAAAAAAAAAAAAGAAGAAGGAGATTAGGATTTGAATGAGATTACCTATCTGTGCGGTTTCAAAAGGGACGAACTCGAGAGAAAAGAAAAATTGTTGGCTTCAGGTGAGATTTAAATTGTTGAAATCATTAAAGAGTTGTATATTATAATTACTAGTATTATATATATGCAATAGAATTTTAGGAAGTCAAGCACTAAATTGTCATTGTTTTGCATGAAACATTATGATCCTATATTGCTTTAGAAATTAATGTTAACCTATGATGAGCCAATGAGTGGATGAATTATTTAGAAAGATTTATATGACATAGTTCTGCAATTTGGGTCTTAGTTTCATATTAGTTCCAAACAAGCAGTAAGTATGTAGTCCATGGTTGCTGCAAACAATGGGTAATTAGTATAATATATGTGTGGATGTAAAGGAATATAAGGATAAGTGATGGTATTCACCAATAAAAATTGATGAAGAAAATATCTTTTTTTTCTTTGTTTTAATAAGATATGCAGCAAATGTCTTAATTGGTTTGTGGAGAAAATTGAAGTGTTGTAATTAGCACCACAATATCCTACTAGGGACCACTCACCATTAAGAGGGATTTTGTTAAACATTCTTTAGGCGTTTGAAAATTTTGCACTTATGAAAGTTGCTTTTGGATTCTAAAAGAAATTGGCACTTTCGCCCAGTGCTCTAGGTTCTTCATTAGTCAACTTATTACTGCAAGGTGTGTTTTCTGATGCATACATGTATGCGTATAATATAGATTTTATTGAATGCATAATTTTTGGACACATATATAGTTTTCTTGTATTAATATTGGGGATTTTGTATTATATGGATACCATTGGATTTTAAATATTGAAGACATTCTGACTTAACTCTAGACTTAATTATAAAATTTAGATGAGCTTTTATCTCTGGGCTAGAGACGTAGTAATATGGGTGTCATTGGACTTCTTGCGATGTGTATATTTCATTCTTGATAGAGAATTATCATTTCGGGAGTTGAATTTAAGATTCCTCTATTAGGTGGAAGCATTCGAGTGCAGTCCCAACATTGAGGTAGGTTCGGCTATCCTTTTTTGAGCCTGGGATTGAGTTATTGAATATCCTTATGTTGTAATCTATAGGATGAGATCGTATCATGTGTTGGGTTGGAAATTCTTATTGTGATGCCGATGTAAGGGTTCTAATTGTCCATGTGGTTGCTTTGAGAGCATGTGAATACTAAATTGAGAATATTATGAATATGACACGTTGAGAAAGGGAGATAACTGTGATATGATGTAGATGATCATGGTTTAATTGAGAAAAGAAAGTCAGTAAAATGTGGTGAAATATTTTAAGAGAGAATATATTCCCATTATGTATAAAAGAGGGTGAATATTATAATTGCTAAACTTTGATAACTTTGATATTTATTGTGCTTATTGAGAGAAATATTGCTTCTATAATTGTGTCTTGATTGCATGCATCCTCATACTACATGTCATGACATTTTGAGAAGTGTGAATGATGATTCGTATCATGAGTCCTTGACCACGAGCACTTGGATGGCAAGGTAGTTGATATATTGTGATTGAAGTATATGGCCGGCGAGGTCCCCATGGGTTCCCTTAGTCTATGAAGCCTTAGTTCGACGGGGATGCATACGACAGACTGTGCGACGGTCTTGATACCACCTTACATTGTATTGCATTTCATATCATCTCATTATACTACTTGTGGCTGTTTTGAATTGGTTTATGTGAGATTATATGTTTACTTTATTCGCACCGTTCTATATAAATTGGCAGCACCGATATCGGACTGATTTTCCTATTGTAGGTGGAAGCGTTCCTAGATTATTTCATAGTTTATTTAATTTCTGATTCCCATTCGGTTAAACCTATAGGATACAAATTATGTGTACTCAATCCTACTTCTTTCTTCCCGCAGATCCTTGTCAGGATTATCCACGTGGTAGTTGATTTGCTCATGCACTCAGTTCATCCCAGATCTAATGGTGAAACTCAGAGCTTCGAGTTTCTATTGGATTCTACCTTAGTTGTTTAGTCTTTATTTCTATTCAAAGATTGAGATGTGCTCATTTCACTAATTTATGTATTAGATGTTTTTTATACTCGTGACACCAGGTTCAGGGATAAGATTTTATATGGTGACTATTTATTTATTAGGTTTTTGCTCCTTAAAGTGTACTTTTATTGTTGGGGTTTGGAACTTAAATGGCCCTTTAGTCATAATCCCATTTTGGATCATGACATCCACATTTGCTACCTTGGTAGCACTTGGATCGCAATTCGAAGCAATCACCTCTTCTCCAATCTCCACTGTTAAACTCAAAATTCTAATGTAATTAACGACGCCAAAAAGATTTCAAACTCTTTGACCAAATTTCCATTCTTCCTTCCCTCTCCTTTCTCTCTATATATAAATTCTCCATCATTCATTTCTAATATTCATCACTTCGGATCTTTACTTTTTTTTCCAGTACACATTCCAGTTTCTTCATATACAGTAAAATGGCTCGGACTAAGCAGACAACTCGCAAATCTACAGGCGAAAAGGCTCCAAAGAAGCAATCAGCTCCGGCAATCAGAGGAGTGGGGAAGCCTCACCATTTCCAACCAGGAACTGTAGCTTTGAGGGAAATCAGGAAGTATCAAAAATCTATTGAGTTGATGATTAGGAAGCTGCCATTTCAGAGGCTAGTGAGGGAAATTACTCTGGATTTTAAGACAGTCTGAGGTGTCAGAGTAGTGGTGTTGCTGCTTTGCAAGAGGTTGTTGAGGCTTACCTTATTGGTCTCTTGAAGATACTAATCTTTGTGCAATTCATGCTAAGAGGGTTACGATTATGCCCAAGGATATTCAACTTGCTAGGAGGATTCGTGGAGAAAGGACTTAATAAGAAGTTTTTTTTATGGTTGAAAGTCAATTTATATTCATTTTTTTGCTTAGATCTGTTGTTGGAGGTTGGAATGCTAGGTTAACTGGTGTACATCTAAAAGATGAGATCAGCCGTAGTATGCGTAAAATGGTGATTTACTAAAATTCTAGAATTTTCACTAATGAAATTTGTAGTTTATTTGGTTCAATCAAACATCTTCCTATTATATCTGCGTGTTTTTTGCCGTTCATTGGAGAGAAAAGGAAAAAAATAGTCCATTGACTTTGGGCTTGAACTCAAAGTCATCCATGTTATTTCGCTTGGAGCACTAACAGTACACAATGTTTACTATAGTAGTGCACTTTTGGTCATTCTCCAAATTTATTGTTAAATTTTAACAAAATGTATTCGAGTTTGAATGCAAAATACCATTTTCTACTAACCTAGAAAACATGATTAATAACCAATAAATTTTGCAAATATTTTCACACCAATATATCCATATTTTGAAGATATAAATTTTAAATTTAATCTTGAACTTGCTTTGAAGTTATAAAAATTAAAAACTTCACCATTTATTGAATTTGATTTGCTCATTAACATACTATTGTTTAAGACCCACGGCTAATTACATACCATGCTCATCTGAGTTTAAGACTTGTGTTGCTTCATGATGTTATGGTGAGAGAAGTATGCAGAAGTAGACTTGCTTTTGTTTTGGTAATTCCTCTAAAAGATTTGCATAGGAGTCCTTGTAGGCTAAGGCTAGTGGATCCACAATAACTATGTTTGTAACACCTCGTATGTTGTAAAGTTTGTGACATGAAAAATTTGCAATTTTTTTTTGAAAGAAACTAACTGTAAGAACCAATCTATGGCTTGTGATTTGTTTCACAGGTTATAGACAGGTGTTGTAGTTTAGATCCTGAGGGATGAAATATTTTCTAAGTCTGAGAGGTTTCTATGGTCCGAAATGGGACTACGGACCATACAATGAGCTTGTGGATTGAAGGTGCAAATTTTAGTAGTTAAAATTTTGGGGCAAGTGTAACACCCGGTAAATTACAAAAATACCCCTAGGGAAGAGATGTGCGGAAAACGCATCTTCCGATGCTCGGATTGAAAATCCGAGAGTGGATTCGTGATCAGCACTGAAAATGAAGTGGGAAGAGGGTCTCGGCCGATTTTTAGAGCGATCGAGTCGGAAGATAAATTTTCGTTCCAAAACGAAAAACAGTGTGCCTGCGCGACAGGACCGCGTCGCGGATCGATCGTGGAGCCACACTTATGTTTTCTGTAAAATTTTCGACGGAGTTGAATTTCCAAAAATACACTGTCCGCGACAGGTCCGCGTCGCGAACTGTGTTATTTCAGGACGGGGATAAATTATTTTAAATTACGAAGGGCAATTTGGTCCACTCCTATAATTCCTAAATATTCCCCTACGACTAATAAACGTCAGTTTCTAAGAAAAGGGTTTCAAATACCCAAATTTTGAAGCGTATTCTTCCTAAAGGTCACCAAAGTTAGGGCTTGAAGGGAAGTGAGTTGAAGAGATCAAGAGGAGGTGTGGTATAATTTCGTTAGCAAAGCATCCCAGGTATGTAAGGCTAACCTAAAGCATGGGAATGTCCTCCCATGTGCCCTCCTAAATGTTGAATATCATATCTTGATGTGACAAAGTTAATATGAAGAGTTGATGCATGAAGAAAATCTACTTTGTCTTATGTATGAGAAGTTTTCCTACATAAACTGATGATCATCACTATTTTGCTTTCTATTATAATCCATTTTATAAGTGCATTTTAAACCCTATAATTTTCGTGTTTGAAAAGGAGCATGCATAATGAAGTTAGGGAACATATCTAGAACGATGATGATGTTATGATGATGTTGATGAGCATGATGTTTAATGAGGTCTTAGCATTACAATATAGTTGCTAAATGATGTCTCTTGAGTTTTGATGTTGATGTACCATGTCCCTATGGGACTGATGTTGATGATGATGTAATATGTCCCCTTGGGACCGATGTTGATGTTGAGGTACTATATCATGTCCTTATGTGACTGATGATGATGTATTATGTCCCTATGGGACTGATGATGATGACGTTTTATGAGCATGTCGAGTTTCTGGGAGGAGTATTGAGCACCGAAATGGGTAGAGAGTGAGTCCCACTCAAAACCCATTAACTACGTGGCCCGCGTAGGAAGAGAGGATTGAACCGCAATGCGGATGGCTCCTATCTTGTCCCAAAAGAGGACTGATGTTTGATGTTTTCTTGTGGATCCACTGATGTGATGTCCTTTACCCCGGGCAGGGTATTGGATGGATGTGGCAACGGCATCGCTTCGTTGTATCATCACTGGCTCATAAGTGATGGTTGTCGGTTAGAGAAACTCCCAGTTAGGTTCCTCTGATAGAACTCTAATGTTGATGTTGACGTGATGTTTGAGTTGAGTCCTTGAGTCGATGTGATGTTTCCTTGAGTCGATGTGATGTTCCTTGAAATGAGGTGATGATCCTTTGAGTCTGAGTCGATGTGATGTGAGATGAATGTTGAGGCTCCTTAAGATGAGCTTGCTATGATGTTGATGATTGATGAGAGGTTGATGAGTCAATTGTCTAATCTAATCTCTTGCCTTAGATAGACTTTTGATATTTCTGATGAAGTATGATGTGGAGTCGATGTTTCTTTATTGTTGTGTACTTACCCTGTTATTCAGCTGTTTTACATGCAAGTACATTCCACGTACTGACGCCATTTGGCGCTGCATCGTTTTATGATGCAGATACAGGAGTTCGAGGATTTCAGCAGGCGCACTGTTGAAGTCCAAGGTTTCAAGTTCAGATTTTGGTGAGCCTCCTTGCTATCCGGAGGAGACCCTTCTATGTTATTTCCTTTATTTCATTGAGTCGGTAGCCATGACATGTCATGGCACCCCTCTTAGACAGTTGAGTCAGGTTAGAGGCTTCGTAGACATGGTGTCGAAGTTGATGTTGATGTTTTTCCTGATGTACTAAGAGAGTATTTGCTTAATCCTTTGATGTTAAAATTGATGATTGGCCATTTGGCCCTTTTCTATGGCTCTCATATTATGATGTTTCTCCGCTGTGTTGATGTTGAGCGATGTGATGAGGCTGAGTGGTTCGCTCAGGGGCTAGCAATAGTCTCTGGGTGCCGGCCACGTCTAGGGTACCCTCCCGGGGTGTGACAAACTTGGTATCAGAGCACAGAGTTCAAGAGTCCTAGGGAGTCTACGAAGCCGTGTCTAATAGAGTCCCGTTTATGCGTGTGTTTTGCACCACACTTCATAAACAGGATGCTACAGGGCATTTAGGAAATGGTTACCCTTCTTTGATGTTCTGAGTTCGTGCGTTAGAGTTTGGCTCTATGAAGCCTATTCTAATTCGTGCGTTACGTGTTTGCAGATAATGCCTCCTAAACGTACTGCTGCCCAAAGAGATGCCTCAGTCCCTGACACTGAGAATCCTCTACCCACGGCCCCAAGTCAGCATGGGACAAGGAGACGGGGACGACCTGATAGAGCTGCTGAGGCTCCGCCAGCACCTTCTGTTCAGTCAGCCTCCACTTCGGAAGCAGACTTCAGGGGAGCTATTGCTATGCTTACCCAGTTAGTGGCCTCTCAGAGTAGCAGTCGCGGTCCCCAGGCCCCTAGCTCCAGTTCCCAAGAGCCTACGGCTGCAGCCAGGCTCCGAGATTTCCTGAGGATGAACCCACCAGTCTATACGGGGTCAAAGGTTGAGGAGGACCCACGAAACTTCATTGATGAGATGCGTAAAATCTTGAGGGCTATGCATGCGACTGAGGTGGAGGGAGTCGAGCTGGTCTCTTATCATCTTAAGGATGTTGCCAATGTCTGGTATAACCAGTGGGAGGATGTTAGAGGTGAGGATGCTGAACCGGCTGAGTGGGAGGAGTTCGACAGTGCCTTTCTCGATCACTTCTTTCCCCAAGAGTTGAGGGAGGCAAAAGTTGAGGAGTTCGTGAATCTGAAACAAGAGGAGCTGACGGTCAAGGAGTACAACTTGAAGTTCATCCAGCTGTCCAGGTACGCTCCAGAGATGGTCCTTGATATGAGGGCAAGAATGAGGAAGTATGTGTCTGGGTTGGGCAGGCATGTGAAGAGGGAGTGCAAGGCAGCGTTGCTAATTCCAGACATGGATATTGCTAGACTTATGGTCTATGCTCAGCAGACTGAGGAGGACAAAAAGAGGGACAGAGAAGAGCAGCAGAAGAAGAAAGCTAAATCAGCAGGGCATGAGCCTAATCAGCAGAAACAGAACAAAGGTGATAGGACCTTCTTTCAAAAGAAGTCTTCTAGCCATGCACCTTCCGTGGCAAGTGCACCTGTTCAGCAAAACAGGTATGATCAGAGATCCTATGGCCATCAGAACTTCAGAGCACAGGGACCTCAGTCCCAAGCCAGTATTTCTCAAGGTCCGAGAGGAAAGCCCCCTTGTAGCCGATGTGGTAAGTTACATCTTGGCGCATGCCGCAATGGCACTAGTATTTGCTTTACCTGTGGACATCCTGGTCACTTCCAGAATGAGTGTCCTATGAGAAATCAGAGGTGGAGTGATAGAGGTAATCGAGCTCAGTCTTCTACAGCACCCCCCGAGGGTAATCATCAGAAGGCTACTACTGCAAATGCAGGAGGCGGGACGAACCGTCTGTATGCGATGGGAAATCGACGGGATCAAGAGGTTGCTCCTGATGTTGTTACGGGTATGCTCCGAATCTTTTCTTATGATTGTTATGCATTACTTGACCCAGGCGCCACCTTATCTTTTGTGACACCCTATGTGGCTAATAAGTTTGAGATTCTTCCTGAGTGTTTGCTTGAGCCTTACACTGTTTCGACTCCTAAGGGTGAGTCAATTCTGGCTAAGAGGATCTATAGAGACTGTATAGTGTCAATCTATCATAGGGACACTTTGGCCAATTTGGTGGAGTTGGAGATGGTTGACTTTGATGTGATCCTTGGTATGGACTGGCTCCATGCTTGTCATGCATCCATAGACTGTAGGACCCGAGTTGTTACATTTCATTTTCCTAATGAACCGGTCCTAGAGTGGAAGGGAGGTTATGTTGCACCCAAGGGTAAATTCATTTCTTACCTGAGGGCGAGGAGATTAATCTCAAAGGGGTGTATCTATCACCTTGTACGGGTTAGATCTGATGATGTTGAGTCCCCTACTCTTGAGTCGGTCCCAATTGTGAATGAATTCCCTGAGGTGTTCCCTGAGGATTTACCTGGAGTCCCTCCTGATAGGGAGATCGACTTCGGTATTGATGTACTTCTTGAGACACAGCCTATTTCGATTCCACCATATAGAATGGCCCCTGCTGAATTGAAAAAATTGAAGGAGCAGTTGAGGGATCTGCTAGAAAAAGGTTTTATTAGACCCAGTGTTTCTCCTTGGGGTGCTCCCGTTCTGTTGTACGAAAGAAGGATGGGTCACTGAGAATGTGCATAGATTATAGGCAATTGAACAAGGTCACAGTCAAGAATAAATATCCTCTTCCCAGGATAGATGACTTGTTCGACCAACTTCAAGGTGCCTCATGCTTTTCGAAGATAGACCTCAGATCGGGTTACCACCAGTTAAAGGTGAGAGAATGTGATATCCCAAAGACAGCTTTCAGGACAAGATATGGCCACTTCGAGTTTTTGGTCATGTCCTTTGGGTTGACGAATGCACCTACAGCTTTTATGGATTTGATGAATAGGGTGTTCAGGCCCTACCTGGATACGTTCGTGATTGTGTTCATTGATGATATTCTGGTATATTCGAGGAGTGAGGAAGAGCATGCTAAACATCTTAGATTCGTACTTCAAACTCTTAAGGACCAGGAGTTGTACGCGAAGTTCTCCAAATGTGAATTTTGGCTCAAATCAGTGGCCTTCCTAGGTCATGTGGTTTCAGGTGATGGGATTCGAGTAGATGGTCAAAAGATTGAAGCGGTTGCCAGTTGGCCAAGACCGACCTCTCCAACTGACATAAGGAGTTTTTTGGGGTTGGCAGGCTACTACCGCAAATTTGTTGAGGGTTTTTCTTCTCTATCCGCCCCATTGACCAAACTGACCCAGAAAAAGGTCAAGTTTGAGTGGTCTGAAGAATGCGAGAAGAGTTTCCAGGCACTAAAGACAAGGTTGACTACTGCACCTGTCTTAACCTTGTCTGACGGGACGGAAGGTTTTGTAATATACTGTGATGCGTCAAGAGTTGGATTGGGGTGTGTGTTAATGCAAAGAGGTAAAGTGGTGGCTTATGCTTCCAGGCAGCTCAAAGTTCATGAGAAGAACTATCCGACCCATGATCTTGAGTTGGCGGCAGTGGTGTTCGCACTCAAAATTTGGCGTCACTACTTGTATGGAGTGCATGTGGATGTGTTCACGGACCACAAGAGCTTACAGCATGTCTTCAGTCAGAGAGAGCTCAACCTGCGACAAAGGAGGTGGTTGGGATTGCTCAAGGACTATGACATGAGCATCATGTACCACCCAGGTAAAGCTAATGTTGTTGCTGATGCTCTTAGCAGGTTGTCTATGGGTAGCACAGCCCATGTTGAAGGAGAAAAGAAGGAGTTAGTGAAGGAAGTGCATAGGTTGGCTCGATTGGGAGTCCAGCTTGAGGAGAATGACGAGGGAGGAATTAATGTTCAGAATGGGTCTGCATCGTCCCTAGTGACTGAGGTAAAAGAGAAGCAGGATCGAGATCCTATTATACTTCAACTGAAGGAGGATGTTCAAAAACAAAAGGTGATGGTCTTCTCCAAAGGGGGAGATGGGGTATTAAGATACCAGAATAGACTATGTGTCCCCGATGTTGATGGTGTCCGAGAGAGGATTCTGGCTGAGGCCCATAGCACTAGATACTCCATTCATCTGGGCTCCACCAAGATGTATCACGACTTGAGAGAGGTCTATTGGTGGAGTGGAATGAAGCGGGATATTGCGGAGTTTGTTTCGAGATGCCCAAATTGTCAACAAGTAAAGGTTGAGCATCAAAGGCCAATTGGCTTGGCCCAAAACTTTGAGATTCCGGAATGGAAGTGGGAGATGATTAACATGGATTTTATCACTGGCCTACCAAGATCGAGGAGACAGCATGATTCAATATGGGTGATTGTGGATAGAATGACGAAGTCAGCGCACTTCCTGGCGGTCAAGACGACCAACACGGCAGAGGAGTATGCCAAGATGTATATCAAAGAGATTGTGAGGTTGCATGGAGTTCCCTTGTCCATTATCTCGGACCGAGGAGCCCAATTTACTTCTCAGTTCTGGAAGTCCTTCCAGAAAGGATTGGGTACCAAAGTGAGTTTGAGCACAGCCTTTCATCCACAGACGGATGGTTAGGCAGAGCGCACTATTCAGACGGTGGAGGACATGTTGAGGGCTTGCGTCCTTGATTTCAAAGGAAATTGGGATGATCATTTGCTATTGATTGAATTCGCATATAACAACAGTTATCATGCGAGCATCCAAATGGCCCCTTATGAGGCATTGTATGGGAGGAGATGTAGATCACCTATTGGGTGGTTTGAAATTGGAGAGGCTGAGTTGATTGGTCCTGACCTAGTCCACCAGTCCATGGAGAAGGTGAAGATCATTTAGGAAAGATTGAAGACTGCCCAAAGCCATCAGAAATCTTACACAGATGTGAGGAGAAGAGACCTAGAGTTTGAGGTAAGCGATTGGGTTTACTTGAAGGTATCACCCATAAAGGGTGTCATGAGATTTGGAAAAAAGGGAAAATTAAGCCCTCGCTATATTGGCCCCTATCAGATCGTACGAAGGATTGGGAAGGTTGCTTATGAGCTAGATTTACCTTCCAAGCTAGATGGGATCCATCCGGTGTTCCACATTTCGATGTTGAAGAAATGTTTAGGAGATCCTGCCTGGGTAATTCCTGTGGAGAGCACAGGAGTCAGAGACAGCTTGTCTTATGAAGAAATTCCAGTCCAGATCCTTGATCGACAGGTTCGCAAACTGAGGAACAAAGAGATAGCCTCTGTCAAAGTCCTGTGGAGGAATCAATTTGTTGAGGAAGCCACATGGGAAGCTGAGGAAGAGATGAAATCTAAGTACCCGCACCTGTTCGTGCTCGAGGTCGATGAAAGTGTGGAAGGTAATATTCTTACCTTTATATAAATTGATGTTACTACTATGATGTTGCTGTCTGAGTATTTGTAATGAGGTTGATGGTAAGTCGAGATAATGACGTTATTGAGTGAGCATCGAAGTGAGTCTTGAGTCTACTCGTGCCAGGTACCGTTCCCACTAATCATTCGAGGACGAATGATCCCAAGGGGGAGATAATGTAACACCCGGTAAATTACAAAAATACCCCTAAGGAAGAGGTGTGCGGAAAACGCATCTTCCGATGCTCGGATTGAAAATCCGAGAGTGGATTCGTGATCAGCACTGAAAATGGAGTGGGAAGAGGGTCTCGGCCGATTTTTAGAGCGATCGAGTCGGAAGATAAATTTTCGTTCCAAAACGAAAAACAGTATGCCTGCGCGACAGGACCGCGTCGCGGATCGGTCGCGGAGCTACACTTATGTTTTCTGTAAAATTTTCAACGGAGTTGAATTTCTGAAAATACACTGTCCGCGACAGGTCCGTATCGCGGACTGTGTTATTTCAGGACGGGGATAAATTATTTTAAATTACGAAGGGCAATTTGGTCCACTCCTATAATTCCTAAATATTCCCCTACGACTAATAAACGTCAGTTTCTAAGAAAAGGGTTTCAAATACCCAAATTTTGAAGCGTATTCTTCCTAAAGGTCACCAAAGTTAGGGCTTGAAGGGAAGTGAGTTGAAGAGATCAAGAGGAGGTGTGGTATAATTTCGTTAGCAAAGCATCCAAGGTATGTAAGGCTAACCTAAAGCATGGGAATGTCCTCCCATGTGCCCTCCTAAATGTTGAATATCATATCTTGATGTGACAAAGTTAATATGAAGAGTTGATGCATGAAGAAAATCTACTTTATCTTATGTATGAGAAGTTTTCCTACATAAACTGATGATCATCACTATTTTGCTTTCTATTATAATCCATTTTATAAGTGCATTTTAAACCCTATAATTTTCGTGTTTGAAAAGGAGCATGCATAATGAAGTTAGGGAACATATCTAGAACGATGATGATGTTATGATGATGTTGATGAGCATGATGTTTAATGAGGTCTTAGCATTACAATATAGTTGCTAAATGATGTCTCTTGAGTTTTGAGGTTGATGTACCATGTCCCTATGGGACTGATGTTGATGATGATGTAATATGTCCTCTTGGGACCGATGTTGATGTTGAGGTACTATATCATGTCCTTATGTGACTGATGATGATGTATTATGTCCCTATGGGACTGATGATGATGACGTTTTATGAGCATGTCGAGTTTCTGGGAGGAGTATTGAGCACCGAAATGGGTAGAGAGTGAGTCCCACTCAAAACCCATTAACTACGTGGCCCGCGTAGGAAGAGAGGATTGAACCGCAATGCGGATGGCTCCTATCTTGTCCCAAAAGAGGACTGATGTTTGATGTTTTCTTGTGGATCCACTGATGTGATGTCCTTTACCCCGGGCAGGGTGTTGGATGGATGTGGCAACGGCATCGCTTCGTTGTATCATCACTGGCTCATAAGTGATGGTTGTCGGTTAGAGAAACTCCCAGTTAGGTTCCTTTGATAGAACTCTAATGTTGATGTTGACGTGATGTTCGAGTTGAGTCCTTGAGTCGATGTGATGTTTCCTTGAGTCGATGTGATGTTCCTTGAAATGAGGTGATGATCCTTTGAGTCTGAGTCGATGTGATGTTCTCTTGATGTGAGATGATGTTGAGGCTCCTTAAGATGAGCTTGCTATGATGTTGATGATTTATGAGAGGTTGATGAGTCAATTGTCTAATCTAATCTCTTGCCTTAGATAGACTTTTGATATTTCTGATGAAGTATGATGTGGAGTCGATGTTTCTTTATTGTTGTGTACTTACCCTGTTATTCAGCTGTTTTACATGCCAGTACATTCCACGTACTGACGCCATTTGGCGCTGCATCGTTTTATGATGCAGATACAGGAGTTCGAGGATTTCAGCAGGCGCACCGTTGAAGTCCAAGGTTTCAAGTTCAGATTTTGGTGAGCCTCCTTGCTATCCGGAGGAGACCCTTCTATGTTATTTCCTTTATTTCATTGAGTCGGTAGCCATGACATGTCATGGCACCCCTCTTAGACAGTTGAGTCAGGTTAGAGGCTTCGTAGACATGGTGTCGAAGTTGATGTTGATGTTTTTCCTGATGTACTAAGAGAGTATTTGCTTAATCCTTTGATGTTAAGATTGATGATTGGCCATTTAGCCCTTTTCTATGGCTCTCATATTATGATGTTTCTCCGCTGTGTTGATGTTGAGCGATGTGATGAGGCTGAGTGGTTCGCTCAGGGGCTAGCAATAGTCTCTGGGTGCCGGCCACGTCTAGGGTACCCTCCCGGGGCGTGACAGCAAGTACGAGGACTAAGCACGACCTATAGATGAGATTACGAGTTGTAAACATGGTCTCGTGCAGATTCAAAGACTACAGTTGAAAGTCAACTTGTGTTCAATGTTTTTGCTTAGATCTGTTGTTGGAGGTTCAAATATTAGGTTAAGTGGTGTACATCTAAAAGTTGAGGTTAGTCGTAGTATGTGTAAAATGGTGATTTACTAGAATTCTGGAATTTGACTAATGAAATTTGTACTTTGTTTGATTCAATCAAACATCTTCTTATTACATGGTGTAATTACAACCTGATTATTTTTCAATTTCTTTCTTTTATTTTTTTGTTTTAATTTATTTTTTTATTTTTATAATTTTAATTTTTTTATAATTATTATTTTAATATTTCTTAAAATATTTTTTATTTTATAATATATATTTTTCATTTCATTCTTATTCTCAACCTTTACATCACGTGATTCCGTGAAATTTTTCACATTATCTTATTTATTCATTTATTTATTCATTGGTATAATTTTATTAGTATTCTTATTTTTAAATTAAAGTAGAATTCCTTATTGAATAAATTTATAAACTTACGTTTTTTTAAAACATATTTGTGTGCATTATAGTGAAGTTTGACATAAGCATATTAATTTTTTTATTTGAATTTAAATTTTATGTTACATTTTTAGTTTCAGTTGTGTTGGTAGTATATGACTTGATATTTTATATTACAAGCCATTTATTTTTAAGTTAGAGTTGATATTTTAATTATTTTGTTATGATATTATACTTATAACATTTATACTTTTGTCAAATATTGCATTTTATTTGTTTGTACGAAACTTGTATTTTTAGTTTTTATGATAAATTTAATTAAAATGTACTAATTTAGAAAATATAAATTAATTTTTTTTACAATATTAGTTAAGAAAATATATTAGTTGATTAATATATTTTCAAAAGACAATATATCTCTTAAAAAATTTAAATTAATATTATTTATAGATATCCTTACTTGTCTATATATATATATATATATATATATATATATATATATATATTAATTTTTGATAATTAAATTTTGGTTTTTAATATTTAATATAACCTTGTAATACACTTGTGCAACCAAACAACACGCTTGTAATTATATTGTGGCAAACAAACAGGACATCGTAATTACTAGAGTGGTTATTACTCCCATAATAATTATACCAATTTAAATTACCAGGTGCCTTTCCAAACAGATCATTTGTACTCTCAATCTAACATTTTAATCGAATTCAAAGTTCCTATTCAAATAAGGAAATATTTAGTGATTAAATTTTCTATTGTTTTTGACCTTCTAAATATTGAAATATTAATTAAATGACAATAATTTAATAAAAATAGTGTATGCGTTCTGCACATGTGTCGCCCGTTAATCAATAAAACTATATATAAGAAGAACAGAATTAATTAAAACAACAATAATACTCTTTCGTCAAATTTCTATATAAAGTACATAAATATGATTTAAAAGAAAAAAATATAATGCACAACTTTATTCAACAATAAATTTACCTTTAATTTAAGAGTTAGGAAAAGTAACACAAATGTGCTAATAAAAAAAATAAACATAGAATGAAATAATTAAATAATACGAAAAATTGCATTGAATCACATGAAATAAAAGTTGAGAATGAGAAGAAAATGAAATATAAATAATATAAAATTAAAAAAATAGAAAATATTAGAATAACAACAGAAATAAAAAAGATTTTTAAAATAATAGATATACAAATAAATTAAAACAAAAAATAGAAGTGAAAATAATCACCTTGTAATTAACAATAATTCACCCCCTCCCCAATAGAATTTGAGAGTATAATTAACGCATGTCAGTTACACCAAATTATTTGTTGATCAAGTAATTACATGGTCAATCAAATATGGTGTAATTACAAATTTATGAATTTGTCACAAATTTAGTATTATTTTTATTACTATCATTTCAATATAACATTCATTAATCGCGTGTGTGTATGTCTTTCTCCACTATTTTACTCCATGCCTTTCATATCATTTGACCCTTTTTCTTATGATAATTCTTAAAAAATAATTTAATTGAGGTGTATTTTACTAAATCAATATTATTGATATTATTTTGAAACTTTAAATTTGATTACTATTGCTTTACATGGTTATTTAATGCTAAGGATAAAAACGAAAAGATATTAATTTTTTTAATTTTATAATTGAACAACTAAATTAAAATAATTATTTTTAGAATGAGGGTCAAGTAAACTATTATCTATATAAATAAACAAATTTTGATTGACCTTGATGGAGTATTATATAAATTAGAGTTTAAAATAATTTTAAATCTAAATAAGTACAATCTTAAAAAATTTGATCTTAATTAAATTAATTATTTTGTATTTCTACATCAAAATATATTTGTATATTTTATGCTTAAAATTTGACCTTAATTAAATTAGAAATATAATGTTTATACTTTTACGATTTTTTTTACATAAAATAAAAATAATGAAAATATCATGACTCTTAAATGAATAAGAAAATTATAGGTATTTTAAATATTATAATTTAAATAAAAGGAAAATTTTGATTATTATTCAAAGTTTGAAAGAGTTTGAATTTTAAAAATAAAATTAAGGGTAAAAATGATTTTCATTTGATGTAGAAAGAGGCAGTGTAGCAAAATTATGGTGCAAAAAGAATAGAGAAAAATAAAAAATATTCTAGGTGGCAAAGTAAAGTAAAAGAAAAAAGAATAACTGAAAAAATTTTGTGTTGTTACACGTGGCAAATCCGTATTTGTTACTTTGGTAGCACTTGGATCGCAATGTGAAGCAATCACCTCTTCTCCAATCTCCACCGTTAAACTCAAAATTCCAAAGAATAGAGAAAAATAAAAAAATATTCCAGGTGGCAAAGTAACGTAAAAGAAAAAAGAATAACTAAAAAAACTTTGTGTTGTTACACGTGGCAAATTCGTATTTGTTACTTTGGTAGCACTTGGATCGCAATGCGAAGCAATCACCATTTCTCCAATCTCCACCGTTAAACTCAAAATTCCAATGTAATTAACGACGCCAAAAAGATTTCAAACTCTTTAACCAAATTTCCAACCTTTCTCCCCTCTCCTCTCTCTCTGCATAT
Organism: Solanum rostratum; assembly: GCA_029948455.1. Lineage (NCBI taxonomy): Eukaryota > Viridiplantae > Streptophyta > Magnoliopsida > Solanales > Solanaceae > Solanum > Solanum rostratum. The sequence continues at coordinate 64,949,599 of CM057045.1, read as the reverse complement.
AAATTCTCCATCATCCATTTCTAATATTCATCACTTTAGATCTTTACTTTTTTTTTCAATATACATTACAGTTTCTTCATATACAGTAAAATGGCTCGGACTAAGCAGACAGCTCGCAAATCTATAGGCGGAAAGGCTCCAAGGAAGCAATTGGCTACCAAGGCTGCAAGAAAGTCAGCTCCGGCAATCGGAGGAGTGGGGAAGCCTCACCGTTTCCGACCAGGAACTGTGGCTTTGAGGGAAATTAGGAAGTATCAGAAATCTACTGAGTTATTGATCAGGAAGCTGCCATTTCAGAGGCTAGTGAGGGAAATTGCTCATGATTTTAAGAAAGATCTGAGGCTTCAGAGTAGTGCTGTTGCTGCTCTGCAAGATGCTGCTGAGGCTTACCTTGTTGGTCTTTTTGAAGATACTAATCTTTGTGCAATTCATGCTAAGAGGGTTACGATTTTGCCCAAGGATATTCAACTTGCTAGGAGGATTCGTGGAGAAAGGGCTTAATAAGAAGTTTTCTTTTAGGTTAAAAGTCAATTTATGTTCAATGTTTTTGCTTAGATTTGTTGTTATAGGTTGGAATGCTAGGTTAAGTGGTATACATCTAAAAGTCATAGTATGCGTAAAATGGTGATTTACTAAAATTCTAGAATTTCACTAATGAAATTTGTAGTTTATTTGGTTCAATCAAACATCTTCCTATTATATCTGCGTGTTTTTTGCCGTTCATTGGAGAGAAAAGGACTAAAATAGTCCATTGACTTTGGGTTTGAACTCAAAGTCATCCATGTTATTTCGCTTGGAGCACTAACAGTACACAATGTTTACTATAGTGGTGCACTTTTGGTCATTCTCCAAATTTATTATTGAATTTTAACAAAATGCATTCGAGTTTGAATGCAAAATACCATTTTCTACTAACCTAGTAAACATGATTAATAACCAATAAATTTTGCAAATTTTTTCACACCAATATATCCATATTTTGGAGATATAAATTTTAAATTTAATCTTGAATTTGATTTGAAGATATAAAAATTAAGAACTTCACCATTTATTGAATTTGATTTGCTCATTAACATACTACTGTTTAAGACCCATGGCTAATTACATACCATGCTCATCTGAGTTTAAGACTTGTGTTGCTTCATGATGTTAATGGTGAGAGAAGTATGCTGCAGAAGTAGACCTACTTTTGTTTTGGTAATTCCTCTAAAAGATTTCTCGAATGACTTTCTTGTTGTGTAATTTCACTTTGTTGATTGATACTCTTGCTTGCTGTTACTCTGTGACTTGGTTATTGGATCAATATTGAACTTTTGATATAGAATTGATTCCAGGCCTGAACTTGTGTGTGAACTGAAGCACAATGATCTGGTTGGTTAGACTGCAAATTTGAACTGATTCATGATAGAATAAGTAAGCCTTTGGTTTATTACCATGTGAGATCTAATAAGTGAAACCATTACTTCGTTTTACTCAAAATAGAAGGTCTTCAATGTACATAAATGTGATAAATTTTTCATCAATTGAAGACTGAAATACTCTTTGTGATACTTGTTCACTCCTTGCTGTTGCATTTTGGGAGGAATAAATGTATCTAGATCCCAAAATACTATCACAAAGAACTATTTGACCTTAACATGTTGAAATATCCAGATAACAAAATGGATTTTTGTTTATGGAGTACTCCGTCCGTCCTTTTACTTATTCCCTATATTATTTTGGGATATCCAATAATACTTGTTCACTTTATGAAATCAAGAGACAATTTTACACTTGTTCTTAATTTACCCTTATCATTAATTATAATCATTTCCCTATTACATTTTTCAAGACATTTTATTTATTATATTCAAAGTATAATTTGGAAAAATTAGCCCATCATTTACTACTTTTTAATTCTTGTGCAAAGTCAATAGGGGACAAATAAAGATTGACGGAGGGAGTAGTAGGAAAATAGAATTCCATTACTTTGCATTGCCAAGATTAGAGGTACTTTTAATTCAACATCGACTCAAAAAGCCCTCACCCTATAGCATCAGTACTTTACAAGCTGTGACCTTAAACACGCCGCCTGAAAAATTTAAATTAAAGTTTTTTTTGAAAAAAGAAAATTATTCTTTTTGAAACATATCAAAAAGGGAAGTAGGACATTTTTTTTGAAGGGAGTCATATACTTTCTATAAATCTTCAAAATACTCAGCCTTACCTGGACTTTACGTCTTAATATCAATATCTTCTTAACAGCTGGTATGCATTTACATGACTTGTAAATTGAGCAGCTTTCTGTATTTCACTCCAAAAGATTGTGTGAAATTTGTAATCTCCATATATGGTGTACTCCAAATTCTTCTCTGCTCATTGAAGCTTCCAATTACAGCTGCCTGCTTTTTATTCCCAAGTCGTTTTGCTAAAACATTGTAATAAGCTGATGGATCCACATTCTCCAATACTTTTACTGTTTTCCCATGCTCTCTATCAATATTAATTTCGCCATCTTCACATTCAACTCCAGTAGCACTGACTTTTAACTTCTTCACTTCAAAGGTAGATTTTGATGTTGAGACATCTCCAGCTACTACTGCTCCAAGGATCTCACCAATAAACATATCCTGAAATATTATGAATGCAAAAATATAAAGAAGCGGAGTTAGTAAACTACATCCGGCAGACAATTATTACAACAATATATATCTGATATGAATATCACCAAACAAATTGCTGGAATATATAGTAAAAAGACCAGGTGTCAAGCAAATATAATGAAAAAGAACCAGTAGAGGAGAAATTGAGAAATTATATACCACATGCTGGTATACAGGACGCATCTTTTGCAGGTAATATAACCTTGACATCAAGCGCCTGGCGAAGACTGCTTCTGGTGTCCTTTTCAAAAAGAGTTCTTCAAGAATTTGAGGGAATATACTGACTTTCCGCTGCATTTCAAGTGGAATGAGAGTGATATTATGTCCAGAACTCAGAACTGCTTTAGCAGCAAAAGGGTCAAGAAACATATTCAGTTCTGCAAATTTGTTACAAGGAAGATTGATGATGTTCCCCTTCTCAGTGTTATTATAATTGATGTGTCCCCCAACAATTAATATATCCTGCATCAAAATTCAGAAGATAACAACTCACACTTTAGTGGAAATATCTATGATGGATATCTCAAGTCCTCAACTCATGAAGCAAAGCACAGTCATTGATATGACAAGGAGATCAATCACAACAGAATAAAACAGCTACCTAAGCAAAAGGGTAACTTAATATGTTTATGATGTGAAATTTGACCGACATAGGAAGTTTGCTTATGAGAGGGCTAAGTTTACCTGAGATCTTAGAGAAGGATCTGCAACTAATTTCTCATAGTCAGGCCAGGGTGTATATATTAACTTTTGGTTCCTAACTGAAGAATATTCTCTTGATTTTTACCTCAAAGACCACAAGAATAGAGGAACACTTGCCTGTATAACCTTGCTTGTATTCTTTCCTTCCAGAATGAGCTTTGCTATATTAGTCAATGGGCCATTCGCCAAAATAGTAATTTTCGATCCTGGATTGAGTGATTTCACCACTGATTCGAATACTTCCAATGCTAGAGGTTGTCTGAGTTCAGGATGATCAGTATCTCGAGGAGCTCCAAATGTTGCAGAATTTTCTGCTGTGCATCTGGTATTATTATACGGCAGTTATACCAGGAATATTCAATGGTTCAATGCTATATCGAATGATAAACATGTGAGTTTATATAAATAAAATGACAAAAGCGATATGGCACTGTTTGTCAAATTTCACGAATGCACAAGGGGATCTGTTCTTTCCCCTTTCAGATAGAGAATATACCTCCTAGAACTTCGAGGTAAAGAACGCGTTAAACCATACAGTGTGTCCAAGTCTAGATATCCACCGCTACCTTGTGGGATGACCTTGCTGTATCTGCAGTCTCCAACCCCATAGGAAACAGTATCAGACTGGTTCATTGCGAAACCATCTCATAGGCCCACGGGAATGTCGTCGCGACCCATCATATGAAGCAAATCATACACACAATCAATTGTTGCAGCATTTGCCCAGCCAGTTGGACTCACTAATATAGCCTGAACGAAAAGAAGCTATTTCACATTGACAGGCATCACTTAATTATGACATATTTAAACTACACCTGTGGACTCAACTATTTTCCGCAATAGGTTGCTCACAAAGTGATGCAAAACAATTTTCATGATCGCTAACGATTCATCAGTTTTATCTCAAAATTGAACAGAATGGAAAGTATGGGATAAAAGTTAAACATAAAGTGACATTCTGATTGAAACTACAATAGACGTCTGATCAGGAACTAAACTCTTAATATTTTGAGTTGAGGATCTCATTGACATTAAGGGTGCATAAACAGATGGAACAGAACTTATGGAAGGCTGATTTACCTTGAGATTGATATCTTCTACAGGTAATTTGAGGAGATAGAAAAGAGCTAGAAAGTCTCCAGCACTCATATCCATATCAAACACAAGATTTTTCCCGAAATTCTTTCCCGTACGATCCGGTTTGTAAAAGACTTCCCTGTAATAAGGAAATTGTGTTGTGAAATTGAATCTTCCAGTGTGTTCTGGTTGGTTTAAGACCTGCAACCACGAGCAACATAGCATCGGTTCCTGCTGTCTGCTGGATATGTTAAAACTGTAATGCAAAATGTCACAAGCAAACTTCAACTCAGTCTGATTCAGAAAGAGGCACATAAAAGGCACAGAATATAAGTTTTATGTTCCTGGATTATTACCCTATAGAATTGGTCATCGAACCATGTGTCATGAATGATTTTCAGAGACTTGAAATAGTACTATGCTTCATAGGTGTGTTGATTCTTCTCAAAGGTCTCCAAAAAGTTTTTATACACAAGAATGGTGTTGGTAGCATCCAATGGGACAATAGTAATTGGAATACCTGAATGAATAACCTGCAAGATGATAAAATGATAACAGCTCCTGTTCATTTAGATTAGCAAGATATATGGCTACAAATATCAAAATAAAGGAGTTCACAACTAAACGCATATGGGGGTATACGTAATACCTGATATGCAGCAAAAGGATCCATAAATATGTTGAACTCTGCATGAGGATTGCTTGTGAAATCTGTAAATAAATTGCCATGGTCGCCACATTGTTGAGGTTGGCAAGAGGGATTCACATTGTCTGGACAGCAACCTTGAGGATTCTTTGACCTTATGCCACCCCCCATGATGAAAATGTTCTCAACATTTTTCTTTAAATGTGGATTACTTTGAAGAAACAAAGCAAAATTTGTAAGTGATCCGATAAGAAAAACTACTGTGGGGCCAGCTGAAATTGTTTCAATCATTACTTTCTGAACCGTTGGCTGTCGAAGAGGTGAATATCTTCTCTTTCCCTGTATACAAGTTCCATAAGAAATAAAGTTTTTAACCAGAAAGAAAATTATTAAAAAAGGTGCACAAGGAAACCAAGAATGATGAGATTATGCTTCATCGAAGCATGTTATTTTGTGAGGAACAGAACATATATTCTGCTCAGCCATACCCAACATAAAAGCAAGACTATAATTTCGTGTTCTTTTTTTCTCTTTTCCATCAATTATATCCTACTTCTTTACCAACAGACAGTCCAAGCTAGCCTGGTCCCTATATGAATCCTTTATATCCATTTCGCCTCCATTTAGATCCATTGCACCCCAATACTTCCCAATTAGATCCCATTTCTTTACACACGAGAAAAAGTAGTATACTAGTTCTACGGAACTCCTTAATAAGTACCTAATCCCAAATTATCATGACACCAGACACACAAATTTGAGTGAGACATGAACCCTTTGCAGTCAAAAAGTTTCTTTCTCCTGCCTTTCCGCACCCCCCATGCACTAGCAGCAAGTGCTAAGCATACTGTGGAAAGACTAGTCCCAGGCACAACTTTGGTGTTTGAGAGAAGCAAGAAGAGGCCAAAGATACTGAGGAAATGGAGGTGACTTAGTCATGAGGTGCCAAAATTTGGCAGTTCTTACTGAACTGAAGCAAGAAATCCTCTGGAAATGGTAAAGATCTATTAATAGAAAATGTAGAGGAAAAGGGAAAGTAAAACTGATTGTTTTACTATATCCTAGTTCAGAATTTTGATGGATATAATAAAAACAGAATCGCAAGTTGTCCTCTACAAATATGACTTTATTTGCTTTCCAGCACTAATAGCTTGTTTATATACACAATGCAAGAGATACCTGTGGAAGGAAGCTCTTTCGAAGCCCATAATTTGAGTCAATGTCCAGACACCCTCCATGACCCACAGGAATAGCTTGCCTGTATCTACAATATCCAGCTGTACCATTTCCCTGAGGAAAACAGTAAAATGTTAGAAGCACATTAAAAATAGAAAAAGGAAAAAAAAATGCAGATGTATTAAAAAGTTTGTTTTATATCACTACAAATATTTTTAACTTACAGAATTGATTGAAAAGTCGAGAACTCAGAAAGCCTTCACCTGCTCAATCATAGGCAGGTATCCACCAACATTTGGCAGAATGGTACTATCAGGAAGTATTCCACCTTCACCTCCCACACCAACAGCAATATCATCGCACCCCATCATGTAAAGAATGTCATACACTTGATTAACAGCATGGCCTGCATCACTCCATGCATTTGTGCTAATAGTTACTGCCTCCAGCAAAAAGAATTGTCAACTAATTTTCTCTCTGAGACCTTATTTTATGAAATGGTGATACAATTAGCCCAAACTGTCCAAGGGGCTTACTATCCAGCAAAGACTACTCCAAGTTCAACTATGACCCATAACATGCTTTCAAAAAATTAAGTGAAGATAGAGTCCTTGCTTTGAACAATTTTTACAAGTATTTTATGAGTAATAGAAAGAATGATAAATATCTTCATAATGAATGGGATGACTAACTTGGCATGATAAATATTTCAAATGCCATGAAAGCCAAGATAAGAAATCGACATTTACAAACTTAAAAGATTCCAGTGCTCAACTAAGGTAGGGAAGAAAAAAGTGACTTCTGTTTAAAGAATTTTTCTGATAAAAACAAGCAATTGCTTCAGTCTACCTATTAAAGAATGGGTAGAAAAAGTGACTTTTGGAAACAAATAATCTCAAATGTTTGGAAGAAAAAGAGAGCATGTACAAACTGAAAATGCAATACTTTGTCCCTATTACACTTGGCAAAAATGCAGAACGTACATGATGGAGATAGTTTTCTAGATTCCCTAAGTTCCCAATCGGACTAGACTAGATGTATAAGGATTCTGATATAATTCAAATCACAAACTTAGTTTTGCTTCGGATCAGTAAAATGATTACTTTACTTTTAAAGAACAATTCTACTTAGAGAATGCAAATAATTTACTTTTGTCTCAGAAAGAAGCTGTTAGCATGTACACATCCTTTAATATGATATGAGGTTTCCTACAATAAACCCATTCTACACATACAGATTATGTGAAGTCAAGGGACCAGTATGGCTGATATCTCAATCTCAAGGACAAAGAAAAGCAATGGAACGATCATTATATCGACTGCAACCTTTTCCCCTTCTTTTTCTTTTTGAGATAACTGTGGTCTCCTCTAGTAGGATTCAAACCTTAGATTCCAAAGTTGTCATGGACTGCTAGGTTAGTATCAATTGACCATGCAAATTACAGATTAACAGGGTAAGGCAATATTATTATATCTTGGAATATAAACTAGAGTAAAGTGAGAACCTGCAAGTTGATTTGGGATGAGTTGAGCTTCAAAAGACACAAAAGAGCAAAGATATCATCAGCACCCATGTCTGTATCCAAAAGAATCTGATGACCCTTTACTCCATTCCACACAAAAATAGAAATTATAGTCATCATCAAAGTAACTCTGCCTAAAACTGCTAGAAATGGCAATGCCTCTTTGTCTTTCATCACTACAGAAGTCCAGTCTTTGGTATACACAGACTAATTCTGTTTTGTCTGCTAGTACTAGTTGTGTAAATGTTGTACAAATCCATCGGCATTTTCTTTTTTCTTTTTCTTTTTTTGTGTGTGGGGAAAGGACCACAAGTTTTTTTTTTTTTTTAAAGTAGAGAAATTGACCCTGACGTTATGTATAATCAAGACACAAGAAGAAGACGAGGAAATTGCTTCCAAAGTAGTATCTAAAACTAAATTTATATTGAAACAATTTGAGAAAAACGAAAAAAGCAGTGGCAACTTAGATTTAAAACCAGATCAGACTCGACATCACACAGAACACTTATAACAGAAAGCGGCAAGATCACCCAGGCTCACTTCAGCTGATAGAGCTCCTACAAGTACATAATCAATTATACTACTGGAGGATCTACATATATTTGGACCAACTTGTTTTACACTTGACTAATCAAATTGTTGGCGGAGATGCATTTCTGTCTCACTTTTCCATGTTGCATGGGATGACTGCCCCTTCATCCTCTTATTCTTCTCCTTGTCTTTGATGGTAGACCCCTTCTTCTTGACTGGCTCTTCGTCAGTGTTTACAGGACGATCACCGCACGCTGGGCACACCATCCCTCTCGTGTGTGTGAATGTTTTGGGAATTCCACACCTCAAGCACATCCTCAGAAGCTCTGCTGCATCTTCTGCACCAGGATAGCTCGCAGTTGCCATAGGTTTGCCTCCTTGTACAGTGCCAACAGAAGCATTTGCTTGACCAGTGGCTGTCTTTAGGATGCCCTCACCAACATCACTTCTCACCCTCTCATGGATCCCTACTAAGTGAGGCTTTGACTCCACTACAGCACCAGCTGGCAAATCATTTTTGTTTCTGCTGTACTTACGGCGACCATGTCGCGGTCCATCCACATCCTTTCCAGCTTCTTCAACACTGTTGTTCAAAAACTCCGGGGGCCCTGAAATTTCCGAAAAGGCGTCAAGGGCAGAGGGGAGCAAAGAAGATATAGAAGGGTTAGGGTTAGGGTTAGGGTTAGGGTTAGAAAAGGGTTTGTAACGATTCTGTGGAACGTCGTCGTTTTCGTCATCGTCGGACTTGTCGTACTGAAGTTCTTGTTCTTCTTCCTCCGGCGAGGAATAACCTTGTATGAGTGACAAACTCATCATCACCAGCAGGCAAAATAAAATAAACTGGATAAGATTCAAATGACACTTTGAGAGTTCGAATATGGGTTCTAGAAATTTCTATTATATTTCTATTATATATTATATATAGAAATGTGAAGAGGATGAACCACCAAGATAGTATGGTCATTTCAAAACTATCTAGATTAAAATAAAACTCTTCAGATTCGTTTGGTGTGAGGTATAAGTTATAATAATTCTGAAATAAAATGTAGGATTATTTTATCTCATGTTTGGTTGGAGGTATAAAATAATCTTCATTGATCCAATCTCTGAATATAATCGAAACTTTCAAGCTATCTACTGCTAGTGAATGTCTATAGTCTTCAAATTGGAATCTTGTCGCACTAAAAGCGGCTTCTGAAACCATTGATGATGCTTGAATAGTTAGGATATCATGAACCACCCGATGAAATCTTGGAAAAGCTTTAACCCGATTCTTCCGCCATTTCAAAAGTTATTGCTTCCCCTCTGCATCCTTAATACTTTCTGTAGCCTGGTTAATATATTAATCAAAATCATTATTTTTGTTAGTACTAAGTCCAAGATAATTTTCTAACATGTCATCAATGTCGTCTTCGTATCTACACCTAGATGGTTGTTGTTCTTGATTCTGTACATTTTCTACTACATTATATACTTCTAAATCATACAATTTCCTAGCTTCTGTTCTAATGCTACTTTTAACTACAACCAAATTATGTGATTGATTATCTTCATCGTCTTCAATTTCTAAATTTGAATATATGCTATTTACCATTCGAGACGCACCTACTTCTTTGTAAGTCGGGTAAAATAAAAAATCAGTTAAATAAATTTGAGGAATTGGGAAAAAATATTTTTTAAATTTTCAATCATTTTTTAACCGGTTCTCTAAATTTTGGATTATTTTTAAACTGAGCAAATTTAGTAGAAATAGCAAAAATATTTGGTAAAATAGAACAAATAGTAGGATAATAAAGACCAGAAATTTGTTTGGTAGCTAAATAAAAAACTCTTAAAAATTCAATTAGATCTCCAATATCATTCCAATCTTTTTCATCAAGTCGGTAAGTCATATTAAAATTATGGACATTCCAAACCATTGTATTGGGTCTCTTATATTCATAAGCTACTTTAAGCATTTCATATAATGAATTCCACCTAGTAGCTACTGTTTTTGGAATTTTTCTAGTAGGCAAATTGTATTCAATACTCCGATTTTTAAATTTTTTACGTCTAACATTTACCTGACATTTAAAAATAAAATGACATGCAATCTCAATTTTATTACAACCATTTTCAAATAATGAAACACTATCTCTAACAATTAAATTATAAATATGTGCAACACATTTAATATAAAAATCATCTTTATAAATAGGAGTAAGAACTGGTTTTAAATAATCAACAGCACGTAATTATTAGAAGCGTTATCTAAAGTTACACTAATTATTTTACTAGAAAGGCCATAAAATTGTAACACATCAAGAATTGTTTGATGTCCGGTAATTGTAAAATAGTCATTACTAGTTATACTACGACCTATATCGGAAGTAATTGTTAATCTGCAACTATCATAAGCAAATAAACAATGAAGATATTGTACGTGTCGTGTTTGATAATCAAAAACTGCTTTTTAAATTGTATTTCTTGTAAAATCATTAAACGATGAGTTATAAATAATTTGAATATGGTGAACAAAACCCGAATTTTCAGCAAAACTAAAAACACAAACCAATAACAACAATCATATTTGCAAGTTCCTCTAAGTCCCCTTGTCTACTATAAGGGCGATGTGTACTAGGACCAGACACATTAGAAGGGTTTAATTGTGACTGAACCATATTTGAATCTCCTATCCTACGAATTCTTCAGGAAGGGGAATTCCATATTTTTTCGCATCTGCAATGGCTTGAGCTTGTGAAAATTTTAATTTACAACAATGCATTAATTAATTTTTTCAATGCCCCATCCCACCCCCCTTCCCGAAGTTTTTTGTGGTTTAAAACATGATTGCATTTATTACAAATTGCTTTTGTTTATCTTCATTTTGTGTTAAAAATTGTCAAATAATAGATTTTTTTTTACATTCCGTCTTCGGTGTACTAGATGCAGATGGATGTACGGGGGAGCGGGAGGGGGAGGCGGGAGCGGAGGGGGGAGTAGTAGTAGTATATGGTGGTTGTGTTTCATCATCATAAAAAATGTCATCATATTCATTAATTTCATTATCACCTTTATCTAAATCTTCATTAAAACCAAATCTTTGTTCAAGAAATTTATGATCTAATTCCGTATTAGAATCGATATTAAAACAAGTATCGTCAACATGTGTAAAATCTTCCATATTAAATCTAAGTGGTGGTTGTCTTGTAGATTTAGAAGAACTACTTTTTAACTGGTTAAAGCTTTAGCAATTCCACTGAAAAAGTATTTTTCTCTTTCCTTTTCTACCGGAATCCATATTAAATAAAATGATACAAGTAAAGATTATATGAAATTAATCAAATTATGAATATGAAAAAATAATTCAAATATTCAACTAGTAAAAATTTAAGAATAAAAACTAATAAGATGAAATTTGTAAGTTGGAACGAATATATCGAAAGTCTGTGTAAAAACAGATGTAGAAGCTGAAGTTGATAAAACTTGAAGATTGAATATGCTCCAAATTGATCCACCAAAATTTGCTCCAAATTCCAAATAACCCACCAAAATCGACAAACTAATTAACTAATCAATACTAATTGAGACTTGAGAGAGTAAATAATAAATATTTATAATTAATTTGATAGTAGTATACTAGCATAGTATAATTATAATAATAGAGAAAACTGAGAAATGAGAGAGTTGAGAGAATGTAAGAATATATTGAGAGAATTTGTATGAAAAATTGTGAATAGGTTGGGATTATTTATAGTTGAATTTTAGGAGGCAATTTTGAAAAAAAAAATTAACAATTAAAAGAAAAGGAAATAGCCGTTCAACGGCTCTTTTGCTGCAAAAAATGGAGTTGTTGGGCCTGGGTAGCGGGCCCCCCCAATAGTCCAATGAGGCATTGACTCGTATTACAATTAAAAAATTATAATTAAATCGGTAATCCAGACTGGTTCCTAACCAGAACTGGTAATTATGGGGATTTTACCCACGTCCCTTCCCGGTAAACCCCCCCTCCCCCGTTACCCCTTTTTCCAGCACATACCAGGATGGCACTGGACCGGAGCAAGAACTGGCATTGAACCGGGACAGAACCGGACTAGTACCGGTACCTACCAGTTCCATTGCTAGCCTTACCAATGGCTTTTCCCGCAAGCTTACAATAGCCACCGACGCCACCCTTCTCTCCTTTCTCCACCAAACGCGAACCCCTCTCTCCTATTTTCTTCACCAACAACCATCATTTCACGCTCTCCTTTTCCATTTGTCGGCTAAGCCACAGAAAAACACCAGCAGCCGCATCAAACAACCCCATTCGCAACACCACCCTTCGCCAGTCCCCTCTTCTTCTTTCTCCTCTTTCCACCAGAAAACCCCATCAAAAATACCTCAAAACCACCTTTTTTCGAGCCAAAAACATCCCCGTTGCGAGCCCTTTTTCTCCGTCACTCTCCAGTCACATAACCCTACTGAAAAACCCACCATGCAACGCCCAAACGACCCCAACCGGCGAACTCTTTTTTGCTGGAAACAGTCATCAAAACAACCTCAAAATCCGTACTTTTTGGTGAAGGAATTGGTCAAGAATGAAGTTCGATTTAAAGTTTTAAGTTTAGCTCGAGGTAGATATGCGTGAATTCATTCTTGGTATGATTTTCTCAAACTCTCATTTACTTTTATTTTATTTCATCTACTGTTTACAAACTAATTGGAAGACACAAAATTCAAGTAAATTACATGTGTTGCTCTATGCTATCAACGGGTGGATTCTTGGCCGACGTTTTCATTATCACATTATTCTGGCTATGTTTACTAGATTGTGATTTAGTTTTGTTTGAATGTACACTGTGTTTAAAGAAATGGTGGATGCTTAAAAATCTTTGATAAGCTGATTGATCCTTCCTAATTTTTTATCATCTATAATGGATCCATTTTTCTTAACTTGGGTTGCTGCTTTTGAGTAAATTGAGTAAATTCTCTATCACTGATCACGTTTAATCATTATTTTGATAAGATGACTCTTTGCATTATACATAATTCCTTTTATTTATGATAATAGATTGTCTCCTCCTTGATTGATATAGTTTTGTCCTCTTTAATTAATTCTTCTTAATTGGAATCTTTAAAGGAGTCTTATTAGGAGGAATTTGTCACAATTATGTTTGTAAATACATAAGTCAGATGGTTGATTTATTTTCCTTCCTTGGAACAACTCTCTTATTTGACCAGATTTTTAGTAAGGCTAATTGAAATAATTGCCTTAAACGATTCTCTTCTTGCCATATTAACCGATGTTTATATAAGGAAAAGATTTTTCATAATCTCTCTCAATTGATTCTTATTTTCTTAACTAGTCTGTCCATATGTTGTCTCGCCCCGGGAGGGTACCCTTTGCGTGGCCAGTACTCAGAGACTATTGCTGGCCCCCAAGCGAACCACTTAGCCTCATCGCATCATTCAATCAATAAACTCTATTGAACAACGAAAAGTATAATTAAGTAAATGGGAACATCTCATCTAAAGTCTCAAAGTAATTAGATAATAATAAAGGCTAGTAGAAAGAATTAGCTCACAATCTCAACATCAATGCTCAACCGTCGTCTATGAAGCCTCTATTACTAATCATGTGGTGCCAATGACAGACCCATGACTACCCAAACCCAAATAAAGGAAATAGTCCAATCTAACTCTAAAGCATGATGAAATAAAGGTAGTGGATCCTCTGGAGCAGGGGAGGCTCACCAAATCAGCTGCGAGTCTCAGATCTTCAACGGAGCGCCTGTTCACGATCTTCAATGAAGCGCCTGTTCACGATCTCTAGTATGTAGTCCAGAGTGGACATCAATACTTGGAATGTACTGGTATGTAAAATAGCTGAATAAAACAAAAATAGGTAGAATAATATGGAAGCGCCATCGACTCAAAATAAACATCGAATAACATCAAATCGTCAAATGTCTATCTATGCAAGAATAAGGAGTAGACAAGTGATCCATCAACAACTCAGACTCATCAATCATTTCAGACTCATATCAAAGGAGCTCACCTCCTCTCATCTCATCTCAGAGGAGCTCACCTCTTCTTATCTCATCTCATCTCAGAGGAGCTCACCTCCTCTCATCTCGACTTAGAGTACTCAAGATAGGAAATTTATGGGAGTTTCTCTTATTCGACAACAATCACTTATGAGCCAGTGAAAGTACAACAATCTCACTGATGTTGCCACAGCCGTTCCAAACTTGCCAGGTAAGGAATGCTCCGAAACCTATCAGCTCACCCAATATGGAGTCAATACTCAACAGATCCGTTATTGCTTTCAGAGACTGTTACTCTCGAGGGAACCATAATACACGTGATGGTTCTATGCCTCACCTACGTTTGGCGACGTAGTTAATGAGTTCGAGTGGGACTCACTCTTACCCATTTTGGTGCTCGATGCTCCTCCCGTGACTCAATGCTCATAAAACCTCCATCTCAACCAATCTCATAGGGACTCGAACCCCGTCAATGATCGGTATCTCATAGGGATTCGAACCGTACCCTCTCATCAATCAATCTCATCAATAACTCAAGATTTAGAACAATCATTAGGAATCAATTGAATAGACACATCGATAGAGTTCATTTATAGAGACTCATATGACAATCAAATTCTATCAACTCCTCATCATTCTCTCATCACAATCATCAATCTCAACTCAAAGCTCTAGACTCAATTCTCAAGTTCATTATGCATGCTTTTCAAATTAATCATGTAGGGTTATGCGAATTCTCATGAAAATGTTCAATTTAAGAAAACAAATAGTATGATTATCATCAACATAGAAATATATATAATTTCAAATAAAATTTTATGAAAAACCATCAAGGGTTCATGCATGTAGACTCTTGAACCATCAACTCATCTATGACATCTATAGGACACATGAGAACAATTCCATATTTTAATTTAGCGTTACATACCCGGGATGCAACTATCTATCAAGCACGTCAAGGATTTCTTCTCAATTCTCTCAAACTCAAGTTCTTCTCTTCTCAAGCCCTAGGCTTGATAGAATATTGGAATAGGACTTAGAATGGGGGTTTAGACCATTTTTACGTCAAAATGACCTTATTAGATCGTGTATAGAGTTTAGGAGGGGTGGAGAATTGGCCAGAATGCCCCTCGTAATAATTAAGAAAATTTCATCTTGGAGAAGACCCTGTCCGCGACGCGGACTGGTCGTGTACTATATATTTTCAGAAAAAGTTTTCGAACGGATTTTCTCAATCCCATTGAAATTTCTTAAAAAGAATATAAGTGTTGGTCCGCGATGGGTGCACAATGCACTCCTGTCGCGTACTAACATTGTTTTGTGTTTCTGATAAAAAAATTATCTTTTGATCAGGTCGCTCTAAAAATTGATCGAGATCATTTTCCCACTCAATTTTTTGTGCTGATCGCAAATCTGGCCTCGAATTCGCTATACGAGCATTGAAAGATATGTTACGCGTATACCCTCCCTCTAGGGGTATTTTGATAATTTTACCGGGCATTACATATGTTTTATATAAACAAGGCCCTCTCCTATGAGGAGAGGGATATATAGACAATTCCCACACTTTTCATACGAAAAAAATATTTCTCCACAAGCTTCAATATGAAATATGAAACACTCCTCTGCTTCAAAAGCTCTCTTCTACATCTTGTTATTTCTCAAGAAAAAAATTACTTTCTCTACAATATTATTCAGCCAAGTTCGAGAGTAAGTTTAGATTTCAATTAGTTTAATTGGTCAGTATTTCATTTTTCTTATAAGCATACATATTCTCGAATTGCTTTGCTTAATTAAATTATTATTTTTTATTATATTGGTACTGCTAGTTTATTTTTAAGTGTTGCAGGTTCTTTTAAGTTTTTGGCAAAATCTAGATGGAAGAATCGCCTGGGGACGCAGATGGATTTGAAGGACCATGAAGATCTATTTATTTCTTTATTGTTATAGTTTCAAATTGTATTCTTGTAATAATGAAATATAATGGAATCGGGGTTATTATTTAAAGGGGGAGGGAAACTATGTGCTACCTGTTTCTTTTATTTTAATTTTCTTTTCTTTCTACATGAATGCGTGATAGAAAGCATGCTTATAGAAACTCACGAATTTAATTACGCTTATTCATTTGGTTTAAACTTTTTGTTAAGAAATCTTTTTACGATTGTCTGAAAATTGAATAAGGAGTTAGTGTAATGACCTGGGCATTGTACGACCTCATCGGAGCTTGAAAAATTCATTTCGGGCCAACTTTGGACCAAGGTGACACCTCAAGGTCCGTGCGAGGTCACACGGCCCGTGTAGGGGTCCCTTAAAGTGTCCCTTGGCCTATGGAAGGTTGTTTGGCCCTTGGCGTGGAGTGACAAACTAAGGCACACCACACTTGGACCCCACATGGGTCGTGTGACACTTCACGGATCGTGTGGAGGGCCGTTTAGTGGCCTGGAGCTTGGAATCCCATCGTTTGGGACCAAGTGTTGGGACACGACCACTCTCACAGGCCGTGTGGAGTCTCACGGCCTGTGAGGCCCTCCGTATGACTTCCGGAGTGAAAATTTTCTAAGTGGTAAATCACTGTCTCGGGACTTCATCGTGGAAAATTTTTTATTTTTCAAAGTATGGGGGCATGGGCAGTCACACGGACCGTGTGACCTTACATGGCCCGTGAAGTCCTTCGTGTGGTTAATTTTGTCAAAAATTTCTAAGTATGGGATTACTGTTTCATACCTTCGTCAAGCATAATTTTTCTAAGTGTTGGTTCACGGACGAGTATGCGGTCTGTGTGGTGCGTCACGGACCATATACCCTCCCTTACAATGGTGATGTCCAATTTTTCAAGTCGTTTCATTAATGACATTTTCATAAATTTTGTTTGTTCCAAAGGTCTTTTGGGACTTCCTATGCTACACAAGGACTTCCTAATGATCTAAACTCTATTCCTAACATTCACATTCATTCCTCACATTTAAAATTCTCTCAAGTCACTCTTAAGTCTCTTTGAAAGAACATGTCCGATTTAAGCTTGGGATCAAGGAAGAGCTCCTTTTTCACCAAAATTCTTCTTGAATCTTCTCTATTAGCTAAGGTATGTGGGTTTGATTCTTGGTCCCTTTCAACCAAGAAGACCCAAAATCCTTTCACTTCAATCTACATGAAGTTCAACTCACTTTAAATATGAGTTTTAAATATTATGATTCTTTAAATTCACTTGATGTATGTGTTATGCTTTGTTGATGATTTTAAGTTGATTAAAGCTCTAATATGATGATTTACATTGAAGTTATGAGGTTATGAAATGTGCATGTCCCCTTTAAAGCTTGATTTATGCATGGGTAACCTATATTATGATTTAAATGAGAATTTTACTTATGTCTTTATTTGAATTTCACAATATATTGTTGATTTAAATTTGAATCTTCATTACCCATGCCTTTCTTATCTCATTCATAGCATATGCATTCATGTACATGGGATTTTATGAAAATTATGAAGTGGGTCAAGCCCAACTATGTTTATGTAAATGACTTTGACAAGATATTGGTTATGACAAAAATGTGATCACATAAATGTCTATTGTTAATGGCTCTTTGAGCATTTTGGGTGCTTGTACCATACTGATATGAGCATGAGCTATTCCTATGCATGAGTATCATGATTCTGATTTATGGTTTGGCTTTTGAGCCTAAATATACATTGAACGGATTTGAAATGACTATTGTATCTCTTTGAAAGCATGTATATGTATAAATATTCTCGTGGGATGTTTCGACTTAGCACAAATGGATTGGGAGCGCCAGGGCTATCCCCAAGAGTCCTCTCCCTTTCGTTGAACCATGTGCTGACATAGAAATGATATCCATCACCAAAAAGACCAAATCGTAAGGGATGGTTATTCATTTATTGATATGTTATGATATTGGAAATTCTTCTGAAAAGACTGGGTCATAAGGAAGGTGTCTATCCATCGAAAAGACTGGGTCGTAAGGTCTGATGTAGATTACCTTGGCAAGTAATCTTCTCCAAACGATGGGAGGTATTAATCGGACTAATTCATGTTATAGATCACATGAGTTTGATTTGTTGGTTATAGTCCATCCCCACTATATATGAGCATTTGAGCATTTCATGCTTCATTGGTTTCATGACATATTGTATACTATATCTCTTTCTATATTATGTGCCTTTGTCATCTAACATTGAATGCGCGTTTGGAAAGTCATATGCATTGCATGCCCGCATACTTAGTACATTCAAATGTAATAACGTATACTTTTGCCTACATGATCTCACCATGTAGGGACCGAGGACTACATTTATCCACCGTACGACGTCTAGCTCGGATCTTGAGTTTGCTTGTCGTGGTGATTCCTATTTTCAAAGGACAAGCCACCTATCCTTTACCTATGCTGCTTTTTTTTATGTTATTTACATTTGAGGGTGAGCCCGAGGTATGTCTTGGCTTGTAACATACGGTAAAATTACCAAAATACCCCTAGAGGAGAAATGTGCATATAATGCATCTTTCGATTCTCGGATGGCAAATCCGAGGCCGGAGTTATGATCAGCATGAAAAATTGAGTAAGGAAAAGGTCTCGGTCGATTTTTAGAGCGACGGAGTCAAAAGATAATTTTTCATTTTGAGACGTAAAACAATGAGGATCCGCGATAGAGCCGCAATGTGGACCCATCGCAGAGAGGGACTTATGCTTTTCCAAAACTTTTCGATAGGATAGGGAAAACTCGCTCAGAATTTGTTTTTGCCAAAAGTGTACTGTTTGTGACCAGTCTGCGTCATGGACTGGGTTATTTCGCGACTGAAAAATTTCTAAAATATTCGAGGGGCATTCTGGTCCATTCCTAATACTCTCTAAACCCCATATACGACTAATATATGTCGTTTTAATGAAGAAAGGGTTCAAAACTCATCCTAAAATCCTCTTCCTAGCAAAAGCATCAAGTTAGGGCTTGAAGAAAGTAGACGAAAGCTGAAGTTGAAGAGTTAAGAGGAATTTCTAAGGGGATTTCTCTTGTTCTTAATCCCAGGTATGTAAGACTAACCAAAGCATGAGATTATTCTTCCATGTGCCCCCTTTTGATTGAATTGAGTCTATAATCGAAGATAATGAGTTATATGTGAAAATCCTTGATTGAGACTTTACTTATTTCATGTATAATTTCTTAAATTGATGATCATCATAAACTTGATTTACTGTATAATTATTTTCATGAATGATTTAAACAACTCTATGTTTATTTTATGAAAGAATGCAAGAATGAACTTAGGGGATGAGTCTAGAGTCTTGACGATGATGTTTGTGATGTTGTGATTGTGGTCCAAATTGTTGAGAGTCTTGATGATGATGTTGATAAGAATGATGTTCACGAGTCTTAAAAAACTTGTAACTAAATTCTAAAAGAATGTTTCGAGTCCATGATGTTGATGTTGATGAGATGAATTAATGTTGATGATATGAGTTGATGTTGATGTACTATGTCCCTATGGGACCGATGATGAGAAATCTTGATGATGATGTTTTATGAGCATGCGGAGTTATGGGTGGAGCATTGAGTACCGAAATGGGTGAGAGTGAGTCCCACTCAAACTCATTAACTACGTGGCCCGCGTAAGAAAGGACCGAACCATAATACAGATATTTTCTTTGTCCCAAAAAAGGATTGATGTTATTATGGATCCACTGATGGTGATGTCCTTTACCCCGGGCAGAGTACTGGATGGATGTGGCAATGACATCATTTCGTTGCATCATCACCGGCTCATAGGTGATGGTTATCGATTAGAGAAACTCCCAGCTATGTTCCCTACAAATAGAACTTAGATGTTAATGTGATGGTATGAGTCTTGATGGATGTTGATGTTTTTTATTATCTACTCCTTATCCTTGTCCTAGACAGGCATGAGTACACCCAGTTGAGTTGAGTCGAGTTTCCTTGAGATGAGTCTGATATATTGATGATGTATTGATGAGATGTTGATGGGTCATTTGTCCACTCTTTACTCTTGCTTTAGATATATATTTGACATGCTGATGGAATATGATGTTGAGTTGATGTTCTCCCTACACTGTTCTTTCTATATTGTTATATTCAACCATCTTACATACCGTACATTCCACGTACTAACGCCACTCGGCGCTGCATCATTTCATGATGCAAATACAAGAGGTAGAAGACTTCAACAAACATATCGTTGAGGTTCATAGATTTTGATTTCAGCCATTGGTAAGCCCTCGTTGCTATCCGGAGGAGCCCTTCTTTATCAGTTATTTTATTTATTGAGTCGGGTAGCCATGGTCTGTCATGGTACCCTCCTTAGACTGTCTTGTTGAGTTAGAGGCTTCATAGACGTGAGTTGAGGTTTGATGTTGAGGCCTTTTCCCTCTTTGAGTCGAGTTAGTAATTATTTTTATTTATCCCTGATGTAGAGACTGAGTTATTGGCCTTTGGCCTTTCTTAAATATGTAGACTGAATTATAATGTTCACTGCTTTATTCTATTATCTCTGTTGTGCTAGATATTGAGTGACTGTCCTGATGATCGAGTGGTCTGCTTGGGGACTAGCGATAGTCTTTGGGCATCGGCCACGCCTAGGGTACACTTCCGTGGTGTGACAAACTCGGTATCAAAGCACAGAGTTCAAGAGTCCTAGGGAGTCTATGAAGTCGTGTCTAGTAGAGTCTTGTTTAAGTGTGTGTTGTGCACCACACTTCATAAATAGGAGGCTGTAGGACATTAGGAATGGTTACACTTCTTTGATATTCTGAGTTCATGCGATAGAGTTTGATTCTATGAAACCCTCTTCTAATTCATGTGTTACGCGTTTGCAGATTACACCTCCTAAATGTTCTGCTGCCCAAAGAGATGCCTCAGCCCCAAATGCTAAGAATCCCCCACCAGAGGTCCCTACCCAGATTGAGACGAGAAGACGGGGTCGACCTGCCAGAGCTACTGAGGTTCCACAGGCACCACCAGCTCAATCAGCCTCCACTTCGGAAGCAGACTTCAGGGGACCCATTGCTATACTCACCCAGTTGGTGGCCTGCTAGAGTAATAGCCGAGGTCCCCAGGCCCCTAGCTCCAGCTCCCAAGAGCCTACAGCTGCAACTAGGCTCAGAGATTTCTTGAGGATGAACTCGCCAGTCCGTACGGGGTCTAAGGTTGAGGAGGACCCGCAATGCTTTATTGATGAGATGTGCAAGATTTTGAGGGCTATGCATGCGAATGAGGTTGAGGGAGTCGAGCTTGTCTCCTATCAGCTTAAGGATGTTGCTAATGTCTAGTATAACCAATGGGAAGATGGTAGAGGTGAGGATGCTGAACCTGCTAAGTGAGAGGAGTTTGAGAGTGCTTTCCTCGACCACTTCTTTCACTAAGAGTTGAGGGAGGCGAAGGTTGAGGAGTTCGTGAACCTGGAGTAATAGTACAACCTCAAGTTCATTCAACTGTCCCCATATGCCCCAGAGATGGTTCTGGATATGAGGGCGAGGATGAGAAAGTTCGTGTCTGGATTGGGCAGGCATGTCAAGATGGAGTGTAAGGAAGCATTGCCGATTCCAGGTATGGACATCTCTAGACTTATGGTCTATGCCCAGCAAATTAAAGAGGACTAGAAGAAGGACAGGGAAGAGCAGTAGAGTAAGAAGGCCAAATCGGCAGGGCATGTGCCTAGCCAACAGAAGCAGAATAAGGGTGATAGAACTTACTTTCAGAAGAGGTCTTCTAGCTATGCACCCTCGGTGGCAAGTGCGACTGTTTAGCAAAACCGGTATAATAAGAAATCTTATGGTAACCAAAATTTCAGAGCTCAGGGTTCTCAATCCCAAGCTAGCGTGACCCAAGGCCCAAGAGAAAAGCTACTTCGTGGCAGATGTGGCAAACTTCACCTTGGTGCATGCTGTGAGGGCACAAATGCCTGTTATTTATACGGACAACCCAACCATTTTCAGGTTGAGTGTCCTACGAGGAGATGGGGTGATGGGAGTAACAAAGTTTAGTTTTCTATAGTACCGCTTGTGGGCAGTCATCAGAAGGCTACTACTGCGGGTGTAGGAGGGGGGACAAACCGTTTGTATGCGATGGGTAATCGACAGGATCAAGGGGTTGCACCAGATGTTGTTACGAGTATGCTCTGAGTTTTTTCTTATAATTGTTATGTACTGCTTGACATGGGTGCCACTTTATCTTTTGTGACTCCCTATGTGGCCAATAAATTTGAGATTTTTTCAGAGTGTTTGCTTGAGCCTTATACTGTTTCTACTCTTACCGGTGAGTATATCCTAGCTGAAAAGGTCTATAGAGATTGTGTAGTATTTATCTATAATAGGGATACTTTGGCTGACTTGGTAGAGTTGTAAATGGTTGACTTTGATATAATCTTTGGTATGAATTGGCTCCATGCCTGTTATGCCTCAATAGATTGTAGGACCGGATCTGTCAAATTCCAA
Source organism: Solanum rostratum (assembly GCA_029948455.1). Classification (NCBI taxonomy): domain Eukaryota; kingdom Viridiplantae; phylum Streptophyta; class Magnoliopsida; order Solanales; family Solanaceae; genus Solanum; species Solanum rostratum. Next base: position 64,926,836 of record CM057045.1, on the reverse strand, counting down.
TTTTCGAATGAACCGATCCTAGAATAGAAGAGAAGTTCTGTTGCATCCAAGGGTAAGTTTATTTCCTACCTAGGGGCTAGGAAGATAATTTCTAAAGGTTGTATTTACCACCTCGTGTGAGTTAAATCTGAGGATATCAAGTCTCTTACTCTTAAGTTAGTTCCAATTGTGAATGAGTTCCCTAAGGTATTCTCTGAGGAATTACCTGGAGTCCCTCTTGATGGGGGATCGACTTTGGTATTGATGTTCTTTCCGATACACAGCCCATTTCAATTCCCCTATATAGGATGGCCCCAGCTGAGTTGAAGGAGTTGAAAGAGCAACTAAAGGATTTGTTAGAGAAGAGCTTTATTTGGCTAAGTGTTTCTCCTTGGGGTGCTCCTGTTTTGTTTGTACGAAAGAAGGATGGGTCTCTCAAGATGTGCATAGACTATAGGCAACTGAACAAGGTCACGATCAAGAATAAATATCCTCTCTCCAGGATAGATGATCTGTTTGGCCAACTTCAGGGTGCCTCATGCTTTTCTAAGATAGACCTCAGATTGGGTTACCACCAGTTGAAAGTGAGAGAATGTGATGTTCCAAAGACAGCCTTCAGGACTAGATATGGACATTTTGAGTTCTTAGTCATGTCCTTTGTGTTGACGAGCGCACCTGCAGCTTTCATGGACTTGATGAATAGGGTGTTTAGGCCCTACCTTGACATGTTTGTAATTGCGTTCACCAACGATATTTTGGTGTATTCGAAGGATGGGGAGGAGCATGTCAAACACCTTAGAGTTGTCCTTCAGACTTTTAAGGACCATGAATTGTATGCGCAGTTCTCAAAGTGTGAGTTTTGGCTCAAGTCAGTGGCTTTCCTAGGCCATGTTATTTCGGGCGATGGAATTCGAGTAGATGCCCAGAAGATTGAAGCGGTTAAGAACTGGCCAAGACCGACCTCTCCAACTGACATAAGAAGTTTTTTGGGGTTGGAGGGCTACTACGGTAGGTTTGTCGATGGATTTTCTTCCCTATCCGCACCATTGACCAATCTAACTTAGAAAAAGGTCAAGTTTCAGTGGTATGAGGAATGTGAGAAGAGCTTCCAAGAGTTACAGACTAGATTGACCACCATACCTATTTTGACGTTGCCCGATGGGACGAAAGATTTTGTGATATTATGACGCATCAAGAGTTGGGTTGGATTGTGTATTGATGCAGAGAGGGAAGGTGATAGCCTATGCTTCTAGGCAGCTTAAAGTTCATGAGTGAAATATCCGACCCATGATCTTGAGTTGGCGGCGATAGTGTTTACACTTAAAATCTGGCGCCACTACTTGTATGGAGTGCATCTGGACATGTTCACTGACCACAAGAGCCTGTAGTATATCTTCAGTCAGAGAGAGCTCAACCTACGACAAAGGAGATGGTTGGAGTTGCTCAAGGATTATGACATGAGCATCCTACACCACCGAGGTAAAGATAGCATTGTTGATGATGCTCTTAGCAGGTTGTCTATGGGTAGCACATCCCATGTTGAGGAAGAGAAGAAAGAGCTAGTGAAAGGAGTGCATAGGTTGGCTCGATTGGGAGTCCAACTCGAGGAGAATGACGAGGGAGGAATCAATGTTCAGAATAGGTTTGCATCATCCCTCGTAGCAGAGGTAAAAGAAAATCAAGATCGATATCCTATCATACTCCAATTGAAGGAGGCAGTCCACAAACAAAAAGTGATGGTCTTCTCCAAAGGGGGAGATGGGTTGTTGAGATACCAAAGTAGGCTATGTGTTCCTAATGTTGATAGTGTCCGAGAAAGGATCATGGTTGAAGCCCACAACACTAGATACTCCATTCATCCGGGCTCCACCAAGATGTACCACGACTTAAGAGAAGTCTATTGGTGGAGAGGAATGAAAAGGGACATTGCTGAGTTTGTTTTAAAGTGCCCGAATTGCTAGCAAGTGAAGGTTGAGCATCAAAGGCCAAGTGGCTTGGCTCAAAACTTTGAAATTTCAGAGTGGAAGTGGGAGATGGTTAACATGGACTTCATCACCGGCCTACTGAGATCCCGGAGGCAACATGATTCAATATGGGTGACTGTAGACTAGATGACTAAATCAACGCACTTCTTGGCAGTCAAGACGACTAATAATGCGGAGGAGTATGCCAAGATGTACATCCAAGAGATTGTGAGATTACATGGAGTTCCCTTGTCCATCGTTTCGGACAGAGGAGTCCAGTTAACTTCTCACTTCTGGAGGTCTTTCCAAAAGGGATTGGGTATCAAGGTAAATTTGAGTACAACCTTTCATCCACAGACGGATGGTCAGGCGGAGCGCACTATTCAGACGGTAGAAGATATGTTGAGAGCCTGCGTCCTTGACTTCAAAGGGAATTGGGATGACCATCTACCGCTGATTGAATTTGCATATAACAATAGTTATCATGCAAGCATTCAAATGGCCCCCTATGAGGCCTTATATGGGAGGAGGTGTAGATCACCCATTGTGTGATTTGAGGTTGGAGAAGCCAAGTTGATTGGGCCTGACCTTGTCCACCAGTCCATGGAGAAGGTGAAGCTTATTAGAGAGAGGTTAAAGACTGCATAAAGCTGTCTGAAATCGTACACCAACGTGAGGAGAAGGGACTTAGAGTTTGAGGTGAGCGATTGGGTATACTTGAAGGTATCACCCATGAAGGTGTCATGAGGTTCGGGAAGAAGGGAAAATTAAGTCCTCGTTGTCACACACCCCTTTTCGAACTGGTCGAAATAGTTTGCAACATCATGCGGTCGTACTCTTTTGGTTTTTTGAAAAATATGTTTTAGAGTCGCCACCTAATTTTAAGGGAAATATTAGGAAACCAATAAAATATAAATGTAGACTCTGTTTTGATTTTGCGAAACCAGTAAAATTCTAGGTAGGGGTTTTGGTTACTCGAGGGGAAGGTGTTAGGCATCCTTCAGAGCCTATTCAAAAGTAGTCTTAAACTTAGCTTAGGAAAATAATTTGTTGATAAATTATTCATTTATTATTTTTTGAATTTAGTGATGAGAAAATTTCATTAGGAACAAAAACACAAGGTATGCCATATGTACGTCTATAACATTAGTAAAAGTATATATATATTCGATAATGACATATTTAGTATACAACGAAACTAACAGCTAGGTAAGCAGGTAATAAACAAATAAGCTGGAAATATAGAAAATTTATATATATTGAAAATATAGATGTATGTTTAAAATTATAAGGAATAAATGAGCACATAAAAAAACTTATCGCGAGCAATATATTAGAATGTTGAGTATGACAACTTATTATTTTATTTTATTTTAAAAAATGATGGATGAGATGCAAAATATGATAATATGCGCAATTTGAGTAAGACTAAATAAGAATAAATTTTAATAAGATAAATGAATAAAATAAAAATAACATAACATGAAGTAAAATAATATAAAGAATGCTAAAATTTATGCAAAAGACTTGTGATTTTATATGTGTCTACTACAGAATAAAATATGTTTACGTATGCCATCAAAGTATATGAGAATTCGTTATTTCATTTATGTGTGGGCTAAAATAGCAACAATTTTATATATGTAACAAATTAATGTATATGTCGAGGTATAAAATTTATATCTTTTATTTTATAAAGGAAATGAATAACATTTGTGAAGAGGAGAAATAGCAAATGGAATAATATAATTTATGCAACAAAGGGATATATCAAGTACATAGAAAACTTAATTTATATGTTTTTATGTGTATATAAAGCACACATGTATATAATATTTACAAGAACTAAATATACCGTGAAATAAATAATCAAATAAATATATTTAAAGAATGTGAAGATCTTATGAAGATATATGTTTAAAGTCATGTAGGGTGAATAGGCTTATGTAAATTAATTACAACTCATATATATTTCCAATATGAAATTTATCGCTTTATTTATACATAAAATAACGTAATAATATCAATAATAATGGGAGATGAAATGCAAATATAGCAATATAGGATAGGGGGTGAATATAATTTGAGTAGAAGTTCAAGTATAGTTTCAAGAAAAGACAGGAAAATAAAGAACGTAAAATATTATGTAACGTATTGTCTAATATACATTTGTTACGAAGTAAAATATATCTACGAACATTGTTCAAAATATACGCGATTTTATTATTTTGTTTATGGTGATAAAATAACAATAACTATACGTTGTAAAATGATAAGATGCGAAATTTGTGTTTCATTTATAAGTAACTATCATTCAAAAGGATTAATAATATGACTTGTGTAAAATAATATACCAAGTGTAAAATAAAATAAAATATATATCTTACATATGACGTACACGTTTACATACCTTGTATATTTGAACCTGTTAAGAAAAATTTAAAACTTTGAAACATAATAAAAATACTTGAGTCATATTTTGTTTTAGAATGATAATATAATGCCTTATAAAGAAATTAATCAAACAAAACTAAGATAGACCAAATATATATCATGTCTTTTAAAATCTACTAAAGGAGTTTAAATTGACTCAAATGGTAACATTATATTGTATTTTGAGAAAATTAATTTTAAAACCTCAAGTAGCCTAATTATGGGATTTATTCTATAATTAATTTTATCAATTATAATGTCAATGTTCATTACGATAACTAATTCATGCCTAAAAGTGATTATAGGCCTTTGATTAGTTGGAAATATTAAAATAACATTTAACATGATTTTTCTTTCTAAGAACTTTAACTTATTTCAAAAGGAGCTTTTAAACAGTAATTATAAAAGTAATTCCAAGTCTATAAACATCATACTAGTTTCGTTAGCAAATAGTACTAGTCATGAAATAATCTTCAAAATAAAACAAAGTTAGCGAACGTATCAACATTCAAAACAACATATCAATTGATTTATATGAAAGAAATGTAATCAAATGGTGGCAGAAAAGCTGAGAAACGCCGACTCCTAATTTACGAGACTCCGAGCGTGGTGACGATCCTAATAGCTATTGGCCCAATATTTTGGGCCAAAACGAGTTCCAAAGTGGAACTCTAGCTCTCCGGTTGTACATGAAATAAAAGAAAGAAAACAAGGTTAGAGAAATTTGAATTCTTGACAACTAAAGAACATCGAAAATTATAGAAGGGCATATGTAACCGTAAAAAGATTTCATCAAACCGTTTAGAATTCGGGCAAGCTATATTTTTTAAACTTATGAAAGGTGGACCCAATCCGAATGTTATTGAAGTATCCATGTGAACTGCCCATGCTCTAAATACTTACGCCAAGTGGCTTATGCATCCATAAAATACTCTTTAGACAACAACATTTCCAACTTTTTCTTAGCTAACGATTTAACAGAAAAAGGAAAACTCTAACTACAAGAATAAACAAACTTTGCAGTAATTTTCAATAGAACACTTAGCTGAGATGCTTGCAATCCAAATAAATTTGAGAATTTAACAAAAAAATTTACCCACAAGTTGGAAACACATATATGAAACAAAGAGAGAAATTAAATATTTGTGATCTTCTTGTATGAAACGTGGGAACATAAAAGGATAGTAAAAAAAAACTCTGCATCTGCTTTATTTTCCTTTTGGCAGATTGATAAGAAAAATGATAAGTTGAGACTTATTAGAGAGGGAGTATCCAGAGTGATTTATTGGAAGTTGAGGCTCAGATCTGTCTAAATATGGGGCAAAGAGTAGAAGAAGACGACACCCATTGCTGCAAAAATGAACCGGTTTGAATGATCCAGATGTTGCCCCGCCAAGACGAATTAGATTTTCTCCATGCCTGAAATTCAACCCAGGATCATCACATCAATATGTCATCACTGCCTCTTTATGTAAATTTCATCAACGCCATAAAACACACAAACATGAGACAGACAGACATCTCGGTGTACACATGTTAAATCCATTTTTTCCCTTTTTTTTCAGATTTTGTTTTTCATGAGAAAGGGCTGTTGGTTGTTTTAGAAAATGGAGAATCATTGGCAAAACATAGAGAGAAGGCGACCACCCTTGATAAAAATCCCACACTCTTTTGCTGCCTCATTCTTGCCATTTCTAAAGGGAATTCACAAGACTTGAATGGTCTTCTCACCCAATCCTTTCTCTTGAGGCTCAGATATGTAAGATAAAATCAGGCAAAAGGAGACAAAGCAATTGCCATGGCTGCAGACTTCAGTTGCAAAACAAACAACATGTAATTAAAAGGTAGCATCATTTATACAACTTCATTTGTCATCATCACAGACTCATCCTATAATTAAAAGCTAGCAATGGTACATAGACCTTACTCTGGTCCTTTGTGGGGATCGGAGAAGTTGTTTCCACTAGACCTCAGCTCAAGAAAATCAGTGGCCAGAACCTAAATGACTCGAAAAAAACAAACAGAAACTGTAGTGTACTCTATCTATGTCTCTCTTTCTCTTTTTTAAGGACTGTTGGTTTGTTTAAAAATGGAAGAATCATAGGCAAAACATAGAGAAGGGCAACCACCCTTGTGTAGAAATCCCATCACTCTCTGCTGCCTCATTCTGAGCTAATCAAACAGAAAGGATTTCACCAGTAATTACTTGAAAAAAAAAAGGAAACGTGGTTTTCTTATGATCTGTAAGATAAAATCAGGCAAAAGGAGACAAAGCAACTGCCATGGCTGCAGACCTCAGTGGCAAAACAATGGAGATGCCTTACCAGGTTGCCCCACCAAAGATGCAGGCAGCGCCAATGTCTAAGCCAACTCTACAACTCATTTGTCATCATCACAGCCTCACTGATCAAATAGTAGCATAGAATTCGAGGGATTTGAAGTGCTTTGAACTCGAGCTCATAAATCAGAATAAAGTCCAACTACTACTGCTGTTGTTAATGCCCTATTTTCCTTTGTTTTCTAAAGTGAAAGAAAGGAAAAGGAGTAGAAAAGGGTTGTTGATTTTGGTAATGTAGAAATAATGCAAGAGGCTCAGATTATGTTGTGGGGCTTTGAGTTCTTTGTGTCAGCCATAGCTGCAAATTTCTGATATTCAGATTGCCCTACCAAGACACCAACTACAGAACTCTAATGCCCGACTCAATGAGCTCAGCAAACACTAACATCACAACCCATTTTCAGATCAATCAACATCAATAAAAACCTCATTTAGGCTCTGAACTCTTAACAAACAACTATTTTCTTGTGTCTTTTCTACCTTGCAAAAGCACGAGCAGGAAAAAGGAAGTATATATATCTGGAATCTATTGCCAAGTGCCTACATAATTGTCATTTCTTTTTCTCGAAGGACTGTTGGTACTTTATGAATGAAGAAGAAATCATGGACATAACAGAGAGAGGTCAACCACTCTTCACGGAAAATCCCATTTCTCTCCGATGTCTCATTCTTCCCTTTTGGGCTACACAATGGAGAGTTTCGGCTAAGCTGATGCCATACTGGGTCGCTCTGCCAAGATGCAAGTTGGAGTTTCTTAAAAGAATATAGCCAAGAAAGAAACAAATCATAATCACTTCCCATTTTTATCAATCAACATCAGTTGTCTTATTTCCTTAGCGCCATTAAAAAGCAGCTATCTTGTATTTAGAGGGACATAAAAGTGGCTATTTGCGAAAATCGGCTGCTGTGGCAGTAGAAAGAGAAGTTCATATATATATACATAGAGAGAGAGACACACACACAGAGATCTCATACATATGCTGAAGGGGGATGTTCATTAGAGCAAAAACAAAATCATAGGCATGCTGGAGAGAACTTTCAGACAGAAAACAATGACAAAGAAGACCACAACAGATTCACGAAAACACTTTAACATCTAATTTCAACACAGTAGTCACCAAGAAAATGATAAGCTGATACCAAGATGAAAGAGATGGGTACATAGACTAGATAACAACACAAAACAAACAACATTAGTTGAAAACCAGAAGAGCAGAAAACATGTTTATGATAAACAATAGGAAACTGAATCGCATGAGCCACAATAACCAACCTTGACTGATTTGGAATGAAGTGACGATTTCAAATAAAACTCAAATGATGAGTACATCGTCGAGACCCCCAAATACACAAGCATCCAATAATCATAATCGCACATAAAGTGTCACGCCCCAAAGAGAGTGAGGCGCGACCGGCACCCGATACCGTTATTGGCTGAGTAAGCCACTCAACATGCTAGTGAAATAACTAGGGACCAGAAGAAAATCAGGCAGCATAACGTCTGAAATACTAAGCCTGGACATTCTAGGTCATAACCTGATCAACAGTAAATCATGTACAAGATAGATAAACAAGAACAATAGGGTACTAGTTAGCCGACAAGGCTGCAACAATAGAGGTACAGGCACACACTATATCTACATGCCAATATGATGACTAAAGACTGAAAGGCACAAAAGAACCAATTCACAATAACATGTCCACAATAGCCTTTATGAGAATCACTAACACTGTCGGGACAGGGCCTCGACATACCTAACTATACAAAAAAGTAAATATCCTGTGAAAGCTCCAGGAAGAAGTGGAGTTTACCAATTCATAGCTGAATGGGGCTCTTAGTGGAGGGGTAAATCAGAGCCCCTACCTGAACCTGCATGCATGAAATAAAATGCAGCATCCCTAGGCAAAGGGACGTCAGTACGAATAAAAATGTACTGGTATGTAAGGCAGGAAGTAAAATCATAGATAACCATAGTAAAAAGGTTAATAGAAATATTACCTGTAACCAAAACTCAAGTAGCCTTAATGGCCAATAAGCCACCTCCTAGTCATAAAAAAATGCATGGTATGCTCGAGTGTCGCATGTGGTGAATACATATATATAGATGCAAATGCATGACATACCCAACAAAATGCTAGCACTGTGGTCCTTTCCGGTAGCTAACCGGCATCATATCTGCCAACCTGTGGCCATCTGTACCATATACATATATAGTTGGGCAAATAGGCCCCATACCTTCGATTATAGCTCGAAGTCCATGCATAACGTGCAATGTATGATATGAATGTTTAATGCATATAGTAAGCCATAGCAAGAACTTAGCCAATCTTGGCTCATTGGTACACTTATTCTCATAGCATCATAGTCATTGTCATTTGGCCAAAGCTTGGCTCATTGGTACATTTATTCTCCTAACATCATAATCATTGTCATAACATATACATATGGCTCGTGGAATCATACATGTCCTTTTTAACAAGTTTGGGAACTTAACCCAACATTTAGAGTGAAGCCTTAACTTTGAAAATGTTCATAAAGGTGATTTACATAATGATTATATTTGGTCCCATGTCAATTAGTAAAAGAATGCATTTAAACAGGATCAAGCGCCTTATTAGTTTAGACGGGATCATTTCACTGGGGAATACTGGAAACCGTCGCGTTATTGGTTAAATTGTTCAATTATATTTTTGTATGGAAGAAGGACTGATTTCGAATACTACATTCCCTTTGCATTCTACATTTAGTTTAATTCCACTATACCAAGAAGTGAAACACCTTGGACATGTGAATAGGTAGCCGGGAAACCGACCAAATGATATATAGAAATTGAATGTCCAGTTTAAGCGAACGAATGGAATTTCAACCTAATACCATGATAAATATAATTCAGTTGCAATCCTAATGCCTTTCACGGAAGGTCTTTCTAGCAACAGAATAGGAAGATATTACATTTGACATTTTGGAAACTTTCCGGATTTCGTCCTAAAAGGAGGGACGGAGCTTAGCCTTAACATACCTCTCCAACGAACGTCCGATTGCCAAAAGTTCCTTCACGAAAGTTGTTCCTTACGTCCTAAGCTTCGAAACGACTATATATACCTAGCTTAAAGACACCTATAAACTATCAAAAATTCAGCATTAATGACCAGATTCGGCAAGGAGCATTTACGCGAGGAAATGTCCGTAAAACATCGTAAAAATGACCGTAAAAGAGCTCCAGAATTATTACCTAAACACACCAGCTGCAAACCAACAATAGCAGCAAGAACTCCACTTTTTTTACAGCCCAAAAACAGCTCCAAACACAGCTAATACGAGGGAAAAACAATTGCAAAGCGTAAGACACGTATTTCTAGGCACAGAGACGATGGTAAAAATGCGAAAAAGTTACCTAAATCACTTAGAGAACCCTTTGGAAGCTTTCTCTTCAGTTCCACACTGGTTTGGGACTAAAATGGCTTAATTTTGAGCTTTAAAGTGTCAAAATAGCTGACATTAAGTCGGGTCAACCCGACCCGACCCATGACCCGGTTTACAGCTCGGGCAGTCTCGGTAAAATGGTCATAACTCTTTATTCTAAGGTCGGTTTGATGCGCGGTTTTGTGCGTTGCAAACTAGACTCATAGATCTTCAATTTGATAGGTCATAGAGCTTCTAACTCCATATAGTTTGGGAGATATAAGCTAATATAGTTGACCCAAATTTAAGAAGGATTTCATAAAGAAACTTATAGTATCTTTGGCCAACCTTTATCTTGCAACTTTCTTGATTCCAAAACTTAATGTATGACCTTTGTGCTATTAAATAACTTAAAGAAATCCATTATTAGCAAATTATAAACTTTTAGTCCCATTCGAAAAATGAAACTTAATTTAAACCTTCCGAAAAGGGCGAGGTGCCACTCGGGTCATTTCTTTAATCCCGAATGTGCATTTAGGGTATTCCTTTGGCTTAAAACTTTAGGTATTTGATATTACCCCTTATTTGCAGCCTTATTATCCTTAGGTTCTAGCAAAAATCACATGTTCCTTATATAACGCCACACTATTTAAATAATGGAAGACGAGAAACATGGGGTATCACAGTCTCCCCCCCCCCCCCCTAAGAACATTCGTCCGCGAATGTGTCAAGACAGCCCTTTGGTTGCATTACCATCTACAAAAATATTTTTTTTGATACACCTATTACCCTTTCAAACGATAAATCAACTTCCAAAAACTCCAACTACTAAGCTTTGTATAGCTATCCCGCGACCAAATAAATTTCACCTCGAAATCTTTTAAACCTTAAGTTATAAATAGCTGGGGGTGATTCCTCATCATTTCTTCTTTGGCTTCCCAAGTTATTTCCTCAATATTTTGGTTCTGCAACAACACTTTCACGAAGGCCACTATTCATTTCAAATCCTTCTCTTTTGTCGATCTAAAACAACCACTAGTACCTCATCATAAGTTAAGCGTTGAGCAAAGGGGGTGTCCTTAATGCGAGTAATACACGAAGGATCTCTAATGTACTTCCGCAACATAGATACATGAGGCACTGGATGGACTGCTCTCACTTCTAAAAGAAAATTAAGCTCGTATATTACTTTGCTAATTTCTCTAATAATCTTATACGGTCCAACATATCTAGGATTAAGCTTTCCTGTATTTCCAAACCGCATGAGTCCCTTCATAGGTGAGACCTTTAAGAAGACCCAATATTCTACATCAAACTCTAAGTCTCGTCGCCGAACATCTGCGTAAGACTTCTGCTGATTCTGGGCCCTTTGCAGTAATCTCTGATAAGTTTCTTTTTTTTCGTTGCTTGTTGAACTAGATTAGGGTCTAGCAACTTTTCCTCCCCAACTGTAAACGAATCAACCGGTGACCTACATCTTCACCCATATAGTGCTCCCTAAGGATCCATTCAAATACTAATATGGAAGCTATTATTATAAGCAAACCCAATAAAAGATAGATGCTCATCCCGATTTCCTTTAAAGTCCAGTATATAGGCGCATAACATATCCCTCAACGGTCTGGATGGTACACCCTGCTTGCCCATCAGTTTTTGGATAAAACGCGGTTTCGAGATTCACCTGAGTGCCCAGACCCTTCTGAAAAAACTTCCAAAAATGTACGGTAAATTGAGCCCTTCGATCAGAGATAATAGATAATGGAACTCTATGAAGGCAAACAATCTCTTGAATGTAAAGTTTAGCATAATCCTCCGCTGAATATGTCGTTCTTACTGGCAAGAAATGAGCAGATTTTATCAACCTATCAATGATTACCCAAATAGAGTCATCCTGCATGGAGTGTGAGGCAACCTAGTGATGAAGCCCATATTTATCATGTCCCATTTCCAAAACGTAAAATCAATATACTTAGCTATGCCTTCAGGTATCTGATGTTCTGTTTTAATATGTTGGTAGTTGGGGCATTGGCTACCATCCTTAGAATATCTTTTTCATGCCATTCCGCCAATAGATCTTTCATAGGTCTTAATACTCCCCTTTTTTTACTGCCCCAGGTTGAGAGGAATATCTAGGATAATAAGCCTCAAAATGAATCTTGGCACGGAGCCCTCCGATGTTTGGCACATGTAAGAGCCCCGGTACTGAAGGATTCCATCTCAAGTTAGCTCAATTAGAGGATGTCGTTGTTGTGGAACACTTTCCCTCGATATCATAAGCTTAGGATCCTCACGTTGTTGCTCTTTTACTTCAGTAACAATGGAAGATTTAATTGTATTTTCAACAATCACACCTTAACCGTTTTGCATCTGCTAATAGCACTTGCAAACTAGTTACCTGACGTAAATCTTTTGTCATTTTAATCTTATTAGCTTTAACAAGACTTAGACTTCCCATGAACTTTCAGCTAAGTGCATCAGCAACAACATTAGCTTTACTGGGATGGTACAAAAAGTCAACATCATAATCTTATAGTAATTCTAGCCACCTTCTTTGTCATAGGTTCAACTCCTTCTGCTTGAATAAATATTGGAGGCTCTGGTGGTTGGTAAAAATGTCAACATGAACTCCGTATACATAATGTCGCCAAATCTTTAGGGCAAATACAACCGCAGCGAGCTCAAGAACATAGGTGGGATAATTTTGTTCATAATTTTGCAACTGTCTAGAAGCATATGCAATAACTCTGCCATGTTGTATAAGAACACAACCCAGGCCAATTCTCGAGGCATCACAATATACAACGTAGCCTTCAGTTCCATCCGGGAGAGCCAAGATAGGTGCGATGGTAACTTTTTTTTTAACTCTTGAAGACTTTGCTCACATGCTTCAGTCCATTGAAACTTAGCTACTTTATGTTTCAATCTCGTTAGTGGCACAGAGATAGAGGAGAATCCCTCAACAAACCTCCTATAATATCCTGCCAAGCCCAAATAACTAAGGACCTCTGTCAGATTCAATGGTCTCGACCAGACCATTACGGCTTCAATCCTCTGGCCATTGACTTTGATATTATCGCTAGTAATAACATGTCCACGAAAAGCTATAAAAGTTAACCAAAATTCACATTTGGAGAATTCAGCATATAACTAGAATCTATAATATAACTCGCAAGTGGTCTACATGCTCAACTCTTGATTCATCCTAAATATTACCTTTGGAATATCAACATCCCTAACTCGTGGCTGGTATTACCTGGGTCACAATTCAATCTTTGAAAAACCATCAATCCACATAAAAGGATACTTATTCCTGATAGTGAATTTATTTAGCAATTTGTAACCGATACACATTCATAAGGAGCCATCTTTCTTTCAAGCAAAGAGCACGGGAGAACCCCATGGAGATGTGCTTGGCCTAATAAGGTCTTTATCAAACAAGCCCTTCAGTTATTCCTTCAAGTCTCTTAGCTCTACAGGAGCCATTCTTTTTTAGAGAGGAATGGGTATACGTTGCATATCAGGGAGAAAATCTAAAGAAAAATTGATATCCCTTTCGAGGGATCCCGAGAAGCTCATCGGGGAATATTATCATGAATTCATTCACAGTGGGACTGACTTGTCACGCCCGGGAGGGTACCCTTGGTGTGGCCGGCACTCAGAGACTATTGCTAGTCTCCAAGCGAACCACTTAGCCTCATCACATCATTCAATCAAATAAACTTTACTAAACAGCGGAAAATATAATTAGGTAATGGACATATCTCATCTAAAGTCTCAAAAGAGTATATAAAATAATGAAGGCTAGTAGAAAGAGCTAGCTCACAATCTCAACATCAATACTCGACCCTCGTCTATGAAGCCTCTATCATTAATCACGTGGTGCCAATGACAAATCCATGGCTACCCAAATCAAAAAAAAATCAATAGTCCAATCTAACTCTAAAGCATGATGAAATAAAAGTAGTGGATCCTCCGGAGTAGGGGAGGCTCACCAAATCAGCTTCGAATCTCAGACCTTCAACGGAGCGCCTGTTGATGATCTCTAGTACCTGCCTCTACATCATAAAACGATGCAGTCCAGAGTGGACGTCAGTACTTGGAATGTACTGATATGTAAAATAGCTGAATGAAACAGAAACCGGTAGAATAATATGGAAACAACAACAACTTAAATTACATATCAAATCACATCAGTAGTCAAATGTCTGTCTATGCAAGAATAAAGAGTAGACAAGTGACCTATCATCAACTCAAACCTCAGCAATCATCTCAGACTCATCTCAAAGGAGCTCACCTCCTCTTATCTCATCACATTTCATTTCATCTCATCTCATCTCAGTGGAGCTCACCTCCTCTCATCTCTTTCCGACTCAGAATAGGGTAAGAAGTTTATGGGAGTTTCTCTTAACCGACAACAATCACTTATGAGCCAGTAATTGTACAACAATCCCGCCGGTGTTGCCATGGCCGTCCCGTACTTTCCAGATAGAGACGGATCGAAACCATAATGGATAAATCCAAGATGGAGACAGAACAATCAACAAAGTCCGCTATTGATTACAGGGACATCAACTCAAGAGGAAAACCTCTTCTATGCTTGGCGACATAGTTTAATGAGTTCGAGTGGGACTCACTCTTACCCATTTCGGTGCTCGATACTCCTCCCGACTCAATGCTCATAAAACCATCAATCCAATCAAACCAATCTCGTAGGGACTTTAACCCCGTCAACGATCGATATCTCATAGGGACTTTAACCCTATCATCAATCAAGCTCATAGGGACTTTAACCCTCTCATAAATCAATCTCATAGGGACTTTAACCCTCTCATCAATCAATCTCATCAATGACTCAAGGTTTAGATCAATCATTAGGAATCAAGTGAATAGACACATCGGTAGAGTTCATTTTTAGAGACTCATAAGACATTCAAACTCTATCAACTCATCATCATTCTCTCATCACAATCACAATCACAATCAACAATCACAATCTTATCTCAAGGCTCTAGAATCATCATTCTCTCATCACAATCACAATCACAATCAACAATCACAATCTTATCTCAAGGCTCTAGACTCATCATTCTCTTATCACAATCACAATCACAATCCAAGGCTCTAGACTCAATCCTCAAGTTCATTATGCATGCTTTTCAAAATAGTCATGTAGGGTTATGCAAATTCTCATGGAAAATATTCAATTTAAGAAACAAATAGTATGATGATCATCAACATAGAGAACATGTAATTTCAAATATAATTTTCAAGAAAAGCCATCAAAGAACTCATGCATGTAGACTCTTCAATCATCAACTCATCTATGACCTCTATGGGGAACATGAGAGGACAATCCCATGTTTTAGTTTAGCCTTACATACCTGTGATGCCGTTAGCAATCGAGTACTTTCGGGGTCTCCGCTCGAATTCTTCCCACAAGCTCTTCTCTCTTCTCCTGAAGCCCTAGCCTTGTTAGTTTCTAAGGGATAGGACTTAGAATGAGGTTTTAGACCCTTTTCTGGTTGAAAATGACTTAATTAGTCGTGTACCAGTGTTTAAGAGGGACTAGGGATTGACTAGAATGCCCCTAGAATTAAATTAGGAATTTGCAGTTCAGGAAAACACACGGTCCGCGACGCGGACCTATCGCGTACTGTGTAATTTTTGAAAAAGTGCTTTTGTACGAGTTCTCTCCATCCCGTCGAAAATTTTGGAAAACAAACAAGTGCCACTCCGCGTCAGGTCCGCGACGCGCCTCCATCGCGGACAGCCACTGTTTTATGACTTGATCCGAAAATTTATCTTTCGATCAGGTCGCTCTAAAATTCGACCGAGACCATTTTCCCACTCTATTTTCCATGTTGATCACAAATCCGGTCTCGGATTCGCCATACGAGCATCGAAAGATGTGTTACGCGCATACCCTCACTCCAGGGGTATTTTGGTAATTTTACCGGGCGTTACATCATCTCTCCCTTGGGATCATTCGTCCTCGAATGATGAGTAGAGGTGGGGACTAAAGCACAAATAGACTCGAGACTCATCTTCCACTCAGTTCAATCAATCCATCCTTGACTAGGCAATAGTAAGTCGCATCAAAATAAAACTATCAGTTTAGTGAAGAGCAAGGATTTTTACCTTAAATGTTTCCATCATCCGTTGGCACGAATAGGTGCGGGTATTTGGCCCTCATCTCCTCCTCAGCTTCCCATGTGGCTTCTTCAACGAATTGATTCCTCCACAGGACTTTGACTGAGGCTATCTCTTTGTTCCTCAACCTGCGAATCTGACGATCAAGGATCTGAACCGGGACCTCTTCATAAGATAGGCTATCTTTCACTCCAATGCCATCGATAGGAATCACCACGGCGGGATCTCCCAAGCATTTCTTCAGCATCGACACATGGAATACCAGATGAACTCCCTCTAACTCGGAAGGTGACTCCAACTCGTAAGCAACCTTCCTAATCCTTTTTACGATCTGATATGGCCCAACATATCGTGGGCTTAACTTTCCCTTCTTTCCAAACCTTAGGACACCCTTCATAGGTGATACCTTCAAATACACCCAATCATCTATCTCAAACTCTAAGTCCCTTCTCCTTACGTCGGTGTAGGACTTTTGGCGACTCTGGGCAGTCTTTAGCCTCTCTCTAATGATCTTGACTTTTTCCACCGACTGGTGAACAAGGTCAGGTCCAATCGGCCCTGCTTCTCCAACCTCAAACCACCCAATAGGCGATCTACATCTTCTCTTGTACAGGGCCTCATAAGGAGCCATCTGAATGCTCGCATGATAACTATTGTTATATGCGAATTCGATCAAGGGTAGATGATCATCCCAATTTCTTTTGAAGTCAAGTACACAAGCTCTCAACATATCCTCGAGTGTTTGAATCGTACGCTCTGCCTGACCATCCGTCTGCGGGTGAAAAGCTGTACTCAGATTCACCTTAGTACCCAAACCTTTTTGAAACGATCTCCAGAACTGGGAGGTAAATTGAGCCCCTCTGTCCGAGATGATAGACAAAGGAACCCCATGCAACCTCATGATCTCCTGGACGTACAATCTGGCATACTCTTCCGCAGTGTTTCTTGTCTTTACTGCCAAGAAGTGAGCCGACTTTGTCATCCTATCCACGATCACCCATATCGAATCATGTTGCTTTCGAGATTTCGGCAGGCCAGTGATAAAGTCCATGTTGATCATCTCCCATTTCCACTCTGGAATTTCAAAGTTCTGAGCCAATCCACATGGCCTTTGATGCTCAACCTTCACTTGTTGGCAATTTGGGCATTTCGAGACAAACTCTGCAACATCCCTCTTCATCCCATTCCACCAATAGACTTCCCTTAAGTCGTGGTACATTTTGGTGGAGCCAGGGTGAATGGAATATCTCGTGTTATGAGCTTCTGCCATGATTCTGTCCCGTATGCCATCAACATTTGGAACACACAATCGACTTTGATATCTCAGTACACCATCTCCCCCTTTGGAGAAGACCATCACCTTCTGATTGTGGACATCCTCCTTCAATTGGAGTATGACTGGGTCTTGGTCTTGTTTTTCTTTCACTTCTATCACTAGCGAGGAAGCAGACCCGTTCTCCACATTAACTCCTCCTTCATTGTTCTCCTCAAGTCGGACCCCTAATCGAGCCAACTGGTGTACGTCCTTGGCTAATTCCCTCTTTCCTTCCTCCACATGGGCTGTGCTACCCATTGATAACCTGCTAAGAGCATCAGCAACAACGTTAGCTTTACCTGGATGATAGTGAATGCTCATGTCGTAATCCTTGAGCAATTCCAACCATCTCCTCTGTCGCAAGTTAAGCTCCTTCTGACTGAAAACATACTGCAAGCTCTTGTGGTCCGTGAACACATCCACGTGTACCCCATACAAGTAGTGACGCCAGATCTTAAGTGAGAACACTACCGCTGCCAACTCGAGGTCATGGGTTGGGTAATTCCTTTCATGTACCTTGAGTTGCCTGGAGGCATAGGCTATCACCTTCCCCCTTTGCATTAGTACACATCCCAGTCCGACCCTTGAGGCATCACAATAAATCACAAAGCCCTCATTTCCCTCGGGTAAAGTTAAGACTGGTGCAGTAGTCAATCTCATTTTCAATTCCTGGAAACTCTTCTCACATTCCTCGGACCACTGAAACTTGACCTTTTTCTGGGTCAACTTGGTCAATGGTGCGGATAAGAAAGAAAATCCTTCTACAAACCTGCGGTAGTAGCCCGCCAACCCCAAGAAACTTCTAATGTCGGTCGGAGTGGTTGGTCGTGGCCAGTTCTTAACCGCTTCAATCTTCTGGCGTCCACCTGAATACCGTCACCGGAAACAACGTGGCCCAGGAAGGCTGCTGACTTAAGTCAGAACTCACACTTTGAAAATTTTGCATACAACTCATGGTCCCTAAGAGTTTGGAGGACAACTCTGAGGTGATTGGCATGCTCCTCCTCACTCCTCGAATATATCAGAATATCATCGATGAATACAATCACAAACAGGTCAAGATACGGTTTGAACACCCTGTTCATCAAGTCCATAAAGGCGGCAGGTGCATTCGTCAACCCAAAGGACATGACCAGGAATTCAAAATGGCCATATCTAGTCCTAAAGGCTGTCTTTGGAATGTCGCACTCTCTCACCTTCAGCTGATGGTAGCCAGATCTGAGGTCTATCTTAGAGAAACAAGAGGCGCCCTGAAGTTGGTCAAACAAATCATCTATCCTTGGGAGAGGATATTTGTTCTTCACCGTGACCTTGTTCAGTTGCCTATAATCAACACACATTCTGAGAGACCCATCTTTCTTTCGCACGAATAGGACAGGAGCACCCCATGGTAAGGACACTTGGCCTAATGAAGCCCTTCTCTAGCAAATCTTTTAGTTGCTCTTTCAATTCTTTCAACTCGGCGGGGGCCATCCTGTAAGGCGGAATCGAAATGGGTTGGGTATCAGGAAGAATGTCAATCCCGAAGTCAATCTCCCTATCAGGAGGGACTCCGGGCAGATCATCAGGAAACACTTCCGGATACTCACTAACAATCGGAACTGACTCAAGAGTTGGGGACTCAACCTCGTCTGATTTCACTCGTACTAGGTGATAGATACAACCTTTGGAAATTAACTTCCGGGCTTTAAGATATGAGATAAACCTCCCCCTCGGTGTCATTGAGTCACCCTTCCACTCTAGAACTGGTTCATTTGGAAATTGGAACTTAACAATTCGGGATCTACAATCAACAGAGGCATAACAGGCGTGGAGCCAATCCATGCCAAGGATCAAGTCAAAATCAATCATCTCCAGCTCAATCAAATCAACAAGAGTGTCCCTATGATAGATGGACACTACGCAAGTCCTATAAACTCTCTCAGCTCGAATAGACTCACCCACTGGAGTAGAAACATCAAAAGGTTCAAGGAGACTCTCAGGGGTCATATCAAATTTACTGGCCACATAAGGAGATACAAATGACAGTGTGGCACCAGGGTCCATCAAGACATAACAATCAAAAGTAAAGACACGAATCATACCCGTCACAACATCTGGGGAGTTCTCCTGATCTTGGCGACTACCCATGGCGTACAAGCGGTTTGTTGCTTCGCCTGTTCCTGACATAGTGGCCCTCTGGTTCCCTCCTACTGGTGGGGCCGATGCAGTGGATTGAGCTCGGCTAGCCCATCGAGGACAGTCTCTCTGATAGTGACCCACTTGGCCACATTTGTAGCACCCATCATTTCCCTCACGACATCTTCCCAGGTGCAACTTGCCACACTTTTTACATGGCGATTGACCCCGCGATCCTTGAGCCACACTAGCTTGTGACTGGGACCCATGGGCTCTAGTATTCTGGGACCTTTGATCATCCCTGATCCTGGGCGTGGGCGCACTAGCAGATGATGGTGTTGGAAATCGATGACCATTGCCTCTCCTTCCCGTCTCATAGCTAGACGTTTTGGCTTTCTTGCGCCTGAATTCCTCCTTGTCAAGCTGCCTCTCCTCATCAGCTTGTTGTACAAATGTCATCAATCGCCCAATGTCCATATCACTCACCAGCATTGCCCCTCTGCCATCCCTTTTGGGCCCTCTATTCAACCCATCAACATACATTCCCATTCTCCCCCTCATGTCGGCAATCATATCTGGAGCATAGCGAGATAGCTGTGTGAACTTCAGGCCATACTCCTGCACGGTCATGGAGCCCTGTTTTAGATTCAGAAACTCCCTCACCTTAGCCTCTCTTTTCTCCCTTGGGAAGAAGCGTCCCAAGAAGGCCTCCTCAAACACTGCCCAGGTCACACATGAATCACCATCCACTCGGCCATTCTTCCATTGGTCGAACCACAGCCTGGCCACCCCTTTGAGTTGGTAGGCGGCCAATTCAACTCTATCCACATCCGCCACATGCATCACTTGGAACACCTTCTCAAGCTCCTCAATATAGCTCTCGGGGTCTTCAGTAGCTGCCGACCCCGTGAACTCAGGCGGGTTCATCCTCAGAAATTCCCGGACTCTGGAGGTGTCATGAGTGTCCAGTCTGCCCGCTCCCTGTCTCACAGGAGGTGCCGCAATAGCCTGGGCTAGAGCCCGAATAGCTTGGCGTAACTCGGCATTGGAGACCTCGTCCTGAGGGGGTTGTTCGACAGGAACCGCTGGATCCACGGGCCCCTCGGGTACTTGGGGTTCAGGTGGGTTAACAGCTTGCCTGGCAGGACGTCCCCTTCCTCTGACAGCTCTTTTGGGAGGCATGTTATCGATTCTGCACGTGTAACGCACGAATTAGAGGATAGTTTTCATAGAGTTCAACTCCATCGCACGATTTAGAGTAAGAAAGAAGTGTAACCATTCCTAATGTCCCATAGCCTCCTGCTTATGAAGTGTGGTCGACAACACACCCATAAACAAGACTCTACTAGACACGGCCTCATAGACTCCCTAGGACACTTGAACTCTGTGCTCTGATACCAAGTTTGTCACGCCCGGGAGGGTACCCTTGGCATGGCCGGCACTCAGAGACTATTGCTAGTCTCCAAGCGAACCACTTAGCCTCATCACATCATTCAATCAAATAAACTTTACTGAACAGCGGAAAATATAATTAGGTAATGGACACATCTCATCTAAAGTCTCAAAAGAGTATATAAAATAATGAAGGCTAGTAGAAAGAACTAGCTCACAATCTCAACATCAATACTCGACCCTCGTCTATGAAGCCTCTATCATTAATCATGTGGTGCCAATGAAAAATCCATGGCTACCCAAATCAAAACAAAATCAACAGTCCAATCTAACTCTAAAGCATGATGAAATAAAAGTAGTGGATCCTCCGGAGTAGGGGAGGCTCACCAAATCAGCTTCGAATCTCAGACCTTCAACGGAGCGCCTGTTGATGATCTCTAGTACCTGCCTCTACATCATAAAACGATGCAGTCCAGAGTGAACGTCAGTACTTGGAATGTACTGGTATGTAAAATAGCTGAATGAAACAGAAATCGGTAGAATAATATGGAAACAACAACAACTTAAAATACATATCAAATCACATCAGTAGTCAAATGTCTGTCTATGCAAGAATAAAGAGTAGACAAGTGACCTATCATCAACTCAAACTTCAGCAATCATCTCAGACTCATCTCAAAGGAGCTCACCTCCTCTTATCTCATCACATTTCATTTCATCTCATCTCATCTCAGTGGAGCTCACCTCCTCTCATCTCTTTCCGACTCAGAATAGGGTAAGAAGTTTATGGGAGTTTCTCTTAACCGACAACAATCACTTATGATCCAGTAATTGTACAACAATCCCGCCGGTGTTGCCACGGCCGTCCCGTACTTTCCAGGTAGAGACGAATCGAAACCATAATGGATAAATCCAAGATGGAGACAGAACAATCAACAAAGTCCGCTATTGATTACAGGGACATCAACTCAAGAGGAAAACCTCTTCTATGCTTGGCGACATAGTTTAATGAGTTCGAGTGGGACTCACTCTTACCCATTTCGGTGCTCGATACTCCTCCCGACTCAATGCTCATAAAACCATCAATCCAATCAAACCAATCTCGTAGGGACTTTAACCCCGTCGACGATCGATATCTCATAGGGACTTTAACCCTATCATCAATCAAGCTCATAGGGACTTTAACCCTCTCATCAATCAATCTCATAGGGACTTTAACCCTCTCATCAATCAATCTCATCAATGACTCAAGGTTT
This sequence comes from Solanum rostratum, assembly GCA_029948455.1. Lineage (NCBI taxonomy): Eukaryota > Viridiplantae > Streptophyta > Magnoliopsida > Solanales > Solanaceae > Solanum > Solanum rostratum. The sequence continues at coordinate 64,904,488 of CM057045.1, read as the reverse complement.
AGATCAATCATTAGGAATCAAGTGAATAGACACATCGATAGAGTTCATTTTTAGAGACTCATAAGACAATCAAACTCTATCAACTCATCATCATTCTCTCATCACAATCACAATCACAATCAACAATCACAATCTTATCTCAAGGCTCTAGAATCATCATTCTCTCATCTCAATCACAATCACAATCAACAATCACAATCTTAACTCAAGGCTCTAGACTCATCATTCTCTCATCACAATCACAATCACAATCCAAGGCTCTAGACTCAATCCTCAAGTTCATTATGCATGCTTTTCAAAATAGTCATGTAGGGTTATGCAAATTCTCATGGAAAATATTCAATTTAAGAAAACAAATAGTATGATGATCATCAACATAGAAAACATGTAATTTCAAATATAATTTTCAAGAAAAGCCATCAAAGAACTCATGCATGTAGACTCTTCAATCATCAACTCATCTATGACCTCTATGGGGCACATGAGAGGACAATCCCATGTTTTAGTTTAGCCTTACATACCTGTGATGCCGTTAGCAATCGAGTACTTTCGGGGTCTCCGCTCGAATTCTTCCCACAAGCTCTTCTCTCTTCTCCTCAAGCCCTAGCCTTGTTAGTTTCTAAGGGATAGGACTTAGAATGAGGTTTTAGACCCTTTTCTGGTTGAAAATGACTTAATTAGTCGTGTACCAGTGTTTAAGAGGGACTAGGGATTGACTAGAATGCCCCTAGAATTAAATTAGGCATTTGCAGTTCGGGAAAACACACGGTCCGCGACGTGGACCTATCGCGTACTGTGTAATTTTGGAAAAAGTGCTTTTGTACGAGTTCTCTCCATCCCGTCGAAAATTTTGGAAAACACACAAGTGCCACTCCGCGTCAGGTCCGCGACGCGCCTCCGTCGCGGACAGCCACTGTTTTGTGACTTGATCCGAAAATTTATCTTTCGATCGGGTCGCTCTAAAATTCGACCGAGACCATTTTCCCTCTCCATTTTCCATGCTGATCACAAATCCGGTCTCGGATTCGCCATACGAGCATCAGAAGATGCGTTACGCGCATACCCTCACTCCAGGGGATTTTGGTAATTTTATCGGGCATTACATGACTAAAGGGCCAATTGTTAATAAAATATCCTATCTTTCCGTAATGGTAACATACACCTTAACCCTTTCTACACTGCCTAGTATGAAGCTTACCGCATTGTGTACATGGGGGAGTAAGTTATCTCATTTGTGCATAACGCTCCTGTCGACGACTCTTAGGCTGGAGTAACTCCGCCCCCGCCCTGATTGAATATAATGATCAATTTGTTCGCTCTGTATTTATAGCGGGGAACTACCCACTGATGGAGGTGGATATCGATGAAAAGGAGGCCTAAAATCACCCTCAATACTCTATATGACTAATAAATTTCTGCGGATCCTTAGTGGGATTGGACCCTGTAAATACTAGTGGGGCCAAGTGAAGAAACACTCGTACGTTCGAGCTTCCTGTTTGATCCCTTCTGATGTCTGCTCTTGCCTCTAGTTGTCTCTCATGAATGGAAGCCATCCTAGTTAGTAGTTGAATAGCCTCCTTCATCCCCTGCTCCCCAGTCTCTAATAGGGCTTGGCATACTAGATCTCCTTGGGCCCCAACAGGTACTGGTGAAACTGGAATTGTAGGCATTGGAGGCTCCCTATGTGACTCAATAGGGAATATATCTGCCTCACCAAGCAAGACATGATTGGTACCTTCTCTCGGATCCATACTTATCTTATGTTGTGCCATCTCCTGAACATAGGTAACCCATTAATAAGAACAACATAACACGATAGAGATTTCATATGTTCCTATAGCTTTGTTCTATAGCACGATCTATTAAGTGAAAGAAATGTAACCATACCTAAATGCCTTGTAGCCTCCTGATTATAAGTGTGGTGCACAACACACCCATAAGCAATACTCTACTAGACACGACATTGTGGACTCCCTGGGACACGACCTGCTCTGATACCATGTTTGTCACGCCCTAAAGAGAGGGGAGGTGCGATCGGCACCCGATACCGTTATTAGACGGGTAAGCCACTAAACATGCTAGTGAACTAACTAGGGACTAGACGAAAATCAGGCAACATAACATCTGAAAGACTAAGCCTGGACATTCTAGGTCATGACCTGATCAACAGTAAATCATGTACAAGATAGATAAACCAGAAAAATAGGGTACTAGTTAGCCGACAAGGCTGCAACAATAGAGGTACATGCACACACTATATCTACATGCCAATCTGATGACCGATAATTGAAAGGCATAAAAGAACCAACTCACAATAACATGTCCACAATAGCCTCTATGAAAATCACTAACACTGTCGGGACAGGGCCCCGACATACCCAACTATACAAAAAAAGTAAACATCCTGTGAAAGCTCCAGGAAGAGGTGGAGCTTACCAACTCATAGCTGAATGGGGCTCCTAGTGGAGGGGTAAATTAGAGCCCCTACCTGAACCTGCACGCACGAAATAAAATGCAGCGTCCCCAGGCAAAGGGACGTCAGTACGAATAAACATGTATAGGTATGTAAGGCAGGAAGTAAAATCATAGATAACCATAGTAAAAAGGTTAATAGAAATATTACCTATAACCAAAACTCAAGTTAGCCTTAATGGCCAATAAGCCACCTCCTAGTGATAAACAAAACACATGGTATGCTCGAGTGTCGCATGTCATGAATACATATATATAGATGCAAATGCATGACATACCCAACCAAATGCTAGCACTGGTGGTCCTTTCCGGTAGCTAACCGGCATCATATCTGCCAACCTGTGGCCATCTGTACCATATACATATATAGTTGGGCAAATAGGCCCCATACCTTCGATTATAGCTTGAAGTCCATGCATAACGTGCAATGTATGATATGAATGTTTAATGCACATAGTAAGCCATAGCAAGAACTTAGCTAATCTTGGCTCATTGGTACACTTATTCTCATAGTATCATAGTCATTTTCATTTGGCCAATCTTGGCTCATTGGTACATTTATTCTCCTAACGTCATAATCGTTGTCATAACATATACATATGGCTCGTGGAATCATACATGTCCTTTTTAACAAGTTTGGGAACTTAACCCAACATTTAGAGTGAAGCTTTAACTTTGAAAATGTTCATAAAGGTGATTTACATAATGATTATATTTGGTCCTATGTCAATTAGTAAAAGAATGTATTTAAACAGGATCAAGCGCCTTATTAGTTTAGACGGGAGCATTTCACTGGGGAATACTGGAAATCGTCACGTTATTGGTTAAATTGTTCAATTATATTTTTTATGGAAGAAGGACTGATTTTAAATACTACATTCCCTTTGCATTCTACATTTATTTTAATGGCACTATACCAAGAAGAGAAACACCTTGGACATGTGAATAGGTAGCCTGGAAACCGACCAAATGATATATAGAAATTGAATGTCTAGTTTAAGCGAACGAATGGAATTTCAACCTAATACCATGATGAATATAACTCAGCTGCAATCCCAATGCCTTTCACGGAAGGTCTTTCTAGCAACAGAATAGTAAGATATCACATTTGACGTTTTGGGAAACTTCCCAGATTTCGTGCTAAAAGGAGGGACGGAGCTTAGCCTTAATATACCTCTCCAAAGAATGTCCGATTGCCAAAAGTTCCTTCATGAAAGTTGTTCCTTACGTCCTAAGCTTCACAACGACTATATATACGCAGCTTAAAGACACCAAATAGTAAAAAATTCAGCATTAATGACCAGATTCTACAAGGAGCATTTACGCGAGAAAATGTCCGTAAAACGTCGTAAAAATGACCGTAAAAGAGCTCCAGAATTATTACCTAAAAACACCAGCTGCAAACCAACAATAGCAGCAAGAACACCACTTTTTTTACAGCCCAAAAACAGCTCAAAACATAGCTAATACGAGGGAAAAATAATTGCAAAGTGTAAGGCACACATTTCTAGGCATGGGGACAAATTTTAACGGTAAAAATGCGAAAAACTTACCTAAATCACTTAGAGAACCCTTTGGGAGCTTTCTCTTCAGTTCCACACTGGTTTGGGATGAAAATGGCTTAATTTTGAGCATTAAAGTGTCAAAATAGCCGACATTAAGTCGGGTCAACACGACCCGACCCATGACCCGGTTTACAGCTCAGGCAGGCTCGGTAAAACAGTCATAACTCTTTATTATGAGGTCGGTTTGATGCGCGGTTTTCTGTGTTGCAAAATAGACTCATAGATCTTCAATTTGATAGGTCATGGACCTTCTAACTTCTTATAGTTTGGGAGATATGAGCTGATACATTTGACCCAAATTCAAGAAGGATTTCATAAAGAAACTTACAGTAACTTTGGCCAACCTTTATCTTGCAACTTTCTTGATTCCAAAACTTAATGTATGACCTTTGTGCTATTTAAATAACTTAAAGAAATCCATTATTAGCAAATTATAAGCTTTTAGTCCCATCCGAAAAATGAAACTTAATTTAAACCTTCCAAAAAGGGCGAGGTGCCACTCGGGTCATTTCTTTAATCCCGAATGTGCATTTAGGGTATTCCTTTGGCTTAAAACTTAGGTCTTTGATATTACCACTTATTTGCAGCCTTATTATCCTTAGGTGCTAGCAAAAATCACATGTTTCTTATATAACGCCACACTATTTAAATAACGGAAGACGAGAAACACGGGGTCTCTCATAAAGAGTCAAATGCAACAGAATGGAACAGATGATATCTCACAACAAAATCGTGTTATAACAATGTAAAGGATATGGGACGATTATCAACCAAAAAAAAAACAGAAACGTGAAACAAAAATAGGAAAGGATTTTACCTTTTATGGAGCAGCAAAACCGAAGCTCATCGCCAAAGATTTTTGCTTTCCTTTCACCCAAATCAGACGAAAACACAGAGAAAACAAAGAGGATGTATTCTAGATTTTCCCACTGCCCCTTCGTTGGTTGCAAACTGCCCCTTTTATAGCCGATTTCAGGCTTGCAACAGACTCTTCTCAATAAAGCCTCAAAAAATTCAAAAGGGGTAATGATGAAGTAGGAGAAAATAGCTTGAGTTGATTCATTTTTTCTGATTGATTTGAGAGAACAGGGGCGTGGGTGAAGGGATGTCAGGCGGCGATCGTTTGTCCGCCGATCTCGAGGCAAAATCCTGCGGACTTCGGGAAAGGGACGAAGCTTTAGCACATGGGGAACTTCTGGGAAAGGGGAAAGCAGAGCATAGGTGAGGAAGGAGATGGGGCAAATGTGAAAGGATCTGATTTAATCTGAGTCGTCCGATCGTTTGATCGGATGGTTCAGAACAAATCAAGAGTAAAAAATAAAAAATAAAATATATATAAAGGCTAAATTAATTAGGACCGTTTGATTGAATTGGAGGGTCAGGATTTAGTTGAAGAAGCACAATCCATGTGCTTCCTACGTGACGCGCGTGGATTGGTTGATTTTAAAAGGGTTGGATTGCCAAGTTTTGCTTGATCAATCCTATTTAAATTATAACCAATTATTTATTAAATAGTCATATTCAAGCTAAGAAAATTATTATTTTGCAAGATTAATTATTTTCACAAAACTGGTCATTTATAAAATTAGCATGGGCTGATAATAAAATGAATTAATCAGGCTCCCTTTTAGAAAACGTATGAAAGATACTTAAAATAAAAAGAAATTATTGTTTAATCAAAAATCGACTTGACACTTTAAAACGATATTCATCTGTCATAAACTTCTCAAAAATGATGAAAGCAAATAGTAACATCCATATTTTGATTAGTTTTTTTTATCAGAAATAATATCCGTAAAATAATTGGTCAAACCATAAAAATAAGAAGTTTATCAATAATAAAAAAATCAACAATAGCAACAATAAAATAAAAATAGCATTCTTGGTAGTAAAATATTTTATACCTTATAAAAGTTTTATCATTCCTTAAAAAGAAAAATCATTTTCCTTTCTCTTTATTTTTTGTTCAAGTTTGACTAATTGAACACGGAGAGTCAACATTAGAAATTTAAAATCTAACATTATTAGAGAGCCAAAATCGGGAGACAAAAATGAAAAGTACAAAATAAAAATAAAAATAAAAATCGATTACTTTGTAGGATTAAGTTATTTGACAAGAATTAAATAAAATTAGTATGGATTAATAATGAAATTAAATTAGCCAAACTTCTTCATTTGAATAACATAAGAAAATATTTACTCGTAAAAATGAGGAATCATGTTTGATAAAATAAACATAAAATAAAATAAAAAATGATTGAGTACTTAAAGTGATATTTGTATGACATAAAATTCTCAAGGATGCTAAAGAAAGTAATAAATAGTATATTTAAAAAAAAATAATATATATATATATATACATACATACATATATATATATATATATATATATATATATATATATATATATATGTATCTAATCTTTGTATAAAAAAATATTTGTCGAACAAAAAGTAAGAAAATTTTATCAAAATGCTAGCAACGACAATAATAGTAATAGTAATAATAATAACAAAATTTATAACAATAACAATAGTAGTAGCACTAGTGAAAAAAAAATATTTCGTAAAAGTTTTTATTATCTTTTCCTTTTCTCTTTTTTAAAAAAATCTTTTTAAAAAAAAAAAAGAAATTAGGCTAATTAAATATGACGAGCCAAAATTGGATGTCAACACTCGCTATATCGGCCCTTATCAGATTGTGAGGAGAATTGGGAAGGTTGCTTATGAGCTAGAGTTACCTTCTGAGTTAGATGAAATCCATCCGATGTTCCATATTTCTATGTTGAAGAAGTGTTTGGGAGATCCTGCTTTGGTGATCCCTGTTGAGAGCACTGGAGTCAAAGATAGCTTGTCCTATGAGGAAATTCCAGTTCAAATCCTCGATCGACAGGTTCACAAACTGAAAAACGAAGAGATAGCCTTCATTAAAGTCTTGTGGAGGAATCAATTTGTTGCGGAAGCCACGTGGGAAGCTGAGGAATAGATGAGAACTAAATACCCGTACCTAATCGTGCTTGATGATGAGAATATCGAAGGTACTGTTCCTATTCTTAACTTAAATTGATGTTTCTATCCCGAGCTGATGTGTCTATTCTCGATGTTTTGAGTAGAGTTATTGAGGTTGATGAAGAGTTGAGAAGTTGAGTTGTTGAGTGAGTATCGAGATGAGTCTTGAGTCTATTCATGCCATAATACCGCTCTTACTCATCATTCGAGGATGAATGATCCCAAGGAGGAGATAATGTAACACCCGGTAAAATTACCAAAATACCCATAGAGGATAGATGTGCGCATAACGCATCTCTCGATGCTCAGATGGAAATTCCGAGGCCGGATTTGTGATTAGCATGAAAAATTAAGTAGGGGAAGGGTCTCGGTCGATCTTTAGAGCGATCGAGTCAAAAGATAATTTTTTATTTCGAGACGCAAAACAGTGAGGATCCGCGACAGAGCCACATCGCGGACCCATCATGGAGAGGGAATTATCCTTTCCAAAACTTTTCAACGGGATAGGAAAAACTCGCTCAGAAATTTTTTTGCCAAAAGTGTACTGTTTGCGACCAATCCGCGTCGCGGACTGGGTTATTTCGCGACTGAAAAAATTTCTAAGTATTCGAGGGGCCTTCTGGTCTATTCTTAACACTTTCTAAACCCCATATACGACTAATATATGTCATTTTCACGAAGAAAGGGTTCAAAACCCATCCTAAAATCCTCTTCCTAGCAAAAGTATCAAGTTAGGGCTTGAAGAGAGTAAAGGAGAGTTGAGGTTGATGAGTCAAGAAGAGATTTCCAAGGGGATTTGTGTTGTTCTTCATCCCAGGTATGTAAGGCTAACTAAAGCATGGGATTGTTCCTCCATGTGTCCCCTTTTGATTGAATTGAGTCTATAATCGAAGATAATGAGTTATATGTGAAAATCCTTGAGTATTCTACCGAGACTTTACTTATTTCATGTATCTTTTCTTAAATTGATGATCGTCACAAACTTGATTTACTGTATAATTGTTTTTATAATGATATCACAAAACTCTATGTTTATTTTACTAAAGAATGCAAGAATGAACTTAGGGGATGAGTTTAGAGCCTTGACGATGATGATGTTGTGATTGTGGTCCAAATTGTTGAAAGTTTTGATGATGATATTGACAAGAATGACGTTCACGAGTCTTAAAAAACTTGAAACTAAATTCTAAAAGAATGTTTCGAGTTCATGATGTTGATGTTGATGAGATGAGTTGATGTCGATGTACTATGTCCCTATGGGACTGGTGATAAAAAATCTTGATGATGATGTTTTATGAGCATGTCGAGTCTTCGGAGGAGTATTGAGCACCGAAATGGGTGAGATTGAGTCCCACTCAAACCCATTAACTATGTGGCCCACGTAGGAGAGGATCGAATGGTAATACAGATATTTCCTTTGTCCCAAAAGAGGACGGATGTTATTTTTTGTAGATCCACTGATGGTGATGTCCTTTACTCCGGGCAGGGTACTAGATGGGTGTGACAATGACATCGCTTCGTTGTATCATCACCGGCTGATAGGTGATGGTTGTTGGTTAAAGAAACTCCCAGCTAGGTTCCTTACAAATAGAACTTTGATGTTGATGTGATTGTATGAGTCTTGATGGATGTTGATATTTTATTATCTACTCTTTATCCTTGTCCCAGACGGGCATGAGTCCACCGAGTCGAGTTTTCTTGAGATGAGTCTGATGTATTGATGAGATGTTGATGGGTCATTTGTCTACTCTTTACTCTTGCTTTAGATATACATTTGATATTCTGACGGAGTATGATGTTGAGTTGATGTTATCCCTACACTGTTCTTTCTGTACTGTTATATTCAGCCATCTTAAATATCGTACATTCCACGTACTAACGCCACTTGAATCTGCATCATTTCATGTTGCAAATACAGGAGGTAGAGGATTTCAGCAGACGCATCGTTGAGGTTCGGAGATTCTGATTTCAGCCATTGGTGAGCCCTCCTTGCTATCCGGAGGAGCCCTTCTTTATCAATTATTTTATTTATTGAGTCGGGTAGCCATGACCTGTCATGATACCCCCCTTAGACTGTCTAGTTGAGTTAGAGGCTTCATAGACGTGAGTTGAGGTTTGATGTTGAGTCCTTTTCCCTCTTTGAGTTGAGTTAGTAATTATTTTTATTTATCCCCGATGTTGAGACTGAGTTATTGTCCTTTGGCCCTTCTTATTAATGTAGACTGGATTATGACGCTCACTGCTTTATTCTATTATCTCCGTTGTGCTAGATGTTAAGTGACTGTCCTGATGATCAATCGTTCACTTAGGGACTAGCGATAGTCTTTGGGTGTCGGCCACACCTAGGGTACCTATTGGATATCGTTATGTGGTTTGGTTATGAGTCTTATGACTTGGCTACATGATAGATGTGAAAGATCCTAAGTCCCGGATTACCCCCATAGAGTTAGTCCTACTTTCCATTCCTTAGAACTATTTGTTCACTATTTAAATACGCTTCCGAACTGATGATATGAATTTGGATACTTTGAGGCTTATTTGAGGACTCTCGGCTCCCCATTCGCCATGTCACTTCTAGACCCTAGGTCCGGGTCGTGACAATTAATCGTTAAATTTTGTGTGTAGATTTTTTTAGGATTCATATTAAATCACCATAACTATTTAAAATCTAATCAACAATTTTGAATACATTAGTTTAAGTTTCACTTAGATTGGATAAGTGTTTTATTAAAATAAATTATGATTTTGTTCTTTTAATGTTTGGATTATTTTTAAAAAATGTTTATGGATCTTTAAAAACATAGGATTTTATAGAATATTAATCAAGTTTTAAATTGTTTAAAATATTAGTACACATTTGAAAATGTTTTATTCAAGTTATGAAAATTATTATTATATTTATGTTCTTATTTTTAATATGTTTTTCCATAATTTAGAAAATTTGTTTCTTAAAATTTTTTGTTTACTTAATTATTTTTAATATATCTTTTGAAAGTCAGGAGATTTAACATTTTTAAAATGTTATAAACTTTGATAAGTATTTTCATATCTTTAAAGTAATAGTCAAGGATTTCTTTTAAAAATCAACCAAACTTATTTTGTGGTACATATTTAATAAAAAATAAATTATGCTTCTTGTTTGTCTTTTAAATATTCTTGTTTGTCTTTTAAATATGTTTGAGAGGCATATTTGAGACCTATGTGCTAATTTTTTGTTATCGATGTTGTTTGATGTGAGTCTATAGGTAGCCCTAAATTCCATTTTAGTCTAAAATCACCAAACTAGGAAGTCCAATGCCCCTTGGACATTAGGAGGGACAATAGGACATTAGGAGGGACAATAGGTATTTTAGGAAACAATTAGAATTTTTTATTTTTTCTTTAGTGCGCCTTTAGGTTAATAATAAAAAATCAACCTAGGAGGGGTATGGGTATATAAGACACTCGGAAATGCTGTCAACAACTCGAACTTAATAGGACCGAAACTTTGATTTTCGTCCTTCGGCTTAAACAAGCCAAGCGAGCTAAAATGATAAAATCTAATTTTTTTCTTCCGAAATAAAAGCCGAATAATTGATCCGAGTGGCAATAAATCACTTAGTTTAATATTTTCTCTTTCAGCTTATTTCTTAATTATTTATGGTAGATTAGTCTTTTAATTTATTCGTTTCATTCTTGTATTTACTTGTTTAATTCCTATTTTGTGTGCACTTAGAATTAATTAGAATAATACTTTAAAATTAGAGACCCTATTTGTCAACCCCCATATAAAATGCGAGATACGGTGGGGACCCAACATTGTGAACCTCGAAGGGTTCCTAACACCTTCCTTTCGAGGTGATTTGAACCCTTACCCATTCTCTGGTGACCTTAGGCTTAGACTTACTATTAGATTAGAATGGTGTCCTAATGCACCTCAAATCATTAGGTGGTGACTCTTAAATTATTTTCAAATCCCAAAAGAGTTATGCCATGATGTCGTCTAGGTTCCCGTCTTTTCGCGAGAAAAATGGGGCGTGACAACGACCCATAAGTTAGGAAGTTAGAAAGTGTAGAAGTGGAACTGAAAATGTTGCAGGTCAAAAGTACGAGCCTTATTTATGGCTCATGGTTAAAACCATGGGTAGTGAACAGGGCTCGTGGATAGGGTTAGCTTGGATGGGAAATTGACTAAGTGTAAGGGCCACCTACAAAGGATATTTACTGTCACGCCCCGGGAGGGTACCCTAGGCGTGGCCGGCACTCAGAGGCTATTGCTAGCCCCCAGGCGAACCACTTAGCATTCATCACATCATTCATTATAAACATTGCAGAAGGAGATAGAAGATAATACCTAAACAAAGTGGGCCAATGGCCAAACATCAAAACTGTTCATTACACCAAGCAAAGGAATATTGCTCAGGTATCATAACATTCACCTTGACTACACCATTATGTCTACAAAGCCTCTAACATTCCTTAAAACGTCTAAGAAGAGGACCATGACAAACCATGGCTACTCGACTCAAAAGAACAGGATAACATTCATAAATAAAGGTTTCCTCCGGAAACAAGGAGGCTCACCACAGTCAGAACTTGGAAACACTTGACCTCAACGGGGCGGCTGCTGAAGTCCTCTAGCTCCTGTATCTGCATCATGAAACGATGCAGCGCCAAATGGCGTCAGTACGTGGAATGTACTGGCATGTAAAATAGCTGAAAACACATTGTTAGGAATATACAAACATAACGCACATCATCATGAGACCTTAACATTTACATCAGGGAAACCTTAACATTGACCTTTACATTAACATTGACCATTTCATTGGAGTACCCTTATAGAACCCTTTTCAAGGAGGCCTAACTGGGAGTTTCTTTAACCGACAACCATCACTTATGAGCCAGTGATGATACAACGAAGCGATGCCGTTGCTACATCCGTCCAATACCCTGCCCGGGGCAAAGGACATTCATTAGAAAATATTAGTCCTCATTGGGACAAGAAAGGTGCCATCCGCGTTGCGGTTCAATCCTCTCTTCCTACGCGGGCCACGTAGTTAATGGATTCAGGTGGGACTCACCTTTCTATCCATTTCGGTGCTCAATACTCCTCCCAAGACTCGACATTGCTCATAAAACATTAACATTCATTAGTCCCATAGGGACGCATTTCATCATCATTAGTCCCCATAGGGGCCTAATACATTATCATTGGCATCAACATTCATTTGTCCCATAGGGACACATTACATTATCATTAGCATCTCCTTTACATCAACATTAACATCATTGTCATTCCATCTCATTAACATCAACATCATTGACTTAGGGACACTCGTTTAGGAACTTTGACTCTCAACTTAGAGACAATCCCACACTCACATTCTCAACATTCATCATTCATTAAGTTATCATTACTCTAGACTCTACACCCACACCCATGTTCATCATGCATGCTTTTCTAGGATACATATACAATAGATACGGGGTTTTTAACTAAATGCTTTTCAAGAAAATAGTTTAAAAAGGATGCATGAGGGTTTTTACGAGGGTCATCATCAATGCAGGAAAATATGTAGGTTTATGCATAAAATAATGGCATTTGTTCCTTACATTACATGAATTAACATGTTTCACTTCATTACCCTAACATCATTCACCATTAGACTTTAATACCTTACTCATGGGGCACATGGGAGGACATTCCCATGCTTTAAGTTTAGCCTTACATACCTGAAAGAAGATAGTCACACTAAAGCACCTTCTTTCCTCTTGCTCTCTTCAACCTCCTTCAAGCCCTAGCCTTAAGAACCTTAGGAAGACTTCTTCAATGGGGTCTTTCAACCCTTTTTCGTGAAAACCGACCTATATAGGTCATAGGGGTACGTTTAGGATAGGTGGGATTGGACCATAATGCCCTTGGAAATTTTAAGAAATTAAATCCCGTCCTGAAATAACACAGTCCACGACGCGGACTGGTCGCGGACAGTGTATTTTCGGAAATTCAACTCCGTCGAAATTTTCAGGAAAAGATAAGTGTGTCTCCGCGACCAGTCCGCGTCGCGGAGGCTCACTATTTTTCGTTTTGGAACGAAAAATTATCTTTTGACTCAGTTGCTCTAAAATTCGACCGAGACCTTTCCCCCACTCCATTTTCAGTGCTGATCATGAATCCGCTCTCGGATTTCCGATCCGAGCATTGGAAAGCACGTTTCTCGCACACCTCTCCTTGAGGGGTATTTCGGTAATTCGCGGGCATTACATTATCTCCCCCTTGGGATCATTCGTCCTCGAATGATAAGTAGGGAAGTATTTTAGCACGAATAGGCTCACGACTCAACTCAATATTACTTTGATAACCTACTACCTTCATCTTTCATTGGTCTTTAAGCTCATTTATTCAACATTAACAATTTCACAGGGAATTCATGTAATATACATTAATTTACATTAAGTAGGGTCATTACCTTCGATGCTTCCATCGACCTCGGGCACGAACAAGTGCGGGTACTTTGCTTTCATCTCCTCCTCAGCTTCCCATGTGGATCCTTCAACGAATTGATTTCTCCACAGTACCTTAACAGAAGCTATCTCCTTGTTCCTTAGTCTGCGAACCTGTCGATCAAGGATTTGGACTGGCGTTTCCTCATAGGACAGGCTGTCCTTGATTCCTGTGCTCTCTACAGGCACTACCAAGGCAGGATCCCCTAAACATTTCTTCAACATTGAGACGTGGAACACTGGATGAATCCCATCTAATTCAGAGGGTAGTTCCAGCTCATAAGCAACCTTTCCAATCCTTCGCACAATTTGGTAGGGACCAATATAGCGAGGACCCAACTTCCCTTTCTTCCCAAACCTCGTGACACCTTTCATAGGTGATACCTTCAGATAAACCCAGTCATTCACCTCAAACTCTAAATCCCTTCTCCTTACATCTGTGTACGACTTTTGGCGGCTCTGGGCTGCCTTTAACCTTTCTCGTATAGTCTTCACCTTTTCCATGGACTGGTGGACAAGGTCTGGCCCAATCAGCTCGGCCTCTCCAACCTCGAACCACCCAATGGGCGATCTACATCTTCTCCCATACAAGGCCTCATAAGGGGCCATTCGGATACTCGCATGATAACTGTTGTTGTATGCGAATTCAATCAAGGGTAAATGGTCGTCCCAATTTCCTTTGAAGTCAAGAACGCATGCTCTCAACATGTCTCCCAACGTCTGGATGGTGCGTTCTGCCTGGCCATCCGTCTGTGGATGAAAGGCCGTTCTCAAGTTCACCTTAGTACCCAGCCCTTTCTGGAACGACTTCCAGAAGTGAGAGGTAAATTGGGCTCCTCTGTCTGAAATAATAGACAAGGGAACTCCGTGCAATCTCACTATCTCCTGAATATATATTTTGGCATAATCTTCGGCAGTGTTAGTCGTCTTGACTGCTAAGAAATGTGCTGATTTCGTCATTCTGTCTACAATCACCCATATGGAGTCATGTTGCCTCCGGGATTTCGGTAAGCCCGTGACAAAGTCCATGTTCACCATCTCCCACTTCCATTCTGGAATTTCAAAATTCTGAGCCAGACCACTTGGCCTTTGGTGCTCAACCTTGACTTGCTGGCAGTTGGGGCATCTGGAAACGAATTTTGCGATGTCCCTCTTCATTCCACTCCACCAATAGACTTCTTTCAAGTCGTGATACATCTTGGTGGAACCTGGATGGATGGAGTACTTAGCATTATGGGCCTCAGCTAAAATCCTTTCTCGAACACCATCAACATTAGGGACACATAATCTGTTTTGGTACCTCAGTACCCCATCTCCCCCTTTGGAAAAGGCCATCACTTTTTGCTTCTGAACATCTTCTTTTAGTTGGAGTATAATGGGATCTCGATCCTGCTTCTCTTTAACTTCAGTCACCAGGGATGATGAAGACCCATTTTGAACACTAACTCCTCCTTCATCATTCTCTTCAAGTTGGACCCCCAATCGGGCCAACCTGTGCACCTCTCTCACCAGTTCTTTCTTTTCTTCATCAACATGGGCCGTGCTACCCATAGACAACCTGCTAAGAGCATCAGCAACAACGTTAGCCTTACCTGGGTGGTACATGACGCTCATATCATAGTCCTTGAGCAACTCTAACCATCTCCTCTGTCGCAAATTGAGCTCTCTTTGGCTGAATACATACTGCAAGCTCTTATGATCTGTGAACACATCCACATGCACTCCATACAAGTAGTGGCGCCAGATTTTAAGTGCGAACACAACGGCTGCCAACTCAAGATCATGGGTAGGATAGTTTCGTTCATGAACCTTAAGCTGTCTGGAAGCATAGGCTACCACCTTTCCTCTTTGCATTATCACGCACCCCAACCCAACTCTAGATGCGTCATAGTATACCACGAAGTCATCTATTCCGTCAGGCAATGTCAAAACAGGTGCAGTGGTTAACCTGGTCTTCAGCTCTTGGAAACTTTTCTCACATTCGTCAGACCATTGGAACTTAGCCCTTTTCTGGGTCAGTTTGGTCAATGGTGCAGATAGGGAAGAAAATCCCTCCACAAACCTCCGGTAGTAACCTGCCAACTCCAAGAAGCTTCTTATGTCTGTTGGAGAGGTTGGCCTTGGCCAGCTTGCCACCGCCTCAATCTTCTGGTCATCCACTCGAATACCATCACCCGAAACCACATGGCCTAGGAAAGCCACTGACTTAAGCCAGAATTCACACTTGGAGAACTTAGCATATAACTCGTGGTCCTTAAGAGTTTGAAGGACAACTCTGAGATGTTTAGTATGCTCTTCCTCATCCTTCGAATATATCAAAATATCATCAATGAAGACGATTACAAACATATCCAAGTAGGGTCTAAATACTCTGTTCATCAAGTCCATAAAGGCTGCTGGTGCATTGGTCAACCCAAAGGACATCACTAAGAATTCAAAATGACCATATCTTGTCCTGAAAGCTGTCTTTGGAATATCACACTCCCTCACCTTTAACTGATGGTAACCCGATCTGAGGTCTATTTTTGAAAAACATGAGGCACCCTGAAGTTGGTCGAACAAGTCGTCAATCCTAGGAAGAGGATATTTGTTCTTGACTGTGACCTTGTTCAGTTGCCTATAATCTATACACATTCGAAGCGTCCCATCTTTCTTTCGCACAAACAACACTGGAGCACCCCACGGAGAAACACTAGGTCTAATAAAACCCTTCTCTAACAGGTCTTTCAACTGTTCTTTTAGCTCCTTCAGTTCAGCGGGGGCCATCCTATATGGCGGAATTGAAATAGGCTGCGTATCGGGGAGTACATCAATACCGAAGTCAATCTCCCTATCAAGAGGGACTCCAGGTAAATCCTCCGGGAACACCTCAGGAAACTCATTAACAACTGAGACCGACTCAAGAGTAGGGGTCTCAACATTATCAGCTTTAACTCTTACTAGGTGGTAGATACACCCCTTAGAGATCAACTTCCTTGCCCTCAGGTAAGAAATAATTATACCCTTGGGTGCAACATAACCTTCTTTCCATTCTAAGACCGGTTCAAGTGGGAATTGAAACTTAACCACTCGGGTTCTACAGTCTATGGATGCATGGCAAGCCTGAAGCCAATCCATCCCAAGGATCACATCAAAATCCACCATCTCTAATTCTACCAAATCAGCTAATGTATCCCTATAATAAATGGATACTACACAATTTCTATAGACCCTTTTTGCCAGAATAGACTCTCCAGTAGGAGTTGAAACGGAATATGGCTCACGTAGACATTCTGGGGCAACTTCGAACTTATTAGCCACATAGGGAGTCACAAAGGATAAGGTGGCACCCGGATCAAGTAATGCGTAACAGTTATAAGAGAAGATTTGAAGCATACCCGTTACAACATCTGGGGCAGCCTCTCGGTCCTGCCGATTTCCCATAGCATACAGGCGGTTCGCTTCGCCTCCAGCATTCGTAGCAGTAGCCCTCTGTTGACTGCCCGCAGGGGGCGCTGTAGATGACTGGGCTCTATTACCTCTGTCGCTTCCCCTCTGGCTCCTCATAGGACATTCAATCTGGATATGGCCAGGCTGTCCACACGTATAGCATAAATTGGTGCCTTCCCGGCACGCGCCAAGATGTTGTTTGCCACATCTGCCACAAGTTGCTTTTTCTTTGGGGCCCTGGGCGACACTGGCCTGGGACTGAGATACCTGTGCTCTGAAATTCTGATGGCCCTGGGTCCTTTGGTCATACCTGTGCTGCTGAACAGGTGCATTCACCATCGGTGTTGCATGGCGAGGAGGTTTCCTCTAAAAGAAGTTCTTGCTGCTCTTGTCCCCCTTTTGGTGGTTTTGTTCCTGGCCCGCAGCCTTGGCTTTCTTGCTCTGCTGTTCCTCCCTGTCCCTCTTCTTGTCCTCTTCGGTCTGTTGAGCGTAAACCATCAGTCTGGAAATATCCATGCCTGGGATCAGCAATGCTGCCTTGCACTCCCTCTTCACATGTCTGCCCAGTCCAGACACAAATTTTCTCATCCTGGCCCTCATATCAAGAACCATCTCCGGAGCATACCTCGACAGCTGGGTGAACTTTAGGCTATACTCTTTGGCGGTCATACCCTCCTGTTTTAAGTTCACAAACTTTTCAACCTTGGCTTCCCTTAACTCTTGGGGAAAGAAATGATCGAGAAAAGCACTCTTGAACTCTTCCCACTCGGCTGGTTCAGCACTTTCACCTCTGACATCCTCCCATTGGTTGTACCAAATGTTGGCCACATCCTTAAGTTGATATGAGACCAACTCCACTCCTTCAATCTCACTTGCATGCATTGCCCTTAGGATCTTGCGCATTTCATTAATAAAGTTTTGCGGATCCTCCTCAACCTTAGAACCCGTATAGACTGGCGGATTCATCCTCAAAAAATCTCTGAGCCTGGAAGCAGCAGTTGGCTCTTGGGAACTGGAGCTTGGGGCCTGGGGACCACGACTGCCACTTTGCGAGGCCACCAACTGGGTGAGCATGGCAATGGCTCCCCTGAAGTCTGCCTCTGAAGTGGGGGCTGACTGTGCTGGGGGTGCTGGTGGAGCCTCAGCAGCTCTAGCTGGTCGTCCCCGTCTCCTTACCTCACGTTCTGGCAAGGGGTTCTCAGTACTTGGGACAGAACCATCTCTTTGGGCAGTAGTGCGTTTTGGAGGCATTATCTGCAAACGCGTAATGCACGAGTTAAAGAGGTTTGCTTAAAGTCAAGCTCTAGCGCACGACTCAGAACATCAAAGAAGTGGAACCATTTCCTAATGCCCTGTAGCATCCTGTTTATGAAGTGTGGGGCACAACACACGCATAAACGAGACTCTACTAGACACGGCTTCGTAGACTCCCTAGGACTCTTGAACTCTGGGCTCTGATACCAAGTTTGTCACGCCCCGGGAGGGTACCCTAGGCGTGGCCGGCACTCAGAGGCTATTGCTAGCCCCCAGGCGAACCACTTAGCATTCATCACATCATTCATTATAAACATTGCGGAAGGAGATAGAAGATAATACCTAAACAAAGTGGGCCAATGGCCAAACATCAAAACTGTTCATTACACCAAGCAAAGGAATATTGCTCAGGTATCATAACATTCACCTTGACTACACCATTATGTCTACAAAGCCTCTAACATTCCTTAAAACGTCTAAGAAGAGGACCATGACAAACCATGGCTACTCGACTCAAAAGAACAGGATAACATTCATAAATAAAGGTTTCCTCCGGAAACAAGGAGGCTCACCACAGTCAGAACTTGGAAACACTTGACCTCAATGGGGCGGCTGCTGAAGTCCTCTAGCTCCTGTATCTGCATCATGAAACGATGCAGCGCCAAATGGCGTCAGTACGTGGAATGTACTGGCATGTAAAATAGCTGAAATCACATTGTTAGGAATATACAAACATAACGCACATCATCATGAGACCTTAACATTTACATCAGGGAAACCTTAACATTGACCTTTACATTAACATTGACCATTTCATTGGAGTACCCTTAGAGAACCCTTTTCAAGGAGGCCTAACTGGGAGTTTCTTTAACCGACAACCATCACTTATGAGCCAGTGATGATACAACGAAGCGATGCCGTTGCTACATCCGTCCAATACCCTGCCCGGGGCAAAGGACATTCATTAGAAAATATTAGTCCTCATTGGGACAAGAAAGGTGCCATCCGCGTTGCGGTTCAATCCTCTCTTCCTACGCGGGCCACGTAGTTAATGGATTCAGGTGGGACTCACCTTTCTATCCATTTCGGTGCTCAATACTCCTCCCAAGACTCGACATTGCTCATAAAACATTAACATTCATTAGTCCCATAGGGACGCATTTCATCATCATTAGTCCCCATAGGGGCCTAATACATTATCATTGGCATCAACATTCATTTGTCCCATAGGGACACATTACATTATCATTAGCATCTCCTTTACATCAACATTAACATCATTGTCATTCCATCTCATTAACATCAACATCATTGACTTAGGGACACTCGTTTAGGAACTTTGACTCTCAAGTTAGAGACAATCCCACACTCACATTCTCAACATTCATCATTCATTAAGTTATCATTACTCTAGACTCTATACCCACACCCATGTTCATCATGCATGCTTTTCTAGGATACATATACAATAGATACGGGGTTTTTAACTAAATGCTTTTCAAGAAAATAGTTTAAAAAGGATGCATGAGGGTTTTTACGAGGGTCATCATCAATGCAGGAAAATATGTAGGTTTATGCATAAAATAATGGCATTTGTTCCTTACATTACATGAATTAACATGTTTCACCTCATTACCCTAACATCATTCACCATTAGACTTTAATACCTTACTCATGGGGCACATGGGAGGACATTCCCATGCTTTAAGTTTAGCCTTACATACCTGAAAGAAGATAGTCACACTAAAGCACCTTCTTTCCTCTTGCTCTCTTCAACCTCCTTCAAGCCCTAGCCTTAAGAACCTTAGGAAGACTTCTTCAATGGGGTCTTTCAACCATTTTTCGTGAAAACCGACCTATATAGGTCATAGGGGTACGTTTAGGATAGGTGGGATTGGACCATAATGCCCTTGGAAATTTTAAGAAATTAAATCCCGTCCTGAAATAACACAGTTCGCGACGCGGACTGGTCGCGGACAGTGTATTTTCGGAAATTCAACTCCGTCGAAATTTTCAGGAAAAGATAAGTGTGTCTCCGCGACCAGTCCGCGTCGCGGTTCCGTCGCGGAGGCTCACTGTTTTTCGTTTTGGAACGAAAAATTATCTTTTGACTCGGTTGCTCTAAAATTCGACCGAGACCTTTCCCCCACTCCATTTTCAGTGCTGATCATGAATCCGCTCTCGGATTTCCGATCTGAGCATCGGAAAGCACGTTTCTCGCACACCTCTCCTTGAGGGGTATTTCGGTAATTTCGTGGGCGTTACATTTACGGTCCGTAAATGAAATTACAAACTGTAGAATGGGCTCGTGTCTGATGCCCTAAGTTGATGGAAATTTGGATTTCTGAAGTTGGACCTACGAAGAACAAGAGGAGTCGTATTCTATTTTACGAGCCGTATTTGGTCTCATATATAGAGTCCTGAAGTAATGGAAGTTTTCTAAGTATTGGGGCACTTTACGGATGGGTCTACGGCCCGTAGATCAATCTACAAGTCGTAGATGGGTCTCGTGGATTGATCTTCAGAGACCAAATTTCAGAAGAGTCAAAAGTTAAATAGGACGAAACCCTAAGTACGATTTTGGTTTATGATTCGTAATCGAGATTTTGATAGTTTTAATGAAGGGCACTTCTGTCTTTTCCCCATTTCCTAAGCTTGAAATTACATCGTTTTGAGATTCTTTTTCCTCCTATATTAGACCCTAAACTCTCATTCGCTCCCATTCTCATCATTCCAAACTCTCCTAAATTTTTCTTAAGGCAAAACTCTCTGAAGGCAAGGGCAAGGATAGGGTTTTCTTCCAAGAACTTTATTCTTCAGCTTCTTTTAAGCCTTTCCTTAAGGTCATAATCATGTGTGTGAGCTTGATTTGTGGGTTCCTTTCACCCACAAAGACCAACCATGAAATCTTTTACCTTTTCTATAATTTCGAGAAAGTTTATGAGTTCCATGAGTGTAATTTAAATAATGTTTTTATGACATATTTACATGCAGTTTGACTCTAATGATGTAATGTGATGATATACCATGAGTTCCTATGGATATTGAGTTGAATGTTATGATTTCACTATCTAGGATTTTCAATAAGGATGTGGGTTGTTTAATTATAATCTTAACTCAGTGAATTTTATCATGATCTTGCATTATTTTCTTAAAGCAGGTGACTTTGAAGTCATTAACTAAGCCCACTAAATTTGAAGATGAGTGTTGTATGATGTTGATGGAAAGGGCCAAAAAGTAAGTTTGAAAGTGAGGAATGTTGTCACAGATGTAAGCATGTTTTAAAGCCCTTAATGATGTTTAAGATGGATCGTCAATGTGAAAGGGCAATTCTCACTTGAGTGGCTTCCGAGTTAATGAGCTATTTGTATAATTGCTACTTATGATTCTAAGTTATATTACATGACTATACTAATGGTTTGAAGTATTCCGTTGGATTGGCTTAGTACCGAATGAGGCATTGAGGTGGGGTGTCACGCCCCAAGAGGGTACCCTTGGCGTGGCCGACACTCAGAGGCTATTGCTAGTCCCCGAGCGAACCACTTGGCCTCATCGTCACCTCATACTCAACAACGGAACAAACATCCTCAAGGAAAAGCCTTTTAATGTAATTAAAGTAATCAAGTCTTTATACAAAATGTTAATTTTCAACAAAGAATAGTTGAAAAAAAACAATACATAACATCCTCTACTCAGTGTCTATGAAACCTCTAACTCAAACATCTAGATGATACCATGACAGGCCATGGTTACCCAACTCAAGGAAAATAAAGTACTACTCAAGCTAGATGATAATAATATGAAAATCCTCCGAAAACAAGGAGGTCTCACCGATCAGCTGGATGTGAATAGATCCTCAATGAAACGTCTGTCGATGATCTCTAATACCTGTCTCTGCATCATAAAATGATGCAGTCCTAGAAGGGGATATCAGTACGTAGAATGTACTGGTATGTAAAATAGCTGAGTGAAACAGAAACAAGTAGAATAATATAGGAATAACATCAACTCATTATTATACTCCATCAAAATGTCAAATGTCTATCTAAAGAAAGAACAGAGAGTAGACAATGACCCATTAACATCTCATCAATACATCATCAATACATCATACTCACCTCAAGGAAACTCAACTCAACTAAAGGAAACTCAACTCAAGGAAACTCAACTCAACCCAACTCAAGGAAACTCAACTCAACTCAACTCAACTCAAGGAAACTCGACTCATACCATCACATCAACATCAACATCCGACTACTAGCAAGTAAGACCTCACTAGGAGTTTCTCTAACCGACAACCATCACCTATGAGCCAGTGATGATACAACGAAGCAATATCGTTGCCACATCCATCCAGTACCCTGCCCGGGGTAAAGGACATCAACCTCAGTGGATCCACAAGAAAAACCTCAGTCCTCTATTGGGACAAGAAAGAAGCCATCCGCATTGCCGTTCAATCCTTTCTTCCTATGCGGGCCACGTAGTTAATTGATTCGAGTGTGACTCACTCTCACCCATTTGGGTGCTCAATACTCCTCCCAGATTTCGATATGCTCATAAAACATCAACCTCATCAGTCTTATAGGGACATAATACATCATCATCAGTCCCATAGGGACAGAATGCCTAAAAATCAACATCAGTCTCGTAGGGACATAATACCTCAACATCAATATCACCTCAACATCAGCATTAACTCACCTCATTAACATCATGGACTCAAAATACTCTTTTTTAGAATTTAATTTTAGGTTTTAAGATATCATGAAACATCATCATCAAGACTCACATCAAAGGTGAACTACAATCACAACATCACAAACATCATCATCTTCAAGGCTCTAGACTCATCCCCCAAAGTTCATTATGCATGCTTTTCAAATAATCAAGTAAGGTTATGCAAAATCTCATGAAAAATGTTAACTTTAAGAAAAGAATTAGTATGATGATCATCAACATAGAAAATATGCAATTTCAAATCAAATTTTCAATGGAAAAACTCTCAAGTATTCATGCACATACACTCTTCAACCATCAATATAACACCCGGTAAATTATAAAAATACCCCTAGGAAAGAGGTGTGCGAAAAATGCGTCTTCTGATGCTTGGATTGAAAATCCGAGAGTGGATTTATGATCAACACTGAAAATGGAGAGGGAAGAGGGTCTCGGTCGATTTTTAGAGCGATCGAGTCGAAAGATAATTTTTCGTTCCAAAATGAAAAACAGTGAGCCTGCGCGACAAAACCGCGTCGTGAACCTATCACAGAGCCACACTTATGTTATTCTGTGATTTTTTGACGGAGTTTAATTTTTCCGAAAATACACTGTCTGTGACAGGTCCGCATCGCGTACTGTGTTATTTCAGGTCGGGGGTAAAATTCTTTTAAGCTACGGAGGGAAATTTAGTCCATTCCTATAATTTCTAAATATTTCCCTACGACTAATTAAAGTCAGTTTCTAAGAAAAGGGTTTCAAAAACCCAATTTCTAAAGCGTATTCTCCCTAAGGGTCACCAAAGCTAGGGCTTGAAGGGAGTTGAGGTTGAAGAGATCAAGAGGAGGTGTTGCATAATTGTGTTAACAAAACATTCCAAGTATGTAAAGCTAACCTAAAGCATGGGAATATCCTCCCATGTGCCCTCCTGAGTGTTGAGTATCATATCTTGATGTGATAAAGTTAATATGAAGAGTTGATGCTTGTAAAAATCTACTTTATCTTATGTTAAGTAATTTTCCTACAGGAATTGATGATCATCACTATTTTGCTTTACATTATAATTCATTTTATGAGTGCATTTTAAACCCTATAATTATTGTGTTTGAAAAGAGCATGCATAATGAAATTAGGGAATATGTCTAGAGCCTTGACAATGATGATGTATGATGATGTTGATGAGAATGATGTTTTATGATGTCTTAGCATTGAAATTTAATTGCTAAATGATTTCCCTTGAGTTTTAATGTTGATGTCGATGTTATGAGATGAGGTACTATGTCCCTCTAGGACTGATGTTGATGTTGAAGTATTATACCATGTCCTTATGTGACTGATAATGATGTACTATGTCCCTCTAGGACCAATGTTGATGTTGAGATATTATATCATGTCCTTATGTGACTGATGATGATGTACTATGTCCCTATGGGACTGATGAGGTTGATGATTTATGAGCATGTCGAGTTCTGGGAGGAGTATTGAGCACCAAAATGGGTAAGAGTGAGTCCCACTTGAACCCATTAACTACGTTGTCCGCGTAGGAAGAGAGGATTGAACCGCAATGCGAATGGCTCCTATCTTGTCCCAAATGAGGACTGAGGTTTTTTTTTTGTGGATCCACTGAGGTTGATATCCTTTACCCCGGGCAGGGTATTGGATGGATGCGGCAACGACATCGCTTCGTTGTATCATCACTGGCTCATAAGTGATGGTTGTCATTTAGAGAAACTCCCAGTTAGGTTCCTTTGATAGAACTCTGATGTTGATGTTGATGTGATGTTCGAGTTGAGTCCTTGAATCGATGTGATGTTTTCTTGAGTCGATATGATGTTCCCTTGAATTGATGTGATGTTCCTTTGATGTGAGTTGACATTGAGGTTCCTTGAGATGAGCTTGCTATGATGTTGATGATTGATGAGAGGTTGATGAGTCAATTGTCTAATCTAATCTCTTGCCTTAGATAGACTTTTGATATTCCTGATGGAGTATGATGTAGAGTTGATGGTTCTTTATTGTTGTGTGCTTACCCTGTTATTCAGCTATTTTACATGCCAGTACATTCCACGTACTGACGCCATTTGGCACTGCATCATTTCATGATGCAGATACAGGAGTTCGAGGACTTCAGCAGGCGCACCATTGAGGTCAAAGAGTTCGAGTTTAGACTTTGGTGAGCCTCCTTGCTATCCGGAGGAGACCCTTCTATTTTATGTTTCCTTTATTTCATTGAGTCGGTGGTCGTGGCATGTCATGGCACCATTCTTAGACAGTTGAGTCAGGTTAGAGGCTTCGTAGACATGATATCGAGGTTGATGTGGATGTTTTCCTTATGAACTGAGTAGTATTTTACTTACTTAGTCGATGTTGAGATTGATGATTGGCCATTTGGCCCTTACCTATGGTTTTCCGTTGATATTGTTTCCGCTATGTTGATGTTGAGTGAGGTGATAAGGCTAAGTAGTTCGCTCGGGGACTAGCGATAGTCTTTGGGTGCCGGCCACGCCTAGGGTACCCTCCCAGGGCGTGACAAACTTGGTATCAGAGCATAGAGTTCAAGAGTCCTAGGGAGTCTATGAAGCTGTGTCTAGTAGAGTCTTGTTTATGTGTGTGTTGTGCACCACACTTCATAAACAGGATGCTACAGGGCATTTAGGAAATAGTTACCCTTCTTTGATGTTCTGAGCTTGTGCGATAGAGCTTGGCTCTATGAAGTCCCTTTCTAATTCGTGCGCTACGCGTTTGCAGATAATGTACGCGTTTGTAGATAATGCCTCCTAAACGTACTGCTGCCCAAAGAGATGCCTCAGTCCCTGACACTGAGAATCCCTTACCAGAGGCCCAAAATTAGCATGGGACAAGGAGACGGGGACGACCTGCTAGAGCTGCTGAGACTCTGCCAGTGCCCCCTGTTCAGTCAGGCCCCAGTTCGGAAGCAGACTTCAGGGGAGCTATTACTATGCTTACCCAGTTAGTGGCCTCTTAGAGTAGCAGTCGCGGTCCCCAGGCCCCTAGCTCTAGTTCCCAAGAGCCTACAGCTGCAACCAGGCTCAGAGATTTCCTGAGAATGAACCCACCAGTCTATACAGGGTCAAAGGTTGAGGAGGACCCACGAAACTTCATGGATGAGATGCGTAAGATCTTGAGGGCTATGCATGCGAATGAGGTGGAGGGAGTTGAGGTGGTCTCTTATCAGCTTAAGGATGTTGCCAATGTCTGGTATAACCAGTGGGAGAATGGTAGAGGTGAGGATGCTGAACTGGCTGAGTGGAAAGAGTTCGAGAGTGCCTTTCTCGATCACTTCTTTCCCAAGAGTTGAGGGAGGAAAAAGTCAAGGAGTTCGTGAATCTGGAACAAGAGGGGTTGACGGTCAAAGAGTACAACTTGAAGTTCATCCATCTGTCCAGATACGCTCCAGAGATGGTCCTTGATATGAGGGCAAGAATGAGGAAGTATGTTTCCGGATTAGGCAGGCATGTGAAGAGGGAGTGCAAGGCAGTGTTGCTGATTCCAGACATGGATATTGCTAGACTTATGGTCTATGCTCAGCAGACCGAGGAGGACAAAAAGAGGGACAGAGAAGAGCAGCAGAAGAAGAAAGCGAAATTGGCAGGGCATGAGCCTAATTAGCAGAAACAGAACAAAGGTAATAGGACCTTCTTTCAAAGGAAGTCTTCTAGCCATGCACCTTCGATGGCGAGTGCACATGTCCAGCAAAACAGGTATGATCAGAGATCCTATGGTCATCAGAACTTCAGAGCACAGGGACCTCAGTCCCAAGCCAGTGTTGCTCAAGGTCCGAGGGGAAAGCCCTTATGTAGCAGATGTGGTAAGCTGCATCTTGGCGCGTGCCGTGAGGGCACCAGTAATTGTTTTACCTGTGGACAGCCTGGTCATTTCCAGAGTGAGTGCCCTATGAGGAATCATAGGTAGAGTGATAGAGGTAATAGAGCTCAGCCTTCTACAGCGCCCCCCGAGGGTAATCATCAGAAGGAAACTACTGCAAATGCAGGAGGCGGGACGAACCGTCTGTATGCGATGGGTAATCGACGGGATCAAGAGGTTGCTCCAGATGTTGTTACGAGTATGCTTCGAATCTTTTCTTATGATTGTTATGCATTGCTTGACCCGGGTGCCACTTTATCTTTTGTGATGCCCTATATGGCCAATAAGTTTGAGATTATTCCTGAGTGTTTGCTTGAGCCTTACACTGTTTCGAATCCTACTGGTGAGTCAATTCTGGCTAAGAGGATCTATAGAGACTGTATAGTGTCCATCTATCATAGGGATACTTTGGCCAATTTGGTGGAGTTGGAGATGGTTGACTTTGATGTGATCCTTTGGTGGAGTTGGAGATGGTTGACTTTGATGTGATCCTTGGTATAGATTGGCTCCATGCTTGTCATGCATCCATAGACTGTAGGACCCGAGTTGTTACATTTCATTTTCCTAATGAACCGGTCCTAGAGTGGAAGGGAGGTTATGTTGCACCCAAGGGTAAATTTATTTCTTAGCTAAGGGTGAGGAGGTTAATCTCTAAAGGGTGTATCTATCACCTTATACGAGTTAAATCTGATGATGTTGAGTCCCCTACTCTTGAGTCGGTCCCGATTGTGAATGAGTTCCCTGAGGTGTTCCCCGAGGATTTACCTGGAGTCCATTCTGATAGGGAGATCGACTTTGGTATTGATGTACTTCCTGAGACGCAGCCTATTTTGATTCCACCATATAGGATGGCCCCCGCTGAGTTGAAAGAGTTGAAGGAGCAGTTGAAGGATCTGTTAGAAAGAGTTTTATTAGACCCAGTGTTTCTCCTTGGGGTGCTCCCGTTCTGTTTTACGGAAGAAAGATGGGTCTCTGAGAATGTGCATAGACTATAGGCAACTGAACAAGGTCACTGTTAAGAATAAATATCATCTTCCCAGGATAGATGACTTGTTTGACCAACTTCAGGGCGCCTCATGCTTTTCAAAGATAGACCTTAGATTGGGTTATCACCAATTGAAGGTGAGTAAATATGATATTCCAAAGATAGCTTTCTGGACAAGGTATGGCCACTTTGAGTTCTTGGTCATGTCCTTTGGGTTGACGAATGCACCTGCAACTTTCATGGATTTGATGAATAGGGTGTTCAGGGCCTACCTTGATATGTTCACATCGTGTTCATTGATGATATCTTGGTATATTCGAGGAATGAGGAAGAGCATGCTAAGCATCTTAGAGTTGTCCTTCAAACTCTTAAGGACCATGAGTTGTACGCAAAGTTCTCTAAATGTGAATTTTGGCTCAAATCAGTGGCCTTTCTAGGTCATGTAGTTTCAAGTGATGGGATTCGAGTAGATGGTCAGAAGATTGAGGCGGTTGCCAGTTGGCTAAGACCGACCTCTTCAACTGACATAAGGAGTTTCTTGGGATTGGCAGGCTACTACCGCAGATTTGTTGAGGGATTTTCTTCTCTATCCGCCCTATGGACCAAACTGACCTAGAAAAAGGTCAAGTTTGAGTGGTCTGAAGAATGTGAGAAGAGCTTCCAAGAGCTAAAGACTAGGTTGACAACTGCACCTGTCTTGACCTTGCCTGACGGGACGGAAGGTTTCGTAATATACTATGATGCATCAAGAGTTGGATTGGGATGTGCGTTAATGCAAAGAGGTAAAGTGGTGGCTTATGCTTCCAGGCAACTTAAAGTTCATGAGAAAAACTATCCGACCCATGATCTTGAGTTGGCGGCAGTGGTGTTCACACATGAAATCTGGCGTCACTACTTGTATGGAGTGCATGTGGAGGTGTTCACGGATCACAAGAGCTTACAGTATGTCTTCAGTCAGAGAGAGCTCAACCTGCGACAGAGGAAGTGGTTGGAATTGCTCAAGAACTATGACATGAGCATCATGTACCACCCAGGTAAAGCTAACATTGTTGCTGATGCTCTTAGCAGGTTGTCTATGGGTAGCACAACCCATGTTGAAGGAGAGAAGAAGGAGTTAGTGAAGGAAGTGCATAGGTTGGCTCGATTGGGAGTCCAGCTTGAGGAGAACGACGAGGGGGGAATTAATGTTCAGAATGGGTCTGCATCGTCCCTAGTGACTGAGATAAAAGAGAAGCAGGATCGAGATCCTATTATGCTCCAATTGAAGGAGGATGTTCAGAAGCAAAAAGTGATGGTTGTCTCCAAAGGGGGAGATGGGGTATTAAGGTACCAGAGTAGGCTATGTGTCCCTGTTGTTGATGGTGTCCGAGAGAGGATTCTGGCTGAGGCCCATAACACTAGATACTCCATTCCTCCGGGCTCCACCAAGATGTATCACGACTTGAGAGAGGTCTATTGGTGGAGTGGAATGAAGCGGGATATTGCGGAGTTTGTTTTGAGGTGCCCAAATTGTCAACAAGTAAAGGTTGAGCATCAAAGGCCACTTGGCTTGGCCCAAAACTTTGAGATTCCAGAATGAAAGTGGTAGATGATTAACATGGATTTTATCACTGGCCTACCGAGATCGAGGAGACAGCATGATTCCACATAGGTGATTGTGGACAGAATGACGAAGTCAGCGCACTTCTTGGCGGTCAAGACGACCAACACGGCAGAGGATTATGCCAAGATGTATATCCAAGATATTGTGAGGTTGCATGGAGTTCTCTTGTCCATTATCTCGGACCGAGGAGCCCAATTTACTTCTCAGTTCTGGAAGTCTTTCCAGAAAGGATTGGGTACCAAAGTGAGTTTGAGCACAACCTTTCATCCACAGACGGATAGTCAGGCAGAGCGCACTATTCAGACGGTGGAGGACATGTTGAGAGCCTGCGTCCTTGATTTCAAAGGAAATTGGGATGATCATTTACCATTGATTGAATTCGCATATAACAACAGTTATCATGCGAGCATCCAAATGGCCCCTTATGAGGCCTTGTATGGGAGGAGATGTAGATCACCTATTGGGTGGTTTGAAGTTGGAGAGGCTTAGTTGATTGGTCTTGATCTTGTTCACCAGTCCATGGAGAAGGTGAAAATTATTCGGGAAAGATTGAAGACTGCCCAAAACCGTCAGAAATCTTACATAGATGTGAGGAGAAGAGACCTAGAGTTTGAGGTAAGCGATTGGGTTTACTTAAAGGTATCACCCATGAAGGGTGCCATGAGATTTGGGAAAAAGGGAAAATTAAGCCCTCGCTATATTGGCCCTTATCAGATCGTACGAAGAATTGGGAAGGTTGCTTATGAGCTAGATTTACCTTCCGAGTTAGATGGAATCCATCCGGTGTTCCATATTTCGATGTTGCAGAAATATTTGGGAGATCCTGCATTGGTAGTTCCTGTGGAGAGCACGGGAGTCAGAGACAGCTTGTCTTATGAGGAAAATCCAGTCTAGATCCTTGATCGACAGGTTCGCAGATTGAGAAACAAAGAGATAGCCTCTGTCAAAGTACTGTGGAGGAATCAATTTGTTGAGGAAGCCACATGGGAAGCTGAGGAAGAGATGAAAGCTAAATACCTGCACGTGTTCGTGCTGAGGTTGATGAAACTGTGGAAGGTAACATTCTTACTTTTATGTAAATTGATGTTCCTACCATGATGTGATGTTTATGGCATTGATGTCTGTGTACATGATAATGAGGTCGGTGAGAAGTCGAGGTAATAATGTTACTGAGTGAGTATCGCGGTGAGCCTTGAGTCTATTCGTGCCATGTACCGTTCCTACTCATCATTCGAGGACGAATGATCCCAAGGGGGAGATAATGTAACACCCGGTAAATTATAAAAATACCCCTAGGGAAGAGGTGTGCGAAAAACGCGTCTTCTAATTCTCAGATTGAAAATACGAGAGTGGATTCATGATCAGCACTGAAAATGGAGTGGGAAAAGGGTCTCGGTCGATTTTTAGAGCGATCGAGTCGAAAGATAATTTTTCGTTCCAAAATGAAAAAACAGTGAGCCTGCGCGATAGAACCGCGTCGCGGACCTGTCGCAGAGCCACATTTATGTTTTTCTATGATTTTTCGATGGAGTTTAATTTTCCGAAAATACACTGTCCGCGACAGGTCCGCGTCGCGGACTGTGTTATTTCAGTTCGGGGGGAAAATTCTTTTAAGCTACAGAGGGAAATTTAGTCCATTCCTATAATTCCTAAATATTCCCCTATGACTAATTAAAGTCGGTTTCTAAGAACAGGGTTTCAAAAACCCAATTTCTAAAGCATATTCTCCCTAAGGGTCACCAAAGCTAGGGCTTGAAGGGAGTTGAGGTTGAAGAGATCAAGAGGAGGTATTGCATAATTGTGTTAGCAAAACATTCCAGGTATGTAAGGCTAACCTAAAGCATGAGAATATCCTTCCATGTGCCCTCCTGAGTGTTGAGTATCATATCTTGATGTGATAAAGTTAATATGAAGAGTTGATGCATGTAAAAATCTACTTTATCTTATGTATAAGTAATTTTCCTATAGGAATTGATGATCATCACTACTTTGCTTTACATTATAATTCATTTTATGAGTGCATTTTAAACCATATAATTATTGTGTTTGAAATTAGCATGCATAATGAAATTAGGGAATATGTCTAGAGCCTTGACAATGATTATGTATCATGATGTTGATGAGAATGATGTTTTATGATGTCTTAGCATTGAAATTTAATTGCTAAATGATGTCCCTTGAGTTTTGATGTTAATGTTGATGTTATGAGATGAGGTACTCTGTCCCTCTGGGACCGATATTGATGTTGAAGTATTATACCATGTCCTTATGTGACTGATGATGATGTACTATGTCCCTCTGGGACTGATGTTGATGTTGAGGTATTATATCATGTCCTTATGTGACTGATGATGATGTACTATGTCCCTATGGGACTGATGAGGTTGATGATTTATGAGCATGTCGAGTTCTGGGAGGAGTACTGAGCACCGAAATGGGTAAGAGTGAGTCCCACTTGAACCCATTAACTACGTGGCCCGTGTAGGAAGAGAGAATTGAATCGCAATGCGGATGGCTCCTATCTTGTCCCAAATGAGGACTGAGGTTTTTTTTTGTAGATCCACTGAGGTTGATGTCCTTTACCCCGGGCAGGGTATTGGATGGATGTGGCAACGGCATCGCTTTGTTGTATCATCACTGGCTCATAAGTGATGGTTGTCGGTAAGAGAAACTCCCAGTTAGGTTCCTTTGATAGAACTCTGATGTTGATGTTGATGTGATATTCGAGTTGAGTCCTTGAATCGATGTGATGTTTTCTTGAGTCGATGTGATATTCCCTTGAATCGATGTGATGTTCCTTTGATGTGAGTTGACGTTGAGGTTCCTTGAGACAAGCTTGCTATGATGTTAATGATTGATGAGAGGTTGATGAGTCAATTGTCTAATCTAATCTCTTGCCTTAGATAGACTTTTGATAATCCTGATGGAGTATGATGTGGAGTCGATGTTTGCGCTGCATCATTTCATGATGCAGATACAGGAGTTCGAGGACTTCAGCAGGCGCACCGTTGAGGTCAAAGAGTTTGAGTTCAGACTTTGGTGAGCTTCCTTGCTATCCTGAGGAGACCCTTTAATTTTATGTTTCCTTTATTTCATTGAGTCGGTAGTCATGGCATGTCATGGCACCATTCTTAGACAGTTGAGTCAGGTTAGAGGCTTTGTAGACATGATGTCGAGGTTGATGTGGATGTTTTCCTTATGAACTGAGTAGTATTTTACTTACTTAGTCGATGTTGAGATTGATGATTGGCCATTTGGCCCTTACCTGAGCTTTTCCGTTGATATTGTTTCCGCTATGTAGATGTTGAGTGATGTGATAAGGCTAAGTGGTTCGCTCAGGGACTAGCGATAGTCTCTGGGTGCCGGTCACGCCTAGGGTACCCTCCCGGGGCGTGACAATCAACTCATCTTTGACCTCTATGGGGCACATGAGAGAACAATCTCATGCTTTTAGTTTATCCTTACATACCTAGAAAGTTGATATCACAGTCAAAATTTGATGAATACTCCTTTTATGTTACGAAAATCCTCGATCTCGGTAGTTCTTTTATAGTGGAAGAACTTGGAAAGACATTGTTTGAAGAGCTTTTTTTTATTCTTGAATTCTTGACTTAAAATCTTTTGAGTTCTTGATGAAGAACCCTAATTCATGGAAAGAAGAATCAAGGAATCCTTTCTTGGGATTCTTGAATTCGCTTTCTTAAAACCCTAGATTATAATTTAAGATTCTATTAGTTATTCATGAAAAGATAAAGAAATTAGCTTAAAGCTTATGAAGAATAACTCACCTTGATGATAAATCTTAAATTTAATCCTAACTTGATGACTTTCTTGATGATTCATGAGCGTTTTATGTTTAGGAGTGAAGGAGAGGGTTTTTACTCATGAAACTGACGTTTTATGCGTTTTGGGACCTTAAATAGACCCCCAAAGGCTTTAGGATAAAAGTACCCTCAAAATAAAATAAAGGGACGTCACTTAGCTTATCCAGAAAGGGTTCGCGATAGGTCCGTGTCGCGGAGCTGTCGTGGACCTTCAGACAGCTCTGCAGGTCTCCAGTAAAATGGTCATAATTTTCTACTCCAAACTCTGATTAAGGCAAAATAAGATGCGTTGGAAAGCTAATTCAAAGATCTTTAATTTGATATATTATGGGTCACCTAACTCATTATACAATAGGAGATATAGTCATTTGAATATGATCTTTCTATCAACTCATACAAAAACTTAGTCGGTAGAAACTCTTTGGACTTGACTTGATGTAAAAGATCCTTTATAACTCTAAATCACATCTAGTATACTTTAAATACTTATGAATGGATCCTATCATATGAAGGATGGCTCAATCTTAGTAAGAAAAAGGGTTGGGGTGTTACATGGGGTTCGGTAAGGGAACCTTAAAAGTAACCTCTTATCCCATTAACTATGTGCCACCATAGGAGTCCTTGTAGGCTAAGGCTAGTGGATCAATAATAAATATGTTTGTAACACCACGTATGTCGTAAAGTTGGGACATGAAAAAGTTGCAAAATTATTTTTGAAAGAAACTAACTGTACGAACCAATCTATGGCTTGTGATTTGTTCCACAGGTCATAGACAGGTGTCGTAGTTTATATCTTGAGGGATGGAAAATTTTCTAAGTCTGGGAGGTTTCTATGGTCCAAAATGGGACTACGGACCGTACAATGAGCTTGTGGATTGAAGGTGCAAATTTTAGTAGCTAAAATTTTGGGGCAAGTACGAGGACTAAGCACGACCTATAGATGAGATTACGAGTTGTAAACATGGTCTCATGCAGATTCAGAGACTACGGTTGAAAGTCAATTGTGTTCAATGTTTTTGCTTAGATCTGTTGTTGGAGGTTTGAATGCTAGGTTAAGTGGTGTACATCTAAAAGTTGAGGTTAGTCGTAGTATATGTAAAATGGTGCTTTACTAGAATTCTGGAATTTGACTAATGATATTTCTACTTTGTTTGATTCAATCAAACATCTTCTTATTACATGGTGTAATTACGACCTGATTATTTTTCAATTTCTTTCATTTATTTTTTTGTTTTAATTTATTTATTTATTTTTATAATTTTAATTTTTTATAATTATTATTTTAATATTTCTTAAAATATTTTTTATTTTATAATATTTATTTTTAATTTCATTCTTATTCTCAACCTTTAAATCACGTGATTCCGTGAAATTTTTCACATTATCTTATTTATTCATTTATTTATTCATTCGTATAATTTTATTAGTATGCTTATTTTTAAATTAAAGTAGAATTCCTTATTGAAATAATTTATAAACTTACGATTTCTTAAAACATATTTGTGTGCATTATAGTGAAGTTTGACATAAGCGTATTAATTTTTTTATTTAAATTTAAAATTTATGTTATATTTTTAGTTTCAATTGTGTTGATAGTATATGACTTGATATTTTACATTACAAGCCATTTATTTTTAAGTTAGAGTTGATAGATTATCTTTTTGATAAATATTTTAATTATTTTGCTATGATATTATACTAATAACATTTATATTTTGTCAAATATTGCATTTCATTTGTTTGTACAAAATTTGTATTTTTAGTTTTTATGATAAATTTAATTAAAATGTACTAATTTAAAAAATATAAATTAATTCTTTTTTACAATATTAGTTAAGAAAATTTATTTTTTGATTAATATATTTTCAAAAGACAATATATCTCTTAAAAAATTTAATTTAATATTATTTATAGATATCCTTACTTGTATATATATATATTTTAATTTTTGATAATTAAATTTTATTTTTTAATATTTAATATAACCTTGTAATATACTTGTGCAATCAAATGACACGCTTGTAATTATATTGTGGAAAACAAACATGACATCGTAATTACTAGAGTGGTTATTACTCCCATAATAATTATACCAATTCAAATTATCAGGTGGCTTTCCAAATAGATCCTTTGTACTCTCAGTCTAACATTTTAATCGAATTCAAAGTTCCTATTTAAATAAGAAATATTTAGTGATTAAAATTTCTATTATTTTTTACCTTCTAAATATTAAAATATTAATTAAATGAAAATAATTTAATAAAAATAGTGTATGCATTCTGCACATGTGTCTCCTATGAATCAATAAAACTATATATAAGAAGAAGAGAATTAATGTAATGCCCGGTAAATTACCAAAATACCCCTAGGGAAGTGGTGTGCGTAAAACGCGTCTTTCGATGCTCGGATTGAAAATCCAAGAGCGGATTCGTGATCAGCGCTGAAAAATGAGTGGAAGAAGGGTCTCGATCGATTTTTAGAGCGACCGAGTCAAAAGATAATTATTCGTTCCAAAATGAAAAACAGTGTGACTGCGCGATAGAGCCGCGTCGCGCACCTGTCGCGGAGCCACACTTATGTTTTCTGTGATTTTTCGACGGAGTTGAATTTTCCGAAAATACACTGTCCGCGACAGGTCCGCATCGCGGACTGTGTTATTTCAGGTCAGGGATAAATTTTTTTTAAAATTACGGAGGGCATTTTAGTCCATTCCTATCAATCCTAAACGTCCTCCTACGACCAATAAAGGTCAGTTTCTAAGAAAAGGGTTTCAAAAAAGCCCATTCAAGAGGTATTCTTCCTAGAAGTCACTACGTCAGGGCTTGAAGGGAGTTGAGGTTGAGGAGATCAAGAAGAGGCTGTGCAAAATTGTGTTAGCACATCATTCTAGGTATATAAGGCTAACCTAAAGCATGGGAATATTCTCCCATTTGACCTTCTGAGTGTAGAGTATTGTGTCTTGACATGATGAAGTTAATGTGAAGAGTTTGATACATGTATAATTGATATCATTTTATATATAAATATTTTCCTACATGAATTGATGATCATCACTAACCTATCATGTATCATAGTTCATTTTCATGATTGTATTTTAAAACCCTAAAATCATTTTATTTGAAAAGCATGCATCATTATGGGATATGTCTAGAGCCTTGACGATGATGATGCTGTGATGTTGTGATTGTGTTTCACATTTGATGAGAGTCTTGATGATGATGTTGATGAAAGGTCATGTTGATGTTGAGGTACTATGTCCCTATGGGACTGATATTGATGTTGAGGTATTATGTTATGTCCCTATAGGACTGATGATAAGGTATTAAGTCCCTATGGGACTGATGGGGTTGAGATTTTATGAGCATGTCGAGTTCTGGGAGGAGTATTGAGCACCGAAATGGATAAAAGTGAGTCCCACTTGAATCCATTAACTACGTGGCCCGCGTAGGAATAGGGGATTGAACCGCAATGCGGATGGCTCCTTTCTTGTCCCAAATGAGGACTGAGGTTTTTCTTATGGATCCACTGAGGTTGATGTCCTTTACCCCAGGCAGGGTATTGGATGGATGTGGCATTGGCATCGCTTCGTTGTATCATCACCGGCTCATAGGTGATGGTTTTCGGTTAGAGAAACTCCTAGTTAGGTTCGTTTTGATAGAACTCTGATGTTGATGTTGATGTGATGTTCTGAGTCAATGTTCCTTGAGTCGAGTCGATGTTCCTTGAGTTGAGTCGATGTTGATGTTCACTAAGTTGAGGTGACGTTGAAGTCTCTTGAGTGAGTTGAGTTGAGTTTCCTTGAGGTGAGTTTGATGCGATGATGATCTTGAGATGGGAGATTGATGAGTTAATTATCTATTCTAATCTCTTGTCTTAGGTAGACTCTTGACATTCCGATGGAGTATGATGTTGAGCTGATGTTTCCTTTATGCTGTTATACTTACGTTATTATTCAACTATTTTACATGCCAGTACATTTCACTACTGATGCCATTTGGCTCTGCATCGTTTATGATGCAGATACAGGAGTTAGAGGACTTCAGCAGACGCACCATTGAGGTCAGAGATTGCAAATTCTGACATTGGTGAGCTCCTTGCTATTCGGAAGGGTCCCTTTTTATTAAATTTTTCCTTTATTCATTGAGTCCGGTAGCCATGGCCTATCATGGTACTATCTTAGATAGTTGAGTCAAGTAGGCTTCGTAGACATGATGTCGAGGTTGATGTTGATGTTTTCCTTGTGAACTGAGTAGCACTTTTACTTACTTAGTTGATGTTGAGACAGATGTTGGCCCTTGGCCTTTTTATTGAAGTAGTTCACTGCTTTACTTCCGCTATGTTGTTGTTAACTGACTGTCCTGTGAACAAGTGGTTCGCTTAGGGGCTAGTAATAGTCTCTGAGTGTCAGGGTACCCTCCTGGGGTGTGACAAACTTGGTATCAGTGCACATAGTTCAAGAGTCCTAGGGAGTCTATGAAGTCGTGTCTAGTAGAGTCTTGTTTATGTGTGTGTTGTGCACCACACTTCATAAACAGGATGCTATAGGGCATTAGAAATGGTTACCCTTCTTTGATGTTATGAGTTCGTGCGATAGAGCTTGATAGAGCTTGACTCTATGAAATCCCCTTTCTAATTCGTGCATTACGCGCTTGCAGATAATGCCTCCAAAACGCACTGCTGCCCAAAGAGATGCCTCAGTCCCTAACACTGAGAATCCCTTACCAGAGGCTCTTAGTCAGCATGGGACAAGGTGACAGGGACGACCTGCCAGAGCTATTGAGGCTCCGCCAGCACCTCCTGCTCAGTAGGCCTCCACTTCAAAAGCAGACTTCAGGGGAGCTATTACTATGCTCACTCAGTTGGTGGCCTCTCAGAGTAGCAGTCGCGGTCTCCAGGGCCCTAGCTCCAGCTCCCAAAAGTCTGCAGCTATATCCAGGCTCAGAGATTTCCCGAGGATTAACCCGCCAATCTATACGGGGTCCAAGGTTGAGGAGGATCCGCAAAACTTCATTAATGAGATGCGCAAGATCTTAAGGGGTATGCATGCAAACGAGGTTGAGGGAGTTTAGTTGGTCTTGTATCAGCTTAAGGATGTTGCCAATGTCTGGTATAACTAGTGGGAAGATGGTAGAGGCGAGGATGTTGAGCCTGCTGAGTGGGAGGAGTTTGAGAGTGCTTTTTCTCGATCACTTCTTTCTCCAAGAGTTGAGAGAGGCAAAGGTCGAAGAGTTCGTGAATCTGAAACAAGAGGGGTTGACTGTCAAAGAGTACAGCCTGAAGTTCATCTAGCTGTCCAGATATGCTCCAAAGATGGTCCTTGATATGAGGGCAAGGATAAGGAAGTTCGTGCCTGGGTTGGGCAGGCATGTGAAGAGGGAGTGTAAGGCAGCATTGCTGATTCCAGATATGGATATCTCTAGACTTATGGTCTATGGCTAGCAGACTGAGGAGGACAAGAAAAGGGACAGGGAAGAACAACAGAGTAAGAAGGCCAAATCGGCAGGGCATGAGCCTAATCAGCAAGAATCTTTCAGAAGAAGTCTTCTAGCCATGCACCTCCGATGGCAAGTGCACCTGTTCAGCAAAACAGGTATGATCAGAAATCCTATGGTCACCAGAATTTCAGAGCACAGGGACCTTAGTCCCAAGCTAGTGTTGCTCAAGGTCCGAGAGGAAGGCCATCTTGTGGCAAATGTGGTAGGCTGCATCTTAGTGTGTGCCGTGAAGGCACCAACACTTGCTTTTCATGTGGACAGCCTGGCCATTTCCAGGGTGAGTGCCCTACGAGGAGTCAGAGGTGGAGTGATAGAGGTAATAGAGCTCAATCTTCTACAGCACCCCCTGCGGGCAGTCATCAAAAGGCTACTACTGCAAATGCAGGAGGCGGGACGAATCGTCTGTATGCGATGGGTAATCGACAAGATCAAGAGGTTGCTCCAGATGTTATTACGGGTATGCTCCGAATCTTTTCCTATAATTGTTATGCATTGCTTAACCCGGGTGCCACTTAGTCTTTTTTTACGCCCTATGTGGCCAATAAGTTTGAGATTCTTCCTGAGTGTTTGCTTGAACCTTAAACTGTTTCGACTCCTACTGGTGAGTCTATCCTGGCAAAGAGGGTCTATAGAGACTGTGTAGTATCCATCTATCATAGGGATACGTTGGCCAATTTGGTAGAGTTGGAGATGGTCAATTTTGTTGTGATTCTTGGTATGGATTGGCTCTATGCTTGCCATGCATCCGTAGATTGTAGGACCCGAGTTGTTAAATTCCAATTCCCGAATGAACCGGTCCTAGAGTAGAAGGGAGGTTATGTTGCACCCAAGGGTAGATTTATTTCCTACCTAAGGGCGAGGAGGTTAATCTCTAAGAGGTGTATTTATCACCTTGTACGAGTTAAATCTAATGATGTTGAGTCCCCTACTCTTGAGTCGGTCCCGATTGTAAATGAGTTCCCTGAGGATTTGCCCGGAGTCCCTCATGATAGGGAGATCGACTTTGGTATTGATGTACTTCCTGACATGCAACCTATTTCAATTCCACCATATAGGATGGCCCCTGCTGAGTTGAAAGAGTTGAAGGAGCAGTTGAAGGGTCTGTTAGAGAAGGGTTTTATTAGACCCAGTGTTTCTCCTTGGGGTGCTCCTGTACTATTTGTACGAAAGAAGGATGCGTCACTGAGAATGTGCATCGCCTATAGGCAACTGAACAAGGTCACGGTCAAGAATAAATATCCTTTTCCCAGGATAGATGACTTGTTTGACCAACTTCAGGGTGCCTCATGCTTTTCAAAGATAGACCTCAGATCGAGTTACCACCAGTTGAAGGTGAAAGAATGTGACATTCCAAAGACAGCTTTCAGGACAAGATATGGCCACTTTGAGTAGTTGGTCATGTCCTTTGGATTGATGAATGCACTGGCAACTTTCATGGACTTGATGGATAGGGTGTTCAGGCCCTACCTTGGCATATTTCTGATGGTGTTCATTGATGATATCTTGGTATATTCGAGGGATGAGGAAGAGCATGCTAAACATCTTAGAGTTGTCCTTCAAACTCATAAGGACCATGAATTGTATGCGAGTTTTGGCTAAAGTCAGTGGCTTTCCTAGCCATGTGGTTTCGGGTGATGAAATTCGAGTAGATAGTCAGAAGATTGAAGCGGTTGCAAGCTGGCCAAGACCGACCTCCCCAACCGACATAAGGAGTTTCTTGGGGTTGGCAGGCTACTACTGCAAGTTTGTTAAAGGATTTTCTTCCCTATCCGCACCATTGACCAAACTGACTCAAAAAAAGGTCAAGTTTTAGTGGTCTGAGGAATATGAGAAGAGTTTCCAAGAGTTAAAGACTAGGTTGACCACCACACCTGTTTTGACCTTGCCTGACGGGACGGAAGGCTTTGTAATGTACTGTGATGCGTCAAGAGGTGGATTGGGATGTGTATTAATGCAGAAACGGAAAGTGGTGGTATATGCTTCCAGGCAGCGTAAAGTTCATGAGAGGAATTATTCGATCCATGATCT
This sequence comes from Solanum rostratum, assembly GCA_029948455.1. Lineage (NCBI taxonomy): Eukaryota > Viridiplantae > Streptophyta > Magnoliopsida > Solanales > Solanaceae > Solanum > Solanum rostratum. The sequence goes on along the minus strand of CM057045.1, from coordinate 64,863,741 downwards.
TGAGTTGGCGGTAGTCATATTCGCACTTAAAATCTGGCGCCACTACTTGTATGGAGTGCATGTGGACGTGTTCACAGATCACAAAAGCTTGCAGTATGTATTCAGTCAGAGAGAGCTCAACTTGCGACAGAGGAGATGGCTGGAATCAACGCTAGCAACGGAACCGGTAAGTACCGGTTCCGGTCCGGTTCCGATACTGGTTCAGTGTCGGTCCGGTCCGGTCCTGATACTATACCGGTTCCTACCGGTAGGGGGGTACCGGTAGGGGTACCAGGAAGGTAGGGGTAATTTTTACCGGTAATTACCGATTTTGGTTTACCGATTCCGGTCCGGTACCGGACTGGTAATACCGATTTAAACTCTTTTTTATAATTTTGTTACCGTTGGGGTGGGGCCCACCAATGGTAACAATTTTTTTTGACCATTTTTATGGCCGTTTTGGTCAATTTTTAATTTTTTTTTCCAAAATTCAATAATTTCTCAACTATAATCTTTCATAATTTTTCACTTCAATTCTCTCAATCTAATTTTCTCAATTCAATCCAATTCTCTCAATCCAATTCTCTCCAATTACTATTACAAATGTATAATTATATACATATTACATATTACTCTCAAATATTATATATTATATATTAATTATCTACTCTCTCAATTATTATTTAAAAATATTATTTAGTTTGGTTAATTGCAATTTAGAGCAAATTTTGGTGGAGCAATTTGGAGCATATTCAAGCTTCAACTTTCATCAATTTCGGCTTCTCTGTTTTTACACAGACGTTTGGTACCTTCATTCCTAAATCCTACTTATTTGTTCTTCTAATTTTCCTTATTTGATTACTTTTACTTGTTATCTCCTTGAATTAATTTTTTTACATTCATAAACTTGAATTTTTGCATATAATCGTAATTTGTTTAATTAAATTTAACATGGATTCCGGTGGAAAAGGAAAGGAAAAAAGTACATTTTTTGGTGGAATAAAAAAAGCTTTAACCGGTAAAAAATCCGGTGGTAGTTCGTCTACAAGACAACCACCACTTAGATTAAATACCTAAGATTCTACTCATGTAGATAACACGTGTTTTAATATTGACTCTAACACGAAATTAGACCATGAACTTCTTGAAAAACGTTTTGGTTTTAACAAAGATTTACCGGAAGATGATTTTGAAATTAATGAAAACGAAGATATTTTTTATGGCGATGAAACTCAACCCCCATATAGTGCTACTACTCCCCCCCCCCTCCCGCTCTCACTCCTACTGCTCCCGCTCCCGCTCCCGCTCCCCCTGTACAACCTTCGTCATCTAATAGGCCTAAGATGGAACGCGCAAAAAAATCTGTTGTTTGGCAATTTTTAACGCAAAATGAAGATAAAACAAAAGCAATTTGTAATAAATGTAAACACATTTTAAACCATAAAACTTCGAGAAAGGGGGCGGGACGGGTCATTTGAAAAATCACCTTATGCATTGTTGTAAATTGGAATTTTTGCATGCCCAAGCAGTTGCGGACGCCAAAAACTTTGGAACTCCCATTCCCGATGAATTGGTAGGAGGTTCAAATATGGTGCAATCGCAACTAAACCCTACTAATATTTCCGGTCCTAGTACACATAAACCTTATAGTAGACAACGTGACCAAGATGAGCTTTCTAAAATGATTGTTGTTACTAGTTTGCCTTTTAGTTTTGCTGAAAATCTCGGTTTTTGTCCATTATATTCAAATTGTTTATAACCCGTCTTTTAATGGTTTTTCTAGAAATATAATAAAAAAGCTGTTTTTGATTTTCAAGCACGACATGTACAATACCTTAGATGTTTATTTGCTTATAATAATTGTAGGCTAGCAATAACTTCTGATATGGGACGTAGTGTAACCGGTAACGATTACTTTACAATTACTGCCCACTGGATAGATGATAACTGGAATATGCAAAAAAAAATTTTAGGATATAAAAGTTGTGAATTGCGCAAAACTGGTTTTTATATTTCGCAAACTATTCTTGATGTTTTATAATTTTTTGGTATAACTAGAAAAATAATTAGTGTAACTTTAGATAACGCTAGTAGTAATAAACGTGCTGTAGATTTTTTAAAACCTATTATTTGTCCAACTTATGAAGATGGTTTTCATATTAAATGTGCTGCTCATATTTATAATTTAATTGTTAGAGATGGTGTTTCTTTATTTGAAAATGGATGTAATAAAGTAGAAACCACATGCCACTTTATTTTTAAATGTCAAGTAAGGGCTAGGCGTAAGGAATTTGAGCAGCGTTGCATTGAATGTAATTTGCCTGTTCAAAAAATTCCTAAAACCGTAGTAACTAGGTGGAATTCATTATACGAAATGTTAAAAGTAGCTTACGAATATAAGAGACCGCTTACAATGGTCTGGAATGCACATAATTCAGATTCCACCTACCGGCTAGATGAAAATGATTGGGTTGATATTAAAGATTTAGTTGATTTTTAAAAAAAAAATTATTTAGCAACTAAACAAATATCCGGTCTTTACTATCCTACTATTTATTCTGTGTTGCCCAATATTTGTGCTATTTGTAATAAATTTGCTTTGCTTAAAAATAATACAAGATTTAGTGAACTTGTTAAAAAAATGATTGAAAAATTTAGGAAATACTTTTTCCCAATCCCTCAGATTTATTTAACTGGTTGTTTATTTAATCCTGCTATAAAGAATTCGGTGTATTTAGAATGGTAGTTAGTATATATACAGACTTAGAAATAGAATACGATGAACAAAATCAATCACATAATTTAGACGCAGTTCTAAGTAACATTAGATCAGAAGCTAGGAAACTATATGAGTTAGAACAATATAATTTAGTACAAAATGTACAATACCAACCACAACCTACTAGGCGTAGATACGATGATGATATTGACGCAATGTTAGAATTACAACTTGGACTAAAAGCTAACGAAAACAACGATTTTGATGAATATCTTAACCAGGCACCAGAAAGCATCAAGGACGCAGAGGGGAAGCCGCAGCTTTTTGCGTGGTGGAATAATCGTGGAAAAAATTTCCAAGACTTCAACGGGTGGTTCGTGATGTCCTGGCAATTCAAGCTTCTTTAGTGGCTCCGGAAGGCGTTTTTAGTGCTGCTAGGTTCCAATTAGGAGACTATAGGCATTCACTAGCAGCTGATAGCTTGGAAGTTTCAGTCTTATTTCGAGACTGGATAAATGCGGAGTGGAGGAATTTAGAGCGTCCGACATTGCCTTCTCAGTTTGAAGCCGATATCGATAATGTTATATCGGAATCAAGCGAAGACGACATGGAATTTCTGGAAGAACAAGCTCAAGAGCCGATTCCAGAAAATGTGACACTTGAAATGTTAGAAACTCTTAGACAAGAGTTCCAAAGTAGTTTAAGATATTAGTGATTAAATTTTATTGTATTACAAATTTACAATAAATAATATCTAGTTGAAACAGAACCCTTCCTAGAAGGTGGCTGTGTAAATTAGGTTGATTTCTAATATCTTACCTCACTACATTGTACAATTTAAATTTTAAAATTATATAATAAAATTAGAGGTTATTCGCCTTATTTCTTTTTTTTTAAATTTTATTATCTTCACTTAATCTTAATTTAAGTTTTGACATCTTTTTAATATATTTGCCCCTTTATTTCTCAAATCTTTATTAACTTTAAAGTTTAAAATATAAAAAGAAACATTCAAAATTTAATCGTTAAAAATTAAACTTTATAATTTTATATTTAAAAAATTAGAAATTTAAACTTTTATAGTAGAAAGATTGAAAAATTTGATTTTACGCTTTAAATGTTTTAGTTATATACTTATATTATATAAAACTTTTATACTTATATTTTATAAGTTATAACAATTTTAAATTCAAACTTTCAAACTTCATTTTAAATTTTAAAAAATTTATATAATGATTAATGAATAATAATACTACCATTTTAAAATTTTAATTTAACCTTTAACATTTTAAACTTGAATTTAAATTTTTAAATATTAACAATTAATTTAACATATTAATTTAATATATCATTTTTTTAAAAATTAAATTCCGGTTTACCGGTCCGATTCCGGTTGGTACCGGACCAGTAAGGCAAGGGTATATTTTCCCGGTACCACCGGCTCCGGTTCCGAAAAAAATACCCCCCCCCCCAATCGGTTCCGGTCCTGGTACCGGTTAATGCCGGTCCGGTAGTACCGGTGTAACACCCGGTAAATTATAAAAATACCCCTAGGGAAGAGGTGTGCGAAAAACGCGTCTTCTGATGCTCAGATTGAAAATCCGAGAGTGGATTCGTGATCAGCACTAAAAATGGATTGGGAAGAGGTCTCGGTCGATTTTTAGAGCGACCGAGTCGAAAGATAATTTTTCGTTCCAAAACGAAAAACAGTGTGCCTGCGCGACAGGACCGCGTCGCGGACCGGTCGCGGAGCCACACTTATGTTTTCTATAAATTTTTCGACGGAGTTTAATTTTCCAAAAATACACTGTCCGCGACAGGTCAGCGTCATGGACTGTGTTATTTCAGTTCGGGGGAAAAATTCTTTTAAATCACGGAGGGCAATTTAGTCCATTCCTATGATTCCTAAATATTCTCCTACGACTAATAAATGTCGGTTTCTAAGAAAAGGTTTTCAAAACTCAATTTCTAAAGCGTATTCTCTCTAAAGGTCACCAAAGTTAGGGCTTGAAGGGAGTTGAGGTTGAAGAGATCAAGAGGAGGTGTTGCATAATTTTGTTAGCAAAACATTCCAGGTATGTAAGGCTAACCTAAAGCATGGGAATGTCCTCTCATGTGCCCTCCTAAGTGATGAGTGTCATGTCTTGATGTGATGAAGTTAACATGGATAACTTGATGCATGTAATAGTCTACTTTATCTTATGTATAAGTAACTTTCTTACATAAACTGATGATCATCATTATTTTGCTTTATATTATGGTTCTTCTAACGAGTGCATTTTAAACCCTATAATTATAGTATTTGGAAAAAAAGCATGCATAATGAAATTAGGGAATATGTCTAAAACCTTGATGATGATGATGTTATGATGAGGTATTGATGATGATATGATGATGTTGATGAGCATGATGTTTTATGATGTCTTAGCATTAAAATATAATTGCTAAATGATGTCCCTTGAGTTTTGATGTTGATGTCGATGTTATGAGATGAAGTACTATGTCTCTTTGGGACCAATGTTGATGTTGAGGTATTATACCATGTCCTTATGTGACTGATGATGATGTAATATGTCCCTCTGGGACCGATATTGATGTTGAGGTATTATGTCATGTCCTTATGTGACTGACGATGATGTACTATGTCCCAATGGGGCTGATGATGATGATGATGATGATGATGTTTTATGAGCATGTCGAGTTCTGGGAGGAGTATTGAGCACCGAAATGGGTAGAGAGTGAGTCCCACTCAAGCCCATTAACTACGTGGCCCGCGTAGGAAGATAGGATTGAACTGTAATGCGGATAGCTCCTATCTTGTCCCAAAAGAGGACTGATGTTTGATGTTTTCTTGTGGATCCACTGATGTGATGTCCTTTACCCCGGGTAGGGTATTGGTTGGATGTGGCAACGGCATCGCTTTGTTGTATCATCACTGGTTCATAAGTGATGGTTGTCGGTTAGAGAAACTCCCAGTTAGGTTCCATTTGATAGAACTCTGATGTTGATGTTGATGTGAATGTTGAGTCGAGCCCTTGAGTCGATGTGATGTTCCCTTGAGTCGATGTGATGTTTCCTTGAGTCGATGTGATGTTCCCTTGAGCCGATGTGATGCTCTCTTTATGTGAGTCGATGTCGAAGTTCCTTGAGACGAGCTTAATGTGATGTTGATGACTGATGAGAGGTTGATGAGTCAATTGTATATTCTAATCTCTCACTTTAGATAGACTTTTGATATTCCGACGGAGTATGATGTTGAGTCGATGTTTCTTTATTGTTGTGTACTTACCTTGTTTTTCAGCTATTTTACATGCCAGTACATTCCACGTACTGACGCCATTTGGCGCTGCATCATTTTATGATGCAGATACATGAGTTCGAGGATTTCAGCAGGCGCACCGTTGAAGTCCAAGGTTTCGAGTTTAGATTTTGGTGAGCGTCCTTGCTATCCGGAGGGGACCCTTCTATGTTATTTTCCTTTATTTTATTGAGTCGGTAGCCATGGCATGTCATGGCACCCTTCTTAGACAGTTGAGTCAGGTTAGAGGCTTCGTAGACATGATTTCGAGGTTGATGCAGATGTTTTCCTTTTGAACTGAGTAATATTCCCTTACTTAGTGGATGTTGGGGTTGATGTTGGCCATTGGGGCCTTATTTAAGACATTCCTTTGATATTATTTTCGCTGAGTTGATGTTGAATGATGTGACGAGGCTAAGTGCTTCGCTCAGGGGCTAGCAATAGTCTCTGGGTGCCGGCCATGCCTAGGGTACCCTCCCGGGGCGTGACAAACTTGGTATCAGAGCACAGAGTTCAAGAGTCCTAGGGAGTCTATGAAGCCGTGTCTAGTAGAGTCTTTTTTATGCGTGTGTTGTGCACCACACTTCATAAACAGGATGCTACATGGCATTTAGGGAATGGTTACCCTTCTTTGATGTTCTAAGTTCGTGCGTTAGAGGTTGGCTCTATGAAGCCCTTTCTAATTCGTGCGTCACACGTTTGCAGATAATGCCTCCTAAGCGTACTGCTGCCCAAAGAGATGCCTCAGTCCCTGATACTGTGAATCCTTTACCAGAGGCCCCAAATCAGCATGGGACAAGGAGACGGGGACGACCTGCTAGAGTTGCTGAGGCTCCGCCAGCACCTCCTGTTCAGTCAGCCTCCACTTCGGAAGCAGACTTCAAGGGAGCTATTGCTATGCTTATCCAGTTAGTGGCCTCTCAGAGCAGCAGTCGCGGTCCCAGGCCCCTAGCTCCAGTTCCCAAGAGCCTACAGCTGCAACTAGGCTCAGAGATTTCCTGAGGATGAATCCACCAGTCTATACGGGGTCAAAGGTTGAGGAGGACCCACGAAACTTCATTGATGAGATGCGTAAGATCTTGAGGGCTATGCATGCGAATGAGGTGGAGGGAGTCGAGCTGGTGTCTTATCAGCTTAAGGATGTTGCCAATGTCTGGTATAACCAGTGGGAGGATGGTAGAGGTGAGGATGCTGAACCGGCTGAGTGGGAGGAGTTCGAGATTGCCTTTCTCGATCACTTCTTTCCCCAAGAGTTGAGGGAGGCAAAAGTCGAGGAGTTCGTGAATCTGAAACAAGAGGAGTTGACAGTCAGGAGTACAGCTTGAAGTTCATCCAGCTGTCCAGATATGCTCTAGAGATGGTCCTTGATATGAGGGAAAGAATGAGGAAGTATGTGTCTGGGTTGGGCAGGCATGTGAAGAGGGAGTGTAAAGCAACATTGCTGATTCCAGACATGGATATTGCTAGACTTATGGTCTATGCCCAGTAGACTGAGGAGGACAAAAAGAGGGATAGAGAAGAGCAGCAGAAGAAGAGAGCCAAGTCGGCGGGGCATGATCCCAATCAGCAGAAGCAGAATAAAGGTGATAGAACCTCCTTTCAGAAGAAGTCTTTTAGACATGCACCTCGATGGCGAGTGCACCTGTTCAGCAAAACAGGTATGATCAGAGACCTTATGGTCAACAGAGAGCACAGGGACCTCAGTCCCAAGCCAGTGTTGCTCAAGGTCCGAGGGGAACGCCACCTTGTGGCAGGTGTGGTAAACTGCATCTTGGCGCGTGCCGTGAGGGCACCAATGATTGCTTTACCTGTGGACGACCTGGCCATTTCCAGAGTGAGTGTCCTATGAAGAATCAGAGGTGGAGTGATAGAGGTGATAGAGCTCAGTCTTCTACAGCGCCCCCCGAGGGTAGTCGGCAGAAGACAACTACTGCTAATGCAGGAGGCGGGACGAATCGCCTGTATGCGATGGGAAATCGACAGGATCAAGAGGTTGCTCCAGATGTTGTTACGGGTATGCTCCGAATCTTTTCTTATGATTGTTATGCATTACTTGACCCGGGTGCCACTTTATCTTTTGTGACGCCCTATGTGGCCAATAAGTTTGAGATTCTTCCTGAGTGTTTGCTTGAGCCTTACACTGTTTCGACTCCTACTGGTGAGTCAATTCTGGCTAAGAGGATCTATAGAGACTGTATAGTGTCCATCTACCATAGGGATACTTTGGCCAATTTGGTGGAGTTGGAGATGGTTGACTTTGATGTGATCCTTGGTATGGATTGGCTCCATGCTTGTCATGCTTCCATAGACTGTAGGACCCGAGTTGTTACATTTCATTTTCCTAATGAACCGGTCCTAGAGTGGAAGGGAGGTTATGTTGCACCCAAGGGTAAATTTATTTCTTACCTGAGGGCGAGGAGGTTAATCTCTAAAGGGTGTATCTATCACCTCGTGCGAGTTAAATCTGATGATGTTGAGTCCCCTACTCTTGAGTCATTCCCGATTGTGAATGAATTCCCTGAGGTGTTTCCTGAGGATTTACCTGGAGTCCCTCCTGATAGGGAGATCGATTTCGGTATTGATGTACTTCCTGAGACGCATCCTATTTCGATTCCACCATATAGGATGGCCCCTGCCGAGTTAAAAGAGTTGAAGGAGCAGTTGAAGGATCTGTTAGAAAAGGGTTTTATTAGACCCAGTGTTTCTCCCGGGGGTGCTCCCGTTCTGTTTGTACGGAAGAAAGATGGCTCTCTGAGAATGTGCATAGATTATAGGCAACTGAACAAGGTCACTGTCAAGAATAAATATCCTCTTCCCAGGATAGATGACTTGTTTGACCAACTTCAGGGTGCCTCATGCGTTTTGAAGATAGACCTCAGGTCGGGTTACCACCAGTTGAAGGTGAGAGAATGTGATATTCCAATGACAGCTTTCAGGACGAGATATGGCCACTTTGAGTTTTTGGTCATGTCCTTTGGGTTGATGAATGCACCTGCAGCTTTCATGGATTTGATGAATAGGGTGTTCAGACCCTACCTTGATATGTTCGTGATCGTATTCATTGATGATATCTTGGTATATTCGAAGAATGAGGAAGAGCATGCTATGTATCTTAGAGTTGTCCTTCAAACTCTTAAGGACCATGAGTTGTATGCAAAGTTCTCCAAATGTGAATTTTGGCTCAAATCAGTGGCCTTTCTAGGTCATGTGGTTTCAGGTGATGGGATCCGAGTAGATGGTCAAAAGATTGAAGCGGTTGCCATTTGGCCAAGACCGACCTCTCCAACTGACATAAGGAGTTTCCTGGGGTGTTGGCAGGCTACTACCGCAGATTTGTTGAGGGATTTTCTTCTCTATCCGCCCCATTAACCAAACTGACCCAGAAAAAGGTCAAGTTTGAGTGGTCTGAAGAATGTGAGAAGAGCTTCCAAGAGATAAAGACTAGGTTGACTACTACACCTATCCTGACCTTGCCTGACGGGACGAAAGGTTTTGTAATATACTGTGATGCGTCAAGAGTTGGATTGGAAAGTGTGTTAATGCAAAGAGGTAAAGTGGTGGCTTATGGTTCCAGGCAGCTTAAAGTTCATGAGAAGAACTATCCGACCCATGATCTTGAGTTGGCGGCGGTGGTGTTTGCACTTAAAATCTGGCGCCACTACTTGTATAGAGTGCATGTGGACATGTTTACGGACCACAAGAGCTTACAGTATGTCTTCAGTCAGAGAGAGCTCAACCTGCGACAGAAGAGGTGGTTGGAATTGCTCAAGGACTACGACATGAGCATCATGTACCACCCAGGTAAAGCTAATGTTGTTGCTGATGCTCTTAGCAGGTTGTCTATGGGTAGCACAGCCCATGTTGAAGGAGAAAAGAAGGAGTTAGTGAAGGAAGTTCATAGGTTGGCTCGATTGGGAGTCCAGCTTGAGGAGAGCAATGAGGGAGGAATTAATGTTCAGAATGGGTCTGCATCGTCCCTAGTGACTAAGGTAAAAGAGAAGCGAGATCGAGATCCTATCATACTTCAATGGAAAGAGGATGTTCAAAAGCAAAAAGTGATGGTCTTCTCCAAAGGGGGAGATGGGGTATTGAGGTACCAGAGTATGCTATGTGTCCCTGATGTTGACGGTGTCCAAGAGAGGATTCTGGCTGAGGCCCATAACACTAGATACTCCATTCATCCGGGATCCACCAAGATGTATCACGACTTGAGAGAGGTCTATTGGTGTAGTGGAATGAAGCGGGATATTGCGGAGTTTGTTTCATGGTGCCCAAATTGCCAACAAGTAAAGGTTGAGCATCAAAGGCCAATTGGCTTGGCCCAAAACTTTGAGATTCCAGAATGGAAGTGGGAGATGATCAACATGGATTTTATCACTGGCCTACCGAGATCGAGGAGACAGCATGATTCCATATGGGTGATTGTGGATAGAATGACGAAGTCAGCGCACTTCTTGGCGGTCAAGACGACCAACACGGCAGAGGAGTATGCCAAGATGTATATCTAAGAGATTGTGAGGTTGCATGGAGTTCCCTTGTCCATTATCTCGGACCAAGGAGCCCAATTTACTTCTCAGTTCTGGAAGTCCTTCCAGAAAGGATGGGGTACCAAAGTGAGTTTGAGCACAGCCTTTCATCCACAGACGGATGGTCAGGCAGAGCGCACTATTCAGACGGTGGAGGACATATTGAGAGCCTGCGTCCTTAATTTCAAAAGAAATTGGGATGATCATTTACCATTGATTGAATTTGCATATAACAACAGTTATCATGCGAGCATCCAAATGGCCCCTTATGAGGCATTGTATGGTAGGAGATGTAGATCGCCTATTGGATGGTTTGAAGTTGGAGAGGCTGAGTTGATTGATCCTGATCTTGTTCACCAGTCCATGGAGAAGGTGAAAATTATTCGAGAAAGATTGAAGACTGCCCAAAGCCGTCAGAAATATTACACAGATGTGAGGAGATGAGACCTAGAGTTTGAGGTAAGCGATTGGGTTTACTTGAAGGTATCACCCATGAAGGGTGTCATGAGATTTGGAAAAAAGGGAAAATTAAGCCCTCGCTATATTGGCCCCTATCAGATCGTACGAAGAATTGGGAAGGTTGCTTATGAGCTAGATTTAGCTTCCGAGCTAGATGGAATCCATCCGGTGTTCCATATTTCGATATTGAAGAAATGTTTGGGAGATCCTGCCTTGGTAGTTCCTGTGGAGAGCACGGGAGTCAGAGACAGCTTGTCTTATGAGGAAATTCCAGTTCAGGTCCTTGATCGGTAGATTCGCAAATTGAGATACAAAGAGATAGCCTCTGTCAAAGTCCTGTGGAGGAATCAATTTGTTGAGGAAGCCACATGGGAAGCTGAGGAAGAGATGGAAGCTAAATACCCGCACCTGTTCGTGCTTGAGGGTGATGAAAGTGTAGAAGGTAACATTCCTACCTTTATGTAAATTGATGTCCCTACCATGATGTGATGTTTGTTTGTGACATTGATATCTGTGTACATTTACATGATAATGAGGCCGATGAGAAGTTGAGGTGATGATGTTAATGAGTGAGTATCGAGGTGAGCCTTGAGTCTGTTCGTGCCATGTACCGTTCCTACTCATCATTCGAGGACGAATGATCCCAAGGGGGAGATAATGTAACACCCAGTAAATTACAAAAATACCCCTAGGGAAGAGGTGTGCGAAAAATGCATCTTTTGATGCTCGGATTGAAAATCCAAGAGTGGATTCGTGATCAGCACTGAAAATGGAGTGGGAAAAGGGTCTCGGTCGATTTTTAGAGCGACCGAGTCGAAAGATAATTTTTCGTTCCAAAACGGAAAATAGTGTGCCTGCGCGACAGGACCGCATCGCAGACCGGTCGCGGAGCCACACTTATGTTTTCTGTAAATTTTACGACGGAGTTTAATTTTCCAAAAATATACTGTCTGTGACAGGTCCGCGTCGCGGACTGTGTCATTTCAGTTCGGGGGAAAAATTCTTTTAAATTACAGAGGGCAATTTAGTCCATTCCTATAATTCCTAAATATTTCCCTACGACTAATAAATGTCGGTTTCTAAGAAAAGGATTTCAAAACCCAATTTCTAAAGCGTATTCTCTCTAAAGGTCACCAAAGTTAGGGCTTGAAGGGAGTTGAGGTTGAAGAGATCAAGAGGAGGTGTTGCATAATTTTGTTAGCAAAACATTCCAGGTATGTAAGGCTAACCTAAAGCATGGGAATGTCCTCTCATGTGCCCTCCTAAGTGATGAGTGTCATGTCTTGATGTGATGAAGTTAACATGTTTAGCTTGATGCATGTAATAGTCTACTTTATCTTATGTATAAGTAACTTTCCTACATAAACTGATGATCATCATTATTTTGCTTTATATTATGGTTCTTCTAACGAGTGCATTTTAAACCCTATAATTATAGTGTTTGGAAAAAAAGCATGCATAATGAAATTAGGGAACATGTCTAGAGCCTTGATGATGATGATGTTATGATGAGGTATTGATGATGATATGATGATGTTGATGAGCATGATGTTTTCTGATGTCTTAGCATTAAAATATAATTGCTAAATGATGTCCCTTGAGTTTTGATGTTGATGTCGATGTTATGAGGTGAAGTACTATGTCCCTCTGGGACTGATGTTGATGTTGAGGTATTATACCATGTCCTTATGTGACTGATGATGATGTACTATGTCCCTCTGGGACCGATGTTGATGTTGAGGTATTATGTCATGTCCTTATGTGACTGATGATGATGTACTATGTCCCTATGGGGCTGATGATGATGATGATGATGATGTTTTATGAGCATGTCAAGTTCTGGGAGGAGTATTGAGCACCGAAATGGGTAGAGAGTGAGTCCCACTCAAGCCCATTAACTACGTGGCCCGCGTAGGAAGATAGGATTGAACCGCAATGCGGATGGCTCCTATCTTGTCCCAAAAGAGGACTGATCTTTGATGTTTTCTTGTGGATCCACTGATGTGATGTCCTTTACCCCGGGCAGGGTATTGGATGGATGTGGCAACGGCATCGCTTCGTTGTATCATCACTGGCTCATAAGTGATGGTTGTCGGTTAGAGAAACTCCCAGTTAGGTTCCATTTGATAAAACTCTGATGTTGATGTTGATGTGAATGTTGAGTCGAGCCCTTGAGTCGATGTGATGTTCCCTTGAGTCGATGTGATGTTTTCTTGAGTCGATGTGATGTTTCCTTGAGCCAATGTGATGCTCTCTTTATGTGAGTCGATGTCGAAGTTCCTTGAGATGAGCTTAATGTGATGTTGATGACTGATGAGAGGTTGATGAGTCGATTGTCTATTCTAATCTCTTGCCTTAGATAGACTTTTGACATTCCGACGGAGTATGATGTTGAGTCGATGTTTCTTTATTGTTGTGTACTTACCTTGTTTTTCAGCTATTTTACATGCCAGTACATTCCACGTACTGACGCCATTTGGCGCTGCATCGTTTTATGATGCAGATACAGGAGTTCGAGGATTTCAGCAGGCGCACCGTTGAAGTCCAAGGTTTCGAGTTCAGATTTTGGTGAGCGTCCTTGCTATCCGAAGGGGACCCTTCTATGTTATTTTCCTTTATTTTATTGAGTCGGTAGCCATGGCATGTCATGGCACCCTTCTTAGACAGTTGAGTCAGGTTAGAGGCTTCGTAGACATGATGTCGAGGTTGATGCAGATGTTTTCCTTTTGAACTGAGTAATATTCCCTTACTTAGTGGATGTTGAGATTGATGATGGACATTGGGGCCTTATTTAAGACATTCCTTTGATATTATTTCCGCTGAGTTGATGTTGAATGATGTAACGAGGCTAAGTGGTTCGCTCAGAGGCTAGCAATAGTCTCTGGGTGCCGGCCACGCCTAGGGTATCCTCCCGGGGCGTGACAACCGATTCCGGTGTCGTTGCCTGCCATAGCTGGAATTGCTCAAAGACTATGACATGAGCATCATGTACCACCCAGGTAAAGCGAATGTTGTTGCTGATGTTCTTAGCAGGTTGTCTATGGGTAGCACAACCCATGTCGAGGAGGAAAAGAAGGAGCTAGTGAAGGAAGTGAATAGGTTGGCTCGATTGGGAGTCCAACTTGAGGAGAACGACGAGGGAGGAATTAATGTTCAGAATGGGTCTGCATCGTCCCTAGTGACTGAGGTAAAAGAGAAACAGGATCGAGATCCTATTATTCTCCAATTGAAGGATGATGTTCAAAAACAAAAAGTAATGGTCTTCTCCAAAGGGGGAGATGGGGTATTAAGGTACCAGAGTAGGTTATGTGTCCCTGATGTTGATGGTGTACGAGAGAGGATTATGGCTGAAGCCCATAACACTAGATACTCCATTTATCCGGGCTCCACCAAGGTGTATCACGACTTGATAGAGGTCTATTGGTGGAGTGGAATGAAGCGGGATATCACAGAGTTTGTTTCAAGGTGCCCAAATTGCCAACAAGTAAAAGTTGAGCATCAAAGACCAATTGGCTTGGCCCAAAACTTCGAGATTCCAGAATGGAAGTGGGAGATGATTTAATATGGATTTCATCACTAGCCTACCTAGATTCCGAAGATAGCATGATTCCATATGGGTGATTGTAGACGGAATGACGAAGTCAGCGCATTTCCTGGCAGTCAAGATGACCAACACTGCAGAGGATTATGCCAAGATGTATATCTAAGAGATTGTGAGGTTGCATGGAGTTCCCTTGTCCATCATCTTGGACAGAGGAGCCCAATTTACTTTTCACTTCTGGAAGTCTTTCCAGAAAGGACTAGGTACCAAAGTGAACTTGAGCACAACTTTTCATCCACAGACGGATGGTCAGGCAGAGGGCACTATTCAGACGGTAGAAAATATGTTGAGAGCATGCGTCCTTGACTTCAAAGGAAATTGGGATGATCATTTACCATTGATCGAATTTGCATATAACAATAGTTACCATACAAGCATTCAAATGGCCCCTTATGAGGCCTTGTATGGGAGGAGACGTAGGTCTAGTTTGAAGTTGGAGAGGCTGAGTTGATTGGACCTGACCTTGTCACCACTCCATGGAGAAGGTGAAGATTATTCGAGAAAGATTGAAGACTACCCAAAGCCGTCAGAAATCTTACACAGATGTGAGAAGAAGAGACCTAGAGTTTGAGGTGAGCGATTGGGTTTACTTGAAGGTTTCACCCATGAAGGGTGTCATGAGTTTTGGGAAAAAAAGGAAATTAAGTCCTCGTTATATTGGTCCTTATCAGATTGTACGAAGAATTGGGAAGGTTGCCTATGAGCTAGAATTACCTTCTAAGTTAGATGGAATCCATCCGGTATTCCATATTTCAATGTTGAAGAAATGTTTGGGGTGCCTTGGTAATTCCTGTGGAGAGCACAGGAGTCAGAGACAGTTTGTCCTATGAGGAAATCCTAGTCCAAATCCTTGATCGACAGGTTCGCAGACTGAGGAACAAAGAGATAGCCTCTGTCAAAGTTCTGTGGAGGAATCGATTTGTTGAGGAAGCCACATGGGAAGCTGAGGAAAATGTGAAAGCAAACCGCACCTGTTCGTGCCCGAGGTTGATGAGAGTGTTGAAGGTAACATTCTTACATTTATGTAAATTGATGTTCCTACCATGAGTAGCTATGTATAATTCCTGATGCCTGAGTAGATGTTATTGAGGTAGAGGAAGAGTTGAGGAGGTGAGTGAGTATCAATATCGAGGTGAGTCTTGAGTCTATTCGTGCCCAGTATCGTTCCTACTCATCATTCGAGGACGAATGATCCCAAGGGAGAGATGATGTAACGCCTGATAAATTACCAAAATACCCCTAGGGAAGAGGTGTGCGTAAAACATGTCTTCCGATGCTCGGATTGAAAATTCGAGAGCGGATTCGTGATCAGCGCTGAAAATTGAGCGGGAGAAGGATCTCGGTCGATTTTCAGAGCGACAGAGTCAAAAGATAATTTTTTGTTCCAAAACGAAAAACAGTGTGACTGCGCGATAGAACCGCGTCGCGGACCTGTCACGGAGCCACACTTATGTTTTCCTGTGATTTTTTGATGGAGTTGAATTTTCTGAAAATACACTGTTCGCGACAGGTCCGCGTCACGGACTGTGTTATTTCAGGTCGGGGAAAAAATTCTTTTAAATTACGGAGGCATTTTAGTCCATTCCTATCAATCCTAAACGTCCCCCTACGACCAATAAAGGTTGATTTCTAAGAAAAGGGTTTCAAAAAAACCCATTCAAGAGGTATTCTTCCTAGAAGTCACTAAATCAGGGCTTGAAGGGAGTTGAGGTTGAGGAGATCAAGAGGAGGCTGTGCAAAATTGTGTTAGCACATCATTCCAGGTATGTAAGCCTGACCTAAAGCATGGGAATATTCTCCCATGTGCCCTTCTGAGTGTAGAGTATTGTGTCTTGACATGATGAAGTTAATGTAAAGAGTTTAATACATGTATAATTGATATTATTTTATATATAAATATTTTCCTACATGAATTGATGAGCATCACTAACCTATTATGTGTCATAGTTCATTTTCATGAGTGTATTTTAAAACCCTACAATCATTTTATTTGAAAAGCATGCATAATGAAATTAAGGGATGTGTTTAAAGCCTTGACGATGATGATGTTGTGATGTTGTAATTGTGTTTCACATTTGATGAGAGTCTTGATGATGATATTGATGAGGTGAGGTGACATTGATGTTGAGGTACTATGTCCCTAGGGGACTGATGTTGATGTTGAGGTATTATGTTATGTCCCTATAGGACTGATGATGAGATATTAAGTCCCTATGGGACTGATGAAGTTGAGGTTTTATGAGCATGTCGAGTTCTGGAAGGAGTATTGAGCACCGAAATGGGTAAGAGTGAGTCCCACTTGTACCCATTAACTACGTGGCCCGCGTAGAAAGAGGGGATTGAACCGCAATGCAGATGGCTCCTTTCTTGTCCCAAATGAAGACTGAGGTTTTTCTTGTAGATCCACTGAGGTTGATGTCCTTTACCCCGGGCAGGGTATTCATTGGATGTGGCAACGACATCGCTTCGTTGTATCATCATCGGCTCATAGGTGATGGTTGTCGGTTAGAGAAACTCCCAGGTAGGTTCTTTTTTATAGAACTCTGATGTTGATGTTGATGTGATGTTCTGAGTCGATATTCCTTGAGTCGAGTCGATGTTGATGTTCCCTGAGTTGAGGTGACGTTGAAGTCTCTTGAGTGAGTTGAGTCGAGTTTCCTTGAGGTGAGTTTGATGCGAATGATGATCTTGAGATGGGAGATTGATGAGTCAATTATCTATTCTAATCTCTTGCCTTATGTAGACTCTTGACATTCCGATGGAGTATGATGTTGAGCTGATGTTTCCTTTATGTTGTTATACTTACGTTATTATTCAATTATTTTACATGCCAGTACATTCCACATACTGACGCCATTCGGCGCTGCATCGTTTTATGATGCAGATACAGGAGTTAGACGACTTCAGAAGATGCACCGTTGAGGTCAGAGATTGCGAGTTCCGACATTGGTGAGCCTCCTTGCTATCCGGAGGGGACCCTTTCTATTTAATGTTTCCTTTATTCATTGAGTCCAATAGCCATGGCCTGTCATGGTGCCATCTTAGACAGTTGAGTCAGGTTAGAGGCTTCGTACACATGATGTCGAGGTTGATGTTGATGTTTTCCTCATGAACTGAGTAGTACTTTTACTTACTTAGTTGATGTTGAGACAGATGCTGGCCTTTGGCCTTTTTATTGAAGTATTTAACTGACTGTCCTGAGAACAAGTGGTTTGCTTAGGGGCTAGTAATAGTCTCTGAGTGTCTGCCATGTCTAGGGTACCCTCCCGGAGCGTGACAATTAAATAAAACAACAATAATACTCTTTCGTCAAATTTCTATATAAAGTACATAAATATGATTTAAAAGAAAAAAAATATATAATGTACAACTTTATTCAACAATAAATTTACCTTTAATTTAAAAATAAGGAAAACTAACACAAATGTGCTAATAAAAAAAAACATAGAATAAATAATTAAATAATACGAAAAATTGCATTGAATCACACGAAATAAAACTTGAGAATGAGAAAAAAATGAAATATAAATAATATAAAATTTAAAAAATAGAAAATATTAGAATAACAACAGAAATAAAAAAGATTTTAAAATAATAGATATACAAATAAATTAAAACAAAATAGAAGTGAAAGGAATAAATTAAAAAATAATCACCTTGTAATTACATCATGTAATTAACAATAATTCACCCCCTCCCCAATAGAATTGGAGAGTGTAATTAACGCATGTCAATTACACGAAATTACTTGTTGATCAAGTAATTATATGGTCAACCAAACATGGTGCAATTACAAATTTATGAATTTGTCAGAAATTTAGTATTATTTTTATTACTATCATTTCAATATAATATTCATTAATCGCGTGTGTATGTCTTTCTCCACTATTTTACTCCATGCCTTTCATATCATTTGACCCTTTTTCGTATGATAATTCTTAAAAAATAATTTAATTGAGGTGTATTTTACTAAATCAATATTATTGATACTGTTTTGAAACTTTAAATTTGATTACTATTGCTTTACATGGTTATTTAATACTAAAGATAAAAATGAAAAGATATTAATTATTTTACTTTTATAATTGAAAAACTAAATTAAAATAATTACTTTTAGAATGAGAGTCAAGTAAACTATTATCTATATAAATAAAAAAAATTTGATTGACCTTGATGGAGTATTACATTCTAAATTAGAGTTTAAAATAATTTTAAATTTAAATAAGTACAATCTTAAAAACTTTGATCTTAATTAAATTAATTATTTTGTGTTTCTACATCAAAATATATTTTTATATTTTATGCTTAAAATTTGAAAATTTGACCTTAATTAAATTAAAAATATAATGTTTATACTTTTATGAATATTTTTACATGAAATAAAAATAATGAAAATATCATGACTCTTAAATGAATAAAAACAAATATAGGTATTTTAAATATTATAATTTAAATAAAAGGAAAATTTTGATTATTATTCAAAGTTTAAAAGGGAGTTTGAATTTTAAAAATAAAATTAAGGGTGAAAATGATTTTCATTTGATGTAGAAAGAGGCAGTGTAGCAAAATTATGGTGCACACAGAATAGAAAAAAATAAAAAATATTCCAGGTGGCAAAGTAAAATAAAAGAAAAAAGAATAACTGAAAAATTTTTGTAATATTACACATGGCAAATCCGTATTTGTTACCTTGGTAGCACTTGGATCGCAATTCGAAGCAATCACCTCTTCTCCAATCTCCACCGTTAAACTCAAAATCCCAATGTAATCAACGACGCCAAAAAGATTTCAAACTCTTTAACCAAATTTCCAACCTTCCTCCCCTCTCCTCTCTCTAAATTCTCCATCATCCATTTCTAATATTCATCATTTTAGATCTTTACTCTTTTTTTTCAGTATACATTCCAGTTTCTTCATATACAGTAAAATGGCTCGGACTAAGCACTAATTTTTCTTGGAGCACTAACAATACACAATGTTTACTATAGTGGTGCCCTTTTGGTCATTCTTTAAATTTATTATTAAATTTTAACAAAATGTATTCGACTTTGAATGCAAAATACCATTTTCTACTAACCTAGAAAACATGACTAATAGCCAATAAATTTTGCAAATCTTTTCACACCAATATATCTATATTTTGAAGATATAAATTTTAAATTTGATCTTGTATTTGATTTGAAGATATAAAAAATAAAAACTTCACCATTTATTGAATTTGATTTGCACATGAACATACTATATAAGACCCACGGCTAATTACATACCATGCTCATCTGAGTTTAAGACTTGTGTTGCTTCATGATGTTATGGTGAGAGAAGTATGCAGAAGTAGACCTGCTTTTGTTTTGGTAAGTCCTCTAAAAGATTTGCATAGGAGTCCTTGTAGGCTAAGGCTAGTGGATCCACAATAACTATGTTTGTAACACGCCCTATGTTGTAAAGTTTGTGACATGAAAAAGTTGTAATTTTTTTAAAAAGAAACTAACTGTACGAACCAATCTATGGCTTGTGATTTGTTCCACAGGTCATAGGCAGGTGTCGTAGTTTAGATCTTGAGGGATGAAATTTTTTTTAAGTCTGGGAGGTTTCTATGGTCCGAAATGGGACTACGGACTATACAATGGGCTTGTGGATTGAAGGTGCAAATTTTAGTAGTTAAAATTTTGGGGCAAGTACGAGGACTAAGCACGACCTATAGATGAGATTACGAGTTGTAAACATGGTTTCGTGCAGATTCAGAGACTACGGTTGAAAGTCAATTTGTGTTTAATATCTTTGCTTAGATCTGTTGTTGGAGGTTCGAATGCTAGGTTAAGTGGTGTACATCTAAAAGTTGAGGTTAGTTGTAGTATGTGTAAAATGGTGATTTACTAGAATTCATGAATTTGACTAATGAAATTTGTACTTTGTTTGATTCAATCAAACATCTTCTTATTACATGGTGTAATTACAACTTGATTATTTTTCAATTTTTTCTTTTATTTTTTTGTTTTAATTTATTTTTTATTTTTATAATTTTAATTTTTTATAATTATTATTTTAATATTTTTTTTATTTTATAATATCTATTTTTCATTTCAATCTTATTCTCAACCTTTACCTCACGTGATTCCGTGAAATTTTTCACATTATCTTATTTATTCATTGGTATAATTTTATTAGTATTCTTATTTTTAAATTAACGTAGAATTCCTTATTGAATAAATTTATAAACTTACTTTTTTTTAAAACATATTTGTGTGCATTATAGTGAAGTTTGACATAAGCGTATTAATTTTTTTTATTTGAATTTAAATTTTATGTTATATTTTTAGTTTCAATTGTGTTGATAGTATATAACTTGATATTTCACATTGCAAGCCATTTATTTTTATGTTAGAGTTGATAGATTATCTTTTTGATAAATATTTTAATTATTTTGCTATGATATTATACTTATAATATTTATACTTTTGTCAAATATTGCATTTCATTTGTTTATACGAAACTTATATTTTTAGTTTTTATGATAAATTTAATTAAAATATACTAATTTAAAAAATATAATTTTTTTTTACAATATTAGTTAAGAAAATATATTTGTTGATTAATATATTTTCAAAAGACAATATATCTCTTTAAAAAATTAATTTAATATTATTTATAGATATCCTTACTTGTCTATATATATATATATATATATATATATATATATATATATATATATATATATATATAGATATTAATTTTTGATAATTAAATTTTGTTTTTAATATTTAATATAACCTTGTAATACACTTGTGCAACCAAAGAACACGCTTGTAATTATATTGTGGCAAACAAACAGGACATCGTAATTACTAGAGTGATTATTACTCCCATAATAATTATACAAAATTAAATTACCAGGTGGCTTTCCAAACAGATCCTTTATATTCTCAATCTAACATTTTAATCGAATTCAAAGTTCCTATTTAAATAAGGAAATATTTAGTGATTAAATTTTCTATTGTTTTTGACCTTCTAAATATTAAAATATTAATTAAATACAATAATTTAATAAAACTGGTGTATGCGTTCTGCACGTGTCGCCCATTAATCAATAAAACTATATATAAGAAGAACAGAATTAAATAAAATAACAATAATACTCTTTCGTCAAATTTCTATATAAAGTACGTAAATATGATTTAAAAGAGAAAAAAATATAATGTACAACTTTTTCAACAATAAATTTACCTTTAATTTAAAAATTAGGAAAACTAACACAAATGTGCGAATAAAAAAACATAGAATGAAATAATTAAATACTACGAAAAATTGCATTGAATCACACGAAATAAAAGTTGAGAATGAGAAGAAAATGAAATTATGGTGCAAAAAGAATAGAGAAAAATAAAAAATATTCCAGGTGGAAAAGTAAAGTAAAAGAAAAAAGAATAACTGAAAAAACTTTGTACTATTACACGTGGCAAATCCGTATTTGTTACCTTGGTAGCACTTGGATCGCAATTCGAAGCAATCACCTCTTCTCCAATCTCCACTGTTAAACTCAAAATTCCAATATAATTAACGACGCCAAAAAGATTTCAAACTCTTTAACCAAATTTCCAACCTTCCTCTCCTCTCCTCTCCCTCTGTATATAAATTCTCCATCATCTATTTCTAATATTCATCACTTTATATCTTTACTTTTTTTTTAGTATACATTCCAATTTCTTCATATACAGTAAAATGGCTCGGACTAAGCAGACAGCTCGCAAATCTACCGGCGGAAAGGCTCCAAGGAAGCAATTGGCTACCAAGGCTGCAAGAAAGTCAGCTCCGACAATCAGAGGAGTGGAGAAGCCTCACCATTTCTGACCAGAAACTGTGGCTTTGAGGGAAATCAGGAAGTATCAGAAATCTACTGAGTTGTTGATTAGGAAGCTTCCATTTCAGAGGCTAGTGAGGGAAATTGCTCATGATTTTAAGAAAGATCTGAGGCTTCAGAGTAGTGCTGTTGCTGCTCTGCAAGAGGCTGCTGAGGCTTACCTTGTTGGTCTCTTTGAAGATACTAATCTTTGTGCAATTCATACTAAGAGGGTTACGATTATGCCCAAGGATATTCAACTTGCTAGGAGGATTTGTGGAGAAAGGGCTTAATAAGAAGTTTTTTTTTATGGTTGAAAGTCAATTTGTGTTCAATGTTTTTGCTTAGATCTATTGTTGGAGGTTGGAATGCTAGGTTAAGTGGTGTACATCTAAAAGATGAGATCAGTCGTAGTATGCGTAAAATGGTGATTTACTAAAACTCTGGAATTTCACTAATGGAATTTGTAGTTTATTTGGTTCAATCAAATATCTTCCTATTACATCTGCGTGTTTTTTGCCGTTCATTGGAGAGAAAATGACTAAAATAGTCCATAGACTTTGGGCTTGAACTCAAAGTCATCCATGTTATTTTGCTTGGAGCACTAACAGTACACAATGTTTACTATGGGGGTGCACTTTTCGTCATTCTCCAAATTTATTGTTAAATTTTAACAAAATGTATTCGAGTTTGAATGCAAAAGACCATTTTCTAGTAACCTAGAAAACATGATTAATAACCAATAAATTTTGCAAATTTTTTCACACCAATATATCCATATTTTGAAGATATAAATTTTAAATTCAATCTTGTATTTGATTTGAAGATTTAAAAATTAAAAACTTCACAATTTATTGAATTTGATTTGCTCATTAACATACTACACTATTTAAGACCCACGGCTAATTACATACCATGCTTATCTGAGTTTAAGACTTGTATTGCTTCACGATGTTATGGTGAGAGAAGTATGCAGAAGTAGACCTGCTTTTGTTTTGGTAAGTCCTCTAAAAGATTTGCATAGGAGTCCTTGTAGGCTAAGGCTAGTGGATCCACAATAACTATGTTTGTAACACCTCGTATGTTGTAAAGTTTGTGACATGAAAAAGTTACAATTTTATTTTTTGAAAGAAACTAACTGTAAGAACCAATCTATGGCTTGTGATTTGTTCCACAGGTTATAAACAGGTGTCGTAGTTTAGATCTTGAGGGATGGAAAATTTTCTAAGTCTAGGAGGTTTCTATGGTCCGAAATGGGACTACGGACCATACAATAAGCTTGTGAATTGAAGATGCAAATTTTAGTAGTTAAAATTTTGGGGCAAGTACGAGGAATAAGCACGACTTATAGATGAGATTACGAGTTGTAAACATGGTCTCGTGCAGATTCAGAGACTACAGTTGAAAGTCAATTTGTGTTCAATGTTTTTGCTTAGATCTGTTGTTGGAGGTTCAAATGTTAGGTTAAGTGGTGTACATCTAAAAGTTGAGGTTAGTCGTAGTATGTGTAAAATGGTGATTTACTAGAATTCTGGAATTTGACTAATGAAATTTGTACTTTGTTTGATTCAATCAAACATCTTCTTATTACATGGTGTAAATACAACTTGATTATTTTTCAATCTCTTTCTTTTATTTTTTTGTTTTAATTTATTTTTTTATTTTTATTTTTTTAATTTTTTATATTTATTATTTTAATATTTCTTAAAATATTTTTTATTTTATAATATTTATTTTTCATTTCATTTTTATTCTCAACCTTTACATGATGTGATTCTGTGAAATTTTTCACATTATCTTATTTATTCATTTATTTATTCATTGGTATAATTTTATTAGTATTCTTATTTTTAAATTAAAGTAGAATTCCTTATTGAATACATTTATAAACTTACGTTTTTCTAAAACATATTTGTGTGCATTATAGTGAAGTTTGACATAAACATATTAAATTTTTTTTATTT
The DNA here is from genome assembly GCA_029948455.1 of Solanum rostratum. Taxonomy (NCBI): domain Eukaryota; kingdom Viridiplantae; phylum Streptophyta; class Magnoliopsida; order Solanales; family Solanaceae; genus Solanum; species Solanum rostratum. The sequence continues at coordinate 64,839,361 of CM057045.1, read as the reverse complement.
GAATTTAAATTTTATGTTATATTTTTAGTTTCATTTGTGTTGGTAGTATATGACTTGATATTTTACATTGCAAGCCATTTATTTTTAAGCTAGAGTTGATAGATTATCTTTTTGATAAATATTTTAATTATTTTACTATGATATTATACTTATAACATTTATACTTTTGTCAAATATTGCATTTTATTTGTTTGTATGAAACTTGTATTTTTAGTTTTTATGATAAATTTAATTAAAATATACTAATTTAAAAAATATAATATTTTTTTTTACAATATTAGTTAAGAAAATATATTTGTTTATTTATATATTTTCAAAAGACAATATATCTCTTAAAAAATTTAATTTAATATTATTTATAGATATTCTTACTTCTCTCTCTCTCTCTCTCTCTCTCTCTCTCTATATATATATATATATATATATATATATTAATTTTTGATAATTAAATTTTGATTTTTAATATTTAATATAACCTTGTAATACACTTGTGCCACCAAGCAACACGCTTGTAATTATATTGTGGCAAACAAACAGGACATCATAATTACTAGAGTGGTTATTACTCCCATAATAATTATACCAATTTAAATTACCAGGTGGCTTTCCAAACAGATCCTTTGTACTCTCAATCTAACATTTTAATCGAATTCAAAGCTCCTATTTAAATAAGGAAATATTTAGTGATTAGATTTTCTATTGTTTTTGACCTTCTAAATATTAAAATATTAATTAAATGACAATAATTTAATAAAAATAGTGTATGCGTTCTGCACATGTCGCTCATTAATCAATAAAACTATATATAAGAAGAACAGAATTAAGTAAAACAATAATAATACTCTTTCGTCAAATTTCTATATAAAGTACATAAATATGATTTAAAAGAAAAAAATATAATGTACAACTTTTTCAACAATAAATTTACCTTTAATTTAAAAATTAAGAAAACTAACACAAATGTGCTAATAAAAAATAAATAAACATAGAATGAAATAATTAAATAATACAAAAAATTGCATTGAATCACATGAAATAAAAGTTGAGAATAAGAAGAAAATGAAATATAGATAATATAAAATTAAAAAAATAGACAATATTAATAACAACAGAAATAAAAAAGATTTTAAAAATAATAGATATACAAATAAATTAAAACAAAAAATATAAGTGAAAGGAATAAATTAAAAAATAATCACCTTGTAATTACATTATGTAATTAACAATAATTCACCCACTCCCCAATAGAATTGGAGAGTGTAATTAACTCATGTCAATTACACCAAATTACTTGTTGATCAAGTAATTACATGGTCAACCAAACATGGTGTAATTACAAATTTATGAATTTGTCACAAATTTACTATTATTTTTATTACTATCATTTCAATATAATATTCATTAATCGCGTGTGTATGTCTTTCTCCACTATTTTACTCTATGCCTTTCATATCATTTGACCCTTTTTCGTATGATAATTCTTAAAAAATAATTTAATTGATGTGTATTTTACTAAATCAATATTATTGATACTGTTTGAAACTTTAAATTTGATTACTATTGCTTTACATGGTTATTTAATACTAAGGATAAAAACGAAAAGATATTAATTTTTTTAATTTTATAATTGAACAACTAAATTAAAATAATTATTTTTAGAATAAGGGTCAAGTAAACTATTATCTATATAAATAAACAAATTTTGATTGACCTTGATGGAGTATTACATAAATTAGAGTTTAAAATAATTTTAAATCTAAATAAGTACAATCTTAAAAAGATTGATCTTAATTAAATTAATTATTTTGTGTTTCTACATCAAAATGTATTTGTATATTTTATGCTTAAAATTTGACCTTAATTAAATTAAAAATATAATGTTTATACTTTTACAAATTTTTTTACATAAAATAAAAATAATGAAAATATCATGACTCTTAAATGAATAAAAAAATTATAGGTATTTTAAATATTATAATTTAAGTAAAAGGAAAATTTTGATTATTATTCAAAGTTTAAACGAGTTTGAATTTTTAAAATAAAATTAAGGATGAAAATGATTTTTATTTGATGTAGAAAGAGGCAGTGTAGCAAAATTATGGTACAAAAAGAATAGAGAAAAAAAAAATATTCCAGGTGACAGTAAAGTAAAAAAAAAAAAAGAATAACTGAAAAAATTTTGTACTGTTACACGTGGCAAATCCGTATTTGTTACCTTGGTAGCACTTGGATCGCAATGCGAAGCAATCACCTCTTCTCTAATCTCCACCGTTAAACTCAAAATCCCAATGTAATTAACGACGCCAAAAAGATTTCAAATTCTTTAACCAAATTTCCAACTTTCCTCCCCTCTCCTCTCTCTCTGCATATAAATTCTCCATCATCCATTTCTAATATTCATCACTTTAGATCTTTACTTTTTTTTTTTCCAGTATACATTCCAGTTTCTTCATATATAGTAAAATGGCTCGGACTAAGCAGACAGCTCGCAAATCTACTGGCGGAAAGGCTCCAAGGAAGCAATTGGCTACCAAGGCTGCAAGAAAGTCAGCTCCGGCAATCGGAGGAGTGGGGAAGCCTCACCGTTTCCGACCAGGAACTGTGGCTTTGAGGGAAATCAGGAAGTATCAGAAATCTACTGAGTTGTTGATTAGGAAGCTGCCATTTCAGAGGCTAGTGAGGGAAATTGCTCATGATTTTAAGAAAGATCTGAGGCTTCAGAGTAGTGCTGTTGCTGCTCTGCAAGAGGCTGCTGAGGCTTACCTTGTTGGTCTCTTTGAAGATACTAATCTTTGTGCAATTCATGCTAAGAGGGTTACGATTATGCCCAAGGATATTCAACTTGCTAGGAGGATTCGTGGAGAAAGGGCTTAATAAGAAGTTTCTTTTTATGGTTGAAAGTCAATTTATGTTCAATGTTTTTGCTTAGGTCTGTTGTTGGAGGTTGGAATGCTAGGTTAAGTGGTGTACATCTAAAAGATGAGATCAGTCATAGTATGCGTAAAATGGTGATTTACTAAAATTCTGGAATCTCACTAATGAAATTTGTAGTTTATTTGGTTCAATCAAACATCTTCCTATTATATCTGCGTGTTTTTTGCCGTTTATTGGAGAGAAAAGGACTAAAATAGTCCATTAACTTTGGGCTTGAACTCAAAGTCATCCATGTTATTTCGCTTGGAGCACTAACAGTACACAATGTTTACTATAGTGATGCACTTTTGGTCATTCTCCAAATTTATTGTTAAATTTTAACAAAATGTATTCGAGTTTGAATGAGAAATACCATTTTCTACTAACCTAGAAAACATGATTAATAACCAATAAATTTTGCAAATTTTTTCACACCAATATATCCATATTTTGAAGATATAAATTTTAAATTTAATCTTGTATTTGATTTGAAGATATAAAAATTAAAAACTTCACCATTTATTGAATTAGATTTGCTCATTAACATACTACACTGTTTAAGACCCACGACTAATTACATGCCATGCTCATCTGAGTTTAAGACGTGTTGCTTCATGATGTTATGGTGAGAGAAGTATGCAGAAGTAGACCTGATTTTGTTTTGGTAAGTCCTCTAAAAGATTTCTCGAATGACTTTCTTGCTGTGTAATTTCACTTTGTTGATTGATACTCTTGCTTGCTGTTACTCTGTGACTTGGTTATTGGATCAATATTGAACTTTTGATATAGAAATGATTCCAGGCCTGAACTTGTGTATGAACTGAAGCACAATGATCTGGTTGGTTAGACTGCAAATTTGAACTGATTCATGATAGAATAAGTAAACCTTTGGTTTATTACCATGTGAGATCTAATAAATGAAACCATTACTTCGTTTTACTCAAAATAGGTGGTCTTCAATGTACATAAATGTGATAAATTTCTCATCAAGTGAAGACTGTTGCCATGATCCCAAAATACTATCACAAAGAACTATTTGACCTTAACATTTATTATGGTTGAAAAATCCAGTACTCCCTTCGTCCTTTTACTTGTCCCCTATACGATTTTGGGATATCCAACAATATTTGTTCGCTTTATGAAATCAAAAGACAACTTTACACTTAGTTCCTAATTTACCCTTATCATTGATTATAATCATTTCTCTATTACATTTTTCAAGACATTATATTTATTATATTCAAAGGATAATTTGGAAAAATTAGCCCATCATTTACTACTTTTTAATCCTTGTGCCAAGTCAATAGGGGACAAGTAAAGATAGATGGAGGGAGTAGTAGGAAAATAGAATTCCATTACTTTGCCATTGCCAAGATAAGAGGTACTTTTAATTCAACATCGACTAAAAAAGCCCTCACCCTGTAGCATCAGTACTTTACAAGCTGTGACCTTAAACACGCCTCTGAAAAATTGAAATTAAAGTTTTGTCAAAAAAAATTATTCTTTTTGAAACATATCAAAAAGGAAAATAGGACATTTTTTTGAAGGGAGTCATATACTTTCTATAAATCTTCAAAATACTCAGCCTTACCTGGACTTTACGTCTTAATATCAATATCTTCTTAACAGCTGGTATGCATTTACATGACTTGTAAATTGAGCAGCTTTCTGTATTTATTTCACTCCAAAAAATTGTGTGATATTTGTAATCTCCATATATGGTGTACTCCAAATTCTTCTCTGCTCATTGAAGCTTCCAATTACAGCTGCCTGCTTTTTATCCCCAAGTCGTTTTGCTAAAACATTGTAATAAGCTGATGGATCCACATTCTCCAATACTTTTACTGTTTTCCCATGCTCTCTATCAATATTAATTTCACCATCTTCACATTCAACTCCAGTAGCACTGACTTTTAACTTCTTCACTTCAAAGGTAGATTTTGATGTTGAGACATCTCCAGCTACTACTGCTCCAAGGATCTCACCAATAAACATATCCTGAAATATTATGAATGCAAAATGTAAAGAAGCGGAGTTTGTAAACTACATCCTGCAGACAATTATTACAACAATATATATCTGATATGAATATCACCAAACAAATTGCTGGAATATATAGTAATAAGACCAGGTGTCAAGCAAATATAATGAAAAAGAACCAGTAGAGGAGAAATTGAGAAATTATATACCACATGCTGGTATACAGGACGCATCTTTTGCAGGTAATATAACCTTGACATCAAGCGCCTGGCGAAGACTGCTTCTGGTGTCCTTTTCAAATAGAGTTTTTCAAGAATTTGAGGGAATGTACTGACTTTCCGCTGCATTTCAAGTGGAATGAGAGTGATATTATGTCCAGAACTCAGAACTGTTTTTGCAGCAAAAGGGTCAAGAAACATATTCAGTTCTGCAAATTTGTTACAAGGAAGATTGATGACGTTCCCCTTCTCAGTGTTATTATAATTGATGTGTCCCCCAACAATTAATATATCCTGCATCAAAATTCAGAAGATAATAACTTTCACTTTAGTGGAAATATCTATGATGGATATCTAAAGTCCTCAACTCATGAAGCAAAACACAGTCATTGATATGACAAGGAGATCAATCACAACAGAATAAAACAGCTACCTAAGCAAAAGGGTAACTTAATATGTTTATGATGTGAAATTTGACCGGCATAGGAAGTTTGCTTATGAGAGGGCTAAGTTTACCTGAGATCTTATAGAAGGATCTGCAACTAATTTCTCATAGTCAGGCCAGGGTGTATATATTAACTTTTGGTTCCTAACTGAAGAATATTCTCTTGATTTTTACCTCAAAGACCACAAGAATAGAGGAACACTTGCCTGTATAACCTTGCTTGTATTCTTTCCTTCCAGAATGAGCTTTGCTATATTAGTCAATGGGCCATTCGCCAAAATAGTAATTTTCGATCCTGGATTGAGTGATTTAGCCACTGATTCCAATACTTCCAATGCTAGAGGTTGTCTGAGTTCAGGATGATCAGTATCTCGAGGAGCTCCAAATTTTGCAGAATTTTCTGCTGTGTATCTGGTATTATTATACGGCTGTTATACCAGGAATATTTCAATGGTTCAATGCTATATCGAATGATAAACATGTGAGTTTATATAAATAAAATGACAAAAGCGATATGGCACTGTTTGTCAAATTTCACGAATGCACAAGGGGATCTGTTCTTTCCCCTTTCAGATAGAGAATATACCTCCTAGGACTTCGAGGTAAAGAACGCGCTAAACCATACAGTGTGTCCGAGTCTAGATATCCACCGCTACCTTGTGGGATGACCTTGCTGTATCTGCAGTCTCCAACCCCATAGGAAACAGTATCAGACTGGTTCATTGCGAAACCATCTCCAAGGCCCACAGGAATGTCGTCACGACCCATCATATGAAGCAAATCATACACACAATCAATTGTTGCAGCATTTGCCCAGCCAGTTGGACTCACTAATATAGCCTGAACGAAAAGAAGCTATTTCACATTGAAAGGCATCACTTAATTATGACATAATTAAACCACACCTGTGGACTCAACTATTTTCCGCAATAGGTTGCTCACAAAGTGATGCAAAACAATTTTCATGATTGCTAATGATTCATCAGTTTTATCTCAAAATTGAACAGAATGGAAAGTATGGGATAAAAGTTAAACATAAAGTGACATTCTGATTGAAACTACAACAGACGTCTGATCAGGAACTAAACTCTTAATATTTTGAGTTGAGGATCTCATTGACATTAAGGGTGCAAAAACAGATGGAACAGAACTTATGGAAGGCCGATTTACCTTGAGATTGATATCTTCAACAGGTAATTTGAGGAGATAGAAGAGAGCTAGAAAGTCTCCAGCACTCATATCCATATCAAACACAAGATTTTTCCCGAAATTCTTTCCCGTAAGATCCGGTTTGTAAAATACTTCCCTGTAATAAGGAAATTGTGTTGTGAAATTGAATCTTCCAGTGTGTTCTGGTTGGTTTAAGACCTGCAACCACGAGCAACATAGCATCGGTTCCTGCTGTCTGCTGACTATGTTAAAACTGTAATGCAAAATGTCACAAGCAAACTTCAACTCGGTCTGATTCAGAAACAGGCACATAAAAGTCACAACCAATTCAAACTGAGAAATCAGCTCTAAACTTACATCCAGAAAGCTAACAGAGAACTCTCTGTCTAATATGCTGCTAGCATTTCGATTAGGTTTTGCTCTAACAGCAACAAGAACAGACACTCCTCCTGGCTGGTCAACTTCTTTTGTATAACCATCCTGATAATTGCCATCGGTTTAGAGCAAGTATGAAACACAGAAAGGTATAACAAATGAATAATAATGCAAGAACATAGAGAAAAAGAACACCACCACTATTTCATATCTCATACTAGTTGATAGAAAGCATAAAATATCATACTTTGACAAGAAAAAAAAAATTCACATAATTTACAATGACATATTCATATCTCTGAAGGACAAGAAGGACCGACCTTTTCCGCAGATGCAACACTTTATCTGTTATTAAGATGAAACAGGAAATTACATTTCAGATAGAAATAATCAATCACCTGGCATCTGCCCTTTCCGTTCTTGACTATGCAAAAAGGATCACGAAGTCCCATCTGAACATGGCCACTGTGAATTCCATTTCTTTCTAAGTTGAACCTTGGAGTTTTACTACCATCAAAAAATGGATTTGATCCATCAGATACGCCATATGGCATATTTGAAGTAACTACAGTAACATTGATATAGTCCATTTCAGCAAATTCATTTTCTCCTTGGTGGTTATGTCGTTTACGCATGATTGAAGCAGCTATACCCGACATAAATGAGTCCCACATAAAATAACTCTGCATATATCACATTCTCCTTAGTTATCAAATAAATGTCTTTAGTACCACAGAATTTTAAGTTCTATGTTCCTGGATTATTACCCTATAGAATTGGTCATCAAACCATGTATCATGAATGATTTTCAGAGACTTGAAACAGTACTGTGCTTCATAGGTGTGTTGATTCTTCTCAAAGGTCTCCAAAAAGTTTTTATTCACAAGAATGGTGTTGGTAGCATCCAATGGGACAATAGTAATTGGAATACCTGAATGAATAACCTGCAAGATGATAAAACGATAACAGCTCCTGTTCATTAAGATTAGCAAGATATATGGCTACAAATATCAAAATAAAGGAGTTCACAACTAAATGCATATGGGGGTATATGTAATACCTGATATGCAGCAAAAGGATCCATAAATATGTTGAACTCTGCATAAGGATTGCTTGTGAAATCTGTAAATAAATTGCCATGGTCGCCACATTGTTGAGGTTGGCAAGAGGGATTCGCATTGTCTGGACAGCAACCTTGAGGATTCTTTGACCTTATGCCACCCCCCATGATGAAAATGTTCTCAACATTTTTCTTTAAATGTGGATTACTTTGAAGAAACAAAGCAAAATTTGTAAGTGATCCGATAAGACAAACTACTGTGGGGCCAGCTGAAATTGTTTCAATCATTACTTTCTGAGCTGTTGGCTGTCGAACAGGTGAATATCTTCTCTTTCCCTGTATACAAGTTCCATAAGAAATAAAGTTTTTAACCAGAACAAAAATTATTAAAAAAGGTGCACAAGGAAACCAAGAATGATGAGATTATGCTTCATCAAAGCATGTTATTTTGTGAGGAACAGAACAAATATTCTGCTCAGCAATTCCCAACATAAAAGCAAGACTATAATTTCGTGTTCTTTTTTTCCCTTATCCATCAATTATATCCCACTTCTTTACCAACAGACAGTCCAAGCTAGCCTGGTCCCTATATGAATCCTTTATATCCATTTCGCTTCCATTTAGATCGTTTGCACCCCGATACTTCCCAATTAGATCCCATTTCTTTACACACGAGAAAAAGTAGTATAGTAGTTCTACGGAACTCCTTAATGAGTACCTTATCCCAAATTATCATGATACCAGACACAGACACATTTGAGTGAGACATGAACCTTTTGCAGTCAAAAAGTTTCTTTCTCCTGCCTTCCCGTAGCGTCCCATGCACTAGCAGCAAGTGCTAAGCATACTGTGGAAAGACTAGTCCCAGGCACAACTTTGGTGTTTGAGAGAAGCAAGAAGAGGCCAAGGATACTGAGGAAATGGAGGTGACTTAGTCATGAGGTGCCAAAATTTGGCAGTTCTTACTGAACTGAAGCAAGAAATCCTCTGGAAATGGTAAAGATCTATTAAATAGAAAATGTAGAGGAAAAGGGAAAGTAAAACTGATTGTTTTACTATATCCTAGTTCGGCATTTTGATGGATATAATAAAAACAGAATAACAAGTTGTCCACTACAAATATGACTTTATTTGCTTTCCAGCACTAATAGCTAGTTTATATCTACAACGCAAGAGATACCTGTGGAAGGAAGCTCTTCCGAAGCCCATAATTTGAGTCAATGTCCAGACGTCCTCCATGACCCACAGGAATAGCTTGCCTGTATCTACAATATCCAGCTGTACCATTTCCCTGAGGAAAACAGTAAAATGTTAGAAGCACATTAAAAATAGAAAAAGGAAAAAAAAATGTAGATGTATTATTAAAAAGTTTGTTTTATATCACTACAAATATTTTTAACTTGCAGAATTGATTAAAAAATCGAGAACTCAGAAAGCCTTTCTTCACCTGTTCAATCATAGGCAGGTATCCACCAACATTTGACAGAATGGTACTATCAGGAAGTATTCCACCTTCACCTCCCACACCAACAGCAATATCATCGCGTCCCATCATGTAAAGAATGTCATACACTTGATTAACAGCATGGCCTGCATCACTCCATGCATTTGTGCTGATAGTTACTGCCTGCAGCAAAAAGAATTCTCAACTAATTTTCTCTATGAGACCTTATTTTATGAAATGGTGATACAATTAGCCCCAACTGTCAAAGGGGCTTACTATCCAGCAAAGACTACTACAAGTTCAACTATGACCCATAACATGCTTTCAAAAAATTAAGTGAAGATTCCTTGCTTTGAACAATTTTTACATGTATTTTATGAGTAATAGAAAGAATGATAAATATCTTCCCAATGAATGGGATTACTAACTTAGCATGATAAATATTTCAAATGCCATGAAAGCCAAGATAAGAAATCGACAATTACAAACTTAAAAGATTCCAGTGCTCAACTAAGGTAGGGAAGAAAAAAGTGACTTCTGTTTAAAGAATTTTTCTGATAAAACAAGCAATTGCTTCAGTCTACCTATTAAAGAATGGGTAGAAAAAGTGACTTTTGGAAACAAAGAAATCTCAAATGTTGGGAAGAAAAAGAGAGCATTTACAAACTGAAAATGCAATACTTTGTCCCTATTACACTTGGCAAAAATGCAGAACGTACATGATGGAGATAGTTTTCTAGATTCCCTAAGTTCCCAATCGGACTAGACTAGATGTATAAGGATTCTGATATAATTCAAATCACAAACTTAGTTTTGCTTTGGATCAAATAAAATGATTACTTTACTTTTAAAGAACAATTCTACTTAGAGAATGCAAATAATTTATTTTTGTCTCAGAAAGAAGCTGTTAGCATGCACACAACCTTTAATATGATATGAGGTTTCCTACAATAAACCCATTCTACACATACAGATTATGTGAAGTCAAGGGATCAGTATAGCTGATATCTCAATCTCAAGGACAAAGAAACAAGCAATGGAACCATCATTATATCGATTACAACCTTTTCCCCTTCTTTTTCTTTTTGAGATAACTGCGGTCTACTCTAGTAGGATTCAAACCTTAGATACCAAAGTTGTCATGGACTGCTAGGTTAGTATCAACTGAGCATGCAAATTACAGATTAACAAGGTAAATATCTTGGAATATAAACTAGAGTAAAGTGAGAACCTGCAAGTTGATTTGGGATGAGTTGAGCTTCAAAAGATACAAAAGAGCAAAGATATCATCAGTACCCATGTCCGTATCCAAAAGAATCTGATGACCCTTTACTCCATTCCACATAAAAATTGAAATTATAGTCATCATCAAAGCAACTCTGTCTAAAACTGTCAGAAACGTCAATGCCTCTTTGTCTTTCATCACTACAGAAGTTCAGATTTTGGTATACACAGACTCTGATTCTGTTAGGTGAATCTTATAAAAAAAAAAAATATATATATATATATAACAGGAGCAGCGACTTTGTCTGCGAATTTTATAAAGATCCATCTGCATTTTCCTTTTTTTGTGTGGGGGAAGGACCACAAGTTACATAATTTTAGAAAGAAAAAATAAAATAAAATGGATAAGATTCAAATGATACTTTGAGAGTTCAAATTTGGGTTCTAGAAATATTAAAATATGCATTATCTGTTGTATGTTCGAATCTCAAATCCATATGAATAATTCAAATTATTTGTTTCTTCAACATCTTCTTATATAAAAATTTATTTTTACTTAAAAACTAATAAATATAATTTTTTATAAAACACATAATTAATTTATTAATATTGTAAAAAATTTATTCGGTGGTTGATGATAGTAACAATTAGAGAAAGTAATTGAGGATTGAAATAATAATGCAACGAATAATAGTTAATGATAATAATGATTGACAGTAGTGGTTGCTAGTAGCAGTTGATGGCAGTGGATTATAGTAATAAGGCCAAACGTCTATGCAAATCCTTAAAATTGTTTCTAAATTTTATTTTGACATTCTAACTCAACCTTGTTTTATTTTAACCCTCCAACTCCAATTTTCATGCTCAATTTAGACACTTTTGTCCAGCGAATCAATAAAGTGGAAAAAATGTATTTCACATGTCATGACACGACATGACACAAAAGTCAATTAAAAACACATACACAACCCTACTAATTTGTCCTCATTTTATCTTTGTTCCATTTAATCCTTCAATATTATTTTTAAATACCATTTAAATCAGAGGAAAGTCTGGTGCACTAAAGCTTTTGCTATACGTAAGTTTTGGGGAAAGACCCAATCATAGAGGTGTAACGACCCGTAAGTTAGGAAGTCACAAAGTGTAGAAGAAGTGGAACTGAAAATGTTGCAGGTCAAAAGTACGAACCTTATTTATGCTCGTGGTTAAAACTATGGGTCGTGAACATGGCTCGTGGATGGGGTTAGCCTGGATGTGAAATTGATTAAGAGTAAGGGCCATCTACAAAGGGTGTTTACGGTCCGTAAATAAAACTACAGACTGTAGAATGAGTTCGTGGTCTGATGCCCTGAGTTGATAGAAATTTAGATTTCTGAAGTTGGAACTACGAAGAACAGGAGGAGTCCTATTCTATTCTACGAGCCGTAGTCGGTCTCGTATATAGAGTCCTGAAGTAATGGAAGTTTTTCTAAGTGTTGGGGCACTTTACGGACAAGTCTACGACCTGTAGATCAATCTACGAGTCGTAGATGAGTCTCATGGATTGATCTTTAGAGACCAAATTTCAGAAGATTCAAAAGTCAAACAGGACAAAAACCCAAGTACGATTTTGGTTTACAGTTCGTGATAGAGATTTTGATAGTTTTAAGGAAGGGCATATTTGTCTTTTTCCCATGTCCTAAGCTTGAAACTACGTCGTTTTGAGATTCTTTTACCTCCCATATTAGACCCTAAACTCTCATTCGCTCCCATTCTCATCATTCCAAACTCTCCTAAAATTTTCTTAAGGCAAAACTCTCTCAAGGCAACGGTAAGGATATGGTTTTCTTCCAAGGACTTTCTTCTTCAACTTCTTTAAGGTCATAATCAGGTATGTGAGCTTGATTTGTGGGTTCCTTTAACCCATAAAGACCAACCATGAAATCTTTTACTTTTTCTTTAAGTTCTTGAAAGCTTATGAATTCCATGAGTGTAATTTAAATAACATTTTTATGACATATTTATGTGTATTTTGACTCTAATGCAATGCGATGATATACCATGAGTTCCTATGGCTATTGAGTTGAATGTTATGATTAAGGATGTGGGTTGTTTAAATGTGATCTTAACTCAGTAAATTTTATCATGATCTTGCATTATTTTCTTGAAACATGTGATTTTGAAGTCATTAACTAAGCCCACTAAATTTGAAGATGAGTATTGTATGATGTTGATGGTAAGGGCCAAAAAGTAAGTTTGAAAGTTAGGAATGTTGTCAAAGATGTAAGCATGTTTTAAAGCCTTTAATAATGTTTAAGATGGATCTTCAATATGAAAGGCCGATTTTCACTTGAGTGGCTTCCGAGTTAATGAGCTACTCATATATAATGCTACTTATGATTCTAAGTTATATTATATGACTGTATTAATAGTTTGAAGTATTACGTGGGACTGGCTTAGCACCGAATGAGGCATTGAGGTGGGATTCAATAAGGAAACCTTAAAAGTGACCTCTTATCCCATTAACTATGTGCCACTATAGGAGTCCTTGTAGGCCAAGGCTAGTGGATCCACAATAGCTATGTTTGCAACACCCCACATGTTGTAAAATTTGGAACATAAAGAGGTTGTAGAAATTTTTTTGAGCTAAACTAACTGTATGAACCAATCTATTGCTTGTGGTTTGTTCCAAGGTCGTAGACATATGTCGTAGTTTAGATCCTAAGGGATGAAAAATTTTCTAAGTCTAGGAGATATCTATGGTCTGAAATGGGACTACAAATCGTATAATGAGCTCGTAGGTGCAAATTTTAATAGCTAAAATTTTGGGCCATGCAAAGTACGAGGACAAAGCACTACCCATAGATTAGATTACGAGTTGTAAACATGGTCTTGTAGAATGAGATTCAGATACTATTTTTAAGGACCCAATTTAAATAGAACGAAACTCCTATGTACGACCTGTACTTCAGTTTACGAGCCATAAATAGTGCCTATAGATGGGTTTGACGGTTTTTAAATGTAGGATTTTTTGGTCATTTTTGATTCGTTTGACTTCTAAACTACATTGTTTTGACCCTGTTAACTGACTTAACCGACTCAAACCCTATAAAACCTATTCCTAATTTATTCTACTTCATTCACTCTAAAAAATCTCTCCCAAAATTTCCAAATTTTCCTTCTCTAGCAAGGACTCTATTGAAGCTTAGGGTTCCAAATTTGGATCAAGGATTTCAAGGTCTAATCACTCCAATTTTTAGGACTTTCTACTTGAGGCATGTAGCGCTTTATACATAGATTAGATTCATTCATGGAGCCTAACTCAAGTCTCTTTTTTCTTCAAGTTGAAGCATGAATTTCTATGAATTTTTATGATGACATCCCAAATGATTGGGTTATGATCATTATTACATGATTATTATACTTTATTATGTATGAAATTATGAAGAACAACATGATTTATATGATTTTCAGTTGATTTCAGGTATACGATAATTAGGGGCTTGTTGTATTAATATGGGTTCCTTCACTAATGATCTAACTTAATTTCTACTAAATTATTCTCACATGATTCCTATCTAATTTCTTGATTTTAACTTTAATTTCTCATGAATCCACATATGACCCTAATTTCCTATGTAAAACTATGATTTTATGAATATGATTCTAAGTATGAAAGTATGCTTTGATGATGATGAGGGTGAGTTAAGACCCTAACGTTGATGAAATGATGATAAGATGGGGAGTATGAGGGTGACTTAAGACCCTAGCGTTGATGAAATGATGATAAGATAGGGAGTATACCCACACTATATGCAAAGTTATGTAGATGGATTATTCTTATGATATTAGATAATTTTTATGAGGTTATGATGCACACTTTACAATCTATAAAAGTATGATTTGTAAACTATGATGATGACTATGTATATACATGATTATGTATTCATGAGATATGACTTAGCATTCAATATACTTGTGTGAGGAGGACTATCCCCAAGGGTACTATCACGATCCAAGACTAGGGTCCAGTAGTAACACGGCGAATGAAAGACTTGTAGGTACCTCATCCAAGCCATCTTAGCATAAATTAAGCATTCATAGGTAAACAACAACATAATGCGAAAATAAAATAGGAAGGGACTAAGGGAAGTCATTTAAGCTCAAAAGGAACACATTTTAAACATAGCGTCATAGTCCGAACATACCAACTACATATGACTTAGCGAGGATCGATGCATAGTCTCAATTTTTCTCAAATAGAAAAAATATGAAAATAAGATATAAAGTAAAAGTCTCCAGACATCAAGTCTAAAATATACATCTATCTCAAAAGTACAAGCGAGAATAAAATCAGTGAAGTCCCCAAACTAAGGGCTCACCACTGCAACTAGTCTTGAACGCCAATAAGCTAGTCACGTGCCGAAGGAGGAGATGGAGCACCGATCCCTACATGGTGACATCATGTACGAAAAATATGCATTAATACGTTGGAATGTACCAAGTATATGAGATGTAATGCAAACATGAAATTGTAATGCCATCATTCATAAAATTCAAAATCCCCTATGCATGAAATAATAAAGTCATCACTTAATGTGCTTAAGTATGAACAAGGAATAAATATCAATATGAAATAAAGGTAATGCATCATATGAAACACATGTAATAAACGAAAACATCAAATCTCACACTTTGTGGGAATGGACCGTAACCGACATATAAGGTTGTGTGAGCTATTACATGAAATTCAACATAACCCCTTACGTTGGCATGGGGAGACAACTTGCTAGGTGGAACTCTGTCACTTAGTATACATCTTTCTTAAACATAAATGCCAGCGTGGATCCACTAGCCTAGCCTACAAGGACTCCTATGGTGGCACATAGTTAATGGGGCAAAAAATTACTATTTGGTTCCCTTATCGAACCCCTCCACAATGCATCATGCAGTGCTAAATCAACACCACATAATATTTTAAAATATATACTCAGTCAAGTAAAGTAACTTAGAATCATAAGTATAAAAGTAGCTCGAAACATCGAAAATCACCAAGTGAGAATTGGCCTTTCACATTGGAGTTCATTATAATTATCTTTCAAGGGAAATATTAACATGCTCATATCTTTGACAAAGTTATTAACTTTAAACTTTTCTTTTATGCTCTCATCATCATCATCGTATCATGCAAAATCATCTTTAACTTAGTGGGCTTAACCATTAGCTTGGAGAACATGTGAATTAATAAGATAATGCTTGAACATGAAAAACATGCAACTTTAAAGCAAGTACTAGACAACCCACACATCATCAATGAAATCCTAGATATTGGAATGATAATTATCAACTCAATATACATGGTAAAACATAGTAAAATATTACTTGATATCATTAGAGGCAAAATGCATGATAATGCATCATAAAAAACATCATTTAAGTCATAGACATGAATATCAGTATTCTTAAATAACTTAAAGAAAAGATAAAAAGGTTTTAATAGAGAACTCTGTGGGTGAAAGGTACCCACAAATCAAGATCACGTACCTTGATTAGGAGCCTAAGAAAAGGAACTTGAAGTTTCAAGAAGGAGCCTTGGAAACCCTAGCTTGCTTTGTTCTTCTTGAGAGTGTTCTTGACTTAGGAGATTTTGTGAGAAAGAGAGAATGAAGTGAATGTGAAGTTCTAAGAGGGTTTTAGGTCTGATATGGGGCTTAAGGAACCTCAAAATGATGTAGTTTTAAGCCTATGGTACGCCAAAAGGACAAAAATGCCCTTCAATAAAACTATCGAGTCACCATCCATGACCCTTGATTACGAGCTGTAGACTCAACCACGAGTTGTGGTTTGTGTCATTCTATCCTCTTTTTTCAATCGTTAGAGACTGGTTTCTGACTAACTAATCTACGAGACTGATCCACGACCAATAGACCAGTTTACGGGTTGTAGAATCCCTCATGGTTCTCCCACACTTAGTTAATTTTTTCTCATTCTCTATGACCCCATCCACAAGATCAAACTACGATCCATAAACATAACTACAACTCATCTTATTGTTCGTGGTTCTGATTCCAGAAACCTCAATTTTTATCAACTTTTGGCATCAATCCACGAACCTACGGTCCATATTTCATTCCATGGGCCATAATGACCCTCGTAAAATTCTTAGACACTTGGTGAATTTTCAATCCTGAAACCTTATCCTACGATCCTAGTCTACGACTCGTGAATTGAACCATAAGCTGTGAACTGGGCCCATACTTTACCCCTGCAAGTTTTCAGTTCCACTTTTTCTGCATTTCTAAGCTTCTAATTGTAATAATCCTTATTTCTTTAATGAAGGGTTAATTGATAATTTTAACCACTAATAATTTTTATTAAAAGATTCTTATACACACACACTCACCCAGCCCTAAGAAATACTAATCTGTCGCACACAACTTGAAGAAATTAGGGCATTTTTTTTTCTTCTTTCGTTCCTTTTTTTTGCAAGTAAACACATAGCTGATAAGCTGATTTGAGAAAAATTCATACATAGAATCAATTTAATCTTTGTACCTCTGTTTTGGGTGATAAAGTGCAAATATTTTCTTGTTGTTGTGTGTTGTTGTTAATTAAAAATATATTTACCAGAATTTTCACCAATTAAGTTTTAACAATGAGATTAAGAATATCTTTACTTTCAATTCATAGTCTAAGGTATTGGGTATTAAGGTTTAACTCTAAACTCGAAGGTTAGGGATATGGAGACTTGAGTTTGACCATCATAATTGATATCGATAATCAATATTTTTCATAGATTGAGGCAAGTGCGGGCTATTTTGATAGGTGTTTATGTGGGCAAGGTTGTGGAACTTGTCACTAATAAGGTAAGTGAGACTTTAAACTTTAGTTCTTGCTTTTCAAACATGCTTTGAAAAATATATTTTTCTCTGCCTGGTGCATGTGTTGGGACAAACATGTCTTCGACAGAGTTGATGTTCTTTAATCAGCTCTATATATGCTATTTTGAGAAGAATATCAAATATTTTTATAAGTTATATGTAGTGTGATGCTGGATATCCTTTTTCATTATTGTGATATGGTTACAAGGGGCATACATATGCTGCCATACTATGTTAGAGACATACATATGCTGCCGTACTATGTTAGGAGCTTTGTACACGCTGTCGTAGTATACTTTTAGAACATTATACATGCTGCCATAGACGTGTTGGGGTGATAGGTTGATTTCTTTCACTGCCGTTTATGACAAGTTTTGAGTGTGGATGGAACTGAGACATGTAGTGACCTTTTTAGACATTTGTTTGAACTTATTGAACTA
This sequence comes from Solanum rostratum, assembly GCA_029948455.1. Taxonomy (NCBI): domain Eukaryota; kingdom Viridiplantae; phylum Streptophyta; class Magnoliopsida; order Solanales; family Solanaceae; genus Solanum; species Solanum rostratum. The sequence goes on along the minus strand of CM057045.1, from coordinate 64,821,232 downwards.
TTATTATGAAGTATATTCTTGTATACATTATTTATGTATATCCGTTGTGCACATATATTTTATAATTCTTGATCCAAATATTTATATATAGATCACTTTTTACTTGCATGTCAATGTAGATACTATTACAGAGGGTAAGACTTGTGGCTGACAAGTTCGTTCTTATGGACTTTGTTGCTGAGGTGAGCCTTCACATTGTTCGTGGAGGCTACTATTTCAGCTCTATCTATCATAACGTACATTTTTTTCTTGGGGTTTACATGCCCGATAGTTGGACTTTTATCACTCTATTAGATGCATCGTGATTTTATTGTGGGATTTAGGCTAGAGATATTTTGTTAAGTGGCTTTTTTTCTTTCGTAACTTGATATATGATTTTGGTTTGATATTTATTTCATTTTTATGAGTAGTGATGAGGTTTGGTGTTGTATATATTGTATCTCTGTGCTTTGATAATTTGGATGCATGTATAGATGTTTGGTTCTCCCGATAGATGCTATTTGTGAGACCCCGTGTTTCTCGTCTTCCATTATATAAATAATGTGGAGTTATATAAAGCATATGTGATTTTTTCTAGCACTTAGGGATAATAAGGCTAACATAAGAGATAATATCAAGGACATAATGTTTCAAGTCAAAGGAATCCCCTAAATACACATTCGGGGTTAAAGAAATGGCCCGAGTGGCACCTCACCCTTTTAGGAAGATTTAAATTAGGTTTCACATTTCAGATGGGGCTAAAAATGTATAATTTGCTAATAATAGATTCTTAAAAGTTATTTTTAATAGCACAAAGGTCATACATTAAGTTTTGGAATCAAGAAAGTTGCAAGATAAAGGTTCGCCAAAGTTACCATAAGTTTCTTTAAGAAATCCTTCATAAACTTTGGCCATATCTCCCAAAATATAAGGAGTTAGAAGGTTCATGACCTATCAAATTGAATATCTATGAGTCTAGTTTGCAACGCACAAAACTGCGCATCAAACCGACCTCAGAATAAAAAATTATGACCGTTTTACCGAGACTGCCCCAGCAGAAAATCGGGTCATGGGTTAGGTCGGGTCGACCCACCTTAATGTCGGGAAGTTTGAGCTTTTTAAAGCTCAAATCAGTGCTATTTCATCCCTAAATAGTGTATAAACTGAAGGAAAAGTTCCCTCAAGCTACCAAAGGAATTTGAGTAAGTTTTTCGCATTTTTACCGTTAAAATTTGTCTGTGAACCTAGAAATGCATGCCTTACGCTTTACAATTATTTTTCTCTCCTATTAGCTGTGTTTGGAGCTATTTTTGGGCTGGAAAAAAAATGGCATTCTTGCTGGTTATTCTAGTATGCAGCTGGTGTGTTCAAGTAATAATCTTGGGGCTCTTTTACGATCATTTTTAAAAAGTTTTATGAACTTCTACTCGCGTAAATGCTATATGATAGATCTGCGGATTAATGTTAATTTATGGACTATTTATAGGTGTTTATAAGTTGTGTATATATAGTGGTTGCGAAGTTAGGACGTAAGGAACAACTTTCGTGAAGGAACTTGGAGCAATTGGGCGATCATTGGAGAGGTATGTTAAGGCTAAGCTCCATCCCTCCTTTTAGCACGAAATCTGGGAAGTTTCCCAAAACGTCAAATGCGATATCTTATTATTCTGTTGCTAGAAAGACCTTTTGTGAAAGGCATTGGGATTGCAACTGAGTTATTTTGATGATGGTATTAGGTTGAAATTCCTTTTGTTCGCTTAAACTAGACATTCAATATCTATATATCATTTTGTCGGTTTTCCCGTTTACCTATTCATATGTTCGAGGTGTTTCTCTTCTTGGTGTAGTTCCATTAAAATAAATGTAGAATGCAAAGGGAATGTAGTATTCATAATCAGTTCTTCTTCCATACAAAATTATAATTGAAGCATTTAGCAAGTAACACGTTGGTTTCCAATATTCTCCAGTGAAATATTCCTATTTAAACTACTAAAGCACTTGATCTTGTTTAAATACTTTCCTTTACTAATTGATATGCGACTAAGTATAAGCATTATGTAAAGCACCTTTATGAACATTTTCATAGTTAAGGCTTCACTCTAAATATTGGGTTAAGTTCCCAAACTTGTTAACAAGACATATAAGATCCCATGAGTCATGTGTATATGCTATGACAATAATTATGGTGTTACGAGAATAAGTGTACCAATGAGCCAAGATTGGCTAAATGACAATGATTATGATGCTATGAGAATAAGTGTACCAATGAGCCAAGATTGGCTAAGTTCTTGCTATGGCCTACTATGTGCATTCAGCATTCATATCATACATTGCACGTTATGCATGGACTTCAAGCTATAATCGGAGGTATGGGCCTATTTTCCAAATGATTACATATATATGTATATGGTACGGATGGCTACAGGTTGGCAGATATGATGCCGGTTAGCTACCGGAAAGGACCACCATTGCTAGCATTTGGTTGGGTATGTCATGCATTTGCATCTATATATATGTATTCACGACATGTGATACTCGAGCATACCATACATATTTGATCACTAGGAGGTTGCTTATTGGCCATTAAGGCTACTTGAGTTTTGGTTACAAGTGGTATTTCTATTAACATTTTTACTACGGTTATCTATGATTTTACTTCCTGCCTTACATACCAGTACATGTTTATTCGTACTGACATCCCTTTGCTTGGGGACGTTGCATTTTATTTCGTGCGTGCAGGTTCTGGTAGGGGTTCTGATTTACCCCTCTACTAGGAGCCTTGTTCAGCTGTGATTTGGTAAGCTCCACCTCTTCCTGGAGCTTTCACAGGATGCTTACTTTTTGTTGTACAGTTGGGTATAGTCGGGGCCCTGTCCCGGCAGTGTTACTGATTCTCTTAGAGGTTATTGTAGACATGTTATTGTGGGTTGGTTTTTTTGTGACTTTCAGTCTCCAGTCATCAGATTGGCATGTATATATAGTGTGTGCCTGTACCTCTATTGCTGCAGCATTGTCGGCTAACTAGTACTCTATTGTTTTAGTTTACCTATCTTGATGCGCATGGTATACTGTTGACCAAGTCATGACCTAAAATGTCCAGGCTAAGTCTTTCATACATTATGCTACCCGATTTTCTTCTGGTCCCCAGTTTAGCTAACCAGCATGTTTAGTGGCTTACCCGGCCAATAATGGTATCGGGTGCCGGTCGCGCCTCCCCTCTCTTTGGGGCGTGACAAACATGATATCAAAGTAGGTCATGTCCCAGGGAGTCCACAATGCCATGTCTAGTAGAGTCTTGCTGATGGGTGTATTGTGCACCACACTTATAATCAGAAGGCTACGAGGCATTTAGGGATGGTTACATTTCTTTCACTTAATAGATCGTGCTATAGAGCAAAGCTATAGGAACATATGAAATCTATATCGTGTTATGTTTTTCTTACTTAATAAGCTTCCTACGCTCCGGAGATGGCACAACATGAGATAAATATGGATTCGAGAGAATGTATGAATGTGTCTTGCTTGGTGAGGTAGATATATTCCCCATTAAGGCACATAGGGAGTCTCCAATGCCCATAGTACCAGATTCACCAGCACCTGTTGGGGCCCAAGGAGATGTAGTATTCCAAGCCCCATTAGAGACTGGGAAGCAGGGATGAAGGAGGCTATTTAGCTACTAACTAGGATAGTTTCTATTAATGAGAGACAACTAAAGGTGAGAGCAGACACCAGAATGGATCAAACAGAAAGCTCAAAGGTATGAGAGTTTCTTCACTTGGCCCCTCCAGTATTTACGGGGTCTTATCCCACTGAGGATCCACAGGACTTTATACAGACTATATGTATAGAGTATTGAGGGTGATGCATGCCTCTGTCACTGAGGCAGTGGAGTTGGCTTCTTTTTGACTACGTGATGTCGCCATCTTGTGGTACGAGGCGTGGGAGAGATCCAGAGGGCCTGATGCTCTGCCAATAGAGTGGGAGGACTTCTCTAAGGTATTTTTAGTCCATTACTTACCACGGGAGGTGCGAGAGGCCCGTCTTGACCAGTTTATCAATTTGAGGCAGAGGGATATGAGTGTAAGGGAGTATATCCTTAGGTTTAATTCTTTGGCTAGGTATGGACCAAATATTGTGGGTACCATGAGTACTAGAGTTCATCGTTATGTTGATGGTTTGGGGGATTATTTGATTAGAGACTGTGGGATAGCCTTTCTACAAGATGGTGTAGATAATTCTCGTATTCAGGCTTTTGCTCAGGCTACAGAGGACCTTTCTCGTCGGATTCAGGATACCCGTAGAGATAGGGAGAAGAATAAGAGGGTTCATACTATGAGGTCTTATAGAGAGCCACAGGGTAATTTTAGGTCCCTATTTCACTGATATCCACCATAGTCAGTAGGTAGTTTCCCACCATAGATACAGGGCTAGCGATTTGGTCGTTATATTCAGTCAGGGCTGGGGCAGAGTTTAGGCCAGCTTGATAGCCATTGATAGAAGCGTTCTACGCAAATGAGATAACCTACTCCCCCATGTACACAATGCGGTAAGCTTCATACTAGGCAGTGTAGAAAGGGTTCAAGTGCATTTTACCATCATGGGAGGACAATATATTTTATAAGAAACTGACCCTTTAGTCAGTCCCTACTGTGAATGAATTCCCGATAATATTTCCCGATAAGCTTCCAGGGATCCCCCGAAAGGGATCTCAATTTTGTTATAATTGTTCTTCATGATATGCAGTCTATATCCATTCGTCCCTAAGGAATGGCTCCTGTAGAGCTAAGAGAATTGAAGGAACAATTGAAGAGCTTGCTTGATAAAGACCTTATTAGGCAAAGCACATCTCCATGGGGTGCTCCAGTGCTCTTTGCTTGGAAGAAAGATGGCTCCTTACAGATGTGTATCGGTTACAGATAGCTAAATAAAGTCACTATCAAGAATAAGTATCCTTTTATGTAGATTGATGGTTTTTCAAAGATTGACTTGTGACCCAGGTACTACCAGCTACGAGTCAGGGATGTTGATATTCCAAAGGCAATATTTAGGATGAGTTAGAAGCTGAGCATGTAGACTACTTGTGAGTTATATTACAGACTCTCCAGGACAACAAGTTATATGTTGAATTCTCCAAATGTGAATTTTGGTTAACTTCTATAGTTTTTCTTGGCCATGTTATTACTAGCGATAGTATCAAGGTCGATGGTCAGAAAAATTAAAGCAGTAATGGCCTGGCCGAGACCCTTGAATCCAACAGAGGTCCATGGATTTTTGGGCTTGGCAAGATATTATAGGAGGTTTGTTGTGGGATTCTCCACTACCTCTGCACCACTAACGTGGTTGACGCATAAAGAAACTAAGTTTCGGTAGACTGTATCACGTGAACAGAGTTTTCAAGAGCTAAAGAAAATGCTTACCACCGCCCTGGTCTGGCTCTTCCGAATGGAACCAAAGGATATATTGTATATTGTGATGCCTCGAGAATTGGCCTAGGTTGTGTTCCTATGCAACATGGTAGGGTTATTGCATATGCTTCAAAAAAACGTTACTAAAACATGAACATAACTATCCTACCCATGATCCTGAGTTTGCCGCAGTTGTTTTTGCCTTAAAGATTTGGTAGCATTATCTATACGAATTTCGTATCGATGTTTTTACCGACTACCAGAGCCTCCATATTTATTCAAGTAGAAGGAGTTGAACTTACGACAAAGGAGGTGGCTAGAATTACAAAAAATATATTATGATTTTGACATTTTATACCATCCCTAAAAAGTTAATGTTATTGCTGATGCACTTAGCCGAAAGTCCATGGGAAGTCTAAGTCATGTTGAAGCTGATAAGATTGAAATGAAAAAAGATTTACATCAGCTAACTAGTTTGCAGGTGCGATTAGCAAATACGAAAGGTGGAGGTGTGATTGTTCAAAATACAGCAGAATCTTTCATTGTTACTAAAGTAAAAAAGCAACAACGTGAGGATCCTAAGCTTATGATATCGAGGGAAAGTGTTTCATAAGATCAACATCCTTTAATTGAGCTAACTTGAGATGGAGTCCTTCAATACCGGGGCCTCTTATGTATGCTAAACATCGGAGGCCTCTGTACCAAGATTCGTTTTGAGGCTCATTATCCTAGATATTCGGCTCAACCTGGGGCAACAAAAAAGGGGGTATTGAGACCTACGACAGATCTATTGGTGGAATGTCATGAAAAAGATACCCCAAAGATGGTGGCCAATGCCCCAACTACCAGCATGCTAAAATAGAATATCAGAGACCTGGCGGCCTAGCTAAGTATACTGATTTTTCGTTCTAGAAATAAGACATGATAAATATGGGCTTCATCACTAGGTTGCCTCATACTTCATGCTGGTATGACTCTATTTGGGTAATCATTGATAAGTTGATAAAATCTGCTCATTTCTTGCCAGTAAGAACGACATATTCAGTGGAGGATTATGCTAAGCTTTACATTCAAGAGATTATTTTTCTTCATGGAGTTCCTCTATTGTTTGATCTAATACAGCTGTTAGATGTGGTGGGGGATACTTTACTACCTTTAGTGCCAGTCAGGGTAGGTCTCATCCTACTAGAGCTCAGACTAGGGCACCTGCTGCTCCTCAATTAGGAGTTATGAATGGGGGACAAACTCGAGTTGTTGCCCTAGAGAAATTGTAGGAAGAGGTTGTCCAGGATGTTCCACAAACAGTGCCAACTGCTACACCTACTGTCGCTTTACCTACATATATTGTGATGAGATTGTTGAATGTGTTAGAGGCATTGGTGCCTAATCAGGGTGGAATCCCAGATCCTTAAACTACTACACAAATGCAAGAACAGGTTTAGTTGAATGTTGATGCATCTCAGACACCTCATTTGGCCCCTTAACAAGTTGTTCATCCACTTACAACTTCAAGGCAGCCCACTTAAGAATTTCATAAACCTTAAGCCACCAGAATTTGATGCGACACTAGCTTTTATTGAACCTCATAAGTTCATTGATCGTTGTGAAAAGATACTTCCTACATTAGGGTTAAAGGAGCCTCATGGTGTGGAATTTACCACTTTTATGTTCTTAAGATCTCTAGGGGCATGGTTGACTTCTATTTAGAGAGGTAGACAAGCAGGGTCACCACCTATCACCTGGTCTAAGTTTTCAGCAATGTTTATGGATAAGTTTATTCCATTTAGCAAACAAGATGATATGAGACATTATAGTTACAGAGTATGAGGCAAAGCTTACTGAATTATCCAAGTATGTCCCATTTTTTATTGTAGATCTAAGGGAGAATAGTAAGAAGATTTGTGAATGGACTAGAGCATTGTTATCATGGTCCTGTGATACGAGATATGCGAAATGGTACATATTCAGATGTGGTTGATACTGCTCTTCATTGTGAGTCCTATTAGGAGATGGAGAAAATTAAGCAGAGAAAGAAAAAAAGACACGTAATACAAGTGGATTTACTGGTGCTCCATCTGGAGGCATGAATGGATTTCATCGTGGGTAGTATAGACCTACTCAGTCAGAGTCGGTGGTGCAATCTTCTAAGAGTGGTTATCCATCTAGACAAGGTCAACGATAGATGTAGAAGAAGGGTTATAATTCCTCCCAATACAAACAACATCCAAAATGTTCTAATTATGGTAGGAATCACAGTGGTTGCTACTTTGGTATTGGTGGTCCTTGTTTTGCTTGTGGTGAAAGAGGCCATATTGCTAAATTTTGTCATAAGGGAGATTTTGGTACTAGTAACGCTGCTACACATGTACAGAGGAATGTGCTAGATACTCAGGCTCAGATTTAGCCAGCTAGGGCCACTCTATAAGGTGCTCGTGGACAGGGTGCATAAGTTGCTTAGGGAGCAGGTGGACCACCAAAATTATTTGTTATGGACAAACAGGATGTCGAGGGATCTAATATTGTAGTCACATGTATTATTACTATCAATCTCATGAGGCATATGCTCTTATTGATCTTGCTTCTACATATTTGTATGTGTCACCGTCTTTTGTTGTATCTTTAGAACGATGAGCTGAGGCTCTTAATTTGCCATATATGGTTATGAATCCAATAGGGGAGACTTTACCAGTGGATAGAGCGTATAGAGATTGTATTATATTTGTGCAGGGCAAGGACATAATAGTTGCTTTATTAGAGTTATCGCTATCCGACTTTGATGTAATTATGGGCATGAATTGGTTAGGATCACGTTATGCTTTGGTTGATTGTTATGCTAAACTGGTACATTTTAATTTTCCTGGAGAACCATCTTTAGTATAGAAAAGCATGACTCCTCTGACTAGGGGGAAGATAATATCTTATGTAAAGGCACGTAGAATAGTTAATCATGGGTGCTTTGGTTTTATTACTACGTCTATGATACTAGAGGGGAGGATGTTACTATCGATAACGTTCCAGTTGTACGAGAATTTATTGATGTGTTTCCAGAAAACTTACATGGGCTATATCCGATGAGGAGAAATTGAGTTCAACATTGATTAAGCGCCAGGACTCAACCTATCTCTATTTCTCCATATTGTATGACTGTAACTGAGTTGAGAGAATTGAAGGTCCAACTTCAAGAGCTAATTGATAAAGGGTTCATCAGACCTAGCATATTACCTTGGGGTGCTCCACTGTTATTTGTGAAAAAGAAAAATGGCATAATGAGAATATGTATCGACTACATGCAATTGAATAAGGAAACAATCAAGAATAAATACTCATTGCCTCATTTCGATGATCTATTCAATCAACTGCAGGGCACTACTCACTTTTCAAAAATTAATTTGAGATCAAGTTATCATCAACTGAGAATAAAGACCAAAGGTATCTCAAAGACAACCTTTTAGACCAAGTATGGGCACTTTGAATTTTTGATGATGTCTTTCGGATTGATTAATGCACTGTAATATTTATGAACCTCATGAACAAGGTATTCAAGCCATACTTAGACCAGTTTGTGATTGTATTCATTGATGATATTTTGGTCTACTCGAGATGAGACTGAGCATAAACATCATTTGAGAGTTGTATTGTAGACACTTAGGAAAAGAAAACTTTATGCTAAGTTCTAAAAATGTGCATTTGGTTGAAAATAGTTTCCTTTTTAGGACACGTGTTGTCACTAGATGAGAGTCAAGTCAATCCAAGAAAGGTAGAAGTTGTTCGAGATTGGCCTCGACCTAATACTCTTATAGAGATATGCAGTTTCTTGGGGCTAACTAGATATTACAGATGGTTTGTGGAGGGTTTATCAAGGATAGTTGCTCCATTGACACGTTTAGCTCAGAAAGGTGTGATTTTTCAATGGTCAGCTAAATATAGAGAGAGTTTCCAGAAATTAAAGACTATGTTGACTACAACTCCTATTTTGACCTTACCTATAACGAAGAGTAGTTTCACCTTTTATTGTGATGCATCTAAAGTCGAATTACGTTGTGTCTAAATGCAGAATGGTAAGTGGTAGCATATGTTTCTTGATAGCTAAAAATTCCTGAGAAAAATTATCCGACACATGACTTAGAGTTGGCTGCAATTATATCTGCACTCAAAATATGGCGTCACTATATTTATGGTGACCCTTATGAAGTCTATACTGATTACAAGAATTTGCAATAAATATTCAAGCAAAAGAATTTGAATTTGAGGTAACAATAATGGTTAGAGATACTTAAAGATTATGATTTTACTATCGTGTATCATCCTAAAAAGGCAAACATGGTGGCAGATGCCTTGAGTAGGATTTCTATTGGAAGCTTGGCTTGGATTGTTGTTAAAAAGCGACCTATGGCTAGGGATATTCAATCTTTAGCCAATTAGGAAGTTATAATTGATCATACATTGCCTAAAAGGTTTCTTGCAGGTATAATGGTGCAATTATCCTTAGTTGAAGAAGCCAAGACTTGCCAATATGACGATCCCCAACTTGCTAAATTACGAGATCAAGTGTAGAGTGGAGGTGTGAAGTTCTCAATTGACGGCAAGGGCATCTTGCGTTGACATGATAGATTGTGTATACCTATGGTGGGCGAGGTAAAGCAGCTAATACTTGAAGAGGCTCATAGCTCGCGATACTCCATCCATCCATGTGCTTCGAAGATGTATTACGACTTGCGTAGTTTTACTGGTGGAAAGGTATGAAGGTTGATATTTTGAAGCATGTGACTAGTTGTTTAAATTTTCAACAGATCAAATATGAACATCAGAAACTTGGTGGAGTAATGCAAAACTTGATTATCCTACAGTGGAAGTAGGAAAGGATTACTATGGACTTTGTCATTATTGCTGAATACTTTCAATAAGCACAACTCAGTTTGGGTGATTATGGACAAACTCACAAAATTTTCCCATTTCATACTAGTTCGAGTTACTGCAAAATAGTTAGAAGACATTTACCTTCGAGAGATAGTTCGACATTATGGAGTACCTATTTCAATAATATCAGATCGAGGTGCACAGTTCACTACTGAGTTTTGAAAGTCTTTTAGAAGTCGCTGGGACCACAAATTGAGTTGAGTACAACTTTTTATCCTCAAATTAACGAATAGTCCTAGTGGGTTATTCAGGTCTTGGAGGACATGCTTAGAGCTTGCGCGATTGATTTCAATGGACATTTAGGATGATCAGTTGCCATTGACAGAGTTTGCTAATAATAATAGCTACAATCAAGTATATAGATGGCATCGTATGAGGCTCTATATGGTCACAAGTGTCGATTACCAATTGGATGGTTTGAACCTGGCGAAGCACAACTACTAGGTCCAGATTTGATTCAGCAGGCCTTATAGAAAGTTGTAGTGATATGAGAATGGCTTCAAACAATACAAAGTAGACTGAAATCTTATGCTGATAAGAAAGTCCGTGATGTGGAGTTTTTGAAAAGCGAAAAAGTCTTTTTGCAAGTTTCTCCTATGAAAGGAGTTATGATATTTGGTCAGAAAGGTAAGCTGAGTCCTAGATATATTGGTTCGTATATGATTTTAGATCAAATTGGACTGGTGGCATACCGACTTGCTTTACCTCTGAGATTGTCTGCTGTACATCCTATATTTCACATGTCCATGCTTTGACAGTATGTTTGTGATGATAGACATAAGATTAATCTAGAGGATGTGGAGCTTGATGTGAATTTAGCATATGAGGAAGGTCTGATATCTATTCTGGATAGGCAAGTGTGACAATTGAAGTCGAAGAAGATAGTTTCAGTGAAAGTGTGATGGCATAATCATCTAACAAAAGAGGCTTTTTGGGAGTCCGAGGTGGACATGCGAGAGGGATATCCTCACCTATTTGACACTTTAGGTATGATTTTATACTCGTCCAAGGACGAACATTATTTTAGGTTGGGGAGAATTTAATAACCCTTATTTTTATAATGAAGGGTTAATTGGTACTTTTAACCACTAATAATTTTTATCTAAAAGATAATAATATAACAACAACAACAACAACAACAACAACAACAACAACAATAACAATAATAATAATAATTGAGAAGCAACCCAACCCTAAAAAATATAAATCTGTCGCGCATAGCTTGAAGAAATTAGGGCAGTTTTTTTCTTCTTCTTTCGATCCTTTCTTTTACAAGAAAACACATAGATCACAAGGTGATTTGAGAAAATTCATACATAGAATCAACTTGATCTTTGTACCACTGTTTTGGGTGATAAAGTGTAGGTATTTTCTTATTGTTGTATGCTCTTGTTAGTTGAAAACATATTTACCAGAATTTTCACCAATTAGGTTTTAACGATGAGATTGAGGATACCTTTACTTTTCATTCATAGTCTAAGGTATTGGGCATTAAGGTTTAACTCTAAATTAGAAGGTTAGGGATATGGAGACTTGAGTTTGACCAATATAATTGATATTGATAATCAGTATTTTTCATAGATTGAGGCAAGTGGCGGCTAGTTTGGTAGATTTCTATGCGTGCAAGGTTGTGAAACTGGTCATTAATAACGTAAGTGAGACTTTAAGCTTTAGTGCTTGCTTTCCAAACATGCTTTGAAAAATATATTTTTCTCTGCCTGGTGCATGTGTTGGGACAAACATGTGCTCAATAGAGTTGGTGTTCTTTAATCATCCCTAGATATACTATTTTGTAAAGAATATCGATTATTTTTATAAGTTATATGTAATGTGATGTTGGATATCCTTCTTCATTATTATGATATGGTTATTAGGGGAATACATAGCTGTCGTAATATGTTAGGGGCATACCCATGCTGCCATAGTATTTTAGTGGCTTTGTACACGTTGCCATAATATACGTTTAGAGCATTATACATGCTGCCATGGACTTGTCGGGGTGATGGGTTGATCTCCTTCACTACCGTTTATGACAAGTTTTGAGTGTGGATTGAATTGAGACATATAGTGACCTTTTTGGACATTTGTTTGAAGTTATTGAACTATTATTATAAAGTATATTCTTGTGTATATTATTTATGTATATCTTTTGCGTTCATATATTTTATAGCTCTTGATCAAGGGGTATTAAAGTAGCGAGTCAGGACCTTACTGGGTTATATTTATATATAGCTTACTCTTTACTTGTATGTCAATACAAATACTATTGTAGAGGGAGAGACTTGTGGCTGACAAGTTCGTTTCCATAGACTGTTGCTGAGGTGAGCCTTCACATTGTTCGTGGAGGATTCTATTTTAGCTCTATATATTATAGCTTCTGTTTTTTTCTTGGGGATTTCATGCCTGATAGTTGAACTCATATCACTTTATTAAATGGTCCATGATCTTATTGTTGGGATTTTGGCTAGAGATGTTTTGTTAAATGACCTTTCTTTCTTTCGTAACTTGATATATGATTTTGGTTTGACAATTATTCCATTTTTATGAGTAGTGATGAGGTTTGGGGTTGCATATATTGTATCTCTGTTCTTTGATAATCTAGATAAATGTATAGATGTTTGGTTCTCTCGACATATAGTATTGCCGGGTGCCAGTCACATCTATGAAGTATTTTAGGATGCAACACTGACTTGCGGGTCCTTACATAGATTCTCAAGTCTAATAACTATGTACCACCATAGGTTTATGATTATGTGCCTTAAAAACTAGCTAACAGTTTCATATAGCATTATGTTCATGTGATACTCACCGTGCTAGGGATAAGCCTAAAAGGTGGGGTCTTTATGTTAATGTGATTTTCACCGTGTCAGGATAGAGCCTATAGGGTGATAATCGAGTCTACCTTGGTAAAGTAGACTCCTCTTTCGCTGGGTGTAGAGGGAACATTGGGATTCTATGTAATAGTCTGCATGGTCTTATTCCCATATATGTATGCTAGGTTGTGAAAGGTTTTATGATGTTAATGGTTTTTAGCATGCATTTGTATGATTACATATAGATTATGCATATTGCTATTTTGATATGATGTATCCCACATATGTAATCTATTTCTATGATTACGCAGATTGCTATTTTGTTATGATGTTTCCATGATACATGGTATATCCACATACTTAGTACATTTCACGTACTAATGCATACTCTTTGCCTGATGATCTAATCATGCAAGGATGGGCAACAATGAGGCTATTCCTCTATTTCATGGCTAGAGTTGGATTTTATCATTGAAGATTGTTGGTGAGTTCCCATGCTTTGGGTACAAACCTAATTCTTGGTTATGTTTTGTTATATTCAGACTTTATGATTCCTTTTATGTTCTATCTTGAGGGTGAGCTAGAAGCATGTTCTAGACCCCGTCAAGATCTATGATGTCGAGGCATGCTTCGTACTTATGATGTTCTAATTCCCCTAAAAAGAGAAAATATGACTTTATTTGTATAAGACTGGGTTCCGCTTGCTTACTCTCTAAATTTCTTATTTTACCTTATATATGCTTATGATATGAACACGAGGCTTGGATAGGGTGCCTTCGGGTGTCACATTCGTCGTGTAATGGCTAGGCCCTAGGTTCGGGTCATGAAATGTTAAACTAAGATATGCATGCATAAATTGATGGAGTTCCACCTGCGTAAGTGGACTCCCCATGCCAACTTAGAGGGTCATGTTGGATTCCATGTAGTAGCTCACTGTCACGACCGAGACCTAGGGTCTAGGAGTGACATGGCGAATGGGAACCCGAAAGTCCCTAATCAAGCCTCAAAGTATCCATATTCATATCATCAGTTCGGAAACATATAATGAAGTAGTAAACACATAGATCTAAGAGACGGAAAAGTATGGCTCACGCTATGGGAATGTCATAGGAATAGGGATTTGCATGGATTCACATAACACGTAGCACATAAGGACTAAGAGGCGGGTAAGTATGACTCACTCTATGGGGGCAAAATGGGACTTAGGATCATCCACATTTCCACGTCATAACATAACCAATATCATAATATCCATAATCAATACATAGCCATAATCGAAATCTCCAAATAGCATAACATATATCCATTCAAGAGTCTATATGATGTCCAACAATACCTTTAGTCATAGAATAGGATGGGGGACAAGATATGTCCCGGGTTCACGCTTAAAGTAAATAACATAAGCGAAAGAAACATATGGTAGATGGATGGTGGCTTGTCCTTCGAAGATAGGACTCACCACAACAACTTTCACAAACTCCGAACTTAGCCGTCAAAAGATGGATGGATATAATCTCCAGTCCTTACATGGTTAGATCATGTAGGCCAAAAATATGTGTTAGTACATTTACAAGTATGCAGGCATGCAATGCATATGAACTTATTAAACCTGCATTCAATGTTAGATGGCAAGGTACACATATAGAAAGGAGTATATAACCAAAGAAGAGTAATATAACAATATGCCATAAAATCGATGATGCATGAAATATCATAATGCTTCCATATATAGAGGGGATGTAACCATAACTGACATCTCAAACCCATGCGAGCTATTACATGAATTTTCTCAATGATAGCCTTCCATCGGGTGAGAGAAGATTACTTGCCAAGGGTAATCTATACCACACTTTATGACCCAGTCATTTCAGTGTATGGCCACCTTCTTTACGATGCGGTCATTTCAGAAGTATTTCCATATCATATCATACCATATCAGTTTTTTAGATTTGCAATCATACCTTAGGACCCAGTCATTTCGGTAGAGGGTTACCATATACCTATGTTGGCACATAGTTCAAGGGAGAGGAACAAGACCCTTGAGGATAGCCCTGATGCCTCCAATCCTATTCGGTGCTAAGTCATTATCCCACAAGAATACATATACATTTACATGCTTTCAAAAGAGACACATGTCATTTCAAATTATCTGAATGCACACTTGGTCTCAAAAGCCAAACATTCTTCATAATCATCCATACTTGGGCTATAAAGCCAAATCACATTCCGTATCATACTTTTCATGCATAGAGATAGCTCATTCACATATATCAATATGGTGTAAACGCCCAAAATACTCAAAGAGCCATGTCATAGACATTTATGCGATCAAATTCTTGTCATAGCTATATGTAAGCTTAATTCACCGAATAATAAACATATATGAGCTTAACTCACCAAAACATTTTATCAAAAACCATATGTGAGCTTAACCCACCCAATCAGTTTCATCAAAAACCAAGGCTCATGAATGCCTATGCCATGAATGATATGAGAATAGCATTGGCAATATAGATTCAATCTTAAATCAACAATACACTATGAAATTCAAGTAAGTCCATAAGTAAAATCCACATACAAATCACAATTTAGAGTATACATGCTTAAATCAAACTTTAAAGTGTCAATGCATATTCAAATCTTCATAATATTCATGCAATTCAACATATTAGGTCTTAAATCACTTTAAAATCAATAATAAAACATAAACCCATATCTCAATTGAATAAAATATGCAATAATCTAAAAAACCCATAACTAAAGTAAGCTCAATTTCATAAAATCAAGTGTAAAAGAGTCTGGGGTCTTCATGGTTGAAAGGGACCATGAATCAATCTCACATACCTTAGTTACCCAAGAAGAAACAAGAAGAATTTGATAAAGAAGAGAGCCTTTCCTTAATCCCCAAGCTAAGCCTTCACTAGTGCACTTGAGAAGAGTTCTTATGAGAGAGCTTGAATAAATTCGAAGTGTTGATTTGAATTTGAACAGAAAAGAAGAGTATAGGTGATTTGAAAGTCTTAGGATAGTATAGAAAGTCACAAACGACCCTTAAGAATAGACGAAATTACAAGAACTCCATTCATGAAGCGGAAGTCAAAATGTTGCTAGGGGTCCTGTAGAAAGGTCTCACGGACTGTTTAGAGGCTCACGAACCATGTAGCCTTCCGTATGGATACACTTAAGATAATTTTCCACTGATGAAGTTTCGAGACGGTAATTCCATACTCAGAAAATTTTCACACCAACACCCATACGGAGGACCATACGACCCATGAAGAGTCATACGGTCCGTATGAGGTTCATGTGTGAAGTGCCTTGGCCAAAATGTGATTTTCAAGACTAAGGCTACTCAAATGGGCCACTACACGACAAGTGAAGTGCTACACGAACCGTGTGGGGTTCATGTGGTGTAAGCCTTGGTCTTGAACTCCAATTTAATGCCAACACTCTACACACAAGGCCAAGAGCCACCTCAAGGCTCCTTCACATGACCCGTGGTGAGTCACATGGCCCGTGGAGGTGCCCATGGGGTGTCACCTTGGTCAAAACCTTCCAGAACCAAATTTCATGCACCATTAAGGCCTAACAAAGTTATGTCCTTACATCATCTCCCCCCTTGGGAACATTTGTCCTCAAATGTGCTAGAACAAGGCTTAAAAGGCTTGACTTGAACATGAAACATCCAAACACAAAGATGCGTTGTATATTTCATCACTTGGAAATCATTAAGTCATTAAAACTCATATCAAAACATCTTTAAATCACTCAAGACATCTTTAAATCATTTTCGTGCACATGTATGCATGTCATGTCATGAAACACAAGAGTGAAAGAATTAGGACCACTTGGAATAGAAAGAACCTAATACCTTAGGCTTTAGTAGATTGGAAAAGATAGATATATCATTTCATCATTTCCAACTCTGCCTCCCATGTATCACTCTCCACATGTTGATTTCTCCAAAGCACCTTAATCGAAGCCACATCCTTGTTATGAAGTTGCTTCACTTGCTTATCCAAAATCTCAATAGGGATTTCCTCATAAGATAAGTTTTCCTCAACCTCAACACCTTCCAAAGGCACAATTGTACTAGGATCACCAATCAATTTCCTCAACATAGACACATGGAAAACTGGGTGAATAGAACTCAAATCCGAAGGCAAATCTAATCTATATGTCACATTCCCAATCCGCTCAACAATCTCATAAGGGCATACACACCGTGGACTTAACTTGCCCTTCTTACCAAAACGCATTACACCCTTCATGGGTGAGACCTTCACATACACCTAATTACCAACATGAAACTCAAGATCCCTCTTCCTAACATCCGAATAAGATTTTAGCGACTTTGAGCCATCTTCAACCTCTCCTTAATTAACTTCACCTTCTCCATAGCCTCTAATACCAAATTAGGGCCAATCAAAGCTATCTCTCCTAACTCAAACCACCCCATTAGAGATCTATATCTCATACCATACAAAGTCTCAAGCCATACCAATGCTAGCATGAAAACTATTGTTATAAGCAAACTCAATAAGTGGTAGATGAATATCCCAATTACCCTTGAATTCCAACATCCAAGCTCTCAACATGTCCTCCAAAGTTTGAATTGTCCTTTCAGCTTGTCCACCAATTTGAGGATGGAAAGTGATACTTCGCCTTAGTTCCAAGTCCTCTTTGAAGCGGTCTCCAAAAGTGAGAAGTAAATTGGGTGCCACGATCTGATATGATAGACCTAGGAACACCATGCAACCTCACCAACTTGGATATACAACCTTGCGTAGTCGATACTGAAGGTAGTCTTGACTGGTAGAAAATGAGCTGATTTAGTCATTCGATCAACAATAACCCAAATTGAATCAAATTGCTTCTGAGTTCGGGGCAAACCAACCACAAAATCCATAGTTACATCTTCCCACTTCCAAGTAGGAATCTCAATATCTTGGCCAAACTACCAAACCTTTGATGCTCTACCTTCCCCTGTTGACAATTAGGGTATTCAGATACAAACTTGGCTATATCTTTCTTCATACCATGCCACCAATACACTTCCCTCAAATCCCGATACATCTAGATAGTGTCACGCCCCGGAAGGGTACCCTAGACGTGGCCGAAATTCAGAGACTATTGCTAGTCCCAAGCGAACCACTTGGCTTCATCATATCCATTCATTCAATAAACTCTATCAATCAGCGGGAGACTAAAGATAGAAATGGGCACATCTAATGTCGCAAAGGTATATCAAATAAATAAAAGGGCTAGTAGAAAGGAACTAGCTCAATAAGTCTCGACATTAATAGTCAACTCTAGACTATGAAGCCTCTATCACTATCAAGCGGTGCCAATGACCAATCCATGGCTACCTCAAATCAAAAGCAAAGCAACTCAAGACTAACTCTAATAAGCAAGATGGAAATAAAGCAATGATCTACCGAAGTAAGGGAGTCTTACCAACTCAGCTGAAATGCTCAGATCCTCAACGATGCGCCTGTTGACGATCTCTAATACCTGTCTCTGCATCATAACATGATACATGGAATGTACGAGTATGTAAAATGGCTGAATGAAACAGAATTAGGTAGAATAATATAGACATGCATCAACTCTAAATATACTCAACAGAATGTCAAATGTCTATCTAAAGCAAGAATAAAGAATCGGCAAGTGACCCATTAACCAATCAAACCTTCTCAAACAACTCAATTCAACTCAAATCAATGGAACTCAACTCAACTCGACTCGGAGTACTCAAGGTGGGAACTTTCTAGGAGTTTCTCTTATCTGACAACAATCACTTATGAGCCAGTGATTGTACAACAATCCCGCTGATGTTGCCACAGTTTTTTCGTACTTGCCAGGTAAGGAACGCCTATGATCCATAAGGGATCTAACCTCTAAAGTCCTCAATTAGTTTTAGGGACTTCACCTCAAGAGGGGACCATCTGAAGTAATGGTTCTATCCTTACCTACGCTTGACAACGTAGTTAATGAGTGCTAGTAGGATTCACTCTTATCCATTTTGGTGCTCGATGCTCCTCCCAAGGCTTTACTCCTAAGACTCCCCCCTCATCTCAATTAGCCTTAATGGAGGCACTCATCAACTCAATTAGTCTAATGGAGACTCTCATCAACTCATGAACTCAAGCTCTAAAGTCTTGTATTGCTTTCAGGGACTTTAACTCATCTCAATTAGCTTAATTCTCATTTAAGAACTTAAGGACCTAGTTCATTATTAAGAAGAAGTCATTTAGACAGAACTCAATATTGAAGGCTCATAGGATCATCAAGCTCAATTAACTCAACCTCATACTCACATCGGGATTTTAATCAACATATTCAAGTGAAGGCTCTAGACTCCATCCTAGGTTAATTCATGCATGCTTTTCACGAAATAACATATAGGGTTATACCAAAACTCATGAATAGTATTTAATTCAGGAAATTAAGTATATGATGATCATCAACATATGAAAATACATGTAATATATACAATTTTCAAGAAAATATTCTAGAAAGTATTTGAAGAAACATGCATGGGGACTCATGGACTCTCAACTGCTCTATTACCATCAATGGGGCACATGGAAGAGCTATCCTATGCTTTAGTTTATCCTTAAATACCTAGTGTGAAGCTTTTGGATAACCAACCTCAAAGAATTCTCCTTGAACTCCTCAATTCCTCGCTCCTCTTCCCTCATCTTTAGCCCTAGTCTTTTTCAAGAACTTAGAAAGGACTTAGAATGGGGTTTAAACCCCTTTTTACACTCAAAATGACCCATTCAGATCATGTCTTGAGTTTAGGAGGGATTGAAAAAGATCTAGAATGCCCCTCATGAAAAACTGAGAAAAAGTTTGGGCATAGGGTCTGCGATGCGGATTGGGTGTCCCGGAGTGGATTTTGCCAAAAATTCTCCGAACGAGTTTTCCAATCTTGTAGAAATTTTTTGGACAAAAGTTAAGTGTTGGTCCGCGGCACGGGCGTGTTGCAACCTGTCACGCGCCCTCACTAGAATTTGTTTTCGCACTGAAAAATTATCTTTTAATCTGATTGCTCTAAAATTCACCCGGGACCACTTACCCACTCAATTTTTCATATTGATCGCATATCTGACCTCAGATTTTCTATCGGAGCATAGAAAGACATATTGTGCACATATCTCTTCTCTAGGGGTATTTTGATAATTTTACCGGGTGTTACATCATCTTTTTCTTGGAATCATTTGTCCTCGAACGATGAGTAAAGGTGGACATTAGGGCACGAATAAACTCAAGACTCATCTTAATACTTACTCAAAAACTCAGATTCTCGACTCCTCATCAACCTCAACAAACTCTATTCAGACTCAAGAATAGACAGATCAACTCAAGAATAAAACATCAATTAAGCCAAGGGTAAGAACATTACCTTCAACATTCTCATCATCAGGTATGAATAGATGCAGATACTTAGCTCTCATCTCTTCTTCAACGAATTGATTTCTCCACGGGACCTTGACTGAGGCAATCTTTTTTGTTCTCAACTTGTGAACCTGACGACCAAGGATTTGGATCAGAATCTCCTCATAGGAAAAACTATCCTTTACTCCAATGCTCTCAACAGGGATCACCAAGGCAGGATCGCCCAAGCATTTCTTCAACATCGAGATGTGGAACACATGATGAATTGTGTCTAACTCGGAAGGCAACTCTAGCTCATACATAACCTTCCCAATCCTTTTCACAATCTGATGGGGACTAAATCTCAAGGACTCAATTTCCCCTTCTTCCCAAATCTCATGACACCCTTCATAGGTGACACTTTCAGGTACACCGAATCATTTACCTCGAACTCTAAGTCTCTTCTCCTCATATCTGTGTATGATTTTTGGCGACTCTGTGCAGTTTTCAACCTCTCCTTAATAATCTTTACCTTCTGCATTGACTGATGGACAAGATTAGGTCCAATTAACTTAGCTTCTCCGACATCAAACTACCCAATTGGTGATCTACATCTGCTCCCATACAAGGCTACATATGGAGCCACTTGAATGCTTGCATGATAACTATTATTATATGCGAATTCAATCAAGGGTAATTGATTATCCTAATTTCCTTTGAAGTCAAGGACATAGGCTCTCAACATATCCTCCAATGTTTGAATTGTACGCTCTGCCTAGCCATCTATCTGTGGATGAAAGGTTGTGCTCAGATTCACTTTAGTACCCAATCCCTTTTGGAAAGATCTTCGAAATTGGGAGGTGAATTGAGCTCCTTCTCCGAGATGGTGGACAAGGGAACTCCATGCAACCTCACAATCTCACAAATGTACAACTTGGCATACTCCTCTGTAGTGTTAGTTGTCTTAATTGCTAAGAAGTGAGCTAATTTGGTCATCTTACCCACAATCACCCATATCGAATCATGTTGCTTTCGAGACTTCGGTAGACCGGTAATGAAGTCCATGTTGATCATCTCCCACTTCCATTCAGGAATCTCAAAGTTCTTAGCTAGTCCACATGGCCGTTGATGCTCAACTTTAACTTGTTGGCAATTTAGGCACTTAGAGACAAACTCTGCAATATCCTTCATCGTTCCACTCCACCAATAGACTTCTCTCAAGTCATGGTACATCTTAGTAGAGCCAGGATGAATGGAATATCCAGATCTATGGGCTTCATCCATGATTCTATCTCGAATATCATTAATATCTAGAACGCACAATCTACTCTGGTATCTCAACACTCCATCTCCCCCTTTTGGAGAAGACTATCACTTTCTGTATGTGGACAACCTCTTTCAATTGAAGTATGACAGGATCTTGGTCTTGCTTTTCTTTCACCTCTGCAACTAAAAGATGAAGCAGACCCATTCTGAACATTGACTCCTCCCTCATCATTCTCCTCAAGCTGCACTCCTAATCAAGCCAATATATGCACTTCCTTAGCTAACTCCTTCTTTCCTTCCTCAACATGGTTCGTGCTACCCATTGACAACCTGCTAAAAGCATCATCAACAATGTTAGCTTTACCTGGGTGGTAGATAATGCTCATGTCATAATCCTTGAGCAACTCCAACTATCTCCTCTATCGCAGGTTGAGCTCTTTTTGACAGAAGAAATATTGTAAGCTCTTATGGTCAGTGAACACATCCACATGCACTCCATATAAGTAGTGGCACTAGATTTTAAGTGCAAACACCACCGCTGCCAACTCGAGATCACGGGTCGGATAGTTCCTCTCATGAACCTTAAGTTATTTGGAGGCATAGGCTATCACTTTTCCTCTCTACATCAGCGCACAACCCAATCTAACTCTTGACGCATCACAATATATCACAAAGTCCTCTATCCTATCGGGCACGATTAAAACTGGTGCAATAGTCAATCTAGTCTTCAACTCTTGGAAACTCTTCTCACATTCATCAGATCACTGAACCTTGACCTTCTTCTTAGTCAACCTTGTCAATGGTGCGAATAGGGAAGAACATCTGTCAATGAATCTGCGGTAATAGCCTGCCAACCCCAAGAAACTTCTTATGTCAGTCGGAGAGGTCGGTTTGGACCAGTTCTTAACATTTCAATCTTTTGGGAATGTACTCGAATACCATCATCGGAGACAATATGGCCTAGGAAACCCACTGACTTAAGCCAAAACTCATATTTCGAGAACTTGGCAAATAACTCATGGTCCTTAAGGGTTTGGAGGACAATTCTGAGGTGATTGGCATGCTCCTCCTCATCTCTCGAATACACCAATATGTCATTGATGAACATGATCACAAACATATCAAGATATTGTCTGAACATCCTATTCATTAATTCCATGAAGGTTTCAGGTGCATTCGTTAACCCAAAGGACATGACCAAGAACTCAAAATGGCCATATGTAGTCCTAAAGGCTGTCTTTAAAATATCACATTCCCTCACTTTCAACTGATGGTAGCCAGATCTAAGGTCTATCTTTGAGAAACAAGAGGCACCCTAAAGTTGGTCAAACGGATCATCTATCCTAGAAAGAGTATATTTATTCTTTATCGTGACCTTGTTCAGTTGCCTATAATCGATACACATTCTTATAGACCCATCTTTCTTTCGCACGAATAGGACAGAGCATCCCAAGGAGAAATACTCGGCCTGATAAAGCCCTTCTCCAACAAATCTCTCAACCTCTCTTTCAACTCTTTCAACTCAGCAGGGGCCACCCTATAAGGTGGAATTGAGATAGGCTGGGTATCGGGGAGAATATCTATCCCAAAGTCAATCTCTCTATCAGGAGGGACTCCAGGTAGATCCTCAGGAAACACTTCAGGAAACTCATTCACAATCGGAACTGACTCAAGAGTATGAGACTCAACATTATCAGATTTAACTCATACGAGGTGATAAATACAACCTTTGGAAATTAGCTTTCTGAGCCAAAGGTAGGAGATGAACTTTCCCTTAGGTACAACAGAATCACCCTTCCACTCTAGAACCGGTTCATTCAGAAATTTAAATTTAATGGTTCGGGCTCTACAATCAATGGAGGCATAACAGGAGTGAAGCCAATCCATGCATAGGATCACATCAAAATCAGTCATCTCTAACTCAACCAAATCAATAAGAGTATCCTTGTGATGGATGCACACTACACAAGGTCTATAGATCCTTTTAGCTCGAATAGACTCACTCACTGAAGTAGAAACATCAAAGGGTTCAAGAAGACTCTCAGGGGTTCTATCAAATCTATTATCCACATAAGGAGTTACAAATGATAATGTGGCAACGGGATACATCAAAACATAACAATCAAGAGTAAAGACTTGACTTATACCCGTCACAACATCTGGGGAGTTCTCTTGATCTTGGCAACTACCCATGGCATACAAATGGTTTGTAACTCTACTTGTGCCTGACGTAGTACCTTTCTAGGTTCCTCTAGCTGGTGGGGCTGGTGCAGAAGATTGAGCCCGGTCAACTCACTCTGGACACTCTTTCTGGAAGTGACCCACTTGGCCACACTTGAAACATGCATCACTCCCCTCTTAGCATCTACCCAAGTGTAATCTGCCACACTTACCATATGGTGGCTTACCTTGTGGACCTTGAGTCACACTAGCCTGTGACGGAGATCCCTGGGCTCCAAAATTCTGATACCGCTGATCATTCTTGTTTCTGGGTCTAGGAGCACTAGTACATAATGGTATTGGCCCTGACTGGAACCTGTTACTATTCCCCCTCTTTCCAACCTCATGGATGGATGTCTTAGCCCTCTTACTTCTGAACCTTTCTCTATCATGTTATTTCTCCTCGTCAGCTTGTTGCATATACGTCATCGACCTCCCAATGTCCATATCCCTTACAAGCATAGCTCCCCTCATAGATCCCTATTTCAGATTCAAGAACTCTCTTACCTTGGTCTCCCTTCATTCTCTTGGAAAGAAGTGCCCCAAAAAAGCTTCCTCGAACACTACCCAAGTCAGCAATGGGGCTTCCTCTCCTCGACCCTTCTTTCATTGGTCGAACCATAGCCTGGCCACACCCTTGAGCTAATAGGCAGCCAGTTCAACTCTATCAGCATCATCCACATGCATCACTTGGAACACCTTATGAAGCTCCTCCATATAGTTCTCAGGATCCTTATTAGATGCGGACCCTGTGAGCCCAGGAAGATTCATCCTCAAGAATTCTCGAACTCTAGATGTGTCCTGTGCATCCTGTCTACTCGCTCCTTGCCTCGTAGCAGGTGTTATGATAGCCTAGGATAGAGTTTGGATAGCCTAGCGAAGCTTATCGTTAGACACCTTATCTTGCAAGGGCTGCTCAACAGGGACAACTAGATTCATGGGCTCATCATGTCCTTGAGGCTCGGGTGGGTTAACATTCTGCTTGGCAAGATGTCCTCTACCTCTGACGGCTCTCCTAAGAGGCATGATCATAATTCTGCAACGCATAGAGCACGAATTAGAAGAGAGTCTCATAGAGTTTTAACTCCATCACATGAATTAGATCATGAAAGAAGTGTAACCATTCCTAATGTCCTATAGCCTCTTGCTTATGAAGTGTGGTGCACAACATACCCATAAATAAGACTCTAGTAGACACGACTTCATAGACTTCCTAGAACACTTGAACTATGTGCTCTGATACTACATTTGTCGCGCCCCATAAGGGTACCCTAGACATGGCCGACACTCAGAGACTATTGTTAGTCCTCAAGGGAATCACTTGGACTCATCACATCCATTCATGCAATAAACTCTATCAATCAGCAGAAGACTAAATATAAAAATGGGCACATCTAATGTCTCAAAGGTATATTAAATAAATAAGAAGGCTAGTAGAAAGGAACTAGCTTAATAAGTCTCAACATCAATACTTAACTTTAGTCTATGAAGCCTTTATCACTATCAAATGGTGCCAATGACAGACCTATGGCTACCTGAAATCAAAAGTAAAATAACTCAAGACTAACTCTCATAAGCAAGGTGGAAATAAAGCAATGATCCTTCACAGTAAGGGAGGCTCACCAACTCAACTGAAATGCTCAGATCCTCAACGATGCGCCTATTTATGGTCTCTAGTACCTACCTTTGCATCGTAAAATGATGCAGTCCAAAGGGGACATCAGTACGTGGAATGTACGAGTATGTAAAATGGCTGAATAAAACAAAAATAGGTAAAATAGTATAGACATGCATCAACTCAGAATAGACTCAAGCAGAATGTCAAATGTCTATCTAAAGCAAGAATAAAGAGTAGACAAGTGACCCATCAACCAATCAAACCTCATCAATCAACTCAGTGGAACTCAACTCAACTCAATGGAACTCAACTCAACTCGACTCGACTCTGAGTACTCAAGGTGGGAACTTTCTGGGAGTTTCTCTTATCCGACAATAATCACTTATGAGCTAGTAATTGTACAACAATCCCGCTGATGTTGCCAGAACCATTCCATGCTTGCCAGGTAAGGAACACCTATGATGCACAAGGGATCTAACCTCTAAAGTCCTCAATTGCTTTCAAGAACTTTACCTTAAGAGGGGACAATCTGAAGTAACGGTTTGATCCTCACCTACGCTTGGCGACTTAGTTAATGAGTGTGAGCTAGACTCACTCTTACCTATTTCAGTACGCGATACTCCTCCCAAGACTTATTGCTCATAAGACTCCTCCTCATCTCAATTAGCCTCAATAGAGGCACTCATCAACTCAATTAGTCTCATGAAGACTCTTATCAACTCATGAACTCAAACTTTAAAGTCCTCTATATCCTTCAAGGACTTTAACTCATCTCAAATTAGCTCAATTCTCATTTAAGAACACAAGGACTCAGATAATCATTAAGAAGAAGTCATTTAGACAGAACTCAAGAACTCAATTTTGAAGACTCATAGAATCATCAAGGTCAATTAACTCAACCTCATACTCACATCAGGATTTTAATCAACATACTCAAGTGAAGGCTCTAGACTCCATCCTAGGTTCATTCATGCATGCTTTCACACAGTAACAAATAGGTTATACCATAACTCATGAAAACTATTTAATTTGGGAAATCAAGTATATGATGATCATCAACATATGAAAATACATGTAATATATACAATTTTCAACAACATATTCAAGAAAATATTTCAAGAAACATGCATGGGGACTCATGGACTCGCAACTCCTCTATTACCATCAATGGGGCACATGGAAGAGAAATCCCATGCTTTAGTTTAGCCTTACATACATGATGTGAATCTTTTGGACAATCAACCTCAAAGAATTCTCCGTGAACTTCTCAATTCCTCGCTCCTCTTCCCTCCTCTTTAGCCCTAATCTTTTTCAAGAACTTAAAAAGGACTTAGAATGGGGTTTAAACCCCTTTTTATGCTCAAAATAACCCATTTAGATCGTGTTTTGAGTTTAGGAGGAGTTGGGAAAGATCTGGAATGCCTCTCATGAAAAACTAAAAAAAGTTTTCCTCGGGCATAGGGGTCTGCGACGCGGACTAGGTGTTCGAAAGTGGATTTTCGCTGAAAATTCTCTCAACGAGTTTTCTAATTCCGTAGAAAATTTTTGGACAAAAATTAAATGTTGGTCTACGGCAGACGCGGTTCGCACACCTGTCGCACACCCTCACTGGAATTTGTTTTCTTACCGAAAAATTATCTTTTGATGCAGTTGCTGTAAACACAATCGAGACCATCTTCCCACTCAATTTTCCATGTTGATCGCATATCTGGCCTCAGATTTGCCATCGAAGCATGAAAAGATATGTTATGTGCGCATCTCTCCTCTAGTTATGGGCTTCACTCATTTTTTTTATTTAATAGACCTTACCCAAGGATCTCACTCCTCGTGGCGGTCAGGGGTTGGGCCGCACACCCCCAAGCCTTATCATAAAATATAAAAACGACAAATACAAAGGAGGGGGACATAAACCTAACCTCCGATCTATGGTAGGACACTAATCTTCCAACCTACTAAGGTCAGTCGACTAGTTCCCATTCTAACATCAGAAAGCAACCTAGATTATACCTATGAGAGTACTACTCTCAATACATATACTCTACGGAAGCAAAAAAGAGGGAGACTCTCCCCTTACAAACGTAAAAGGGAAAATATAAACCTTCTACTAATCCTAAACATCACCAACTCAACCCGAGATTAGTAGAAAGACCAGGAGCCTTCCCGGAGATCTCCACATATCAACTTAAGGTGGTTTCTTTATCCTCTTCAACTTTCTTCTTCTGAAAGTGACCATCTCTTCTTTGTCTAAATAGAATTATGCTTTAGCTTCCTTTGGCATCTGCTGAATATTGAAGTATAACTGAGGGCTGATGAGGTTATGACTATGCTTAGCAAGTGCATCAGCCACAAAATTTGCTTCTCGGAGAGTATGAATGCATCTGAAATCTTCTAGTTGGGACCTGAAATGATGAAACCTGGCTAGGCCATGAATAATATCAATGCTAGGAGGGTTGGACTGTTGATCAGTGATCCATCTCTGCAGTAGTTCAGAATCCACCTCCAAAATGACTTTTCTAAAACCTAACTATGTGCACCATTCAATCCCAAAAAGGGCAGCCTCCAATTCTGCGTTGTTGTTGGTACCTTCTCCAATGGGGTTAGCATAGGCAAATAGAAAGAGACCTACATTATTCCTTATAATACCACCACTCCCCAGTCTGCCTGGATTAGACAGAGCACTACCATCAGAGTTGAGCTTCACCCACTGATCAGGTAGTCTAACCCACCTGACAGGGGTGATTTTAATATCATGCACACACATGTTAGCATCCCTCATAATATATTTCCAGTTAGAAGGCCATTCTATGTATGGATAAGCTGTTTTTAACATGTAATAGACATCCTTAGTTACCATGTACTTCACTCTTGCCAAATTGGATTTTTTGCCTCCATACTTACAAGCACGCCTGTTTTTTCAGGTGTTCCAGCATGTAAAAATGGGCACAGCCTGGTAAATGAGCTTCTGGAAATCATTATGATACCTCATCTCCCACCATTTCATGCAGACATTCCTCAAAGGAAGACAAACAATAGTCATGCCACAAGAAGCATCAAAAAACTTCCACACATTGTGAGCAAAGTCACATGTGGTGAAAATGTGATCTAAAGTGTCCAGAACAGGTCTGTAATAGCAGTAACAATTACTGGGAGCACAACCAAACCTGACCAGAGTATCATTTGTAGGTAGCTTACCCTTTAATGCTCTCCACACAAGAAAGGAGCACTTAAAAGGAATAGTTTTGTTCCAGGTGTACATGTTGGTCCTGGTTATCATTTTCTTATCTCTAATCAAGTTCCAGGCTGAGGAGATAGTGAATTCACCATTAGGATTGAGAATCCAAATAGCTCTGTCAGGGACTCCAGCTACAATCTGCAGCTTAATGCTTAGAATCTTGTCAATAACTTGAGTGGGAGCAATGTTGGAAATCAGCTCCTGATTCCACTGGCCATCTTGAGTAAACTGGGACACTTTAGTGTTATTAAACCTATTGCTAGCCTCCCTGAGGTCAGCCAAGGGTCCAATCCCTAGCCAATCATCCCACCAAAAATAGCAATTACCAGTGTAAATCTTCCATTGGATGTGGGGTTCAAGGTCATGCTTGTTCTGCATCATGAGCTTCCAGGCCCTTGAGTCTCCAATGCCCCTTTTTTTTACTCACTGGGTTAGACCTCTGGCAGTACTTATCTTTGAGGAAATCCCCCCACAAAGTTCTCTTAGTTCTGAAGATCCACCAATGCTTGTATTGAAAGGCTTTGCACACATCTTTGATCATTCTAACTCCAATACCTCCTTCATCATAAGGGTAGCTCAGGTTCTTCCATAAAGACCAGTGGTATTTCTTTTTACCTTCCCACCAGCCCCAGAAGAAATCAGCCATGAGGCCCTGTATCTGATTAAGAGTAGTGGAAGGGGGGGATACAGCAGAGAAGAGATGAATAGGCATGGATTGTAAAACATGCTTAATAAGAGTAGCTTTACCTCCAAAACTAAGCATCTTGGATTGCCACCTAGTGATCCTTGCCACAATTTTGGAGACCATATCAGAGAAGTAGATCACTTTTTGCCTCCCAATATAAAGAGGACATCCCAAGTAGGTGATAGGATCTGATTTTTGGGAGAAACCAGTAATGCTATGCACCCTAGCCCCAGTATCCTGAAGAGCTGTGGGGGAGATCAAAAAATGACTTTTGTTTTTGTTGATCAGTTGCCCAGAGACTCCCTCATAAGTAGACAAAGCCTTCATGATCAACTTTAAGGATCTGTTAGTACCAGAAGTGAAGATTATCACATCATCCGCAAAGCTGAGATGATTAATCTGAGGACCTCTTTTCTTCATATAAAAACCTTGAAAATCAGGCACCTGGTGCAGTCTGTTCAGCAGCCTAGATAGCACTTCAGCCCCCATAATAAATAAAGCAGGAGATAGGGGGTCACCCTGTTTAAGCCCTCTAGTAGAGTGGAAGAAGCCATATTTGGAGCCATTAACAATGATAGAATACCAATTATTAGCCATAATTCTCCATACCATGTCAATGAACTATGCACCAAATCCCATCCTCCTCATAACTATACAAACATAAGACCAAGACACCCTATCATATGCCTTAGCCATGTCAAGTTTGATGACAATATTATCACCCTCCACTGGCTTCTTTATTTGATGAATAATTTCTTGAGCAAGCATGATATTTTCTGAAATGTTCCTACCTTTGAAAAAACCAGACTGATTGGGGGAAACCAGCAATGGCAAGATATGAGCCAATCTCATACTCAACAACTTAGAAAAGATCTTATTAATGCAGTTGCTGAGACTGATTGGTCTAAAATCTGCAAATGTGTTAGGATTCTTGGACTTAGGTATCAACACCAGACAAGTGTGTGTAAAATATTTAGGGATGCTTTGCCCACAAAAGAAGGCCTGGACAGTTTTCAGTAGATCCTTCTTGATGATATCCCAACATACTTGATAAAATTTTCCATTATACCCATCTGGACCAGCAGCTGAGTGGGAACTCAGAGCCATCACTACCTGGTACAACTCCTCCTTTGTTGGCATAGCTTGAAGTTTGTCATTCTGATCCTGGTTGAGCATAGGGGAAATGATACTGGTCACCTCTTCATCAATATATTTATCCTCTCCTGTATACATATTCTGGAAATGCTCACAAGCAGCCCCAGCTATATTATCATCACCATGGATCCAGTCACCCCTGTTATGTTGCACTCTATGAATGTGAAGTCTTCTTCTTCCACCTCTAATAAGAGCATGAAAATAACAAGTGTTGGCATCACCATCTTTAAACCAGTGCAGATGAGTTTTCTGTTTGAGCATGGACTCCTCTAATTTCATAAACCTTATATACTCAGCATTCAAGCTATGAAGATAACTCCTTCTTTCCTCAGTGTTATCATTAATAAGGTCCTCCTTAGCCTGTTCAACTCTTTCTTCATAATCCTTAACCTTAGCATATATATCACCAAAACTACTCCTTGACCATTTGCTGAGAGTGGAGGAAAGACATTTCAATTTTTGATGGAATATCCACATGGGGTCCCTTGATACATTATTAGACCAACTGTCCCTAACAATATCCAGGAAAGTGGGTTGGTCTGTCCACCAATTCAAGAACTTGAAATACTTGACACCTCTATCAGCTCCAGTAGACATCTCCATCAATAAGGGGCAATGATCAGACCCACAGGTGGAAGATGAGAAATGGTAGTGAGGGGCATGACTTCCAACCACTTATCATTAACCATAGCTCTGTCAAGTCTCTTCCAAATGGTGGAGTTCACCCCCTATTATTGCACCAAGGTGAAGCTTTGACCAGTGAAGCCTAGATCTATGAGACCACAGGCTTCGATGACAGCAATAAATTCAAAGCTCTTCTTGATATTATAAGGAACACCCCCTAGCTTTTCCTCAGTAGAGGTAATAACATTAAAATCTCCAACAGCACACCAAGGCATATTATCTTTAGTATTAGCATGGTATAACATCTTCTCCCATAGAGGATGTCTAAGGTGGTCCCTACATTTGGCATAAACAAAAGTGACATTAAAGGAATGTTGAACCTGAATGTGCTTCACTTCACAGGTAATCTGTTGCTCATCAGAATCCAGGATGAGGCAATCAATATCCTCATTCCAGAATAACCAAATTTTGCCATTATTATTACAGGCAGCCTTGTCCATACCAAGTTGAATTCTGAAGTGATCAATCTGAGAATTGTCTGAGAAAGGCTCCAAAAGGGAGATCATAGAAAGGTGATGAATCTGCTTGAGATTTTTAAGTCTTTCCAGTGCACCTTGGGTATTAATGCTCCTAACATTCCAAATAATGGTGTTAATCATTGGTATGATTCGGAAGCAAATAGTCTTATGTTAGGTCTCCCACCAATAGTGGGAACATTATCTTTGAGCTTCCTGTCCTTGATAGTTCTTTGGTGTAGCCCTCTAGGAGATAAACCTTGTTGTTCCGTTACCTGTTGTATTTCCTCTTGTATCCATTCCTCCTGATTAGTCCTGGATTCTTGAAACCTTTTCGGGCTGTTTGCATCATCATCTTCCTCATTAGTAGGGAAATTATCCTTGTCCATTTCATCCTCTGAGTTAACCACTCCATACTCATCAATGTCTTCACTAGGCATAGGAGGATTAGAGTTGAAAGCACACCTTGTACCAGCCTCCCCAGTTCCCTTATCAGATTGTGTATAGCAATTTTGAAGGGGGGGGGAACACTGATCTCATTCTGGTCATCAATGAAGATGAAGTTTTTTTCGGTTACTCCATCACTCTTGTCTGGAAACTAAACCTGATTACCCTCCACCTGTTCCATCTGCTTTTCTGATTTATTCTTGAGGGCATTTCTTCTCTTTTTGCTGAGTTTGTTCTTCTTACCTTTTGCCCCCATATTGCTAGTACTTGCGAATGAGCCCAGGTCCTTAGCCATACCTCCCAAATTGGTGTTTGGGATAGGAGTACCTTCCACATTTTGAATTTGAGCACTGGAACTGTGATGATATATCTGCATCTAGTAAAAAGGGGTAGCAGGAGTTCTGTTCCCAAACCCATGATCAGTCCCACCCTTTGGATCCCCTTCCTGCAGGTTAGTAGTTGTCTCCTTCCAACCATCCTCACCACCATAAACTACAACAGCAGCAAGACCAGAAGGGATGAGGGATTGGGGTTTAGTAACATTAACATGCTTAAAATTATCATGGGGGATGGGAGGATGACCTTGAAAGACAAGATCAACAGTCCCATGGGGAGATAATTCAATACCTGAGCCTCTGAGGTCTTCATCCTGTTTAGTCCCATAAGCCCCCAAATCAGATCCTATTTTACTTGGTCCCGACTTCTGGATTTCATTAGACAGATCATTGCATTGCTCATTGGTAGGTTTAATCAAATTTCCAGTAGGTTTCCATTGATTTCTTTCTTGGGCCTGCTCTATATCTTTAAAAACATTAGCTTGTTTAGATTTTTTGTTTTGTTTTTTCTTTTGAACCTGCCATTCCTCATTAATCTCCACCTTCTTTTACCCCTTTCCAATCTGCTGGTTGCCTGTTGCACCTGTACCACTAGAAGACAAATTAGGCTTAACAACCTGGGAGATATTAGGGATATACTATACCTGATCAATATTGTTATCATCCTCCTTAGGATTTTTCTCATTCTCAGCTTTTTTTCTTTTCTTCTCCGACTCATCTTTCTTCTTGACTGTACACACTTGGGCCAAATGGCCTTGATGTTTACAATACATATAATAGTCGGGGAGCCCCTCGTATTGAATATCCTGCCATCTTCCTATGGTGAAATCATTTTCATCAGTCCCCATCCAAACATGAGTAGGTCTCTCCTTTGTGATATCAAGTTGAATCCTGACTTTTGCAACACTTCCCCTAGTTTTTTGAATAGAGGTAGCATCAAGATGAAGGTTCTTCCCTATAGGAGCTAGCAAGGCAGAAATAAACTCCTTGTCATAGCAATGCCATGGCAACTCTGGGAGGGTCACCCACACAGGAACAATAGGAGTCTCAGAATTAGGTGTGACTGCTGGAGTCAAGAGCTGTAATCTCATAAGCTGACCCTCAATGTACATCCTCGATTTGTTCCATATATTGATATGATCCTCTGCATTGTCCAGATCTATATAGATATGCTTAGCATTGAAGTGGGCAATCTTAACACCACCTATAAGCTGGGTTTGTTGGATAAAACTCTTCCGGATCAAATCAATTTTTGGCATAGTATTAAAGAATTTACCAATTAAAGTAAATTTGCATTTTTCAGCCAACTTAACCATATAATCCTGCTTCTTGAAGATAACAGCTGGAAGTCCTTGCCTTGTGGTAAAAATGGGGGGGGGGGGGGGGGGGGAGGGCTAATATCCACTGGGACTTCCACCTTAGCCTGATTGGCCCTTAGCTTGGTAGCATAGGAGTGCACAATGGTAAAAGGGGGTGGCTCTGAGACTTGACTAATCTTAGGGAATTTGCTAATTATTGTAGGATTAGAGTTGTTCTTGATGGCCTTCTTAGCATTGCCCTTCTGATTAGGATTGTGTTGAAGTGGAACATGCTTCTGGAAATTTGTGGTTAATTTGGTCAAGTCATGAGGCTTAGCAAGGTGAAACTTGTGCTGCTGAGGATCCTCCTTGGTGCTGCTTCTATCAATCTCTCCTAAGGATGCTGAATCCTTAGCTACATCTTCCTGGCCTTGCTTGTTCTCTGTTGGGTGCAACTTCTGAATCGATTGCTCCCTACTGTTCTCCTTTTGATCATCTTGGTGTTGTGGACTTTTAGAAACCATCACCTGAGCTTCCTGATGATCTCCTAAAGTGGAAGTGTTCAGTTGGCTAGCATTTTCAATACTTCCCAAATTCGTGCCATTTGATACAAAACCTTTTAGGGCTTTTGGTCCTATAAGTTGTGCCTCCTCCCCAGGAATATGTTGACATAATTCACGACCTTCGGGTGTTGCCGGAGCTCCACCGTCAACAACTGTCGAGGCCCCGCCATCGACACTCGTTAATTTGACCCCAGCTTGCCCAACTTGTGGCAGAGGATCTGGGGAGACCATTGCAGTAGGTCCCATTCCTCGAATCTCCTCCGAAGGTGATCGATTTTCTTGGTGCACATCTGTCGATTCCGAGATGATTCTCGCAAGGATCGCCTCATCAGATTTCGCCATTGGTGCAATAGCTTGGTCAGAATTTTCTATCATAGATGAATCAAGGTGTTTAGATTCATCTCTATTATTTGGAATAACTCTAATTTGTCCCTGCTTAAACAGGGAGATAATTTTGTGGGCCCGCTCCAGTTCCTTTTTCGAAATCGCTACAGTAGTCGTTGGACTGTTCTGCGATTCCTCAAGCCTGTGAGATGATTCTAAGCACGTTTCTTGTTGGAGACGATGCACCCCATCAAGGCGCTCCTGTTGGCTTTTGACCGATGATTTAGTAACAGTTGGGAGTATCAATTTGTTGCCAAAGATGTTTCTCATATTATCAGGTTGTTGCGCCTGTTCCGTTGGCCTAGGGTGGCCAGCCAGTGGCACCTCGGCCATTCTTGTCGTTAGTCTCAACTAGCCATTAGCAAGAGAGAGTTAGCCGTTAGCAAGAGAGAGTTTTTTTTCTCAAGATCTTGAGAATCAAATTGTGAAAGAAAAAAAGTGGGCTTCACTCATGATCACCTCCCTAAGACCATCAATATCTAGAACATACAACCGATCTTGATACCGAAGCACACCATCTCCCCCTTGGTAGAAAACCTCTATCTTCTTTTTGGAAACCAACTTCTTCAGCTTAACCAATGATGGGTCTAAATCTTTCTTAGCGTTGACATCAACAACCACAGAAGATTCAACCCTATTCTCAATATGATACCACCTTCATTAGAGTCAGCCAAATTAATACCCAACCTATCCAAACGGCAAACATCCTTTACCAACTCCTTCTTCCTTTCATCAACATAAGTTACACTCCCCATAGATAGTCTACTAAGAGTGTCGGCTATAACATTTGCCTTGCCGGAATGATACTGCACACTCATGTCATAGTCTTTAAGGAGTTCCAACCACCTTCTTTGCCTCAAGTTAAGATCCCTTTGGGTGAACACATATTGCAAACTCTTGTAATCGGTGAAAACATTAACATGCACCCCATGCGAATAATGTCTCCAAATCTTCAAAGCAAACACCACAACCGCTAGCTCAAGATCATGATTTGGGTAATTACGCTCAAGCACCTTCAATTGCCTTAATGCATAAGCTATCACCTTACAATTTTGCATAAGCACATAACCCAATGCAATCTAAGAAGGATCATCATCCAGTAGAGTCAAAACAGGAGTCGATGTAAGCCGATCCTTCAAAGTCTGAGAATTCTTCTCACATTCATCCGACCACAGATACTTGGCTTTATTTTGAGTCAACTTGGTCAATGTAGATGCAATAGATGAGAATCCTTCAATTAAACTCCTATAATAACCAGCCAACCCAAGAAAACTTTGAATATCCGAAGGAGTCAATAGTCTAGGTCAATTATTCACAGCCTCGATCTTATTCGGGTCAACCTTAATGTAATTATCAGATACCACATACAAGAAAAGCTATTTCACCCAACCAAAACTCACATTTGCTAAATTTAGCATACAATTGCTTCTCCCTCAACGTCTGAAGAACCAACCTCATATTATCCATATGCTCCCACTCACTTCAGGAGTAAATAAGGATATCATCGATGAAGACAACTATACAATTATCAAGAAGTGGCTTGAACAATTGATTCATAAGGTCCATAAACACAGACGGAGCATTAGTAAAACCAAACGACATCACCACAAATTCAAAGTGCTCATATCTAGTTCGGAAAGCCGTTTTGGGGATGTCAAACTCCCTAACCTTCAATTGATGATAATCGGAATGGAGGTCAATCTTTGAGAAATGGTTGGCCCCTTAAAATTGGTCAAACAAGTCATTGATCCTTGGAAACAGATACTTATTCTTGATGGTTACCTGATTCAGTTGCCTATAATCAACGCACATCCGAAGAGACCCATCTTTCTTTTTTACAAATATCACCGGAGTACCCCATGGAAATATACTTGGTCTAATGAAGCCTTTCTCCCATAAATCCTTCTATTGATCTTTTAACTTCTTCAAATCATCTAATGCCATATGATAAGTAGAAATAGAGATAGGTTGAGTATCCGGGAGGAGATCTATGCAAAAGTCTACCTCTCTTTCAGGAGGAATGCCAGGAAAATCTTCGAGAAACACATCTGAAAACTCATTAACCACTAGAACTGATTCAAGAGTAGGTGACTCGGACTCTATATCTTTTACCCCTAACAATATGATAGATGTACCCCTTAGAAATTATCTTTCGGGCCTTGAGGTAGGAAAGAAACCAACCTTTAATAGCGCAGTCACTACCCTTCCATTCAAGAACGGGCTCACTCGAAAATTGAAACTTGACCTTTCGGGTTCTACAGTCTATAGAGGCATATGAAGCATGCAGACAATCCATCCCGAGAATAACATCAAAATCAAACATCTCAAGTTCCACAAGATCGCACGAAAAGACTTTATGCAAAATAGAGACTGGACAACCCCGATAGACTCTTCGGGCAACAATAGACTCACCCACGAGAGTATAAACCGAAAAGGGTTCCCTTAGAATTTCAGGGCTCAAACCAAACTTAACAGCCAAAACAGGAGTCACAAAAGATAATTTGCACCCAGATCAAGCAAAGCATAAGCATCAAAATCAAAGACTATTAACATACCAGTCACAACATATGGAGTCTCCTCTACTTCCTGTCAGACATGTAAAGCATAAAACATATTGTGTCTGGAGGTGCCACCTTGTGGAGCTCTTTGCTGGCCTTGATCACCTTGGGCCACTTGACCCTGACCCTTCTAGGAAACTTTAGGATAATCAACAACCTTGTGGTTCTTATCATCACACCCATAGAATGCACCCAACGCTTTCCAACAAGCACCCATGTGATTCTTTCCCTACCTGCCACACCGGGAAGTAATGGTCCACCTCCAACCAGTGCCTAGGAGGAGGCACTCTAGCCTTGACAAACCTCACATTAGAACCTTGGCCTTGTTAAAAGTGACCATAGCCACCACCCTTGGAGTTGGAGAACCCACCATCATAATGGTCCCTCGTAGAATCATGCACCCTCTTCTAGCTGAGCTTTTCTCCTTCAATCTGTTCAGCATATGTCATAAGTCTAGAGATGTCCATATCCCAAATAAGCATAGAGATTTCCATATCCCGAATAAGCATAGTCGTACAACATTCCTTCACAACCAAATCAGAGATCCTAGAAATAAACTTGTAGGGGTCAGCCACTAGCAATAGGAGCATACTTTAAGAGCTTAGTGAACTTGAGGGCATAGTCCCTCGCACTCATACCACTCTGTTTAAGGTTGATAAATTCTATCATCTTTGCCTCCCTAAGTTCAAGAGGGAAGAAACAATCCATAAAGGAAAACTTGAACTCTTCCCAATTAACTCCAACACCACAGACCCTCTCCATCAACCACTGTATGTACCACACTAAAGCCATATCCTTCGACTGATAAGCAGCCAACTCAACTTTTTCCTCAGAAGTCACTCACATAACAGTCAACACCTTAGAGAGTTCATCAATGAATTCTTGAGCATCTTCATCAGCCTTTGATCCATAAAACTCCGGAAGATTCATCTGGGTAAAATCTCTTTCTCTAGCGCCAGAGTGGGATCACGGGAGAAAGGTTAGCCTATCGAGCCTAGGTGGTGTCACGCCCTAAGCCCTATTAAGGCGGACTGGCACCCGTTGCCGACAAGGCTTGGGAGAACCAACATATAACTATACACCTGCTATGAACATTTAAGAGGTTTCCATACTCAATATGCTGTCAAAAGAAAGTAAACTGTACTAACAAACCAAAAGTAAATGCATAAGACTAGGCCGTTGGAGTCACGATGTCTATAATACACTATTTGACCACATTTTAATTTACATTGTCTACAAAGCCTCTAAATAAGGAACAATATCTATATGAGTGGGGACAGGCCCCGCCTCATGACCAACTATACAATACAAAATACAAGTTCTAAACACACAAGCCCCGAAGCAACCTGGAGCTTAGTAATAGCAGTTGAAAGTCCTGTACTCTTACTGGGGAGATCTAGTAGCTCCTGTACCTGCAGCATGAAATGCAGGTCCCCCGTAAGGGACGTCAGTACGAGATAATGTACTGAATATATAAGGCAGGAAATATTATATATGCAATAAGAACTCAAATGAAATCACACACTGGTGTGTAAGGATGAAAAGACCACCTTTAGTCATACTATGGAGTCATGTACTTTATGTCTTTTTTTTATTGCTGTATCTTTCTTTACTGTATAATCTGTGCATAATATATCATGTAAATGACCAGTTGATCAGTGGTAAATCTGTAATGGGATCGACCCTGGCTAGGTGATTCCTTCACCCCTCGGGCTACCACCCGTAAATGAGATCGACCCAGGCTAGGTTATTCTTTCACCCCTCGGGCTACCACCCATTTATAAGCAACTGTAAGTTATCTTTTATTTACTTTGAGATGGTTCTTTTGGTGGTCATAACCTTTAGAACTGTAGGAATATAGACATGTGACATATCAACAACCATACAAGGTAATACCACAATGGAAAGAGAGATACACAACTAATGAACCGTATCGGAGATTAAACAACACATAGACTTTGTTTGGTAAGAAGGAACTCATGTATATTTAGTATTCAGGTACATATGCAGGTTGACAATGACTATGTATGGGTACATATGAACATGGTAAAAAGTGGGGACACGGTTAGCAGCCATGTCGGAGTTTGTACGTGCCTTTATGTGCTAAGGAAGATTATAGATTTCATGCCAAGTAATAGGAAATCAAGTAGCCTTACATACCTCGTTGTACTATGTCGTTATTACCTCGGAGTAGTATCCTTTTCCTCCAAACACTTATCTACAATATATTAGGTGATAAAACTAGTGTTAGAAGCTAGTAAGCACATCTTAGTAATCCAATTTCACCCAAAAATAATATCCGGGCAGCAAGCTCGGAATTAGCACCCAAAGAGTATTCTTTCAACATTTCCACTCTTAATCGTATTTTCTAATACACATTCCCATATACATGTCATATCCAGCTATTTTAGTCCCATAACAGCATTACAACAACTTATATAGTACATCATACAACAACTCTACACAACATGCAAGTAGACAACACAACATTGCGTCCTTCCGCTACACTTCGACGTCAACCATTCCAAATCCGTTTCAACCTCAACCAAACTGTCCTCAACATATTTACAAACAATTACAGTCCTAAAACAGTCCAAAAACAGTCCCTAAGTAGATAGAAAACATGAGACAACAATTCCCAAAAACAGTCCACGAATTCTTACTAATGAGCGGAATTAAGACATCATTTAAGAACTTATTTTTGCGCAAGATAAAAGTGGTCCAGCAGCCTCCTCACATCATTCCAGACCCAAGACTTCTTAAAAACATACATATTACTTCATAACCCAGCCAACCAACAAGATAAAAGTCTCTTATTTAACAAGAAAAGTGAACCACAATATTTGGAACACATGCTGTCCCAACATTCCTGCACAATACAACCAACATACTCTTCATGTTTTTCATGGAAAAATTACACCAAACCACGGGTATTTTATCTTACCTTAATCCTCAAGGATTAGGTTCTCTTCAAGAACCCTAGAAGTGTGTCTTGGCTGCTTTAGAAAATGAGAAGAGAGCAAGAAGAAACTTAGAAAGAAATCTGAAATTTTGGCTTGAGAAAATGACTAAGAGTTGCTGCTTGTTGCTCCCTTTTATAGGCCACTTTTGGCTGACTTTCTTTTGGGTTTTCACCCTTATTTTATTAAGGTTATGGGGCAGCAGCTTGGCCCTCTCATTTGGGCCTTATTGGGCTTCAAATGGGATGGGCTTTGTTGCAAACATTTCTCCCCTAAGCCCACTTAGTTTGGGCCCTAGTTTTGAATTGGATTGTAATTGTAATTTGGCCCTTTTCCTATCCATATTGGGCTGCAAATGTTGTCCTTTTATGATGATAAACCATGGGCCCTAATGACATCCTTAACTCGGGGTTTATTCTTTATCGGACTTGAACAAATTCGGTGTTGGGCCTTGTCTCCGTTTACCGAGCTTATTTAAGCTAAGCATGTAGGTGACTCACCTACTAGCTTCCTAAGTCACACAAGCACCTCAATTATTTTACTTCATTTAAGGTCACACTCTCCTTAACTTGACTTAAAAATTATTTACGCTCGGTCATCTTAAGCATTAGACGTACATATAGCCCTTTAATATAAAATGCACGTACTTTTAAAATGTGTGCGGATTTGACACCGCCATATCATGTTTCATCTGTGTTGGACTAGTACATGTAAGATATGGGGTGTTACAGGTGGTCACCACTTCGGCAAGCATGACAATAGCATTACGGAATTCACCATTAGTGATCGGCTCTTCTATAGGCCTTTGAGAAACTTGGTCCTCATTAGCCGGGGCCGATCTTGGTAGGGGAGCTCTTGGTGGAGGTATCTTCTGTAATACAGCAAGGAAATTATTAGGATTAGGAAACCTTAATACATGGTACAAAGCACAACATAAGACATGAAGAAGTGAGACAATTCCTAGAATGCCATCACAACCTCCTACTCATAGGCATGGTACATTTCACACCCATGAATAGTACTTTACTCGATGGGGCATGTTGGACTTCGAGGATCATTTATAAACCTACTGCTCTGACACCAAGCTTATCACAACTCGGACCTAGGATCTAGGAGTGACATGGAGAATGGGAACCCGAGAGTCCCCAAACAAGCCTCAAAGTATCCATATTCACATCATCGGTTCAGAAGCGTATAATGAAGTAGCAAACACATAGATTTAAGGGATGGGAAAGTATGACTCACGCTATGGGGATGCCATAGAAATAACAATTTGCATGGATTCACATAACACATAACACATAAGGACTAAGGGGCGGGTAAGTATGACTAACTCTATGGGGGCAAAATGAGACTTAGGATCTTCCATATTTCCATATCAGAACATAACCAATATCATAATATCCATAATCAATAGATAGCCATAACCAAAATCTCCAAATAACATAACATAATATATACTCATACAAAAGTCTACATGATGTCTAATAATGCCTCTAGTCATAGAATAGAAGGGGGGCCAAGACATGTCCTGGTCTTACCATCAAAGTAAATAACATAAGCAGAAGCAACATAAGGTAGACAGATGGTGGCTTATCCTTAGAAGATAGGACTCACCACAACAACTTTCACAAACTCTGAACTAGCCGTCAAAAGGTGGATAGATATAGTCTCTGGTACCTACATGATTAGATCATGTAGGCAAAAAGTATGCGTTAGTATGTTTGAATGTACTAAATATGCGGGCATACAATACATATGAACTTATTAAACCTGCATTCAATGTTAGATGGATAGGGAATATATATCGAAAGGAGTATATTACCAAAGAAGAGTAATATAACAATATGCCATGAAATCCATGATGCATGAATGCTATAATCTTTCATATATAGAGGGGATGTGACCATAACCGACATCTCAAACCCATGCGAGCTGTTACATAAATTTGCTCGATGTTAGCCTCCCATCGGGTGAGAGAAGATTACTTGCCAAAGGTAATCTATACCACACCTTACGACTCAGTCATTTTAGTATGATGGACACCTTCCTTACGACCCGTTCATTTTGGAAGGATTTCCATATCATATCATATCGTATCATATCATTTCACATTTGCAACCATACCTTACGACCCAATCATTTAGGTAGAGGGTTACCATATACATATGCTGGCACATAGTTCAAGAGAGGGAAAGAGGACCCTTGGGGATAGCCTTGATGCCTTTAATCCTATTCTGTGCTAAGTGGTCATCCCACAAGAATACATATACATATACATATAATATACATATGCATGCTTTCAAAAGAGACACAAGTCATTTAAAATCATCTCAATGCATACTTGGGTTTAAAAGCCAAACATTTTTCATAATCATTCATACTTGGGCGAAAAAGCCAAATCACATTTCGTGTCATACTTTTAATGTATAGGAATAACTTATTCACATATATCAATATGGTGTAAACACCCAAAAATCTCAAAGATCAATATCATAGACATTTATATGATCACATTCTTGTCATAACCATATGTGAGCTTCACTCACTAAATAATAAACATATGTGAGATTAACTCAAGAATCATTTTATCAAAAATCATATGTGAGCTTAACCCAGCGTCAAAAACTAATGCTCATGAATGCATATGCCATGAATGATATGAGAATATCATGGATAATAGAGATTCAATCTTAAATCAACAATACAATATGAAATTCAAGTAAATCCATAAGTAAAATACGCATTCAAATCATAATTTAGATTACCCATGCTTAAATCAAACTTTAAAGGGACAACACATATCCAAATCTTCATAATATTCATGAAATTCATCATATTAGGGCTTAAATCACTTTAAAATCAATAATAAAACATAGCTCATATCTCAATTGAACAAAATATGCAATAATCTTAAAAATCCATAGGTAAAGTAAACTCAATTTCATAAAATCAAGTGTAAAAGAGTTTGGGGTCTTCATGGTTGAAAGGGACCATGAATCAATCCCACATACCTTAGTTACCCAAGAAGAAACAAGAAGAATTCGATAAAGAAGAGAGTCTTTCCTTAATCCCCAAGCTAAGCCTTCACTAGTCACTTGAGAGGAGTTCTTATGAGAGAGCTTGAATAAATTCTAAGTGTTGATTTAAATTTAAATGAGAGAAAGAAGAGTATATGTCATTTGAAAGTCTTAGGATAGTATAGAAAGTCAAACTTCATTAATGAAACGGAAGTTAAAATGTTGTCAGGGGTCCCGTAGAGAGGTCGCATGGATCGTTTAGAGTCTCACGGACTGTGTAGCCTTCCCTATGGCTGCGCTTAGACAATTTTCCATTGACGAAGTTTTGAGATGGCGATTTCATACTTAGAAAATTTTCACACCAACACTCATACGGAGGACCATACGACCCGTGACGAGTCATATGGACCGTATGAGGTTTATGTGTGAAGTGCCTTGGCCAAAATGTAGTTTTCAAGGCCAAGGCTACTCACATGGGCCACCATATGTCCAGTGAAGTACCACACGGACTGTTTTGGGTTCATGTGGTGCAAGCCTTGGTCTTGAACTCCAATTTAAGGCCAACACTCTACACACAAGGCCTAGGGCCACCTCAAGGCTCCTCCACATGATCCTTGGTGAGTCACACAGCCCGTGGAGGTGCCCATGGGGTGTCACCTTGGTCAACAACTTTTCGAAACCAAATTCCATGCACCATTAGGTCCTAACAAAATCTGGGTCCTTACATTCACATGGTCTTATATGTACGTTATGGTCTTCTCCCATAAAGTTACGACTTTAGTGTTTATGTTGCTTTAATCTTGCTTCACATGTTGCATTGATCTTTACTTCATATTGAGCTTTATTTTTTTGCTATGGTATTGCATGTTTGAATGATGGTGTTATAGTTTCAAGTTGCATTGTATCTCACATACTTAGTACATTCAAACGTAC
This sequence comes from Solanum rostratum, assembly GCA_029948455.1. Classification (NCBI taxonomy): domain Eukaryota; kingdom Viridiplantae; phylum Streptophyta; class Magnoliopsida; order Solanales; family Solanaceae; genus Solanum; species Solanum rostratum. The sequence continues at coordinate 64,776,922 of CM057045.1, read as the reverse complement.
TAACACATATTTTGTCTACATGATGACATCATGTAGGGACCGCGCGCTCCACCTTCTCCACCAGCATGTGGCTAGCTTGACGTCCAAGACTAGCAGCTTTGGTGAACCTTTAGTTTGGGGATTACACCTTTTGCCTTCATGCTTTGTACGTTTGAGACATCGATGTTTTTGGATTGTATTAATGGAAGACTTTTACTTTCTATCTTATTTTCATTACTTTTGTACTTGAGGGGAGCTTAAGTATGTCATAGCCCCCGTTAAGTCATTCATGTAGTAAGGTGTGTTTGGACAACATGATCTACGTCTTAATGTGACAACTTTCCGCGTTTTCCATCAATATGATGATTTCTATAGTCCCTCCCTCGCTTTTAAATTCTGGTTAATGTTGTTTAATTACCTATGAATATTTGATGAATTCTAAGAGGCTTGGGTGAGGTACCTTCGGGTTCCTCGTTCGCCATGTTACAATTAGGCCCTAGATTTGGGTCGCGACAAGGATTCTATTGTGCGTAACCTTACCTTGCATTTAGGCTGCTTAAACACAAAATACTAATTTTATAATTTCTTTATTTTTATTTTCACTTTTTTATTTTAAAAATTAATGTTGGACCATTAGTTTTAGAACTTTTTAAAAAAAAATGACAGATGAACATTATTTTTTTAAAAAAATAATATTTTTCTTGAAAAATAACCGAGTAAAGTGTGTCCATTTTCTTTCTTAAAAAATCAATTAAATTAAATAACACCATATATGTTTTCCATATTCAAGCTATTTGAGTTTAACTCAAATACTTGCTTTTTAATTTTTTATTTAATTCAATATGGGTAAATAAAATTTATCTTCAATACAAATAAAAAAAAATTGTGTTCATCCCTAATAACACTACTAAATAAATGCTAAAACTCGACAGATTTCATTCAGTTGCCATTGATTTTTTAAGAAAGAAACTTGATGCACTTTTTTTTAATTATTTTTCACGTTAACATATAGGAAACTCTTAAAAAGACCTTTTTTTTTTTTGAAAAATCAAATTTTCATCGTCGATCTTTATTATATTTTTTGTAATGAAAACTAACATATAATCACCTATTTTTGAAATACAAAGTTGCAGTTGAAGAGCTTGTATAAAAATAAAATAAATCAAAAAAATAGTGTTTTGTGTTTAAATGGTACATAAAAATAGTATTGAATGATTAAAATAGAACAAGGCTAAGATACAACACTAAAATGAAAATGAGCTAGGTAAAGAGGGATTGTGTATGTGTTTTGAACCCAACTTTATATTCATTGCGTGGATTTTTGATCTCTAAATAAATTTTTAAACTATTTTAATAAAAATAATATTTTTTTACTTCAATAATTCAATCTCACGGATGTAGAGCGGTGGTATTGATGGTGACAAGAAATAACACTGAATTTTAACAAAAATATTTTCGGCTCACTCTCTTAGAAAAACTGTGATGCACAAACTCCACCATATCACTTATTTGTGTGTAAATGCTATACTTTTAACGACATTCAAGTGTTTGCTTGGAACAAGCCACAATTAAGGTGTCAAAATGAAAAATTATGACAAGTGTAAAGACCTCTTTATATATTTGGCCTAGTAATAACCATGATGGTGATGAATAATGATGATGGTTGACGATATATGATATCGATTAATGTTAGTGAGTTATAGTAATATTTTGTGGTTATTATTATCATGATAAATGAAAACATTTATGTAAACAGTAGTTAGCATTGATGACGATTGATTATAGTAATTTACAATGATGGTTATTGTGGATTAGTATGGTGCTAGTAGATGGCGACAATTGATAATGATGATTGACAATTACAATAATTGATGATGATGGACGATGAATGAAGAAAATTGGTCAATTGCGTTTTTGCATAATTTATTAAATAGACATTTTAATAATATTAAAATTTTGTTACAAATATTAATATTTAAATTTATTTATATATACACACTAAGTGATTGAAATATAAAGAAAAGAAATGCACTTAATAAGGTCTGAATTATTATGATTCACATCTAAAGACAAATGAACTTATGGGTTGTTTGAAAATGTATATGAAAATTAAATTTGAATATAATTATATAATTTGATTGTTTATTTAGCCAATAATTATTTGAGTTATAGAAAATTGAATATAATTAGGAGGGAATAATTACACTTTTCGAGTAGTCGTGTGGGTGGGTGGGGTGAGAGGAAAATTGTTAGTAATTTTATAAAGTTAATCTAATATCGTCGATTTTGTTTTCTTTTTAATTTATTTTTTTTCCTAATATATTGATATTCTTTTATTTTTCATTATTTATCTTTCATCTACTTTCTTCTAATTTTCCAACCAATCATTTCTTAGATCCAATGTAATTTTTTATATTTTTTTAATTTATTCTGGATTATGAAATAAAATAGAATCTCATTGTTGAATGATTTTGTAGACTTATACATATTGTTTATTTAAATTATATTTACTTATCATAAGTTAGAAATGTCGTTTGAACTTTTTGTCCTTCATTAATATACGCTGTTTTAAATAAAATCATTTTTTCATTATTTTTCTTCATCATTTTTTTGTTTTATTTATTTAGTTTCAAGATTCACTTTTGAATTAGAATTTTTTTTTTATTTAGAATTCACTTTTGATTTAGGACTATTCTATATAAATAATTATTTAGGCTATGAAGGAAAAATGAAAAATATTATTATGTTTCTAATATTTAAGACTTTGAAATTAACAAAAGTTTTGATTATCAAATATTTTGTTAATAAGAGTATGTAATATAGCAAATTTAAAAAGAAAAAGACTAATTAAAATTACGTTTGAAACATTAAACTACTTATTTTATATTTAGAAGTCTTTTATAAAATAAAATTTTAATCAATTTAATTTTCTAACTATTCAACTTCAAATTATTACTTTATGTACTCATAAACTATTAATATATCTATATTATAAGTAAATGAATTGATTTTCTCATCTTTGCCCATTCATAATAAATTAAACTATAACATCAAATTCATAGCATTTATTTAATTTTATTTATATGGATATTGTATTTATTTTAATGGAAAGTACTATTTATATATAATTTTGGGAAGACTAATAAGCCTATGTCCCTTTGAAGCAAATTATTTACATCCATATAACCATTTACATTTTATACCCCCGTACTATTAAAATCCGTCCCCCTAATATTAAAATTTGTGCGCTGACGTCATGTTGATGTTAGCACCACCTTGTATGATATACTAATAGTGTATACATATGTCAACATGGTATCACAGAGGATTAAGTTTAGTCCTATATGATACCAATATGGTATCAATATATGATAGAGTATCGTAGAATATATTTTCTACTAATTTAGAATTTAATAAATAAGTTTGTAACTTTAGTAATTTTCTCTTAATTATTTTATTTATTAAAAAAGATGACAAAATTATATGATACCGATAGGATATCAATATACCGACGGAATATCACAAGAATATATTTTCTACTAATTTAGAGTTTAATAAATAATTTTGTAACTTTAATAATTTTCTAGTCCTATACGATACAAATATGATATAAATATACCGGTGAAGTATCACAACAAATATATTTTCTATTAATTAGAGTTTAATAATTTTTTTTTATATGTTTCTTATTTATTTCTTAAAAAATATATTACTATATGATATCAGTTGGGTATCAATATACTGCCAGATATCACTGAGGATTGAACTCATTCTATATGAACCGGTATGGTACATATATACCGCTAGAGTATATTTCATAATATTTATACTGACATCACCATGACATCAGCGCGAAATAAAAAAGGGTAAGTGGAGTAAGAAGGTAAATAGTTTGGGTCATGAGTCCATTAAAGGTAAATAATTTAGATTAAGTATATTAAAAATAAATAATTTTAAATTAGATTTATTTTGTGTACTTATTCATTTTTAAATTAACAAAACACATACATGCAAAACAGGTACTTTAAACTAGTAAGGTAATAAGTAAAGCCCGAAGGCTGTTATCATCCCTATCCATCTCTCGTTTCCACAAACATATTTTGATGATTTATTTCATTGAATTTTTTTCAGTTAAGAGTTTATAGATTATTTTATCAAATATGTAAATAATTTTATACTATTACATTTATAATAATATTTTTTTTTGTCAAACGTACATCCCCTGATGTTCTTAAAAACTATATTTTTATTGTGATTAATTAAATTAAAATATTATTAATTTAAAAATATATTTATTAATTAATATATTTCAAGAGAGAATACATTATCTTAAATATCTAATTTTATCGTATCATTTCTAAAGGCACATATTTGTCAACTATTAGCAATGGTTGGGTGAATGTTAATGTAACTTTTACACTGTCATTTCATGAAATTTTCCATCAACCCCTGCATACAACCACATGTCTAGCTCATGACAGTGCCATTGAACTAGCTAGTAGCAACTTAAGCTCGCCTCCATCGTCTGGATAGCGGCTTTGCTGGCAATGGGCTTGTACCAGGACCAGGAAACTCCCACTTAGCAATGGTACCGTCCCATCCAGAGCTAACGAACGTAGGGTAGTAAGGGTGCCAGTTGCAATCTCTCACAGGCTCCTGATGATAATCAAGTTTTGCAACCTGAGCTCCGCTTACCTACAAATGGAATGCACCAGATTTATGACTTACCCAGACACCAAACATCATCCAAAAAAAGATATGCCAGCTTGACCCTTGTATTATATGAAGCATGTCTACCATTGGAAGCGACGACATGAAAAGCTTTTTTAAAAAAAAAAAGAAAATCTTAGACCATCTAATTGGATACATGACATTTTTCTTAAGCTAATATTTGCTTGCTTAATCATCAAGTTAGAGAAAAGGGAGACCATAGATCCAGCAGTCTCTCAGACTATCAAGCCATCGGTAATTGGCCTGAACAGATCCAATCACTTAAAGATGCAGAAACTCCAAGTGGAATGCATGTATCCAAGTTCTACAAAGCACTCAGCAGATTGCGACAAGATTCACTAGCTAATGAAACTAAAACATCAGCTTATGATTTTATGAAGCAATAAATTTAAAAGAAAAGAGAGCAAATCAAATAAGAACTTTAAGCATACCACATCATAGATATAGACAGAAGAATCGCTTGATCCAGTGTAGATGAACTTTTGCCCTGTGCTGCAAAATAGAACTTTTGCTGATTAGACAACTATTCTACAAATAGCATTAAATATCAGAATCAATATTATGTGTGTTTGGTATGGATTCACGAATCACGATAAAATCATTCAAATGACTTTGGTGATTGGTACAGTTAGATCACCCTGTGTTTGACATTTCCTATACTGCAAGCAGCATGCGCTTTCACGTATAGTTGCAGTCCAAAGCAGGGAATCGTCCCAAACCTATTATGTTGCATCTTCTTCTTGTAAAAGCTAACTATTTTAGCCTCCACAGCAGCTCCTAGCTCTCTCTTGGAGTGTATTTACAAAGTACCAAAAAGGTCTGATCGTTTTATAACCAAAGCAAAGTCTAGGGTGGAAAGAAGGGCCAAATCAGATTCATCAGCTATTCTTTGCACCACCGATGTCATCGCAACTGCTGCCAGGCATGTTTTATCTGCTTTATTCGTTTCTTGCTTTTTTTTTTCCATTTTAATTCATTTTTTATCGAATTATCTTTATTTTATGCCGCTTTTTCCCTACACAATAAAAATGTAATGTTAAGCACATTGTAATATAATCAAAACTCGTACCCAGTGGAATCTCACAAATGGGGGTCTGGGGAGGATAGAATGTACGCAAACCTCACCACTACCTCATAGAAGTAGAGAGACTGTTTCCTGGGAACCCTCGTCTTAAAAACCCATAAGCAAAATAAACTAGATATGACAAAAAAACACATGTCAATATGTAAATACGATGGAATTAACACACATACGACAAATATAAAACACGCCTACTCCTGCTACATTACTATACCTCCACCTAATCCTACCAACCAATTAGCCTGCTACTCTAATTCGCAACCTCCACTCCTTTCTATCTAAGGTCATGTCCTCGGTGAGCTCCAGTTTCGCCATATATTGTCTGATCACCTCCCCCCAATACTTCTTCGGTCTACCTCTACCCCTCCGTGTAACTCCCAAAACCAACATTTACACATGTCCAAACCATCGCAGTCTCGCTTATCTTTTCAGCCATCGGGGCCACCTCTAGCTTCTCCTGGATGATCTCATTCCTAATCTATCCTCCTTGTGTGACCACACATCTATCTCAACATCCTCATCTCTGCGATATGCATCTTCTGAATATGTGCCTTTTTTATTGGCCAACACTCCACTCCATACAGTAAAGATGGTCTAACCACCATTCTGTAAAACTTACCTTTGAGTTTAGGTGGTATCTTCTTGTCACACAATACTCTAGAGGCAAGCCACCATTTAGCCCATGCTGCCCCAATACGATCTGTGACATCATCGTTGATATCGCCACTACTTTGGATGATGGACCCCAAAAACTTAAAGTTTTCCCTCTTCGGATAGGTTGAGTGGCAAGTCTCACATCAATGTCTGCTTCATCCCTCGCAACATTGAATTTGCACTCTAAGTATTCTATTTTGGTCCTGCTCAGTTTTTGAATCCTTCGGACTCCAAGGCGTGTCTCCAAGTGTCCAACCTATTATTAACTTTAGTCCGAGTCACATCAATCAGTACCATGTCATCTGCAAATAGCATACACCATGGAACCTCCTCATGGATAGATCACATCAGCTCATCCATCACTATGGCAAATAGGAAAGGGCTCAACACAGATCCTTGATGGAGTCCCATCTCAACAGGAAAATACTCTGAGTCTCCTCCTACCATTCTTACCTGAGTTTTGGCTCCGTCGTACATGTCCTTGATGACCCTGATATATGCCATTGGGACACCTTTCACCTCTAGACACTTCCATAGGACATCCCTTAGAACTTTGTCATAGGCTTTCTCGAGATCAATGAACACCATATGAAGGTCCTTTCTTTCCCTATATTTCTCCACTAATCTCCGAACAAGATGAATTGCTTCAGTAGTGGATTGCCCCGGCATGAATTCAAACTGATTTTCCTAAATAGACACTACTCTTCTCACCCTCATCTCCACCACTCTCTCCCAGACCTTCATAGTGTAACTTAACAAAAATTCATCTTTATTTTTCACACTCCCCCTTAAAGTGATTTTTTGGAAACTATCCTGCACTTGTCATGGAGGAACTCAAACGAAGCTTTGAGCCACGCCTTGGAGAAATTCTCGACAGTTTCTTCCGAACTCTTCTTGCTTCTTTAAGTGATGAAGATTCTTCATCGCCAATTGAACCATGTGAATTATCTCTTTGCCGAGTTCTTGGACTCCCCCTTTCTCTTAGCTCCTCCACAATTGCATTATCCGGAGACATATCTGTGATGGAAAAGTTTGAAACTCCAAAGTTCAATAGTTTAGAAACCTCTCCTTCCAATGTAACTCTATGATACAAAGATGATTCATCGATATCAACTCTCTTATTTGAGTCAACGATGATGCGAACATTAATTTTCTATGAAACTTCTGCATCATAATAGGATCCACCACCAAAAACTCTTTTTATCTCTTCAATACCAGTTAATCATCTTTAAAGCTTTCGAAAATTATGCCGTCTCTTTCTCCACTTGACATTTGGCCTTCAAGGTCAGTTATTTCATTTGTTTGAGCTTCATCTTTTTTATTTGCTTCCAATATTTGATCTAAGCCAACAATTGACCTTGATATGGCTGACGTTTGATCAGAGACTTCAACTTCTAATACATCTTCGTCGATTCTTTCTCCATAAAAGTCACCACTAGCATATATAGTTTCAGATTCTGCTTGTTCATCTGCTTCTTTGATTTCTCCGATAGAAGCTTTCCTATCACCAGTATGAATATCTAAGAGAGTTTTTCGCTTCATATCGATAACATCAGTGTTTTGTTTCTCCCCGTGATCGATTTCATTATATTCTAAATATTTGATCCAACCTCCTTCAAGATTGACGGAAACCATGGCATCTACTTCTCGAGCCTTAGCAAAGAAGCACGTCCCCCAATCCTCTTCTTCTTCAATAGTTTTCTCAACTTGAGTCGTATTACTCTCCTTGGCTCGAAAAAATCTTTTTATGTGGCCTATTTTGCCACATCGATAACATCTAAGAGACTCCTTATCATAGTGGTTAAAAGGCTCTTCCTTCTTTCCAGGTGATCTTGACCAGCAAACCGATCGTGCAACGTATCTCTTGCTTTTTCCTTAAAGTTCCTTTTGTTGGCTACAAGAGCATTTCCTTCTTCTTCATTAATAAATACACTAGCCAACTGTTTGGCTAGTAACTCCTGTGACGACAATAAATTCTCAAATTCCTCCAAGGATAGTTGTTGACCCCCCCCCCCCCCCCGAATTGACATCACAAATGAAATATATTCAGGCTTCAAACCACAAATGATGATTCTTCTCATTCGTGCTTCAGGGATAGCCTCCTCTGGGTTCAATAAAGATATCTTAGAACATAAATTCTTAATCTTCAAAAAGTACTCAGCAATAGAGAGATTACCTTGAATGGTATTAGCAAACTCATTCTCCAGTATCTGTAGCCGAGCTTCATTCTTCTTGTTGAATAACTGATCAAGGGTTTTCCATATTTCATGAGCTGATTTACACCCTATAATATGGTCAAACAAACTGGAGGAGATTGTCCTTTTCCGGATAAACTCTGCCTTCGCATTAGTCTGCTTCCACTTCTTATATGATTGCTATTCTCCGGTCCGTCGTCAGGAGGACTTGTGTTACTTCCATTAACAATATCCCACAAATCCTGACCTACAAAGTATGACTCCATACATGTCTTCAATATCTTGTAATTGGACTGATTTAACAACTCCATTCCCAGTCTATTAACGCGACCGCTAAAATCCATTTGAACAAAATCAGTTGAATCAACCACCAACCCGATATTGAAATAAACCTAGAAGCCAACGTATGGCTATGGCTCTGATACCATGTAGAAAAATATACAACAACAACATACCCAGTGTAAACCCACAAGTGAGGTCTGGGGATAGTAGAATGTACCCAGACCTTAGCGCTACCTCATAAGGTAGAGAGCTTGTTTCCTAGTAACCCTCGTCTCAAACACCCATAAGCAGAATAAACTAGATATTAAAAAAACGGAAGGAAAAGGAAGGAAAACAGAAGAGACGACTAACAACACAAAGCACATGATAGTGTGTAAATCAACATGATATAACGATAACATCAATATGTATATGACAGAGAATGACAACAAATGATATAAAACACGACTACTCCTACTATACCACTATACCCCAAGGCCAAACATCCACATAACCCTACCAACCAATTAGTCTGCTACTCTATCTAACCCTACCAACCAATTAGCCTGCTACTCTAATTCGCGACCTCTACTCCTTTCTATCTAAGGTCATGTCCTCGGTGAGATCAAGTTTCGCCATATCTTGTCTGATCACCTCCCCCCAATACTTCTATATTCTACCTCTACTCCTTCGTGTAGCTCCCAAATCGAACCTCTCGCACCTCCTAACAAGAGCATTGGTACTCCTCTGCAGATGTCCAAACCATCACAGTCTCACTTTCCTCATCGTATCAGCCACAAGGGCTATCTCTAGCTTTTCCCGAATGGTCTCATTCTTAATCTTATAGCAGAAGAAAATTGTAATCGGAAGACCTTCTGCTAGACCAAGATTGTTAACTAAGATCGGAAGATTCAACTAAAAAAGTAGAAACTAGAAAGGAGAAGGAAGGTTTAGAAAAGGGGAACTTTGTTATGGAAGAAGGCTACTTGTATTGGATCCAATTATTGGTCGCTTACAAATGCCTAATGCCACCTTATTTATAGTTGTGTAGGGATGGTTCTAGATATAATTCTAGATATATCTACAAGAAATATCTAGATATTATCTTCTAAATATCTAACAAAAATTTAGATTATTCTATAATCTACTACAAATATCTTCCTAAAATATCTAATACTCTAGAATATCTAGATTTTTCCTAAATACAAAAATTAAAGTTATTACTCTACAAAATTCTAGAATTCTACAAAATATCTAGGATCTTTTGTACCACCAAAAAATCATCTTTATTTTTCACAGAAGATGCAACATAATAGGTTTGGAATGATTCCTTGCTTTGGACTCAAACCATATGCAAAAGCGCACGCTGCTTGCAGTATAGGAAATGTCAAACACAGGGTGATCTAACTGTACCAATCACCAAATGCAGGGTTAATAGATTCATGAATCACGATAAAACTAGTCAACATTATGTGTGTTTGGTATGGAGGAAAACGGTTTCTGGAAAACAAGTTGCATAACTAGACTTCCAAGTTAATTGTCTCCTTCCCACCCACCAAACACCTTCGACCCCCATACCTTGACCATCCTACCCCCAAACCCCAACTCCCTACATCATTCCACCCTCGTATTGTGTCACTAGGTTACACATAAATGCTCTTGGAGATAAATTCTTTTGCTTACTTACCAGACGCTAGAAAATAAATACAATTGTTTTCCAAGAAAACATTTTCTACCAAACACACCCTAAAAACTGAAGCAATTCCTCAATTTAACAGTTGATTATACCAAGCAAATATTGGACGTTGGTATTGGCCCTTAGGTGAAGATGTCTCACGAAAAAACCATGGATTTAAGAAGATCAACTCCATGATTTCTCTCTATTTGTAATCCAATACAAAAAATCAATTGCTTCCCTAATACAAGCAACAAAACTGATGCCAATTAACTTGAAACATTCAAAAATCTGTAACTCCTGAGCTGCTGCAAAGGACACAGAGACACGAAAACTTCCAAAGCTGACAAATTATACTTATAGAAGCAAGAAAAGTTGGCTAAATACTTTAATCAAAAACATGTTTAGCAAAGAGAACTTGATAGGTATTAAGAATACCATGAACCACTAACCTGTGTGCAGGAGAGAAATAACAGCGTATAAGAGTGCGCAAGACAGAATGGCCTTTATAAGTAGCCAATGACTGGTCATGTGGGTGTCTCTTGTTTCTAAGATGCTCTGGGTAGTCCATCCATCTGTAATCCCAGTCATAACTTCTACGCCTTGGGAAGCTATGTAAAAGAAAGTAGTCTTATTAGCTGTGCCAACGAGATCTTCTTTGAACTCAACTGGCAACCATTATAGAACAATTCCAAACAGGTTAAACCAATAAGCCCACTATGCACTACACACTCAAATATTTCTCTGTGATGAAAGGTAAAGAAAAAATGTAGTCCGTCATGACTCAAATGCATGGATTAGTCAAGCATTAGAGCACCAATGGACAGGAGAAAAACCACATTAAGGACCAAGTATCCCCATGGGGTGCGGAAAGGAAGAGGTGTAGAGGAAAAGGCAGGAACGGCAGATGGTCAACAAAAAAATGAAGAAAAGAAAAAAGGATCAAGTGATACATACTAATCAATGTTAGAAGACATTTTCCTTATATCCCAGAGTTTGATAGCCTGATCTTTCCCATTTGAGATAAGATGCCGGCCATCTCCACGAGTGTCAATATATGTAATGCCTTCAAGATGTCCAATGAGAATCCCAGCTGCTTGCGCTCTAGTACCAAAGCAACGTCTGTCCCAAACCTGAATATGATTAAGAGCCCTTTCTAAGTCAAACAGATATGTAATTGCAAATTCTAAGAAAAGAAACACCATCAATATTTTCGGCAGGCAATGAGAATCCTAATGGATCCTCCAAAGCTAGTTAAAAGTGTTATTGGAGAAGAATATTGTTGAATTGTGTATCTAAATTATCACATTGAGATCTTATTCATAGATACAACATTAGACTCCTTTTCCAACTAGGACACTATAATACAATCATTTTCCAAGTAGGATTGTAATGCTCCGTAAGTTGAAGAGTCAGAACTCAAGGCCTAAAGGCGAAATTTTCGCGAAAACTTTGCAGGTTTCTACCACGGGACCCACCATGGGTCGTGAAGGGCCTCACGTGTGGGAAGGCCATGAAGAGTTTTGGGGTTGGGGGCTGATCACGAGCGCACCACGAGCTGTGATGGCTCACGTGGAGGGACACCCCTCCTGGCCAAGCCATCCTTACCCACCACTACCCCCACCATGGGATGTGGTGGACCATCCGTGAAGGGGTCCGTCCAGGTAAGTTTTAAAAGTAAGGAGGGGTATTTGAATTTTTTCCCTAATTCCTAATTATGTATTTGGATGGTTTTTGGGACTAAATACTAATGTTTAACTACCCTAAGTTCCTAAAAGTTTTTCATTCACACCCAATACCAAAAATCACAAATCTTCTCTCTAAAACGCTCCTATAGCTTTCCTCTTTTCCAAGTAAGTATTTCATTGAAGATCAAACAATTCGCCTCAAATTCAAGATAATTTCTTCCAAATTTCTCTAGTTTCCTCATCAAGGTATGCAAATTTTCATCCATAGGGTACTTCCACCTATGGAGCTCAGAGGTTCTCTACTTTTTCAAGTGATTTCAAGTATGGTTTTCATGAATTGTTTAATTCTTTATCAATTACAAAAATTAAGTCTCAATCAATGTTTAACTACTCAATCGTGCATGGATTTTCATGATTTACAAAGGATTTCACAGCCAAGTAATCTAGGGTATGAATTTTATGGTGGGTTCAATTACTTATGGTTTTAATTGATGAATTTCATTATAATTATGCATGATCTTTATGAATTGCATGTTTTAAGGTTGTTTTGGCATTGAACCCACATGATTTACCCTAATTTTCAATGAATCATGATCATGAATGATAAGGGCTTCCTTCCAAGTTCATGAAAATATATCCAATTATATTTTATGAAGTCTCTACAATGATGAACGATGAATGATGAACGATGAATGATGAACGGATGAATGTTGGTGAAAGGACAATCCTCACCTAATCATGGATTCATGTGTGACGAGGATAATTCTCACATTGATGAATCACCCATGGTTTTTATGAGCTACTCTTTATGAATTACGATTTTCATTGACTCAAAGCTATGATTGACTATTGTACTATGTTTTACCATTCCGTGGGATTGAACTTAGCACCGAGAAGGCTTGAGGTAGGATTCGGTCTGGTAGACGTTAAGGTCATCCACCTAAGAGAATCCTAGTAGCAATCTCTTGTCTAAAACTATGTGCCACTATAGGTTGCCTTATTGGCCTAGGCTTGTGGATCCATATTTAGCCCCCAACTATTAACTGTTGTACCAAGACGAAGTATACCTAGGCAAGTAGCCTCCTCTTTTCTCAATATAGGTATTTGTTGAACTGGAAATTTGAAATCTAATATTTGTAAAATTTTTATTTTTATTTTAAGTTAATATTATATTAAACTTTATGTGCAGTGGTCTCCTAATCAAATTCGATGAAAATATGGTTATAATCACTTGGAACTGTAGTTTAGAGTAGAAGCAGTGAAAATTTAAGCATCTCAAAGTCTATCTATAACGATTGCTATTTCATATTGGAGCTTCTGCTAAGGAAGTGGTGATCCCTAGCTAATTCCATGTTATACACGCATGGTCTTATTGTCGCTTATAATGAAATCCCACAAAATGATTATATTACTTTAAGCTTCACTATGATTTGATACTTTAACCACACAATTCATAATCATGTTTTATCTCATGCTTTACTTCATGCCTGTTCTATTGTGGTCTTACATACCATGACTCATAAATCATTTATTCATGTTATATATATGTATATATATATATATATATGGGTGTATATCATGCATAACTCACATACTTAGTACATTCAAATGTACTAACACATTTTGCTTACGTTGTTTAAAAATGTAGAGTTGGACACTTCTCACTCTCCCTAGTTGGCTTGGTAGCACCTCACTTGATTGGTAAGCCATCATGCTTCGAGGGTTCGCCCATTGAGCTTATGATCTCATTGTTAGTTTGGTTTCCAAGTCGAGATATCTAATTTACTATAGTTGAGGGTGACTAGGGACATATCTTAGCTCCCGCCCATTGTTAGACTATGCTATGTAGAGCCTTGTTGGGCATATGTGTAAGATTCTATGTCGGCTCCTTTGACTTGCTTACTTCCACTTGCTTCTAGTTATCGATTGATTAATGCTTTGTATGCCTTGTTAATGCTCGTGTATGATATGTAAGATAGCTTGGTTGGAGTCCTTCGGGGTTCCGATCGCCATGTCTCACCAAGGATCTAGCTTGGGTCATGACAAGGATTCTATATACTATTTCTGTTCTTATTCCTATTCTAAGTAGGATTGTAGATATTATTCTTGTTTGTACTCCTACTCTAACACTCCCCCTCAATCTGGTGCATACAAATCATATATACCTAACTTGTTACAAATGTAATTGATACAAGGACCGATGAAGGACTTGATGAGATATCTGCAAGTTGACCACTCGACTTCACAAAATTGACAGTCAATCTGAATGTGCTCAGTCTTTTTGTGAAATACCGGATTTGATGTATTATACTAGTCAATCTCAATGTGCTTGGTCTTCTCATTAAATATTGAATTTAATGCATAATATCGATAAAACACAAAGTGATAAATTCCTGAATTGCAGCGTTGAACTTTCCAAACCAAGCTTGAGAAGATTGTTTACACAATCAACATACAAGGCTGCCAGACTCCTCTTAAGCAACAAAATCAAGTGGTTACTCTATATAGACTTCTTTCTCGAGATCATCATGGAGAAAAACATTCTTAATCTCCAACTAATTAAAAGGTCAACTGGGAACTACAACCATAGATAGAAAAAGGCGCACATATGCTGTTTTAGCCACGGGAGAGAGAGTATCATTATAATCCGACCCAAATATCTGAGTGTGTATATAAAGATATTTGCAACAGCACATTTGAAACAAAAAAAACCACTGCATGAAAGTCAAATCAAACAATGCAATGGTCGCTGGAAAGTGAGGAAAAAATGATATAAAATATATGGATCGTCTCAAAATCAAGAGATGAGTAGATCTTAAACAAGAAAGTCACTACAAAACTAGCTGAAACATGTTCATACGCCGGATTACTAGATTTGATGGTTGAAAGTGGTTACAATTTGAGAAATAAAATTATATGGGTAAGGTCAGAATGATGACAAGACCCAATTGAGAAAGAGAATTATATGGGTACGGTCGGAATGATGGCACGACCCTACTGGAAAATAGAAAACATATACATAGGATCATATTGATGGCACGATCCTACTGAAAAAGAGAAATTTTATAGATAGGTTCGGAATAATGGCACAACCCAACACAAATCAGAAAGTAGTCACCGAAAAAATGGCACGATGCTGAACAAATTAGATATAAAAAAGTAGTTAGTGGAAAAATGTCACAGTAACTACATATGAAAAAGTAGTCAATGGAAAGATGACATGGTGCTACACAAATTAGATAGAAGAAAGTAGTTGCCGCAAAAGATGACGCGGTGCTACACAAACACTGACAAATATGGGGTTGACACAAAACAGCCTAGAAAATCACCGGAAATTGACGCACAATGACCTGTCAGATTGAATTTTCTTTCTCCGGATGTGGGTTTCATGTATATATTATTGACCCTACTTTTGTTAACATAACCAACAGCCAGACGGGCATATATGAGTCATAGCTTCCCCCCGACAACGGAAGCTTTTTGGATTTTTTTACCAAGATCATAGAAGCTTTGATACAATTTGAGTAATATTGGTGAAGAATATTATTGAATTGTGTATTTGCATTATTGAGACCCTATTTATAGATACCACATTAGGCTTCTTTTCTGACTAGGACACTACAATACAATCCTTTTCCAAGTAGGATTCTATATACTATTCTTGTTCCTATTCCTATTCCAAGTAGAATTGTAGATATTATACCTGTTCGTATTCCTATTCTAACAAAAAGAAGCATTTTTTAACAACTTACCAGAATCATTATGGGAAGCTGATATTAGCAATAGTTCAAACACCATCAGTAAACAAAACTATAAAAGACGAGTTAAATACGACCCATATATCTAATTTTAACAGAGAACAACATCTTCAAACATGCTTCACTAAGCATACAATTCTCCAGTCTGGGGTTGGTTATGCAACAGCAGAAGTAGCCCAGAAAATGGTCATAAGAAATGAATTAAGTCCATCAGAAAGTTGGATAAACTTACCTTACACAGGCTATCATCGCTTCCAGAATATATGAGGCGTCCAGTTTCATCAGCAAAGCATACAGCATTAACATCAGACTGCAATGTAAAGGCCAAATGAATTACAATATGCTTGTACATCTGTGTAAGAGAATATATAAGAACCTGAGAGTAGATACAAAGATGTCTATTTACAGTACATACATAAAGTATTAAGCATAAGACACCCACCTTTTTTTCTTGAGTAAGTAACATTTGTATTAACATTCAGCACTTAGGTAGTGCTAAACCCCTTTACAGTAGGTCAAAATATATCAATGAAATAAGAATTCCTAATCCTAGCAAGATTCCAACACATCTAGGATATTTTTTGCATCTATAGGATAGCTCTTTGTACACCAAAAACACAAAAGCAAAATATAATCTGTTTTGATTTTCTGTACTCTTCTGCTCGTCTTCAAAACATCTAATATTCTTTCTTTCCAGACGGTCCACCATATGCAAGCTGGGATGGTTCTCTAGTAGCTCCTATTTTTAGCTCCCTTCCTAGCTTCTTCCCAACTAGACAGAGTGTCAACAATCTTGCTAGGCATTGTCCATTGTATGCCTCTGAGATGGATGAAAATCTTCCATAGCTGGTTAGTGATTCTGCAATGCAAAAACAAATGTCCCACTGTCTCAGCTGCCTCACCACAAGCATAAGACACCCACTTCATGAGTTTCCAACACCAGATTGCCAAGTTTAATGGGTATTTTGGTCAAACTTGTGAATTAAAGTTCTTGAGGAGATTAATAACTTTCCACTATACAAGAACAAGGGGGATATTCAAAATTGTAACAATTACATGGGCATCAAGTTGTTAAGTCACACTATGAAGGTCTAGGAGAGAGTGGTGGAGATGAGGGTGAAAAAAGTAGTGTTTATTTCGGAGAATCAGTTTGGATTCATGCCAAGGCGGTCGACTACTAAAGCAATCCATGTTGTTCGGAGATTAGTGGAGAAATATAGGGAAAGAAGGAAGGACCTTCATATGGTGTTCATTGATCTCGAGAAGGCCAATGACAAAGTTCCGAGGGATGTCCTATGGAGGTGTCTAGAGGTGAAAGGTGTCCCAATGGCATATATTAGGGTGATAAAGGACACGTTCAACGGAGCCAAAACTCGAGTAAGAATGGTGGGAGGAGACTCAGACTATTTTCCTGTTGAGATAGGACTTCATTAAGGATCTGTGTTGAGCCCTTTTCTGTGTGCCTTGGTGATGAATGAGCTGACACGATCTATCCAGGAGGAGGTTCCATGGTGTATGCTATTTGCACATGACATAGTACTGATTGATGAGACTCGGACTAAAGTTAATGATAGATTGAAGGCTTAGAGACACGCCTTCGAGTCCAAAGGATTCAAACTAAGCAGGACCAAAACAGAATACTTGGAGTGCAAATTCAGTGCTGCGAGGAATGAAGTAGACATTGATGTAAGGCTTGCCACTCAACCTATCCCCAAGAGGGAAAACATCAAGTATCTAGGATCCAACATCTAGAGTAGTGACGATATCAACAATGATGTCACACAACGTATTAGGGCAGCATGGACAAAATGAAGGCTTGCCTCTGGAGTATTGTGTGAAGATATCACCTAAACTCAAAGGTAAGTTATACAAAATGATGGTTAGATCATCTTTGGTATATGGGATGGAGTGTAGGCCAATCAGAAATGCACATGTTCAGAAGATGCAGGTCGCAGAGATGAGGAGGTTGAGATGGACGTGTGGTCACACCAGGAGTGATAAGATTAGGAATGAGACCATTCGGGAGAAGCTAGAGGTGGCCCCTATGGCTGATAAGATGAGGGAAGCGAGACTACGATGGTTTGGACATGTGCAAAGGAGTAACGATGCTCCTATTAGGAGGTTCGAGAGGCTGGATTCGGGAGTTACACGGAGGGGTAGAGGTAGACCGAAGAAGTATTGGGGGAGGAGATCAGACAAGATATGGTGAAACTTGATCTCATCGAGGACATGACCTTAGATAGGAAGGAGTGGAGGTCGCAAATTAGAGTAGCAGGCTAATAGATTAGTAGGTTGATGTCTGGGCGTGGGGTATAGTAGGGTAGTAGGAATTCTCCGGTGTAGTCTTCATCTGTCTTATATATGTTAATTGTCTTCACGTTTTCAGTTCTCTATTGAACCAAGTTCCTGATTTTCTATTCACGTACTTTCTCCGGCACCGGCGCCGGCGATCACTCATTCTCCACTCTCTCCCAGCAAGGATTGCAGTCAACCTTTCAACCTTTCAAGACTTGCAATCAAGAAACAAACAAAAGAAGAAGAAGCAGCTAATTTCATGTGAAAAATTCACTGCTGTCTCTGTTTATCGTCCCGCTCACTATTGCCGGAATCAACATTTTGCGATTTTAGAGAACGAATTCCGACGGATTTTGATCTACATAACTCCACTGATTTTGTTGCTCTTCGCACTCTCCGGCTGGAAGTACCCATTTTGGAGCATAGACCCAATTTAAGGAATCCGAATTTCTCATTTGAAGATTCAAGATTGTGGGATATATATCTCTGACCACATTCCAGGTGCTATCTTTTCATACTTATTCTCTTTATTTACTTTAGAGTTCTCTCTGTGTGATACTTTGCATACAGATTTCTTGACCTATTGGGCATTGATTTGCATAACTACTATCTTTCTTGATATTCTTGTAGCTTGTTGATATTGTTGATTCTTGATTGTGTTGTTCTAGAAAAAAGTATTGTGGTTCCTTCTTGAAATTTTTTGCCATTTCTTGTTTCCTTCTTGTTCAATTTTTATCATTTCTTGTTAGATTGTTTTGGGTTCTTCTTGTTGTTCGCTGCGTCTTTTCTGTGTGGCTTTGTACTGTACAATATTCTTGTGCTTGAATTGTTAACAATTACTGTTAAATTGTTTTTACTGCTTTGTGATTGATTACTGATTATTCCTATTGTATATTTACTGTTCCATTTGTTGTATAGTAATGTTGCTTGGTGTGGCTTTTATCCGCTTTCATACTGTGTTGGGTTGCATAGTTATTATTCCTTAAGTTTAGTGGCGTCAGGATCGAATGATAGACTAAGGTCATGTCGTCGGTGGGGGTCGGGGGTGAGGGGCAGGGGTGGGGAAAGGGTCACGGGCTCATGTAAGCTAAGGATAGCATCGTGGAATATAGGACCACTAACAGGGAATCCATAGAGCTAGTTAAATGTATTAAGAGGAGGAATATTAACATAGCGTGTGTTCAGGAGACCAAGTGGGTAGGTACCAAAGCTCGGGACATAGATGGGTTTAAGTTGTGGTATTCGGGTGGCTCTAGGGGCAGAAATGGTGTAGGTATCCTAGTAGCTGAGGACCTTAGGGATTATGTGGTGGAGGTTAGGAGGGTTAATGATAGGATGATGCTTATCAAACTCGTGGTGGGTAGGCGTGTAGTGAATGTCGTTAGTGCTTATGCGCCTCAAGTAGGCCTAGATGAGGAAGTCAAGAGGCTGTTTTGGGAAGATCTGGATGAGGTTGTGCGAGGCATACTGGAGACAGAGAATATCTTCATGGGAGGCGACTTTGATGGGCATATTGGGGCAACCAATAATGGGTTTGAGGATGTTCATGGAGGCTTTGGTTTTGGGGAGAGGAATGGAGGGGGACGTCTCTCTTGGATTTTGCCAAAGCGTTTGAGTTAGTTATTGCTAACTCATGTTTCCCAAAGAGGGAAAACCACTTGGTCACCTTCCGTAGTATGGTAGCTAAGACTCAGATAGATTACCTGCTTTTACGGAAGGGCGATAGAAGTTTATGTAAGAACTGCAAGGTTATTCCGAGTGAAAACATTTCCACTCAACATAGACTTCTAGTGATGGATTTAGAGATCAAGAGAGAAAAGAAGAAGAAGGTTATGTATGCCCAACCGAGGATTAGATGGGGAGGCCTTACTCCTGCCCTTTCCCGAGTGATGGAAGAAAAGTTGAGACTTAGAGGCTTGGAGTAGTGGTGGGAATGTGAACAGGATGTGGGACACTACTGCTGGTTGCATAAAAAAGGTGGCTGCCGAGGTACTAGGGGTTTCGAAAGGGGCCTTTTGCGGACGGCGGGGCGACTGGTGGTGGAATGAGGAAGTTCAGGGCAAAGTGAACGTTAAGAAGGTTGCTTACACGAAGTGGTTGGAGTGTAGGGATGAAGAGGAAAAGCGAATGCTTAAGGAGACATATAAGACGGCTAAGTCAGAAGCAAAGACAGCGGTGATGTGTGCTAAGACAACAGCTTTTGAACGCTTATATGAGGAGCTAAGTGATAAAGGCGGGGATAAGAGATTGTATAGGCTCGCTAAAGAGAGAGAAAGGAAAGCTCGCGACTTGGACCAAGTGAAGTGCATCAAGGATAAGGAAGGTGTGGTGCTGGTGGATGACAATTCCATTAAACAAAGGTGGCAAGCTTACTTTCATAAACTCTTAAATGAAAAAAGAGATGGAATCATTGAGCTGGGGGAGTTAGCCCACTCCGAAAGGTGCCGTGATTTCGGCTATTATAGGCGGTTCAGAGTTGAGGAGGTTAGAAGGGCTATCAGTAGGATGAAGAGAGGGAGGGCGGTCGGACCTGATGAGATTCCGGTAGATTTTTGGAAGTACATGGTCAAAGATGGCGTAGAGTGGTTGACTAGACTGTTCAATGCTATTCTGAAGACTACCAAGATGCCTGATGAATGGAGGAGGAGTACAATGGTTCCATTGTACAAGAACAAAGGGGATATCCAAAATTGTAACAATTACAGGGGTATCAAGTTGTTAAGTCACACTATGAAGGTCTGGGAGAGAGTGGTGGAGATGAGGGTGAGAAGGGTAGTGTCTATTTCGGAGAATCAATTTGGATTCATGCCGGGACGGTCGACTACGGAAGTTATTCACCTTGGTCGGAGATTAGTGGAGCAATATAGGGAAAGAAAGAAGGACCTCCATATGGTGTTCATTGATCTCGAGAAGGCCTATGACAAAGTGCCAAGGGATGTCCTATGGAGGTGCCTAGAGGCAAAAGGTGTCCCAATGATATATATTAGGGCGATTAAGGACATGTACGACGGAGCCAAAACTCGAGTGAGAACAGTGGAAGGAGACTCAAGTTATTTTCCTGTTGAGATGGGACTCCATCAAGGATCTGTGTTGAGCCCTTTCCTGTTTGCCCTAGTGATGGATGAGCTGACGCGAGCTATTCAGGAGGAGGTTCCATGGTGTATGCTTTTTGCAGATGACATAGTATTGATAGATGAGACCCGAACTAAAGTAAATGATAGGTTGGAGGTGTGGAGACACGCCTTGGAGTCCAAAGGATTCAAACTGAGCAGGACCAAAACAGAATACTTGGAGTGCAAATTCAGTGTTGCGAGGGACGAAGCAGACGTTGATGTGACGCTTGCCAATGAACCTATCCCTAAGAGGGAAACCTTTAGGTATTTGGGGTCCATCATCCAGGGTAGTGGCGATATCGATGATGATGTCACACATCGTATTGGGGCAGCTTGGTCTAAATGGAGGCTTGCCTCTGGAGTATTGTGTGATAAGAAGATACCACCTAAACTCAAAGGTAAGTTTTACAGAATGGTGGTAAGACCATCTTTGTTGTATGGGGTGGAGTGTTGGCCAATAAAAAATGCACATGTCCAGAAGATGCAGGTTGCAGAGATGAGGATGCTGAGATGGATGTGTGGGCACACAAGGAGGGATAAAATTAGAAATGAGACCATTCGGGAGAAGCTAGAGGTGGCCCCGGTGGCTGAAAAGATGAGGGAAGCGAGACTGCGATGGTTTGGACATGTGCAGAGAAGAGGTACCAATGCTCCTGTAAGGAGATGCGAGAGGTTGGACTTAGGAGGAGCTAGGAGAAGTAGAGGTAGACCGAAAAAATACTGGGGAGAGGTGATTAGACAGGACATGGCGAGACTTGATCTCACTGAGGACATGACCTTAGATAGGAAGGTGTGGAAGTCGCGTATTAGAGTAGAAGGCTAATAGGTTAGCAAGGTTAGGTTGATGTCTAGCCGCGGGGTAGTGTAGGGTGTTGTCTTTATCTGTGTCATATGTATTAAATTTATAGCATTTGCATAAGGTTATGTGCTTCTCAGTAGTAGTCGCTCTTCCCATTCCTTTCTTTCCTTTCATCTTTATCATATCTAGTCTAATCCGCCTATGGGTTGTTCAGACGAGGGTTCCTAGGAAACAGCCTCTCTACTTCTACGAGGTAGTGGTAAGGTCTGCGTACATTCTGCCCTCCCCAGAACCCACTTGTGGGATTCAACTGGGTATGTTGTTGTTGTTGTCTTGTATTTACTTGCTATCATGTGCTTTTCGTTATTAGTCGCTCTTTCTGTTCACTTTCTCTTTCTCTTCCTTTCCTGTTTTCCTATCTAGTTTATTCTGCTTATGGGTTTTAATGACGAGGGTTCCCAGGAAACAACCTCTCTACTTCTATGAGGTAGTGGTAAGGTCTGCGTACATTCTACACTCCCTAGACCCCACTTGTGGGATTCCACTGGATATGTTGTTGCTGTTGTTGTGGAGGAGATTAATAACTCAAAAGTTACTTAGAAACGTAGCACAACAACGTAAATTGTTGCGGTACCAAAATAAGTTCTATTATGATATTCTTGGGACCAACGTTAGAAGATACAATTTTTTTTGAAGCTTTGGTTGTGATTGTAGCGGCAGCTAATTTGCCGTTTGTAATATTTTCCGGCGCCGATTCCATCTTTTTCTTTTTTCTTGCTGCATAGCCTAATCTTCTCTTTGATTCTTGCCCTCTGTTTTTCCACTTTCTGCCCAGAGAAAATTTCATGGGTAATTTTCAAGAACAATTGTTGTAGCTCAAGAAACCCAAAAAAAATCCCCTCGGTAAATTTTGATTCACTGTCGAGTAAACACCGGTAGATACACTCAAACTCCGGCGAGTAAACGCCGACATCATTCACTGACAGATTTTCAATATCTTTCCTCAAAAGATATCTTAGTGATTCCGCCAAGGATTTCACATCAACTTGGGAATTCATATTCTTCTTGGGATTAAAACTAGAAAATCATTAACGTCAATCATCTCTTGTCTTCTCCGGCAAAGGATTTCAAGATCTGCCGCTGCCCACAATTGCTCACACCAAAGGCGAGGCACTATCGGAACAATCGATTTTGGGTAAGAGATTGCTATGAATTTGGGCGCATTGCACTCTTTTGAGAGATTCCAAGTTGCCAGAATTGACCATTTTCTTCAAGTTGAGACATTCAATACATAGCGGCCAAAGAGTTTTCGGATTAACCAGGTGATCTGTTCCAATTCTTCTATATTTACTATTTCGTGAATCAACTACTTTATTATTGCCTAAGCATCTTGTCTTTTACATATTGAGTTTCTTGTATAATTTCTAGGTTTATTTGTTTTTATTCTATTGAGTTTATTGTTCCTTCTTTGCGACCTGTTGTGCTGCTCCCTCTTGCACTTGCATATTGATTTCGTCATTACCCTGTTTATTCTTTATACATCGTTGCTATTATTTGTTGTTGACCTCTTGTGTACTATTGTATCGTTGGGCTGTTGATTTTGAGCGCGTATATCATCTCGATCTACTTTGGCATATCCAATTATTTGTTCTTAGTTTAATGGCATTGGGGACTAATGGTGGACATCATGTCTTTGGTTGGGGTCGGAGGCAAGGGATAGTAGTGGTAAGAGGAGGACGAGCTTACTTAAGTTGAGAGTTAGGTCATGGAATATAGGATCACCTACATGAAAGTCGATAGACGGGCTTATTTGTTGTTGACCTCTTGTGTACTATTGTATCGTTGGGCTGTTGATTTTGAGCGCGTATATCATCTCGATCTACTTTGGTATATCCAATTATTTGTTCTTAGTTTAATGGCATTGGGGACTAATGGTGGACATCATGTCTTTGGTTGGGGTCGGAGGCAAGGGATAGTAGTGGTAAGAAGGGGACAGGCTTACTTAAGTTGAGAGTTAGGTCATGGAATATAGGATCACTTACATGAAAGTCGATAGAGTTAGTGAAGAATCTTAAGAGGAGACAAATTAATATAGCATGTGTTCAAGGATACCAGATGGGTAGGTACCAAAGCACGAGATGTAGATGAGTTTAAATTATGGTACCCTGGTGGCTCTAGGAATAGAAAAGGAGTAGGTATCTTAGTAGATAAGGACCTTTGGGAGTATGTGGTTGAGGTCAGGAAGACAAATGATAGGATGATATCTATTAAACTTGTTATCGATAGACATATAGTGAATGTCGTTAGTGCCTATGCGCCTCAAGAGGGCCTAGATAAGGAAGTCAAAAAGTTCTTTTTGGGGAGGATTTGGATGAGGTTGTGATAGGTATACTGGACATATAAAAGATCTTCATTGGGGGAGACTTTCATGGGTATATTGGTACAATTTCTAGTGGTTTTGACGGGGTTCATGGAAGCTTTGGTTTTGGGGAGAGGAACGAAGTTGGGACATCTCTCTTGGATTTTGCTAAAGCCTTTGAGTTGGTTATTGCTAACTCATATTTCCCGAAGAAGGAAAATCACTTGATTGCTTTTCGTAGTACGGTAGCTAAGACTCAAATTGATTACTTACTTCTCTGAAAGGGCGATAGAAGCCTTTGTAAGAATTGCCAGGTTATTCCGAGTGAAAAAATATTTCCATTCAATATAGACTTTTGGTAATGAATTTAGAGACTAAGACGGATAAGAGGTAGAAGGTTATTTATGTCCAACCAAGGATTAGATGGGATGGCCTTACTCCTGCCTTTCCTCGGGAGATGGGGGAAAAGTTGAGTAGTTTGGGGGCTTAGAGTAGCAGCGGGAATGTTAACAACACGTGGGATACTACTGTTGGTTTCATTAGAAAAGTAGCTACCGAGGTGCTAGAGGTATCAAAAGAGACCTTTGGTGGACGTCGATGCGATTGGTGGTGGAACTAAGAAGTTCAAGGTAAAGTGAAAGCTAAGAAGGTTGCCTATACAAAGTGGTTGGAGCGTGTGGAGAAGGATGAAAAACGGAGGCTTAAGGATATCTATAAGATAACCAAGATAGAAGCGAAGATGGTGGTCATGAGTGCTAAGATAACAACGTTTGGATGTTTATATGCCAAGCTAAGCGAAAAAAGTAGGGACAAGCGACTATATTGGCTCGCGAAAGAGAGAGAAAAGCTCGCGACTCGGACCAAGTGAAGTGCATCAAGGATGAGGATGGTGAGGTGTTGGCCGACGAGACTTCCATTAAGCAAAGGTGGCAAGCTTACTTTCATAGACTTTTAAATGAGAAAAGGGACAGAGATTTTGGTTACTGCAAGCATTTTAGGGTCGAGGAAGTTAAACTTGCCATTAGTAGGATGAACAGAGGGAGAGCGATCAGGATTGACGTGATTCTAGTGGATTTTTGGAAAAGTACTGTCAAGAACGATATGGAGTGGTCTAGGTTATTTAATGCTATTTTGAAGAACGCTAAGATGTCTGATGAATGGAGGAGTACAATGGTTCCATTGTACAAAAACAAGGGTGATATTCAAAACTGCAACAATTACAGGGTATCAAGTTGCTAAAGCCACACTATGAAGGTTGGGAGAGAGTGGTGGAGGTGAGGGTGAGAAGAGGAGTGTCCATTTCAGAGAATCAGTTCGGATTCATGCCCAGGCGATCGATTATTGAAGCAATCCATCTTGTTTGGAGACTGGTGGAGAAATATAGGGAAAGAAAGAGGAACCTCCATATGGTATTCATTGATCTTGAGAAGGCTTATGACAAAGTGCCGAGGAATGTCTCATGGAAGTGTTTAGAGGCGAAAGGTGTTCCAGTGGTGTATATTAGGGTGATAAAGGACATGTATAACGGAGCCAAAACTCGAGTAAGGATGGTGGGAGGACACTCGGAGTATTTTCTTGTGAAGATGGGACTTTATTAAGGATTTGTGCTAAGCCCTTTTTTTTGCCTTAGTGATGGATGAGTTGACACAATCTATTCAGGAGGAGGTTCCATGTTCCATGGTGTATGCTGTTTGTGGATGATATAGTACTGATTGATGAGACTTGAGATAAAGTTAAAAAAAGGTTAGAGGTTTAAAGACATACTTTGGAGTCCAAAGAGTTCAAATTGAGCAGGACCAAAACAAAATACTTGGAGTGCAAACTCAGTAGTGCGAGGGATGAAGCGGATATCGAAGTAAGGCTTGCATCTCTATCTATTCCCAAGAGAGAAAGCTTTAAATATCTTGGGTCTATCATCCAGAGTAGTGGTGATGTCGATAATGATGTCACGCATCGTATTGGGGCATCTTGGATGAAATGGGGGCTTGCCTTTGGAGTATTGCGTGATTAGAAGATACCACCAAAACCTAAAGGTAAGTTTTACAAAGTGGTGGTTAGATCGTCCTTGCTATATGGGGTGGAGTGTTGGCCAGTCAAAAACTCGCATGTTCAAAACTTGTAGGTTGTGGAAACGAGAATGTTGAGATGGATGTGTGGATATACAAGGGGTGATATGATTAGGACTGAGATCGTTTGGGAGAAGTTAGGGGGTGGCTTCTATTGCAGACAAGATGAGGGAAGTGAGACTGGGATGGTTTGGACAAGGAGTGTCGACGCTCCTGTTAGGAGGTGTGAGAAGCTGGTTTTATGGTTACGGGGTAGAAATAGACCAAAAAGGTATTGGGGAGAGGTGATTAGACAGGATATGGCGCAGCTTCACATCAGGGAAGATATGATCTTAGATAGAAAGGATTAGAGGTCGCATATTAGGGTAAGAGGTTAGTTGGCTAGTAGGGTTAGGTTGATGTCTTGCCTTGTGATGTTAGAAGGATTAGTCGCGAAGTTATATATCGTGTTTGTGAGAAATATTGGAGAAGAATATTATTGAATTGTTGTCTACATTATTACATTGAGACCCTATTTATATATACTATATTAGACTCCTTTTTCAATTAGGATACTAGAATACAAACTTTTTCCAAATAGGATTCTATATACTATTGTAAATCCTATTCCTATTCTAAGTAGGATTGTATTTACCTATTCCTATTCTAACACTCCCCCTCAAGCTAGTGCATACACGTCATATGTACCTAGCTTGTTACAAATATAATTAATATGAGAATCGATGACGAGCGTGTTGAGATATCAGCAAGTTGATCTTCACAAAATTAACAGTCAACCTCAATGTCTTAGTCTTCTCATGCAATTCCGAGATTGCATTGTTAAACTTCCCAAACCAAGCTTGAGAAGATTGTTTTAGACCATAGAATGATTTACACAACCGACATACAAGGTTATCAGACTCCCCCTGAGCAACAAAATCAGGTGGATGCTCCATATAGGTTTCTTTCTCGAGATCATCATAGAGAAAGGCATTCTTAATGTTCAACTGATTAAAAGGTCAACGGAGAATGACAATATGGATCATCTCGAAATTACTCTAAGAAAGTCACTTTAGAACTTCTCGAGACCTGTTTATGCACCAAATTATTAGATTTGATGGCTGAAAATGGTCACAAATTGAGAAATAAAATTGTATGAGAAGGGTTGGTATGATGACATGACCCAAACAGAGAAGAGAATTATATGGGTAGGGTCGGAATGATGGCACAACCCTACTGGAAAATAGAATTTATATAGGTAGGATCATATTGACGACATGACCCTATTGCAAAAGAAAAATTGTGTGGATAGGGTCGGAATGATGGCGCGACCCTACGCAAACTAGATTTGATGAGTCACCGAAAAGACGAATGGAACTACGCAAATCAAATCTAAGTCACCAAAAAAGACATAGTGCTATGCAACTCAGATATGAGAAAGTAGTTCGAAAAATTCATGTTACTACACAAATTAAATATGAGTAGTCCGGAGAGATGCACGGTGCTATACAAATCGAATATGAGAAAGTAGTCACCGGAAAGATGGTACGGTGCTACACATGATAAATATGAAAAAACAGTCACTGAAAAGATGATACGGTGCTACCCAAATTAGATATAAAAAAAAGTAGTCACCGGAATGATGGCGGTGCTACACAAACACTGAAAGGTGTGGGGTTGCCACAAAACAACCCTAGAAAGACACCGAAAATTGACGACTTGTTTGATTGAATTTTCTTCCCTTGAATATGAGAATCATATATATATCACTAACCCTACTTTGTTAACATAACTACTGGCCAGACGGGCAACATATGTAGGTCATAGCCGCCCGCCGGCAGCGGAAGCTCTTTGATTTTCTACCAGGACCGTAGAAGCTCTGATACCATGTGAGAAATATTGGAGAAGAATATTATTAAATTGTTGTCTACATTATTACATTGAGACCCTATTTATATATACTATATTAGACTCCTTTTCCAATTAGGATACTAGAATACAAACTTTTTCCAAATAGGATTCTATATACTATTGTAAATCCTATTCCTATTCTAAGTAGGATTGTATTTACCTATTCCTATTGTAACAGTGTTGTTATTTTCCGTCATTTATTATGCTACTTTTTTGTATTTATAAAATTATCAATAACTTTCCACGCTAGGTATTTTTTTCATGTCTTGTGTTTTCTGCTTTTGGGCTGATATATTTGAGTTGAGGGTCTTCCAGAAACAATCTCTCCATCTCTATGAGGTAGTGATAAGGTTTGCGTACATTTAACCCTCCCCAGATTCCACTTGTAGGATTACACTGGGTATGTTGCTCTTGTTGTTGTTGTTATGATATTCTAGGAACTTCTTCATTAAAAGAAGCATTTTATTCTATGCATATACTCTGAGAACACAAATTAACACTTAATACACAAGTCAAAAGTTCCATGAACACGCTAAAATACTAATGTGCTCTTTCAGAAAAGTGATAGGGTAAAACTGCCTGGATCAACAGGAAGAACAGAAAGAAAAGTGATGTACTAAGGGGAAATGAAACAAAATAGGAAATGTTTCATAAAAAGGTATACACAGGTTCTAAGAACCAGTTCTCACTTCAGTGTAGTTAACTTTTGTAGGCTGAACTCTTTCCCTCACCAAAAGAGGGGGGAAAAGAAATGTTAAATTATATATAGCACACATATATTTAAAACACCTGATGATAGTAATGTTATTTCAAGGTACCTAATTCAGGGGCATACCTAAATTCTTTTTAGATTTCATGAGAAGATAAACTTGGAAAATAACATTGTATGAAGATGATACCAAGATGGTTGGTTAGCCATATCGGCTTTTGCTAGAAGAATATTACAATACCATATGAGCTGGAATTTCGAGACTTAGCCTTTTTGCTTCAAGATCATAAATATATATTTGACTCTCGCTGCCAGCAACAAGTTCTCGGCCATCAGTAGAGAACTTCACAGAGAATATCCCAAATGTATCATTGTCATAATCATTGGTAGGGGAAGAAAATTCCAAGCATTCATGAATTTCCTGCAGAAAAAGAGAAAATACCAGAAAAATTAACATACACCAAAGCTCACGAACTATTTGCTCAAAAATAATGTTGTCATTGTAATGACTTGAACCAAATCAGGATGGGTGAAAATATCATCAACGACCAGATGCCTCTTTAAATTGAGCTTTCAGACAAATGCAGAAAAAGCTCATCTACCTAATTACCAAACCCCTTTGTATAGCAGCTACCCATCCATAGGAGATCTAAGGAGGACTACTGGGGTCAGTTTTCTGTACAACAGCTTCCCATTAGAAGATCTAAAGAGGAGTCAGCTACACACTGGAGCTTCAAAACTAATTTTCTTTTGATCACAGATTTGGAGAACTTAAAAACTACTTTTAAGGCACTGGTTAAAAATTAACTAGATATTGATCTGAAGTATTGCTGAACTGCAGGGTATTAGATACTCTCATCATGTGGTTGATTGATCACGTCCACCACAAAGCCTCTTATATAAATAATGACAAGAATCAAAAAGCCAAATGAGGTCCAGTAAACATGAAACCACAACAAAAAGCAAGAACCGTTCGTTGTTTATCCTCCACCACATCATTGATGTTAGTGTATGCAAAAAATCCAGAAGGGGTGACGTAAGAGTGTTCAAAGTATGCATAACAGAAGTATGAAACTGTAGAATTTAGTATTCTTGGTATATTTTTCACCTTGCTTAAATGATGACAAGGAGAAACCGCAGCCGCTACCCTTTGGGTGCACACAGAGTAATTCCCGCTCCTATGTAATAGCTTGCAAATCACACAGTAGAGGTAACCCGCACTAGGCAAGCCCGATGCAACGAGCTCGACCCAGAAGGCAAACCCCTCTACTTTCGCTGGCAAAGGGTTTCAAACTTGAGACCTCAACATGAAAGTCTCAAGTCCAAACCACTGGGCCACCCCGAAGGGTTGTATTTTTCACTTTGTTGGTCTTCTTAATTGCAAAAGAAAGTTGAACTTTAATACTATCACGCTTAAAAAGACCTCTATTACTACATGAATTCTTACAATATGGCTATCAAAAAACTACATTGACGCATTGACACTTGAGGTCATTGATGATAGAAGTTCACTATGACAATCATGAAATAAACTATTTGATACCAAAAGAATCCCTTAAATAAGACCTCCAATTGCCCCAATGGAAATTACAGTGGCACTATCACTGCCCTAAAACGAGCCACAGTATACCACATCTTGCTCAACCAATTAATATAACAAGATGTACACGATGCATTAAATTAGTATCATCACCTTAATTACCCTAAAAGGAAAGGGGAAGCAAATGATGTCTGCACTGTTCGTGTAGGTGATCAGAAATTATAACAAAATTTCAGATTCTTCATTTGAAAACCAAAATACTGGTAAACTTTATTCCCTCTGTATTTGAAATCAACAGTCATTTTTTATCACGAAAGTCACGGGAGTACCCATTAATGACTTCTATGATATCAAAAGGAGATAGAATAGTGCAGCAATGATGCGGGATATGCTATCATAAGTCTTCTATCATTTACATGTTTCGACATATAAAAAGTAAAACATACCGTAACATTTTCAAGAGACTGTTTCATGCCAGATCCAACATCAACAATATGGACAATGGGTGAAATACTGGAATAAACCTGTGATCAACACATAAAAACCAACTCAGAATAGTGACAGAATAAATGACAGCAGAAACTATGGTGGACTAAATGCTATGTTGGCCAAATTCAATAGTTATAGATGCATCACATATTACGAGCTCGTGAATGTGCTGAAAATATCTTTCATGATGTAACAAGAAAAACAAAGCTTATCCTCAATGTCACAGACTCTGTTGAGGAAAAACAGAAATAAAGTAGCCAGAGTTATAGGGAAAGTATTCATTTCAATATCTATTAATGGTGTAATGCAGGAAAACCACATCTATAGAGTGAAGAAATACTTTAGAATCTTTTAGCTGATTCCCGGAAGCATAATAACCAACCAAATCCATTTACGACTACATGGACAAGGACTAATTATGCACAAAGCTGTGTTAGTCATCACGAACTTACAAGAAAATGTTGGTCAGGAGAAAGTGATGTATCAGTCATTGTCCATCTTAAACTTTTTGCTTTAATATCCTTCTGGATTTTCCAGCCTTGATCAACATTATATATCCTAATATGACTTTCCTGATTCCAGGAAGAACAATAATATCATAACATGACAATGGTCCATGAAACATAGGTAAGAACTCTCTATATTTTATGGAAATAGAAAATTCAGCTACATGGATCAAACCTGAAATCCAGCAACAAAAAGAGAACCATCAGTTGAAAATTGTGAAACAGAAGCAGCACTCCTCATTTGGTCAACTACAGAAGGGCCATTTGTTGGAAGATACTGGCTCAGAAGATGACAACAGTCAGATGATGAAAATCTTCCTCTGCCTGTATAATTCCCTTCCCTAGCAGCCAACATTTTAACAGCTGAAACTGGTTCTTTTCCCTTGCCAGGAAGCAGGTGCCTCATTCTTTCATGGGGGTTTGACCTAATCTTAGTGAGTTGTGAAATTTCATGATCAAGAAAACTTTTTCCACCTCTTTGATCAAAATGACTTTCATCCAAGAATCTCCTAGACCTGCTCATGGTCTTATCTTTTTTCACTTCCCCAAAAGCGCATAACCATGCTACACCAAACTGAAGAACAAATTTTTAAGCAAGATAGCTTAATCAATGGGCAATCAGATCAAAGCAGCTATCAAAATGAACTAAGAGGTAAGCTGAACAAACGCTTTAGGTTGAAAAGATTGGAACTTTTTCATAGAATCTATAGAAAGAAGTTCAAGAAAACTTTGATACCTTATAGGATTCAGAAGACGGCGCAGAATCCAAGAAAGTGAATTTTGATTTTGTTGCAAAAATAGAGTAAGGGGCTGACGGGTTGAAAGTAGTCGCTGAGCTACTTCTCACTGAGTTACTTACGGAGGGGCCGTCGAAGCTTGTGGGAAAACTTAAATATCTTACTATCACTAGACCTGTGTAGCAAATACGTGGAAGTAGACGGTCTACTCCCGATAATTGGAAAATCCGCAACACCTATTCGACTTTGCTAATAGTTGAGGCCTTTAATGGAAAAAAACGTTTTTATTATGACGATGTGGAACTCCTCTTTTATTTTGCCAAGACTCTCCCCCTTTCTCTCTTCCTTTTTAAATTTTTTCCTTTTGAGTTCAACTAGTATAGTACTCGCACGATGCGTGAATAATATTAATTTTAAATTGTGATGTCTTGTTCGAATGTGTCGAATTATATTATCTTTTAAAAGAACAACTATCATATTATTTTTTTAATGAAACTACTCACCCCTATCCCTCCGTATCGATCCCAATAACCAAATCTATATAAATTGAGAAAATAAATCTTGTAATTATCAAATAACTTTTATATTTCATATTTTTTTCGTTACATTATTCACTAGCAGGAGCTTAGTGCACCTGGCTTTCCCTTTGCACACACTATTCAATATTTAAAATTATTAGATTGATAACATTGATTTTTATTAGCTCATCACTTAGCTTAATATAATTATCAAGTGCTCTTCCTATTAATATGAAATAAACATATTTATTTTATTAATATAAAATAGACATACTTAGAATAGGAATAGGAACTTACAGAAGGCCAATTTACCTTGAGATTTATATCTTCTACAGGTAATTTGAGTAGATAGATGAGAGCTAGAAAGTCTCCAGCACTCATATCCATATCAAACACGATAATCTCCGAATTTCTTTCCCTTAAGATCCGATTTGTAAAATTCTTTCCAGTAATAAGGAAATTTTGCTGTGAAACTGAATCTTCCAGTGTGTTCTGGTCGGTTTAAGACCTACAACCACGAGCAACAAAGCATTTGTTTCTGCTGACTATGTTAAAACTGTAACGCAAAAATGTCACAAGCAAACTTCAGCTCGTCTGATTCAGCAAGAAGCACGTAAAAGTCAGAACCAATTCAGACAAAGAAATTAGTTCTAAACTTACATCCAGAAAGCTAAAAGAGAACTCTCAGTCTAATGTGCTGCTAGCATTTCGATTTGGTTTTGCTCTAACAGCAACAAGAACAGACACTCCTCCAGGCTGGTTAACTTCTTTTGTGTGACCATCCTGATAATTGCCATTGGTTTTGGACAAGTATGAAACACAGAAAGGTATAAGAAATGAATAGTAATGCAAGAACATAGAGAAAAAGAACAACACCACTATTTCATATCTCATACTAGTTGATAGAAAACATAAAAATATTATACTTACTTTGACAAGAAAAAGAATTAACATAATTTACAATGACATGTTCATATCTCTGAAGGACAAGAAGGACCAAACTTTTCCGCAGATGACATTTTATCTGTTATTAAGATGAAACAGAAATTATATTTCAGATAGATACAATCAATCACCGGGCATCTGCCCCTTCCATTCTTGACTATGCAAAAATGATAACAAAGTCTCATCTGAACATGGCGACAGTGAATTCCATTTCTTTCTATGTTGAACCTTGGAGTTCTACTACCGCCAAAAAATGGATTTGATCCACCAGATACACCATATGGCTTATTTGAAGTAACTATCGTAACATTGATATACTCACATTCAGCAATTCATTTTCTCCTTGGTGGTTATGTCGTTTACGTATAATTGAAGCAGCTAATACCAGACATAAATGAGTCCCACATAAAAAAACGCTGCGTCTTTCACATTCTCCTCAGTTATCAAACAAATGTCTTTAGTACCACAGAATTTTAAGTTCTATGTTCCTAAATTATTACCCTATAGAATTGGTCATCGAACCATGTATCACGAATGATTTTGAGAGACTTGAAACAGTACTGTGCTTCATAGGTGTGTTGTTTTTTGTCAAAGGCCTCCAAAAAGTTTTTATTCACAAGAATGGTGTTGGTATCAGCCACTGGGACAACAGTAATAGGAATGCCCGAATGAATAACCTACAAGATAATATAATGATAACAGCTCCTGTTCATTAAGATTAGCAAGACATATGGCTACAAATATCAAAATAAAGGAGTTCACACAACTATACGCATATGGGGTTACATGTAATTCCTGATATGCAGCAAAAGGATCCATAAATATGTTGAACTCTGCATAAGAATTGCTTGTAAAATCTGTAAATAAATTGCCATGGTCACCACATTGTTGAAGTTGGCAAGAGGGATTCGCATTGTCTGGAGCAACCTTGAGGATTCGTTGACCTTATGCCACTCCCCATGATGTAAATGTTCTCAACATTTTTCTTTAAATGTGGATCACTTGGAAGAAACAAAGAAACATTTTTGTCCTCAACATTCTTTGACATTATACCCAGACACCACACATCATCCAAAAAAAGATATGCCAGCTTGACCCTTGTATTATATGAAGCATGTCTACCATTGGAAGCGACTACATGAAAAACTTTTTTAAAAAAAAAAATCATAGACCATCTAATTGGATATGTGACATTTTTCTTAAGCTAATATTTGCCTGGTTAATCATCAAGTTAGAGAAAAGGGATACCATAGATCCACCAGTCTCTCAGATTATCAAGCCATCAGTAATTGGCCTGACCAGATCCAACCACTCAAAGATGCAGAAACTCCAAGCAGAATGCATGTATCCACGTTCTACAAAGCACTCTGCAGATTGCGACAAGATTCACTAGCTAATAACAACAACAACAACATACCCAGTGGAATCCCACAAGTGGGGTCTGAGGAGGGCAGAATATACGCAAACCTTACCACTACCTCATAGAAGTAGAGAGGTTGTTTCCTGGGAACCCTCGTCTCAACCCATAGGCGGATTAGACAAGATTCACTAACTAATGAAACTAAAATATCATCTTATGATTTTATGAAGCAATAAAGTCGGATGTTTAAAAGAAAAGAGAGCAAATCAAATATGGGTATAGAACTCCAAGCATACCACATCATAGATATAGACAGAAGAATCGCTTGATCCACTGTAGATGAACTTTTGCCCTGTGCTGCAAAATAGAACTTTTGCTGATTAGACAACTATTCTACAAATGGCATCAAATATCAGAATCAATATTGTGGGTGTTTGGTATGGATTCATGAATCACGATAAAATCATTCAAATGACTTGGTGATGGGTACAGTTAGATCACCCTGTGTTCGACATTTCCTATACTGCAAGCAGCGTGCGCTTTTGCGTATGGTTTGAGTCCAAAGCAGGGAATCATCCCAAACCTATTATGTTGCATCTTCTTCTTCTTATTCTTGTAAAAGCTAACTATTTAGCCTCCACAGCAGCTCCTAGCAATCTCTTGGAGTGTATTTTTACAAAGTACCAAAAAGGTCTGATCATTTTATAACCAAAGAAAAGTCTAGGGTGGAAAGAACGGCCTAATCAGATTCATCAGCTATTCTTTGCACCACCGATGTCATCGCAACTGCTGTCAGGCATGACTTTTATTCGTTTCTTTGTTTCCATTTTAATTCATTTTTTATCGAATAATCTTTATTCTATACCGCTTTTTCCCTACGCAATAAAAATGTAACGTTAAGCACATTGTAATATAATCAAAACTCAAAAGACATTAAAATTAAGCACTAAATGTGAGACAAATAATGGACCAAAAATATATATATTCACCATTATTTGTCTCACATTTAGTGCTTAATTTTAATGTCTTTTGAGTTTTGATTATATTACAATGTGCTTAACATTACATTTTTATTGCGTAGGGAAAAAGCGGTATAAAATAAAGATAATTCGATTAAAAATGAATTAAAATGCAAAAGAAAGCAAGAAACGAAGGAAACAGATAAAAGTCATGCCTAGCAGCAGTTGCGATGACATCGGTGGTGCAAAGAATAGCTGATGAATCTGATTTGGCCCTTCTTTCAACCCTAGACTTTGCTTTGGTTATAAAAAGATCAGACCTTTTTGGTACTTTGTAAATACAATCCAGAGAGTGCTAGGAGCTGTTGTGGAGGCTAAAATAGTTAGCTTTTACAAGAATAAGAAGAAGAAGATGCAACATAATAGGTTTGGGACGATTCCCTGCTTTGGACTCAAACCATAGGCAAAAGCGCACGCTGCTTGCAGTATAGGAAATGTCAAACACAGGGTGATCTAACTGTACCAATCACCAAACGCAGGGTTAATAGATTCATGAATCACGATAAAACTAGTCAATATTGTGTGTGTTATGGAGGAAAATGGTTTCTGGAAAACAAGTTGCATAACTGGATTTCCAAGTTAATTCTATCCTTCCCACCCACCAAACACCTCCGACCCCCATACCTTGACCATCCTACCCCCAAATCCCAACTCCCTACATTACTCCACCCTCGTATTGTGTTACTAGGTTACATATAAATGCTCTTGAGATAAATTCTTTTGCTTACTTACCAAACACTAGAAATAAATACAATTGTTTTCCATGAAAACATTTTCTACCAAACACACCCTAAAAACTGAAGCAATTCCTCAATTTAACAATTGATTATACCAAGCAAATATTGGACATTGGTATTGGCCCTTGGGTGAAGATGTCTCACGAAAAAACCATGGAGTTAAGAAGATCAACTCCATGATTTCTCTCTATTTGTAACCCAATACAAAAATCAATTGCTTCCATAATACAAGCAACAAAACTGATGCCAATTAACTTGAAACATTCAAAAATCTGTAACTCCTGAGTCGCTGCAAAGGACACAGAGACACAAAAATTTCCAAAGCTGGCAAAGTATACTTATAGAAGCAAGAAAAGATGGCTAAATACTTTAATCAGAAACATGTTTAGCAAAGAGAACTTGATAGCGTATAAGAGTGCGCAAGATTCCCCCTCTCTCTCGTGAAAATTGATGGAGGAGTGACAAATAAGTCTTCAAATTAATTTTGGTGTCATTATTTAAATTAATAATTTGATTAAGTTAATGATGGGTGTAAGTGTACGTTTTTAAAACTTTTGGAACTCATATGTAAAAAAAAAAATATTTTTTTTTAAAAAAAAATGAAAATTAAAAAAAAAAATTTAAAATTTTTTTTAAAAAAAACGAAATTCCCAGCGATGGTTTTAGCATGTTCCGCGACCAGTCCGCGACGCGGACTGGTCGCGTAATAGCGTAGAAATGTGAGGCAGGTTTTATTTTGCTAAGTGTCGATCCGCGATCGATCCGCGTCGCGGATCGATCGCGGAGTAGTGTATTTATTTCCTCGTTTTCCGCGTGACCCTAGGACTATATAAATCCCAAAATTTTGGAAAGCAAAAACAGTGTGCATCCGCGACCTGTCCGCGTCGCAGATGCAACGCACACATGCACATTTCCTGTGCTTAAAATGTTGCGTGGTTTTGCGATCGATTCGGAAGTTTTTTTGGGACTTTTTTTGGGTGAACCCACTTGTCTTAACATATTGAAGGTTGTGTAGGTGTTGGTTGGATTTTTCGGGGCCCGGAACGAAAAATCCCAAAATTTTGGAAAGCAAAAACAGTGTGCATCCGCGACGTGTCCGCGTCGCGGATGCGTCGCGGACATGCACATTTCCTGTGCTTAAAATGTTGCGTGGTTTTGCGATCGATTCGGGAGTTTTTTTGGGACTTTTTTTGGGTGAACCCACTTGTCTTAACATATTGAAGGTTGTGTAGGTGTTGGTTGGATTTTTCGGGGCCCGGAACGAAAAATCCCAAAATTTTGGAAAGCAAAAACAGTGTGCATCCGCGACGTGTCCGCGTCGCGGATGCGTCGGGGACATGCACATTTCCTGTGCTTAAAATGTTGCGTGGTTTTGCGATCGATTCGGGAGTTTTTTTGGGACTTTTTTGGGGTGAACCCACTTGTCTTAACATATTGAAGGTTGTGTAGGTGTTGGTTGGATTTTTCGGGGCCCGGAACGAAAAAACCCAAAATTTTGGGTCACCAAAACAGTGTGCATCCGCGACCTGTCCGCGTCGCGGATGTGTCGCGAACAAGCACTTAAATTCCCAGCAGCTGCTGAGAATTTCCCAGCAGCTGCTGAGAATAATCCAGCAAGTTGCCAAGTTGCTACAACAACTTGTAACAAAATGTTTTCGTTCGAGTTATTTCTAGTGTTGAATTGGACGAAATTCCTTATATTCATGGACAACGATGACCACGTCGACCAATTAATCGAAACAACCACCGAAATAAGTGTGACTTACATGTGCAATTGATCAATTGATTGTTTATTACTTTTGAGTAAGTGAAGTCAATGTATAAGAGCACTCGTGAATTTAGGATTTTATTTTGTAGTGAATGTATAACTTACCAACTTACCATTACACATGAATGATAGCATCCCCTTATAGGCATCTTCCGATACGCACTAACGAAAAATCGAAGGTCGGGTCCAGCAGCTGCTGTGAAATTCTCAGCAGCTGCTGGGAAATATACAGCAGCTGCTGGGAAATTCCCAGCAGCTGCTGTATATTTCCCAGCAGCTGCTGAGAATTTGTAAAAAAAAGTTTTCGTTCGAGTTATTTCTAGTATTGAATTGGACCAAATTCCTTATATTCATGGACAACGATGACCACGTCGACCAATTAATCGAAACAACCACCGAAATAAGTGTGATTTACTTAGTCAGCATCACTTACATGTGCAATTGATCAATTGATTGTTTATTACTTCTGAGTTAGTGAAGGCAATGTATAAGATCATTGGTGAATTTACCATTTCAGTTGTAGTCGGAGTAACAAAACTCAACTTACCACTACACATGGATGATAGCATCCCCTTATAGGCATGTTCCGATACGCATTAACGAAAAAACGAAGGTCGGGTCCAGCAGCTGCTGGGAATTTCCCAGCAGCTGCTGGGAAATGTACAGCAGCTGCTGTGTTTTTCCCAGCAGCTGCTGGGAATTTGTAAAAAAATGTTTTCGATCGAGTTATTTCTAGTGTTGAATTGGACCAAATTCCTCATATTCATGTATAACGATGACCACGTCGACCAATTAATCGAAACAACCACCGAAATAAGTGTGATTTACTTAGTCAGCATCACTTACATGTGCAATTGATCAATTGATTGTTTATTACTTCTGAGATAGTGAAGGCAATGTATAAGATCATTGGTGAATTTACCATTTTAGTTGTAGTATGAGTAACAAAACTCAAGTTATCACTACACATGGACGATAGCATCCCCTTATAGGCACCTTCCCATACGCATTAACGAAAAATCGAAGGTCGGGTCCAGCAGCTGCTGGGCAATATGCAGCAGCTGCTGAGAAATTGGACATGGAAAATACTCCGCGACGCATGCGCGTCGCGCACGTGTCGCGCAGAATGGTTTGTATTGATGGGTTAAAGTGTAACAAATTGAAGTTGGGGACCTTTTTGCAAAGTCAACTTAAACTATTAATCCTTAATTAATTTTTTGTCACCTACACCTAATTCTTAAGACTTGAGTCACTTTTTTTTAATTTTAAAACATTTTTGTCACCCTTAATTAAAAAGCCCCTCTCTCTCTTCCTTCTTAACTTTTTTCCTTTTTAGTTCAACTAGTATACATACTGGCACGGTGTAATTATAAATTGTGATGTCTGGTTTGAATATGTCGAATTATATTTTTTTTAAAAAAAAAATAACTATCATATTATTTTAAAAAAAATAACTATTATATTATTTTTTAATGGAACTACTCATCCCTATCCCTCCGTATCTATCCCAATAACCAACTTTATATAAATAGAAAAAATAAATCTTGTAATTATCAAATAATTTTTATATTTTATATTTTCTTTTCGTTACATTATTCGCTAGCTCGGGCTATTCTTTTGCCCATATTATTCACTATTTAAAATTATTAGATTGATAACATTGATTTTTATTGGCTCATTACTTAGTTTAATATAATTATTGAATGTTTTTATTAATATAAAATAAATATATTTATTTTATTAATATAAAATAGATAGGAATAGAACTTAGGCCAATTTACCTTGAGATTGATATCTTCTGCGGGTCATTTGAGGAGATTGGCTCATTACTTAGTTTAATATTGAGTGTTTTTATTAATATAAAATAAATATATTTATTTTATTAATATAAAATAGATAGGAATAGAACTTAGGCCAATTTACCTTGAGATTGATATCTTCTGCGGGTCATTTGAGGAGATAGAAGAGAGCTAGAAAGTTCAGCATCATATCCATATCAAACACAAGATATTCCTAGAAATTCTTTCCCTTAAGATCCGGTTAGTAAAATACTTCCCTGCAATAAGGAAATTGTGTTGTGAAATTGAATCTTCCAGTGTGTTCTGGTCGATTTAAGACCTGTAACCACGAGCAACAAAGCATTGCTTTCTGCTGTCTGCTACTATGTTAAAACTGTAACCCAAAATGTCACAAGCAAACTTCAGCTCGTCTGATTCAGAAAGAGGCACAGCCAGGGTGCTGATCTTTGAATAGGAAAAAGAGTGGATCTACAGGGTCCCAAATGAATTGGCTTCGTAAAAGTCAGAACCAATTCAGACAGAAATTAGTTCTAAACTTACATCCAGAAAGCTAACAAAGAACTCTCGGTCGAATGTGCTGCTGGCATTTCGATTAGGTTTTGCTCTAACAGCAACAAGAACAGACACTCCTCCAGGCTGGTTAACTTCTTTTGTGTGACCATCCTGATAATTGCCATTGGTTTAGGACAAGTATGAAACACAGAAAGGTATAAGAAATGAATAGTAATGCAAGAACATAGAGATAAAGAACAACACCACTATTTCATATCTCATACTAGTTGATAGAAAACATAAAATTCGTACTTTGACAAGAAAAAAAATTCACATAATTTGCGATGACATATTCATATCTCCGAAGGACAAGAAGGACCAACCTTTTCCGCAGATGACATTTTATCTGTTATTAAGATGACACAGGAAATCATATTTCAGATAGAAACAATCAATCACCTGGCATCTGCCCCTTCCGTTCTTGACTATGCAAAAAGGATCACGAAGTCTCATCTGAACATGGCCACAGTGAATTCCATTTCTTTCTAAGTTGATCCTTGGTGTTCCACTACCGTCAAAAAATGGATTTGATCCATCAGATACACCATACGGCTTATTTGAAGTAACTATAGTAACATTAATAATACTTCATTTCAGCAAATTCATTTTCTCCTTGGTGGTTATGTCGTTTACCATAATTGAAGCAGCTATACCCGACATAAATGAGTCCCACATAAAATAACTCTGCGTTTATTACATTCTCCTCAGTTATCAAATAAATGTCTTTAGTACCACAGAAGTTTTAGTTCTATGTTCCTGGATTATTAGTCTATAGAATTGGTCATCGAACCATGTGTCACGAATGATTTTCAGAGACTTGACACAGTACTGTGCTTCATAGGTGTGTTGATTCTTCTCAAAGGCCTCCAAAAAGTTTTTATTCACAAGAATGGTGTTGTTAGCATCCAATGGGACAATAGTAATTGGAATGCCCGAATGAATAACCTGCAAGATAATATAATGATAACAACTCTTGTTCATTAAGATTAGCAAGATATATGGCTACAAATATCAAAATAAAGAGTTCACAACTAAACGCATATGGGGTCACATGTAATACCTGATATGCAGCAAAAGGATCCATAAATACGTTGAACTATGCATAAGGATTGCTTGTGAAATTCGTAAATAAATTGCCACGGTCACCACATTGTTGAGGTTGGCAAGAGGGATTCGCATTGTCTGGACAGCAACCTTAAGGATTCTTTGACCTTATGCCACCACCCATGTTTTGAATGTTCTCAACATTTTTCTTTAAATGTGGATTACTTAGAAGTCAGAAGAAACAAAGCAAAATTTGTAAGTGACCCGATAAGAAACACTACTGTGAGGACAGATGAAATTGTTTCCATCATTACTTTCTGAGCTGTTGGCTGTTGAAGAGTTGAATACCTCCTCTTTCCCTGTAATCGAATAGAAGTCGATTCTCTATTTCAATAGGTAAGCAAGATATAAATACAATACATTAGGTGCTAATTTAGGAAAGAAAATAAAGAGAGATTCCTAAAGATCTGCTAGTAATTACAAAGGATTCCTAAAGATCTGTTAGCTAATTATGACTATGTATATTTACTAAGAATGATGTCTATATACATTTTGTAACACTCCCCGTCAAGTTGGAGCATAGATATTGATCATACCCAACTTGTTGCACCTTTGTAAGCAAATCAGTTACCTGCTCTCCTGTCTTCACATAACTAGTAGAAATCAAGTTTTCTTGAATCTTCTCACGAATAAAGTGGCAGTCAACTTCAATATGTTTAGTTCTTTCATGATACACTGGGTTTGAGGCAATATGAATAGCAGCTTGATTATCACATCAAAGTTTTGCCGACATATGATGCGTCAACCCAATTTCAGTTAAAAGATGATATATCCACATGATTTCACTCGTAGACTGTGACATAACTCTATATTCAGATTCTACACTGGATCGAGATACAACACTTTGCTTCTTACTCCTCCATGATACTATGTTTCCTCCAACAAAGACACAATAGCCTGTAATAGATCTTCTGTCAATTTTGGAACCAGCCCAATCAGCATATGCAAAACACTCAATACGAGTATGGTTGTGATTGCTATATAGTATGCCAAGTCCAGGAGCTCCTTTCAAGTAACATAGAATCTGTTCCAAAGCTACCCAATGCTTCACCGTAGGTGTAGACATGAATTGACTAACGACACTTATCGCAAAAGCAATATCTGGACGAGTCATTGTGAGGTAGTTTAACTTCCCAACTATCCTCTTATATCTCTCTAGGTTATCAAAAGGCTCGATATCATATTTTATAAGATGTACACCGGGAACCATTGGAGTACTGCAACGTTTGGCTGCCAATTTTCTAGTTTCTGCAAGTAGGTCAAGAATATACTTTCTTTGAGATAGAAGAATTCCCCCTCTTGCATCTATTTACTTATATTCCCAAAAATTATTTCAACTGGCCTAAGTCCTTCGTATGGAACCTAGTGTGCAAGAAAGACTTAAGGGAAGATATCCCCTCAGAATCACCTCCTGCGATAACAATGTCATCAGCATATACAACAAGAAGGATA
The DNA here is from genome assembly GCA_029948455.1 of Solanum rostratum. Classification (NCBI taxonomy): domain Eukaryota; kingdom Viridiplantae; phylum Streptophyta; class Magnoliopsida; order Solanales; family Solanaceae; genus Solanum; species Solanum rostratum. The sequence goes on along the minus strand of CM057045.1, from coordinate 64,733,143 downwards.
CTGTCAACTACAGATAGTCGGTAGAAGACCGAGTGATCACATTTGCTCATTTTTAACCCAAACTCTTGAACTACCTCACTAAATTTGCCAAACCAAGCCCGTGGACTCATGCTTCAATCCATACAAGGATTTCTTCAAATGAGAGACTTTTCTATACTCCCCTGAGCAATAAAACTGGGTGGTTGCTCCATATATACTTCCTCTTGAAGATTTCTTGATATCTAGTTGATGTAAAGGCTAATTCTCAAAAGTAGCTAAAGAAATGAACAAGCGTACAGAAGTGAGTTTGGTAACCGAAGAAAAGGTGTCTGAATAGTCCACTCCATAAGTCTGAGCATATCCTTTAGCCACAAGCTTGGCCTTAAGTTTTTCCATGGAACCATCTAGATTAACTTTCACTGTAAACACCCACTTACATCCTACTAGTTTCTTCCCGTCTGGTAAATCCACCAAATCCCATGTGTGATTTTCCTCCATTGCATGTATTTCCTCAAGCATCGCATTTGACCATCCGGGATGATGTAAAGCCTTTTTCATACTTTTAGGCGTAGAAACAGAGTCTAAAGAAGCAATCAAGGATCTAGATGCAGGAGACAAGCGATCATAGGAAACAAAGTTAGCAATAGAATATGTGGATTTGCAAGTCCGTGTACCTTTACGAGAGCAATAGGAAGGTCAAGATTTTCTGGAGGGTCTGATGGAGGAGGATCAGATAAAGGAGAATTGGTGCAGGGCATGTATCATTAGTATCTTGTCTCCTCGAACAAACTTGAACAATAGGCGGTCTTGCTGGAACATGTGTTGAAGGCGCAATAGTCGAGTGGTGCTCAATAAAGTAACTAGAGATAGAAGAGTAACATCACTTGATTGCTCAACACGAGTAACCTGATAAACTAACCACTCATCTTCCTCCCCCTGACTTGTAGATTTAGGTGGGTTATAAAAGAATGGTGTACTCTCTGAAATATCACATCATTTGACACTAGATATTTGCCAAGTTCAGTAGAATAATATTGATACCCCTTTTGAAGATGAGAATAATCCAAGAAAACACACTTTAATGCCTTAGGGTCCAACTTAGTAACAGATGGTCGTACATCTCGAACATAACAAGTGCTTCCGAATACTTTTGGTTCATAGGGGAATAATGTCTTGTTTGGAAAAAGAACATTATAAGGTGTATTACTAATAAGCACTAACGGCATGCGATTAATCAAAAAACAAGCGGTAGAAACTGCATCAGCCCAAAATTGTTTAGGAACTTTCATTTGGAGCAAAAGTGCTCGGGCTGTCTCAAGTAGATGCATATTCTTCCTCTCAGCAACTCCATGTTGAGATGGTGTATCAACACATGATGACTGATGGAGAATACCATGTTGTCTCATGTAGGATTGAAACAACTCTGACATGTATTCTTTCGTATTATCACTCCTTAAAATACACACTGAAGTATTGAATTGAGTTTTGACTTCAGCACAAAAGCACAAAAGTGAGTAAACACTTCAGAGCGACTCTTCATAAAATAAATCCAAGTCATCCAAGAGAACCATCCACAAAAGTGACAAAATACTTATATCTAATTTTAGAAACAACAGGACATGGTCCCCAAACATCAGAATGAATCAACTCAAAAGCTGACCCAACTCGCTTATTAATCCTTGGAGCTAATGTGATGCGGTGATGTTTTGCAAATCGGCATGATTCACACTCCAAAGAAGGAACATTTTGAAACTGGGGACAAAGATTCTTTAACAAAGGTAAAGAAGGATGTCCCAGTCGACAATGTGCTTCAAATGGAAAGATGACACTTGAGCAGGCAACAAATCGAGGCTCATATTTATCAAGGATATATAGATCATCAATTACATGTCTTTTACCAATAACCTCATGCGTCGCAAGATCACGAAACAAGCAATGATCAGGAAAAAAGGAAATATAACAGTTAATATCTCTGGTAAGTTTACTCACAGAAATCAAATTGAAGGCCAACTTCTTTAAATTTAATGTAGATGACAGGGTAATAGAGGAACTTGCTTTTACTATGCCAGATCCCACAATGTTACATGTTAACCCATTGGCTACTGTGACAAGAGAGGGTGCTTTGTGTAATCGAAAGGTAGAAAATATATTAAGATTACCTATCATATGATCTGTAGCACCTGAATCAATCACCCAGTTGTTTGGAGAGGAGACTAAACATGCTTTTCTTGAACCAACAAGGGTAGTAACTAAAGTGAATTCTTTAATGGATTCCTGATACTGAGAGTATTGTGTGAATTCATTCGCCGAAATCAAAATTTTCTCACCCTTATGATTTCTATCCATACTTCCTTCTCAATCAAGAACTTAAGAATAGACAAGTTGGAAGTGATGAAGTGTTCTCCAAACAATGTATCAATACCAAACAAAACTCGGGGTAGTAACTGACTAAATGACACTAGATGTTGAATCCTGAAAGACATGCAAAACAACATCAAGCTGTCTTTTTTTTTAAACAAAGCCAAAACAGGATCAAGGAGCCTAAAGACTTTGATACCATGTAATCGAATAGAAATCGATTCTCTATTTCAATAGGTAAGCAAGATATAAATACAATACATAAGGTGCTAATTTCGAAAAGAAAATAAAGAACGATTCCTAAAGATCTGCTAGTAATTACAAGGGATTCCTAAAGATTTGCTAGCTAATTATGACTATGTATATTACTAAGAATGATGTCTATATACATTTTGTAACATTCCCTATATATAAGTTCCACAAGAAATAAAGTTTTTAACCAGAAAGAAAATTATTAAAAAGGTGCACAAGTAAACCAAGAATTATGAGGTTATGTTTCATCAAGGCATGTTATTTTGTGAGGAACATAACTAATATTCTACTCAGCTATTAACAACATAAAAGTAAGAATATAATTTCGCATTCGTTTTTTGCCCTTTTCCATAAATTAAATCCATATCTTTACCAACAGAGAATCCAAGCTAGCCTGGTCCTTATATGAATCCTATATATTCATTTCACCTCTATTTAGACCCATTGCATGCCAATACTTCTCAATCATATCCCATTTCTTTACCCACGAGAAAAAGTAGTACACTAGTTCTACGGAACTCCTTAATAATTACCTTATCTCATACTATCATGACACTAGACACAGACATATTTGAGTGAGACATCATCTTTTTGCAGTAAAAAAGTTCTTTTCCCCAGCCTTTTCCTAGCCTCCCATCCACCTGCAGCAAATGTGAACATACAGTGGAAAGACTAGTCCCAGGCGCAACTTTAGTGTTTGAGTGAAGCAAGAGGAGGCCCAGGATACTGAGGGGATGTGGTGACTTAGTCATGAGGTACGGAATTAGGTAATTATTATTGAACTGAAGTAAGAAAACCTCCAAAATGGTAGATCTATTTATAGAAAATGTAGAGGATAAGGGAAAGTAAAATGGATTGTTTTACTATATCCTAGTTCAGCATTTTGATGGATATAATAAAAACACAATTACAAGTTGTCCTCTATAAATATGACTTTATTTGCACTCCAGCACTAATAGCTTGTTATATCTACAATGCAAGAGATACCTATGGAAGGAAGCTCTTCCGAAATCCATGATTCGAGTCAGTGTCCAGACGCCCTCCATGACCCATAATTAAACAGTTTGTTTTACATCACTAAAAAAAAAATTTAAGTTGCAGGATTGATTGAAAAGCCGAGAACTTCGAAAACCTTTCTTCACCTGATTAATCATAGGCAGATATCCACCAACATTTGGTAGAGTGGTACTATCGGGAAGTATTCCACCTAAACCTCCCACACCAACAACAATATCATCGTGTCCCATCATGTAAACAATGTTGTACACTTGATTAATAGTACGACCTACATCACTCCATGCATTTGTGCTAATAGTTACACTTGCTGCCTGCAATAAAAAGGATTCTCAACTAATTTTCTCTATGAGACCTTTTTAATGAAATGGTGATACAATTAGTCCAAACTCTCAGAGGGGCCAACTATCTAGCAAAGACTACTTCAAGTTCAACTTTGACCCATAACATGCTTTCAACAAAGTGAAGATAGAGCCCTTGTTTTGAATAATTTTTACATGTATTTTATGAGTAATAGAAAGAATGATAAATATCTTCACAATGAATGGAATTACTACCTCAGAATGATAAATATTTCAAATCATGCCATGAAAGCCAAGATAAGAAATCAACAATTATAAACTTAAAAGATTCCAGTATTCAACTAAAGAAGGGAAGAAAAAATGACTTCTGTTTAGAGAATTAATCTGATAAAGAATAAGCAATTACTTCAGTCTACCTAGTAAAAGACGGGTAGAAAAAGTGACATTTGGAAACCAAGAAATCTCAAATGTTGGGAAGAAAAAGAGAGCATCAACAAATTGGAAATGTTATACTTTGTCCCTATTAGACTTGGCAAAAATGCAGAACATACATGGTGTAGATAGTTTTCTAGATTCCTTAAGTTTCCTATCGGACTAGACTAGATGTATAAGGATTCTGATATAATTCAAATCACAAACTTAGCATCGCTTTGGATCAATAAAATGAATACTTTACTTTTAAAAGAAAATGACTTTTATTTAAAGAATAATTCTACTTAAAGAATGCAAATAATTTACTTCAGTCTCAATAAGAAGCTCTTAGCATGTACACAACCTTTAACATGACATGAGGTTTCCTATCACAAACACATTCTAAATACAGATCACGTGAAGTCAAGGGATTAGTATAGTTGATATCTCAATCTCAAGGACAAAGAAACAAGAAAGAGAACCATCATTACATAAACTACAATTTTTCCCTTTTTTTCTCTACTTGAGATAACTACGGTGGCAGTTTAAGTTGCATGCACCTGGAGTAATCATCAGTTACCTATTACCTATTGCCAGGAACTTTGTCAACCAAAAGTTAGGCAGATTGAACAATTCACTTACCCTTTGTTTGGATGGTGGTTTGCCATGATTTCATAATGTATGGTACTGTATGGTATGGTATGATACTGTACAATGTTTGGATAGACTATATGGGTTATTACTGTTCAATGATATCTGACTGTATGGTATTGTATCGTAACTTATAAATTTATAAAAATGTCCTTAATTATTATAAATATTAAATTTAATAATTTTTTTTAATATATATATAGAATCAAGTAGGACGAGTTAATATATCTCCAATTCATACAAACAACACAAGAAAATAAAAAAGTTAAAACTATAAAGAAAATGAACCTAAAAAAATAGACTAATATTTGAAAGAAAGGAGAAATTTTAAAAGTTAATGTGGGGGAAAATAAGTAATACAAAAGCAGTAAATATATTAATGTAAAGTTTAATAAAGAATAAAAGATAAATTAGAACTATTTAATAAGTAGGGTATACTGACATCAGTAATATACCCACCCAGTGAATACCACAAATGGGGTCCGAGGAATTTAAGTAAGGCTATAATTAAAAAAAAACATGGGATACCACAAAATTGATGGTTTCAAAAAGTGAGATTTTGATGGTTTGAAACCAATATCATACCAAATAATCAAAACAAACCTGATTCTCTTACGGACCATATCATGCCATAGCACAAAAAACCACCATTTAGCCTTTCATCTAATAAAACTCTAGTTACGGTAAGGTGATATTATTTATTATATTGGAATATAAACTAGAGTAAAGTGAGAACCTGAAAGTTGATTTGGGATGAGTTAAGCTTCAAAAGATTCAAAAGAGAAAACATATCATCAGTACCATGTCTGTATCCAAAAGAATCTGTTCCACATAAAAATTAAAATTATAGTCATCATCAAAGCAGCTCTGCCCAAACTCCCCCCCCCCCCCCCCCCGAAACACCATTGCCTCTTTCTCTTTTTGTATGGTGGAAGCACCACAAGTTCATTCCTGCTAAACGGAAGGAGCACAAATCTTACTGTATTAAAAAAATTAGGAATTTTCCTTGAAAATTTTAAAATTTAAAGTAAGAAGAGAAAATATTAAGTAAAACACCAAAAGTGTTATCAATTATACCTAAGTCCGGAGAGAAAAATAAAATAAAATAAATAAGGTTTAAATTTCTAATCATACTTAGAGTAATGTGCATTCACAAAAGCATATTAAATTTTTTTTAAAAAAAATATAATACTACTATATATGATCTCGAGAGGAAAGCATGAGTAAACATGAACCCTATAACCCTCTCCTCCATAAGCCACTCCCTGTAAACATGTTTATTATGAAAAGTATAATTACCTCCCTTTTCACCAAAAAGAAAGGCTTTATTTGTTTTTTTATTCGAGTAATTTAGATTATTTGTTTCTTCATATTTATTTATATAAAATTTATTTTTACTTAAAATATTCTTTTTTTATAAAACTAGTTTTATGACACGTGTGTCGCACCATTACGTAAAATCATACAATAAATTTTATAGTATATCAATACCTAATATTATTAAAATCAGAATTTCGTATGGTAAATAATTCAAAAGGCAAAATAAAACTTTATGTGAATCATCCATGTGGAGCATCTAAGGCTGGCGACGGTATTGGAATCGGCACCACCGGACCAGTAATTATCGAAACCGGGCTAGAACTGGTATAGTGGGGGGTGAAAATTTCCGGAATTGGTACTGGTGGTTCCGGAAAATTTTCCCCTTACCTTACCGGTCTGGTACGTAACCGGACCGGACCGGTAAATCCGAATTTATTTTTTTAAATTTTTTTTGGTAAATTTGATTAAATTATTAAAGTTTGAAGTTTATTTTTTACATTTTAAATTAAGTTTAATATTTAAAGGTTAAAATTGAAGTTTAAAATGTTAAAGGTTAAATTAAATTTAAAAATAGTATTAGTATTCATTATATAAATTTTTAAAGTTTAAAATGAAGTTTAATGAAAGTAGTTATAAATATAAATGTTTTAAATTAAGTAACTAGTTTTATAAGTAGTCATACTTATATAAAATTTTAAAAGTGTAAAATTAATTTTTTTTTTTACTTTTTACTTTAAAAGTTTAAATTTTAAAATTTTTAAATATAAAATTTAACTTTTAAAGTTTAAATTTTTTTTTTATATTTTAAAGTTAATAAAGATTTGAGAAATAGGGGGGCAAATATATTTAAAAAAACTCAAAACATAAATTAAAGTAAAATCAAGATAATAACTTTTAAAAAAAAGGCGAATAACCTATAATTTTATTATGTTATTTTAAAATTTAAATTGTACAATGTACAGATATTATAAATCAACCTAATTTATGCAACCACCTTCTGTCACAATCGGGGGTTAGGGCCTAGGTGTGACACGGCGAATGGGAACCCGAAAGTCCCCAAACAAGCCTCAAGTATCTAAATCCACATCATCGGTTCAAGAATAACATTCAATTAATAACACGTAGTTCTAAAGGACGGAAATAAGACTCACACTACGGGGGCAATATGGGGCTAGGGACTTCCCACATTTCCACACCAAACATACATATGATCAAATAGGAGTTTCTCACAAATCATTCCAACAATATGTAAGCAAAATACTAGTCATAACAAATGAATTTCAGAAGAGTTTACATAGTGTCCGACAAATGCCTCTAGTAAAAAAGGAATGGGGGCCAGGACAAGTTCCGGGCTCACCCTCAATACGAAAGAACATTTTGAAATGGCATAAGAGAAAGGTAATTGGCTCATCCCTGAAAGATGGGTCACAATATACTCCAGAATCAGACTATTCGTCAACCTGTTGGTACTCAAAGTGCTCGGCCCCTACATGGTAAAATCATGTAGGCATAGAGTATTTGTTCGTACGTTTGAATGTACTAAGTATGCGGGCATGCAATGCATATGACTTACCAAACCTGCATTTCAATGTTAGATAACAAAGACACATAATATAGAAAGAATTATATATTCAATGAAAATATATATACAAGATGCCATGAAATTTATGATGCATGAAATGCAACAATGCTCATATATACTGGGATGGACTATAACCGACAAATCAAATCCATGCGAGCTATTACATGAATTAGTCCGATAGACCTCCCATTGGTAGGAGAAGACTATTTGCCAAAGGTAATCTACATCACACCTTAACGGAACTCACCATTTCGGTGGATGGTCACCTTCCTTACGGAACTCACCATTTCAGAAAGATTTTCAGAATCATACAAAACATATCAGAATCATATACGAATAATCATTCCTTATGACCCGGTCATTTCGGTAATGGCTAACGTTTCTATGTTGGCACATAGTTCAAGAAAAGGGAAGGGCCCTTGGGGATAGCCCTAACACCCCCCATCCATCGGTGCTAAGTCAATAACATCCCACTTGAATACTTATACATATACGTGCTTTCAGGAGATACAATGCTCATTTTAAACCGTCCAATACACATTTAGACTCAAATGTCAAACCATAGATCATAATCGTAAAGCTCATGTTGGGAATAACTCATTCACAAATACAGAATGGTGCAAGCGCCCAGAATGCTCAATGAGCTAGAATCATAGACATGTATGTGGTCACCTTTTTGTCATAATATTTTACCAGAATCATATCATAAGTTTTAGAAAATATAATTGGGCTTAACCCACTTTATAATTTCTATATATCAATGTTCATGAATGCAATGCAATGCATGATGTGAGAATAACATGGGTAACATAGATTCAAGTTAAAATCAATATCATAATATAAAATTGAGTAAATCCATAATTTAATCCACATGTAAATCATAATATAGACCGCCCATGCATAAATCAACTTTAAAGGGGACATGCATGTTCATAACTTCATAACTCAATGTAAATTATCATAATAGGGCTTAAAATAACTTAAAATTATGAATAATGTACAACCCATACACTAATTGAATTTAATAAAATCAAATAATGAAAACCCACATTTAAAGTAGACTAAAATTCATGAAATCAACTGAAAGCAGTTTTTTTTGGGTCTTCTTGGTTGAAAGGGACCAAGAATCAATCCCACATACCTTGATTAGGAAGATGAATTTGAGAAGAATTTATCTTGAATTTGAAACCCCAATTGAATCCTAGCTTGAATATTGAAGATGAGACTTGGAGAAAATTTGAGAGTCTAATTCTAAAAACTAAGTGTTTGTCTTGAATGAGGGTTTAAAATTAGTATAGGAGAAGTTTAGAAATATAAAGGGGGCTTAAAAAGGTCTTAAAAGCCTTGGGGATGGGTCAAAATATCAAAAATACCTCAATAAAACAGCCTTATAAATTTTTAACTGAACTTGACACGGTTGGCTTCACGATCCGTGAAGGCCTCCGTCTAGCCCAGATAGATTCTTCGAAAAGGGCATAACTTCTTGATCCGAATTCGGAATGAGGTAAGACCAGATGTGTTGGAAAGATAATTCAAAGAGATTCAATTTGATAGGTCGTGGGTCACCCAGTTCCTTTTGTGCTAAGATATATGACCATTTAAAGTTGACCCTTCTATCGGTACTTGTGAAAAACTTAGCCAATGGAATTCTTTTGAACTTGACTTGATGTAGGAGACCCATGATGGCCTTAAACAATATTAATAAGGTTGAATTGAAGGCTTGAAAGTGAACTTAGCTTGAGCATGAAGATCCCATACTTAGAATTTTTCAACGAAGTCACCTTCACGGGAGGTTACACGGACCGTGTAGTGTCACACGGGCCATGATGCTGCCCGTACCCCTCTCCTTAGAAAAATTCAATGATCAAGTTACGAGACGGTGATTCCATGCTTTAGAAAAATTTCACTCCAAAAGCTTTACGGATGGCCTCACGGGCCGTGCCACCCCACACAGGTCGTGAACTTGGCCGTGTAACCATACTTGGTCTCAAAGTTGTGGGATTTCAAGCCAAGGCCATCACACGGCCCACCACACGGTCTGTGAAGTGGCACATGGCCCGTGAGATGTCCAAGTGTGGCGTGCCTTAGTTTAAAACATCACGTTTAAGGGCCAAACATCCTCCAGGGGCCACTTTGTAGAGGCTCCACATAGGTTGTGTGACTTTACACGGACCATGATGGCTCCTATGAAGTGTCACCATGGTCCAAAACTTTTCTGAAACCAAATTTTCATGCTTCATTGAGGTAGTATGAAATTCCGGGTCCTTACACCTTCTAGGAAGGGTTCTGTTTCACCTAGGTCTTATTTATTGTAAATTTGTAATACATTAATATCTTAAACCACTTTGAAATTCTTGCCTAAGTGTTTCTAACATTTCTAGTGTTACATTTTCTGGAATCGACTCTTGAGCTTGTTCCTTCAAAAAATCCATGTTGTCTTCACTTGATTTCGATAAAGTATTATTTATATCGGCTTCAAACTGAGAAGGCAAAGTTGGACGCCCTAAATTCCTCTGCTCTGCATTTATCCAATCTTGGAATAAAACTGAAACTTCCAAGCTATCTACTGCTAGCGAATGTCTATGTTCTCCAAATTGGAATCTTGCAGCACTAAAAGCGCCTTCCGAAACCATCGAAGATGCTTGAATAGTGAGGATATCATGAACTACCTGCTGAAGTCTTCGAAAAGCTTTACCCCAATTTTTCCACCATGCCAAAAGCTGCTGCTTCCCCTCTGTATCCTTAATGCTTTCTGTAGCTGGTTAAGATATTCATGAAAATCATTGTTTTCGTTAATAATAAGTCCAAGATGAAATTCTAACATGTCATCAATATTATCCTCGTATCTAGGCCTAGATGGTTGCGGTTCTTAATATTGTACATTTTCTACTAAATTATGTTCTTCTAAATCATACAGTTTCCTAGCTTCTGTTCTAGTGTTACTTTTAACTACACCCAAATTATGTGATTGATTATCTTCATCGTATTGAATTTCTAAGTTTGCATATATACTATCTACCATTAGATATACTCCGACTTCTTTGTAAGCCGGGTTAAATAAACAAACAGTTAAATAAATCTGAGGAATTTGGAAAAAGTATTTTCTAAATTTTTCTGAATAGGTTCTCTAAATTTTGGATTATTTTTAAACAAAACAAATTTAGTACAAATAGCACAAATTAGGCAAAAAGGAACAAATAGTAGGATAATAAAGACCAGAGATTTGTTTAGTAGTTAAATAAAAAACTCTTAAAAATTCAATTAAATCACTAATATCATTCCAATCATTTTCATCTAGTCGGTAAGTCATATCTGCATTATGGGCATTTCAAACCATTGTAACGGGTCTCCTATATTCGTAAGCTACTTTTAGCATTTCATACAGCGAATTTCACCTAGTAGCTACTGTTTTGGGAATTTTCCTACCAGGAAAATTACATTCAATACACCGACTTTCAAATTCTTTACACATAGCTTTTATTTGACATTTAAAAATAAAATAACATGTAATTTCTACTTTATTACAATCATTTTTAAATAATGACACACCATCTCTAATAATTAAATTGTAAATATGAGCAACACATTTTGAATGAAAACCATCTTCGTAAATAGGACTAAGAACTAGTCTTAAATAATTAACATCACGTTTATTACTAGAAGCGTTATCTAAAGTTACACTAATTGTTTTACTAAAAATACCAAAAATTGTAAAACATCAAGAATAGTCTGCGCAATATAAGAACCAGTTTTACGCATTTCACAACTTTTATATCCCAAAATTCTTTTTTGCATATTCCAATTTTTATCTATCCAATGTCCGATAATTGTAAATTAATCATTACCAGTTATACTACGACCCATATCAGAAGTAATTGCTATCTACAAGTATTATAAGCAAATAAACATCGAAGATATTGTACATGTCGTGCTTGATAATAAAAAATAACTTTTTTTTTATTGTATTTCTTGAAAAACCATAAACAATTTGAATATAGTGAATAAAACCAGGATTTTCAGCAAAACTAAAAGGCAAACTAATAACAACAATCATTTTGGCCAGTTCGTTTAAGTCACGTTGTCTATTATAAGGACGATGTGTACTAGGATCGGAAACATTAGAAGGGTTTAATTGCGACTGCACTATATTTGAACCTCCTATGTATTCTTCGGGAATGGGAGTTCCATATGTTTTTGCATTCGCAATGGCTTGAGCATGCAAAAATTCTAATTTACAACAATGCATTAAATGATTTTTCAAATGACCCGTCCCACACCCCTTTCCCGAAGTTTTATGGTTTAAAACATGCTTGCATTTATTACAAATTACTTTTGTTTTATCTTTGCTTTGTGCTAAAATTGCTTAATAACAGATTCTTTAACACGTTCCATCTTAGGCTTATTAGATGCCAATGGTTGTACGGGGGGAGCGGGAGCGAGAGAGGGGGGAGTAGTAGTAGTATATGGGGGTTCAGTTTTATCGTCAAAAAAAATATTGTCGTCCTCATTAATTTCATTATTATCTTCTGGTAAATCTTCATTAAAACCAAATCTTCATTCAAGAAATTCGTAATCTAATTCCGAATCAGAATCAATATTAAAACAAGTGTCGTCTATGTGTGTAAAATCTTCCGTATTAAATCTACGTGGTGGTTGTTTTGTAGATTTAGACGAACTATCATCGGATTTTTTACCGGTTAAAGCTTTGGTAATTCCACCGAAAAAGTACTTTTTCCATTTCCTTTTCTACCGGAATTCATACTAAATTAAATTAAACAAATAAAGGTTATATGTAAAAATTCAAGTTATGATTTATGAATATAAAAAATTAATTCAAGTAGATAAGTATTCAAGTAGTAAAGATTAAAGAATAAAAACTAATTAGAAGAACAAATAAGTTGGAACGAATGTATCAAACGTCTGTGTAAAAACAGACGTAGAAGCCGAAGTTGATGAAACTTGAAGCTTGAATATGCTCCAAATTGCAATTACCACACCAAAGTTGACAAACTAATTAATATTAATTGAGAGAGTAAATATTTAATATTTATAATTAATTTAAGAGTAGTATGTATAATATAATTATAAATTTATAATAGTAAAGAGAATTGAGAAATGAGAGAGTTGAGAATGTTGGGAGATTTTTAAGAGTATTGAGAGAATTTGATTTAAAAAATATGAAAGATTTAGGGGTATTTATAGTTGAAAAATTAAAGAATTTTTGAAAAAGAAAATCCAAAAAACCCCAAAATAGCCGTTCAACAGCTAGAAAAAGAAAAAGCATTGCTAGGTTACGATAGGTGGGCCCCACCCCAACGGTAACCAATTAAAAAAATAAAATAAAATAATTTAAAAACCTAAACCGATAATAACGGTCCGGTACAGGACGGGAACCGGTATTAATCAGTACAACTACCCCTTCCCGTCCCATTACCACTCCTATTGCCCCTTCAACCGATACGAATCGGTACCATACCGGTATAGCCCCGGAACCGGGATGGAATCGGTCCGATACCGAACCAAAATCGGCACCTCCCAGTTCCGTTGCCACCTTTAGGAGCATCATATGTATGTGATTTATTTGTTGAAGTTAAAATAATTTAATATCATTTGAATATGTAAAGATGAATATACACAGTTTAAATATGGGAGAAAGAAACTTTTCCTTTTAAGTAATGTTGTTTTCTATTTTGGTCCTAGTATGCTTTGTACTATACAATTAATGAGTTAATTATGTTTACCCTTGATTAAACTTTATTTTTTTCATAAAATACTTTTACGATATTTTTATTGCATGAAAGCAGGCTAGTATTTCGCTCTCCTTATTGATGTCTTTTCTTTTATATGTTTGATTTTTAATTTTAATATGTGTGAAACCATGATAAGGAAATCGTAGATTAAAGTTGTGGTTGAGAAAGGAAATAGGACTTTGCAGAGATCAAACTCAATCAGAAAAAACCACAATATTCAAAATCAAGTCATTATTAAAAAATATTAAATTAGTACATGAAAGAAAGTTTAATTTTATTTCATCTCCTTTTAACATTGAGTATAATATTTTTTTGCTATGTATCCCAATAAAGGATGGGGCAATGCAACATATCAGTCACATAGCAAGACCACATAAATGGGAGGCATGAACGACAATGTTTTTTTCGATAACAACTGTGAAATATTATTACTGATAATCATTAACATAATTACAAAGTAAAGAACAACGCAAGGACAAGAATTTTGAGAAAAAAATAATATATGCAAACTTTTTTTTACCTTTGTTAACGTAATTTTTCTGTTATTGGATCTATTAGCATCAGTATTTTCAAAAATGTTTTCAGATAAAACTTGGAGAGAGTCTCGGGGCGTGGCACATTAAAAATACTACACCGTATAAATTGAAGGTGCAGATTCATAGGGTATAAATTATGCTCAGCGTAAAAACACACTCTAGGCTAATAATCTTTATTTTTGTTATTTTTAGAGTATTTTTGCTATAATTTTTTTTTAATTATTGGTGTAATGATATTTATTCTTGATGCTTATCATACTTTTTAGGTTATACAATGTTTTCTAAAATATATAAGAAAATAAAGCAATTTTCATAATTGTTAGATAATCATGCTTTAAACTAATAAGATAGAGATTTTATAGCTTAGCCAACTATATTTAATTTTTATCATTACTCTTACTTTTTTTATCCTTTCCTTGTTTGAAATATATATACATTAATCGATGAAAATATCCGTTGATAATGGTAAAGATTAGTAAATATGGAGATAGATGGTGATTTTATTCTAAAAATTATAATATTTTTTCTTGTATTATTGATGATTTATTTACAGAATTATTAAAAATTTTACTTTTTCTTATTATCTTAATAAAAAAATTATAAAATTTAAGATATATGAAATATACCCATGTATTTCGGGACTTAGGCCTTGCCTCATGCTCCCGTCTTTTGAAACACTGATAAATACACAACTCTTATAATTTCTATCAAATTCTATCTCCTTACCTACTCTCGATGTTACAACAGTTCTTTTGGTGGCCTTCTCAATGGGCGATCATGTCCTTAGATGATGCCTTATTGATTCATAATATGTAAGTTCTTTTCTAAGTTAATTCTTGATATACTTTATATAAGCTCAAAATGCAAAGAAGTGGAGCACATTTCATAAAGAGTGTGACATTCAAGAGACATATATCACCACACTGATGTGAAGCAGGAGCACATGCAAGTGATACTACGTGTACTCAAACATGATAAATAAGTCAAAAGATCGTCTACTTATGTAGATAAAAGAAATATTAATATCAACAACTCAAATCATTAAGTAGCCCTAGCAACTTACACTTTGTTCAAGGTTTGAAGCATTGGCTCAAATATGCGCCTCATCTATAGAAAATGAAATAATGTTATGATTTCAAGAATCCACACCTGTAATTTGATGAGAAAGATGAAGCAGAGCAAAGATTGATGATTCAAATAAATGAGAAGCATTTCGTATCATATTGTCAATTTCTTGGCTTGGTACTCTAGGAATGTGAAGTTATATACAAATTTAATTATTTCGTTAATACCGTGATAACTATTCCATAGAGAAAGTCTTTTCCAAATAGGTGTCATGTAGGGTTATGTCTCTTTATAGTTTTTCTTTTTAAAAAATTAAAAGGACATTTTAGTAATTTAACTTTTAAGTTTAAGAGTTCATGTTTTTAAAGTAATGTAGATACATAATTAATTTGTTAACGTTGTAAAGAAATTATATAGGTAAAACTCATATTTACTTATTTAAAAATACGTAATTTAATGGGTAGTATGGGGTAAAAAGACTCATTCATAATGTAAATGAATTTTTTATTGGAAGAAGTTGGGATGGGTGAGGGTAAGTATTTTTTTATTATAAAAATTAAATTAATTTTTTTTTTGGAGGGGAATTATTTTTTTAACATTTTGGGGTAGGGGTGTGGATCGGACGGTTCGGTTCGATTTTATACATTATTGGTTTGGTTTATTGATTTTTAATTTTTTAAATATGCTAAACCAATAACAAACTAGTAAAATAATTTTTATCGATTTTAAGTTCTTAACGGTTCGGTTTTCGATTTACCCAATAAAAATGATAATGAGAATTTGCCTTAATAAAACAAATGGAGTATGAAAGAGTAAAGACGAAAAACTAAATACTAAAGTGGATAACTAATCACTAAAGTATAGTAAATATTAAAATAGGTAAAGTAGTGCTATAGTGTCATGTTACTATTAAATTACAAATATTTAATATTTACAAAGGGATAAAATAGTAAATTATTATAACGCTAATCCAATAGTAAAAATCGATATCAAATCAATAATCCGATAATTTTTTTTAAAATCATTAAAAACCCGATAACCTAATAACCAAGAACATTTTTATCGGTTCGGTTTATTGGCCGGTTCGATTTTTGCACACCCCTATTTGGGGGTAGAGATGGGGTTGTTAAAAATTATATATTTTTTTTAAAAATTACAGTTTTTGGGTAGGGTGGGGGATAAGGAGACACTCAGGGGATGGGGGCGGGAGTTAGAGATAAAAAAATTTAAGATTTTTTTTTCAAGAAAATAAATTAATTTTATTAAACTTTTTTAGGGGTCCGAGGGGTGGTGGTGTAAGGACTCTTACTTTGTACGACCTCAATGGAGCTTGGAAATTTGGATTCGAAAAATTTTGGACCAAGGTGACACTCCATAGAAGCCTTCACGGTCCATGTGGTGCTATACGACTCATGTGGAGCCTCCTTGGAGGAGCCCTTGGGCTTGTATCGTGTGTGGGCTTCAACATGAAGTTTGAGACTAAGGCATACCACACATGGACCCCACACAGGCCGTGTGAGCCTTCACGGGCCATGTGGTGGGCGTGTGATAGCCTTATGTCACGACCCGTGAAGATATGGGCGCGCCGACAATGAGTTCTGCCATTGGCCTATTATTGGCGGCAATAGCATATGGGCGTTGGTAGCCTCGTATGCATGTATCTGGTCGAGTTAGGCATGCTGACTCGGTTTGGTCCGGGGAGCTTATCGCTAGTCGTGGACTTAACAATGAAGGGGATCATGCAATGTACTTGGCACAACTGGTCGGCAGCTGTTGCCACTTCCCTGATGAGCCTTTGGCAGGGCGAAACCGGTTGGCACGTCCAAGGGGCAAAAAAGGGTTGGTCTCGAGGCGACGGATGGGCCTTAGGATGCCGCACGGGCGCGCTGGCGAGCGTGAGAATCTCAGCCTGTGACACTTATCCTTGAAACTTCACAGTTTTGAAGCCAAGACAAGTCACACGGACCGTCTCACAAACTGTATGACCCTTCACAGTCTATGAGGTCTCCCGTATAGGTACCGGAGTGGAAATTTTCTAAGTATTGGATCACCATCTCGAAACTTTGTCGTGAAGAATTTTCTAAGTGAAGTGGTACGGAGGAGTACACGGTCCATGTAGCTTGGTACGGACCGTAAGACCAACCGTTTGGGGTGCTTTCGTCAAATTTTTTCAAGTATGGAATCTTCAAGCTCAATCTAATTTCACTTTCATGCCCTCAATTCAAGCTTATTTATGTGGTTTAGGGTCATCATGGGCCTCCTTCATCAAGCCAAGTTCAAAGGAGTTTCATTGGCTAAGTTTTTCACAAGGACCGAGAGATTGACCAACTTTAACTGGTCATATCTCTTAGCACAAAATGAACTGGGTGACCCATGACCTATCAAATTGAATCTCTTTGAATTAGCTTTCCGACGCATCTAATTTCACCTCATTCCGAGTTTGGAGCAAGAAGTTATGCCTATTTTTGTAAAGCCCATCCGTGTAGAGTTTTCTATGCATTAGCTAAGTATGGTCTCATGGGAGGGTTTCACGGTCCGTGAAACCTTGTACGGATAGTGATGCCTTCTCATAGGACCCCTGACAAGAAATGTTATTTTGCTTCATTAATGTTTTTTTTATAATTGTGGCTTCACCTAAGGGTCTTTTATGACTTCCTATGCTATCCTAAGGCTTCCTAATGACCTAAACTCTATGCCTCTTATTCAAATTCATTCCTAAACTTAGAATTATTCCAACTCTCTGTTAAGAACTCTCTCAAGGACTCTTGTGAAGACTAAGCTTGGGAATCAAGGAAAAACTCTTTTCTTCATCAAATTTCTTCTTGGATCTCCTCAATTAGCTAAGGTATATGAGATTGATTCTTGGTCCCTTTCAACCAAGAAAATTCAAACTCTTTTCAAGTGATTTTCATGAATTTTAGCTTACTTTAAATATGAATTTTGAAGAATATGATTTATTAAATTCAATTGATGTATGAGCTATGTTTATTTATTGATTTTAAAGTGAATTAAGCCCTAATATGTGCATTGAAGTTATGAAAGTACATGTCCCCTTTAAAGCTTGATTTGTGCATGTGTAATCTATATAATGATATAAATGTGAATTTTACTTATGACTTTACTTGAATTTTATAATGTATTGTTGATTTTAGTTTGAATCTCTATTACTCATGCTATTCTCATCTCATTCATGGCATATGCATACATGACTATGGTTTTCATGAAGTTTATGAAGTGGATCAAGACCCAATGATGTTTATGTATATGATTTTTGATAAATCAATGATTATGACATGAATATGATCATATAAATGTCTATGATTAAGGCTATTTGAGCAATTATGGGTGTTTACACCACTATGTTTAGGGAGCATCGATTGAGGTTTGAGGCAGGGTGGACTATCCCCAAAGGTCCATACTCATTTCTCAAGAAGGTGCTCCAAGGAGCTATTACCATGCATGAAAGTATTACATAAAGAATGTTTTGGCTTTTAAGCCTATGTATGCATAAGTGTGAAGAATGTGATTTGGCCTTTAAGCCTAAGCATGCATTGTTATACTTTGAAAGTCTTATGCCTCTTTTACAAGCACGTGTGTGATATATATATATATATATATATATATATATATATATATATATATATATATATATATATATATATATATATGTATGTATGTATGTATGTATGTATGTATGTATGTATGTATGTATTCTAGTGGGATGATGACCTAACACCGATAGGATTGGAGGCAGGGTGGGCTATCCCCTAGGGTCCATACTCCTTTCTCTTGAACTATGTGCCTATAATAGGTATATTTATGCCCCTTTGTGGATGATGAATGATTATGGATCTACCTTTGGCAAGAAGGTCACCTCTTTATCCGTAGTAGGGAAGACGATGAAGTTCCAAGTTATAGCTCACTTGGTCTTATGTCGGTTACGGTCCCATCATTATATATGAAGTATTTTCGCATTCATGCATTTCATGGCATATTGTTATGTTATTTTTCTTTGCTATATATCCTTTTCTATATTTGTGCCCTTGTCATCTAACATTGAATGCAGGTTTAATGAGTTCATGTGCATTGCATGCCCGCATACTTAGTACATTCAAATGTACTAACACATACTTTTTACCTACATGATCTAACCATGTAAGGACTGAAGATTACCATTATCCACCATACAACGGCTATATTGGATCTTGAGATACTTGTTGTCATGAGTCTTATATTTCAAGGACAAACCACCATATCTCTACCTATGATGTTTTGTTTATATTATTTACTTTGAGGGTGATTTGAGACATGTCTTGGCCCCCGTCCTATCTTATGATTAGAGGCATTATTGGATATCTTGTAAACTTCTTTACATTTATATGCTAAGTGTTGTATTCATAAATTACAATTATGGATATGGTTATTTAATGGTTATGGTCATTATATGAGCTTATGTTATGGACTCATGTTATGATGTGGGAAGATCCTAAGTTCCGTATTGCCCCCGCAGAGTGAGTCTACTTACCCGCCCCTTAGTCTTTATTGGCTATGTGTTATGTAAATCCATGTTAATCCTTACCCCTATGACATCCCCATAGTGTGAGTCCTACTTTCCCATCTCTTAGAACTATGTGTTTACTATTTATATATGTGCTTCCGAACTGATGATGTGTGAATGGATGCTATGAGGCTTGTTTGGGGACTCTCAGGTTCCTATTCGTCCTGTCACTCATAGGACCTAGGCTCGACGGAGATGGAATCAGAGCACTAAGTTTATAAATGATCCTCAGAGTCCGACATTTTGCATCAAGTAGAGTCTTATTCATGGGTGTGAAGCGTGCCACATCTATGGGTATGAGGATACAAGGAGTTCTAGGAAATGTTTCACTTTTTTATGATTCATATTGTGCCATGGAGCGTGTCTTAAGGTTTCTTATCTCCATCCCTCCCTACCGATTAGGGAGAGTTACTTTGGGCTAGTAATGCAATCCAGGCAAGAAGGATGTTGTAGATGATCTTATATATAAGGTCAAAAGGGAGTTGGTGAAGGATGTGGGCTGTTTGACAAGCTTGCTCCTTCGGATATTTGAAGTTTCCTTGGGTTGGCTGATTATGATAGAAAGTTTGTGAAAGGTTTCTCATCTAGTGCATCTCTATTGACCAAGTTGACTCAAAAGAAGGCCAAGTTTGTATGGTCAGATGAGTGTGAGAAGAGTTCAAACTTTGAAAGGTCGGCTCACATCGGCTCCTATTTTGACTTTACCAATGGTTTAGATGGGTTAGTGGTGTATTGTGATACTTCTTGAATTGGGTTGGGTTGTGTACTTATGCAACGTGTTAAGGTGATAGCTTACGCGTCAAGGAAAATAAAGGTGCATAAGCGTTATTACTCGACTCATGATCTTGAGTTAGTGATGATGGTGTTTGCCTTGAAGATTTGGAGACACTATTTGTATGGGGTGCATGTTGATGTTTTCACCAACCACAAGAATTTTCAATATGTATTCACTCAAACGGATCTTAACTTGAGACAAAGGAGATGGTTGGAACTCCTTAAAAACTATGACATGAATGAACAATATCATCCCAACAAGGCAAATGTTGTAGCCAATGCTCTTAGTAGGCTATCTATGGGAAGTATGGCTCATGTTGATGAAGGGAAGCAAGAGTTGGCAAAGGATGTTCACCGTTTGGCTAATTTGGGTGTTAGGTTGGCCGACTCCAATGATGGTGGTATTCATGTTCAAAATAGGGCCGAATATTCTGTGATTGTTGATGTTAAGGCTAAGCAAGATCTAGATCTGTCCTTGGTTGAGTTGAAGAGGTTGGCTCCCGAAAATAAGATAGAGGTTTTCTCCCAAGGGGGAGATATTGTAGATTGATTATGTGTTCCGGAAGTTGATGGTCTTAGAGAGATGATCACGAGTGAAGTTATAAATCTCATTATTCCTTACATCTGGGATCTACCAAAATGTATCGGGACTTGAAGGAAGTGTATTGGTGGCATGGTACGAAGAAATACAATGCCAAGTTATATATTTGGGAGTCGGTTAGGTTGAGTGGTGTGCCTAATTTTATTATATCGGATTGTGGTACCCAATTTATTTCTCACTTTTGCAAATCATCTAAAAAAGTGGCTTGTCACTAAGGTGAAGTTAAGTACCTCTCTTCATACTCAATCCATTGGGCAAGCCGAGAGGAAAATTCAACTTGGAGGACATATTGGGGTATTGTTTGTTGGAATTCAAGGTTAATTGGATTGATCACCTACCACTTATTGAGTTTGCTTACAACAATAGCTTCCAAGCTAGCATTAGTATAACACCCTTTGGGGTTTTATATGGTAGAAGGTATAGGTCTCTGGTGGGGTAGTTTGATTAGATGAAATGGCTTTTATAGGCCCAGATTTAGTGTTGGAGGCTATGAAAGGGGTGAAATTGATTAGGGAAAAGTTGAAGACTGCTCCAAGTCATCAAAAGCCCTATTGGATGCTAGGAAGAGGGATCTTGAGTTTTGTATTGGTGATTTGGTGTATGTGAAGATTTCTCCTTTGAAGGATGTAGAGCGTTTTAGTAAGAAGGGCAAGTTAAGTCCTCATCATATAGGTCCTTATGAGGTTGTGGAGTAGATTGGGGAGGTGGCTTATAGATTGGATTTGCCTCCGGATTTGAGTTCTATTCACTTGGTTTTCCATGTGTCTATGTTGAGGAAGTTAGTTGGTGATCCTAGTGCTATTGTGCCTTTGGAAGGTGTTGAGCTTGAAGAGAACTTTTCTAATGAAGAAGTTCAGGCTGAGATTTCGGATAGGCAAGTGAAGTGGCTTTGCAACAAGGATGTCGCTTCGGTTAAGGTACTTAAGAGAAATCAACATGTGGAGAATGCTACATGGGAGTTGGAGTTGGACATGATGAAACGATATCCCCATATTTTCTAATCTACTCAAAGGTATTAGGTTCTTCCTTTTTCAAGTGGTCCTAATTTTTTCACTCTTGAGTTTCATGACATGACATGCATACATGTGCACAAAAATAATTTTTAAAATGTTTTGAATGATTTTAAATACGTTTTGATATGATTTTTAATGGCTTTATGGTTTTCAAATGATGAAATATGCATTGTACCTTGTGTTTGGAAGTCTCATGTTCTAATTCACGCCTTTCAAGCCTTGTTCTAGCTCATTCGAGGATAAATGTTCCCAAGGGGGAGATGATGTAAGGATCCATACTTTGTATGACTTCAATGGAGCTTGGAAATTTTGATCCAGAAAGTTTTGGACCAAGGTGACACTCCATGAAAGCCTTCATGGTCCATGTGGTGCTATACGGGCCGTGTGGAGCCTCCATGGAGTGGCCCTTGGCCTTGTATCGCGTGTCTGGGCTTCAAGATGAAGTTTGAGATTAAGGCATACCACACATAGACCCCACACGGGCCGTGTGAGGCTTCACGGATCGTGTGGTAGCCTTAGCCTTGAAACTTCACAGTTTTGAAGCCAAGGCATGTCACACGGACCGTATGACCATTCATGGTCCGTGAGGTCCCCCGTATAGGTGCCAGAGTGGAAATTTTCTAAGTATTGGATCATCGTCTCGGAACTTTATCATGAAGAAATTTCTAAGTAAAGTGGTACCGAGGAGTACACGGTCCATATAGCTTGGTATGGACCGTGAGACCAACTCTTTGGGTGCTTTTATCAAATTTTTCTAAGTATAGAAGCTTGAAGCTCAATCTAATTTCACTTTCAAGCCCTCAATTCAAGCTTATTTATGTGGTTTAGGGTCATCATGGGCCTCTTTTATCAAGCTAAGTTGAAAGGAGTTCTATTGACTAAGTTTTTCACAAGGACTGATGGAATGGTCAATTTTAAATGGTCATATCTCTTAGCACAAAATAAACTGGGTGACCCACGGCCTGTAAAATAGAAGCTTTTTGAATTATCTTTCCAACAATTCCAATTTCACCACATTCTGAGTTTGGAGGAAGAAGATATGCCCATTTTTGTAAAGTCTATCTGTGTAAAGTTTCCTGTGAATTAGCAAGTATAGTCTCACGGGAAGGTTTCACAGTCCGTGGAACCTTGTATGGACTGTCATGCCTTCTTAGGGACCCCTGGAAAGAAATGCTATTTTTCTTCATTAATTGTGGCTTCTCCTAAGGGTCTTTTATGACTTCGTATATTAGTCTAAGACTTCCTAAGGACCTAAACTATGTTCCTCTCATTCAAATTTATTCCTACACTTAGAATTATTCCAACTCTCTATTAAGAACTCTCTCAAGGACTCTTGTGACGATTAAGCTTGGGAATCAAGGGAAGACTCTTTTCTTAGTCAATTGTTTTCTTGAATCTTCTCAATTAGCTAAGGTATGTGAGATTAATTCTTGGTCCCTTTCAACCAATAAGACCCAAACTCTTTTCAAGTGATTTTCATGAATTTTAGCTTACTTTAAATATTAGTTTTGAAGAATATGGTTTTTAAATTCAATTGATGTATGAGCTATGTTTATTTATTGATTTTAAAGTGAATTAAGCCCTAATATGATGAAATGCATTGAAGTTATGAAAGTGCATGTCCCGTTTAAAGTTTGATTTGTGCATGTGTAATCAATATTATTATTTAAATATGAATTTTACTTATGTCTTTACTTGAATTTCATAATGTATTGTTGAATTTAGTTTGAATCTATATTACCCATGATATTTTTATCTCATTCATGGTATATGCATACATGATTAAGATTTTCATCAAGTTTATGAAATGGGTCAAGACCCAATAATGTTTATGCATATGATTTTTGATAAAGTATGGTTATGACAAGAATGTGATCACATAAATGTCTATGATTAAGGCTCTTTGAGGAATTATGGGTGTTTACACCACTATATTTAAGGAACATCGATTGAGGTTTGAGGTGGGGTAGACTATCCCCAAGGGTCCATACTCATTTCTCAAGAAGGTGCTCCAAGGAGCTATTCCTATGCATAAAAGTATTACACGAAGAATGCTTTGGCTTTTAAACCTACGTATACATGATTATGAAGAATGTGATTTGGCCTTTAAGCCTAAGGATGCATTGTTATGTTTTGAAAGTCTTATGCCTCTTTTACAAGTATGTGTATATATATGTATACATACATACATATATATATATATATATATATATATATATATATATATATATATATATATATATATATATATATAGTGGGATGATGACCTAGCACCGATGGGATTGGAGGTAAGGTGGACTATCCCCAAGGGTTCATACTCCTTTTTCTTAAACGATGTGCCTAACATAGGTATGTTTATGCCCCTTTGTGGATGATGAATGATTATGGATCTACCTTTGGTAAGTAGGTCACCTCTTAATCCGTTGTGAAGAGAACGACAGAGTTCCAAGTTATAGCTCACTTGGTCTTATGTCAGTTACAGTCTCATCATCATTATGTATAAAGTATTTTTGCATTCATGCTTCATGCATTTCATGGCATATTATTATATTACTTTTTTTTCTATATATGTGCCCTTGTCATCTAATATTGAAAGCAGGTTTAATGAGTTCATGTGCATTGCATGCCCGCATACTTAGTACATTCAAACATACTAACACATACTTTTTGCCTATATGATCTAACTATGTAGGGACTGAACATTACCTCCATCCACCGTACGATGACTAGATTGGATCTTGAGATACTTATTGTGATTAGTCTATCTTTCAAGGACGAACCACCATTTCTCTACCTATGGTGTTTTGTTTATATTATTTACTTTGAGGGTGATCCTAAGACATGTCTTGGCCCCCGTCCTATTTTATGATTAGAGGCATTGTTGGACATCTTGTAGACTTCTTTACGTTTATATGCTTAGTGCTGTATTCAGAGATTATGATTATGGATATGGTTATTTAATAGTTATGGTCACCATGAGTTGATTATTAGATTATGTTATGGATTCATGCTCTGATGTGGAAGATCCTAAGTCCCGTATTGTCCCCATAGAGTGAGTCTACTTACTTGCTCTTAGTCTTTATGTGCTATGTGTTATGTGAATCCATGTTAATCCCTTACCCCTATGACATCTCCATAATGTGAGTCCTACTTTCCCATCCTTAGAACTATGTGTTTACTATTTATATATGTGCTTCTGAACCAATGATATGTGAATGGATGATATGAGGCTTGTTTGGGGACTCTCGAGTATCCATTAGTCATGTCACTCCTAGGCCCTTGGCTCGGGTCGTGACAGGTGGGGGGAGAGTAGGGAGCTTGGGGGGGCAAAACATTTAATATTTTTTAACATAGCGGATAACCACCGGAGCGATAGGCCACTTTCTATTCCAAAAATGTATGCTGCTTTTCTCTCATTAAATTTTCTTTTATATTTTATTTTGTGTAGAAGTCCCTCGAGGGTTGAGTGGGGTGGTGGCTGGGGGTGGAGGGGTAAGGGGTGAGGAATGGCTTAAAGGATTTATTTTAAAAACTTTTTAACCTGATCTCTACTATAATATGGTTATCCATATTATCCATTGGATAATTCATTTTTACCCATTTAAAATATGAGTCAAGTTGGGTAGTTTATCCATTTTTACTTAACTCATATTTGATCGACTCATATTCGACTCGACCCCCTCATTTGCCACTCCTAGTTGCTAGTGATAGTTGATGGTTGTGGATGATAGTAAATAAGTCCAAATGCCTATGCAGATCATTAAAATTGACCCTAAATTTTATTTTGGTACTCCAACTCAACCTTATTCCATTTTAATCCTTCAACTTCAATTTTCATGCTCCTAGAGACTTTTTATCACGATCCGAACCTAGGGCCCAACCATGACATGACGAATGTGACACTCGGAGGCACCCAATCTAAGCCTCTTGTTCATATCATAAGCATACATAAGGTAAATAAGCAATCATATGAGTAAGCAAGTGGAACTTAGTATCATAAGAGTCAAACGTTCCCTTTAAGGGAAATTACAACATCTTTAGTCCAATACATGCCTCTACATACTTGATCTTGGAGGAAACTAGAATATAGATTTACTAGCTCACCCTCAAGATTAAAAAATACAAAAGTCTTAGAGACATCAACATAAGTAAGAGCATACGAGCTTGTCCCTGAAGCATGGGAACCACCAATCTTCAATAACAATACCAAAAACTAGCCATAAAAGTGAGGGGTAGTATCGTCGTTCGTCCGTACATAGTGACATCACGTAGAAAAGAGTATGTATTAGTATGTTGGAATGTATTAAGGATGTAAGCATGCAATACATCAATAAACATCTCACATCATTGCAATATATAAGGACAAGAGATGCATGAACCAATGCACCCTTAAAATCATATGTGGAAGCATCCTAAAATATTTCATATCCTAGTAGACATGCATATGTGGGAATCAGACAATAACCAATAATATGACCATGCGGACTATTACATGGAATCTCGATGTGCCCCCTACACCCAGCAAAAGACGAATCCACTTAGCCAAGGTAGACCCAACCCTCACCTTATATGCTTTATCCTAGCACGGTCAATATCCATCATTAAGCTATATGCATCCATTAGCACACATGATAGGCATATAAACATCATCATCATCCTACGGTGGAACGTAGTTATGAGACTTGAGGATTTATGTAAGCACCTTTGGAGATAGTCCCTCTCACACAAGTTCATTCAGTGCTAAGTCATATCCCGCGAAATACATAATCATGCATATACGTAGACATCATCATAATTCGTATTTTATTAAAATCGTACTTTCATAGTTTGTAAAATAGTCATCATGACCTCATCATATCATAGGAATAATCTATCTACATAACTTTGCATATAGTGTGGGTATACTTCCCATCTTATCATCATTTCATAAACATTAGGGTCTTAAGTCACCCTCCTCCTCATCATCATAAAATCATACTTAAAATCATAGTCATAAGATCATGGATTTAACATAGAAAAATTAGGGCCATGTGTGGGTTCATGAGCAATTGAGCTACAATCATGCAATTAGATGAAAATAATGTAAGAATCTTACAATTGATCATATTCAATCATTTGTAAAAGAACCCACATCACTTCGAAAATCTCTAATCATCATATACTTGAAATCATTCATGGAAAAACCATCATTTTTCATGCAATTGATATAAATCCACAGTAGGATTAATCAATAGACATAATCTCCATCATAAATGAAGAAAATGAGTAGAAGTATAGAAGACCCATACAATTTACATAATTGCAATCATGTAGAAATTGAGAATTTAGAAGGAGCTCCATAGATGAAAGGATTCCATGGATGAAAATTCACATACCTTTAGCAAGAGCCTTAGAATTTGAAGAAAAAGTAGAGAGCTTGAGTTGATCTTCAATGGAGATCCTTGCTTATTGAAGAAGAAAGCTTTTGAGCATAGTTTTTAGAGAGAGAATTTTTCGTAATGACTGGATTGGTGAATAATGGGGTCAATTTGGGGATTAAAGGATATTTATAGAGTGGGGTTTGATCATAAAAATTGTCTAAATTTATCTAAGGTCGGTTAAAAATAAGTTCCAAACAATCTCACTTGAAACATGGATTGTTTGAAAAAATTTGACCTATGGTGAACCAAGGGGGCGATGCGGACTTGTTTCCACGTAGATCATTTTCGTGCAAAGTTCAATTTTCTCCTATTTTGACCTTGAAATGAGTTTAGGTCATTTTTGTACTTAAATAAACCCTCTCCACGATGTGGTTTGTGAAAAAGTATTTTTCGATACGGTTGATCTAAAAATCGAAAGAGACCATTTTCCCTTACAATTCTGCCTCCTGATTAAGAATATGGCCTCAAATTTGCTAAAAAGAATATGGATGATATGTTATGCAAGGCACCTTTCATAAGGTCATTAGAAAGCGTTTTGGGAGGTGTTACAATATCTCCCCCTTGGGAGCATTCGTCCTCGGACAGGATCAACATAAGCTTAAGTAGAGTAGTCTCACGCCTAGGGAGGGTACACTTGGTGTGGCCAGCACCTAGAGACTATTGCTAGTCCCCAAGAGAACCACTTAGTCTCATCGCATTCATTCAATCATATAACTCTACTGAATAGTAAAATTTAAAATACGTGAATGGGTACATCTCATCTAAGGTCTCACAATATATAGATAATAATAAGGCTAGTAGGAAGAAACTAGCTCACAATCTCCTCATCAACGTTCAACCATAGTCTATGAAGCCTCTACACTAATTATGTGGTGCCAACGACAGACCCATGGCTACCCAAATCAAAAGAAAAGAATAGTCCAAAATCTAACTCTAAAGCAAGATGAAATAATCATAGTGGATCCTCCGGAGTAGGGGAGGCTCACCAAATCAACTGCAAATCTCAGATCTTCAACAGAGCGCCTGTTGACGATCTCTAGTTCCTACCTTTGTATCATAAAATGATGCACTCCAAAAGGGACATCAATACTTGGAATGTACAGGTATGTAAAATGGCTGAGTAAAAAAGAAATAAGTAGAATAATATGGAAACAACATCAACTCGAAGTAAACATCAAATCACATCAAATCGTCAAATGTCTATCTATGCAAGAATAAATATTAGGCAAGTGACCCATCAACAACTCAACCTCATCAATCATCTCAGAGGAGCTCACCTCATCTCATCTCAACTCAGAGTACTCAAGGTAGGAAATTTATGGGAGTTCCTCTCATCCGACAACAATCACTTATGAGCCAGTGAATGTACAACAATCTCACTGATATTGTCATAGCCATTCCAAACTTGCCAGGTAGGGAACAATCGAAACCATATCGGCTCACCTAATATGGAGTCAGTACTCAACAGGTCTGCTATTGCTTTCAGGGATTGTTACTCACGAGGGAACCATAATATATATGTGATGGTTTTAAGCCTCTCCTACGTTTGGAGACGTAGTTTGACGAGTTCAAGTCAGACTAACTCTCACTCCTTTGGTGCTTGATACTCCTCCCATGATTCAATGCTCATAAAACCTCTATCTCAACCAATCTCATAGGGACTCGAACCCCGTCATTGATCGGTATCTGATAGGGACTTGAACCCCATCTTCATTCAACTCATAGGGACTCTAACCCTTTCATCGATCAAGCTCATATGGACTCTAACTCTTTCATCAATCAACTCATAGGGACTCTAACCCTTTCATCATCAACTCATAGGGACTTTAACCCTCTCATCAATCAATCTCATCAATGACTTAAAATTTAGAATAATCATTAGGAAGCAATCAAATAGAAACATCAGTGGAGTTCATTTATAGAGACTCATAAGGCAATCAATTTCTATCAACTTATCATCATCCTCTCATCACAATCAACAATCTCAATTCAAGGCTCTAGACTCAATCCTCAAGTTCATTATGCATGTTTTTCAAATATTCATGTAGGGTTATGCAAATTCTCATGAAAATGTTTAATTTAATAAAAACAAGTTTATGATGATCATCAACATAGAAAAACATGTGAATTCAAATATAATTTTAAGAAAAACCATCAAGGATTCATGCATGGAGACTCTTGAACCATCAACTCATTAATGACCATCTAAGAAGCACATGAGAGAATAATTCCATGCTTTTAGTTTAGCCTTACATACTTGGGATGCAACTATCAATCAGTCACGTCAAGTATTTCTTCTCAAATCTCTCAAACTCAAGCTCTTCTCCCCTTTCCTCAAGCCCCAGCCTTGTATGTGCTATACGGGCATTGGAAGATGCATTACGCGCATACCCTCACTCTAGGGGTATTTTGATAATTTTACTAGGCATTACATCATCTTCCCCTTGGGATCATTTGTCCTCGAATGAATTAGTAAAGGTGGATATCAGGGCACGAATAGACTCAAAACTCATCCTCGACCTCAATCACTACTACTCAGACCTAAGGATAGAAAGTCACATAAAAAATAAATCAATCAATTTAGTGAAGGGTAAGGATTTTTACCTTCAACACTCTCATCATCTGGCACGAATAGGTGCGGATATTTGGCCTCAATCTCCTCTTCAGCTTCCCATGTGGCTTCCTCAACGAATTAATTTCTCCATAGGACTGACTGAGGCTATCTCCTTGTTTCTCAACTTATGAATCTGATGATCAAGGATTTGAACCAGAACCTATTCATAAGATAGGCTATCTTTCACTCCAATAATATAAACATGGATCACCAAGGCAGGATCTCCCAAACATTTCTTCAACATCGACATATGGAATATCGGATGGACTCCATCTAACTTGGAAGGCAACTCTAACTCATAAATGACCTTCCCAATCCTCTTTAAATATGATATGGTCCAACATAACGTGAATATAGCTTTCCCTTCTTCCCAAATCTTAGGATACCCTTCATAGGTGACACTTTCAAAGACACTCAATCATCTACCTCGAACTTCAAGTCTCATCTCGTCACGTCAGTGTAAGAGTTTTGGCGACTTCGGGTAGTCTTTAACCTCTCTCTAATGATCTTGACCTTCTCCATCGATTGGTGGACAAGATCAGGCCCAATCAACTTCGTTTCTCCAACCTCAAACCACCCAATTGGTGATTTACATCTCCTCCCATATAAGGCTTCGTAGGGAGCCATTTGAATGCTTGCATGATAACTATTGTTATATGAAAATTCAATCAAGGGTAGGTGATCATCCCAATTACCCTTGAATTCAAGAACACACGCTCTCAACATATCCTCTAGTGTTTGGATCATGCGATCTGCCTGACCATCTGTTTGTGGATGAAAGGTTGTGCTCAGGTTCACCTTAGTACCCAATCCTTTTTAGAACGATCTAAAAAATTATGAGGTAAATTGAGATCCTCTGTCCGAGATGATGGACAAGGGAACCCCATGTAACTTCATAATCTCCTGGATGTACAACTTGGCGTACTCCTCCACAGTGTTAGTTGTCTTAACTGGCAAGAAATGAGCCGATTTAGTCATCCTATCCACAATGACCCATATCGAATCATGTTGCTTTCGGGACCATGGTAGACCAGTAACGAAGTCCATATTAATCATCTCGCACTTCCATTCTGAATGTCGAAATTCTGAGCCAATCCACGTGGCCTTTGATGCTCAACCTTCACTTGTTGGCAATTTGGGCATTTTGAAATGAACTCAACAATATCCCTCTTCATTCCCCTCCACCAATAGACTTCTCTCAAGTCGTGGTACATCTTGGTAGAGCCAAGATACATGGAATATCTCATGTTGTGGGCTTTGGCCATGAATTTGTCTCGAATGCCATCAATATTTGAGACACACAATCTACTTTGGTACCTCAACACTCCATCTCCCCCTTGGGAGAAAACCATTACCTTGTATTTGTAGACAACCTCCTTTACTTGGAGTATGACTGGATCTTGGTCTTGCTTTTTCTCCACCTCTGCCACTAAGGATGAAGCAAACCCATTCTGAACATTAACTCCTCCTTCATCATTCTCCTCAAGTTGAACTCCCAATCGAGCCAATTGATGCACTTCCTAGGCTAGATCCTTCCTTCCTTCCTCCACATGGGTTATGCTACCTATTGAAAACATGCTAAGAGCATCAGCAACAACGGTAGCTTTACCTGGTGGTAGTGAATGCTCATGTCAATATCCTTGAGCAACTCCAACCATCTCCTCTGTCGCAGGTTGAGCTCTTTTTGACTGAAAACATACTGCAAGCTCTTGTGGTCAGACCAGATTTTAAGTGCAAATACCACTGCTGCCAACTTGAGATCATAGGTTGGATAGTTCCTCTCATGAACCTTGAGTTGCCGAGAAGCATAGGCTATCACCATCCCTCTCTGCATCAGTACCGATCCCAATCCAACCTTCAAAGCATTACAGTAAATTACAAAGTCCTCCATCCCATGGGGTAAGGTTAGGATTGGTGCAGTAGTCAATCTCGTCTTCAACTTTTGGAAACTCTTCTCACATTCATCGGATCGCTGAAACTTGACCTTCTTCTAAGTCAATTTAGTCAATGGTGTGGAGGGAAGAAAATCCCTATACAAATCTGCGGTAGTAGCTTGCCAGCCTTAAGAAACTTCTTATATCGGTCGGAGTGGTCGGTCGGGGCTAGCTCTTAACCGCTTCAATCTTTTAGGCATCTACTTGAATACCCTCACCGGAAACAACATGACCTAGGAAGGCCGCTGACTTAAGCCAAAACTTACACTTTGAGAATTTTGCATACAACTCATGGTGCTTAAGAGTTTGGAGGACAACTCTGAGATGATTAGCATGTTCCTCCTCACTTCTCGAATACACCAAAATGTCATCAATGAAAACAATCACAAACGTATCAAGATATTGTCTGAATACTCTACTCATCAAGTCCATAAAGGCCGCAGGTGCGTTTGTCAACCTAAAGGACATGACCAAGAACTCAAAATGGCCATATCTAGTCCTAAGGGCTGTCTTTGGAATGTCACATTCTCTCACTTTCAACTGATGGTAGCCAGATCTAAGGTCTATCTTTGATAAACAAGAGGTATCCTGAAGTTGGTCAAACAAATCATCTATCTTTAGGAGAGGATATTTATTCTTTATCATGACCTTGTTCAGTAGCCTATAGTTTATACACATTCTGAGGGACCCATCTTTCTTTCGCACGAATAGGACAGGAGCACCCCAAGGTGAAACACTTGGCCTAATGAAGCCCTTCTTTAGCAAATCTTTCAATTGCTCTTTCAACTCTTTCTACTCAGCGCGGGCCATCCTATAAGGTGGAATTGAAATAGGCTGGGTATCGGGAAGGACATCAATCCCAAAGTCAATCTCCCTATTGGGAGGGACTCCAGGCAGCTCATTAGGAAACACTTCCGAAAACTCATTAACAATCGAGACTGACTCAAGAGTAAGAGACTCAACATCATCAGATTTAACTCGCACGAGGTGATAGATAGAACCTTTGGAAATCAGCTTTCTGGCTCTAAGATATGAGATAAACTTTCCTCTAGGTGCAATAGAATCACCCTTCCACTCAAGAACCAGTTCGTTAGGAAATTGGAACTTAACGGTTTGGGATCTACAATCAACAGAGGCGTAACAGGCATGAAGCCAATCCATGCCAAGAATCAAATTAAAATCAACCATCTCCAACTCAACTAAATCAACATAAGTATCCCTATGATGGATGGACACTACAACAGCTCTATAGATTCTCTTATCTCGAATAGACTCACCCACTGGAGTAGAAACATCAAAAGGTTCAAGAAGACCTCAGGGGTTCTATCAAATCTACTGACCACATAAGGAGTTACAATTGACAATGTGGCACCCGGATCCATCAAAACATAACAATTAAAAGTAAAGACTCGAATCATACCCCTCACAATATCTGGGGAGTTCTCCTAATCTTGGCGACTACCCATGGCATACAAGCGGTTCGTTGCTCTGCCTGCGCCTGACATAGTGGCCCTCTGGTTTCCTTTAATTGGCGGGGCTGGTGTAGTAGATTTAGCCCGATCAGCCCACTTCAGAAAATCTCTCTGGTAGTGACCCGCTTGGCCACACCTATAGCACACATCATTCCCGTCACGACATCTCCCTAAGTGCATCTTTCCACCCTTATAATACTGTTGCTTACCTTGCGAACCTTGTGCCACATTAGCTTGTGACTGAGGTCCATGATTTCCCACATTCTGAGATCTCTGATCATACCTGCCTCTAGGAACAGGCGCATTAGCAGATAATGGTGCTGGAAATTGGTTGCCATTACCCTTCCTCCCAACCTCACAACTGGATGTCTTGGCTTTATTATGCTTGAACTCTTCCCTGTCATGTTGTATCTCCTCATCTGCTTGTTGCACAAATGTCATCATTCACCCGATGTCCATATCACTCACAAGCATGGCTCCTTTCCCATCTTTCTTGGATTCTATATTCAACCTATCAACATACATCCCCATTCTTCCCCTTATGTCAGCAACCATGTCTGGACCATAGTGAGATAGTTGCGTGAACTTCAAACCATACTCTTGCATGGTCATAGAGCCCTATTTAAGATTCAGGAAATCTCTCACCTTAGCTTCTCTTTTCTCTCTTGGGAAGAAGCAGCCCGAGAAGGCTTCCTCGAACACTGCCCAGGTCAAGCATGGAGCATCATCCCTTCTACTTTTCTTACACTCGTCGAACCACAGTTTGGCCACACCCTTGAGTTGGTAAGCAGCCAGTTCAACCCTGTCAGCATTAGCCACATGCATCACTTGGAACACCTTCTCAAGTTCCTCCACATAGTTCTTAAGATCTTCAGTAGATGCAGACCCCGTAAATTCAGACGGATTCATTCTACAAAATTCTCGGACTCTAGAGGTGTCTTGAGAATCTGTTCTACCCACTCCTTGTCTCACAGCAAGTGCTGCGGCAGCCTGGGCTAAAGCTTGAATAGCCCGACGTAGCTTGGCATTGGAGACCTTATCTTGAGGGGGTTGCTCAATGGGAACAACTTGATCCACATGCTCCTCGGGTACTTGAGGCTCAAGTGGATTAATAACTTGCTTGGCAGGTCATCCTGTTCCTCTGATGGCTCTTCTGGGAGGCATGTTACCAATTCTTCACGCGTAGAGCACGAACTAGAAAAGATTTTTCATTGAGTTTAACTTTATCGCACGAATTGGGATAAGAAGAAAAGTGCAACTATTCCTAATGTCCTGTAGCCTCCTGCTTATGAAATGTGGTCGACAACACACCCATAAACAATACTCTACTAGACACGGTCATAGACTCTCTAAGACACTTGAACTCTGTGCTCTGATACCAAGGTGGTATCAGGGCCACTCTTGTGTCAGCCTTGTCGATGTGGGTCAAAGTTCAACTGAGTTTATGCGAATCCCGGTGAGGCAGGGCAAACGTCATTGCTGAGTCTAGGCGAATCCCATGCGGTGAGGCAAACCTCAGCAAGGACACTAAGTCCATAGAGGGGGTGTATGTAACAACCCATCTTGAGATGAGAAGTCCCACATCGGCAAAAACACAAGAGAGATGATAGGTATATAAGTAAAGGACTGGTCTATATACTATGAGGCGCAAGAGTGTACAATACTTCACAGTTGGGCCAGGTCGTTACAAGTAGAGTACGTAAATAACAACTTATCAGGAATGCAATAATGCAACTTTAAAACATCTTTAGAAATCCTTTTCATAAGTATGCATGTATGCAATGTGACATAAAAAGGTTAACACTTGGGAGCTTGAAGAGATTAAACATGTGTGACTAAGTACATTAGGGTTGAGTAGAAGGAAAAAAGTAAGGATATCGTTTCATCATATTTGCTTCCACTTCCCATGTTACACTTTCTACTTGTTGATTTCTTCATAAAACCTTGATGGAAGCAACCTCCTTGTTTCTTAATCTTTTAACTTGTTGCTATAAAACCTCAACCAAAACTTCTTCATAGGTTAAGTTCTCCTCAATACTCATATCATACAAGGGTACAACCACATTTGGATCATCAATACATTTTCTCAACAGTAACACATGAAGTACCGGATGAACCATAGCTAATTCCATTGGCAATTTCAACTTATAAGCCACCTTGCCGGTTCTCTCCAAAACCTTATATGGTCCTACATATATAGGACTTAATTTGCCTATCTTTCCAAAATGCATTATGCCTTTCATGGGAGATGCCTTAAGATAAACCCAATTATCTACATTGAAGTCAAGATCCCTCTTTCTAACATCCGAATATGACTTTTAGTGACTTTGGTTTGTTTTCAATTTTTCTCTTATAAACCTCATTTTTTTCATAGCCTCAAGTACTAAATTGGGACCAATCAAAAACATCTCCCCAACTTCAAACCATCCTACTGGAGACCTACATCTCTGCCCATATAAAACCTCAAAAGATGCCATCTCAATGTTTAAATGATAACTATTGTTATATGCAAACTCAATCGAAGGTAGATGATCATCCCGATTTCCCTTAAAATCAAGCACACATGCCCGCAACATATCTTCCAATGTTTGAATGGTTCTTTTGGCTTGCCCATCCATTGAGGATAAAATGCGGTGCTTAACTTCACTTCGGTACCAAGTCCCCTTTGAAAAGGCTTCCAAAAGTCTGATGTGAATTAAATGCCACAATCCAAAATTATGAACAAAGGTACACCATAAAGTCTTAACAATTCCTTAATATATATCTTGGTATAATCCCCCGTGCTATAACATGTCGTAACCGATAAACCATGGGGTGATTTTATCATTCTATCCACAACCACCCATATAGAATCAAATTGCCTTCTAGTCTTAGGCAAACCCATAATGAAATCCAATTTTACATCCTCCCATTTCCAGATAGGAATATCAATGTCTTAGGCTAAGCTCTTCGCCTTTGATGTTCGAACTTCACTTAATCGCACTTTGGGAATTCGCCACAAATTTGGCTACATCTTTCTTCATACCATTCCACCAATACACCTCCCCTAGGTCTCTATATATTTTGGTGGATCCGGGGTGAATATAATTTCACTCAATATAACTTTTCTTAGGCCATCAACATTTGAGACACACAATCGACCTTGATAACGAAGTACACCATCTTCTCCTTGTGAGAAAACCTCAACCTTCTTCTCAACCACTAACTTTTTCAACTCCACCAAAGTAGGATACATATCTTTATTTTCCTTAACCTTCTTTATCAATGATAACTCCTCTCCATTATGCACAAGAATACCACCAAATTGTTGAATTGCTCAATCTTATAGTGAATCGGGCCAATTGGCGTACATCCTTTACCAACTCATTTCTTTTATTCTCCACATGAGCCACACTTCCCATAGACACCCTACTAAGAGCATCAACCACAAAATTTGCCTTAATCGGATGATACAATACACTCATACCATAGTACTTGAGCAATTCTAGTCATCTCCTTTGTCGCAGGTTCAAGTCCTTTTGGCTAAACATATATTGCAAGCTCTTATGATTGGTAAATATATTAACATGCGCCCCACAAAGATAGTGACATCATATTTGCAATGCAAACACGCCAACAGCTCAAGATCATGGGTCAGGTAGTTCCTTTCATGAACCTTTAATTACCTTGAAGCATAGGCAATGACCTTGCCATATTGCATCAACATATAACCTAGTCCCACACACATGAAGCATCACAATAAAGAACAAATCCAGATGAACCTTCCAGTAATGTCAAAATAGAGGCTGAAGTAAGGTGATCTTACAATATTTGAAAACTTTTCTCACGTTCATCTGATTATTGAAATTTCAACTTTTTTGGGTCAACCTAGTCAAAGGTGATGCAAAAGAGGAAAATCCTTCACAAATCTCCTATAATATTTGACCAAATCCAAGAAACTCCTAATATTTGAAGGACATGATGGTCTAGGACAATTCTTCACCACTTTCATTTTCTTTGTATCAACCATAGTACCATCACCTAACACAATATAACCAAGGAACGACACCTTCCTCAACCAAAATTCACAATTGCTAAATTTGGCAAATAATTTCTTATCCCTGATGGTTTGCAACACAATTCTCAAGTGACCCATATGTTCCTCTTCACTTTGGGAGTAAATCCATATATCATCAATGGATACCACCACAAATATGTCTAGATAAGCCTTGAAAACTCAATTCATAAGATTTGTAAAGATGGTCGGGGCTTTTGTCAACCCAAATGAAATAACCAAGAACTCATAATTCTTATAACTTGTCCAAAATTTTATTTTGGGAATATCGCTCTCCTTCACCCTAAATTGGTGATACCAGGACCGAAGACAAATTTTGGAGAAATAACTAGCACCTTGTAATTGGTCAAATAGATCATCAATCCTTCGGAATGGATACTTGTTTTTAATAGTCACCTTATTTAGTTTTGTCGATAATCCATATATATACAAGGTGAACCATCGTTCTTCCTCACAAACAATACAGGAGCACCTCATTGAGACACACTAGGCCTTATAAAGCCCTTGTCAAGAAAATTCCTCAATTGTTCCTTCAATTCTTTTAACTTCATCAGGGCCATTTGATACGGAGGAATCGAAATGGGTTTAGTATCGGGTAGAAGATCAATGCCAAAGTCAATTTTCATTTTGGGAGGAATATCGGGCAAATTATCAGAAAAGACATAAGGAAATTCATTAACTATAGGAACCAAATCAAAAGTAGAAACTTCGGACTCCACATCCCTAAATCGGACATGATATATACATCCTTAGAAATCATATTCCTATCCTTCATACAAGAGATGAACTTACCCCTAAACACCGAATTGGTTCCCTTTGATTCAATAATGGGCTCATTAGTAACTTGGTATTTGACCCTACGAGTTCTACGATCGATGAAAGCATATGACACATGCGACAAATACATACCAAAAGAACATCAAAATCGATCATATCAAGCTCAATAAGATCACATGAGAAGACTTTATGCAATATAAAATGGAATAATTTATATAGACTTTCTTGGCTAAAATCAACTCACCAACTGGAGTATAGATAGAATATGGCTCTTTCAAAACATCGGGAGATACATCAAACTTTATGAAAAGATAAGAAGTAACAAAAGACATATTTGCACTGGGATCAAGTAAATCATATGCATCAAAATTAAAGACCCTTAATGTGCCCGTAACCACATCGGGAGACTCATCTATTTCTTCCCTAGCATGAAGAGCGTAGAATCAGTTGCCATAAGGTCTAACTCCTTAAGCTTAGGCACCTTGTTGCACTTTCCCTTTTTGAGCCACTTGACCTTGGGGATGCCCTTCCTTCCCGTTGCTAGCAATATTAGGACACTCAAAGACCTTGTGCCCCATCTTCCCACAACCATAGGAAGCACCCATTCCTCTCAAGAAATTACCAACATAGTCCCTGCGCACTTAGAACACCCAGGAGAAATAGCACGACCCTTAGCAGCATCACCTTGTACCTTAGAAGTAGGCATCTTAAACCATTGGTTAGCAGTCTTAGAAACGGCCACCACCGATTTTAGCATGAGAAAACCCACCTCAAAATGAGCCCTCTTGGACTTCCTTACCCTCATCATTTGGAGCTTCTCACTCTCTATTTGTTCGACATGAGTCATGAGCCAAGAAATATCCATCTCACTAACAAGCATAGCCATCTTACTTTCCATCTTTACTAAATCGGACACACTCAAAATAAACTTGTTCATGTGGCTCTAGGATTGGCTACAAAAGAAGGAGCATACACTAGACACAATTGTTAATTTGAGGGTATACTCCTTCACACTCATAGCACCTTGTTTCAAATTCATAAAATTCACCACTTTCGCTTCCCTGGAGGAAATAAGCAATCAAGAAAAGTGCCCTTGAAGACCTCCCAGTCAATAGGTCCTTCCTCACTACTCTTCTTGGATTTTTATTGTACAAACCAAACTTGAGCAACTCCCTTAAGTTGGTAAGCCGCCAACACCGCTTTCTCCTCGGGAGATACCCCCGTAATATCCACAATCTTGAACAAACTCTTGCGGGTCCTCACTCACCTTGGAACTATGGAACTCAGGGGGATTCATCCTAGTAAAATCTCTCAACCTAGAAGCCAGGGTAGGAGTCTTTGGAGAAGCAACAACTTGGGCTAACATGGTGATAGAGACCCTAAACTTCTCATTAGTCAGTTGGTCGACTTGAGGGTCTTGATGAACTTGGGGAGACTGAAGGGTTTGAGCCTTATTAGCATCGATTCCCTTAAGTAATGGTGCTCATCATGGAGCCATTCTCTAAAATTTTCAAAGAAGAAGCATTAGAGCGAAAGAGTCTTTAAAGGCACGACATAGATCACAAAGAAGTGAATATTTCCTAAACGTCTCATAGCCTCCTATTCATGGATGTGGCTTGCTTCACACTATGAATAAGAGTCCACTAGACACGACATGTTGGGCTCCCTAGGATACTTTTAAGTCTTGTGCTCTGATACCAAGTTTGTCACAATCTGAACCTAGGGTTGTCACGCCCTGGGAGGGTACCCTTGGCATGGCCAATACTTAAAGAACCATTGTTGATTCCCCAAGAGAACCACCTGGCCTCATCGTCACATCAACTCGACAGCAGAAGAAAATGTTAAAAATAAAAAAACCTCACACGGATAAATATAACTCTTATTAAAACATAAATTTTCAATGAACAAGTTTGGAAATACAAAATACTCAACAATCCTCTACTCAACGTCTATGAAACCTCTACTCAATAATTAAATGGTGCCATGACAGGCCATGGACACCCCAAATCAAAGAAACAAACTACTCAATAAAAGTAAGAAGAAGAAGAAAAGGGCTCCTCCGGAAAGTCAGGAGGGCTCACCAACTCTTGGGATGCACTGATCTAGACCTCAATGATGTGCGGGCTGAAGTCCTCTATCACTTGTATCTGCATCATGAAACAATGCAGGTCCGAATGGATGTCAGTACATGGAATATATTGATATGTAAAATAGTTCAAGAAAGTAAAGCTCGACTCACTCATCTCAACTCAACAACTCATACTCAACTCAATAGATATACAAGTTTAAAATAAAGCATGCTCTAAAAATAGACTTAGTAAAAACTTAGTGTAGAAATATTATGCTCAATCAGTGTTTTCTTAGGAGTTTCTCTTAACCAACATCCAATCCCATCACCTTTAGTTGAGTGATGCACAATGAAGACGACGTCGTTGCCAAACTCGTCCTAAACTTGCCATGGTAATGGACGATCAACTTTCTCATGGATCCATAATAAATGTCCATCTTTTGAAACATGAGTCACCATAACATGTTGTACGACTATACTATGTTGACAATGTAGTTTTGTGGGTTTGAGTAGATATTTACTTGCTCTTAGTTCTGTGCTTGATACCCTGCCCAAAACTAAATCATGCTCAACTCATCAATCAACTCCATCATCGATACTTAGTCAATCATATCAAATCTCAACGTTATTAGGTTATCTCATCTCAACTCATCTTAGTTTCTCATCAACTCAGTCAATCAATAAAGATAATCAAACTCAGCTTAAACTCAAACGCTCAATTAGACTCATTCAATGAGATTCATCATTTAATGCAAGCAAGATATATAGTCATATATGTGACTAAATGCAACATGCTTCTCATGCTCAACAATGTTCAAGTTACTCAACTCATACAATCAACTCAAATCCCACTCAATCCATGCATAGGTTTTATAAAGATCATTCAATTTTGGGTTCGTGATACCGAATATAAAACATTCATGTTAATCTCATATCAGTAGTCATGAAACATGATAATTATCTCATAAGTTATCGTAAGAACTCATAATAAATACTGAAACTCGATAATTAGATGACAGGGATTTCAAAACTTAAATCTTGTTCTAAATTTTGACTCAAACAGATGAAATGGGCATGTGAACGAATGTAGTTTTACACTTTAGTAAGCCTTACTTACCTGGAAATAGAAGAAACAACAAACTCCAATTGATCCTTGTGTTTGACTCGAAACTCTCACTTTTCTTCTTCCTCTGGTGTCCTCAAGAAATCTCTAAGCATGAAGAATGGTGAAAATTCACTTAGGGTTTTGTTTTAGGAGTTTAATCAAGTCTAAAACATCTAAGGGTTTAATTTAAAAGGGATAAAAATAGACAAAATACTACTCTTAAAACTGTTGATAGGGTCTACAAGACCCCCTCTACGGACTGTAGATCATTCTATGAGTCGTAGATGACCTCTCATAAATACTTTTTTCGAATTTTTCTGAGTTTTTTCTGGATTTTGATGAGTTAGGGGTCCAGTAATCTAAGTTACTAGAATTTGGCACTAAACCTCTTCTACGAGTCGTAAAAACTTCTACAGACCGTTTGATAACTTATAACTCAAGATATTGAAAAGTTGGTATCTGGACCACTAATTCAGGAAACTAATCTATGAGTCATGGAATAATTTATGGGCTGTATATTGCCTCGTATATAGGCCCCAGACTTAGAAAATTTCACCAAGTCATTTGGAGGGTTCACGAGGCCTCTTCTACGGGTCATAGATCTCTCCACGAGCCGTGGATAGCCCTTGTGGATAATCCTTCAGCAGTTTTTCTCAGTTTTCTCTGTGCATCTACTAAGATTGGGTGGAAAGAATTAGGGGGTGTTACATTATCTCCCCCTTGGGATCATTCGTCTCGAATGAAGAGAAACCTAGGAAAGATGGTCAAGGCACGAATCTCTCTATGGACTCTAACAATCATGCAACTCTCATCTTACTCATGTAATCAATCAGTCAAGAACTCAGCAAGTAAAACAAATAAACAATCAACATATTAAGTCAATCCTCATTCAGACTCTAGAGATCTATTATCTATCAAACTACGAATAGAAGGAAAACTCAAAAAATAGGAAGTGAAGAATTTTATAAGGAAATCATTACCGTCAACTCTTTGATCATCAGCAGGTAGGAATAAATGAGGGTACTTGGCCTTCATGTCCTTCTCCACCTCCCAAGTAGCTTCTTCTACAACACTTTGATAGATGCAATCTCTTTGGTCCTTAGTTTGCGAACCTGACGATCAGGGATCTCCTCATAACTCAGACTATATTTTACTCCAATACTCTCGACAGGCACAACCAACTGTGGATCTCCCAAACACTTCTTGAGCATAGAAATGTGGAAGACTGGGTAAATGACTGCTAACTCTGATGGTAGCTCTAACTCATAAGCCACATTACCCACTTTCTTTATGATTTGATACAGGCCAATGTACCTCAGACTCAGCTTTCCTTTCTTCACGAATCACATCACACCTTTCATAGGTAATATCTTCAAATACACCTAATCATCGACCTCAAACTCTAAATCTCTTCTTCTACCGTTGGTGTAGGATTTCTATCGACTTTGTATAGTCCTCAACCTTTCTAAAATGGTCTTGACTATCTCCATAGCTTGATGTACCAAGTCTAGCCTAATCAATTCTGCTTCACCTACCTACACCTCATCCCATAGAGTGCCTCATATGGGGCCATCTGAATACTCGAATTGAAGCTGTTGTAGGCAAACTCAATCAGAAGCAAATGGTCATCCCAATTACCTTTGAAGTCAATGACACAAAATCTCAACATATCCGCCAAAGTCTGAATTGTGCGTTCTGCCTGGCCATCAGTCTGTGGATGAAAAACAGTGCTAAGGTTCACCTTCAAACCTAAGCCTTTCTGAAAGGATCTCCAAAACTGAGCAGTGAATTGGGCTCCTCTGTTTGAGATGATAGACATGTGGACTCTATGCAATCTAACAATCTCCCTTAATGTATAGACGAGCATAATCCTATGCAGTGTCAATCGTCTCTACCGCTAAGAAGTGTGCAGATTTTGTCATTCGATCAACTTTCAATCAAATAGAATTATTTTGTCTGCGGGACCGCGACATACCTGTGAAAAAGTCCATATTAATCATTTCCCACTTCCACTCTGGAATCTTAAAGTTATGAGCTACTACACATGGTCTTTGGTTCTCAACT
This sequence comes from Solanum rostratum, assembly GCA_029948455.1. Classification (NCBI taxonomy): domain Eukaryota; kingdom Viridiplantae; phylum Streptophyta; class Magnoliopsida; order Solanales; family Solanaceae; genus Solanum; species Solanum rostratum. Next base: position 64,689,469 of record CM057045.1, on the reverse strand, counting down.
TTAACTTGTTGGCAATTCAAGCACTTGGAAACGAACTTAGCAATGTCTTTCTTCATTCTACTCCACCAATAGACTTCTCTTAAGTCATGGTACATCTTGGTCAATCCTGGATGGATATAATATTTGGAATTATAGGCCTCTTCCATGATCCTCTCTTGAACACCATCAGCCTTGATACCTCAATACTCTATCTCCCCCTTTAGCAAAATCCATCACTTTCTGCTTATACACATTCGCCTTTAACTGTAATAAAATAGGATCTTGATCTTGTTTTTCCTTCACCTCCACTACTAGAGATGATGCAGACCCATTATGCACAAGGACTCCTCCTTCACCGGATTCATCTAATTGAACTCCTAATCGTGCCAGTCTGTGAACCTCTTTAGCCAACTTCTTTTTCTCTCCCTCGATATGGGCGGTGATTACCATAAATAACCTGCTAAGAGCATCAACAACTATGTTAGTTTTATGTAGATGGTAAAGGATGCTCATGTCATAGTCTTTGAGTAACTCAAGCCATCTCTTCTGCCTCAGATTAAGCTCCTTCTTTGTGAAGATGTATTGCAGGGTCTTATGCTTAGTGAATACATAAGTGCCCCATACAAATAGTAGCACAATAGTTTGAGAGCAAACACCACTGCAACCAACTCCAAATCATGAGTAGGATAGTTCTTCTCATGCACTTTAAGCTATCTAGAGGCATAGGCAACAACCTTTCCCCTCTGCATTAACACACATCCTAATCCCACTCTCAAAGCGTCGTAGTAGATGACAAATTCATTCCACCAGGCACGGTCAACACTGGTGCAGTAGACAACGTCGTCTTCAACTCCTGGAAACTCTTCTCACACTCATCAGACCATTGAAACTTGACCTTTTTCTGAGTCAGTTTAGTCAATGGTATGGATATGGAAGAAAATCCATCAAGAAATCTACGATAATAGGCAGCCAATCCCAGAAAACTCCTTATATCTGTCCAGGAGGTTGGTCTAGGCTAGTTCTTAACTGCATCAATCTTTTGGGTATCTACTCGTATTCCATCTCCCAAAACTACATAGCCTAAGAATGCCACAGATTTGAGCCAAAAGTCAAACTTGGAAACCCTTGCATATAACTCATTATCTCTGACCGTCTGCAAAGCGATTTTGAGGTGACTGGCATGCTCCTTCTCATATTTGGAATACACTAAATTATCATCATTAAACATGATCATGAACATGTCAAGAAACTATTTGAATACTCTGTTCATCAGGTCTTTGAAAGTTGCAGGTACGTCTGTCAGCCCAAAGGACATCACCAAGAACTCGAAGTGAACATATCAGGTTCGAAAAACCATCTTCGGGATGTCACATTCTCCCACTTTCAATTGGTGATAGCCTAATCTGAGGTCTATCTTGGAGAAAACAGTGGCACCCTGAAGTTGGCCGAACAAGTCATCGATCCTCGCAAACAGATACTTATTCTTGATTGTCACCTTATTCAACTGGTGGTAGTCTATACACATCCAGAGCGCCCCATGGAGAGACACTTGGCCTTATGAATCCCTTTTCTAGCAAATCTCTGAATTGCTCCTTCAACTCTTTTAACTCTACAGGGGCCATTCTATATGGCAGAATAGGAATAGGCTGGGTGTCAGGAAGAACATCAATTCTGAAGTCAATCTTCATATCAGGTTGGACTCCGACCAAATCCTCAGGAAAGACATCAGGGAACTCATTCACAATCGGGACGGACTTAAGAGTAGGAGGCTCAACATCATCAGACTTGACTCGCACGAGGTGATAAATACATCCTTTAGAGATCAGTCTTCGGGCCTTGAGGTAAGAAATAAACCTACCTTTCAGTACAACAGAGTCTCCCTTCCACTCAATAACAGCCTCATTCGGAAACTAGAATTCGACAGTTTGGGTTCTGCAATCAACAGAGGCATAGCCAGCATGAAGCCAATCCATGCCAAGGATCACATCAAAATCGACCATGTCTAACTCAATCAAATCAGCAAGAGTATCCCTATGATAGATGTACACCACACAATCTCTATAGATTCTCTCGGCTCAAATGGTCTCACCAACAGGAGTAGAAACAAAGAATGGTTCAAGCAAAAACTCAAGAAGGATCTCAAATTTACTAGCCACATATGGTGTCACAGAGGAGCAAGTCACACCCGGATCAAGTAAAGTATAACAATGAAAGGTAAAGACTCGAGACATACCTTCATAATGTCTGGTGCAACCTCTTGGTCTTGTCGATTCCCCATCGCATATAGACGATTTGCCCTACCGCCTGCCTCTGGTGCAGTGCCTTTCTGGTTACCTCTCGCTGGTGGTGTTATGGTAGAAGACTGGGCCTTATTGCTCCACATCAGACACTCAATCTGAAAATGGCCTGGTTGGCCACACTTTTAGCAACCATTCCCTCCATCTCTATATTTTCCCAGATGCATCCTATAGCATTTCCCACAAGGTGGCTTCCCTTTAGAGCCAAGGGTCACACTTGCTTGAGAGTGTTCACCCTGTGCCCTAAAGTTTGGCTGACCTTGGGACTTTTGATCAAACCTGTGGCTTGGGGCTAGTGCACTAGTTGAAGATGATGCATAGATAGAGGACCTCTTCTGGAAGTAGGGCTTATCTCCCTTATTCGGCTTAGTTTGATTGGGCTCAGGCCCTGCTAACTTGGCCTTCTTACTCAGATGCTCCTCCCTGCCTTTCTTGTTATCCTCCTCAGTCTGCTGGGCATAGACCATAATTCTGGAGATATCCATACCTAGGATCATCAATGCTTCCTTGTACTCCCTCTTTACATGTCTACCCAACCCAAATTTAAATTTCCTCATCGTCACTCTCATATCCTGGACCATCTCTAGGGCATACCTAGATATCTTGATGAATTTCAGGTTGTACTCTTTAACAGTCAGCCCCTGCTGTTTTAGATTCATGAACTCCTCAACCTTTGCCTCTCTCAACTCCTAAGGAAAGAAGTGATCGATGAAGGCACTCTCGAACTCATCCCAAACAGCGGGCTCAGTATCCTCACATCGACTTTCTTCCCACTAATTATACAAAACATTAGCCACATCCTTGAGTTGATAGGCCGTGAGCTCAACTCCCTCAGTCTCGCTCGCATGCATCATTTTCAGCACCTTTCACATCTCATCAATGAAGCTCTGAGGGTCCTCCTCAACCTTTGACCCGGTGAAGACTAGCGGGTTCATCCTCAGAAAGTCTCTTAGTCTGGTGGCAGCCATTGGCTCTTGAGACCTAGAACTTGGAGTCTGTGAACTTAGGTTCCCGCTCTGGGCAGCTACCAACTATGTGAGCATGGTGATAGCTCCTCTAAAGTCAGCTTGTGTGGTAGGAGCAGGTGGAGCAGTAGGTGTCTCGGGAACACTAGTGGCTCTGGTTGATCGACCTCGACCCCTCGTTTCTATTTAAGTAGGCACCTCTAAAGTGGGACTCTCAGTATTGCGAGCTGTAGCATTTCTTTGGGTCATAGTACATTTAGGAGGCATGATCTACAAGTGCGTAAGGCACGAGTTAGAAAAGAGTTTTATAGAGTTTTAACTCTATCTCATGAACTCAGAATACAAGAAAGTGTAATAATTCCTAATGTCCTGTAGCGTCCTGCTTATAAAGTGTGGTGCACAACACACCCATAAACAAGACTCTACTAGACACGACTTTATAGACTCCCTAAGACTCTTGAACTCTGTGCTCTGATAAAGTTTGTCACTCCCCGGGAGGGTACCCTTGACGTGGCCGACATTTGAATAACCATTACTGATTTCCAAAAAAACCACCTGGCCTCATCGTCACATCAACTCGACAGCGGAAGAAAATGTTCAAAATAAAAGAACCTCACACAAATAAATATAACTTTTATTAAAACATAAATTTCCAACGAACAAGTTTGGAAGTACAAAATACTCAACAATCCTCTACACAACGTCTATGAAGCCTCTACTCAACAATCTAGATGGTGCCAGGGCAATTAATGGACACCCCAAATCAAGGAAATAAACTACTCAATACAAGTAAGAAGATGAAAAGGGCTCTTTCGGAAAGCAAGGAGGGCTTATCAACTCTGGGGATGCACACATCTAGACCTCAACGATGCACAGATTGAAGTCCTCTATCACATGTATCTGCATCATGAAATGATGCAGGTCCAAATGAAAGTCAGTACATGGAATATACTGGTATGTAAAATAGCTCAAGAAAGTAAAGCTCGACTCACTCAACTCAACTTAACAACTCATACTCAACTCAATAAATATGAAAGTTTAAAATAAAGCATGCTCTAAAAATAGACTTAGTAGACACTTAATGTAGAAACATTATGCTCAATCAGTGTTTGCTTAGGAGTTTCTCTTAACCGACATCCAATCCCATCATCTTTAGTTTGGTGATGCACAACGAAAGCGACGTCGTTGCCACGCCCATCCTAAACTTTCCATGGTAAAGGACGATCAACTCTCTTATGGATCCGTAATAAATGTCCATCTTTTGGGACATGAGTCGCCAGAACATGTTGTATGATTACATATGCTGGCAACGTAGTTTTGTGGGTTAGAGTAGATATTTACACGCTCCCAGCTCGGTGCTCAATACTCCTCCTAACACTAAATCATGATCTACTCATCAATCAACTCAATCCTTGATATTCAGTTAATCACATCAAATCTCAACCTTATTAGTTTATCTTATCTCAGTTTCTCATCAACTCAGTCAACCAATAAAGACAATCGAACTCAACTTAGACTCAAACAGTCATTCAGACTCACTCAATGAGACTCATCATGTAATGCAAGCAAGATATGTAGTCGTATATTTGACTAAATGCGACATGCTTCTCATGCTCGACGATGTTCAAGTTACTCAACTGATACAACTAACTCAAATCCCACTCAATCCTTACATAGGTTTTATGAAAATTATTCAATTTAGGGTTCGTGATACCAAGTATAAAACATTCATGTTAATCTCATATCAGTAGTCATCCAACATGATAATTATCTCATAAGTTATCGTAAGAACTCATAATAAATACTAAAACTCGATAATTAGATGACAGGAATTTCAAAACTCGACTCTTGTTCTAACTTTCAGCTTAAACAAGTGAAAGGGGCATGTAAATGAACATAGTTCCACACTTTAGTAAGCCTTACATACCTGAAAATAGAAGAAACAACAAACTCCAATCAATCCTCATGTTTGAATTGAAACCCTCGCTCTTCTCCCTCCTCTAGTGTCCTCAAGAAATTTCTAAGCATGAAGAATAGTGAAAATTCACTTAGGGTTCTGTTTTAGGACTTTATTAAGTCTAAAACATCCAAGGGTTTAATTTAAAAGGGATAGAAACAAACAAAAATATCCTTCTTAAAATTGCCGACAGGGTCTACGAGACCTGGTCTACGGGCTGTAGACTATTCTATGTGCCGTAGACGACCTCTCATAAATGAGGGATCACGAAATTAGAGTTACTAAAATTTGGCATGAAACCTCTTCAACGAACCATAAAACTTATACGGGCCATTTGATAACTCGTAACTCAAGATACTAAAAAATTGGTATCTAGACCACCAATTCATGAAACTAATCTACGGGTCGTGGAATACTTTACGGGTCGTATGTTGTCTCGTACATAGGTGTCAGACTTAAAAAATTTACCAAGTCATCTGGGGGGTTTACGAGGCCTCTTCGGGCCATAGATGGCCCTCGTGAATTCTCCTTCAGTAGTTTTTCTCAGTCATTCTCTTAGCTTTCTCTGTGCATCTACTCAGGCTAGGTGGAAAGAATTAGGAGGTATTACAAGGGCCCGGCTGTGACACAACATATGCGGCACCCGAAGGTTCTCCATCCAAGTCTCTTGTTCATATCATAAGCATACATAAGGTAAATAAGCGATCATAAGAGTAAGCAAGCAAAGCATACCATCATAAGAGTCAAACATTTCCCTTTAAGGGGAATTACAACATTAGTCCAATACATGCCTCTACATACTTGATTTTGGCGAGGACTAGAATATAGCTTTACTAGATCACCCTCAAGATTAGAAAGTGTAAAAGTCTTAGAAACATCAACATAAGCAAGAGCATAAGGGCTTTTCCGAAAGCATGGGAACTCATTAATCTTCAATATCAATACCAAAAGCTAGTATCGTCATCCATTCCTACATGGTGACATCATGTAGGAAAGAGTATGCGTTAGTATGTTGGAATGTACTATATAAGCATGCAATGCACCAATAAACATTGTACATAATTGCAATACGCATAGACATGGCAATAGAATAAGGACAAGATATGCATGATTCAACATATCTTTAAAATCATATGTGGAAGAATCATAAAACATTTCATAGTCTAGTAGACATACATATCTAGGATACTGTAACCAACAATAAGACCATGAGAACTATTACATGGAATCTCGATGCCCTCTACACTGACCAAAAGAGGAATCTACTTTGCCAAGGTAGACCCCACGCTCAAACTATAGGATCTATCTAAACAGGTTAAGAATCCACCATTTTGATGCCACCCTTTAGGCTCTATCCTAATACGGTGAGTGTCCATCATTAAGCTATATGGATCCATTAGCACACCTTATAGGAATATAAACATCATCATCATCCTGCATTGGCACGTAGTTATTAGACTTCAGGATTTATGTAAGGACCTTTGGAGATAGTCCCCATCACACAAGCTTATTCAGTGCTAAGTCATATCCAATGGAATATTGTTATGACCCTGAACATTGTATGACCTCATTGGAGCTTGAATATTTCATTTTTGGGAAGGTTTGGACAAGGTGACACTTTATGAGAGCTCACACGGTCCGTGTGAGGTCACATGACTAGTGTGGAGCCACCATGAAGTGACCCTTGGCCTCATAAGGATGTTTGTCCCTTGAAAGTGGTGATTTAGACTAAGGCACGCCACACTTGAACCCCTCACGGTCCGTATGACACTTCACGGACCGTGTGGTGGCCTTAGCTTGAAATCCCACAATTTTGGAGCCAAGTAAAGTCACGTCTCGTGTGAGGTGACATGATCCGTGAGCCCTCCCGTATGGCTTCCAAAGTTAAATTTTTCTAAGTGTTAAATCACCATATTAGATCTTTATCATGAGAACTTTTCTAAGGAGGGTGCACAGATGGGCACATGGCTCATATGGCTTACAGCTCGTGTGACTCCCCGTATAGAATGATTTCGTCAAATTTTTCTAAGTGTGGATTACCGTTTCAGACCTTCGTCAAGCATAATTTTTCTAAGTGTTGGTTCAGGGACGAGTATACGGTCCGTGTGGTATTTCACAGACCGTATAGCCTCCCTTGAAGTGACGACATTCAGTTTTTAACTCATTTTATTAATGGCATTTTCATAATTATGGTTTATTCTAAAGGTCTTTTGGGACTTCCTATGCTACCTAAACACTTATTAATGTCCTAAACTCTATTCCTAACATTCAAATTTATTCCTCATATTTGAAATTCTCTCAAGTCACTCTTAAGTCTCTTTCAAAGAACTCTTGTGGGTTTTAAGCTTGGGAGTCAAGGAAGGGCTATTTCTTCACCAAATTTCTTCTTGAATCTTCTTCATTAGCTAAGGTGTGTGGGATTGATTCTTGGTCCCTTTCAACCAAGAAGACCCAAACTCTTTTCATTTAGCTTACTTTAAATACGGGTTTTCAATATTATTGTTTATTAAATTTAATTGATGTATGTGCTATATTTGTTTATTTATTTTAAAGTGATTTAAGCCCTAATATGAAGAATTGCGTTGAAGTTATGAATGTGCATGCCCCCTTTAAAGCTTGATTTGTGCATGAGTGATCTATATTATGATTTAAATGTGAATTTTACTTATGTTTTACTTGAATGTCATAATGTATTGTTTATTTAAGATTGAATCTCAATTACCCATGCTATTCTCATCTCATTCATAGCATATGCATCCATGAGCATTGAGGTTTATGAAAATTATGAAGTGGGTTAAGCCCAATTATGTTCATGTATATGGTTTTGATAAGATCTTGGTTATGACAAGGATGCGATCACATAAATGTCTATGATTATGGCTCTTTTAGCATTTTGAGTGTTTACACCAGTCTGCATATGTGCATGAGCTAATCCTATGCATGAGTATAATTATTATGAACTATGATTTGGCTTTTGAGCCTAAATGTGTATTGAAATGATTTGAAAGGACTATTGCCTCTTTGAAAGCATGTACATGTATATGGATATGTATTCTCATGGGATGTCTTGACTTAGCATCGATGGATTTTGGGCGTAAGGGCTATCCCCAAGGGGCATCTCCCTTTCCTTGAACTATGTGTCAACTTAGGTATATGGTAGTCATTACCAAAAAACTGGGTCATAAGGAATGGTGACACATTTTGATATGATATGATATGATATGATATGTTTTGATATGGAAATCCTTTCGAAAAGCAAAGTCGTAGGAAACGTGTCCATCACGCCGAAAAGATGAGATCGTAAGGTATGATGTAGATTACCCTTGGCAAGTAATCTTCTTCTACCGATGGGAGGTCTACATCAGACTAATTCATGTAATAGCTTACATGTGTTTCATTTTTTGGTTATAGTTCATCCATGCTATATATGAGTATTTGTCGGTTATAGTCCATCCCCACTATATATGAGTATTTGTGTATTTCATGCATCATTGGTTTCATGGCATATTGTATATTATATCTCTTGCTATATATCTCTTTCTATATTATGTGCCCTTGTCATGTAACATTTAATGCAAGTTTCGTAGGTTATATGCAGTGCATACCCATATACTTAGTACATTCAAACGTACTAACGCATACTTTTGCCTACATGATCTAATCATATAGGGATCGAGAATTATGTTCATCCACCTTACGACATCTAGCTTGGATCTTGAGATTTGCTTGTTGTGGTGAGTCCTATCTTCCAAGGACAAACCACCATCCTTTACCTATGGTGCTTTATTTATGTTATTTACTTTGAGAGTCAGCTCGGGGTATGTCTTGGCCCCCGTCCTATCATATGACTGGAGGCATTGTTAGACATCTTGTAAACGGATTTACGTTTATTTGCTAAGTGTTGTATTTGGAGATTATGCTTATGGATGTCGTTACCTATTGATTATCGTATGTGATTTGGTTATGAGCGTTATGATATGGTTGTATGCTATGGTGAAAGATCCTAAGTCCCGAATTGCCCCCATAGAGTGAGTCATACTTACCCGCCCCTTAGTATTTATATGCTACGTGTTATGTAGATCCATGATACTCCATTTCCCTATGATATCCCCATAGCGTGAGTCTTATTTCCTCGTCCCTTAGAACTATGTGTTTACTATTCGCTTTCGCTTTCGAATCAATGATGTGAATATGGATACTTGAGGCTTGTTTGGGGACTCTCGGGTTCCCATTCACTAAGTCACTCCTGGACCCTAGTCAAGATAACCCTGTAGCCCGACCTTATCTCGAACAATTGATAGATAATCAAAACAATTCTGTAGCCCAAGTGCATGATGATAAAGCTAATGAAATAAATAGTTCTGTTTGTGGCACTGAGGTTCAATCTGATGATGAATCAGGTAACACTATTTTTCCCCGTCTTGTTTTGATAGCTTAGTTGTTAGGTATGGTTATATTATCCATATCTCTTTTTCTGTAGAGAAAATATGGAATATATGAGTAAGTATTAGTTAATTGAATGTGAAATATACTACTATGGAACTTAAAATATTGTTCTGTCTATATTTAGTTAATTACAGATTTTGTCATTAAGACAAGAACATTCACTGTGCATTTTGCTAGGTGTATAGTTGTACTATCTGCTAGTTTTATGCGATAAACATTCACTGCTATCTGCTATCAGTTTTTTGATATATCAGGGAGCATAAAGTGATAAATCGAGATAAAAAATTAACTGCTCTCTGCTGGTTTTTTGTGAGAAACAGGGAGTATATGACTATGATCTGTTTGTGTTTTGTTTCTCTTTTTGAAAAATTGAAAAAGAACTGTACTTGTATTTGGGAGAGCTATGTAAGTCTTATGTAGTATATTCATGGTTGTTGAGCATGGTATGAGAACTGGTCTGATGCAATGTCTTCCTTCTAAAATTAACTATTTCAATCTTATCCAAATAACATAGTGCCTTAGCTTCATTAGGAATATGCTGAACGTAGAAATAAACCTGAGGACTAGTAAGGCTGTGACTATTTTTGGTCAGAATACCAGGGGCAACAAGGTGAGCAACAAACTGATCAAGGTTGATTCTTGATCTACTGCCTTCAAGATGAGACGAAGGACCAAGAGAAGTCTTGGTTGTGTCATTGTTTTAGTGGTGTTGAATTTAATGTTTTTATGGAATCTATCAAAACTTTAGTACGTCGTTGTGGTACTATTACAACAAAGTTAAATTCGACACAAATGTCATTAGATATCTACTGATAATCTATTAGATGGAATAGGTATGGAAAAAAGAAAACATCAATACAACCTTGTTTACATTGATACACTTTTTCAAAGTTTTTTGTCCAATTGATCCAGAGGCGCTTTCATACATAGAACATCATGACAAATGAGATCACACTTCTAGATTTACTTTTACTTTTCTAGTTGCTTCCTATACTTTTTCTTTCTGATATGGTTTCTTGAGATAGAAACAGTCTGTTATGCTACTGAAAATGGTAAATTTCAGCATCGCACTTGTTTTCACTTCCTAGCAGCTAATGAATTTTGTTCTACCAGATGACAAGATATCCATATTGATTTGTAAGAATTCACTAAGCCATTTATGTTGGTCCTGGTTACTTTATTTGTATCTTTAATATTTTGGTTAGATGATAATATTCTAAATACGAAACATGGCATGTCATACCATTGAAAATAGTTGACTGAAGGGAGAACTTGTCAACATCCAAATTTTGAATTATCACTCATGTGGTTAACCATATATGTTTTGTCATTTGGTTAGTCTAAAATTTTTTCCATTCTAGGTAACTTGGTGACAAGAAAGCCTCGTGGTCCTACTTTACTAAAAAATGTTTAGAAACTTCTTCCGGGAAAGACAATTGATGTGCCATTTAACAGTCATAACCAACCTATTGGAAAAGAGGGCCGAAAGCTTGCTAGGTTTTTAGGAGTTGTTGCAAGAACTCCAGAATTAACACCTCTACATGTAGATGATTGGAGAAATTTTGACAACGAGCAAAAGAAGAAATTGGTGGATTTTGTAAGGGTATGAGTTAGTATTGTTATTATTATGTGAACAAGCTCAATCTGCACATGATAATATCTTTTATATATTGAGTTTTTTTCAGAAGAAGTTCTCTTTGCCAAAAAAAGGAGAAGCATTTGTCTTAAAGTCACTAGGAAAGAAATGGAAAGACAACAAGTGTGAAATTAAAGGTGAATATATGTATACAAGACTAAAGATGCTTTGCTAAAAAATAGACCAAGTCGCATACCGAGAGATTAATGGAGTGGTTTAGTCTCTTATTGGCGTTCTGATAAAGTGAAGGTATAAAAAAATCTTGAAAATGCACCTACTTTCTTATATTTACTATATTTTGATTTTAGTTATGCGGTATTGTTTTTTCAATTTGGAGCATATTCTTCTAATGTTATAATGCTAGAGGTGTAACCAAGCAAATAGAAACAATAGGACCAAGCAAAAGATGCCTCATACAGGAGAATCCAAAAGTATTGCTACATTGATGCATGAGCAGGTAAACCTTTGAATTTATAGTGTTTTCAAACCTTTTTGTCACTTATATCTGGCATCAATTTTATTGTTTAGGCTAAAAATGAGATCGAGCCTACACAAGCAGAAATATTCTTATTAACTCATAAAAACGTGTGGATGGCAGACCATTGGATGATGATTCCGCCAAGGCAATCGTAATATTTCTTCATTCTTTTAGTTTTTAAATCTAGAAACAATTAGAGATACTTTTTCAAAAATTTGAATAAATTAATTCAAGTATTTATCGTGTATTCTATGGTCAGGATATGATAAATGAAAGAATGAGCAATAATGAAAGATCTACTGATGAACAATCTCACAAGGTTGCTTGGGAAGGCGATGTGTATTCTCAAGTGTTAGGAAATGACAAAAGTGGATATGTTCGTGGTTTAGGACTTGGTCCAACTCCTTCGGTTCTATGGGGTAGTAGATCTTCCGTAGAAAATATTGTGGTAGATGATTCATCTAATGAGGTTATACAAAGGCTAGAACAGGAGATTATGGAGTTAAAGGAGAAACAAAATGAAGAAATGAATTTGATGAGACAAAGTCACGATAAGTGTCACGCCCCGGGAGAGTACCCTTGGCGTGGCCGGCACTCAGAGACTATTGCTAGTCCCCAAGCGAACCACTTAGCCTCATCACATCATTCAATCAAATAAACTCTAATGAATAGCGGAAAAATATAAGTAGCAATGGACACATCTCATCTAAAGTCTCAAAAGAATATATAAAATAATGAAGGCTAGTAGAAAGAACTAGCTTACAATCTCAACATCAATACTCGACCATTGTCTATGAAGCCTCTATCACTAATCATGTGGTGCCAATGACAAATCCATGACTACCCAAATCAAAATAAAAGAAATAGTCCAATCTAACTCTAAAGCATGATGAAATAAAAGTAGTGGATCCTCCGGAGTAGGGGAGGTTCACCAAATCAACTTCGAATCTCAGATCTTCAACGGAGCGCCTGTCGATGATCTCTAGTACCTGCCTCTACATCATAAAATGATGCAGTCCAGAGTGGACGTCAGTACTTGGAATGTACTGGTATGTAAAATAGCTGAATGAAACAGAAACCGGTAGAAAAAAAATATGGAAACAATAACAATTCAAATTACATATCAAATCACATCATTAGTCAAATGTCTGTCTATGCAAGAATAAAGAGTAGACAAGTGACCTATCATCAACTCAAACCTCATCAATCATCTCAGACTCATCTCAAAGGAGCTCACGTCCTCTTATCTCATCACATTTCATTTCATCTCATCTCATCTCAGTGGAGCTCACCTCCTCTCATCTCTATCCGACTCAGAATAGGGTAAGAAGTTTATGGGAGTTTCTCTTAACCGACAACAATCACTTATGAGCCAGTGATTGTACAACAATCCCGCCGGTGTTGCCACGGCCGTCCCGTACTTGCCAGGTAGAGACGAATCGAAACCATAATGGATAAATCCAAGATGGAGACAGAACAATCAACAAAGTCCGCTATTGATTTCAGGGACATAAACTCAAGAGGAAAACCTCTTCTATGCTTGGCGACATAGTTTAATGGGTTCGAGTAGGACTCACTCTTTTCCATTTCGGTGCTCGATACTCCTCCCGACTCAATGCTCATAAAATCATCAATCCAATCAAACCAATCTCGTAGGGACTTTAACCCCGTCAACGATCGGTATCTCATAGGGACTTTAACCCTATCATCAATCAAGCTCATAGGGACTTTAACCCTCTCATCAATCAATCTCATAGGGACTTTAACCCTCTCATCGTTCATTCTCATCAATGACTCAAGATTAGAACAATCATTAGGAATCAAGTGAATAGACACATCGGTAGAGTTTATTTGTAGAGACTCATAAGACAATCAAACTCTATCAATTCATCATCATCCTCTCATCACAATCACAATCACAATCAACAATCTTAACTCAAGGCTCTAGACTCATCATTCTCTCATCACAATCACAATCACAATCACAATCAACAATCTTAACTCAAGGCTCTAGACTCATCATTCTCTCATCACAATCACAATCACAATCTTAATTCAAGGCTCTAGACTCATCATTCTCAAGTTCATTATGCATGCTATTTCAAATTAATCATGTAGGGTTATGCAAATTCTCATGAAAATATCCAACTTAAGAAAACCAATAGTATGATGATCATCAACATAGAAAACATATAGTTTCAAATATAATTTCCAAGAAAATCCATCAAAGAAATCATGCATGCAGACTCTTCAATCATCAACTCATCTATGACCTCTATGGGGCACATGAGAGAACAATCTCATGTTTTAGTTTAGCCTTACATACCTGGAAATTCGATATTACAATCAAAATTTGATGAATTACTAGCTTTCTTGGAGAATGATCCTCGATCTCGGTAGTTCTTTTAGAGTGGAAGAACTTGGAATTACATTGCTTGAAGGGCTCATCTTTGATTCTTGGATTCTGGACTTAGAATCTTTAGAGTTCTTGATTAAGAACCATAACTCTTGAAAAAGAAGAATCAAGGAATCCTCTCTTAGAATTCTTGAATTCGTTTTCTTGAAACCCTAGGTTATGTTTTAAGATTCTATTAGGGATTCATGAATAGATGAAGAAATTTCGGTTAGGTGGATTAAAATTCATGAAGAATAGATTACCTTGATGATGAACCTTGGAAGCTATCCTTAACTTGATGATTTTCTTGATGATTCTTGAGCAATTTTGTTTAGGAGTGAAGGAGAGGGTTTTTAATTGTGAAAACTGACGTTTTATGCGTTTTGGGGCCTTAAATAGACCCCCAAACGGTTTAGGATAAAAGTACCCTCAAAATAAATTAAAAGACATCGTTTAGCTTATCCAGAGAGGGTCCGCGATGTGTCCGCGACGCGGAGCCATCGCGGATCTTTAGACAGATCTGCAGGTCTTCAGTAAAATGATCATAACTCTCTACTCCGAACTCCGATTAAGGCGAAATAAGATGCGTTGAAAAGATAATTCAAAGATCTTTAATTTGATATATTATGGGTCACCTAACCCATTATACTTTAGGCGATATGGTCATTTTAAGTTGACCCTTCTATGAGTTCACACAAAAACTTAGTCGATAGAAATTCTTTGGACTCGACTTGATATAAAAGATCATTTATCAACTCCAATTTTATTCCCACTCTTGGAAATTAAATTTAACATCTATGCTCAATTAAGGATCATCAATTAAATCCTATATCATATAAAGAATGACTCGGTCTTAGCTTAGAAAAAAATTGGGGTGTTACAATAAGCTTCAATCAGAACTACTCCAAATGAGACAATTCATGCAAAAGTATGTTCTTAATGAATCTCAATCTCAAGATAACAATGACAACTCAAATGAACAGGTAACTCGAGTACAAGTCTTAAATATTTTTTATGAGATTCTGATCCTATAAATGTCTCATTAACTTATGTATCACTATATACCAGATTTCCAACACTAACAGTGGGCAAGAACAAGTACGACAATCAACAACAATGCCTAGTAGTGCTGAAATTGCTCCAACTCACGGTACTACTCATCTTTATCCTTTGCTACTGTTTGAGTTTTCCTACTTTGTAAATTTTTGTGGGTTGATGAATCAAATTTCTTATGTAGTACTTCTTACTTTCTTGATTAAGTGAGTGCTCTTATGATCTCCTTGTCGCCAATGGCGAGAGATAAGGCAAAGAGACCCCTCATCGTTTTCTAGCTTTGTTGTGAGGCGATCTTACAAATCTACAAACAATTTGTGAAGTCATAAGTTTGGATTTCAAACTTTAGACTTTTAGCTTATTAGCTAAAAGCCAGAACCAATTCAAACAGGCTCTAAGACTTCTATTTCCTCCATTGTAAGTCTCTGGCAATTTGTGACGTTGCCGACAACCTCTACTTAGCTTCCTATGAGCATAACTTCTAATAAAACTCCACAATTTCCCCTTGAATTCTAACTGGATCCTTGATCAAAATTCCATTAGACAAGCAGTTGATCAATATTGTTGTATCTCTTATGTGCATTAGCCCCTTCTCTATTGTGCTCCAGTTCTTGTTCTTGGCATGTACTGTTGCTTCAACCCAGCCGTGAAGTCTGCAATTTTCCCAGGCAGAGTCAGGAAATATTTTTAAGCTAAAGAAACACCCTCCACAATTGATTAGTGACCTTGTACTGTATGAATAGGTGGACCACTATTTTTGTAGTTTCCCCACAGAATCAACATCTGGAGCATAGTTGGATTCCCTCTTCATCAGGTTATCTAGTGTCAGTATAGCAAACTACTTTCTTGTGAGATTTTGGCTTTTCAAATATATTTTCAGGGCCATTTAATTAATTGCTTATTTGGATGATTTGGCTTCCTATATAAGCTGCATTTACTTTATAATCTCCTTAGAAAGATGTTGATCATTGAAGAATAGCTTTGGAGCAGTGATAGTATGACTGAATTTGTCTAAGCATTCATCAACAAAACTGGACTCCCTGTAAGTGTGGCTATATTTAAATGACTGAAACTGAGTGATGAGGCTGTGAATTTTATCCATGATCCGATCATAGTTCCAAGGAGTTTGGGCATGGTGATTGATCCAATTTGTGGCAAGCTTTGAATCCATCCCCAAGCATACTTTACTGTACCTGGTTGGGCAGATTTTTTGGTACATTTTTAGTGTTTCACTAACTTAACCACTTTAAATCTTGATGACAGCAAGAGATTCTCTTTCTTTGTAAGTTAATTATAAGAAATTTTCAAGTTGTCTAGATTTAGTCTGAAATGCATCTACAAATGCATGTGTTTTATTTTGTCATCTGGGGCCATTATGCTTCTGTAAATTATCTTAAGGTGCTATGAAGGGGTCCGAGCTTTGATGTTCTATGCATCCAAATCTTGCATAACTCATGTTTAAAAGGGAAAGAAATTATAATCACCCTTGTAGATTGTCAGTATCTTCGGATTGGTTTGTTAGAGATCATGAATTATTTGTCTTCTTTTACATCTTCTGTAATATCATCCTTTAATTTGTGGATGTAAGCACTGTGCAAAGATTAATCACAGTACTTACAATGTTTTTATATTTTACATTTCATATTTTGACAAATTTATTTTTTTCAGGTCCTATAATCTGAAGTTTGCGAATTTTACACTGGGAGACTTATTACGCAGAAGACTTACAAACTCATTCAAAGACATTATTCAATAGGATAAATATTAATAAGAACAATATAAGTGTATTTGTATAAGTTGTGACTTTCATATTTTAGATTACTCCTTTTATTTGTTTAGATTTAATGGAGATCGATTACATTTTACGGACTAATAGCGATATGTTTTTAACCATTTGCCAACAAGTTCGGTGGATTTCAATATATAATTATTTTTGACAAATTTATTTTTTTCAGGTCCTATAATCTGAAGTTTGCGAATTTTACACTGGGAGACTTATTACGCAGAAGACTTACAAACTCATTCAAAGACATTATTCAATAGGATAGATATTAGTAAGAACAATATAAGTTTATCTGTATAAGTTGTGACTTTCATATTTTAGATTACTCCTTTTATTTGTTTAGATTTAATGGAGATCGATTATATTTTACGGACTAATAGCGATATGTTTTTAACCATTTGCCAACAAGTTCGATGGATTTCAATATATAATTGTTTGATAAATATAGTAGGTATTATTGGTTGCTAAAAGACCATTGCCAGTGAATACAAATAACTTTTAGCAGCCAATATAGTTGCACAAAGAATTGTCGTTAAAACTACTTTATTTTAGCGGCTATTTTTAGGATTTATCGATTAAAATAATAGATGCTAATACATTACCTTTAACTACCAATACAATTGCCATAAATCATTGCCACTAAGATAACTACCTTCTAATGGCTATTTATTTTGATTTGTCGACTAAAACATTGGACGGTAAAAAGACCAAAGTTCACAAATGGGAAGTACATTTGGTAGCTAATATAATTTCCGCAAACAATTGACGCAAAAGCTAATGGTATTTAGTGGCAATTTATGGTACCCTTTACCCTCAATACCCACAATGGTAGGGAAAGGCTTTGCTGACCCCAACATTGCTGCGAAACACCATTAGCCGGTATATGGTATTGCGGCAAATAGTATTGCCGCTAAAGCCATACTTTATTGCCGCTAAAGGACCCTTTTATAGTAGTGGAAGTAGGAAGGTGTGAACATGGATTTTGTGGTTGGTTTGCCTTGGACCCGAAGGCAATTTGACTCCATTTGGGTTATCGTTGATCGGATGACTAAGTCGTCTCACTTCCTACCGGTCAAGACTACTTTTGGTGCTGAAGATCATGCAAGGTTGTACATTCAAAAGTTGGTGAGGATGCATGGGGTGCCTAGGTCCATCATATCCGATCGTGGTACCCAATTTGCTTCTCACTTTTGGAGGTCGTTTCAAAGAGGACTTGGTACTAAGGTAAAGTTGGGCACCGCCTTTCATTCTCAAATCGATGGACAAGCCGAGAGGAAAATTCAAACTTTGGAGGACATGTTGAGGGCTTGTGTGTTGGAGTTCAAAGGTAATTGGGACGACCATCTTCCACTCATTGAATTTGCTTACAATAATAGCTTTCATGCTAGCATTGGTATGGCACCGTTTAGGCTTTGTATGGTACGAGATGTAGATCTCCGTTGGGAGGTTTGCATTGGGAGAAATGGCATTGATTGGCCGGTATTTGGTGTTGGAGGTTATGGAGAAAGTGAAGTTGATTAGAGAGAGGTTGTAGACAGCCCAAAGTCACCAAAAGTCCTATTTGGATGTTAGGAAGAGGGACCTTGAGTTTCATGTTGGTGATTGGGTATATGTGAAGGTCTCATTGATGAAGGGTGTGATGCGTTTTGGCAAGAAGGGAAAGCTAAGTCCCTGATATGTAGGCCCTTATGCAATCGTTGAGCAGATTGGAAATGTGGCCTATATATTGGAATTTCCTTCGGATTTGAGTTCTATCCACCCGGTCTTCCATGCGTCTATGTTGAGAAAGTTGGTTGGAGATCCTATTACTATTATGGCTTTGGAAGGTGTTGAAGTGGAGGATAACCTTTCTTGTAAGGAAATTCAGGTTGAGATTTTGGATAGGCATGTGAAGCGGCTTCATAACAAGGATGTGCTTCGGTTGAGGTGTTTTGGGCAAATCAACATGTGGAGAGTGCTACATGGGAGGCGGAGTTGGGCATGCTGAAACGATATCCCCATCTTTTCCAATATACTCAAGCCTAAGGAATTAGGTTCTTCCTTTTTCCAAGTGGTCCTAATTCTTTCACTCTTGAGCTTCATGACATGATATGCGTACATGTGTACCAAGATGATTTTAATGATGTTTTGAATGATTTGAATACGCTTTAAAATGAGTTTTAATGACTTTATGATTTTCAAGTGATGAAAACGCATAGTATCTTGTGTTTGGATATTTCATGACCAAAGTCAAGCCTTCCAAGCCTTCGTCTTGCACATTCGAGGATAAATGTTCCCAGAGGGGAGATGATGTTAGGACCCGGATGTTATACGACCTCATTGGATCTTGAAAATTTCATTTTCGGGGAGTTTTGGACCAGGTGACTCTCCATGGGAGCTTACACGGTCTGTGTGAGGTCACACGGCCCGTGTGGTGGGCCTTGTGGTGGACTTAGCTTGAAATCCCACAATTTTGGAGCCAAGTAAAGTCACACGGCTCGTGTGAGGTAACACGACCCGTGAGCCCTCCCGTATGGCTTCCAGAGTAAAATTTTTCTAAGTCTTAAATCTCCATATCAAAACTTTATCATGAGAATTTTTCTAAGGAGGGTACACGGATAGGCACATGGCTCGTGTGGCTTCACGACTCGTCTGACTCCCCGTATAGATGATTTTGTCAAATTTTTCTAAGTATGGGATTACCGTTTTAGACCTTCGTCAAGCATATTTTTTCTAAGTGTTGGTCCACAGACGAGTATACGGTATGTGTGTGTGTCACGGACCATATAGCCTCCCTTGAAGTGACGACGTTCAATTTTCAACTCGTTCATTAATGGCATTTTTGTAATTATGGTTTATTCTAAAGGTCTTTTGAGACTTCCTATGCTACCTAAAGACTTCTTAATAACCTAAACTCTATTCCTAACATTCAAATTCATTCCTCGTATTTGAAATTCTCTCAATTCACTCTTAAGTCTCTTTGAAAGAACTCTTGTGGGTTTTAAGCTTGGAAATCAAGGAAGGGCTCTTTCCTCACCAAATTTATTCTTGAATCTTCTTCATTAGCTAAGGTATGTGGAATTGATTCTTGGTCCCTTTCAACCAAGAAGACCCAAACTCTTTTCAAGTGTTTTTCATGAATTTTAGCTTACTTTAAATATGGATTTTCAATATTATTGTTTAGTAAATTCAATTGATGTATGTGCTATGTTTATTTATTGATTTTAAAGTGATTTGAGCCCTAGTATGAAGAATTGCATTGAAGTTATGAAGTTATGAATGTGCATGTCCCCTTTAAAGCTTGATTTGTGCATGAGTAATCGATTTTATGATTTAAATGTGAATTTTGCTTATGTTTTACTTGAATTTCATAATGTATTGTTTATTTAAGTTTGAATATCAATTTTACCCATGTTATTCTCATCTTATTCATAGCATATGCATCCATGAGCATTGAGTTTTATAAAAATTATGAAGTGGGTTAAGGCCAATTATGTTCATGTATATGATTTTTATAAGATCTTGGTTATGACAAGAATGTGATCACATAAATATCTATGATTATGGATCTTTGAGCATTTTGGATATTTAAACCATTTTGTATATGTGCATGAACTAATCCTATGCATGAGAACCATGATTATGAACTATGATTTGAATTTTGAGCCTAAATGTGCATTGAAATAATTTGAAAGAACTATTGCCTCTTTGAAAGCACGTATATGTATACGTATTCTCGTGGGATGCCTTGACTTAGCACCGATGGATTGGGAGCGTAAGGGCTATCCATAAGGGTCGTCTCCCTTTCCTTGAACTATGTGCCAACGTAAGTATATGGTAGCCATTATCGAAAAGAATGGGTCGTAAGGAATGGTTACACATTTTGATATGATATGATATGATATGATATGATATGTTTTGATATGGAAATCTTTCTGGAAAGCGAGGGCATAAGGAAGGTGTCCATCACACCGAAAAGATGAGATCGTAAGGTATGATATAGATTACCCTTGGCAAGTAATGTTCTTATACCGATGGGAGGTCTACATCGGACTAATTCATATTATAGCTCACATGAGTTTGATTTTGTCTGTTATAGTCTATCCCCACTAAATATGAACATTTGTGAATTTCATGTATCATTGGTTTCATGGCATATCGTAACTATATCTCTTGCTATATATCTCCTTCGATATTATGAACCCTTGTCATCTAACATTAAATCTAGGTTTGGTAAGTCGTATGCATTGCATGCCCGCCTACTTAGTACATTCAAACGTACTAACGCATACTTTTGCCTACATGATCTAACCAGGTAGGGACCGAGGATTACGTTCATCCACCGTACGACATCTAGCTTAGATCTTGAGATTTGCTTGTGTGGTGAGTCCTATCTTTCAAGGACAAACTACCATTCCTCTACCTATGGTACTTTATTTATGTTATTTACTTTGAGGGTGAGCCTGGGGTATGTCTTAGCCCCCGTCTTATCATACGACTAGAGGCATTGTTGGATATCTTGTAAACTCCTTTGCGTTTATTTGCTAAGTGTTTTATTTAGATATTATGCTTATGGATATGGTTACCTATTGATTATCGTTATGTGATTTGGTTATGAGCTTTATGATATGGTTGTATGCTATGGTGAAAGATCCTATGTCTCGAATTTCCCCCATAGAGTGAGTCATACTTACCCGTCCCTTAGTATTTATATGCTATGTATTATGTGGATCCATGTTACTCCCTTTCCCTATGATATCCCCATAGTGTGAGTCCTATTTCCCTTTCCCTTAGAACTATATGTTTACTATTCGTTTCCGCTTCTGAACCGATGATGTGAATACATATAGTTGAGGCTTGTTTGGGGATTCTCGGGTTCCCATTCGCCATGTCACTCCTAGACCTAGGTCCGGATCGTGACAAATACATAATCATATATATACATAGACATCATCATAATTTGTACTTTATCAAATCATACTTTCATAGTCTGTAAAATAGTCATCATGACCTCATCATATCATAGGAATAGTCAATCCACATAACTATGCATATAGCATGGGTATACTTCCCATTTTATCATAATTTTATAAATATTAGGGTCTTAAATCACCCTCATCATCATATCATCATCATAATACAAACATACTTTCATACTTAAAATCCTAGCCACAAAATCATAGCTTTAACTAGGGAAATTAGGGCTATGGGTGGGTTCATGAGCAATTGAGCTAAAATCATGCAATTAGATGAAAATTATGTAGGAATCATGCAATTGAAATCACATCAAATTATTTGTAAAGGAACCCACATCACTTCAAAAACCCTAATCATCATATACTTGAAATCGTTCATGGAAAACCATTATTTTCATACAATTGACATGAATCTACATTAGGATTGATCAATAGGCGTAATCTCAATCATGATTGAATAAATTGAGTAGAAGTAGAGAAGATTCATACAATTTACATAATTGCAATTAGGTAGAAATTGAGAATTTAGAAGGAGCTCCATATTAGAATGGATTCTATGGATGAAAAGTCACATACTTTTAGCAAGAGCCTTAGAATTTGAAGAGAAAGTAGAGAGCTTGAGTTGATCTTCGATGGAGATCCTTGCTTGTTGAAGGAGAAAGCTTTTGAGGGTAGTTTTTAGAGAGATTATTTTGTTATGAGTGAATTGGTGAATAATAAGGTCAATTTGGGGGTTAAGGGCTATTTATAGAGTGAGTTTTGGTCATAAAAATCGTCCAGATTCATTTTAGGTAGGTTAGGAATAAGTTCCAAATGATCTCACTTGGAACTGGGATTGGTTAAAAAAGATTTGATCTATGGTGAACTAAGGGCGTGATGCGGACTTGCTCTCGAATAGGACATTTTCTCACGAAGTTCAATTTTCCCCTTTTTTGATCTTCGAATGAGTTTAGGTCACTTTTGTACTGAAATAAACCCTCTCCGCAATGCGGAGGGGTCGCGTACACTTCTGGAAATGCAAAATTTTACAAATAATTATTTTTCGATTTGGTTGATCTAAAAATTAAAAAAGACTATTTTTTTTACACAATTTTGCCTCCTGATTGAGAATTTGGCCTCAGATTTTTCAAAAAGAATATGGATGATACGTTATGAAAAGCATCTATCATAAGGTCATAAGAAGGCATTTTTTTTGGGGGGGGGAGGGGGGGGGGGAAGGGTTACACTTTTGTCCAATGAATCAATAAATTGATGAGAGTGTACTTTACACGTCATGACAACACACAAAAATCAATTAAAAACACATATTTGTCCTCATTTTTTCATCTTGACACTTCACCTTATCTTTGTTCCATTTTAATTCTTTAATACTATTTTTCATGTACCATGTAAACACAAAGAGCAAGTCCAGTGCACTAAAGCTTTAGTTATGCGCAAGGTTTGTGGAAAGGCCCGACCACACGAGTTTGTTGTATGTAACCTTACCTTATATTTCTTCCGGAGACAGCTTACGTACAAAATACTAATTTTATAATTTTTTTAATTTTTATTGATATTCATTTATTTCCACTTTTTATTTTAAAAATCAACCTTGGTCCGTCAGTTTTTAATTTTTTTCCTAAAACAATTGATAGATGAACATTAAGTTTTTTTCCAATTTTTTCTTAACGAGCTTCTTCTTTTCATTTTCATGAAAAAATAACCGTGAAAAGTGTGTCGATTTTCTTTCTTAAATAATCAATTAAATTAAATAACACCATGTATTTTTTTCATATTCAACAATAACAACATACTCAGTGAAATCCTACAAGTGGGGTCTAAAAGGGTAAAATATATGCAGACCTTACCTCTACCTCATAAAGATCAAGAGGTTGTTTCAAAAGAACCTCATCTCAAAATTATCAACCCCTCCCACCACCACCACCACTAAAAAAGAAAACACAAAATACTAGATATGAAACAAAACGACTAGGGTGGAAAGTAAATGATAATTCATAAAGACAACAAAAGTAACAAAATGAATGATGGACAATAATAACACAATATATAAATACATGACTACCTCTACTAACCTGCTATATCACAAGGCTAGATATCATCCTACCTCTATGTCACGACCCAAAATGGGGTCATGACTAAAGGACCACTTAATTCCAATCCCAATAATAAATGTACCCTAGAAGGAGAGAATCCAATAAACAAATAGTCACCATATAAAAACAATATCCCAAAACCTAGTGTCACGAGTATAAAGATCATCTAATAACTAACTAAAGAAATAAATGCATTTCAGTCTTCGAATAGAAATAAATACTAAGCAACTAAGATAGAATCCAATGGAAGCTCGAAGCCCGGAGTCTCACCACTAGATCTGGTACGAACGAAGTGCACGAGCAATTCAACTACCACGTGGATAATCCTGACGAGAATCTGCGGGGGAGAAGGAGTAGGGGTGAGTACACATAATATGTACCCAGTAGGTTTAACTGACTGGGAATTTGAAATTGAATAAGCTATGGAATAATCTAGGAACGCTTCCACCTGCAATCGGAAAACCAGTCCGGCATCGGTGCCGCCAATTTATATAGGATCCCGCAAGCAAAGTAACACATAATCTCACATAAGCAAACCCAAAACAACCACAAGTAGTGAAATAAAATGGTATGCAATGTTGTGCAGTGCAATGCAATGCAAGGTGGTATCAAGACCATCGCACAGCCTGTCATATATGCCCCCGTCGAACTAACACTCCCAGACTAAGGGGACCCATGGGGACCTCGCAGGTCATATAGCTCAATCACAATATATCAACTACCTTGCCACCCAAGTGCTCGTGGTCAAGGACTCATGATAAGAATCTCGATGCATCAACTACCTTGTCACCCAGGTGTTCGTGGTCAAGGACTCATGGTACGAATCACCATTCAAGACTTCCCAAAATGCCATGACATATAGTATGAGGATGCATGCAACCAAGACACAATTAGGGAAGCAATACTCTTCTCAATAAGCACAATAATTATCAAAGTTCTCAAGTTTATCAATTATAATATTCCCCCATATTTGGATAGAATTCTCCTTTAAAATATTTCACCACATTTTAGTACCCTTATTTCCTCAAGTAACCCATGGTTCCCAATATCATATTGCAAATATCCCCCTTTTTCAACATGTCATATTCACACTATTCTCAATTTAGGATTAACATACTCCCAAAGCAACACATAGAAAATTCACACACTCACACTAGCATCACAATAAGAATTAGCAACCCAATACATGATACAATCTCATCCCATAGATTATGGCATAAGAATATTCAATAACTAAATCCCAATTTTCAAAGAAGGATAGCCAAACCTACCTCAATGTCGAAACCGCACCCGAACACTTCTACCGAATGGACCAAATCTTGAATTCAACTCCCACAATGAAAATTCTCTATCAAGAATGGAACATACACGTCACAAGGAGTCCGATGGAAACCATATTACTACATATCTAGCCTAACCTCAAGATTTCATCTAATTTGATAATTCTAATTTCAAGTTTAAAATTTAGTCTTAAGTTCTCCAAATAATATGATTCTAATGGTATTTATAAATTAAGATACATCTCATACCTAATATCCTATTATTATTATTATTATTATTATTATTAATTGACAAAAGATGAGAGAATAATTATAATATATATATATATATATATATATATATATATATATATATATACACACGCAGGGACGAAGAGGACGCTGCATAAAGCAGCGCCTCAACTCCCTCTTTTTGCTGCACTTCCTGGTTCCCCTTTTCCATTAACCAATAGGAATTAGGTGCAGTACACTAACAATTGCATTTCAATGCAAAATAATTCCTTACCTGGGCAGTGTTGTTGTTCCTTGCACCCTGCAGCACACCTCCCTTCCTTTTCCAAACCCTTTTTCTTCTTCTCTTATTTTCTTTTAATTAGATATTAAAAGTAATAATACTACTATTTATTTTAATAGTCATAAGACAAGTATTATGGGATAAGTTGCCACTCTAGTCCGTTAATTAAATTAAATGTCTAACTTTCCCCGTGAATTTAGTAGCTAAAAATTTGTCGAATAATCCAAAATACCCACTTAAATTTTACGGGCAGGATATTTTAAGAAAACAAGAGGACTAATTTTTAAAATGATCTAACGGGTCATTACATCATCCACCACTAAATATCATGTTCGTCCTCGAACATAAGGTAGAAGAAAGTACCTGAAGCTTCAAAAAGCTGAGGTATCGAGCACGCATATCTGACTCTATCTCCCAAGTAGCCTCCTCAACAGGCCGATGTCGCCATTGAACCTTAACTGAAGCGATCTCCTTAGTCCTGAGCCTACGAACCTGTTTATCTAGGCTACGGGCTCCTCCTTATAAGTCAAATCTGGACCCAACTCTATGGTATCATAAGAAATAATGTGAGACTCGTCTGGTATGTATTTTCGGAGCATGGAGACGTGAAATACTGGATGAACAGCTGACCATCTAGGTGGCAAAGCCAACTCATAAGCCACCTCACCTACTCTCCTAAGAATCTCGAACGGGCCAATAAACCTCGGGCTAAGCTCGCCTTTTTTCCCGAACCTCATCACACCCTTCATGGGTGATATCTTCAACCACACATGCTCGCCAACCATAAACTCCAAGGGACGAACTCTCCTATCAGCATAGCTCTTCTGCCAACTCTGGGCTGTCAATAGTCGACTCTGGATCAGGCGCACCCGCTCCATAGCATCTCTGAGCAAATCAGTGTCTAACGCCTCGACGGTGACTGAGTGAAACCACCCAATAAGTGATCGACATCTACGCCTATACAACGCCTCAAATGGTGCCATCTGAATACTGGAGTGATAACTGTTATTATAAGAAAACTCCACTAAGGGTAAGTGTTGGTCCCATCGAACACTAAAATCAATCACACAGGCCCTAAGCATGTCCTCCAACACCTGAATGGTCCGCTCGGACTGACCGTCTGTCTGAGGATGAAATGTCGAACTCATGTCTAATCGTGTACCCAACCCATGCTGCAATGCCTTCCAAAATCGGGAGGAGAACACCGAACCTCGATCTGACATAATAGAGATAGGCACCCCATGCAATCTGACAACCTCACGTATATAGATCCTAGCTAGCTGCTCCGCACTGTGGCTAGTCCTTACTGGAATGAAGTGAGATGATTTGGTCAACCTGTCTACAATCACCCAAATAGAGTCAAACTTGCCCAACGTCACGGGTAATCCAGTCACAAAATCCATGGTAATACGCTCCCACTTCCACTCGGGAATGGGCATCCGCTGCATCGGACCTCCTGGCTTTTGATGCTCATACTTAACCTGCTGACAATTCAAACACTTAGCCACAAACTCCACAATGTCCCTCTTCATTCCACACCACCAATAATGTTGCTTCAAATCATGAAACATTTTTACTACACCAGGGTGAATGGAATACTTAGCACAATGAGCCTCCTCCAATATCAAGCGAACCCAATCACCTACCTTAGGCACACAATTGCGCCCATTAATTCTCAAAACTCCCTCAGAATCAAGAAAAGCTAACTTAGCTTCACCCCTCAACACTTTGTCTTGAATCACACATAATTTATCATCATCAAACTGGTGAGCACGAACCTGATCCATCAATGTAGATCTAGCCTCGACGAAGGCCAACACACTGTGAGATGGGGAGATGTCAAGTTTGATCAACTGTCTGGCCAAAGACTAAACCTCTAAAGCTAAGGGCCTCTCTTCCGCTCTAAGATATGCCAAACTACCCATACTAGAAGGATTCCGGCTCAAGGCATCCGCTACCACATTAGTCTTGCCAGGGTGATAGAGAATAGAGATATCGTAATCTTTCAGCAACTCCAACCATCTGCGCTGCCTCATGTTCAAATTAGGTTGAGCGAAAACATACTTGAGGCTATGATGGTCTGTAAATATCTTGCAATGCACCCCATAGAGATAATGCCTCCACAACTTCAAAACAAATACCACCGCGGCTAACTCCAAATCATGAGTAGGGAAGTTCCGCTCATGGACCTTCAGTTGTCGCGAAGCATAAGCTATAACTCTTCCCTTTTTCATCAACACTCCACCTAAACCGACACCAGAAGCATCATAATAAATAGCAAAGGCTACACATTCCTCGGGCAATGCTAGAATAGGTGCTGAAGTCAATAACTCCTTGAGCCTCTGGAAGCTCGCCTCACATTTATCGGTCCATAGAAATGCAACTTCCTTCTGAGTTAGTTTAGTCAAAGGAGCTGCGATAGAGGAGAATCCCTGCACAAACCGACGATAATAACCTGCCAGCCCAATAAAACTTCGAATCTCAGTCACTAAAATGGGTCTCACCCAACCACGAACTGCTGCAACCTTGGTTGGATCAACCATAATACCATCCTTAGTAACCACATGACCCAAGAAAGTCACAGACTCGAGCCAAAACTCGCATTTGGAGAATTTAGCATACAGTTTCTCCTTACGCAATCTCTGGAGCACGACCCTCAAGTGACGAACATGGTCCGCCTCACTCTTGGAGTACACCAATATGTCATCAATAAATACAATCACAAAGGAATCCAGATAAGGTCCGAACACTCGGTTCATCAACTCCATAAAAGCGGCAGGGGTATTAGTCAGCCCAAACGACATAACCACAAACTCATAGTGCCCATATCGAGTCCTGAAAGCAGTCTTTAGGATGTCTGACTCCCGGACCTTCAACTGGTGATACCCTGACCTCAAATCAATTTTAGAGAACACTGAGGCACCTTGAAGTTGATCAAATAAGTCATTAATACGAGGCAAGGGATACTTGTTCTTGATGGTCACTTTGTTCAACTGGCTATAGTCAATGCACATTCTCATAGTACCATCCTTTTTCTTTACGAACAACATTGGTGCGCCCCAAGGCGACACACTAGGCCGGATAAACCCCTTCTTCAACAAATCTTCTAATTGCTCCTTCAATTCCTTTAACTCTGCAGGAGCCATTCGATAAGGAGAAATGGATATGGGCTTAGTGCCCGGCTCCAAATCAATGGCAAAGTCAATGTCACGATCTGGAGGAACACCTGGTAGATCTGTAGGAAACACATCCATGAACTCCCTCACCACCGTCATGGTCTCTAAAGAAGATGACTCCTTAGAAATATCACGTACATGAGCCAAATAAGATAAACACCCATGCTCTATCATATGTCGAGTGCGAACATAAGAAATAACCCCTTTAGGGTAAGAGCTGCGAGCACCTGCCCACATTAACTGGGGTAAACCCGGACACGCTAAGGTCATAGTCTTAGCATAACAACCAAGGATCACATGATAAGGGGACAACCAATCCATACCCAAGATAACATCAAAGTCGAGCATGTCTAGAAGGATCAAATCAGCCTCGGTCTCCCAACCTGAGAATATCACAATACAACCCCGATAGACCCGATCCACCACTAAGGATTCACCCATGGGTGTAGAAACAGAAATAGGTACATAAAGAGGCTCACACACACCATTAATATCATTAGCAAAATAAGTGGACCCAGGGTCAAATAATACTGAAGCTGAACGATGGCAAACTGGAATAATACCTGTAATCACAGCATCAGACGTCTCTGCCTCTGTACGACCTGGAATAGCATAACACACTCGGCGCTCTTCACTAACCTGTGATCCACCACGAGCACCACCTCGAGCTCCACCCCTAGCACCTCTAGTGCTACCCCTCGCACTCTGTGAAGCACCTCTGACTGCTGGAGCTGGTGTAGACCGTGTCGTTTGTGTCCCCGATGGAAAAGAAGCAAGAGCACGCTTCGGACAATCCTTGGCATGGTGTCCAAACTCATCACACACATAACAACCTCTAGGTCCGGACCTGCCTGTACTACCTGCACTAGGAATGACAGCATGAACTGGTCTCTCCTGATAACCCTGAGCACCTGCCTCTGAGAATCTCTGTCTCTGGGTGCATAACTGCCAAACTGACCGTGATAAGGGACCTCTTACCACTACCCTAACGGGCCTATCGGATGCCCTCTATCATTCTAGCATGATCAACAATGCTCTGAAAGGAACCACCAGATAATACAAGAGAAGTTGTGGCCTCCTGAAGATAACTTGTGAACCCCTTCACAAATCGGCGGATCCGCTCAAACTCTGTGGGAATACTAGACATGGCATAATGGGATAACTCATGGAATCGTGCCTCGTACTCGGTCACAGTCATGGAACCCTGCTCCGATCTATTAAACTCATCACGACGTCTATCACGAAGGTTGTATGGTACAAACTTCTCAAGAAAGATCTCAGTAAACTGCCCCCAATCCATCGCTGGAGCATCAACTGGCCTCCGGGCCATAACCGACCTCCACCACTCTCTGGCCATGCCTGTGAACCGATAAGAGGTGTAAGCTACTCCGTGGGCCTCCAGAACACCCAAATTAAACAATCGATCCTGGCACTCTGTCAGGAAGTCATATGCCCCATCCCCAGCGGTACCATCAAATTTGGGAGGAGTCAATCTCACAAATCTCTCAAAGCTCTTCTGCTCAGACAAGGACATAGCAGCACTGGCAGAAACTGGCGGAACTGAAAACCTCGGGGGTGCAATAGAAGGCATAGAAAATGGACTCGGGGTCTGAAATCCCATATTAGGTCCCTGAGTTGGCTGTGAAGGACCAACTAGTATAGCAGGAACTGAGGCGCCTAGAACATCACTAGAAGCAGGGGTACCCTCCAACCTTGCCAACAACCGAATCAATAGCTCCTGTAATACTGGTGTACCCTCTAAGGATGCCGGAGGCTGAACTGGGTCCTCAGTCTGCTCCTCGTGCTCATAAACTGGGTCAGCAATAGGCTCAGGTGAAGCCCCTCTAGTCTGACCTCGGACTGGTATTGCTCCTCTAGCTCGACCTCGAGCTCTAGCTCTGCCACGAGCTTTGCCTCGCCCTCTAGCGGGGGCTTGGACAGCAGGTACCGACTCATCTTCGGTATTTCTAGCTCTAGTTCTTACATCTGTGTAGGAAGAATAGATTAGAAGCGTACAAAACGTGAATATGAACAAATCATACGAAATGAATCAATGGAAAGAGGATTTTCTCCTAACAAGTATCCTGTAGCCTCTCGAAGATAGATACGGACATCTATGTACTGATCCACAAGACTCTACTAGACACCCTGCTCTTTATCTCATAAGACCAGTGAACCTAGAGCTCTGATACCAAACTTATCACGACCCAAAATGGGGTCATGACTAAAGGACCAGTTAATTCCAATCCCAATAATAAATGTACCCTAGAAGGGGAGAAATCCAATAAACAAATAGTCACCACATAAAAACAATATCCCAAAACCTGATTTCACGAGTATAAAGAGCATCTAATAACTAACTAAAGAAATAAATGCATTTCAGTCTTCGAATAGAAATAAAGATTAAGCAACTAAGATAGAATCCAATGGAAGCTCGAAGCCCTAAGTCTCACCACTAGATCTGGTACGAACCAAGTGCACGAGCAATTCAACTACCATGTGGATAATGCTGACGAGAATCTGCAGGGGAGAAAGGAGTAGAGGTGAGTACACATAATATGTACCCAGTAGGTTTAACCGACTGAGAATTTAAAATTGAATAAGCTATGAAATAATCTAGGAACGCTTCCACCTGCAATAGGAAAACCAGTCCGGCATCAGTGCCGCCAATTTATATAGGATCTCGCAAGCAAAGTAACACATAATCTCACATAAGCCAACCCAAAACAACCCAAGTAGTGAAATAAAATGGTATGTAATGTCGTGCAGTGCAATGCAATCCAAGGTGGTATCAAGACCGTCGCACAGCCTGTCGTATACACCCCCAAGGCTCCCAGACTAAGGGGACCCATGGGGACCTCGCAGGTCATATACCTCAATCACAATATATCAACTACCTTTCCACCCAAGTGCTCGTGGTCAAGGACTTAAGATAAGAATCTCGATGTATCAACTACCTTGCCACCCAGGTGTTCGTGGTCAAGGACTCATGATACAAATCACCATTCAAGACTTCTCAAAATGCCATGACATATAATATGAGGATGCATGCAACCAAGACACAATTAGGGAAGCAATATTATTCTCAATAAGCACAATAATTATCAAAGTTCTCAAGTTTATCAATTATAATATTCTCCCATATTTGGATAGAATTCTCCTTTAAAATATTTCACCACATTTTAGTACCCTTATTTCCTTAAGTAACCCATGGTTCCCAATATCATATTGCAAATATCCCCCTTTTTCAACATGTCATATTCACACTATTCTCAATTTAGGATTCACATACTCCCAAAGCAACACATACAAAATTCACACACTCACACTAGCATCACAATAAGAATTAGCAACCCAATACATGATACAATCTCATCCCATAGATTATGGCATAAGAATATTCAATAACTAAATCCCAATTTTCAAAGAAGGATAGCCAAACCTAGCTCAATGTTGAAACCGCACCCGAACACTTCTACCAAATGGACCAAATCTTGAATTCAACTCCCACAATGAAAATTCTCTATCAAGAATGGAACATACATGTCACAAGGAGTCCTATGGTTGCTCTATCAAGAATGGAACATACATGTCACAAGGAGTCCGATGGCAACCATATTACTACATATCTAGCCTAACCTCAAGATTTCATCTAATTTGATAATTCTAAATTCAAGTTTAAAATTTAGCCTTAAGTTCTCCAAATAATGTGATTCTAATGGTATTTATAAATTAAGATACATCTAATACCTAATATCCTATTATTATTATTATTATTATTATTATTATTATTATTATTATTATTATTATTATTATTATTATTATTATTATTATTATTATTATTATTATTATTATTATTATTATTAATAATAATAATAATAATAATAATTGACAAAAGATGAGAGAATAATTATATAATATAATATATATATATATATATATATATATATACACACACACACACACGCAGGGACGAAGAGGACGCTGCATAAAGCAGCGCCTCAACTCCCCCTTTTTGCTGCACTTCTTGGTTCCCCTTTTCCATTAACCAATAGGAATTAGGTGCAATACACTAACAATTGCATTTCAATGCAAAATAATTCCTTACCTGGGCAGTGTTGTTGTTCCCTGCACCCTGCAGCATGCCTCCCTTCCTTTTCCAAACCCTTTTTCCTCTTCTCTTATTTTCTTTTAATTAGATATTAAAAGTAATAATACTACTATTTATTTTAATAGTCATAAGACAAGTATTATGGGATAAGTTGCCACTTTAGTCCATTAATTAAATTAAATGTCTAACTTTCCCCCATGAATTTTGTATCTAAAAATTTGTCAAATAATCCAAAATACCCACTTAAAATTTACGGGCAGGATATTTTAAGAAAACAAGAGGACTAATTTTTAAAATAATCTAACGGGTCATTACACTCTACTAGTCGTCTAATCTGCTACCCTAATACACGACCTCCAGTCCTTTCTATCTAAGGTCATGTCCTCGGTGATATAAAGTTGCGTCATATCCTGTCTAATCACCTCTCCCCAATAAGGTTTTAATCTACCTCTACTCCTCCGCGTAACCCCAAAATCCAACATCTTGCACCTCCAAACAGGAGCATCAGTACTTTTTCTCTGCACCTTGTCGCTATCAAAGCACATGCAAGGGTACACGGTCAAATCAAGCAATAAAGTAGCTCTCTTGAGAGCTGGGATATCAACCAAAGCACTTTAATGAGGTATTTAGAAAAATTTCAATGTATTAAAAGTAATTGTGTATATTGTAAGGAAAATGAATTGTGTGTTACAACCACTACTAAACTGTGAAATCAATCTAACAAATAATCAAGTCCCTAACTGAAAGTTTACTCAATTTATGTGAAGATTCTAGGACCATAGCTTTTGAAGATATATGTCATATCATATCTCACTCTAGTTTCCAATGGGTTAGCTAATTACTGATTTACAGAGTTGAATTTATAATCAAGGTCTTCCGACCTCTAATTCTCAACTCTTGTTGATAGCCTAACTACATCATTGAGAGGGGATAGGTATGAACAAACAAAATTTCAGCACAAATATCCTATATATGATATATCCTAGAAACCGTAGAATAAACAAGCTCCCTATATTATGTGTTCTATCTCCTATTCATCTTTCGAATTCAAGGTAGACAACATGTTTATTTCAATATTGGTCAAACATTGAAATAGTTATTTGAGAAATATAGGAGTCATTATATGAAAAACCTTCATAAACCAAAGAAAGATAATCTATACCATAGTCTTGTGGCTATAATCCGAGAATGAGGAAAATTAGCCACTCATTGTTTGAATAACCAAAACAACTAGTTTAATGAACATTCAACGAATGGAATAGAGGAAAGAAAGGAAGAAAATCAAACCCTAGAATAAATTTCTTCGTCCTTCTCCTCGTTCTAGCTAAAGTATTATTGATAAAAAATGAAAATTACACATCTAGTTTGAAATTCAAGTTCGCGATGTGGACTTTTTTTTCCTCATAATGCATTTTCTTTTCTGCAAAATTTGGCAACTTTTGTCCTGTTGTCATCCCAATCCACAACGTGGACTGGGTTCTTTTCACCGTACTGATGCATTTCTCCAGCTTTGGCCATCTTTTGCCTATCTTAAAGCATCTTCGTGACACGTAGGTATTCCAATTTAGTGCATTTTGGCTCCTTTTTGTTCCATTTCTCTAGTTGTATTTCCTCTTGTTTGATAGTCATGGATTTAGACTTTCAATTTCTTCTTTAAGTCGTTAAAACACACCAAAAAGTGCTTTTTTGCCAAGGTTAGCTCAAAATAACAAAACGATAACAAAAACCACATATACCCTATGGAATTATCCAAACACTAAGCTGTAAACATGGGTAAATTTGACTATTAGGTGCATAAATACGTCTAAGATCACCATCCCACACTTAAAGCTTTGTTCGTCCTTGAACAAATTGTGACACACTACACACTAACGCAAAAGGTGGTCTTGCTCAAGCAGGAAGTATTTACATAAGAAGCTTCTTTAAATAGCATGTCGGAACCTCAAACCATAAATGACTAACCCAACACCATCCAACCTCCAGAATAGACTCTATAATGCATGCAGACCCATGTGATTGTTTTGTTCTGAGTTACTCACAGTTATCATTTCTTCGGTGACCATGTGCTCTTACATAAAGAATTACCCATTTACACATAATTATATCATATAAACAATCCTGGGTGTCAATAAATAGGCTCTCACACTCCCAAGTAAATTCATATGTTGCTCATATTTACCATAAACTTGCCCTTAATGTATTTCCTCACACCTATAGGAAGTTTAGCATTATGGATCACTTAGGGCTTTTTCGGTTATAATGTAGGCTAGCAGACAGGTAGGTATCATCTGTGGGTATAAATAGTGGCTCGAATCCCAAGCACTTTATTCCATTACTTGCTCCAATTTTGCACATCTTTTTTTCTCCCTTATTATTATTCCTTTTATATGGACTACCCCTCTTCATTTCTTCACCCTTCTCAGCACTATATATATATAACAAGTTTTTTTATGTGGCAACATTGACCTAGAAGGGAACCAGTCTGCGTCACAGACCTTTCTGGATCCTGCTCCAAAATATTTCTTTTATTATTATTGAACCAAGACTCATTTTTGGAGTATTCTTTTAAAGCTCTATCTCTCCTTCTGGTCTCTCTCTTATAGCGTTTAGGTTATTTGAATCAAAATTACGGTCTTAAGAAAGAAAGGGGTAGGCTTATCATTCGGCTATCCAAGAAAACAAGTCTAAGGCTCAAAAAGGGTTATCTAAGAGTATCTTTCTCAAGGTAGGTTCTAATAAAGGTCTATAACGAGGCAGCCAAAGAGATGCCTAAATCACTTCCTATGCTTTACTTCGTACTTAGTTCAGTACACATATTGGGCAAGTTCTAGCAATTACAAACAACAGGCAAACAAACAATAAAGCTCACCCACACATAACATATGCTCATTTATAGATTGATAACTATCATAATCATGACATACAAGTCACATGAATTCAAGATTAAGCGTACATCTAAGAATTTATAAAGGAACTTGGACGTCTTGAATTATTCACTTTCATGTTGATCATTACATGCCCCCTACATAATATTGTGCCATTACAAAAACACCACACCTACGATATTATGTTGGTGAATACCCTTAGGATAGTTGTCATCCATCTATCATAGGGCCCCGTCACTCAACTATGACTCAACAAAATAGAACACACAAACACATTTAGACACACAATGAAAAACAATTAAACTTCATATCAAATCCTAATATATATACATAACATAGAAATGTATTATCTTAAACCATTAGAAAAAACATAAATAAAAAGCATAAATTGTCTTATACATAGCCAAGAATGAGTGATCCCGCCCCACACTTAAAACTTTGCACTACTCTTGGTGCAAGTACATGAAAAACCTAATGAGGTAGAGATACTCCCCTGCCTCAATCATCCATCTCCCCTGTTGTTCGGGTCTCCGCTATATGCAATAGTGGCTCATCTTCTAGATCCTCCTCTAAATTAATGTTTGAACCCTCTCTCACGTGATCCTCGTTTGTTAGGACATCATCATCTACCAGCTTGAAAACTCTAGGTCTAATCTCCAGCACAATTTTAGCATGATCATGCAATAGTATCTCAACTCTACCTGATAGAGCTCGTGGGTGTAGATAAGCGGCCACTAATGGCAGGGCGCAACATCTCCAAGCCATACATCCTATCCATGATCAGCTCATCCCTATGGGCCCTCTCTTGAGAGGTTAGTGTTGTCCTAAACATCTGCTCGGGCCCTATGGTGTCCGTCACATTAAAGGGCATGGTACGGATGTCAAGAAAATAGTCCAAGGCCTCCTCCGGTGCACCAGGATATCTACAAAGTAAAGTAATTAGTCGATTAAAAGCATACTTGTGTCCTTGATGAACTAGGGATTTCCTCGTCGATGATTTGAGCACTGCCTCAACGTTGATATCAATGCCCTTCATCAGGGAATACACCAGACAGGCTCTGTCCCTCGTGACCTCTATGAAGTGTAGGCATGGAATAAGGTTATGCATCACTATCGTCAGCCAGACCCGCGCTTCCTTGTTCATATATGCATAGGGAAAAGACAAATGATGCCCTCTATACCTATATTGAGTCTAACGAGTAGTAAAGTGAGGCCCAACAAATGTAAGTCGTATGTCCTAATACGGGGGCCAAATGTTGATCCCCGTTAAAGTAGCTATAGTAACCTCAACAATGCCGAACAATAGAGTAATTGCCAAAGAGGATAGGTTGACATCCACACTCCGCACCCATACCAAGTATGTCTGTAATACCTGACATAACGTGTCTTCCTATGCTCCGATGGCAAATCCGAGGTTGGATATGTGATCAGCATGAAAAAATAAGTTGAAAAATAGTCTCGGTTGATTTTTAGAGTAACTAGATCAAAAGATAATTTTTCAATGCGAAAACGCGAACTAGTGTAGGTGTGCAACAGGACCGCGAGGCGCCACCATTGTGGACCAACACTTGGTTTTATTCTAAAGAATTCTAGGGAATTACAAACCTCGTTCGGAGAATTTTCAGCAAAAAATATCGAAAATAAACCCAATCCGCCTCACGGACCCCATGTCTCGAGATGAACATTTTTTAAATTTTGTGAGGGGCATTCTAGACCTTTTCAAACCCCTCCTGGACTTAATATATGATCAAAATAGGTCGTTTTAAGTATAAAAAGGGTATTAAACCCTATTCGAAGTCCTTCAAACCTTTAACAAAAAGCCCTAAACTAAAAAGAAGAGAGAAGAGTGAGGATTCGAGGAATTCAAGAGGGATTCATGCTAAGTTGATTAGCTACCTTCCAGGTATGTAAGGCTAACACAATGTTGGATTGAGTTTGTCCACGTGCCCCTTCACATACTTTGATTCGAGTTGAGTTAAGTTTGTGTTTTTTTTAGATCCCGGATTGAATCCTTGAGTTAATTATCATTTTATTACATAGGAATATATTGATGATGATGTTGAATTGAGTATTTGGTTGGATACATGTTCATGTCTTCGTTCACATAAACTGAACCCTAATTGATGATTTCATTTAATATTTTCTTTATTCATTTTTGCGAATGGAGATTGTTGATTGTTTCGTATATTAAGCAAGGATGATATTTTAGCATATTTTACTGAGTCTGCATGAAAATGAGTTTTGAGCATAAATACTAATTTGAGAAAGAGTCTTGATAATATGTAAAGATTTTTGAAGCATAGGTTTTCAAAAGAAAGCACTTTGTGTTTGATGTTTTTTATGAAATTTAGCAATTGATTTCAATGACGTTTTGAGTAAATATTTGATGATAACGTAAATAAATTTTTAAAATATATTTATTGATGGAAGATGATGATGATGATGTTTGAGTTGAGTTCTAAAGAAAGTGTGTTGGGGAGTAGTATTGAGCACCAAGTTGGGTTGAGTACAGATGACTCAAAATCCCATAACTACGTTGCCCCCTTAGGAAAGTTGTGCAGCACGTTCTTTTACTCCTATTCCAAAAAGATGGACGGGGCTGATGGATGATGATTCATGATGTAGAGGTTGATGTCCTTACCTTGGCAAGTAATATACGGGCGAGCAATGACGTCGTGTTCGTTGTGCACCATCAACGAGGGTGGGGGGATGTCTGTCGGTTAGAGAAACCTCCCAATCTGCATAGCATATTTGACTGAGTTACATACTATTGAGTTATTTTCAAAGCATGACTTTATTCTTACACTGGCATGTTTTACTGGGTTGAGATGAGTTCATTTTGAGTTGAGATACTTGATTTAATTATGTCCTTTCTCTTCCAGCTATTTCACATACAAGTATATTCCATGTACTGACAACCCCTTTGGAGTGCATCATTTTATGATGCAGAGGAAGGAATAGAGGACTTCAGCAGACGCACCGTTGAAATTTACAATTTGTGATTATAGAGATGGTGAGCCCTCCTTACCTTCGGAGGAGTCCCTTTTTACTTTTACTAAGTTTTTTTTATTTTACTTTCTTTTGGGTTGGGTATCATGGCCTGTCATGGTACCATATAGATGTTAGAGGTAGAGGCTTCATAGACATTGAGTATAGAATGTTTAGTATTGTTTTTCCAACTCTCATTTATTGGAAATTCCCTTTTTATTAAAGACTTGATTTACTTACTTTATAGTCTTTTCTTTGAGTATTTTATTCCGTTGTTGAGTATGAGGTGACGATGAGACCAAGTGGTTTGCTCGGGGACTAGCAATAGTCTCTGAGTTTTGGCCACGCCAAGGGTACCCTCCTGGGGCATGACAAACTTGGTATCAGAGCACAAAGTTCAAGTATTCTAAGGAGTCTATGAAGTCGTGCCTAGTAGAGTCTTTATTATTGGTGTGAAGCGTGCCACATCTATAATAGAGAGGCTATAGGACATTATGAATTGTTACCCCTCTTTCTTATTCTGATTCGTGCTACAGAGTTAAGCTCTAGAAAATCTCTCTTCTGAATTATGCATTACACGTTTGTAGACTACGCCTTCCAAGTACTTCATGAACCCGAGGAATGTCGTCAACATTGAAAGGCTTGAGCCTACTACTCAACTTGTTGGACATGCTCGATGGGTAGAAGAGGATAAGGAGAATGAGATGGAAGAACCTTAGAGCAAAAAGACTGAGTCAATAGGACATGAGCATAGTAAGCATAAGTAAGAGAATAGAAATAGGTCCCTCTTTCTGCAGAGATCTTGGAATTATAAGCCACCACCAGTAAGCGCACCCACATTTAATAGTAGATTTAATCTGAGTCCAAGGAGAAACCAGCCTTTCAGGGTTCGAAATCCTCCATCACGAGGAAGTTTGGCTCGAGCCGTAAAGGAAAGCCACCATGTGAAAAGTGTGGAAAACTTCATTTGGGAAATTGTTGAAAGGGTATTAAGGAATGCTATAAGTGTGGCCAAGAGGGTCACTTTCTGAGGGATTGTCCAAAGTGGGCCAACCAAGCATAAACCACTACATTTACACCACCAGTTAAAGGAAATTAGAGAGATGCTACTTCTAGCATGAGCGAGGCCATAGACCAGTTGTGTGCCGCGGTAGTCACCCAGATCAAAAAAACACTCTAGGATGTTGGGATATGAATTGAGTCCTTACTCTTGATTGTTTTGTGTTGGTAGATCCTAGTGCTATTCCATCAGTTGTGTCACCTTATGTAGCTAGTAATTTGATTGAACTCCCGAGTATCTTCTTGAACCTTTCAGTGCATCTACTCGAATTGGTGATATTATTCTAGTTGAGTGGGTCTATAGAGATTGTTCTGTGCCAACCCACCACAGAAATATCACGGCTGACTTAGTTGAGCTAATCGAGATGCACCCCAGGCCCTCTTATCTGAAGCTTGCCTTTGATGTTATCCATGAGAGAGAGAAACTTATGTCTCTAGAAGTTTAATGTTACCACCTAAGTATGTGATTTGAGGTCTTATAAACCATAAGTAGAGTTGTTATCCCTGAGCTAGAAGGACGGCGAAGGAGAGGAGGAGACCAAATAGCAAGAGTAGTGGTTGATTGGGACTTGTAACTAGAGTCATGTGTCCCTCAGGTAAGTAATGTAGTAATGATTTTATCCCCCCCTAAGTTTTCATTAGAGAGTAGTAAGTACTATTTGATGTTCATGATGAGGTATAGAGAAAGAGTTATTGTTAGGATGAGTTAAAGAGTGCTCAAACTAGGAAGAGGTTTATGGCAGAGGGGGAAACAGAGATATTGAATAGGGAAATGGAGTGCTTTCAATGTGATAGATCTAAACTAGGCTTACGATTCCAAGGTGAGAGCCCCATGAGATTCATAGAGTTATAAGCTTAGCTAGATAAGGAGGTGTAGTGAATGGGTAGATGGTACTTGAGTTGTGAAGAGGGGGTGTGTTGATTGAGTATTCGCTATGAGACTTTAGTGGGAATGTGTTCCTAAATTGTTACCTAGTAGTGATAGGTTGGCATGATATGAGGGAAGTGTGTGTTGCGCATATTAGCACTAATCCCTAAACTTGAATTTTGGGGAGTGATGTGAAGAGGGAGATAGCATAATGATAATGATAGTCTTTGAGTGGAGATTTTCTCTAAGATTCTTGTTGTAGTGTATGTTCGATGTTAAGATGTAGACTGGCAAGGAGCGTGATGCTACGGGTATAGTAGAGGTACCCCTTAGATGGAGATAGTAAATTGGGGAGAAAACACTATATAAAAAGAGGCTTAAGATGTGTATTTGTGATAGTGTTAAGTTGTGCAAAGCTCTAAGTCATGAATTGCTATGAGAACCTAGCTGGTATATTTGAGTTGTTGATATGGAATAAGTGGGTGTAAGCATTCTTTGTCACCCTTACTTATTAGGTCGATGGGGATTTATGTATGAATGACGATGAGTTTTACCTTGTAATCCAAGACTTATGTAGTCCATTATATGGGAGCTTAGAAGTTTAATGTTAGTAGACTAAACATAAAGGTTAGATGACAAGAGTTGTAGAAAGCTATTATATATGCTAATAAGAGCAGTAAGTATAGAAGGAATTCCATAGAGCTAGAAGGAAGCTAAGAATTGTATCCTAGGAGAAAGTTCTAATAGCGGTTTTATATCTTTGAGTATAGTATAACATGAGAGTTTAAGATGATCTTATGGATAATAATGCCCCAATTGTGTAAAGAGCTATATTGTAGCTTAGTAAAGATGATTGGTTCGCAGACTTAGGGAGTGGACTTTTGAGCTAAGGGGGAGATGAGGATTTAATAAACTAAAGTGAGTCATGAGTTTTCGATGGTGATGAGTTGATCAGGATGAGACATTGATGCTTTTCTATCTCTTATATTCCTTACATCTCAATTAAGGTAATGCTTTATTCTTGTCTTGCATATGAGCACCATGCTCATGACTTAGACCCATGCACTCGATGTCGATGCACGTTCATGTTTATTTCTGAGGATGAGAAGTGACAGTTGTAATTTTATCTTGCGAAATCTCAGAGTTCCTAACCTTATGTCACACGAGATGTGAATTGAGTTTCACAGCATGTTCCATTCCATAAACTCATGATAGGTCCTAAAAGGTTAATAAGATTGTATCACATTATAAATGCTCTCATATCATATTCCTCGAATGTATAGTGCTTATGATCCTTTCGCTCTAAACCTTTCCAATGATCCTTCTTTCCAGTCTTGATAGCTATGTTGATAATAGTAGATGAGTCATTGTTGATGAGTAATGGTGAATGTTCTTTGATGTGATGATTATGATGTCCTTCTTTCATTAAGGGTATGGATATGGAGGAAGAGAGAGATGAGACCTTATGATATGAAATAGATAGGTAAGAGTGAGTTAAAGTGCCTTTAGGCAAGAAGCGTGTTAGTGTGTCTTTGAGTGAGAGCTCAGTTAATGATGGAGGTAGAAGTGCTGAGTAGGCTTGATAATTCTCAGATATAGTTAAACTGGTTAGAATGATAGGCTTGGATGTGTGGATGTCATTATATGAGTGATTAAAGAAGGCTATTAATGACCTTTAAATGAGTGTTTCAGGTATATGCATTAAAGCAGTTAGAGAGAGTAGCATTTACTAAATGAAAATCCCTGAAGAGGTATAGAGCTTGAGTTGAGGGTTAGCTTTGTAGGAATATGATCATCTAAGGAGGAACACTTTGAGGCTTAGGATTAGGCTTGAACGTAATAAGAGTATGCGGTTAAGGTTAGGTAGAGATTTGAATATGAGCTATAAGATTTAAATTGATGAGGTATAGTGCCATGAAGAGGAGCATAGTTAAGATGAGGTGACCAAATAATGAGAATGTCTAAGGTATAGAATGAGAATCTTACAGGATAGATTATAGAAATATGATTAACATACGAGGTAGCACAAGGTGACTTTGACTTAGGCTTGACTTTGGTAAGAGTGTGCAGCTAGACTTAGGCCTTGATGAGAGTTATAAGCCACAGATGATGTCCTCAATGGATTGAGTTTCCTACTCTTGAGTCGATGTTCACCCATGAGTTGGAGGATTTGAGTAATTAAGTTCTTGATGTGTATATTCCTTAGTCTGAATAGAGATTGTTAAGGTCGATGAGGACTCGAGAGTTTGATTGATTGAGTGAGTATTGAGAGGATCTTTCGATGGTTATTTGGGCCTTGATGTCCATCT
Organism: Solanum rostratum; assembly: GCA_029948455.1. NCBI lineage: Eukaryota > Viridiplantae > Streptophyta > Magnoliopsida > Solanales > Solanaceae > Solanum > Solanum rostratum. The sequence goes on along the minus strand of CM057045.1, from coordinate 64,646,242 downwards.
CCACTCATCATTCGCAGACGAATGATTCCAAGGGGAAGATAACCAAAATACCCAGAAAAATTACGAAAATACCCCTAGAAGAGAGATGTCCGCATAACGTGTCTTCCCATGCTCCGATGGCAAATTCGAGGCCGGATTTTCCATCAGCATACAAAATTTAGTGGAGAAATGGTCTCCATTGATTTTTAGAGAAACTGGATCAAAAGATAATTTTTTGATGTGAAAACGTGAACCATTGTAGGTGTGCGATAAAGTTGTGACGCGCCACCATCACGGACCAACACTTGGTTTTATTCGAAAAAGATTCTCTGTGATTAGAAACCTTGTTCGGAGAATTTCGGTGAAAAATACCAAAAATAAATCCAATCCACGTCGCGGACCTTATGTCTCGAGATGAACTTTTTTTGAATTTTGTGAGGGGCATTCTAGACCTTTCCAAACCCCTCCTGAACTGAATATATGATCAAAACAGGTCGTTTTAAGTATAAAAAGGGTTTTAACCCTATTCTAAGTCCTTCAAAACCTTTAACAAAAAGACCTAGGGCTAAAGAGAAGATAGAAGAGTGAGGATTCGAGGAATTCAAGCCGGATTCATTCCAAGTTGATCATCTACCTTCATCTTAGGTATGTAAGGCTAATACAACGTTGGATTGAGTCACATGCCCCTTCACATACATTGATTCAAGTTGAGTTAAGTTTGAGTTATCTTGAGTTTCGGGATTGAATCCTTGAGTTAATTACCATTCTATTACATAAGAATATATTAATGATACTGTTGAGTTAAGTATTTGGTTGGATACATGTTCATGTCTTCGTTCACATGAACTGAATCCTAATTGATGATTTCATTCAAAACACTTTATGCATTTTTCGAATGGAGATTGTTGGTTGTTTCGTATATTGAGCAAGGATGATTTTTGAACATATTTTACTGAGTCCACATGAAATGAGTTTTGAGCATAAATACTAATTTGAGAAAGATTCTTGATGATATGTAAAGATTTTTGAAGCATAGGTTTTCAAAAGAAAGCACTTTGTGTTTGACGAGTTTTTATGAAATTGAGCATTAATTTAAATGATGTTTTGAGTAAATATTTGATGATGACACAAATAAATTTTTAAAATATATTTATTGATGGAAGATGATGATGATGATGTTTGAGTTGAGTTTTAAAGAAAATGTTTTGGGGAGTAGTATTGAGAACCGAGTTGGGTTGAGTATAGATGACTGAAAATCCCATAACTATATTGCCCTCGTAGGATAGTTGTGCAGCACGTTCTGGCAACTCATGTTCCAAAAAGATGGACGGGGTTGATGTATCATGATTCATGATGTAAAGATTGACGTTCTTACCTTGGAAAGTAATGCACGGGTGAGCAACTACGTCATATTCATTGTGCACCATCATCGAGGGTCATGGGATGTCTGTCAGTTAGAGAAACCTCTCAATCTGCATAGCATATTTGACTGAGTTGCATACTATTGAGTTATTTTCAATGCATGACTTTATTCTTACACTTGCATGTTTTCCTGGGTTGAGATGAGTTCATTTTGAGTTGAGATACTTGATTTAATTATGTCCTTTCCCTTCCAGCTATTTTACATACCAGTATATTCCATGTACTGGCATCCCCTTTGGACTACATCATTTTATGATGCAGAGGCAGGTATTAGTGGACTTCAACAGACGCATCGTTGAAGTTTAAGATTCGTGATTACAGAGATGGTGAGCCCTCCTTACCTTCGGATGATCCCCTTTTTACTTTCACTAAGTATTTTTATTTTACTTTCTTTTGAGTTGGGTAGCCACGGCCTGTCATTGTACCATCTAGATGTTAGAGGTAGAGGCTTCATAGACATTGAGTAGAGGATATTAAGTATTGTTTTTCCAACTCTCGTTTATTGGAAAATCCCTTTTTATCAAAGACTTGGTTTACTTACTTTATAGTCTTGTCTTTGACTATTTTCTTCCGTTGTTGAGTATGAGGTGATGATGAGGCCAAGTGATTCGCTCGAGGACTAGCAATAGTCTCTGAGTGCCGGCCACGCCAAGGGTACCCTCCCGGGGCGTCACACCTTCTAGACATCTGGTTGGGAATTCACATAGAACTCCCTAACCATACTCAAATTACATGGTGGGGGTCTTGGAAAATGAAGTCCATTTTGAGTTGTTGAATCCTTCGTATAATCTACAGGAACTCCCGCTCAAGCTATCTTGGTCGATTGGGACATCCAGAAAGTATTTATCCTCGGTGTTAGTATGGTACCACCTCCTCCCAAACTAAAAACCCGCACTAGAGCCGGATTGGTGGCTTTATCCCCAAGGAATTGATGGAAAAAATTGTACTTTGGGCACTCTTCTGTCCCTTTTTCTATTGATAGAGGCAGTTTCCTTGCCCCGGTGATGACCTCTAGATGACATGATTATCTGCAAATACACAACAAGCCAATTAGTCCTCTAATCCAAACATTGCCCTTGACCCCTAGCATAACAAGTAATTTCAGAATCTCACACTTAAAGTGAAACCACGAGCAATAATGAAGGTACTCAGACTTCCCATTCAATAATCGCTGGCCCATAATCTTGTTGCATACGCCACTTTATAGTGTTTCAGGATTCAGATCCACAGACCCACATTCATCACATGAATAACCATTTCATAATTTCTGGTCCAAACACAATCAACAACCCCTATATTGTTGAAGTACACCAATTTTTATAATTTGGACACCCAATTCATACATTGTTCCATAGAACAACTCAATTTCAGTCCACAGACCCTCAATTTCTACAATGATTCACTCAATTTAAACCAACTTTGCCAAGAACAAACAACTCAAATCAAAAGCCTCAAAAATAGTACCAACACAAGTAGATCAAAGAGAATATTATCACAAAAACATCCCACAATACCCAATTGGAACAAATTTTCATGGAAATCAAACTTAGGGTTGGACAAAATAGGAAAACCCCAACTTAGGAGAACTTGTTACCCCCTACCAAAATATCACTGATTATAAAGTCACAAGGAAGAAATACTACAATTTGGAAGAGACTCATAATAAATATATCAATAATTTTTTATTTCCTTAAAAAAGAGAAAGAAAACATACCTTGTGCTCTTGAAAATATAGAAAAAACGCTCAAAAACCTTGGTGGATTTCGAGAGTGTTGCGAATCGGGATGAAATTTTGAGTTAGGATTTGAAGGAACTATGAAATTTGGGAAATAATTGAGAGAATTCGGGGATTTGGGGTGTAAAATGCATGAAAATAAGGGGAAAGTGTGGGGTTCAGGAAAAAATACACATGGGTAGAACAGGTTCGCGTTAGGAAAAAATTTAAAAAATCTAAAAAAACTCACCTTGACTGGATGAATGGAAATGGAACGAGGCCGTGACGTAGACCCGTCGTGGACTCTTCTATTTTTGTGTCTTTGATATTTCAAAAAAATTTAGTTTTTCATTCATTAGACCCAAAAAAATTAGAGTACCCTTGGGAAGTTCTAAAACACCAAAACATGTGAATTTGGACACTCGAACAATGAAAATTATCAAAAATAATTTTACATAAACTACAAAATTGACAAAATAAACTATAGGGGGAACAGGTCTGCAACGTGGACATGTCGCGGAACCTTCTGGTTCGACACCTTAATTTTTTTGTTTTAATAATACTAAGACTAAAATTTAAAAATAATAACACAACTTAAAATACCTCACCACGGATTTCCTCTCATGCAACCCTTGATTTAACGTTGCGACACGACTTAGCATCAATGCTCATTCATTCACCAACTCAATGACTCCTCGCCCTCCATATCATTTCCAAAATAATGCATTACTCTTTGTCCATTCACCAAGAATGTAGATGTCTTGGTTTCATCCCACAACTCCACAACATCATGCAACGTCATGCTCACCACTTCAAATGGTCCACTCCACTTGGACCTCAGCTTTCTTAGAAATAATTTTAATCTAGAGTTAAAGAGCAGTAACTTTTGATCAGGCTCGAATGTACATTGTACAATGTGTTTATCGTGTCATTTCTTGGTCTTCTCCTTGTACAGTTCGGTATTATACGTATGCATCATGAATTCGTCTAACTCTTGCAGTTGTTCCATGGGCTTTCGTATTGCTAGCTTTAGATCTAAGTTCAGCTTCTTTATTTCCCCATAAGCTTGGTACTCCAACTCCACTTATAGATGGTAAGACGTACTAAACACCATCTAATTAGGAGATGTACCAATTGGGGTCTTATAAGCCATCTGATATGCCCATAAAACTTCATCCAGTTTGAGTTCCCAGTCTTTCCTTGTTATTCATTGTCTTTTGCAAGATTTGTTTGACTTTCCTGTTTGACACTTCAACCTATCTGCTTGTTTGTGGGTGATACACAGTCGCTACTTTGCGCCTCGCCCTAAATTTGAACAACAAGTTCTTCATTGTCTAATTGATGAAGTGTGTCTCTCCATGACTAATAATAGTTGTTGGAGTGCCAAATCTAGTGCAAAAATGCTTCTTTAAGAACTTTATCACCGCCTTCGAATCATATGTAGGCAAAGCTATTACCTCCGCTCATTTGGACATGTAGTTTACAACAACTACAATGTACAGATTTCCAAAGAAGGGTGAGAATGGTCCCATGAAGTCCATCTATAATGAACTTGAAGGTCATTTCTAGTATTTTTTTACCAAATTATCGTTTTGCCCTTCTTGAAAGTTGCCTTGGCTCATTTTTGGATAAGTCCAAAAGTTGGATTTCAAAATCTTGCAAAAAGTTGATGTTTTGCTAAAGAGAGAGTTTCAAAAGGCTTAAAGTTGGAAATTTTAAGTTTTGAGGTCATTTTGAGTTTTGAGTATCGAAATTTGATTATGTTAATTCCATCAGTTCTGGAATGTCGAATCTAGTGTAGGGGAACTTGCAGAAATGAATTTGGAGTTAAGGTAGAGATTTTAGGCCCGAAGTTGCATTTTCAATTCATTTTGAATCATAAGTTTGACTTTGATCAACATTCGTGATTCGGGAGTTTATATCAAAATTTCATCAGTTCCAGTGCTTTCAGGTGGTGAAACTAATACTAGAGATATCCTCGTTGTAATTTTTAGAGGTTTAGGAAATATTTTGAGTTTTTAGGTCCAAAACTAGTTTAAATGATTCTTCTCAACTTTGGGGCCATGAAGGTTTCGAATTTCAATTGTGATGGTTCCATTGAGGCTGAATCGTTGTTTTTGGTAGTGTTCTATGTTTGGTTTGTGTTCACGGGGTTCCGAATGAATTCTCAAGGGTCTAGTTCTTGTTTTTGTTTGGGTTGAATTGTTGGTGCATTGTTGTTTCTGGTGCATCTGGCACCAGTACTTTGTGTTTGCGCCTCTTGGGCTGCGTTCACAAAGATCCACCAGCCAGACCTCTGCATTCACGAGGTGATTATCGCGTTTGCAGAGGGTTATCCTCTTTGGTCTCCACGTTCACAGAGCACTTTTGATACCTGAACACTGTCTTTCTTTAAAACACAATCTTAACTCATTTTCCTCCATTTTTAACATTTCAAGCTTTGTCCTAACAGAGAATTTTCAAGGTTTTGAAAGAAAGTGATTAGGTAACTATTTTCTAGCATATTTCAACTATTTTCATTGATTAATTTGTGTTTTTAACTTCTAATTTTGGGATTTTAATGGTGGAATTTGAGGATTTTTTGGAATGGACTTCCTAAACTTACATCATTGATTTCTCCCTCATCTTAGCTCTATTTTTGAAACCGTTAAACTTCTTTTATGTGCAGAACATTTTCATCCACAAATTTTTTAGTTTTCGGCTGTATTTTTTAGCATGAGATTTTTGACCATTTTACCCTTTCTCTCTAAATTAATTGATTTTAGTTTCATTAAATTTGTTATGTGATTGTGGTGCTATATTTGAATAGATTGTGGTGATTTGGAGCATCGTAGAAGGGGGAAAGTGGCAATTTTGACTTGATTTGAGGCAAGCTGACTTTTAACCTTTTGTTAAGTATGATATGAAATTAAGTATTTGAGTGTAGAATTGTACCATTCTAGGCTTGATCGTGACTTTTTGTATTGAATACTTGTTCATATGGCTATATACTGAGTTGTAATTTATATGTGAATTCGTAATCTATGTGATCTTATGATTCATTTGGTGTTGATAGCGAGGTAGTGCTTATACTGTGATATGATGATATTGAGGTACTGATGATAACGAAACACTGTTGATATTGAGATATTGTTCATAATGAGACACTTTTGATATTGAGACATTGATGATAGTGAAACACTGAATATTGAGATATTGATGGCATTGAGACAATGAGATCATTTTGATTGATGATATTATGATATAATTGTGATCATGCACCTTACATCTATTATTATTTGTGCATTGATACTTATGGTGGCTACGGCCGAATTATGAGTAAGGTAACAAGTGGAATGGTGGTCGAGGTCTCTACCAGTCGAGCCAAGGTAATATGTCGGCGGTCCAAGGTCTCTTCTAGATGGGTGAGCATTAGCCGAGAACTTTGTCGGTGGTGTACATAGATGCATGGTCTATGTGAGACCCCCATGGGTTCCAACTAAGGAATATATATGGTCAGCGGATGTGTATTGTAGGGATTACATGCATCACGACTATTTGACATTGCATTGCATTGTAGACATCTCATGGCATCCACTTCATCTCATATTATCTGATTGATGTAGTTGTATATTGTTTATGAGATTATGTACTTATTGTATCTCTGATTTTGTTATACGTGTTGGATCTATCTATATACTGGTGTGTTGAGATACTATGCTAGAAGCTGAGTATATCTATATCACTATGATCTGTATATTATATTGTGATGGGGCTTTTCTGAGTGCAGAGTTGTAGTTTGGCAGATTATGGTTGGGATTTAAGAAGTTTCTTATGTTCTTCATTGCTTTACCTTAGGTCAGTTCCATTTGCTAAGTACCCCATTATTTGTTACTCACCCCTTGCTACATTTTTGTAGGTTGTGAGCCCGGTCCATCTTACTAGACCAACTTTTTGTTGGATCGAGCTTCCAGAATTCTTGCGAGGTAGCTTCCTATATCTTCTGTAGACTTTGTGAATTCCACTTTTATATAATTATGTTTTGGTTCTATTTAAGGACTAGACATTATGCCTTGTATTTTATTTGAGTATTCTATACATAGAGGCTTGTACATGTGACACAAGTCTTTGGGATAGTTGTAGTTGTTTTCTTCGCTTATATATATAGAGATTGTTATCTTCCGCTTTTGTTGTTATTGTTAAGTTGTTCGGGTATGGGTGACTCGCCTTGGTGGGTTAGGTGAGTATCATCACACCCGGATTCCGGGTTGTGACACTATCCCCCACACATCAAATATATCCACTTCAAGAATATTGTTCAATGGCATCCCATGCCTCCTCCAGATGGTTCCTATCCTTTGACATTCATCATAGCTTTTAACATACCCTGTAGTATCTTTAAATAAGGTAGGCTAAAAGAAACTAGATTATTGTAACGCCTCATAAAATTACCAAAATACCCCTAGAGTGAGGGTATGTGCATAACGCGTCTTCCGATGCTCATATGACAAATCTGAGGCCAGATTTATGATCAGCATGAATAATTGAGTGGAAAAATAGTCTCGGTCGATTTTTAGAGCGACCCGATCAAAAGATAAATTTTTTATCCAAATGAGAAAACAGTGACGGTGCGCGACAGAGGCGCGTCGCGCACCTATCGCGGAGAGGCACTTGTGTGCTTTTCAAATTTTTCGACGAGATAAAGAAAACTCATTTAAAAACTCTTTTCTGAAAATACACTGATCGCGACTAGTCCGCGTAGCGGATCATGTCCTTCCCGAACTGAAAATTTTTAATAGTTATGAGGGGCATTCCGGTCAATTCCTCACCCCTCCTAAATGCTAGTACACATCTAATGATGTCGTTTCGACGTGAAAAGGGTCTAAAAACCCCTTTCTAAGTCCTATTCCATAATCTAACAAGCCTAGGGCTTGAGGAGAGAAGAGCTTGAGTTGAGGGATTCGAGAAGAGATCCTTGACGTACTCGGTTGATAGTTGCATCCCAGGTATGTAAGGCTAAACTAAAAACATGGTATTGTTCTCTCATGTGCCCATAGAGGTCATAGATGAGTTGATGGTTGAAGAGTCGACATGTATGATTCCTGTGATGGTTTTTCTTAAAACTATATTTGAAATTTCATGTTTTTAATGTTGATGATCATCATGCTATTTGTTTTCTTAAGTCGAATATTTTCATGAGAATTTGCATAACCCTACATGATTAATTTGAAAAGCATGCATAATGAACTTGAGGATCGAGTCTAGAGCCTTGAATTAAGATTGTGATTGTGATTGTGATGAGAGAATGATGAGTCTAGAGCCTTGAGTTAGGATTGTGATTGTTGATTGTGATTGTGATTGTGATGAGAGAATGATGATGAGTTGATAGAGTTTGATTGTCTTATGAGTCTCTATAAATGAACACTACCGATGTGTTTATTCACTTGATTCTTAATGATTGTTCTAAATCTTGAGTCATTGATCTTGATGAGAGAGTTAAAGTCCCTATGAGATTCATTGATGAGAGGGTTAAAGTCCCTATGAGATTGATTGATGAGACGGTTAAAGTCCCTATGAGATTGATTGATGATAGGGTTAAAGTCCCTATGAGATACCGATCGTTGACGGGGTTAAAGTCCCTATGAGATTGATTGAGATGGAGGTTTTATGAGCATTGAGTAGGGAGGAGTATTGAGCACCGAAATGGGTAAGAATGAGTCCCACTCGAACCCATTAAACTATGTCGCCAAGCGTAGAAGAGGTTTCCTCTTGAGTTTATGTCCCTAAAAGCAATAGCGGACTTGTTGAGTTTTCTGACTCCATATTGGGTGAGTTGATATTGTTGTTGATTCATTCTCTACCTAGCAAGCACAGAACGGCCGTGGCAACACCGGCGGGATGTTGTATAATCACTGGCTCATAAGTGATTGTTGTTGGTTAAGAGAAACTCCCATAAATTTCCTACCTTGAGTACTCGGAGTCTAGATGAGATGAGAGGGGGTGAGATCCTTTGAGATGATAGGAGATGAGCTCCTTTGAGATGAGTCTGAGATGATTGATGCGTTCTAAGTTATTGATGGGTCACTTGTTTACTCTTTATTCTTGCATAGATAGACATTTGACTAATGATGTGATTTGATGTTTCTTTTGAGTTGATATTGTCTCCATACTTTTCTATCGGTTTCTGTTTCACTCAGCTATTTTACATACTAGTACATTTCAAGTACTGATGTCCACTCTGGACTACATCATTTTATGATGCAGAGGCAGGTACTAGAGGTCATCAACAGGCGCTCCGTTAAAGATCTGAGACTCGAAGCTTATTTGGTGAGCCTCCCCTACTCTGGAGGACCCACTATTGTTATTTCATCTTGCATTAGAGTTAGATTGGACTATTTCGTTTATTTTTATTTGGGGTAGCCATGGATCTGTCATTGGCACCATATGATTAGTGATAGAGGCTTCATAGATGATGGTCGAGCATTGATGTTGAGATTGTGAGCTAGTTCTTTCTACTAGCCTTTATTATTATATATATACTACTTGAGACTTTAGATGATAGGTGTCCACTACTTACTTATATTTTCCGTTATACAGTAGAGTTATTTGATTGAATGATATGATGAAGCTAAGTGGTTCACTTGGGGACTAGCAATAATCTTCGAGTGCCGGCCACACCAAGGGTACCTTCCCGGGGCATGACAAACTTGGTATCAGAGCACAGAGTTCAAGTGTCTTAGGGAGTCTATGGATGTGTTGTCGACCACATTTCATAAGCAGGAGGCTATAGGACATTAGGAAAGTGTTACCCTTTTCTTTTTATTCCAAATTCGTGCGATAGAGTTAAACTCTATGAGAAGCCTCTTCTAATTCGTGCTCTACGTGTGCAGAAGTGACAACATGCCAACCAGAAGAGTTGTCAGAGGAATGGGACACCCTGCCAGACAAGCTGTTAATCCACCTGAGCCTCAAATAACCGAGGAGTCCGTGGATCAAACTATTCCGGTTGAGCAACCCCCTCAAGATGAGGTCTCTAATGTTGAGCTGCGCCAGGCTATTCAAGCTCTTGCCCAGGTTGTCACAACGCCAGTCATGAGGCAAGAAGCAGGCGGCCAGGACACCTATAACACCTCTAGAATCCGAGAATTTTTTAGAATGAATCCGCCTGATTTCACGGGGTCTACATCCAATGCCGATCCCGAGAACTATGTGGAGGAACTTGAGAAGGTGTTCCAGGTAATGCATGTGACTGATGCTGATAGGGTAGAACTGACTGCTTACAATTGAAGGGTGTGGCCAGACTGTGGTTCGACCAATGAAAGAAGGGTAGGAGAGATGACGCTCCATGTTTGACTTGGGCAATATTTGAGGAGGCCTTCTTGGGACGCTTTTTCCCAAGGGAGAAAAGAGAGCCTAAGCTGAGAGAGTTCCTAAATCTAAAATAGGGCTCTATGATCGTACAGGAGCATGGTTTGAAATTCACACAATTATCCCGCTATGCTTCGGACATGGTTGCAGACATAAGGGGAAGGATGGGAATGTATGTCGATGGGTTGAATAGAGGGCCCAAGAGTGATGGTGGGGGAGAAATGCTTGTGAGTGATATGGACATCAGGTGACTGATGACATTTGTGCAACAAGCTGATAAGGAGAGGCAGCATGATAAGGAGGAGTTCAGGCGCAAGAAAGCCAAAACATCTAGCTATGATGTTAGAAGGAAAGGCAATGGTAACCGATTTCCAGCACCATCATCTGTTAGTGCACCCTCTCTTAGAATCAGGGATGATCAGAGGCTCCAGAATGCTAGAGCCCATGGGTCCTAGTCGCAAGCTAGTTGTGACGCCCGATAAAATTACCAAAATGCCCCTAGAGTGAGGGTATGCGTGTAACGCATCTTCCGGGGCTCGTATGGTAAATCCGAGACCGGATTCGTGATCGGCATGAGAAATAGAGTGAAAAAATGGTCTGGGTCGAATTTTAGGACGACCCGATCGAAAGATAAATTTTCGGATCCAAGTCACAAAACAGTGATTGTCCGCGACAGAGGCGCGACGCGCACCTGTCGCGGAGGGACACTTGTATGTTTTTCCAGATTTTCGACGGGATAGAGAAAACTCGTTCAAAAACATTTTTCCAAAAATGCACAGTTCGCGATAGGTCCGCGTCGCGGACCGTGTATTTTTCGAACTGGAAATTTTGAATTTATTTTGAGGGGCATTACGGTCAATCCCTAACCCTTCCTAAACACTAATACATGGCTAGTAAGGTCGTTTCAGCACGAAAAGAACCTAAAAACCCCTATTCTAAGTCTTATTCCAAGAATCTAACAAGGCTAGAGCTTGAGAAGAGGAGAGAAAGGCTTGGGGTGAGACATTCGAGAAGAGATCCTCGACATCACCCGGTTGAACGACTGCATCACAAGTATGTAAAGCTGAACTAAAACATGAGATTGCTCTCTCATGTGCCCCATAGAGGTCATAGATGAGTTGATGATTGAAGAGTCTACATGCATGATTTCTTTGATGGATTTTCTTGAAAATTATATTTGAAACTACATGTTTTCTATGTTGATGATCATCATACCAATTGTTTTCTTAAATTGGGTATTTTCATGAGAAATTGCATAACCCATCATAACCTATTTGAAAAGCATGCATAATGCACTTGAGACTTGAGTCTAGAGCCTTGTAGTGGGATTGTTGTTGTGATGATGAGTTAATGAAATCTTGATTGCTTTATGAGTCTCTGTAAATGAACTCTACCGATGTGTTACCCACTTATTTCCTAATGACGGTTATAAAATCTTGGGTCGTTAAGGAGATATTGATGATAGGGTCAAATCCCCTATGAGATGTTGATGATAGGGTGGAAGTCCCTATGAGATAATTGATGAAAGGGCCAAAGTCCCTATGAAATATCAGTCGTGGACGGGGAGTGAATCCCTATGAGACTGGCAGTCGTTGACGGGGAGTGAATCCCTATGAGACTGGTTGAGGTTGATTTTATGAGCATTGAGTCGGGAGAAGTATCGAGCACCGAAATGAGTAGGAGTGAGTCCCACTCGAACTCATTAACTACGTCGCCAAACGTAGGAGAGGCTTAAATCATCACATATATATGGTTTCCCTCGAGGTTTAACAGTCCCTGAAAGTAATAGAGGATCTGTTCGGTTTGATTCCATGTCGGGTATATTGATATGGAATCCAGTGTTCCTTACCTGGCAAGTTTGGAACCACTATGGAAACATCAGGGTATTGTTATACATTCACTGGCTCATAAGTGAGTGTTGTCGGATAAGAGAAACTCTCGGGAAAATTCGTACCTTATTCCGAGTCTAGATGAGATGAGATGAGCAGGGGTGGACACCCCTGAGATAATCCATGTAATGAGCTGAGACTATTGATGAGTCTGAGGTAATGTGTGTCACTTGTCCACTCTGTACTCTTTCGTAGATGGACAAGCTGGCGGTTGATGTGATTATGATGTTTATTTTGACTTGATGTTACTTTTCGTATTTTCAATCGGTTTCTGTTTCATTCAGCTATTTTACATACCAGTACATTCCAAGTACTGACGTCCACTCTGGACTACATCGTTTTATGATGCAGAGGCAGGTACTAGAGATCATCAACAGGCGCTCCGTTGAAGATCAGAAATTCGAAGCTGATTTGGTGAGCCTCCCCTACTCCGGAGGGACCATTATTTTTATTTCATCATGCCTTAGAGTTAGGATTGGACTATTTCCTTAGTTTGCTTTGGGTAACCATGGGTCTATCATTGGCACCACATGATTAGCGATAGAGGCTTCGTAGACAAGGGTTGAGCATTGATGTTGAGATTGTGAGCTAGTTCTTTCTACTAGCCTTCATTATTTTATCTATATTTCCTTGAGACTTTAGATGAGATACGTCCTTTAATTACTTATACTTTCCGCCGTTCATTAGAATTACGTAATTGAATGATGTGATGAGGCTAAGGGGTTCGCTTGGGGACTAGCAATAGTCTCTGAGTGCCTGCCACGCCAGGGTACCCTCCCGGGGCGTGAAAAACATGGTATCAGAGCATAGAGTTCAAGTGTCCTAGGGAGTCTATGAAGTCGTATCTAGTAGAGTCTTGTTTATGGGTGTGTTGTCGACCACACTTCATAAGCAGGAGGCTATGGGACATTAGGAATGGTTACACTTCTTTCTTATTCCAATTCGTGCGATAGAGTTGAACTCTATGAAAACTATCTTCTAATTCGTGCGCTACTCGTGCAGAATCGATAATATGCCTCCCAGAAGAGCTGTCAGAGGAAGGGGACGTCTTGCCAGGCGAACTGTTAACCCAACTGAGCCTCAAATACCCGAGGGGCCCATGGACCCAGCTGTCCCGGTTGAGCAACCCCCTCAAGATGAGGTCTCGAATGCTGAGCTACGCCAAGCCATTCAAACTTTGGCCCAGGCTGTCGCAGCACCTGCTGTGAGGCAAGGTGCAGGTGGGACAGACTCTCATGGCACCTCTAAAGTTCGAGAATTTCTGAGGACGAATCTGCCTGAGTTTGCGGGGTCTGCATCCACTGAAGATCCTGAGGAATATGTGGAGGAACTTGAGAAGGTGTTCCAAGTAATGCATTTAGCTGACGCTGATCGGGTGGAACTGGCTTCTTACTAACTAAAGGGAGTGGCGAGACTGCAGTTCGACCAGTGGAAGAAAGGCAAAAGGGAAGATGCCCCCTGTTTGACTTGGGAAATGTTTGAAGAGGCCTTCTTGGGATGCTTCTTCCCATGAGAGAAAAGAGAAGCCAAGGTAAGAGAGTTCCTGAATCTAAAGTAGGGCTCCATGACTGTGCAGGAGTGTAGGTTGAAATTCACGCAACTATCCCGCTATGCTCTAGACATGGTGGCTGATATAAGGGGAAGGATGGGAATGTATGTAGATGGGTTGAACAGAGGACCCAAGAGAGATGGGAGAGGAGCTATGCTTGTGAGTGACATGGACATCGGGCGACTGATGACATTCGTGCAGCAAGCTGACGAAGAGAGGCAACATGATAGGGAAGTGTTCAAGCGCAAGAGGGCTAAAACATCCAGCCACGAGGGTGGGAGGAGAGGTAATGGGAATCGATTTCCAGCACCCTCCGCTGCCAGCGCACCTGTGCCTAGAGGCATGTATGATCAAAGATTCCGGAATACAGGAACCCACGAACCCCAGTCCCAAGCCAGTATGGCTCAAGGTTCTCAGAGTAGGCCCCCGTGTGATAACTGTGGAAAAACGCACTGGGGGAGATGTCGGGATAGAAATGACGCGTGTTTCGGGTGTGGCCAAGTAGGCCACTACAAGAAGGATTGTCCAAAGCGGGCTGGCCAGGCTCAATCTGCTGCATCGGCTCCACTAGTCAGAGAGAACCAGAGGGCCACTATGTCAGGTATAGGCGGGGCCACAAACCGCTTATATGCTATGGGGAGTCACCAAGATCAGGAAAATTCCCCAAACGTTGTGACGGGTATGATCCGAGTCTTTACATTTGATTGTTATGTTTTGATGGATCCTGGTGCCACATTGTCGTTTGTGACTCCTTACGTGGCCAGTAAATTTGATAAAACCCCCGAGAGTCTTCTTGAACCCTTTGATGTTTCTACTCCGGTGGGTGAGTCCATTCGAGCTGAGAGAGTCTATAGAGCTTGTGTAGTGTCCATCCATCATAGGGACACCATTGTTGATTTGATTGAGTTAAGGATGGTTGACTTTGATTTGATCCTCGGCATGGATTGGCTTCACGCCTGTTCTACCTCTGTTGATTGTAGATCCCGAACAGTTAAGTTCCAATTTCCAAATGAACCAGTTCTAGAGTGGAAGGGTGACTCGGTGACACCTAGGGGGAGGTTTATCTCATATCTTAAAGCCCGGAAGTTAATTTCCAAAGGCTGTATTTATCACTTGGTGAGAGTGAAATCTGGTGATGCTGAGTCCCCAACTCTTGAGTCAGTTCCGATTGTCAACGAGTTTCCAGAAGTCTTTCCTGACGACTTGCCCGGAGTCCCTCCTGATAGGGAGATTGACTTTGGGATTGATGTTCTTCCAGATACCCAGCCCATTTCGATTCCACCTTACAAGATGCCCCCCCCCTCCCGAGTTGAAAGAATTGAAAAAGCAACTAAAAGATTTGCTAGAAAAGGGCTTCATTAGGCCAAGTGTTTCACAATGGGGTGCCCCTGTTTTATTCGTGTGGAAGAAAGATGGATCCCTCAGGATGTGTATCGATTATAGGCAACTGAACAAGGTCACGAAAAAGAACAAATATCCTTTCCCAAGGATAGATGATTTGTTTGACCAACTTCAGGGTGCCTCTTGCTTCTCTAAGATAGACCTTAGGTCTGGCTACCATCAACTGAAGGTGAGGGAGTGTGACATTCCAAAGACAGCCTTCAGGACTAGATATGGCCATTTTGAGTTCTTGGTCATGTCCTTTGGACTAACGAATGCACCTGCCGCCTTTATGGACTTGATGAACAGAGTGTTCAAGCCATATCTTGATTTATTTGTGATTGTGTTCATCGACGACATCCTGGTGTATTCAAGGAGTGAGGAGGATCATGCTAACCACCTCCGAGTGGTCCTCCAAACTCTTAAGGATCATAAGTTGTATGCGAAATTCTCCAAATGTGAGTTCTGGCTTAAGTCAGCTGCCTTCCTAGGCCACGTTGTTTCCGGTGATGGCATTTGGGTGGATACCCAAAAGATTGAAGCGGTTAAGAACTGGCCCCGACCGACCACTCCAACTGACATCAGGAGCTTCTTGGGGTTGGCGGGCTACTACCGCAGGTTTGTTGAGGGATTTTCTACCCTATCCGCGCCATTAACCAAATTGACTCAGAAGAAGGTCAAGTTCCAGTGGTCCGAAAAATGTGAAAAGAGTTTCCAGGAATTGAAAACAAGGCTAACTACTGCACCAGTCCTAACCTTACCTGACGGGACCGAAGACTTTGTAATTTATTGTGATGCCTCAATGGTTGGATTGGGATGTTTATTAATGCAGATAGGGAAGGTGATAGCTTATGCTTCCAGGCAACTCAAGGTTCATGAAAGGAACTACCCAACCCATGACCTCGAGTTGGCAGTAGTAGTGTTGGCACTTAAAATTTGGCATCACTACTTGTACGGAGTGCATGTGGATGTGTTCACTGACCACAGGAGCTTGCAGTATGTTTTTAGTCAAAAGGAGCTCAACTTGCGATAGAGAAGATGGTTGGAATTGCTCAAGGATTATGACATGAGCATTCACTACCACCCAAGTAAAGCTAATGTTGTTGCTAACGCTCTTAGCAGATTATCAATGGGTAGCACGACCCATGTAGAGGAAGGGAAGAGGGAGTTAGCCAAGGACATGCACCGGTTGGCTCGATTAGGAGTCTGACTTGAGGAGAACAACGAAGGAGGAGTTAATGTTCGGGATGGGTCTGCTTCCTCGTTAGTGGTGGAGGTGAAGGAAAAGCAGGACCAAGACCCTGTGATACTCCAACTGAAGGAGAATGTCCACAATCAGAGGGTGATGGTCTTCTCCAAAGGGGGAGATGGAGTGTTAAGGTATCAAAGTCAATTGTGTGTCCCAATGTTGATGGCATACGAGACAGAATAATGACAGAAGCTCATAACACTAGATATTCCATTCATCCTGGCTCCACCAAAATGTACCACGACTTAAGGGAAGTCTATTGGTGGAATGGGATTAAGAGGGACATCGTGGAGTTCATTTCAAAATGCCCAAATTGCCAACAAGTGAAGGTTGAGCATCAAAGGCCATATGGATTGGCTCAGAACTTTGAAATTCCGGAATGGAAATAGGAGATGATTAACATGGACTTTATCACTGGCTTGCCAAATCTCGGAAGCAGCATGATTCGATATGGGTGATCGTGGATAGAATAACTAAGTCGGCCCACTTTTTGGTAGTGAAAACAACGAACACTGAAGAGGAGTACGCCAGATTGTACATCCAGGAGATTGTGAGGTTGCATGGGGTCCCTTTGTCCATTATCTCGGACAGAGGAGCTCAATTTACCTCCCAGTTCTGGAGATCGTTTCAAAAAAGTTTGGGTACTAAGGTGAACCTGAGCACAGCCTTTCATCCCCAGACGGATGGTCAGGCAGAGCGTGCAATTCAAACACTTGAGGACATGTTGAGGGCTTGTGTCCTTGACTTCAAGGGGAATTGGGATGATCACCTACCACTGATTGAATTTGCCTACAACAATAGTTATCATGTGAGCATTCAGATGGCTCCACATGAAGCCTTGTATGGGAGAAGATGTAGATCACCAATTGGGTGGTTTGAGGTTGGAGAAGCTGAACTGATTGGGCCTAATCTTGTTCACCAGTCGACGGAGAAGGTCAAGGTCATTAGAGAAAGGTTAAAGACTGCCCAGAGTCGCCAAATATCTTACACTGACGTGAGGAGAAGAGATTTGGAGTTCGAAGTAGATGATTGGGTGTACTTGAAAGTGTCACCTATGAAGGGTGTCCTAAGGTTTGGGAAGAAGGGAAAGTTGAGTCCACGTTATGTTGGACCCTATCAAATCGTAAGGAGAATTGGGAAGGTGGCTTACGAGTTAGAGTTGCCTTCTGAGTTAGATGGGGTGCACCGGGTGTTCCATGTGTCAATGCTAAAGAAATGCTTGGGAAATCTGGCCTTGGTGATTCCTGTTGGTAGCATTGGGATGAAGGATAACCTATCTTACGAAGAGGCCCCGGTTCAAATTCTTGATCGTCAGATTCGTAAACTAAGGAACAAAGAAATAGCCTCAGTCAAAGTCCTGTGGAGGAATCAATTCATTGAAGAAGCCACATGGGAAGCTGAGGAGGAGATCAAGGTAAAGTATCCGTACCTGTTTATGCCAACTGATGGTGAAAGTACTGAAGGTAAACATCCTTACTCTTCACTAAGCTAAGTGTTCTATTCTTTTATGTGACTTACTATTGTTAAGTCGAGGATTAATTTATTGAATTAAGTGTGGAAATGTGTCTCGAGTCCATTCGTGCCTTAATCCCCATCTCTACTCCTCATTCGAGGACGAATGATCCCAAAGGGGAGATGATGTGACGCCCGGTAAAATTACCAAAATGCCCCAAGAGTGAGGGTATGCGCGTTAACACATCTTCCGGGGCTCGTATGGTAAATCCGAGACCGGATTCGTGATCAACATGAGAAATGGAGTGGGAAAATGATCCGGGTCGAATTTTAGGATGACCCGATCGAAAGATAAATTTTCGATCCAAGTCACAAAATAGTGATTGTATGCGACAGAGGCGTGACGCGCACCTGTCGCGGAGGAACACTTGTATATTTTTCCAGATTTTCGACGGGATGGAGAAAACCCATTCAAAAACACTTTTCTAAAAATGCACAGTTCACGATAAGTCCACGTCGCGGACCGTGTATTTTCCGAACTGGAAATTTCTAATTTATTTCGAGGGGCATTCCAATCAATCCCTAACCCCTCCTAAAACCTAATACACGGCTAGTAAGATCGTTTCAGCACGAAAAGAACCTAAAATCCCCTATTCTAAGTCCTATTCCAAGAATCTAACAAGGCTAGGGCTTGAGAAGAGGAGAGAAGGGCTTGGGGTGAGACATTCGAGAAGAGATCCTCGACATCACCCGGTTGAACAGCTGCATCACAGGTATGTAAGGCTAAACTAAAACATGAGATTGTTCTCTCATGTGCCCCATAGAGGTCATAGATGAGTTGATGATTGAAGAGTCTACATGCATGATTTCTTTGATAGATTTTCTTGAAAATTATATTTGAAACTACATGTTTTCTATGTTGATGATCATCATACCAATTGTTCTCCTAAATTGGGTATTTTTATGAGAATTTGCATAACCCATCATGACCAATTTGAAAAGCATGCATAATGCACTTGAGACTTGAGTCTAGAGCCTTGCAGTGGGATTGTTGTTGTGATGAATCGTTGATGAAATCTTGATTGCTTTATGAGTCTCTGTAAATGAACTCTACCAATGTGTTACCCACTTGTTTCCTAATGACAGTTATAAAATCTTGGGTCATTGAGGAGATGTTGATGATAGGGTCAAAACCCCTATGAGATGTTGATGATAGGGTGGAAGTCCCTATGAGATAATTGATGAAAGGGCCAAAGTCCCTGTGAAATATCAGTCGTGGACGGGGAGTGAATCCCTATGAGATCCGCAGTCGTTGACGGGGAGTGAATCCCTATGAGACTGGTTGAGGTTGATTTTATGAGCATTGAGTCGGGAGGAGTATCGAGCATCGAAATGAGTAGGAGTGAGCCCCACTCGAACTCATTAACTATGTTGCCAAACGTAGGAGAGGCTTAAACCATCACATATATATATGGTTTCCCTCAAGGTTTAACAGTCCCTGAAAGCAATAGAGGATCTGTTCGGTTTGATTCCATGTCGGGTATATTGATATGGAATCCAGTGTTCCTTACCTGGCAAGTTTGGAACCACTGTGGCAACATCAGGGTGATTGTTGTACATTCACTGGCTTATAAGTGAGTGTTGTCGGATAAAAGAAACTCCCGGAAAAATTCGTTCCTTATTCCGAGTCTAGATGAATGAGATGAGCGGGGTTGGACACCCCTGAGATGATCCATGTGATGAGTTGAGACTATTGATAAGTCTGAGGTAATGTGTGTCACTTGTTGACTCTGTACTCTTTCGTAGATAGACAAGCTGGTGGTTGATGTGATTATGATGTTTATTTTGACTTGATGTTACTTTCCGTATTTTCTATCGATTTCTGTTTCATTCAGCTATTTTACGTACCAGTACATTCCAAGTACTGATGTCCACTCTGGACTGCATCATTTTATGATGCAGAGGCAGGTACTAGAGATCATCAACAGGCGCTCCGTTGAATATCAGAAATTCGAAGCTGATTTGGTGAGCCTCCCCTACTCCGGAGGAACCATTATTTTTATTTCATCCTGCTTTAGAGTTAGGATTGGACTATTTCCTTATTTTGCTTTGGGTAGCCATGGGTCTGTCATTGGCACCACATGATTAGTGATAGAGGCTTCGTAGACAAGGGTTGAGCATTGATGTTGAGATTGTGAGCTAGTTCTTTCTACTAGCCTTCATTATTTTATCTATATTTCCTTGAGACTTTAGATGAGATATGTCCTTTAATTACTTGTATTTTTTGCTGATCATTAAAATTATGTGATTGAATGATGTAATGAGGCTAAGGGGTTCGCTTGGGGACTAGCAATAGTCTCTGAGTGCCGGCCACGCCAAAGGTACTCTCCCGGAGCGTGACACTAGTGTAGCCCAATGTTCGCAGGGAAAACCGTCGTGTGGTAAGTGTGGCAAGTTGCACATGGGAAGATGTCATGAAGGGGATAATAGATGCTACAAATGTGGCCAAGTGGGTCACTATCAGAGAGACTGTCCGCAGTGGGCTGGCCGAGCTCAATCCACTGCATCGGCCCCACCAGTTAGAGGGAACCAGAGGGCCACTACATCAGGTACAGATGGAGCGACAAACCGCTTGTATGCCATGGGTAGTTGCCAAGAGCAAGAGAACTCCCCAGATGTTGTGACGGGTATGATTCGAGTCTTTACTTTTATTGTTATGTTTTGATGGATCCAGGTGCCACACTGTCATTTTTATCTCCTTATGTGGCCAGAAAATTTGGTAGAACCCTTGAGAGTCTTCTTGAACCCTTTGATGTTTTTATACCCTAGTGGGTGAGTCTATTCGAGCTGAGAGAGTCTATAGAACTTGTGTAGTGTCCATCCATCATATGGAGACTCTTGTTGATTTGATTGAGTTGGAGATGATTGGCATGGATTGTCTTCACACCTGTTATGCCTCTGTTGAAGGGTGATTCGGTTGCACCTAAAGGAAAGTTTATCTCGTATCTTAGAACTAGAAAGTTGATATCCAAAGGTTGTATCTATCACCTTGTGCAAGTGAAATCTGATGATGTTGAGTCCCCAACTCTTGAGTCAATTCTGATTGTTAATGAGTTTTCGGAAGTATTTCCTAATGATTTGCCCGGAGTCCCTCCTGATAGGGAGATTGACTTTGGGATTGACGTTCTTCCAGATACCCAGCCTAGTTCTATTCCACCTTATAGGATGGCCCCCGCTGAGTTGAAAGAGTTGAAAGAGCAACTGAAAGATTTGCTAGAAAAGGGCTTCACTAGGCCAAGTGTTTCGCCTTGGGGTGCTCCCGTTCTATTCCTGCGAAAGAAAGATGGGTCCCTCAGAATGTGCATTGATTATAAGCAACTGAACAAGGTCACGGTAAAGAACAAGTATCCTCTCCCTAGGATAGATGATTTGTTTGACCAACTTCAGGACGCCTCTTATTTCTCTAAGATAAACTTTAGACCTGGCTACCATCAACTGAAGGTGAGGAAGTGTGACATTCCAAAGACAACCTTTAGGACTAGATATGGCCGTTTTGAGTTCTTGTTCATGTCCTTTGGGTTGACGAATGCTCCTGTCGCCTTTATAAACTTGATGAATAGAGTATTCAAACCATAGCTTGATTTGTTTGTGATTGTATTCATCGACGATATTCTGGTATATTCAAGGAGTGAGGAGGAGCATGCTAACCACCTCAGGGTGGTCCTCCAAACTCTTAAGGACCATGAGTTGTATGCAAAATTCTCCAAATGTGAGTTCTGGCTTAAGTCAGCGGCCTTCTTAGGCCATGTGGTTTCCGGTGATGGTATCCGAGTGGATGCCCAAAAGATTGAAGCGGTTAAGAACTGGCCCCTATCGACCACTCCGACTGACATTAGGAGTTTCTTGGGGTTGACAGGCTACTACCGCAGGTTTGTTGAGGGATTTTCTTCCCTATCTACGCCATTGACCAAATTGACTCAGAAGAAGGTCAAGTTTCAGCGGTCTGAAAAATGTGAGAAGAGTTTCCAAGAATTGAAGACGAGGTTGACTACCGCACTAGTCCTAACCTTACCCGATGGAACCGAGGACTTTGTAATTTATTGTGATGCCTCAATGGTTGGATTGGGATGCGTGCTAATGAAGAGGGGGAAGGTGATAGCCTATGCTTCCAGGAAACTCAAGGTTCATGAAAGGAACTACCCAACCCATGACCTCGAGTTGGCAGCAGTAGTGTTTGCACTTAAAATCTGGTGTCACTACTTCTATGGAGTGCATGTGGATATGTTCACTGACCACAAGAGCTTGCAGTATGTTTTCAGTCAGAAAGAGCTCAACTTGCGACAGAGAAGATGGTTGGAGTTACTCAAGGATTATGACATGAGCATTCACTACCACCTAGGTAAAGCTAACGTTGTTGTTGACGCTCTTAGCAGGTTATCAATGGGTAGCACAGCCCATGTAGAGGAAAGAAAGAAGGAGTTAGCCAAGGACGTGCATTGCTTGGCTCGATTAGGAGTCCGACTTGAAGAGAACAATGAAGGAGGAGTTAATGTTCAGAATAGGTCTGCTTCCTCGTTAGTGGTGGAGGTGAAGGAAAAGCAAGACTAAGATATACTCCAATTGAAGTAGGATGTCCACAACCAGAGAGTGATGGCCTTCTCCAAAGGGGGAGATGGAGTGTTGAGATATCAAAGTAGATTGTGTGTCCCAATGGTTGATGGCATCCGAGACAGAATCATGGCAGAAGCTCATAACACTAGATATTCCATTCATCCTGGCTCCACCAAAATGTACCACGACTTAAGAGAAATCTATTGGTAGAATGGAATGAAGAGGGACATTGCGGAGTTCGTTTCAAAATGCCCAAATTGCCAACAAGTGAAGGTTAAGCATCAAAGGCCATGTGGATTGGCTCAGAACTTTGAGATTCCGAAAAGGAAGCGGGAGATGATTAATATGGACTTTATCACTGGTCTACCAAAGTCTCGAAAGCAACATGATTCGATATGGGTTATCATGGATAGAATGACTAAATCGGCTCACTTCTTGGCAGTTAAGACAATAAACACTGCAGAAGAGTATGCCAAGTTGTACATCCCAGAGATTGTGAGGTTGCATGGGGTTCCCTTGTCCATCATCTCAGACAGAGGAGCTCAATTTACCTCCCAGTTCTGGAGATCATTCCAGAAGGGCTTGGGTACTAAGGTGAACCTGAGTACAGCCTTTCATCCACAGACGGATGGTCAGGCAAAGCTTACAATTCAAACACTTCAGGACATATTGAGAGCTTATGTTCTTGACTTCAAAGGAAATTGGGATGATCACCTATCATTGATTGAATTTGCATATAACAATAGTTATCATGCAAGCATTCAAATGGCTCCTTATGAAGCCTTGTATGGAAGGAGATGTAGATCGCCAATTGGGTGGTTTGAGGTTGGAGAAGCGGAGTTGATTGGACCTGATTTTGTTCACCAGTCGATGGAGAAGGTCAAGGTCATTAGAGAGAGGTTAAAGACTGCCTAGAGTCGCCAAAAATCTTACACCGACGTGAGGAGAAGAGACTTCGAGTTTGAGGTAGATAATTGGTGTATTTGAAAGTATCACCTATGAAAGGTGTCTTAAGGTTTGGGAAGAAGGGAAAGTTAAGTCCACGTTATGTTGGATCGTATAAAATCGTAAAGAGGATTGGGAAGGTTGCTTACGAGTTGGAGTTGCCTTCTGAATTAAATGGAGTCCACCCAGTATTTCATGTGTCGATACTGAAGAAATGCTTGGGAGATCCCGCCTTGGTGATACCTGTTGATAACATTGGTGTGAAGGATAGCTTATCTTACGAAAAGGTCTCGGTTCAAATCCTTGATCGTCAGATTTGTAAGTTGAGGAACAAAGAGATAACCTCAGTCAAGGTTCTGTGGAGGAATCAATTCGTTGAAGAAGCCACATGGGAAACTAAGGAGGAGATGAAGGCAAAATATCCGCACCTGTTCGTACTAAATGATGAGGGTGTCGAAGGTTAATTTCTTACCCTTCACTAAATTGATTTCTCTATTTTTATGTGACTTACTGTTATTGAGTCGAGAGTTTAATTAAATTAAATTGAGTGCGGAAATGAGTCTTGAGCCTATTCGTGCCCTAATATCCACCAGTACTCATCATTCGAGGACGAATGACCCCAAGAGGGAGATGATATAACGCCCGGTAAAATTACCAAAATACCCCTAGAATGAGGGTATGTGCGTAACGCGTCTTCCGATGCTCATATGGAAAATCTGAGGCTGGATTTGTGATCAGCATGAAAAATTGAGTAGGAAAATGGTCTCGGTCGATTTTTAGAGCGACCCGATCAAAAGATAATTTTTTATCCAAATAGGAAAACAGTGACGATGCGCGACAGAGGCGCGTTGCGCACCTGTCACGAAGAGGCACTTGTGTGCTTTTCAAATTTTTCGACGGGATGAAAAGAAACTCGTTTAAAAACTCTTTTTCAAAAATACACTGATCGCAACTAGTCCGCGTCATGGACCGTGTCCTTCCCGAACTGAAAATTTCTAAATAGTTATGAGAGGCATTCCAGTCAATTCCCCACCCCTCCTAAACGCTAATACATAGCTAATGATGTTGTTTCGACGTGAAAAGGGTCTAAAGCCCCCATTCTAAGTCCTATTCCATAATCTAACAAGGCTAGGGCTTGAGGAGAGAAGAGAAGAGCTTGAGTTGAGGGATTCGAAAAGAGATCTTTGACGTACTCGGTTGATAGCTGCATCCCAGGTATGTAAGGCTAAACAAAAAACATGAGATTGTTCTCTCATGTGCCCATAGAGGTCATAGATGAGTTGATGGTTGAAGAGTCTACATGTATGATTCCTTTGATGGTTTTTCTTAAAACTATGTTTGAAATTTCATGTTTTCTATGTTGATGATCATCATACTATTTGTTTTCTTAAGTCGAATATTTTCATGAGAATTTGCATAACCCTACATGATTAATTTGAAAAGCATGCATAATGAACTCGAGGATCGAGTCTAGAGCCTTGGATTAAAATTGTGATTATGATGAGAGAATGATGAGTCTAGAGCCTTAAGTTAGGATTGTGATTTTTGATTGTGATTGTGATTGTGATGAGAGAATGATGATGAGTTGATAGAGTTTGATTGTCTTATGAGTCTCTATAAATGAACTCTACCGATGTGTCTATTCACTTGATTCTTAATAATTGTTCTAAATCTTGAGTCATTGATGAGATCGATTGATGAGAGGGTTAAAGACCCTATGAGATTGATTGATAAGAGGGTTAAAGTCCCTATGAGATTGATTGATGAGAGGGTTAAAGTCCCTATGAGATTGATTGATGAGAGGGTTAAAGTCCCTATGAGATAAGTCCCTATGAGATTGGTTGAGATGGAGGTTTTATGAGCATTGAGTTGGGAGGAGTATCGAGCACCAAAATGGGTAAGAGTGAGTCCCACTCGAACCCATTCAACTACATCGCCAAGCGTTATAAAGGTTTTC
The DNA here is from genome assembly GCA_029948455.1 of Solanum rostratum. Taxonomy (NCBI): domain Eukaryota; kingdom Viridiplantae; phylum Streptophyta; class Magnoliopsida; order Solanales; family Solanaceae; genus Solanum; species Solanum rostratum. The sequence goes on along the minus strand of CM057045.1, from coordinate 64,620,748 downwards.
CTCTTGAGTTTATGTCCCTGAAAGCAATAGCGGGACTTGTTGAGTTTTCTGACTCCATATTGGGTGAGCTGATATGGTTTTTGATTCATTCTCTACCTAGAAAGTACAGAACGACCGTGGAAACACCGGGGGGATGTTGTACAATCACTGGCTCATAAGTGATTGTTGACGGTTAAGAGAAACTCCTATAAATTTCCTACCTTGAGTACTCCGAGTCTAGATGAGATGAGAGGAGGTGAGCTTCTCTGAGATGAGAGGAGGTGAGCTCCTTTGAGATGAGTCTGAGATGATTGATGAGTTCTGAGTTATTGATGGGTCACTTGTCTACTCTTTATTCTTACATAGGTAGACATTTGACTAATGATGTGATTTGATGTTTCTTTTGAGTTGATATTGTCTCCATACTATTCTACTGGTTTCTGTTTCACTCAGCTATTTTACATACCAGTACATTCCAAGTACTGATGTCCACTCTGGACTGCATCATTTTATGATGCAGAGGCAGGTACTAGAGGTCATCAACAGGCGCTCCGTTGAAGATCTGAGACTCGAAGCTGATTTGGTGAGCCTCCCCTACTCCGGAGGACCAACTATTGTTATTTCATCTCGCATTAGAGTTAGATTGGACTATTTTATTTATTTTTATATCTGGGGTAGCCATGGATCTGTCATTGGCACCAACATGATTAGTGATAAAGGCTTCATAGATGATGGTCGAGCATTGATGTTGAGATTGTGAGCTAGTTCTTTCTACTAGCCTTTATTATTATATATATATATATATATATATATATTTCTTGAGACTTTAAATGAGAGGTTTCCACTACTTATATTTTCTGCTATTCAGTAGAGTTATTTGATTGAATGATGTGATGAAGCTAAGTGGTTCGCTTGGGGACTAGCAATAGTCTTTGAGTGTCGGCCACGCCAAGGGTACCCTTTCGGGGCGTGACAATTATAGTACCTTATGAGACATTCTTTTGCCTTCATGATGCCCTCCATAGGGTGAAGCATGACATCTTTCTAGCACCTGACGGGTTTCAACTTCTGGCACACACCTTTGCACCATTTGGTATGACCCTTGCTTGAACAGGTATGGCTCATCCCAGATATAAAACCTTGCCTTGAACACCAACTTTTTCTTCTGCTGGGTTGTTGCCTCTGGTGGAAACACTCCACTCACTAGGTAGTTCATTATATCTGCATACCACAGCAATTCAGATCCTCATGTGCTAATAGTTGCTCATCTGGAAACTCTTCCATGATCCGACCTTGTGCCTCATTGTGAGAGTCACTCTCCAATCTTGACGAGTGATCTGCAATGTTACGCCCCGAGAAGGTACCCTAGATGCGGTCGACACTTAGAGACTATTGTTAGTCCTCAAGCAAACCACTTGGCCTCATCACATTCATTCAATCGATATTTATCATATCAGTGGAAAACTAAAGATAACAAAAGATGGACAATCTCAATTAAAGGTAATTAAAACAAATCAATAGGACTAGTATGAAAGAAACTAGTCAAACAATATCCAAGTCATCAATCCCAAATATAGTCTATGAAGCCTCTATCTAAGCTATCTAGATAGTACCATGATAGTTCATGGCTACCTCAATCAAAGAAAATAAAGTACTAACTCAATGTAGAATGGAAATATAAATGAGTATCCTCTGGAAGCAGGAGAAGACTCACCAAATCAGCTAGCTGCAACAGATCCTCAACGGTGCACTTGTTGGTGATCTCTAATACATGTATCTGCATCATTAATGATGCAGGCCCAAATGGACGTCAGTACGTGGAATGTACGATTATGTAAAATGGTTGAATGAAACATATATCAAAGTACAATACTATCAACTCGAATAACTCAACTTAAGAGATATAGAACTCAATCAGGATGTCAAATGTCTATCTAAAATATAAATAAAGAGTAGACAATAACCATCAATACAACTCCAATCCAATCAATCTTGAGAACTACCAATGTAGAACCTATCTTAGAGTTTCTCTTATCCGACAACAATCACTTATGAGCTAGTGATCATACAACAATTTCGTTGATGTTGCCAAAATTGCTCAATACTTGCCAGGGTAAAGAGCGAATCGATCCATAATGGACCGGAGCAAATCAAACGAGTCCTCTATTCTTTCACGGACCTATCAAGAGGAAACTTTCGACTTAACAGTTTCAATCCTCTCCTATGTTTGGTGACGTAGTTATTGAGTTCGAGTTGGACTTACTATTACCCAATTTGATGTTTGATACTCCTCCCAAGATTCAATGCTCATAAAACACTCACTTCCAGTCAGCAATCAGTGAGTCTTTTAATGGTCTTTTTCAGTTCATTAGCTCTACCAACTCAATCTTTCAGCATTTCGACCAGTCAATCCTATCAACTTTACAAGAGTGATTGAATTAGACAGTCAAGGAGGAGGACTTTCAATTTAAACAAATCTTTAGAATTCAATTATGAAGACTCACAGGATTGTAGGATTCTGTAAACCTTTCATCATGCTCACATCACAATCATAATCAACATTCTCAAATCAAGGCTCTAGACCCAATCCTTAAGTTCATTCATGCAATCTTTTATGAAATAATGTCTAGGGTTTCTTAAATAACTCATGAAAAGCATTTGATCAATAAAATCAAGTTTATGATGATCATCAGTATACATCACATAGTCTACAAGGGATCATTTCAATTCATGCATACAGACTCAATGCTTTCACTCTTCAGCCCATCTCAATAAAAAGTGGCATATGGAAGAATAATTCCCTGCTTTAGATTAGCCTTACATACCTGGAATTTGGAAGGACAATCAATCTTCTAATGATCCTCACGCTTGAACTCGAAAACCTCGTTTTCCCCCTTCTTCGATGCTCTCAAGAATTTCTAAGTATGTATTAAGAGATAATACACTTATATAGTACCTAAAATAAGTCCAAAATGTCATAGGTTTTTAATTAAAAGGGGTAGAAAAAAAGAAGAATACTCCTCTTACAACTGCCGAGTGGAGCCATGAGAACTATCTACGGGTCGTGGGTCCACTTACGAGCCATAAGTGACCTTTCATAAGTGAGGGATCCAAGAATTTGGTTACCGGAAATTGACCTGGGACTTACAGAACCTCTACCTATGGGTCATAAAGTACCTTACGATCCGTTTGATAACACGTGGTTTCAAGGTTCAGAAAACTTGGTTCCCTGGACTTCAACCTACGAACTAGACTTACGGGTCATAGATGATTTAATGTTCCATCTGCTAACTCATCATTTGGTATCTAGAAAAGTTGGTTTTTGAATCATCAACCCATGAAACCTGATCTACGATTCGTGAATCAATATATAGCTCATATGGTGTCTCGTACTTGTGCCTCAGACTTAGGAAAATTTACCAAGTCACCTGGGTAACCTACGAGGACACATCTACGGGCCATAGATCTCTCTACAAACCGTAGGTAGCCTTCATGGTTTTTCTCCAGTGATTTTCTCAATTTTTTTCTCGACTTCTTTTGGGTATATGCAATAGGTTAGGTGGAATGGATTTCGGAGTGTTACATGCAATTTGATTTTCACATCCCTTGCGATCTTGGATCTCTATATCAAACTCTTGCAACAGAAGCATCTATCAGATGAGTCTGGGCTTAGCATCCTTCTTACTGAATAGGTACCTAAGGTTTGCATCATTAATAAACAATAACCTTAGTACCCACTAGGTAAGATTGAAACTTGTCAAAAGCGTACACTAATGCCAAAATCTCCTTCTTTGTGACAGTGTAGTTTGATTGGGCTGCACCTAAGATCTTGTTGGCATAATAAATAGAATGAAAGATCTTGTCCTTCCGTTGTCCCAAGACTGCTCCTGCAGTTATGTCACTGCATCACACATTAGCTCGAATGGTAACTCCCAATTGGGGGCCATCAAGATTGGAGCTTCTACCAACCTTCTCTTCAGCATATCAAAGGTCTACATACATTTGTCATCAAAGTTAAATTGTACCTATTGTTCCAGCAATAATCACATAGGCATGGTGATTTTCAAGAAGTCCTTAATGAACCTCCTATAAAACCCCGCATGACCAAAGAAGCTTCTAACTCCATTGACTGATAATGGTGGAGGCAATTTTTCAATTACTTCAATCTTTGCTTTATCTACCTCCAAAACCTTCTTGGACACCTTGTGACCTAGAACAATCCCTTTCTTCACTAGGAAATGGCACTTTTTCCCAATTTAGGACAAGATTTGTCTCTTCACATCTTGCCAACACTTTATCTATGTTTTGCAAGCATAGCTCGAAAGACTCACCGAACAGTAAGAAGTCATCCATGAAAATATAGATAAAATCCTCCACTATATCATGGAATATTGGTATCATGCACCTCTGGAAAGTGGCTGATGCATTACACAATCTGAAGGGCATCTTTTTGAATGCATCTTTCCCATATGGACATGTGAAGATTGTATTCTCTTGATCCTCAGGGGCAATAGTGATCTAGTTGTACCTTGAGTGCCCATCCAAAAAGAAATAATACTCCTGACCTACCAGTCTGTCAAGCATCTAATCAATGAAAGGCACTAGGTAGTGGTCCTTTTGTGTAGCATCATTCAGTTTACGGTAGTCCATGCAGATGCGCCACCCAGTAATTATCCTGGTGGGGATGAGCTCATTTTTCTCGTTGGTCACCATCGTCATCCCACCCTTTTTGTGGACACATTGTACTAGGCTTACCCATTTGCTATTAGAGATAGGGTAGACAATTCCAACGTCTAACCACTTGATGATCTCCTTCTTGACCACCCCTTTCATTACCAAGTTTAGTTTGCGTTGCGGCTGTGCTACCGGCTTGTGTCCTTTTTCCATAAAAATCTTGTGCATGCACATGCTTGGGCTTATACCATGTAAATCTGTCGTTTTCCAGCCCATGGCCCTCTTCCGCTTTGTCGATACTCCTAAGGCTGCTTCAACCAAGATTATTGCTTCAACCTGTTTTGCAGACAAAGAGGAAGACAAGATTAAATGTAAAGTATTATTAACTCCAAGGAAAGTATACCTGAGGTGTGATGGGAGTGGCTTTAATTCAAGCCTTGGAGCTTCCTCAATGGACGGTTTGGATGGTGGACCCAATACTCTATCCAAAGGCTCCACAAATTTCTTTAGCATGCTGAAATTTGGACTATCCAGCACACTATCTACCAATACTCTATTTAAGGGCTCCACAAATTTCTTTAGCATGCTGAAATTCGGACTGTCCAACACATTAGCTATCTTTTTGGCATCCATGTCCCTTTCTAGCTCTTGATTCACTAGAACCTTCTCTAAAGGGTCTTTTTCTTCCACTTGATGAACTGCTACCTCCTCATCTATCACAGTGATTGCAGATAGTTCCTCATATACAGCAGGCAACTTCAAGGCTTGATAAACATCAAACACTTCCACCTTTTCATATGCTCGAATAGTCAACCTTTGTGCTGCCACATCAATCAAAGCCCCCCTATTACTAAGAATGAGCATCCCAAGATGAATGGTAACTCTAGGTCTGGCTAAAAGTCTAGAATGACAAAGTCCACTAGAAAAATGAGTGATCCCACTTGGACTAAGACATCCCCAATTATCTCGTCTGGCATGGATACAAAACAATCTGTCAACTAAAGCAATATGGTAGTCGACTTTGGATCTCCAAGACCCAACCTCTTGAACATGAACCTGAGCATCAAGTTGATACCTGCACCCAGATCATAAAGACCTTTGGCATTCAAGCATTTACCAATGTTCACTTGAATAGTGAAACTCCGAAGATTTTTCAGTTTGATTGGAGCTTTTATTTGTTGAGAATCCTTGAACTCCGTAAGTGCCACTGCTTCATATTCTACTAACCTACTCTTGTTGGCCACTATATCCTTGACATATTTGGCATACTTTGGAATACCCTGCAAAACATCAATCAAAAGTAAGTTAATATGTACTTGCTTGAGTATCCCAATGAACTTTTCAAAGCATATTCCTCCTCCTTCTTCTTCTTGAACTTCTAAGGGAACAATTTAGGAGGCTTAGCCCTTGGCTCTGCCTCAATACTCTTGTGTACTGGGTTCACTAGTCTCAGAAACTTTTTCTTCACCCTGGTTGTCCCCACTTTCTTTTTCGGGATCAACTCAGTCAATGGTCTACCACTCCTGGTACTCATTACATTCACTTGCTTGGGGTTGGGGTCTGTTTTACCAGGAAACCCTCCTTATAAATGCGAGAGTTTTGTGCACTTTCTAATTGCTCAAGATGTTGCTCCAACTTTTGAGTGGCTAGCTGGTTTTGGCAAACCCCTACTTCCAGCTTAGCCTAATCATGCTATATCATCTCTTCTACACTCATACCCGATCGCTTTGTTGACAGTTGGTTTCCCTGACTCTGTTGATTGAATTGGTGTCTCCCTACTTGAGGTCTATACTAAGGTGGTCCTTGATGTTGGTTCTATTAGTTGCCACCCCAAAAGATTTTTAGGTGGCTCCTCCAATTTGGATTATAAGTGTTTCCATAGCCTTGATGACCTCCACCTCTAGGGGCATTACCTGCAAATTTCATAGTTTCACGATTAGCACTGCAATAGTCAAATATATGCTCATTGCTGCCATACACCTTACTATGTAGACTATTGATGGACCATATTCACAGGAGTTTGTTGCTGCCGCAATGCCAAGTTGTTGAAATGGGGGGTCAGTATGTTCTACATTGCTAACACCTAAGCTGACAAAGCTGTCGTAGCATCCACTTCTAACATCCCTGCTTGCTTTTGTATTGCTGCTCTTGTTTGTCCTCCATTCCACTTGGAGTTACCTTGTAAAACCCTGTTCATAAAAGCGTACAATTCATTATAGGTTTTCTCCAATGCCTAGCCACCTGCAGCAAAGTCAAATAAAATTTTGGTGTTGGATTCCAACCCTTCAATGAAGGTATGGACCGACACCTCGTTAGCTTTGTAGTAGTGGGGGCAATTAATCAACAAAGATTTGAACTTGTCCTAAACTTGGTACAAATTCTCTCTTGCCTTCTTTCTGAAACTTAGAATTTCACTCCTAAGGTTCGTTGTCTTCCCAGATAGGAAAAATCTAATGAGGAACTTCCTAGCCAGATCATCCCAGGAAGTGATGGAATTTGGTGACTCAGATTTCAACCACCTCTTTGCTTCCTAAAGTAGAGAGAAGGGGAACGACGTCAACTGCACATAGTCTGGTGACACTCCCAATGGGTTGTAAGTGTCATTGATCTCCAAGAAGTTTTGTAGATGCACTTGGTGATCCTCGAGCGGAAACCCAGTAAACTGACCATTAGTGTGCAAGAGCTGCACCATATTCTATTTAAGCTCAAACCTCCCACCAGCCGGCACTGCTCTAGTTGTCATCGTCTATTACATCTTCTAGATTCTCTTTGTTCTCAAGGGTGATTGGTGGTACCCATATAATAACCCTGCCCTTCGCCTTTGCTGACGAAAGTAAGTCTTCGTTCAGACAGTGAATCGAATTGATATCTTGTAAGAAAACACAACTAAGATCAAGTTGTCAACACTAGCACGATTAATAAAGAACTTTGAAAAATAACCAATTGCCAAGTTTAAAGTCCCCGGCAACGGTGCCAAAAACTTGTTGCTTCCCAAAGCACATGCAAGTGTATGCGCGCGGTCAAACCAAGTAATATAGTAGCTCTCTTAAAAGCTTGGATATTGAACCAAAGGACTTTAATGAGGCACTAAGCAAAATATCAATGTACTTAAAGTAAGTATGTGTGTTGTAAGGAAAGTGAATTGTGTATTACTACCACTACTAAAACTACGAAAATAAATCTAACAAATGGTCAAGTCTCTAACCAAAAGTTTACTCAATTAAGCAAAGATTCCAGGAATATAGCTTTTGAAGACATATAGCATATCATCTCACTCTGGTTTCCAATGGGTTAGCTAATTACTGGTTTACAGGGTTGAATTTTCAATCATGATTTCTCGATCTCAGATGCCTACTCTTATTGACAACCTAACTATATCGTTGAGCAAGGATATACGTGAACCAACAAAAATGCATTTAATTTGTCTTCATGTTTCATAACCAAGCAGGGTATATAGGTAGGTGTCACAAATCTCTTATATATGATATCCTAGAAACCCTAGAATAACAAGCTCCATATATTATGTGTTATATCTCCTATTCATCTTCCGAATTCAAGGTAGACAACATGTTTATTTCAATATTAGACAAACATTGAAATAGTTATTTAAGAAATACAGGAATAATTATATGAAAAAACCCATCATAAACCAAAGAAAAGATAATCTATAACATAGTCTTGAGGCTACAATCCCTAAATGAGGGAATAGTTTTGTGGCTGGAATCCCAAAATGATGGAAATTAGTCACTCATTGTTTGAATCACACTCATTTAATGAATGGAATTGAGGAAAGAAAGGAAGAACATTTACCCTAGGGTGACGTTCTTCGTCCTTCTCCTCGTCCCAGCTAAAGAATAATTGATAAAAAAAATAACAATTACACATCTAGCCTTTTAAATACCACATTTTTCGACTTTTATCAACCTTGAAATCCAAGTCCGTGAAGTGGATTTATTTGATCAAAGTGCATTTCCTTTTTTGCGAAATTCGGTAACTTTTGTACCGTTGTCATCCTAGTTAAACGCGACGCGGATTGGGTTCTTTTTAGTGTATTGATGCATTTCTCCAGCTTTGCCCATCTTTTGCTTGTCTTCAAGCACCTCCGCGACACGGAGGTATTCCACTTCAGTGCATTTTGGCTCCTTCTTGTACCAATGCTCCGGTTGTGTTACCTCTTGTTTAATGGTCATGGATTTAGAATTTCAATTTCTGCCTTAGGTCCTAAAAACACAACAAAAAATGCTTTGTTGCCAAGGTTAGCTCAAAACTTACAAAACGATAATAAAAATTATATGCAATTGTCCAAAAACTAAGTTGCCGGTTGTGTTACCTCTTGTTTGATGGTCATGGATTTAGAATTTCAATTTCTGCCTTAGGTCCTAAAAACACAACAAAAAGCGCTTTGTTGCCAAGGTTAGCTCAAAATAACAAAGCGATAATAAAAACTATATGCAATTGTCCAAAAACTAAGTTGTAAATATGGATAAATTTGGCTATTAGGCGCATAAATAATCCAAGATCACCACCCCACACTTAAAGCTTTGTTCGTCCTCGAACAAACTGTGACACATGCATGCACACTACACACACAAAAGGTGGTCTTGCTCAGGCAACAAGTATTTACATAGGAGGTTTCTCTAAACAGCATGTCGAAACCTCAACCCATGAATGACTAACCTAACACCACCCAACCTCCGGAATAGACTTTACAGTGCATGCACACCCATGTGATTGTTTTGTCCCAAGTTACTCACATTATCATTCCTTCAATGACCATGTGCCCTCACACAAAGAATTACTCATTGCACACAATTATATCATACAATCCTACGTATCAACAAATAGGCTCTCACACTCCCACATGAATTCACATATTGCTCATAATTACCGTAGACTTGCCCCTTAATGTATTTCCTCACACCTATAGGAAGTTTAGCGTTATGGATCACTTTTTAAAGCTTTTTCGGTTGTAAATAATTTTTATAATATTATATTTATAATACTAAATTTTTTTTTGTCAAAGATACGTACCATAAAGTTGTTAAAAATCTGTATTTATTTTGTGATTAATTAAATTAAAAATAATATTAATTTGAAAACATATATCTATTAATTAATATATTTCAAGAGACAATATGTATCTTAAATATCTAATTTAATATCATTTATAAAAGAGCATATTTGTCAAATATTGTGGTGAAGGTAAATGTAACTTTTTACACTGATGTTTTCATAAAATTTTCCACACCTGACATACAATCGCAGCTGTAGCTAGGGATAGTGCCCAGCTCGGCAACCATTAGGCTTTGAAGTCAGTGACCTATTGGCGCCATTGGACAGACTACTTGAGCTTTGCAAATTTCAATCATTGTACCCCAGAAACATCTTTCTGCATGCATACTGCTAGCTAGTCGCAACTTAAGCTCGCCTCCATCGTCTGGATAGCGGCTTTGCTGGCGATGGGCTTGTACCAGGACCAGGAAACTCCCACTTAGCAATGATACCGTCCCATCCAGAGCTAACGAGCGCAGGGTAGTAAGGGTGCCAGTTGCAATCTCTCACAGGCTCCTGATGGTAATCAAGTTTTGCAACCTGAGCTCCACTCACCTACAAATGAAATGGACGAGATGTATGATTTATCTAGTCCCTTGCTTACAGAACAAAATTTAATGCGACATGTGGCAAAGCTAGCCAGACACCACACATCATCCAAAGAAAGATATGCCAGCATGACCCTTGTACTATATGAAGTATGTCTACCATTAAAAAACCTTCTTTTTGAAAAAAAATTATAGACCATCTAATTGAATACATGACATTTTTCTTAAGCTAATATTTGCTTGCTTAATCATCAGGTTAGAGAAAAGGGAGACCATAGATCCACCAGTCTCTCAGATTATCAAGCCATCAGTCATTGGCCTGAACAGATCCAATCACTCAAAGATGCAGAAACTGCCAGCAGAATGCATGTATCCAAGTTCTACAAAAGCACTCAGCAGATTGCGACAAGATTCACTAGCTAATGAAACTACAATATCAGCTTATGATTTTATGAAGCCATAAAGTAGCATGTTTAAAAGAAAACATAGCAAATCAAATAAGGGTATAGAACTCCAAGCATACCACATCATAGATATAGACAGAAGAATCGCTTGATCCAGTGTAGATGAACTTTTGCCCTGTGCTGCAAATTAGAACTTTTGCTGATTAGACAACTATTCTACAAATGGCATCAAATATCAGAATCAAGGACCAAAATGCAACACACCATAGAAACATGAATCACAGGGTTAAAGAGATTCATGAATCACGATAAAACTAGTCAATACCATCTGTGTTTGGTATAGAGGAAAACAGGCTGGAAAATATTTTTCAATTTTCTCACGTTTGGTTGGTCAAACATTTTTTCTAGAAAAATAAGCTCCTTAGAAATTAAGAAAATGACCTCCTTAATGGAAGTAGGGAAACAAGTTGCATAGGTGAATTTCCAAGTTAATTTTCCCCTTCCCACCCACCAAACACCTCCGACCCCCATCCCTTGACCAACCTATCCCCAAACCCCAACTCGCTACATCATTCCACCCTCATATTGTGTTACTAGGTTACATATAAATGCTCTTGAGATAATTTTTTTTGCTTGCTTACAAAACACTAGAAAATAAATACAGTTGTTTTCGAAGAAACATTTTCTACCAAACACACCCTAAAAACTGAAGCAATTCTTCATTTTAACAGTTGATTATACCAAGCAAATATTGGACGTTCGTATTGGCCCTTAGGTGAAGATGTCTCACGAAAAAACCATGAAGTTAAGAAAATCAACTCCACAATTTTTCTCTGTTTGAAATCCACTACAAAAATCAATTGCTTCCGTAATACAAGCAACAAAACTGATGCCAATTAACTTGTAACATTGAAATCTGCAACTCCTGAGCCGCTGCAAAGAAACAATTATGATACGCAGAGACACCAAAACTTCCAAAGCTGACAAACTATACTTATAGAAGCAAGAGAAGTTGTCAAAATACTTTAATCAGAAACATGTTTAGCAAAGAAAACTTGATAGGTATTACGAATACCATGAACCACTAACCTATGCGCAGGAGAGAAATAACAGCGTATAAGAGTGCGCAAGACAGAGTGGCCTTTATAAGTAGCCAATGACAGGTCATGCGGGTTTCTCTTGTTTCTAAGATGCTCTGGATAGTCCATCCATCTGTAATCCCAGTCATAACTTCTACGCCTTGGGTAGCTACATAAAAGAAAGTAGTCTTATTAGCAGTGCCAATGCGATCTTCTTTGAACTCAAGACGCAACCATAACAGAACAATTCCAAACAGGTTAAACCAATAAGCCCACTCTGCACAACACACTCAAATATTTCTCTGGTGATGAAAGGTAAAGCAAATTAGTCAGGCAATGTAGTCCGTCATGACTCAAATGCACTGATTAGTCAAGCATTGGAGCACAAATGGGCAGGGAAAAAACCACATCAAGGAGTGAGTATCCCCATGGGGTGCGGAAAGGAAGATGTGTAGAGGAAAAAGTTGGAAAGGGAGATGGTCAACACAAAATGAAGAAAAGAAAAAAGGATCAAGTGATACATACTAATTAATGTTAGAAGACATTTTCCTTATATCCCAGAGTTTGATAGCCTGATCTTTCCCATTTGAGATAAGATACCGGCCATCTCCACGAGTGTCAATATATGTAATGCCTTCTAGATGTCCAATGAGAATCCCAGCTGCTTGCTCTCTAGTACCAAAGCAACGCCTGTCCCAAACCTGAATATGATCAAGATTCTTTCTAAGCCAAACAGATATATAACTGCAGATCCTAAGCAAAGGAACACCATCAGTATCTCAGGGGCCCATAAGAATCCTCTAAAGCTAGTTAAAAAGTGTGAGAAATATTGGAGAAGAATATTATTGAATTGTGTATCTACATTATTACATTTAGACCCTATTTATAGATACTTCATTAGACTCTTTTCCAACTAAGACACTATATTACAATCCTTTTCAAGTAGGATTCTATATACTATTCTTGTTCCTATTCCTATTCTAAGTAGAATTGTAGATATTATTCTTGTTCATACTCCTATTTTAACATTTCCCTCAATCTGGTGCTGACAAGTCATATGTACCATCTAACTTATTAAAAATGTAACTAATACAAGGACCAATGAAGAACTTGGTGAGATATTTGCAAGTTGACCACTCAACTTTACGAAATTGATAGTCAATCTCAATGTGCTCAGTGTTTTCATGAAATACTGGATTTAATATCTAATGTCGAGAAAACACGGAGTGATAAATTCCTGAATTGCAGTGTTGAACTTTTTAAACTAAGCTTGAGAAGATTCTTTCAGACCATAGAGTAACGTATACAATCGCCATACAAGGCTGCCAGACTCCCCCTAAGCAACAAAATCAGGTGGTTACTCTATATGGGCTTCTTCCTCAAGATCATCGTGGAGAAAAACATTCTTAATGTCCAACTAATAAAAAGGTCAGTGGAGAACTACAACCATAGATAGAAAAAGGCGGACATATGTTATTTAGCCATGGGAGAGAATACCACTGTAATCTGACCCAAATACCTGAATATATCTTTTTTTTTCAACAGTAAATTTGAAACAAAAAGAAAACTCAAATCAAACAATGCAATGATCACTGGAAAGTGTGCCAAATCTGATATAAAATATATGGAACACTTCGAAATCAAGAGATAAGTAGATCTTAAACAAGAAAATCACAATAAAACTAGCTGAAACATGCTCATATGCTGGACTACTAGATTTGATGGTTGAAAATGGTCACAATTTATGAAAGAAAATTATAGGGGTAGGGTCATAATGACGCATGACCTACTAAAAATAGAAATTAGGTAGGATTGTATTGATGGCACGGCCCTACTGTAAAAGAGATTGTATAGATCGGTCAGAATGATGGCACGACCCAACACAAATAAGAAAGTAGTCACCGAAAAAATGACACGATGCTGCACAAATTAGATATAAAAAATAGTCACCGAAAAGATGGCACAATAACTAAATATGAAAAAGTAGTCACCGAAAAGATGGCACGGTGCTACACAAATTAGATATAAGAAAGTTGTAACCACAAAAGATGACACGATGCTACACAAACACTGATAGATATGGAGTAGACAAAACTAGCCTAGAAAATCACTAGAAATTGACGCACGGTGACCTGTCTGATTAAGTTGTCTTCCCCTAAATATGGGGTTCAAGTATATATCATTGGTCCTACTTTTATTAACATAACTAATTGTCAGATGGGGGGCATATATGGGTCACAGCCACCCGCTAGCAACGGAAGCTTTTTTTATTTTCTACCAAGACCGTAGAAGACCATGTAAAAAATATTGGTGAAGAATATTATTGAATTGTGTATCTACATTATTACATTGAGACCCTATTTATAGATACTACATTAGACTCCTTTTCCAGCTAGGACACTATAATACAATCCTTTTCCAAGTAGGATAATATATACTATTCCTTTTCCTGTTCCTATTCTAAGTAGAACTGTAGATATTATTCTTGTTCATATTCCTATTCTAACAAAAAGAAGCATTTTTGAGATCTTACCAGAAATCATTAAGGGAAGCTGATATTAGTGATAGTACAAACACCATCAGTAAACAGAACTATAAAAGACAAAAGGGTTCCATATGACCCATATATCTAAATTTTAATAAAGAACAGCATCTTGAAACATGATTCACTAAACATACATTTTGCCAGTCTGTTGGTTATGTAACAGCAGAAATAACACAGAAAATGGTCATAAGAAATGAATTAAGTCCATCAGAAAGTTGGATAAACTTACCTTACACAAGCTATCATCGCTTCCAGAATATATGAGGTGCCCAGTTTCGTCAGCAAAGCATACAGCATTAACATCAGACTGCAATGACAAAGGACAATTGAATTACAATATGCTTGCAAAACTGTGTAGGGGAATATCTAAGAACCTGAAACAGTAGATACAAGACGTCTATTATAGCACATGCATAAAGTTTTTAAGCATAAGACACCCACTTCATTAGTTTTCAACACCAGATGGCCAAGTTTAAGGGGTATTTTGGTCAAACTTGTGAATTAAAGTTCTTGAGGAGATTAGTAACTTAAAAGTTACTCAGAAACGTAGCACAACAAGGTAAAATGTTGCGGTACCAAAATAAGTTCTATTATGATATTCTAGGAACTTCTTCATTAAAAGAAGCATTTTACTCTATGCATATACTGAGAACACAAATCAACACTTAATACGCAAGTCAAAAGTTCCACGATCATGCTAAAATACTAATGTCCTCTTTCAGGAAAGTGATAAGAGTAAAACTGCCCAGATCAGCAAGAAGAACAGAAAGAAAAGTGACTTACTAAGGGAAAATGAAACAAAATAGGAAATGTGTCATAATGTATTCTCACTTCAGTGTAATTAACTTTTGTAGGCTCAACTCTTTCCTCACCAAAAGAAGAGGGAAAAGAAATCCTAAATTATGTTTAGGACACATAATATTTAAAACACCTGATGATGGTATCATTATTTCAAGGTACCTAATTCAGGGGCACAACAAATTCTTTTTAGATTTCATGAGAAGATAAACTTGGAAAATAACATTGTATGAAGATGATACCAAGATGGTTGGTTAGCCATATCTGCTATTACTAGAAGAATATTACAATACCGTATGAGCTGGAATTTGAAGGCTTAGCCTTTTTGCTTCAAGATCATAAACATAAATTTGACTGTCGCTGCTACCAGCGACAAGTTCTCGCCCATCAGTAGAGAACTTCACAGAGAATATTCCGAATGTATAATTGTCATAATCATAGGTAGGGGAAGAAAATTCCAAGCCTTCATGAATTTCCTGCAGAAAAAGAGGAAATACCAGAAAATTAACATACACCAAAGCTCATGAACTATTTACTCAAAAGTTATGTTGTCATTGCAATGACTTGAACCAAGTCAAGATGGGTGAAAATATCATCAAGGACCAGATGCCTCCTTAAATTGAGCTTTCAGATAAATGCAGACAAAGCTCATCTACCAAATTACCAAACCCCCTTGTAAAGCAGCTGCCCATCTATAGGAGATCTAAGGAGGACTACTGGGGTCAGTTTTTTGTACAACACCTTCCCATTAGAAGATCTAAGGAGGAGTCACCTACACACTAGAGCTTCATACTAATTTGCTTTTGATCGCAGATTTGGAGAATTAAAAACTACTTTAAGGCACTAGTTGAAAATTAACCAGAAATTTATCTGAAGTATTGCTGAACTGCAATATTAGATACTCTCATCATGTAATTGATTGATCACTTTCAGCACAAAGCCTCTTATAGAAATAATGACAAGCGTCGAAAAGCCAATGAGGTCCAATATCCATACTACCACAACAAAAAGCAAGAATCTTTTGTTGTTTATCCTCCACAACATCATTGATATTAGGTATGCAAATAATTCAGAAGGGGTGATGTAAGAATGTTCAAAGTATGCATAACAGAAGTATGAAACTGTATTATTTAATATTCTTGGTGTAATTTTCACTTTGCTGGTCTTGTTAAATGCAAAAGAAAGTTGAAATTTAATACAATCACACTTAAAAACACCTCTATTACTACATGAAGTCTTTCGATATGGCTATCAAAAAACTACATTGACGCAGGGATGCTTAAGGTCATTGATGATAGAAGTTCACTATGACAATCATGATCTAAATTACTCCCTCGGTCCATTTTCTCTGGCACCCTTTCCTTTTGGTCCGTCCCAAAAAGAATGTTACCTTACTCTAAATAGAAACAATTTAACTTTAAAATTAATGAAATGATTCTCAACCACACAAATATAAGAATGATTTTAGACCACAAGTTTCAAAAGCCTTCCTTTTTTTTTAACACCATGTCAAGTCAAAGGATGCCACATAAAATGAGACAGAGGGAGTATTTCATACCCAATGAAACCCTTAAATAAGACCTCCAATTTCCCCAATGGAAATTATAGAGGCACAATCACTGCCCTAAAACTAGCCACAGCATACCACATCTTGCTGAACCAAACTAATATAACAAGATATACAGGATGCATTAAATTAGTATCATCACCAAGTTACCCTAAAAGGAAAGGGAAGCAAATGACGTCTGCACTGTTCGTGTAGGTGATCAGAAATTATAACAAAATTTCAGATTCTTCATTTGAAAACCAGAATACTGGTAATCTTATTTCATCTGTATTTGAAATCTACAGTCATTTTTTATCACGAAAGTCACAGGAGTACCCATTAGTGACTTCTATGATATCAAAAAAAGGTGACAGAATAGTGCAGCAAAGATGCAGGATATGCTATCTAAGTCTTCTATCATTTACACGTTTTAACTTTTAACAAGTAAAACATACCGTAACATTTGCAAGAGACTGTTTCATGCCAGATCCAACATCAACAATATGTACAATGGGTGAAATACTGGAATAAACCTGTGATCAACACATAAAACCAACTCAGAATTGTGACAGAAGAAATGACAGCAGAAAACTATGGTGGACTAAATGCTATGTTAGCCAAATTCAATAGTTATAGATGCATCGCATATTAGGAGCTCAGGAATGTACTGAAAATATCTTTCATGATGTAACAAGAAAAACAAAGCTTATCCTCAATGTCACAGACTCTGTTGAAGAAACACAGAAATAAAGTAAACAGATTTATAGGGAAGATAATCATTTCAATATCTATTAACGGTGTAATGCAGGAAAACCACATCTACAGAGTGAAGAAATAGTTTACTATCTTTTAGCTGATTCCTGGAAGCATAAGAACCACCCATATCCATTATGACTACATGGACAAGGACTAATCATGCACAAAGTTGTGTTAATCATCACGAACTTACAAGAAAACGTTGGTCAGGAGAAAGCGATGTATCAGTGATTGTCCATCTTAAGCTTTTTGCTCTAATATCCTTGTGGATTTTCCAGCCTTGGTCAACATTATATATCCTAATATGACTTTCCTGTTTCCAGGAAGAAGAACAAAAGCATAACATGACAATGGTCCATGAAACATAGGTAAAAAAGTCTCTACGTTTTCCGGAAATAGAAAATTCAGCTACATGGATCAAACCTGAAATCCAGCAACAAATAGAGAACCATCAGTGGAAAACTGTGAAACATAAGCGCAGCTCCTCATTTGGTCAACTAGAGAAGGACCATTTGTTGGAAGATACCGGCTCAGAAGATGACAACAGTCAGATGATGAAAATCTTCCTCTGCCTGTATAATTCCCTTCCCTAGCAGCCAACATTTTAACAGCTGAAACTGGTTCCTTTGCCTTGCCAGGAAGCAGGTGCCTCATTCTTTCATGGGGGTTTGATCTAATCTTAGTGAGTTGTGAAATTTCATGATCAAGAAAACTTTTTCCACCTCTTTGATCAATATGACTTTCATCCAAGAATCTCCTAGACCTGCTCATGGTCTTATCTTTTGTGCATAACCACCAAACTGAAGAACAATTTTGCAATCCGGTGAAAGCACTAGCTATCAAAATGAATTGAGGTAAGCTGAACAAACCCAAAAGATTGGAATTTTTTCAATCCAAAGTAAGTGAATTTTGATTTTGCTGGAGAAATGGAGTAAGGGGCTGACGGTTTGTGTGGCAGATACGTGGAAGTAGAAGGTCTACTCCCGAAAGTTGGAAAATCTGCAACACCTATTCCACTTTTGCTAATAGCTGACGCCCTCGATGGAAAAGCCTTTTTTATTATGCTCCCCCCCCCCCCCCCCCCCCCTCTTCCTTTTTAACTTTTTCCCTTTTTAGTTCAATTGTTTCACTTCTTTTTTTGTACAATTGTTTCGAATTTTGCTATTTATTATCTTAAAATATTTTTGTTCACGGGAAGTGTAAAATCTAGGGGTTTTGTGGTGTGATGGATAGGATAGATTAATTTTGGAATAATTTTTTAGTAATTTTTAATTCTTTATTTGGGTTGCAAAAATTTATCTTGAGATTAACAATTAGTTCTGGAATAATGGGATAAAGTGTGTGAAATAACAAAACTAGCTTCTTAAACTCTCTTTCATACACTATTTTATTTACATACTTTTTATTAATCTATATATATACTATATTAAAAGTATAAAGACCCTTAAAAATATTGTTTGAACTTTTTGTCCTTTTTAGATAAAATCTTCTTTTCACTATTCTAAATCTCTTCTTTAGATAAAATCGTCTTTTCACTATTTTTCTTTAAATTATTATTTAATTATATTATGTTGAAAAATTAGTCATTCTAATTACAAACCCAGCCAATTCAAGCTTGATCAGTAGCCAAATTGAGCTGAAATGGAAAATTTGGCTAAAATACAAATAAGACGAATTTTATATTAATTAATTAACAAGCTTCTTAATCCTAAAAATAAAATAATTAACTCAATTATAAAAATGACTGATTTAAAATATAAACTACAATTGAACCAAATTAATTAACAAAATATTATATATATATATATATATATATATATATATATATATATATATATATATATATATATATATATATATATATATATATATATACTATATTAAAGTATAAAAACCCTTTAAAATGTTGTTTGAACTTTTTGCCCTTCACCAAAAATCTCTTTTTTAGATAAAATCTTCTTTTCACTATTTTAAATCTCTTCTTTGGATAAAATCGTCTTTTCACTATTTTTCTTTAAATTATTATTCGATTATATTTATAATATTGATTTTTAAAATATATGAAAAGGCGTGCTAAAATAAGGACTTCTGTCATGGAAAGACTCTTAAATCTTTCTTATTTGATAGACTTCTACTTCTTCCTTGAATCAAGAAAATACCGATGCTAAGAAAAATTCTAATTAATTTACTTGGGTTCTAATCAGTGATAGAATCTCGTCTATATTGTCAAGCTCCAAAGAGAGGGGAGGTGCGACTGGCACCCGATACCGTTATTGGCCAGGTAAACCACTAAACATGCTAGTGAACTAACTAGGGACCAGAAGAAAATCCTGCAGCATAACGTCTGAAAGACTGAGCCTAGACATTTTAAGTCATGACCTGGTCAACTGTAAATCACGTACATCACGATAAGTAAACCCAAACGATAAAGTACTAGCTAGCCGACAAGGCTTCCACCACAGAGGTACAGGCACATGTCATATATACATGTCAATCTTATGACTCGAGACTGAAAGACACAAAAGGACCAACCCACAATAACATGTCCACAATAGCCTCTATGAGAATCACTAACATTGTCGGGACAGGGCCCCGACATACGCAATTGTACAATAAAAAGTAAACATCCTGTGAAAGCTCCAGGAAGAGGTGGAGCTTACCAAGTCATAGCTAAATGGGGCTCCTAGTGGAGGGGTAAATCAGACCCCTACCTGAACCTGCACGCACGAAATAAAATGCAGCGTCCCCAGGCAAAGGGACGTCAGTACGAATAAATATGTACTGGTATGTAAGGCAGGAAGTAAAATCATAGATAATCGTAGTAAAAAGGTTAATAGAAATATTACATGTAACCAAAAGTCAAGTAGCCTTAATGGCCAATAAGCCATCTTCTAGTGATAAAAAAAATGCATGGTATGCTCGAGTATCGCATGTCGTGAATACATATATATAGATGCAAATGCATGACATACCCAACCAAATGCTAGCACTGGTGGTCCTTTCCAGTAGCTAACCGGCATCATATCTGGCAACCTGTGGCCATCTGTACCATATACATATATAGTTGGGCAAATAGGCCCCATACCTTCGATTATAGCTCGAAGTCCATGCATAACGTGCAATGTATGATATGAATGTTGAATGCACATAGTAAGCCATAGCAAGAACTTAGCCAATCTTGGCTCATTGGTACACTTATTCTCATAGCATCATAGTCATTGTCATTTATCCAATCTTGGCTCATTGGTACATTCATTCTCATAACATCATAATCGTTGTCACAACATATACATATGGCTCGTAAAATCATACATGTCCTTTTTAACAAGTTTGGGAATTTAACCCAACATTTAGAGTGAAGCCTTAACTTTGAAAATGTTCATAAAGGTGATTTACATAATGATTATATTTGGTCCCATGTCAATTAGTAAAAGAATGTATTTAAATAGGATCAAGCGCCTTAGTAGTTTAGACGGGAGCATTTCACTGGGGAATATTGAAAACTATCGCGTTACTGGTTAAATTCTTCAATTATATTTTTGTATGGAAGAAGGACTGATTTTGAATACTACATTCCCTTTGCATTCTACATTTATTTTAATGGCACTATACCAAGAAGAGAAACACCTTGGACATGTGAATAGGTAGCCGGGAAACCGACAAAATGATATATAGAAATTGAATGTCCCGTTTAAGTGAATAAATAGAATTTCAACCTAATACCATCATGAATATAACTCAGCTGCAATCCCAATGCCTTTCACAGAAGGTCTTTCTAGCAGCAGAATAGTAAGATATCACATTTGACATTTTGGGGAACTTCTCGGATTTCGTGCTAAAAGGAGGGACGGAGCTTAGCCTTAACATACCTCTCCAACGAACGTCTGATTGCCAAAAGTTTCTTCACGAAAGTTGTTCCTTACGTCCTAAGCTTCACAACGATTATATATACGCATCTTAAAGACACCTATAAACAGTCAAAAATTCAGCATTAATGACCTGATTTGGCAAGGAGCATTTACGCGAGGAAATGTCCGTAAAACTTCATAAAAATGACCGTAAAAGAGCTCCAAAATTATTACCTAAACACACCAGCTGCAAACCAACAATACCAGCAGAACAGCTCCAAACACAGCTAATACGTGGGAAAAACAATTGCAAAGCGTAAGGCACGCATTTCTATGCACAGGAACAAATTTTAACGGTAAAAATGCGAAAAAATTTACTCAAATCCCTTTGGCACCTTGAGGGGAGTATTCCTTCAGTTTCTAAGCTGTTGGGGACGAAATGGAAGTGATTTGAGCTTTAAAAAGCTCGAATTAGCCGACATTAAGTTGGGTCAACCCGACCCGACCCATGACCCGGTTTCCAGCTTGGGCAGTCCTGGTAAAATGGTCATAACTTTTTATTCTGAGGTCGCTTTGATGCACGGTTTTGTGTGTTGCAAACTAGACTCATAGATCTTCAATTTGATAGGTCATTCACCTTCTAAATCCTTATAGTTTGGAAGATATTACCTGATACATTTGACTCAAATTTAAGAAGGATTTCATAAAGAAACTTACAATAACTTTGGCCAACCTTTATCTTGCAACTTTCTTGATTTCAAAACTTAATGTATGACCTTTGTGCTATTAAAATAGCTTTTAAAAATCCATTATTAGCAAAGTATACACTTTTAGTTCCATCCGAAAAGTTAGACCTAGTTTAAACATTCCAAAAAAAGGCGAGGTGTCACTCGGGTCATTTCTTTAATCCCGAACGTGCATTTAGGGTATTTCCTTTTGCTTAAAACTTTAGGTCCTTGATATTAACACTTATTGGCAGCCTTATTGTCCCAAGGTGCTAGCAAAAATCACATATGCCTTATACAACACCACACTATTTATATAATGGAAGACGAGAAACACAGGGTATCACATATATGTAGCACCTTTATAAATAAATAATTTATCAAAATTAGTGAATTATTTATCATTTTTATAAGTTCATAATCAAAATTTAATTTTTTTGTAATGTTTGTTATCAAACGATGTACACGCTTTGATTACGCGCAGAGCATGTATAGCAAGACTAGTCTATACCGTATTAAAAGTGTGAAAGTCCTTAATAATGTTGTTTGAACTTTTTGCCCTTTGTTAAAAGATTTCACTTTAGATAAAATTATCTTTTCACTATTTTTCATATTATAAATTATTTATCCTTATAATATTGTAAGTGTCATATACACAAAGGAAGTCATTAGATAAACAACTTCCTAGAATTTTCGTTAGAATCGCAATCTAATTTAGAGTTCTCTATTACAAATTAATTAAAATTTGCTTCTTAATTAGATAATGTTTCTAGAATTGCTAATAATCAAGATTCAAAAGTTGTTAAACCTTATACCTTTATATATTTGAAAATAGACATGTTCACGTATATAATCAATCATATATTTCTTTATTATTTTAGGCACATATTATAACTTGTAATCAAAGTTTCACAATTATATTACTTCTTCAATAGTTAACTACGTTTAATTAGTTGATTGATATACAAGACAGTAGATATTGAAATTTTGTCTACAAAACTAATCTATTTCAGTCAGTGTTTCTTGGAGGCTACTTTACGTTAAATCCTAATTCATGCCTATATAAAGTGTATTATATTGCCTTGAAAATCATCTCAAATATCTATTATCCCCTAAATCTGGAATACTCATAAAGAGATCAAAAAAAGGTTCAAGGACGTCAAAATCATCATAAATATGCCACTAACGATCCTCGAATCATGGAGAAATCTAATGAGAGAAGAATCAAGGGAGAAACAGATTTGTACCACGTGCTTATCAATAAAATTATGTTTCTTCATTATTTGTTTGTGATTGCAATTTTTTTTTCATCACATTAAAATTTATCGTAAACAAAGACATGATAAAGCTCACGTAATACTAAAAATGATATAGTACAATATAGTTAAAAGACTTCGGGAATTAAAAATTTGGGGTAGCAAAAAAGAATTATTTTCCATATTTAACTGTCTAATTTTGGAAAGGTCTTAAAATATGTTTTAGAGAAGAATTTATAGGAAGTAAGTGAATAAGTGGGGGGAGGGGGTGTGGAGCAATAACTTTTATCTTGAAAAAGAGCAAAATTTGTGAAGATATATGATATTTTAAATGGTTCAAGCTCTTTTAACTTTTGCTTTGTGAATATGTAGAGTGTTAAAATTTCATTTTAAATGTTACCATTATTCACGTTAACATTTTAAAATTCATTATAATATTTTTACTTAATAAACAAAAATACAAAAGAGGAAATATTTATCAATGAGACACCAAGAAGGAACATCGAGTCATAGGGAGGTAGTAGTCCTCTTTTTGGTTTTTCACGTGTCTTTGTTATAATTAATTTGATTTGTAATTTCGGTAGATTTGGTTATCTAAATTAAGGTAACAAAAGTGGGGATAGAAAAATATTTTAAATTTTATTTTTAAAAAATAAAAATTTTAATTTTGGAAGGACGGTGATAGTTTAATCTTTAACTTTTAATTAATATTAATAATTTATTTAATTTTTTTCACAGAATATTTTGTCTATGTGACAAGGTATTTTAAATAAAAAAGTAATACACAAATCAACATATATAGTTAAAGTACATTTCTCAAACTAATGGGTGATAGTTCAGACATGAAACTCATGTTTCTAATAGTTTAGACAAGTGACTAGAAAACAGATAATTTTGGTGTAATTTTGACACTTCGATATTTACTTTATATAATAGTTGATTTGTTAGATAATTATCTCTTGATTTCTAAACTAAACAAGTAAAAATCGATATCTATTTTTAATATAATAAATAAGTAAAACCAAATAGAGGGAGTGTAAGGTCGCATATGTTTTCATTAAGATTAGACGACTGAATGTAAATAAATATTAACATGTGAATTAAGATTTAGTAATCTGAAATTGGATACACATCTGAATATTAAAATGTTGTATCAAGTTCTGAATTCTAAATAGTTATCGTTGTTTAATTTTTTAACATCTGAGGGTATAAAATTCATGTTAGCTTAGAAAATAGATAATATAATGTTAAAATAAAATACTAAATTGTTGTAATATTATATCAATAGAATATTTTAAAATTTTATATGGCAGTTGAAAGTGGTGATGACTAATGATGGTGATTGTGCCTGTTGATTTGTAATGGTGTTGACGGATGGTGGTGGTTTTTGAATAATATCTTACGGTATATTTATTGACAATAGTATTAACTGTGGTTGTTGCATGGTGGTGATTGATAAAAAATAGTGGAATGATAATTATAGCTAATGACTGTATTAAATTATAATGATACTTAGTGGTATATAATTATGACTAATGATGATAATTATTGATAGTGATTAGTGTATGTAATAATTATTAGCGGTGATGATTGCAAATGATGATTAATAATAATGATAATTGACTGTAGTGTTGGTTGTCTTGGGACGAGGATAGTGGTTATTGATGGTAGGCAATGATAATTGATGTTGTTTATAGTTGTTGAAATGATGGTTGTGGATGATAGATGGAAGTAGATGGATTCTTTGTGAATCGACATCTCTATAAAAATTCATAAATAAATATCATTTATTTTAATAATATTGAGATTTTGTTATAAATTGTAATCATGCAGACCTATTCAGACTCATTACAAGGTTGTAAGATAAGAAAAATAAACATAATTTATAATGTATAAGATCTGAATAATTAAGATTCAACATTGTATATAAACAGATTTAATGATCGAGACCAAATACATACATACAAGAACTAAATATATTAAAGAAAGAGATTTACATTTTTTTAATAGATTTTTTTTACCTTTCTGTATGAAATTCTTATCATTTACATAGATAAAAAATTTATTTTAACATCAATTACTATTATTTAATAATTTAATATTTTTCTATATATTTTTATTAATCGATACGAGAAAGACGTGCAAAGCATGTACCCTAAACTAGTTATATTAAAAGCACGAAGGCTCTTAGAAATATTGTTTGAACTTTTTGCCCTTTATTAAAAACTCCTCTTTAGACAAAATCGCCTTTTTCATCATTTTTCTTATAAATTCTTATTTAATTATATTTATAATATTGACCTTTTAAAATACATGAAAATAAATTATAAAATAAGGACTTCTAGTTGTGGATAGATTCCTAAATCTTCCTTGTTGACACCCAATTTTGACCCTCCATAGTATAAATTAATCATCGAGCTTTTAATTTTAACAATTTGAAATAATTAGCTTTCAAAATGCAAAAATATCTTTTCAAGTGAATTTTGGGTTTAAATCATTTAATTTTTAAATTATGTTTATTATTTGCATATTATATATATTTATTTCAAGTATCAATAGTTAAGTATTATATTTTCGTTAATTCTTCAAAAAATCCCAAATAGATTTTATATTTAGCTACTTTTACTTTAATCATTTTTCGAATCACCCCATAGTTAATTTAATTATTTTTAAGTTGTTAATAGTTAATTTAATTATTTTTAAGTTGTTAATATTAAAAAGGCTCTTTAATTAATTTGTATTAATTCATCTCGTGGTCAAATTAATCGATTGATTCAAATTGATCACATTTTAATTGGTCACATTTGTAAGTGGCTAATTTTTAAATCTTTTTTTCTTAATCCCCAATCCAATTCTTTTTCTTTTATTCTAAATTATTCCTAATACCCCAATTCCTATTTTATTCCCAAGCCCAAAACCCTTACCCAATTTTTCAGGCCCAATTTATTCTCCCAAACAGCCCAACACTTCCCCAAACCCATATTATTAATCCCTTCTCCCCTTCCCTCTTCCCCTGGTCTTCTTCAGATGGAAAAAGAAAACCAGACGCTGCCAGCAGCCATTTCGGGCAAAAATCCAAAGCAACGACAACAATTCGTACTCGTACGTACTCCCCTTTGTCTTTTCCCCTTATCCATTTCAAATTTCAAATTGAATTCGACCGAAATTCCGAGATTGCCCATTGATTTTCCCCCCTCTTTGTGCCCTAATTTTTGCCTATATAATCTACTCTACTCCACTGTAGAGGGGGGGGTGGTTTTTTTTTTGACAAAGGAGACATTGAAATCTCACATCAAAAACAAATCAAATTTTCCAAATATTCACTGGTTTTTTTCGGAAATTTCAAAAAGCAAAACATCGACTTTTGAGGAAGCTTGTAGACGAAGCTCTTTTGGTGGTGGAAGTTCTCCTCTAAGCCGCCGACTAGTTCGTTGCACACAAAAAGGTAATTCGTGCTTTGTCCCATTCTTTCTTTTTCAGCTTTGTGTTTACTTAGTCGTCCCAAAATTGACTCTGACTGTGGAAATTTATTATTATTATTATTATTATTTTATTTTATTTTTTTTGAAAAAAATACTCTTCATATGGTTGAAATAAAATTGAATGTGACATGTTCACTATTTGCTTTTATGTTCCAAATCGCGTGGTCGGTTTATTGGTTTGTGCCGACTTATCTTTCGTATGCCTAAGGTCTTAAATATTCTGCATTCGTTATTGTTTAGATTTTGTGCTTGAACGTGGTTATTCATAGTATTACATCAGGAACTTTTGCATATTATTTCATTATCTAGATTCACTTGAATGTCTTTGGTTCATTTGGAAATTGATTGGTTCATGTCTTCCCTGTGATTTCACTCGTTCATGGCAATGGTGGGGGAGGGGGGCTGTTTAGTTTAGTTTTTGTTTTCATTATTTTGTTACTTTCCATATTAATAGAAGGTCAAGGGAATGGTTTCAATGCAATCACATGAAGTGTCTCATTAATGTTTCATATCCGTCTTTCTTCTTCGCTTTTGTTGCGCCTCCGTTTTAAGCATTTTTAATCGAGTTTAAACCTTGATTTAATGGCTTTGATTTGCTGTTCGTTTGAGGTTCTCACTAATCGTTCAAAGTTCTATTTAGTTCTCTACTTGAATATGAATCGATTTCATTAAGTCTAGGTTCCAAATGCTTGTGTTTGCTTGTTTCATATCATGATTGGTATGAATTCTTTTAGTTACCCTTTGTTTGTTTTGGTCTTTTTAAGGAGACCATTGTTTAGTTTACAGTTTGGTTGTTTATGTTATCGCTTGTTTGACGTAACATTATCTCACCCATTTAATGCATATTTATGTTGGAAGTATTGATTCTTATTTCGTTTTATTTTATCATGATGCATGTAAATCTGCTCCGAGTCCTCTTGGACTCCACCTTTACGTCTTGGGTCGTTTCGAGGCCTTAAGGAGACTGCTGGACAGTTTTCAAAAGCAAGTAGAGGCCCATATACTTCTGTATACACTGATATACACTGAATGTATACCGCCGCGAGATGGGTCCGAAGTCCAGATTTGTTTCAGGAATAGTCGAGAGGCTAATAGACTGAATTTACAGGGAATATTGATGGAAAGCGAAGGGAAAATCGAAGTATATACACCGATATACAGTGTATATACTCTAGAGTGATACAAGAGAAATTGGGGGTTTAAAAGCCCCAAAATTGCAGCAGCCCATTCTTGGTAGAAAATGGGCCAAGAGGCCCAAGACCTCCAACCCTCTTCTCTTAATTTATTTATATTTACATAGTTGTGTTATTTGGATACTAACTTTTATCTAATATTATTTTACATGTTTTAATCCAATTAAAATTCCCCGAAGTTGGCCATTTATGTTATTTTACGTCTTTGAATTTTTGGTGTCAAAAATCCTTTTGGGAAATTAGACTCTATGAATTTCTTCAAAATACTTCAAACATTTTCTTTAGAATAATTTACAAAATATTTGCTTCTTTTTTTACACTTAGACATTTTAGTGGATTTTAAAATTCTAGTCACCTAGTCTAACCCACCAACTCCTTTAATTAAATAAATTTAGGTAAATTCTAATATTATTTTTTTCTTGATTATCTCTTAAAGTAGCTCACATAGTTAATATTAATTGAATAAAACGCAGTTAAGATTTTAAATATTCTATCTCCCTAATCTTTAAATATTCATCTGAACCTTTTCTATTTAACGATAAAAATTATTATTATTAATATTTTTTAAAGTTAGTCAAAAATATTTAATCGTCGGATAATCGCACGTTAGCGGATATTTCGGGTGCGTAAAACCTTCCCGAAATAGAAATATGAACCCGAACCCTTCCTTTGGATTTTTTAAAAGGGTTTTTCTGTTAATTCTTTTAAAAATAATTTTGAATTGGTTTTCTTGATTTTTCCTTAAAAAATTAAGTGGCGACTCTATTTTTTAAAAGATTCGGTTTTACTTAAATCAATTAAGTCATAAATCGAATTTTTAAACCGAAAGTCATTTTTCGATATAACATTCCTTACTTAATAGACTTCTACGTCTTCCTTATTTTCCTTATTTGAATAAAAAAAATACTCTACATACGCTAAGGAAAATTCTAATTTACCATAATATATAGGACCTTTATAAATAAATAATTTATCAAAATTATTTTTGTAGTGAATTATTTATATTTTCATAAGTTCATAATTAAATTTGATTTTTCTGTGTAATGTTTATTACCAGATGAGATACACGCTTTGATCACGCGCAAAGTGCGTACAACAACACTAGCATGTATACTAATATTCACAACCTTAATTAATTATTATTTTTATATATTTTTTCATTAAAATAATTATCTTTTATAAATATAATTTCTATTTTTGAATATATTATAAGTTGAATTATATTTGTCTGATACTTAATTTATAGTTTGATTTCTCTTAAAATGTTGATCTCACTACTAAATTATATATTTTAAATTAAATAGTTTATTACTCACTTAAAAATTATATTTTATATATCAATTAAAATCTAAATTATTTTAATTTTTTTTAACTTTTAGTAAACTTAAAATGGAAGTTTTATTTTTAAGCTAAATAAGATGGAAGTTTTATTTTTGACTTAAATAAAATGTAAGTTTTATTTTTTAAGTTAGATAAGTTGAAAAATTTATTTAAAGTTAAATAAGATGGAAGTTTTATTTTTAAGTTAAATAAGATGGAAATTTAATTTTAAAAACAAATGGCACAATCATGAAAATGCATACGTAAAATAAAATGGAAATTTATTTTTGACGATGAAATAACTAAAGTTTGCGAAGAAAATGGAAAAAGAAAAACTAAATAAGTCAGAGGTTATTTTTGTAAACAAACATCTTATTCTTAAAAATTGCACCATGAATAGTAGTTTGAATATGCCAAACCAAATAAACAATAAAAAGTACTCTTAGTATAACTAATCCTAGTATAACTTATCCTAACATAACTTATCCCGGCATACCTAATCTCATCATAACTTGTATCCAAACCAAACAACTCGTAATTTTTTTTTTTTTTTGCTTAATCTAGAGGTGGGTATAAATACTGAAAAATCAAAAAATTGAACCGAACCAAACTAATTCGGTTATTCATTTTTTTGATTTGGTGTCGGTGTTTTTTCTCAAAAGTTCTATTCTTCAGTTCAGTCTTCACTGTAGGGGTCTCGAAACTTCAGTGTACCGAAGAACCGAACTTTTATTAAAAAAAATTAAAAAAATTATTTATATTATAAATCTTTGATCAACTCAAGTATAATTTATTTATGGTTAGCTTTGTCGATAAATTGTGATTCATTTTATTATTGTCTTCAATAAGTAGAAATAGTTTTATTTATGTTGATGTCAATATTTCACTTATAAAAAAAAAGTTAATTTCTAATTTAACAAAAATAAAAGAATCATGAAAGCAACTTTATTTATATATATAATACTAACAATTACCTTAATGTTAAATTCAAAATTAAATTATTAAAGAAAAATTAATATTGAACTCTAAATATCGTGCCGTAAAAGAAAATTTTGAATCTTAGCCCCACAAAATAACCAATATACTTGTTTTTTCTTTTGTAGGTTGTTTTTCCCTTTATTTATTCTTTATTTTTTTTTCTATCTTTATATTTCTCAACATGGTCCTTTTCTATTGACATTTTCTTTAGTCGTTCTTCTTTGTTTTTTAACTCCTCATTTTTCTTTATTTTGTAATTTAATATTCCTCAAATTTGAATACTAACATTTTTTTTTTCTTCAAATTTTTTCTATTAAATAGTTTATCATATCTGATGTTAAGAAAATATCCTACATAAAAATGAAAAACTAATAACTTTTAATATTTCGATTAATACATTATCAAATTATTAATTTCTTGATAGTCAAATATTGTTTTCTCTTTCAATCACTAAATTTGGTATTTTCTTTAAATTAAATAAAAAATATTGATACATCATTTTTAAGACTGTTTAATAATCAAGATACAAACTTTAGTAATGGTCATATTATGTAACTTAATATAAAAAATATGTTTATGCAGTAATCCTTAAAAATATTTTTAGGAGCAAAAAGTCAACTATTCAAACACGTTTTATATTAAATTATTTCAAGATTTTCTTTTTAAAACATGTCCAAACAAACTTAATATTTATTATTGTTTGCTAGAACTTGACTAATAGAAACTTTTCATTTTAATACAATTACAAAAAAATTCTTATCGGCCCATAACAAAAGTAAGGACATGTATAGATTCTTCTAGATTTTTATTTTGACTATTAATTATACAATTATTATTTTTATCCTTAAATAAAGTTAAAATTACTAAAATATTATTGGTCGTCATTCTCATGGCTTTTCTATAAAATAGAAATAAATAGATAGAAATAATATATAATAATAGATAGAAAAGAAAAATGCTTATAGATTTTTATTTCTCATATTAAACCATTCAACTATCTTTTTGCTCTTGAATATAGTAATATTTTCAAATTTGCCTTTGGCCGTAATATAAATCAATTAACAATTAAATCATTCATGAAACAAGTCAAAGTAGCAATAAATTTGTACATTATATAGTTAATTTGAAATATTATTCCAAGAGAAATTCAACCATATTTTTATCAATTTATGTCATATAAATGAATTCGCTACTTGTTTTCCTCAAGCAATAGTTGGAAGTGCAAGTTCTTGACAAAGATAAATATAATTTTTCAAGCACATTAAGTTTTCCATGGGGCCACATCAATCACTTAACATTATTTTAAGTTTATAAGTGTTTTATAGTTTGATTTTGTCCTTATTTTTTTTTTAGTTCACACCGAAAAATTGATTTAGAAACGTCGAATAAAACCGAACCAAACTGAATCGAATTAGTTTAGTTCGATATACAGTGCTCACTTTTTCAAAATCGAAGAACTAAACCGAAATTTACTATAACCAAATCGAAGAACCGAATGCACACCCCTAGCTTAATCCATTTTGTTTTTAATATTTTGATATTATTTTTTCAATCTCATATTAATTAGTTATCTATTCTTTTTGTTCAGATTTACTTGTCAAATATTTTCTAATTTAATTTTTATTTTTTATTTTTGACAAATCAAGATAAGATTTTTTTTTATATTTTTTTTTACTCTCAATTCATTATTATTGAGTTAATGTCTTTAAAAAATATAATGAGTAAATATGTTGGGACCTTATCAATTAATAGTAATAAAATGATAAATTTACTATATCAATAAGTGTTTCAAGTCAAGTTAAAATTTGACAACAAAATCCAAATAGGGGGACTACATTACTAATCTTCTCAAAAAATTACATAAGTTTTGACACTGTTTTCATGAAACCCAAAACCAAAACAACACGCATTCATAAATACCTACATATATAAATACATTCTTTGTTACTTTGTACAATATCCTTCTATTTTCGAAATTCAAGTTATAAAATATCTAGAAGAATTACAGCTTAGTAAGAAAGTTTTTTAATGAGAAAAAACACATTGTATAACTTAAATTTTTGACTTATAACTGATTAGAGTGTTCACGATTTGAATTTGCTCGATTATTGATTAAAATTAAAATTTTAATTAATTTAACTTAATACAATTTAAAATTTATAATATATATCCATTGATTTGATTGTTATTTTCTTTGTTTTTTTTTAATTATCATGTTATACTTTTTAAAAGTTAAATTGACTAATTTTTCAAAAGTTAAATTAGATAACATTAATTCAATATTTTAAATAAAATTTAGATATTCAAAAACCATCAATATTAATTATAATTTTTTTCATATCAATATGATGAAAAAATTGTTGGGTTTAAGTAGGAAGTGTGAATTGGGAAATGAAGGTTGGAAGAATAAGGAAATATGTGGGGAACCAAGTAACGGGAAATAAAAGTCATTTCTCCTTCATCGGTAAAATAGAGGAAAAATTTTGTCCTTATATTAGGGAACACTTCCTCTAACTATTTAGTTTTTGGGACCCCCTCGCGTCGTCGCTCGCTCGGCTTCAACTTCGGCAAATGATGTGATTGATTGACGAATTTTGTTTATTTAATTAATCTTAAGATTTTTCTTTTCTCATATTAATTCTAGTGAAGTATTAAGCAATTTATTAACTAGTAAATTATTTATTAATTAAATTAATTTACGAATTATTTATTAATTAAGTTAATGCACGAAATTAATTAGTTTAACAGACTTTTAATTTTCGCGCGTAAATTTCCTTCGAACAGACACAATCGTTCCCAAATGATACCATGCCCGTTTTGAATAGATGAGTCTGTTCTGAACAGGTGAATTCACACCTAATATTACCTATAAATAGAGACCCCTTCTGCACTTTTCAGACATATCGAATTTTTTCTCTTCTTTTCTGCAATCATTATTTTACAATTAAAAGTTTGAGTCCGCGTGTGATCCATTGCTTACTTTTGAGTTCGTTGAAATTACAGAAGATTGAGGTATCGCTACTTCTGCAATAGCTTACTGTTTTATCCCAAGAGGAAATAATTCACAAACTCAGATATAGTGAGAGAATTAAATTCCTTAAGGACACACAGTGAATTCTGTGAACTTAGATACTGTTACATATTTTTTAGTTTTATATTCTCTTTTTTGCACTACTATTAAATACATGATCAACAAAAATACATCTTAAGATATTAACTAAAATTTAAAAAGGAACGAAGAGAGTATCAATCTTAATTCGATTATTTAATTATAGATCATACACTAAAATAAAATTAAATTACAAGAGGGAGAATAGAAAAACACATTAATAAGTAAATGAATGATAATCAAACAACCCACCAACCACTGGTCGTGGAACTGCAAACTTAGGAAGAGGTTTTTTTCCAACAAAAAGAAATCAGAATTAGATGTTGTTGCGTTTGTTTTACTTTTTGTCGGGAAACTGAAAAGACAAATCTCTTTAGGTCCTTTTGGCCCAAACAAATTACTCACCGTGTCTAGACCCAATTTGTCTTTATAACACCATCATTATATATATATATATATATCATTCAATATTTGATGTAATTTTTTCCAAATGTCTGGTTGTTCCTGTAAAACCTTAAAAGTTTCTAAACTAAGATCTGAACTTCTCTCTTATGCGTATGGGATCATATTGAGTGATTCTAATCTTTTATATAAGTAGTAAAGGTTATTCTATAGTTGGATGATAAATTTGAGATAACTTAGGGTCACAAAAATCCTTTAACACAAAGTTGAGATGAAACATTCCTTACCGATTGAGTTCCGATATGAAATTCTACGAAATTTGGTGATTCAATAACTCCAAAGTTGTGAATGTATTTTAAGGTCTTTTACTAAGTATTTGAAGAGTGTTGCATGTGGTTTGAGGTCATAAGGGACACCTAAGACCAAGTCAAGTTCAAAACTTTTTCATCGGCTAAGTTTCCAGTATGAGTTCATAAAAAGGTCAACTTCACATAGTTATATCTCTCCACACATAATGATTTAGATGACCCATAATATATCAAATTTTAGATAATTGAATTAGCTTTCCAACACATCCAATTTCGCGTTAATCAGAGTTTGAAGTAAAAATTTATGACCATTTTACTGAAAGAATTTGTAAATTTCGACGATCCGCCGATTCAAACCATCGAAACGATCCGAGAAAGCTTAGAATTTGTCAAAAAGGGCGACCCAAGATCCCCATTCGGCGTACCGCCGAAAGGTTCGGGGATGGGACCTATATATCGTCGTTTTGGCCGCCAAAACTCATCAAAAGGTCCTTTTTTCAATTTTGATGGTTATTTGACTTCCTAAAAGGCTATTTTCGATCTTTTACCCTTAATTAACTTCACTAAGCCTATCATATAGCCTAATAACCTCTCATTAACCCATAAATCCTTGAACACATTAGATTTCTACGTTCAAAGTTCTCCCGAAGATAAGGTTAGGGTTCTTATCTTCAAGTGCAACTTAAAGATTTCTTCAAAAAAAAAAATCTCTTCCAGGTATGTAAGGCAACCTAAAGCATGAGATTGTTCTTCCATGTACCCTATAAATCGAATTAGTTGAATTGTGAGTGATTTAGTCTTCCATGAATATTTTCTTGAGATTGTTCCTAAAACCCTAGAATATTCTTACATGATATTAAATGATTGATAATTCTCATGAGTTAATTTCTTGAATACATGAATTGCATCATTTACTATATAAACCTCGGCTATATTGTCTCTTAATTTGAATGTCTAGATGCATTGATTGTGAATAGAAGCATGAATTGTGAAACCTACGAATGTGAATAGTATTGAATATGAATGTAACCTTGATTGTGAAGGGATTACATTTCTATGAAGGTTTTCTTGAGAATTTCCTGGAAATATATATTTTACGGGATATTACATAATAAATATTTCTATGAACTTATTTCTTGACAAACGATTTGAACTCCTATTTTAAATATAAACCCTAGATATTATTTTATTTAAATTTGCATGAATGAACCTAGGGATTTAGTCTAGAGCCTTAACAGTATAATCGTGATTGTGATTGTCATTGGTGATGATGATATTGATTGATCGTGATAGTGTCGAGAGTCCTCATAATTGAACTCAAATGATTGGTCTGAATTGATAGTCCCTTTAATGATTGTCTAAACTTCTCTCGGAAGATGTGATTGAGAACTGATTAGATGGTTGATAGGCTGAAAGGATTGATTATGATGCATTGATAAGAGTCCTAATGAGACTCATTGATTGGATGAATTGTTTTATGAGCATTGAGTCTTGGGAGGAGTATTGAGCATCGAATTGAGTGATAATAAGTCTAACTTGAACTCAATAACTATGTTGCCAACATAGGATGATTGATAGGGGCCATACCTCTGAACTCCTTAAAGAGGCTTGATGGATTGTGAGTGTCTCTTACCCTGGAAAGGTATTGGACGGGTGGGCAACAACACTGCTTCATTGTAACATCACCATCTTATAGGTGATGCTTGTCGGTTAGAGAAACTCCCAATAGGCAATGATAGTACTTTAATTGGATTGGATGTGATTGGTCTCTGTCTAAACCATGTTTTTACTTAACTTATGACATTCTGATTGAGTTCCTTATATTTCTGAGTTGAGTCTGCTAAGCTGAGTTGACAGTTGAGTTGAGTATATACGATTGTGTTCTTTCATTTTCAGTTATTTTACATACACGTACATTCTACGTACTGACATCCATTTGAGCCTGCATCATTTAATGATGCAGATATAGGTGATAAAGGCCTTCAACAAGTGCAATCGTTGAAGTCCTATTTTCTCCTTTTCAGATCGTGGTGAACCCCCTTTGCTTCTAGAGGCATTCTATTTATATCATTTATTATTTCTAGAGTATTTCTTTTTTGAGGTAGTCATGAACCAGTCATCGGCAACATTTAGATGTTATGAGATAAAGGCTTCATAGACAATGATGTAATAGAGTTGATATTTTCATTTTAAAGGCTAATTAAATTTTAACACACCATATAAATGACATATATGTAAGACTTAAAAAATCGTAAATAAATTACATTTGAGATCAAATTCTAAAGTGAAGTATATCGTCTTAGCAGAAAATATTTGATATATGTTGTGCTAACAAAATACATGTTATAGAATGGATAAAATATCCTCCATTTGAAAATGAATTGGATAACCATTATGGATCAATGAATGGTAATAGAATCGGTAAAAAATGGACAAATCAAATGACCAACCAATGCGCAAAGCGAGACATAATTTTTGATTTGGTGGATTATATATGTGACTTATTCTTCTTTCCAACAAAAAAACGGTTTTTTTGCACATTAATGTAAAAAGTAAAGCAAATTCATACATCATCTAATGATAAATATATATATATAAAATTCAAAATTCCTCTACATATTATATATAACTTATTTTCTAATTTGATTCAAAGATCTCTAATTTTAGCATTTACAATTTAATCATAAAAAACTTTGACCCAAAAATTAAATACTATCGCTTCTAGACAAAATCAAACAACAAAGAGAGTATGGAAAAGCAGTGTAAACTAACTTATCAAAATGAAAAAGAAAGCAACTCATTTTATTTGATAGCAAATTTCAATCTTGTACAATATATGAGTAGATAATCTTATTCAACTCAACTTTTTATTCTCATGAAATACTAACAAGTCGAATATTTATCCATTCTCATCAGACTCATTTTAATCCATTCATATGCGATCTAACCCATTAGTTAGTCAACACTAGTTATGGCACATGAATAATACCGTAATTATTCATGGAGAAGTTGACTGTGACACACCAGGAATCTGAGGCTTTGAGAAACTAGGGGAGGGCTTTGAGAAAGTAGGAGTAATGGGCTTAGAGAAACTAGGGGTCTGGGGCTTTGAGAAAGAAGGAGTTTGGGGCTTTGAAAAACTAGGGATCTGAGGCTTTGAGAAACTAGGAGTTTGGGGCTTTGAGAAAGAAGGAGTTTGAGGCTTAGAGAAACTAGGAGCCTCGGGCTTTGAGAAAGAAGGAGTTTTTGGCTTAGAGAAACTAGGAGTCTCTGGCTTTGAAAAACTAGGAGTCTGGGGTTTTGAGAAAGAAGGAGTTTGGGGCTTTGAGAAATAAGGGGTATTGGGCTTTGAGAAAGAAGGAGTCTGGGGTTTTGAGAAAGAAGGAGTTTGGGGCTTTGAGAAACTAGGAGTATCAGGCTTTGAGAAACTAGGAATCTGGGGCTTTGAGAAAGAAGGAGTCTGGGGCTTGGAGAAACTAGGAGTCTGGGGCTTTGAGAAAGAAGGAATCTGGGGTTTTGAGAAACTAGGAGTTTGGGGCTTTGAGAAAGAAGGGATTTGGGGCCTAGAGAAACTAGGGGTTGAGGGTGCTGAAAAACTAGGAGTTGTTGGCTTTGAGAAACTAGGAGTTGATGGTTTTGAGAAACTAGGAGTATCAGGCTTTGAGAAAGAAGGAGTCTGGGGCTTTGAGAAAGAAGGAATCTCGGGCTTGGAGAAACTAGGAGTCTGGGGCTTTGAGAAAGTAGGAATCTGGGGTTTTGAGAAACTAGGAGTTTGGGGCTTTGAGAAACTAGGAGTTTGGGGCTTTGAGAAAGAAGGGATTTGGGGCCCGGAGAAACTAGGGGTTGTTGGCTTTGAGAAACTAGGATTTGCTGCCTTTGAGAAACTAGGCATTTCAGACTTTGAAAAACTAGAAGTCTGTAAAATGTGACGTGCAGTTATAGTAGTTATCATATGCTCATGCATAAAGAAGATAAACGCAATCATTAAAATGGACGATATGTTATAATATTGAGCCATTTTTCTATAGATGCAAAAAGCTTAGAGAAAAAATGTGTTAAAAAGAAACGAAATCTGATATTCTAATGACTTTTGATCCGACTATATATAGATTTTGGATATATGCATAAAAGAGAATTTCACTATTTGATATGTTAGTTGACCTATTTGTTTGCCAATATTATAGTATCAAGAATTTGTCTTATGATACCAATATTATAGTAATTTGAATATCCTAAAGTAAAGGAATCCTCAAAATCTACTCATTTATATGAGATTATTAAGGAAACAAACATGTTTGTAACTACTTATTAGTCACCTATAAAAAATCCTTTATTTATTTATTATTACTTTTTTATTGATTCAAATTAAATAAGAAATGGGCGTAAGAGAGACATCTCATGCCTTAATCAAACATAATTGAATTTGACATGGTTCCATGCCCCTCTGTCAAAATATTGATAACACTGTTGGTTCCTTCTTATAATAACTAAAATCTTCAAACTTTTTACTATATATTTTTCAAAATAAAAATATAAAATTCATTTGTCTTGTTTTTTAAGATTTTGTTTGAATGAATTTGATGTGTTGATGTTAACATGATTTAAGTATTATATCATTACAAATATAATAAAAGTAATTATTAATAAGTTAATTTCATGGAAAAAATATTATATATAAATTTGAAATTTGAATATTTAAAAGTTGTTATCAACATACAAAATAATATTATAATACTAAATTGAGAGAACATTTTGGGATGTTCCATTTTTCTTATCCTTTTCGACCTACTTCCCCTAAAGTGGAAGGGTAAGCCTTTATTAAAAGAAAAGGAGAGTCAATTATTATTTTGGACAGATAAACTACACTTTTATTATTTGCATATCCATTAGGCCCTCTAAGGAACAATAGTAGTATAAATATTATCATAGGGATATCATCCATTGTTATGACCGAGACTTAGAGACATAATTATTTATTTATTCTTAATCAGAAGTATTAAACTTGTGGCTTATGGTGGAGGAGACAAAGTAGATAAGGGACAAATATAATATTAAAATCTATTCCTTTTGATGTGGAATACTAAATTCACACTTAATAGTATGTCTAAGCACATTATTTTAAGTATGCATAACACTCCATACTATCCTAGTGTAATACCCTAAAATGTCCTAACTAAGATCGAACCTAAATCAAGAAAAAAAGAGAAAATTTGAAAAAAAAGTACTAGGGTAAACCAAGTCCGCGACGCTGACCTGGGTAGAAATTTTGTGTGTGGAATTTTTTAGAAAAGTTTATGAATCAGAAGAGTGTGCGTCAACTCCGTGTCGCAGACTTGGCTATAAATCACATGCCTTGAATGTGATTTATGATTTGTTCATAAATCACATGTCTCAAATATGTATTATGTGTTCCAAAAAAAATGAACGAAAATGGGATAAGTCCACATCGCGGACTTGCTCAATCTCGGTACTTGTTTTTCAATTGTAATTAAAGGATATTTTCATCTTTTTCTATCCTTGCGTTGCAGACTTGGCTATAAATCACATGCCTTGAATGTGATTTATGAGTTGTTCATAATCACATGTCTCAAATGTGTATTATGTGTTCCGAAAAAAGTAAACGAATATGAGATAAGTCCACATCGCGGACTTGCTCAATCTAAGTATTGTTTTTCAATTATAATTAAAGGGTATTTTCATCTTTTTTCACCCTTCCTAGACTTAAACCACATCATTTTAAGACAGGAATCCATCTCATATAAGTATGACTATGCTATTTTTCTCTCATTACACTTAAAATATTTGAGAGCAAGAGGAGAGGAGAAACGAAAGAGGCTAGGTTTCCAAGTAGTCAACGATTATCCTTCGAGATTTAGTTTGTTCTTCAATTTTCAGGTATTACTATATTTAGAAGCCTTTTTAACAGTAGGCCTAATTTAATCTACTACATTTTTGTCAAGTAATAACATAAAAAAGCTTATAAAATTGTTGTACTACCAAGTCCCTTAGCTCTAGATCAGGATTTGGTCATTGAAAGAATGAAGGTATCAACTCAAAATTTTCGGGACATCATGTAAGTCGAACCTACTTGTTTATTTAAATTTATGAGAATTTAAGTGCAAATTTTGTGAGTTCAAGGAGATTAAAATTTGCTTTTGCTTAGAATTATATATACATATTGTAGACAGTGAAATTTTATTGATCAATCCATATTAAATGTGGATTAAATCTTAAATTCATGATACATTGACTAAGTCAAATTATTGGTTAATGAGGTTGAATTAATATTTATGTTAAAATTACATGACTTAAATAAAGTCCAAATTATGTTTGGTCAGTCCGTTAAGTTGACAAGATGAGCCCAACTCATGTTCTTCAAGCCCAAGGTCTTCTAAAATTGATTGACCAAAATACCCTCAAACCTAACTTACAACTATATAAAAGGGTCTTCATAAGACCCGGAAAAAGAGGAAAAGAAGAGGAAAAAGGAAAAAAATATATAGAAAAGTTTTGCTCTTCATTCGTGATCCGCAAGTCTTCCGCATAAAAAGGAGTTTTTGTCTCCAAGTTGTAAGCCGCAAGTTCTCATATTTCTGTGATTGTAATTAAATCTTGGCTCCGCATTTGTAGTGAAGTTTCAACAAGCATTTCTTTGATTCAAGAATAAAGTGAAAACTTGAGTTGATGATCGTGAGGACAAGAATCAGAAGATTACATCTTTTTTAGATTTTATAAAGATTGTAACCTTCGCACAAATTCTTGAAATACAAATATTGTTGTTTGTCTCTATTTTTCTTTTCTTGATTATTATTTTTCAGGGACGAAATTTAGTCGCTTACAAATTGGCACGCCCAGTGGGACAATCTTTATCTCTTATCTTCAAAAAATTAATGTTTAAGAACACCAAGACAACTTCCAAAAAGGTCAACTCGAAATCCGCATCCGCAAAAACTATCAGATCCAAATTATGATCTCTTTAAAGTTACACAAATTATCAATACGGCTGCTATGGACATCGACTTTAAATTTGATGTTTTTGAGGATATTGACTCCGCAAATTGCTTGAAAATTGCCATGGAGATTGTGGCCCAAATTAGGAGTAAAGCCGAAATATTAGGACAGCGAGCGATTCAAGCACCACCTAAATCATCTCATATTTGTTATTTGTCTTCTCCAGAAGAAGAAATACCTTCTCTGTATGTTCTAGAAAAAGGAATAGACATTGCTGAGGTAGTAGAAAGAACTTTGGATCGACTAAGACTGTCACAAGAACGACGCCATCAATCTAATGATCCCTTCATGAATGAAGATGATGATGTCTTAAGCGTTATATCTGCTATGATCTTCTCTCATGTTACTTCTCAATCCAAGCTATATTTTAGGGATGTTCTGCACTATTCTTTATCCTCTATGATGGTTGCGCAAGCGATAGTAATTGAAACTTTCACCATGGAAGAACAACTTGCAAATTTGACGAAGGCCTATCAAAATACATCAAAGGTCAAGACACCCAAATTACCAAGTTGACAAATAT
This sequence comes from Solanum rostratum, assembly GCA_029948455.1. Lineage (NCBI taxonomy): Eukaryota > Viridiplantae > Streptophyta > Magnoliopsida > Solanales > Solanaceae > Solanum > Solanum rostratum. The sequence goes on along the minus strand of CM057045.1, from coordinate 64,579,212 downwards.
GATAAAGAATAGGAAGGAGGAAGAATCCACTCGATTATGTATAGAGCTTTATGAAATGCAAGAGAAAAGAGAGCCTTTCATAAAACAAGAAACAATAATCAAGGAGTTTCAAGTGTCTGCTGAAGGCCTAATTCCCGTTGACCAATCAAAAGACTTCATCAGGGAGACTATCAAAGATTACTCAGAGTCTATATCTAAATCTCCACTCCCATATGTAAAGTCATATTCTCAAAGAATTGATAACCTAAAGAGACATGCTGGCTATCAACCTCCTAAGCTGCAATAATTTGACGGTAAAGGAAATTCGAAACAACGTGTAGCATACTTTGTCGAAACTTGCAATAATGCTGGAACATATGATGATTATCTTATTAAGTAGTTTGTTCAGTCTCTCACAGGAATCGCTTTCGACTGGTACATAGATCTTGAACCTGGTTCCATTGATAGCTGGGAGCGGATGGAGCAACAATTTCTTAAACGTTTTATAGAAAAAGACGTATTATAAGCATGATAGAGCTTACCAATGCCCGCCAAAGGAATAATGAGCAAGCCATCGACTACATTAATCGTTGGAGGAGCTTGAGCCTTAAATGTAAAGATCACCTTAGTGAAACTTTTGGGATCGAAATATGCATCCAAAGAATGCATTGGGATATTCGCTACATAATGCAAGGCATAAAACCTAAAACATTTGAAGAACTAGCAACTCGTGCTCATGATATGAAATTGAGTATCGCCACAAATAGAGATCAAAAGGTTACTCTACTTTGAGCCTCATAAAGAAAATGAACATGATATTGAGGATGAGGACAACCTTTCATCCAAAATTGAAATTGAAGAGTCTATATAGGTAGAAATACTCCTCACATATGAGCATAAATTGCATGTAATAAAGCTCATCAAATTCGAGCTAAGTCTTCAAGTTGTGATGCTCTTAACATTCGAGCAAAGTTCGGCAAATTCGAACTAAGTCTCCATATCATAAAGTTCTTCATTCAACCAAAATCTTCAAGTTTCAAAGCTCATCAAAGTTGAGCAAAGTCTTCAAGCCAAATGCTCCTTGATGCACGAGCCTAAAATGCATGTCATGAAGCTCATCAAATTTGAAGCTAAGTCTTTAGTTTTGAAGCTCTTCAAATTCGAGCTAAGTTTTCAAGAGTGAAGCTCATCAAATTCGAACTAAGTCTTCAAGCGACAAAAGCTCCATAAAATGAGTTAAATCTTTAAGTTATTACTCTTGGTCCGTATGATTTTAATTTGTATGATCAAAAATAAATTCACTAGGTTGAAAACCTCAAAATAAGTGGTCTAGGCAAATAAAAAAACTCACATGTTTTACATTGAAGTGTAAAGTAAATATATTTTATTGCTTCAAAAAATTGTAAGAATATTTATACATCAGCAACGATAAGAAAAAAAATTAATGTGTCATCCTATACAAAGAATTTAAGTTGGAAGAAGAAAAAAATGAGATTGGACGCCAAAAGGTGACTTGCCAACTCATCTTAAATGTCTCTATCAAGTTTGTATCATCTCTTTATCAAACGTCTTCGCTTCAAATATTTTTATGGGTTGATGCAGTCATAAATAAGCCTCTATCTTCAGCATAGGGGCATATTTTGAAGTCTGATCTGTGAAGTTGATGTATCAAGTATTTGCTCTCTAAAACTAGGACACACTACACCAAAATCTCTTTCTTTCCAAAGCCGAAATTCAAGAGGAAGAGACACAAAGTGTGGCTCGTCATCAAAGCCACAACTTAAAGAAGGATGCACTAAGTATGATTCATCGCTAAAGCCGCAACTACAGAGAAAGAGGCACACAATGTGGTTCATCGCCAAAGCCGCAACTACAGAAGAAGACATGCAATGTGGTTCATCGATATAGACACAACTCCAAATAAACAGATGCACCAAGTGTGTTTGTCACCACCAAAGCCATTGCTTAAAAAAATGCATTATCATTAACAAAACCGCGACCGCAAACCAAGATGCACCAAGTGGTTTCTCACCAATTTTGGATTACCCCTCATATTTTTTTGGTTTGATATGAGACTGTTTGCAGTCTATTGTGAATCTATACAAGAAAATAATAAAAAGGGGTGATGCACCTTATGGTGCCAATAGCACGACACTTCAAATCGACATGGTGAAAAGGGTGGCATATGCTCTCGCGCATGTCATGATGACTATGATCCTACTGGCTTAAAAGTTTTATACTTTTTTTTCTCTCCATGTGGATGATGGCAGAAGTCTCAATCAATGCAAAAATTAATATGCGGCTTTTCGGCGAAAATACAAAGAAGTGAACTCATGAATGTTGTCCAAAATCACACCAAAGTTGATTGTGTAGCTAATTTTACCCAAAAAAAAAATTTTTGGTCCTTTGATAAGGATTTTGACTTTAATTTTTGGAGATGTTATAGACATTGAAGTCTATTTTCAATAGAATTAAGTCTCGTCATTCGGATGCTCATACACCAAGATACGAACGTTTTGGTTAGACTCCAAAATCTATGAAAAATAATGACAGTTTGGAGACCAACTTCAAAATTAATTCTCATCAATTAATAAGGATTTTAGCTTTGCTTTTTGAATATGTACCTTAAAGTCTATTTTCTTTAGAATTGAGTCACGCTTCATATGGACGCTCCTCCACCAAGATACAAACGTTTTGATGAGACTCCATAAAGCTGTAAACAAAATCAGATTTGGAGAAGCAAAACAAAAAATTAATTTCCGACAATTGAGAAGGATTTTGACGTTAATCTTCGGATATGTTGTAGATTTATGAGTCTAGTTTCTGAAAAATCAAACAGTTCGTGATTTTGGTATTTCTACAACAAGATATGAATTTTTTATAGCAGGTGTGCTGAGCTGAACAAAAGTGATAAAAATTAGAAAATAAATATTACCTAATAGAGATGGATCTGATCGAGCTTGGTGATGCCGCAAATTGACAATCAGCCTCCATGGGATTATGGATATTTATATATATCAAATGCACATAAATTGTTTTCCTACAAATTATGAAAAACCCATGAAATCAAATTATGGTAAATTTTCAAATTATTGATCAATCCATATTAGAATGTGGATTAAATCTTAAATTCATGATACATTGACCAAGTCAAATTATTGTTAATGAGGTTGGATCAATATTCAATTTAAAATTACATGACTTAAATAAAGTTCAAATAATGTTTGGGTCAGTCCGTCAAGTTGACAAGACGAGCCCAACTCATGTTCTTCAAGCCCAAGGTCTTCTAAAATTGATTGAAGAGCAAAATATTCCCAAACCCTAACTTACAACTATATAAAAAGGTCTTCATAAAATCAGAAAAAAGAGAATAAGAAGAGGAACAAGAAGAAGAGAAATACATAGAAAAGTTCTGCTCTACAGTGCTGATCCGCAAGTGTTCCGCATAAAAAGTAGTTTTTGTCTCCAAGTTGCAAGCCACAAGTTTTTATATTTCTGCGATTGTGATTAAAGCTTGGCTTCTTTGTAGTGAAGTTTCAACAAGTATTTCTTCGATTCAAGAACAAAGTGAATTCTTGAGTTGATGATCGTGAGGAGAAGAATCAGAGGATTACATCATTTTTTTTAGATTTTATAATGATTGTAACCTTCACACAAATTCTTGAAATACAAACATTGTTGTTTACCTCTATTTTTCTTTCCTTGATTGTTACTTTTCAGGGACGAAACTTAGTTGCTTACATATATGCCAACAGAATTCATGCACACATACTTGTACAAACTAAACTACATATATGTAAACAGATATGTTGTAGTAAAAATCTGTTGAAAGCAAAGAATACATAAATCGCAAACAATTTGAATTGTAGGAAGTATAAATTTTACTTTATTGAACCATTTAATTATTTGTGTATTGATTGTTATGGAACATCTACAGGTGTTTATGGACAATGTCATATTGTCATGCCTCGAGATGGTACCCTTGGCGTGGGTGACACTTAAAGAACCATTGTTGATTCCCCAAGAGAATCGTTTGGCCTCATCGTGGCATTATAGTCAACAAAAGAAGAATACTCTAGAAAAGACTATTAATAAATAAAGATCAGCAATCTAACTCAAAACCAGTCAAGACTAGCATGAAAGAAACTAGTTAGATAACATCCACATCAACAATCCCAAATCTAGTCTATGAAGCCTCTATCTAAACTATCTAGATGGTACCATGATAAGCCATGACTACCTCAATTAAAAGGAAAATAAAGTACTAAACTCAAACTAGGTGAAAGTATAAATATGTATCCTCTGGAAGCAGGGGAGGACTCACCAAATTAATTGACTACAACAGATCCTCGACGAAGCACTTGTTGATGATCTTTAATACATGTATTTGCATCATTTTCGATGCAGGCTCAAATGGACGTCAGAACATGAAATATACTGACATGTAAAATGGCTAAAGAAATAAATAAGCTCAAACATAACTCAATCAACTAGACTCAACAATCCACTTAGCAGTTGGTAACTCAACTCAATAAATATGCAATTTTTTAGAGAAAATTGTGCTTTTAAAAATAGGCCTAGTGTTATGCAACTCATTTGAAACATTACATGCTCTATCAGGTGTTGCTTGGGAGTTTTTCTTGATCGACATCCAATCCCGTCACTTTTAGTTTGGTGATGCACAACGAAGGTGACGTCATTGCCACGCCCGTCCAATACTTTCCAAGGTAAGGGACGATCAAACCTCTCTTAGATCCAAAATCAATGTCCAGCTTTTTGGGACATGAGTTGCCCGAATTAATGGTGCAACTATCCTACGCTGGCAATGTAGTTTACAGGTTAGAGTCGTTATCAACTTGCGCCTATATCGGTACTCAATACTCCACCCAAGACAAAAATATGCTCATTTCAATCAACTCTTTATGTGTTATTCCAATCAAGCTCAAGCCAATCACTCAACAACTCAACTAGTCAGGACCATCAGTCATGCATACCAACAAGGCTCCTCAAATCATTCATGACTCTAACTCAAATAGTCATTTAGACTTCGAACATTCATGCTTACCATAAAAGACATGTAAGATGCTCATTATCCTCACTTTACTAATCCGAACAATCACACCACAATTTCAATAAGTCAATGCAACAAGCATTACATAGATGATGCAATTTAGAGTTCATATTGCCAAGTGTAAAACTAGTACCCCAATTTCGTACAAACAACACTGCAATGTATCAATTCGTTCATATATATTCATTCGTAAAGACTCAAATGAGTGCAAACAACTCAAATATTAGGACCATGGGATTTTGCAATACTCCATTCTTATTCACAAATTTGACTCAAATAGATGAAAGGGCGCATGGAAGAACTCAATCCAACGCTTTAAGTAGCCTTACATACCTGAAATTTCAAGGAACGATCAACTCTTAGATAGTCTTCAGTCGTGTGCTTAGAACCCTAGTTTTCTCCTCTTCCTCGAAGCTCTCAAAAGTTTTAAGTGTAGAATAAATAATATTACACTTAGGGTACTGATAAGGAGTCCAAAACTAGTCCAAAATGTCATGAGCTTTAATTAAAAAGGGTCAGAAAAGACAACAATACCCCTCTCTAAAACTGCCGGAGGGAACCACAAAACCTCGTCTGTGGGTCGTGGTTCCACTTACGAGCCGTAAGTGACCTCTCGTATCATGGAAGGTGCCCAAAAATTAGGTTACTGAAAATTAGACCTCGGATATGAAACCCCTTTTTATGGGCCGTAAAATGGACCACGAGCCATCTTGTTAATCGTAGTTCAAGATAAAGAAATTTTGGTTTCTAAAACTCCAATCTACGAAACCCATTCCACGGTCTGTGAAATGATGTAGAGTCCGCAGGAGGACTCGTACATGGGCCTCAGACTTACACGAATTTCCTAAGTCACATGGGTAATCACAAGGTCCCACGTACGTGCCGTAGATCATGCTACGGGCCATGGATGGCCCTTCGTGGTTTTTTCCAGTGACTTTTCTACATTATTTTTCTCAACTTTTTCTGGACATTCAACTCAGATTAGGTGGAATGAATTAGGGGTATTACACATATATCGAAGAGTAGAAAAAGTTGCTGCTAGACACTTGAAAACGAGTATGGGTATGTCATCATGTTGAATATTTTTTATTTTTGTATACACAAAATAGAAAAATCCAACTATATCAAGGAACAAATGTCATGAGAAAAAAATATGCAGAAGATAAAATTGATTAAAAAGTAAGTTCTTTTTTATGATCATTCCGTTTCTTGATATATGTGATAATATCAAATATCTTGAATAGACAGTTAAGGTTAGCATGAAATTTTTATTTAGACACTCTAACAAAGACTTATATCCTTGAAAAACCTATTTTAAAGACTAATTGAATTTTAATACACCATATAAATAACATATATGTAAAACTTAATAAATCATGAATAAAGTGCATTCAAGATCAAATTCTAAAATGAAGTATATTGTCGTAGCAGAAAATATTTGATATATGTTGTGCTAACAAAATATATGTTAGGGAGTGGAAATAATATCCATAATCGGATAACCGTTATGGATAAATGGATGGTAATAGAATGGGTCAAAAAAGGCCTAATCAAATGACCAACCTATAAGTTCTTGTTAGGGGATTTTTCATAAATGGCAAACTTAAAAATCTTAAAAATCTTAAAATAGCCATGTTTATGAAATTACTTTTTATAACTATGGCTATAGCAAATTTAATGTATAAATCGGATTTCAGGGTAATGTATAAATCGGAAGTGTCAAATTTTTTTTAATTAATTAGGCGTTTTTTTAGGTACTTATTATAGGAAACGGTTGCATAAGGAAGTATAATAACAAATTAAAATCCTTTTCCTAATTGAACACTTCTTCTTAAAATAAGATGATATTTCTACTCTAAATAAAAAAAAAAAATCCTTTCTATCAGAAAAAATTGTCAACTTAATTAAGGAAGTATAATAACAAATTAAAATCCTTTTCCTAATTGAACACTTCTTCTTAAAATAAGATGATATTTCTACTCTAAATTAAAAAAAAAGATTTCCTTTCTATCAGAAAAAATTGCCAACGTAATTTTTTTTTCCTGGGTTTTTTGGAAGGAAGTTACTGGTGAGTTTTCAATTTATATAAAAACTAGTATAATTTATACAATGTTGCTCACTGTATAATTACACATAAATATACAGATCAATTTATACATGTATATCATTAAGTGTATAAAATTTTCATGAACTTATACACGTGTGCTTACTTGTAATAAATTTATACACTTGAACATTTGTGTTTTTTTTTTTTAAAGTTATACAGATCAATTTATGCATGTATGTCATTAAGTATATAAAATTTTCATGAACTTATACATGTGTGCTTACTTGTAATAAATTTATACACTTGAACATTTATGTTTTTTTTAAAGTTGCATGGACCAGGTTTGTATAAGTTTTCCTCCGTAATAATTTATATAATGTATAAGGAGGGCTAAATGATGGATTCCATGGAAATGTACATTATATTGAGATGGGGGATTTCATGGTTGTATAAACATTACCCAAAATTTTCAATGTACTGTATTTATATATACACAGTTGCAATTGGCATACATTCCATAACTGTATAAATGCTAAAAAATCTTTATTTTTATATAAATCTACCCTTATACACCCATGTTTATATAAATACATTATCAGATCTGTCAATATATATTTTTTTTGTATAAAAATATGAAAACAAGACATAGATATTGTGAAATCTACAACTTGGGAAAAATGAACATTACATGCATATATAACAAAAATGAAAATGTTTGGAAATATAGAAACTGTATGCTTCCATTTTTTTAACATGCACAATGCATACCTCTCGTAATCCTTTTTGATGAAGACTCCTTCACCATATTGTATGGAAGATGAGTTGAAAATTCCGGCTAAAAAGTAAAAAATTTGGGGAAAATTTGAACAGGGTGAGCAAAAATAAAAAAGCGCAAAAAAAAAATAAAACTTGAAATTTCAAGTATGCATTTTGAAAATAAACTGAAATATTACCTTAGTTAAACTGATCTTGACTTGATTTGTTAAGATTTTGAGAGATTTAAGGGTGTGAAAATGGCGTAAATTGGGGAGGCGGTTATGGAAGGTGGAATGGAATCATGTGTATAATGGAGTCTAATGAAGGAGGGAAAAGCAATTAGATTTTATACATTGGGCTGGTGGGGACCACATCTTTTATAGCAAAAAAAAATAACGGGTATGCTATTAATGTAATAAAATTGAAATGTAGATAATAAATGATATTATTAGTCTTAAGTTTGCTTAATTAGGTAATAATTCCTTCTTGTTATTGCTCTTAAACTAATTTAGAATGTGCAAAGGGAGACTTATTCTTCTTTCCAACAACAAAACAAGAGTTGGTTTGCACATTATTGTAAAAAGTAAAGCAAACTCATACATACATATATATAACTTTTTTCTAGTTTGATTCAAAGATCTCTAATTTTAGCATGTACAATTTTATCATAAGAAATTTTGTACCAAAAAAGTTAAAACCTATCATTTCTAGAGAAAATTAAATGTCAAAGAAAGTGCAAAAAAGCAATGTAAACTAGCTTATCAAAATAAAAAGAAAAAGAAAACAACTCATCTTATTTGATAGCAAATTTGAATCTTGTACAATATATGAGTGAATAATCTTATTCAACCCAACTTTTTATTCGCATGAAATACTAGCGAGTCAAATATTTTATCCATTCTCATCTGACCCATTTGATTCATTCATATGCTATCTAACCCATCAGTTTGTGAACACTAGTCATGCCAGATGGATAACACCATAATTATTCATCGAGAAGTTGGTTGTGACACGCTAGAAATATGAGGCTTTGGGAAAATTGGACAAGAATTGGGGGTTCGAATTTAAAATTCGGACGTTGAGGAGAGTGTCGTTTGGTCGCTACCAATTGCTGGTCAAAGGCTGCTGATGCACTGTTGCTCTCTGGTTTGCTCAGTGTTGGAGCCGTTGCTCGTCGATTGGAGGAGAAAGACGCGTGAACGTCTAAAAGGGGAAAAATAAAATAAAAAGGGCGCGCATGTTGTTGATGTTGGGAAATACCTTTGAACCTGGTTTTTCTTAAAGGATTTGGGCGGGGTTTGGGGCAATTGGACCATAATTGGTCCGAAAATTGAACTAGAATTGGTCCTTTAAAAAAAGGGGGGGGGGGGGGGGGAATTTTCATAAACAACCCACCTAGTGAAACATAATAGGCTAAAATAGCTACAGTTTTGAAAATTACATTTTATAGCTTTTGAACATGTACCCAGATTTGTATAAAACGTGTATGCACTATTATTTTATACAAAAAGATGAGCTGGCATTTAATGTTGATTAGTTACTGATTAGATGCAATAAAAATAAACGTTCCCTTAAATAATGGAAGGTCAATGTAATCAATATTTATTACCTAATATGAATCTGTAAATTACTCAAACAGTGTGCATATATATTTGCAGTGTATAAAATAACTTTAACTGTATGCAGGTATGCATATATATTTGCACTGTATGAAATAGCTTACACTGTATAATGTGCTTATGTAATTGTATAATGTGCTGGCAATAACTATATAACTTATACATAAATAGTGGTACATATAAAAAATGTGTATAATAATAACATTACATAAGTAATGAGATATGTGTGTATAACTTATGCTTAACTATGTGAGAAACAATTTTTTTTTTAAAAAATATTACCTGATTGTCTTCTGCGATTTCGTCTGAGTTGTCAAAATCAGACCCATCGCCACTTTTTTGTGCTTCATCACTGCTGGAAGCTGGGTCCTCTGCTTTCCTCTTCTTTTTGGAACTACTTGGCCGATGAACATTGTCATTCCGATACTTGGATCTAATTTCTACACTAGCCCTATCTCTTGCAATGCATCTTGCAATGGGCTCATCCTCTTGAATTATACCCAATAAAAAAGAAGGCAAATCATCCATAAACTTATCATGCAAGTTTATACCTCTAGTTATCCTCTTAGATGATGATTCGTCGGCCATAATGTGTAGTTGTATGGTGGTGATTTTTTTGACTGTGGAAAAAATTGGGGCTAACAGTGTATAAGAAATGGGGGAAGTGAAAATTTCAAAATAAAAATTAAAAACCGCCAAAAATTGGTATGAAAATGAAGCTACAAGATCTGGATGAATATTAAGAAAAAAAAATTGAAATCCTTACATGTGTAACTAATGATTCGTTGAGAGATTGAAGGAGACAACTATGGAAAGAAAATCTTGGTATTTTTGTATAGAATGGAGAGAGAAGATGAATATAGGAGATGAAGAGTTTTGTACAAAAAGTGTCTGGGTCCCACAAAATCTTATAGCCATTTTTTTCAAACGTTGGCTACTTTATGTAATTTTAAAAAACTGTAGTTAATTTATGTGGTTTTGTAGTGAATGTTTGCTCAGTTATGAAATTTTCCCAAAAAAAAAGGGTTTAAGGGTAGAAAATTAATTTGAGATTTGGCCACCTAAACAATACAATTACACCAATCTAGAATTAAAAAAAATAGCCAAAAGAGTTTCGACTATAAGATGAATTAATATAAATCGATTAAAGAGCTTCTTAAAATAACGAAGTGAAATAATTAAATTAAAATACTTTACTAATTGAATCTAAAATAATCCATCATTAAACTAGGATAATTGACAAACAAAATTTAAAAAAATTGAAACGATTTTGTTGGAAAATTATAAAAAATTAATAATTAAATAAGTAATTATATATACGTATATAAATAGGTAAAAAATATAAATATAGTATATATTAAAAGGTTAACACAAGAAATGACTTAAAATATTTTTCAAATTTCAAAAATAATTATTTCAAATTATTTGAAATTGAAGAAGCTCATTAATTAATTTATACTATGGAAGGTTAAAATTGGGTGTCAACACATATTGTGTCCTTATTCTATTGATTATGATTATGCGTATTGATATTATGTTGTGATGTTCCTTGATGCATGGCATACCTATATGCTTAGTACATTCCATGTACAATGCATATTTCTTTGCCTACATGATCTAACCATGTAGGGACGGGTGACGACGAGACTATTCCTCTATTTCGTGGCTAGATTCAGAGTTGAGCTTTGAAGATTATTATTGAGTTCTCATCGTTCAGGAACAAGCCCCTTCATATTGTATTTTTTAAGTTGAGACTTTATGACTTTTATTTGATATTACATCTTGAGGGTGAGCTAGTAAGTTTTGTTCTAGTCCCTGCCAAGAGCGTATGATGTAGAGACATGATTTGGACTTATGATGATGTAATTTCCTCATGGGAAACCTTTGACTTATACGATGTTATGTTCTACTTACTTACTCTCTTATGTTTTCCTCTTGCTTACTCTCTTATGTTTTGCTTACTTTACCTCATGTATTCTTATATATGGTCAAAAGGCTTGGATGGAGCGCCTTCGATATCGCATTCGCCGTGTTATTGCTAGGCCCAAAGTTCGGATCGTGACAACTAAAAGCGAGTAGTATGAAGATTCAGTCTTTATTGTTAATATTATACATACTAAATAGTCTATCTATTTGCTAGTAGAAAAATATCTAATCTATATGAAATCATTGTTGGAACAATGAATATTGTAGCAACATCAGCTGCAACTTCAAATCGTTTAAATGTTGCCCAAATAATTGCATCAACTGAAAAACCTGTAAAAATTTTCATGAGTTAATTTCAAAAGGTGGAAGAAAAAGATGTTCTACTTGACTACCTTAAGTTTGCAGAGGTTCACTAATGAGAATGTTCTCATCTATTAACAACTCCAGATGCAGGACGTCTCTTAGTGACAAAAACTTTAAAACACTCAGATTTTTTATGCAAGAACTACATTCGGAGCGGTCTACAAGATGATCTATACAATGTGTATAGTAATATGAATACTTCAAAGAAACTCGAGGATATTTTGAAAAAAAAAGTACAAAACAAAAGATGTCGGAACGAAAAAATTTACTGTGGAGAAGTTCCTTGACTACAAGATGATAGATAGTAAAGCTGTTATTACCCAAGTTTAGGATATGCAGGTTATAGTCTATGATCTTCTTGCCGAACGACTAGTTTTTAATGATTCTTTTCAAGTGAATACTATAATTGAGAAATTACCCCCGCTTTGGAAGGACTTCAAAAACTACTTAAAACATAAATGCAAGGAGATAACTATTGAGGATCTCATCGTAAAATTGAGAATTAAAGAGGAAAATAAGTCAGTAGAGAAAAGGTCACGAACAAGTTCAACAATAGCAAAGGTGAATATTGTTGAAGTAGGTCTAAATATCAAAAAGAGAAAAAAGTCGTCTGGATCAAAAGGTTATCCGGCTAAAAAGAAGTTCAACAGTCATTGTCACAATTATTGAAAAGGTTGGACATAACGTTATGAACCGTCACTCTTCAAAGAAGGAAATGAAAAAGAATCAAACAAACATAATTGAAAAAAAATAAGAAAGAGGAGAACTTATGTGCCATGTTAACTTAGTGCAATTTAGTAGGAAACTGAACGGAATGATGATTTGATTCTAAAGTCACTTCATATATTTATACTGCTCGAGGAGCCTTTGCAACTTATGCCCCTGCTACATCCGATGAGGTTATTTACATGGGAAATTCTACAACAATAAATATTGAAGGCTATGAAAAAGGATTTCTAAAGATGACCTTTGGCAAAGTGGTGACTCTGAACAATGTTTGTCATGTTCCAGAAATGAGGAAGAACTTGGCTTCTGCTAGTGTTTCTAATCTAGAATGAATTTAAGCGCCTTTTTGTTTTTGATAAAGTTGTAATTAGAAAGAATGAGATATATGTAGGATAAGGCTACCTCACTGAGAACCTTTTCAAACTGAATGTGATGTTTGTTGAAAATAAATAAGTTCAAACTTCTTCTTACTTACTTGAGTAAAATAATTTATGATATTTATGCTTAGGATAAGTCAATTATAAAACCTTGAGAAAACTGATCAACTTTAATGTATTGCCTAACTTTTAGGACAAAAAATCAAAATATTAAGTTCTGTTGAATTGAAATATGCTAAGCATCCTTATAAATCTATTGAAAGGAATTTCACTCCTTTAGAATTAATTCACACTGACATTTGTGATATGAAGTCAATACTAACTCGTGGTGGAAACAAAATATCTTATAACTTTTATTGATGATTGCACTAGATACTGTTGTGTCTACTTATTTAATAGTAAGGATGAAGCAATAAAAACAATTATGCCATACAAAATTGAAGTTGAAAAATCAGTCGGATAAAAAAGCGAAAGAGGTGGAGAGTATGAATCTCATTTTACAGAAATATGTATGTAAAATGAAATCATCCATCAAACTACTGCCCCTTACTCACCTCAATTTAATGGAATCGCAGGAAGAAAAAATCAATCTTTAAAGAAAATGATGAATGTCTTTCTTATAAGTTTAGGTTTACTACAAAACTTGTGTGAGGAAGCTATTATTAAAGCGAATCGCATACTCAATAAAGTGCCCCATATCAAGACACAATTTATTCCATACCAGAAATGGAAAGGAAGAAAACCCAATTTGAAATACTTCAAAGTGTGGGGATGTCTAGCCAAAGTCCAAGTTTCTATATCTAAGAGGGTTAAAATAAGAACTAAGATTGTGAATTGTGTTTTCATTGAATATGCAACAAACAGTAAAGTATGTCGATTATTGATTCATTAGTCTGAACATACGAAATTTATGACAATACAATAATTGAATCAGATAATCATGAGTTCTTTAAACATGTCTATCCGTATAAAACTAGACTTGAGTTGTCTAGTGAAGGGTCTAAATGACCTCGAGAAGAACTAAAGGAAAGTAGTCATAATAAGAAAAATCCAAGGTGTAACAAATGTCAAAGAGCTTCTACTCTCTGATCAAAATTTCTAATATTTTTAGTAGAAAATGAACCTCAAACTTTCCAAGAAACTGTGACTTCTTCGGAAGCACAATATTGGAAAGAGACCGTCAATAGTGAGATTCGATCCATAATAATTAATCATACATGGAAATTGGTTGATCTTTCTCCCGTAAATAAACCCCTCGGGCCCAAATGAATTTTTAAAAGGAAAATGAAAGATGGCGGCCTATTGATAAATATAAAGCAAAGCTTGTTGTCAAAGGATTTAGACAACGTGAGGATCTTGATTACTTTGATACGTACTCACCGGTGAAATATTATTCTATAAAAGTTTTGACCTAAGTGATTTTTAATACCGAACAGAATCAAGAAACACTTTTTTTTTTTTTGAATGCAGCTTCATCTTTTATTCAACTACATATTTTCTTTTGGCTACAGTACAACAAAGATCTAATATATTCATTTGCTACAAAAGCCTAGAATAAATTCTACACTGTTGAATTCCCTTCTTCTTGGGATGTCAAGTTTTGGTACAGAGGGAAGTTTCCATCCCTTCGTTTCTCCATTGTTAAAAATTTTGAACCATTTCTCGATTTATGCATGTCACATGAGGTCTTTCTAGTTGGCTAAACTACATAGTGAGTCAAGAATTGATGATGGCCTGAATTTCCTCCAATGTTTTCCCCTTTGTTTCTGGCACTACCTTTGCTACAAATAGTATAGTGAGTACAGAGAATCCAGCATATAGCATAAATGTACCTGAAAATTCCCAAACAAAAATAGAAAGTTTCAGTCAAAAGAAAAGCCTAACAGGTGTTACAATTTTCATATATGCAGAGTATGTAGAAAATTACCAGTGGCAGTCCAGTCCATGAGGAAACCAAACGTGTAAGAAACAGCCCACGCTCCCAACCAGTTCACTAAGACGACTAGACTTCCAGCAGCACTTTTTACATGAATCGGGAATATCTGAAATATTAGAGCAGAAATAAGTTATTTCAAGCATACACAATGTTTGAATAGAAGTGATCAAGGGCTAAAGGTATATTTGGTATAACAAATTGAGCTAATGCTCATGTAAAATAACCACAGAGAACAGCTCTTCTACTAAAATAAAGCAACTGAGTGCAATTACCTCTGACATAATAACCCAAGGAACTGCTCCCATTCCAATTGAAAACGCCGATATGTAAACCTGTGAAAGTAGAATTTAGAATTTCGACTCATCTTCTCACAAGATTTTACCGTACAAGTTGTAAGATTATTATATGGCAATAAAAGATTTACCAGGACACCAGATACAGCTAGAATTGGAACCCATTCAAGTATGATGCCATTTCCCTAGTTAATGAAAGGAAAGAGATTGTTAAATAAGAAGCAACAACTTTTATGACCAGCTGATCGACGTTTTGTGTTTTCATTGAGTTACCTTTAGGTAGAAAGAAGCTCCAGCCAGAAAGCAACCAACAAATGTCCCTGTTGCTGACACCTGAAAACGATGAAACATCTCGTATAAACGTTCTATCTCCACAGATTTTATCTAGATAACGTCATTAGAAGAAGAAAAAAAAATTGAATGTACCATAAGAAGTGGCCTTCTTCCTGATCTGTCCATCAAAAATGCACCAACAACAGTAATGGGAACCTGTAAAGTAAAGAGAGTTAGTTATCCAACACTTGAACTCACTTTGGAATTTTATCAGCTTTTAACAAGTTATCAAGATCTACAAACCTGCACTACAGCATAGGCAATAGTCCCAATATTGCTATTAGAGAGTCCTGCAATTTTTCATTCACATCATTAGTAACAATGTCCCGGAGCACTTAGTTCTTCACTGGAGGAGAAAAAAAGCGAAGGACAATGTTACCTGCTGATTCAAAAGTCTGGCTAGCATAGAAACCTATACCGTTTATTCCTATAAACTGTTGGAATACCATCAATCCAACACCAATCTGAAGAGAAAAAATAAGGTTAAAGAACTAAATTTCAAGAATATTAGCTCTGTCTCAACTCTTCTGAATGCATAATTGCAGGAAATGGCTTACGATCACAGATCGAATGTATTTGCTCCCAAACAAATCTAAGATTCGGGTCTTGGGGAGGCTTTGAAGAGTATCAACATAAGCCTGGATTTCAGCTGCTTCAAGAGAAACATCAGCATCTTTACCGCGAAGCTTCCTCAGTGCCAATTCAAATTCTTTCTCAAGACCTACTTTTGCCTGCAATAGTTTAATCACCATATTCTTCACTTTGTTCCTTTCATTCATGATGAAACTTGAATCTAGTCCATTTTATGTTGAAAACTTACCAGCCATCTTGGAGATTCTGGGATAAAGAATAGACCTACTAGCAAGAAAGTGCACGGAAGAATTCCTACAAATTAAACAATCATTGAGTCCTCACCTCTTCTGTATCCAAATCAAGTTTATTTTCTTTTGACTCTTGAGCTAAATTATATCTACTTCTTTTTAACGAAATTTAACTACTCAGTTTGTTCATTACCTGAATTTTCACTTTCACTTTGTTAGCGTGGTTTAATATTTATATGGAATGATCCAAGAATTACCAGTTAAAGCCAGATTTCTCCATGTTATGGCTGTTCCCAGTAAGTAAGCAACTGATGAACCACAAACAATCATAAGCTGCAGAGAGAACAACAATTAACCACAAAAGTCAGAACCCCACAACTTTATAAAGTGAAAAAAGAAGAAACTTTAATATCTTACTTTTACTCTTTTTCTAGATTTATTAATCCATAATATAAAGTTTTTTGTCTCTGTTGACTAAAATTTAATAAGGTTTTCTTACTTGATTAACTGTTGTCAATCCTCCACGTAGATTCTTTGGAGCTATTTCAGCAATAAATACTGGGACCTGGTTAATTTACCAAAGAAATTAGAATTCTTGAATTTATTTCAGTATATGTGAGAGTGAAAAAGAAAATTAAAATATTTACCACATAAGAGAATATTCCAATGCCATATCCTGTGAGGAACCTTCCCATATCAAGTACCAAAGTTCCCTAAATCATCACCAAACAGAGAAATAATTATTTAAAAATCAAACTTATTGAGATCTCCTTTCTTTCTACTAAAAAAAAAGAGTCAATTCTTGGTAATCAAATATTCATACCATGGAAAAATAGACAGCTAGCCATCCTGTAATACAGAAGATAGCTGACATTCTCATAGCCTACTCCAAAAAAAACATACCAAAATCTCATTAATAAAAAGCTCATTTTTTTATGCCTTTTTAAAATTTGTTTTCTTTTATAAATGCATACCCCTTTTCTCCCAATGAAGTCAGCAATTTTTCCACTTGTGATAGCTCCAATCATTGCACCAATAGTGATGATAGAACCAAACATGGAGTACTACAAACGAAATACAGTACAAAATTAGCTTTAGAGAAAATAAATTAAAAGGTCGTGAAGAATTAATTAAAATAAATAATATTACAAACCTGGGCAACAGTTAAATTCAAGTCATTCCTAATTTCAGATTGTGTGGGTGCAGAGTACCCCACCTGCAACAAAACATTAACTCTCAACAACGACAACATAGCAGTGAAATCTTATAAGTAGGATATGGGGAGGGATAAAATATACGCAGATCTTACTACTATCTCACTTGTAAAAAAAAAAAAGAATGAAAATGAAAATAGAGATACTTACACATGATCCAAATTCAAAAGAACCACAAACAGCAACACAAGTGCTTAACAAAACCATTTTAATGGATCCATGTTGAGGTTCTTCATATTCAGAATCAACAATTTTGGCATTTTCAAGAAAGGGCTTTTCAAGACCATTCTCAATATCTTTACACTCATTAATTCCCATTCTTGAAAATATTAGAGAAATTAAACAAAAGGGGTTGGTTCCTTTTGTTTCTTCTCTTTTCAAAAACAAGAGGGGTTTTAGTGTTGAAGAAAAAAAGGCAAAGTTTGGGAGGTATTTATATGCATGCAGTATGGTTACAGGGCAAAAAGAAAGATATTTTTGACAACTTTACTGAATGATTGGATTAAAAAAATAATTAAAAAATGAAAGATATTTAAGCCAAAAAATTAAAAACTATAGAAGCAGCTGTAAACTAATTGGAGAAGATTTGGATGCATGTGGGATTGAAGTGTCTCTTACGTGTAATTTGTTTTTGGTGTGTTCATTATATGCAACTCGATTTCTATTCCCTTTTTTGCTCCTTCCTCTTTTTCGTAATTATGCAAACAAGGACCTTATCTAACTTCATTTTATATGCAAACAAGGACTTTATCTCACTTCATTTTATTACAACGTCCTCTTCCAAATTTTACATTTTTTCCTAAAAAGAAACATATTTGGGTATGAGTGAGTCGAAAATAAGTTAGGTAAAAATAAATAAAATATTCTATTTGATATGAATAAACATTTATATTATCTATTATTTTTTATTAGGTAAGAAATAAGTACTTTCAAATTGCTAAATTTTTAAAAAAAAAAAAAACATTTTCACCCTTTTAAGTGGATTTTCTTTATAGATTTCTACGCCCTTACATAATTTAAGAATAGTTTAATTAGTAAATATCCATGAGTTATATATTCATATTTTAAGATGAATAATATGGATCGATCTATATTTAATCTACTTTTAAATAATTAATTCATTTAAAATAGATTGAATCAAAAGATAACTATAAATTTATCTATTTTACCGCCCTTAGTGGTTAGTGTAATTAGTGATTAGCGTAGAATAAAACGGACAATTTTAAATTTCAGTTACATAAAAAGTACTTAATTATTACAATGAATTCCTTAATAACGGAAAAATACTCTGTCAAAGAAGTCAATTTTTCTGTTCTCCACAAGTTTATGTTTAATTTAGATTAAAAAAAGAAAATGGATTCAACTATAAACGCTGCTTGATGAAATTAAATTTATTTTTTAAAAAGAAATTGTATTTTTTAAATTGTACTATTAACCCATGTTCAAGATTACTTTTTGTTGAACTAAAATTTATTCAATAAATATTGTATTTTTCAAGAAATGTATTCTCAGAAGATTGTTTGTGCTATATGCGAAAATTATATTGGAGAGTAGTATACTATTACTCATATTCAATTTCATTTTTTTATTAAATCAAATTTCGACCACAAATATTTTTATTTTAGAATAACTCTGTACTAATGTATTATACTTTTGTTATGAACTTTTGCTTATTTAGTAAGATTGTATAAAGGATTGAGACAATTTTGATAGTTTTCACAATTTATGAACAAAAAAATATAACTTTAAAAATTCAATCGCATATCCAAATAAATCTCAACTTCATTTCATCTAACTTTATATTATGATTTTGACATCATCTCACATGATCAACTAGGCTCTAAATACGTATAGAAAATGGTACTTGAAGGGTTCTTTTTTGGATCATAAGCTTAAATACGTATCAACGTTACAATTTTAAAATTGTAGATGTTGTTTTCCTTCAAAAGAAAAACAACAACCACCATCCAAGGTTTATGACATTGATCCACGTTAAATAATATTGGTATCAAATTATGGTTCTTTTTTTAGTTTTTGCAAAAATTTGAGATAAGGAAATTTATACCAACTGATATATTTATAATTGTGTGATTAGATAGGAAACTTGATAAAAAAATTAAGTGGTCAGCTGAATCAAGTACACGTAATCAGTGGCTTCTTTTATCGTTTTGTCATAATTGATATTTTGCATTGTTTGATTGGTTTACTGATTTGCCTTTCATTTAATTGTCTTTTAAATTCATGTATAACAAAGCAACGATAATTTTGTTGAGTTAGAGCGGTGATACCAAATGATGACTTTTACTTAATTTGAGTTGGAATTTTGAGCAACTACATTTTATTGATGATTGCAAAAAGTGAGACTATCTATGAGAAGTACAATAATTAATATATTTAAAGCTCTGTTTGAAAAATTATCTTATAATTAGAATTATATATATATATATATATATGTGGAGACTTGATAAGTTTGTACATTGTCGATAATTGAGAGGAAGTGTAAAATTGCACGGTGTTCATGACACACCATGAAAGACAAAAACAATTTTGAGCATATTTATTTGTGTTTAAAATTAATTTATTACATCTAAAGAAAAGATCATTTCAAGATAGATTTGGTATAAAAGTTGTACTTCAAATAGTGTCAATTTTATATATTTCAATATATCAAAATTTAATTGATAATATGACAATCAAATGAAATTATCAAAAATTGTAGCCAACTGGTTACAAAATCAGTGGCGGCAACCATGAAAACAAAAGCAAAATTCCTTGCCTCTAAGTCAAACCCATTTACAACACTAGTTAGGAAGATTCGATGCAAGAACTCAATAGATATTTATAAATTTATTTTTTAATAATATAATTAAATGTTATTAAATTTTCTTATTATGTGTAAAATTAAAATTTAATAAATATTTTAATATTAATTAAATTTTAAATTTACTGATTAAGTGATTTAAATTTTTATATGTATATTTGTAGTACTTCCTTTTAATACAAATATAATCACGGAAAGATATTAAAATAGCTATTTACTTTTATTTATCCAATTTAAAGAGATATATGTTTTATCCTAATTTCAGTATTTACCTAACTAAAAATAATTGAACGAGGTGACATAGCGAAATCATAGTTAAAGTCACTGGGAAAATTATTTATTAGGGGCAATATTGTAAAATTATAGTTGAAGTAAACAACTGCTTTAAAAAGATTAAATAAAAAAATTCACGAAATATTTTTATGTGCTCCGCATAATATATAAAAAGAAGCAAACAACTTAAATAGACACGTTGACAAAGAGCTATCTGCCTGACTGTCCAACTCCCACCTATTATATAAGAGAATATGATACCTTTCAACCATTCACTATTGATTAGCCTTCAATATCCATGGTAATTACTCCATTAGAAGATTAGCATACCTAGATTTTAGAGACCACATTTTAGTGCAGCATATACTCTCTCTGTCCATATTTATTTGTCTACTATACTATTTTAAAGTGCCTTAGTAATATACTTTTTCTGTCCATCTTTATTTGTTCACTATGTTATTTTGAAGTGTTCAGGTAACATACTCCCTCCGTGCTCTTTACTTGTCCACCATACTAATTTGGGATTTTCAATAATACTTGTCCAAATTATGAAATCAAGAGATAATTTTACACTTAGTTCCTAAATTACTATTATCATTAATTATAATCATTTTCCTATTACATTTTAAAGACATTGTATTATTATAATCAAATGATTATTTGATAAAATTGCTCCTATCATTTACTCTTTCTTAATCGACGCGTCAAGTCAATAAGGGACAAGTAAAAATGGATGGAGGGAGTAGTATTAAAATAACTGTTAACTGCTCAATTCCTTTTCCCACTAACAAAATAGTTACTGAATTGATCTTTACTCATTCACTATATTATTTTGAGAAATCTAATAATGTTCATATAAGTTATAGAATCAATGTAATGTTCATATAAGTTATAGAATCAATGAATAATTTATTATTTTGTAGCTATTTTATCCTTTTTATTAAATAATATTTATTTTTAATGTTTAGCTGACTTATATTTAATAATAAAAGTGACATGGATAAAATATTACACATAAAAATCATATAAACTATTAATATTAATTAAAAGTTAAAGATTCAAGTATAAATATTCTTTCAAAAAATATTATCTTTTTAAAATAATTACTTTTTTAAAAATAGAATTTAAAATATTTTTCTCACCTACCCCACCGTCCACCCTCCCAACCCCCAACAATCCCTGCCTTTTTATTTTTTTGAATCTAAAATATTTGTAAAAAGTTCATACTTTAACCCCTACTCCACTCTTACCTACAAAAATTGATTTTTTAAAAAAATAAATAAAATTTTATTCCACCTGCATCTAAACTCTCTTGCTACTAATGTCATGCCCCGGGAGGGTACCCTAGGCGTGGCCGGCACTCAGAGACTATTGCTAGTCCCCAAGCGAACCACTTAGCTTCATCACATCATACTCAACAGCGGAAGAAACATCCTCAAGGAAAAGACTTTAATATAATTAAAATAATCAAGTCTTTATACAAAATGTTAATTTCCAACAAAAAGTAGTTGAAAAAAAACAATACATCACATCCTTTACTCAGTGTCCATGAAGCCTCTAACTCAAACATCTAGATGGTACCATGACAGGCCATAGTTATCCAACTCAAGGAAAATAAAGTACTACTCAAGCTAGATGATAATAATATGGAAATCCTCCGAAAACAAGGAGGTCTCACCAATCAGCTGAATGCGAATAGATCCTCAACGAAACGCCTGTCGATGATCTCTAAAAGCTGCCTCTGCATCATAAAACGATGCAGTCCCAGAAGGGGACATCAGTATTTGGAATGTACTGGTATGTAAAATAGCTGAGTGAAACAGAAACAAGTAGAATAATATAGGAATAACATCAACTCAATATCATACTCCACCAGAATGTCAAATGTCTATCTAAAGAAAGAATAAAGAGTAGACAAATGACCCCTCAATATCTCATCAATGCATCATCAATACATCATACTCACCTCAACTCAACTCAACTCAACTCGACTCGACTCAACTCAACTCAACTCAATTCAACTCAAGTAAACTCGACTTCACTCAACTCAAGGAACATCAACATCAACTCAAGGAACATCAACATCAACTCATCTCAGGGAACATCGACATCAACTCAACTCAGGGAACTCGATTCAAAACATCACATCAACATCAACATCAGAGTCCTATCAAAAGGAACCTAACTGGGAGTTTCTCTAACCGACAACCATCACTTATGAGCCAGTGATGATACAACGAAGCGATGCCGTTGCCACATCCATCCAATACCCTGCCTAGGGTAAAGGACATCACATCAGAAAAAAAAACATTAGTCCTCATTTGGGATAAGAAAGGTGCCATCCACATTGCGGTTCAATCCCCTCTTCCTACGCGGGCCACGTAGTTAATGGGTTCGAGTGGGACTCACTCTCTACCCATTTCGGTGCTCAATACTCCTCCCAGAACTCGACGTGCTCATAAATCATCATCATCATCATCAGTCCCATAGGGACATAGTACATCATCATCAGTCACATAAGGACATGATATAATACCTCAACATCAACATCGGTCCCAGAGGGACATAGTACATCATCTCAACATCAACATCAGTCCCATAGGGACATATTATATCATCTCAACATCAACATCAGTCCCATAGGGACATATTATAAAACCTCAACATCAACATCGGTCCCAGAGGGACATAGTACCTCATAAAATATCATTCTCATCAACATCATCATCAAGACTCTCATCAAATGTGAAACACAATCACAACATCATCATTGTCAAGGCTCTAGACTCATCCCCTAAGTTCATTATGCATGCTTTTCAAATAATCATGTAAGGTTATGCAAAATCTCATGAAAAATGTTAACTTTAAGAAAACAATTAGTATGATGATCATCAACATAGAAAACGTGTAATTTCAAATCAATTTTTCAATGAAAAACTCTCAAGTATTCATGCACATATACTCTTCAACCATCAACTCATCTTTGACCTCTATGGGGCACATGAGAGAACAAACTCATGCTTTTAGTTTAGCCTTACATACCTGGAAATTTGATATTACAATCAAAATTTGATGAATTCTCGCTTTCTTGGAGAAAATCTTCGATCTTGGTAGTTCTTTTAGAATGGAAGAACTTGGAAAGACTTTATTTGAAGGCTTCTCTTTGATTCTTGAATTCTTGACTTAGAATCTTTAGAGTTTCTTGATGAAGGACCCTAATTCATGGAAAGAAGAATCAAGGAATCCTTTCTTAGGGATTCTTGAATTCGCTTTCTTGAAACCCTAAGTTATAATTTAAGATTCTATTAGGGATTTCATGAATAGATAGAGAAATTAGCTTAAAGCTTATGAAGAATAACTCACCTTGATGAAGAATCTTGAAGGTTAATCATAACTTGATGACTTTCTTGATGATTCTTGAGCGTTTTATGTTTAGGAGTGAAAGAGAGGGTTTTGACTTATGAAACTGACGTATTATGCGTTTTGGGACCTTAAATAGACCCCCAAAGGCTTTAGGTTAAAAGTACCCTCAAAATAAAATAAAGAAACGTCGGTTAGCTTATCCAGAAAGGGTTCGCAATAGGTCTGCGTCGCGGAGCCGTCGCGGACCTTCGGACAGCTCTGCAGGTCTCCACTAAAATGGTCATAACTTTCTATTCCGAACTCTGTTTGACGCGAAATAAGATGCGTTGGAAAGCTAACTCAAAGATCTTTAATTTGATATATTATAGGTCACCTAACTCATTATACTTTAGGAGATATGGTCATTTGAAGTTGACCCTTCCATCAATTCATTTGAAAACTTAGTCGGTAGAAATCCTTTGGATTAATTGACTTGATGCAAAATATCATTTTTAACTCTAAATCACATCTAATATACTTTAAATACTTAGGAATTGATCCTATCATATAAAGGATGACTCAATCTTAGTAAAAAAAAAGTTGGGGTGTTACAACTAATTTATTTTTATCTTTTTTTTATAGATATGTACACGTAAAAAATAAAAATGACTATTAGAATTATTTTAATTTTTTCTACTTGTGTATTAAATATAATAGGAATAAAAATTTATTTTAAATTTTTTTGATGAATAAAAAAAAAATTAAAATGACAAAAAAATAAAAGTGAAGAATTAGGTGAGTAGCATAGAATTATTTTTTTTAAAAAAATTAAAATAAAATCTATTTTTTGGGGGATTTGGGGGGGGGGGGGGGGGGGGAAGGGGGAGGGAAGGGAGGTAGAGAAAGTGAGAGAAAGTGGTAGGGTGGGGTAAGAAAAATATTTTATAATATTTTTTGAAATATTAATACTTTAATATTTAATTTTAACTAATACTATAATTTCTTATCAAAGTGAAATGTCTTATGTGGAGTGTGATTTAGAATATTTTTAAAAATAAAAGAGACTGTAGTTTACATATCGCTGTGAGAGTGGAATAAAAGATAGCGACGTGTTTTTCAAATTAATAAGTGATAGTTTAGTATGAAATTCACCCTCCCAATAGTTTAGCTATGAAACTAAAAAAAAAAAAAGGATGGTTTAGGTGTGTTTTTGATACTTATCTCTTAAAATTAATTATTTAAATTTATATGTCAGTAAATTAATGAGCAAATTTCATAAATGACAAACTTATAAAGTCTAATTGTGCTTCATATGGGTATTTGCATTTCGTAACTATCATTATAGTAATGTTTGTATAATTCCGACAGTATTTGTAAATATTTGTATAATTTGTTATACAATTTGCAGTTTTTGTATAATGTTCGTATATTTCGCTATACAATTCGTTCACAACGTTTGTATAATTCACTATACAATTCATAGTGTTTGTATATTTCGATATATAATTTGATTTGCGTGTAGCTTTTGTATAATCGCGCACAATGTTTGTATAAATCGTACGAATTATACAAAACTCAAATTGTAATTACATCTAGATATTTACTGCAAGCCGCAATTAATTCAAACTATAACTATGTTAGCTGATTAATTAGTATATATTTATTTATTCGTATAATTAATTATAATTAGATGAGTAATTTAAAATTTCCAAACAAACTTCATGAATGACCTTTCGGTCATTACAACCTAAGAACTGTTTCCCTATTGAATTAAGATAATAATTTACTTGAGGTAAAAACTTATAAATTAAACAAAAAGAAATTTTATGGGATTTCCATAGAAAATGGGAAACCTTTTAATTTAAAGTTGGCATTATTCCCGTGTACATCAAGCCCTCATGGACTTCCCATGGTTCTTACACCAATTTCAAACTGGAATTACATGTTAGAGACGTATACTGATCATCCAATTCAAAATTGTTGAACACACACACACAGGACTCCAAAATTTATTTATAATACTAGATTCCGGAGACCGTGCGTTGTACAGGTCTAATAGATATTATTTTTCTTTTTTGTTAATAGTAATTAATAAAAATACATCGTAAAATTAGATAGCAACATTATTGTAATTTCATATTTGAAGTAGATGAAGAAATAATTAAATAATAATTAATAGAAATGACATAGTAAAATTAAGGAACACTTTAATAGCCATCATAACACTAAGCAGACACGTTGTAGTCACCTGCCTACTTCAAGCAGCTGTAGCAGGCAGCTGAAATGCTCGGTTGTAAACAATAATTTAAATAATAATTAATAATGACATAGTAAATTTAAGTGGACACTGTAAAATTAAGTAGACATGTTATTGTAATTTCATAGTTGAACTTGTTGAAGAAATAATTAAATAATAGTTAATAGAAATGATGTAAAAATATTGGAGTTGTTAAGGTTTGATCTCGGAACGTTGAATTTAAGATGTCGGGCTTGAACCATCAAGCCAAGAAGCTCAATAAACATATGTATACTTCAACTGCCCACTTGAAGCAGTTAAAACAGACACGACAATCATAAGCTGCTCAACTTACCAGCTTATTATATAGGAGAATAATATATTAATTATATCCTCCCTGCTAGCAAAGAATATAATAATATTCCGTTTGAACTAATGTTTTAAACAATTTTAATTATATTACATTATAATGGGTGTGACTGTCTCAAAACTTAATCAAGGACCTTATCATGTTAAGCAAATACAACTGATAATAACTATGATAAAAAAAATATAATGTTCACAAAAATATCTCTAGATCAACTTATGTGAGATGAGATTTAGGACTTATCAACCATATTATTCCCAAAAAGAGTAGTTACACTCTTCGATTCTCAATAATTATTAAAAATTGTTGGTGATTACATGATATAGTTATAAGATTATTTTTTTTAATTTTTTACGTCTATCCGTTTTCCTTTTCTTTTTCACTATCTTTTTTAATTTTTCAAATATGTTATTCTTTATGCATTTTTTATCTTTCATTTCTTTGGTTCTCATTTTTCAAATGTTATTTCTTGCATGTGCTTCAATGTAATTTCCTACACTTCATTTTTTTTTCATTTTCCTTAATTTTTTTTCATTTCATTTGGCTGTGTTATTATTCTTATTTGTTGAAACTATACTCCTAATTATGCAAGGAAAGGAAATTTGAATTTTGGGTCGGAAATTGAGTCGAGTCTCTTATTAACCATCTCGATCATAAGGTCATTAAAGCAATTGCTTTGGGTCTCTATGTTTAGGGCCCCCACTTTCTCCCCAAATGGTGTATATATGTTTGTATATTATTTAGAAAATATTTCATGTATTGATAAATTTGAAAAGAATTTTTTGAATATATAGTAATTTTTTATCTCATTTAATATAGTGATTGTTGTTATAATTAAGAAATGGAATAGTGTTTTGTTAGATGTAGCATCCTTTCTAAAATGCCTATCTATTTTGTTGTCTCGTTTATATTTTGATGATTATCATGAACCAACAATATTATTTTTATATTTATTTTTTATTCCTCTTTCACTATTTTTATTTCCTCATTTGAATACTATAAAGTCTCTCAAATAATCAAGCTTCTACATTATACAAAACCTATTGTTTTGTGTATATAAAAAGATCAAATTTATTTTTTAGTGTCTTCTTCAAATTACAAAGACTAAAACTAATCAACACTATTGTAATAGCATTATGTCAACTTATCAAATCAAACGCAACACTATTTCGATATTATTTTAAAAATTCTTCAAACTTTTAAGTCATGTTTTATCATTCTAACTTTATTTTATATATCTTTCATTGATAATTTACACATTTACATTTCTACTTCATAAAATATGTGTGTATATTATATCTTCCGGAGCTTATTTGTATGATTACATTGAGTATGTTATAATTTTTCAATTTATATATGTCAACTAAAAATGTTTTCTCTACATTTAATTAGGCCCTCAAACTTGTCAAGACGGCTCTGGGTCTAAGTGTCGGGGTTGGATCCTAATGGGGGTTGATTTTCATGTTAGAAATTATTTTTCAAATAAAATATTTTCTACTCTTTAGCCAAAAATAAAAGATATTTTCTAAAAAAATATTTCATTCATTAACCAAACAATAGAAAGTATTTTTCGAAAAGTATTTTCTACTCACCAACCAAACATAACAAGTTTGGGGATTAAAATTACATGCCCTACCGAATTCATTGAAAAATACCATATAAAATACCAACTTTATTTACAAATTTAGGAGAGAGAGTGTTTTGAGTGTGATTATTATGGTGTGTGGTGTGATATAATAGTGTTGGAAAATGAAAAAGAGTGTTTTTTTTTTTTGGCATTTTGATAAATAAATTTTAAAGTGTAATTTATGGGGTGAAAATTGTATATTTACTTAAAAAAACACTTTTTCAAACTATGCTTCATGCATGTGCTTCAATAATGTATCTCTTACACTTCATTTTTCCTTATATATTTCATTTCATTTGGCTGTGTTATTATTCTAATTTGATGAAACTATATCTCCTAATCATACAAGGAACGAGTCATCTATTACTTTTTTATAATTAAACTTTATGTTGTGGGCACCATTTTTCTTTTAAAAGATGAATATAGGTAAGCAACAAGTCTATATCATGGAAACCACTAGATATATATACAGCCACCTTCATTTTTAGGCACTCCAAGGTTGTTTTTCTTATAAAAAAAGAGAGAGAGAGAACAAATTATATCCACCGTTGAATTGAATTTGAAATACAAAAAACCTAGTATTTGGTAAGAATAATGAATATTGTAGGAAGCTAAAGAAAAATACAAGAAACATGTGGTGGTACGTCAGACCAAGATGCATGGATCTTTCTAAAGTGTGCATATATGCTATATTGCTAGCTAGTAATACTTGTAATTATTTAAACTTGCCACTTGAATTATTGGTGGACTGAAATGTTAAGTGGATTGGATTTGTTTTAGTACAAAATCCGCCTTACATACACGTCAATTAATGGATTAATCATATTATGAAAATCCTTGTACAACTACTTCACATGTCAAATACTAGGCAAATGCCTTACTGCAGTTTTGTTCCTCATTTAGGAATACTTTGACAACTATGATTGATTGCAAACTACGTGCAATGTGATTAATTTGTTAGGGACTTTTTTTTGGGGGTGGGGGGGGGGTGGGGGTGGGGGGGTGGAGGGTGTGTGTTATGATAGAATTAGAAAGTATATGTGAAATTATATTTTTGGATTTAACGCCGTGATTAACAACAATGGTAAATGAATCATAGTTTTATTTGTCTATTTTTGTATAATAAGAGAAAAACGAACAAGGCTTCTCTCCATTTTCTCCAAGTTCTTATCTTGATGACTGACACATGCCATAAGTTAGATTTGATAGCTAAGATTTAGTTAACCATTTCTTCTCCTCTCCATTTAGTGGCATAAGTGTAAGGAAACATAGAGCAATAGCGCATTGGAATAGTAGATCGATATACCTCCGGCCATTGTTGGTGATGTAGTCGGAATCGTCGTCATTTGCTTTCCACCTTCCAGTAAGTCTTCTAAGCACTCAAACCTCACTCAGGATTATGTGGAGTGTAGAAAAAGATTTGTGCTGAGGGGCCTTTAACCAAATATATCCCTATTTATAGTTATTCTACCATCAAAAATAGTAGTAGGGAGTTAGTAATTACTATGAGTGGGAAGTTAGTGGAAAGTTGAAGAGTAGTGGGGAAGTTAAAGGAGTACTGGATGTAGTTGTGTAACTTCCATGGGTAGTGAATTTAGTGGTAGTTGCAACTTTCATGGAAATTACAAACCACATCCATGGAGGTTATGGAAGTTACAGACCATTATCCATGGAATGTGGCCAATATTCCAACATTCTCCCACTTGGTCTGCCACTCTAATCCCATAAGTGAAACATAATACATGAATCATAGCGACAATTCCTCTGAAGGCGAGTATTATCTTTCATGTATCACAATATACTATGCTTCTAAATCTTATCCCATATAAATTAATGAATAAACTCAATGTTTATTCTAGGTCCATACTTTAGTAATAATTCTGAAAGTAAAACTAAATGTGCACATATTTAATAAGAATTATCATATAAAAAAGAGTTTCATGAACATTTTTAGTTACAAAGAAATGTTACATAGTGGGACACTGGGACTAAGTTCCATTGTGACTACATGATCCTTAAATTTATGTGGTGGCATACCTTTAGTTAAAGGATCAGCTAACATTGCTTCATGTTGACATGCTCAATGACCACTTTCTTATATTTATACACGTTCTCTTATGGCTAGATATTTGATGTCGATATGCTTGCTTTGACTACCACTTTTGTTATTCTTAGCCATAAAGACAACAGTTGAATTGTCACAATATAATTTTAATGGCTTAACTATAGAGTCAGCAATTCTAAGCCCAGAAATGAAACTCTTTAGCCATACACCATGTGAGGTAGCCTCAAAGCAAGAAACGAACTCAACCTCAATAGTGGAAGGAAGTAGTGATCAAAGTCTGTTCGACACTTCTCCAAGATATAGCTCCACCGACTAACATAAAAATGTATCTTGAAGTTGATTTTCGTGAATCAACACAACCAGTGAAGTCTGAATTAGAGTAGCCAATGACTTCCAAGTCATTTGATCGTTTATACATAAGCACGTAGTCTTTTATCCCTTGAAAATATCTTAAGACTTTCTTTGCAGTTTTCTAGTGGTCAAGACCTGGATTACTCTAATATCTTCCTAAGATTCCAATAGCAAATACAATGTTAGGTCTTGTACAAACCTGAGCATACATCAAGCTTCCGATAGCAGAAGCATATAGAATGTCCTTCATTTGCTCCCTCTCAAGATTGTTCTTCGGGCACTGATTCAAATTGGACCTGTCACCCTTCACAATGGGAGCTACACTTGGTGAACAATTTTTAATTCAAAACCTCTCCAAAATTTTACTAACATAGCATTCTTGAGACAGACCTAAGGTACCTTGATATCTATCTCGATGAATTTCAATGCCAATAACATAAGATGCATCATTCATGTCTTTTGTATCAAAATTTTTAGAGAGAAATTGTTTCACCTCATGTATCATTCCCTTATCATTAGATGCAAGTAAGATATCATCCACATATAGAACCGAGAAACATATTTTACTCCAACTATCCTTCTTTATATACAGTGATCCATAATATTCTCAACAAAGTCGAATAAAGAGATGGCGTTATAAAACTTTAAATACCATTGATGGGAGGCTTGTTTTAGTCCATATATGAATTTATTTAACTTGCATAATAAGTGCTCATTATTACTAAAGGAGAATCCTTCTGGTTGTTTCATATAAATCTCCTCCTCTAGATCACCATTGAGAAATGCAGTTTTCACGCCCATCTGTTATAATTCTAAGTCAAAGTGCGCTACTAATGCCAATATAATTTGCAAGGAATCCTTTTTAGACATAAGAAAAAAGGTCTCTGTGTAATCAATTCCTTCCTTTTGAGTGAATCCTTTAGCAATGAGTCTTGCTTTATATCTTTCTATGTTTCCTAATGATTCTTTTTTAGTTTTGAAGACCCATTTACATCCAATGACTTTATAGGAAACTCGACAAGATTCCATACTTAATTACTTTTCATGGAATTCATCTCTTCTTTCATGGCATTGTACCACAATTTCAGATTGTTTACAATTCATGGCTTGTGAAAAGGACTGAGGATCATTTTTTACTCCAATGTCAGATTCTTCTAAATATACAACAATGTCACTAGGAATTGCTGATTTTCTTTCTCTAGTAGATCTTCTTAATATTGCACCAACATTTTCTTATGGATCATGTTGTTTAACTGGTTGTTCAAGAGTTTCAGGAATTACTTGAACAACTTGATCTATAGGAACATTTTCAACAGCTTGTGGATTCTCATTGATTGGTTGTTCAACATCCAATTGTACTTAAGGGGAATTATGAACGACAATCAATCTTTAACTTGAAGTGGAAGGTCGATCTCTTGCAGAAGTAGTATTTTGAATTTGATCACTCCCACTAATTAAGTCATTCTCAAGAAATTTTGCATTTCTTGATTTCACAATCCTAATGTTGTTAGATGGAGAATAGAATCTGTATCCTTTAGACCTTTTGGCATATCCAATGAAATATCCACTAATGGTCCTAGGATCGAGTCTCTTTTCATGTAGGTTATAGATTCTTACTTCAGACGGGCATCCCCATACGCGTATATATGTCAAGCTAGGTTTCCAACCTTTGAACAATTCAAAAGGTGTTTTTGGAACAGCCTTGGTCGAGCACGATTTAATATATACACTGTCATCTTAAGTGATTCAATCCATAAGGACTTAGGTAGCTTTGAGCTACTCAACATAGTATGCGCCATGTCCAATAATGTTCGATTTCTTTTTTCTGCTACACCATTCTGATCTGGAGAACCAGGCATGGTGTATTGGGCAACAATCCCATTTGGTTGAAGAAATTCAGCAAACGGACCATGTGCTTGTCCATCCTCAGTATATCTACCATAATATTCACCACCTCTATCAGTTCTCACAATCTTAATTTGCTTTCCGCGTTGATTCTCTACTTCAGCCTTGAACACTTTAAAGGCTTCAAATGCTTTGCTCTAATTATGAAGCATGTAGAGATACATATATCATGAGTAATCATCTATAAAGGTGATAAAATATTTTTGACCATATGCATCCATATCTGGACAATATATATCTAAATGTATTATTTCTAATATGGTTTAACTCCTCTTGGCACCTTTCTTTGACTTGTTGGTTTGCTTGACTTTAATGCAATCCATACAAGTAGTGAAATCAGTAAAATCTAAAGTATTAAGTACTCCATCATTTACTAATATCTTAATTCTATGTATGGAGATATGTCCCAATCTCCAATGCCATAAGATAGAGGAATTTTTATTCATAATACATCGTTTGATGCCAACATGGATATGCGTAACATTATGAGTGGAATCATTTTGTAAATTGGGAGAGTAAAGACCATCAGACAATGTATCATATCCAATAAGTTTAGATTTATAAAATAGTTTTGAATCACCTTCTAAACGGAAGGAGTATCCCAAAGGTACAAGTCTTGATATCGAAATTAAATTCCTAGAAAAATTAAGAACATAAAAGGACTTTTCTAACTCTAAAACAAAACCAATACTTAGAACTAAATTGCATGTTCCAATAGCTTCCACATGCGACTACATCTTGTTTCCAGAATAGATGCTTCGCTCAGCTCCCACTGGCTTCCGCAGGTTTTATAAATCCTGCAAGAAATTCATGATATGGATTGTAGAAGCAGAATCAATCCACCACATATTATGATTAACGTCAATCATATTAGCTTTATAACAAAATAGGGAGATTGAAGTACCTTTCTTAACAAGCCATTGTTGAAACTTAACACAATCTTGTTTTATGTGCCCCTTCTTTTTACAGAAGCGATACTTGGATTCTTTCTTAATGTCAGTTTCAAGTGGTGTCTTTCCTTTCCACTTTTTATTGGCTTTACTGGTCTTCTTTCCTTGAGTAGTAATGAGTGCATTTTCTCCTGTTTCCATCAATAGTAAACCTTCCTTTTGAACGCACATGGACATAAGTTCATTAATAAACCATTTATCTTCATGTGTGTTATTAAAGATCTTGAAGGGACCATATTGTGCAGGCAGAGTATTCAAAATATAGTGCACAAGAAAAGTTTCAAATATTTCAACCTCAAGAGTCTTTAATTGAGCCGCTAGATCTCGCATTTTCATGATGTGCCCACGCACACCCTCACACTGGTGCACCTCATTGATAAGAATTTCATAATTAAGGTGTTGGCAAGTGCCTTATCTGAAGTCTCAAATTGTTCATCAATAGCCTTCAGTAATACCTTGATATTCTTATGATGTTCGACAGAACCACAAATACCAGCAGAGATTTTTGTCTTGATGAACACAACACTCAAATGGTTAGAGTGTTCCCATTGTTCATGAAGAGCAATTTCATCTTGAGTGATGATTTCATTAATAGGTGATTCGTCTTTCCTGATAGCATAGTCAATGTCCATACAACCTAGGTGAAGAAGAACTCTCTCCTTCTGTATCATATAGTTCTCACTATTGAGTACGGAAATATCACAGATATCAGAGAAATTTGCACGTTGCATAACTGCAAAACATATATATACATGCTTAAAAATTTGAGGCAAGTAAAATTGAATCTACAGGCATAAAAATTGCCTGTGGGTTTTTTTTATTTTGTTACCGTTGGGGTGGGGCCCACCAACGGTATAATTTTTTTGGAGCCGTTTTTCACCATTTTATTTCTTTTTTTATCTTTTTTTCAAAATTCAATAATTTCTCAACTATAAATACCCCTAAATCTTTCATAATTTTTCACTTCAATTCTCTCAATCTAATTCTCTCAATTCAATCCAATTCTCTCCACTTACTATTACAAATTTATAATTATATTATACATATTACATACTACTCTCAAATATATTATATATTAATTATTTACTCTCTCAATTATTACTTTAAAATATTATTTAGTTTGGTGTGTTAATTCATAATTGCAATTTGGAGCAAATTTTGGTGGATAAATTTGGAGCATATTCAAGCTTCAACTTTCATCAATTTCGGGTTCTACGTCTGTTTTTACACAGACGTTTGGTACCTTCGTTCCTACTTATTTGTTCTTCTAATTACTTATTTGATTACTTATCTACTTGAATTAATTTTTTTATATTCATAAATTATAAGTTCATACTTTATAACTTGAATTTTTGCATATAATCGTTATTTGTTTAATTAAATTTAACATGAATTTTGGTGGAAAAGGAAAGGGAAAAAGTACATTCTTGGTGGAATAAAAAAAGCTATAACCGGTAAAAAAATCCGGTGGTAGTTCGTCTAAATCTACAAGACAACCACCAGTTAGATTTAATACCAAAGATTTTACTCACGTAGACGACACATGTTTTAATATTGATTCTAATACGGAATTAGACCACAAATTTCTTGAACATAAATTTGGCTTTAACGAAGATTTACCGGAAGATGATTTTGAAATTAATAAAGACGAAGATATTTTTTATGACGATGAAACTCAACCCCCATATACTGCTACTACTCCCCTCCCCTCCCGCTCCCGCTCCCGCTCCCGCCGTACAACCTTTGTCATCTAATAGGCCTAAAACGGAACACGCTAAAAATCTGTTGTTTGGCAATTTTTAATTCAAAATGAAGATAAAACAAAAGAGATTTGTAACAAATGTAAACATGTTTTAAACCATAAAACTTCGGGAAAAGGGGGCGGGACGGGTCATTTGAAAAATCACTTAATGCATTATTGTAAATTGGAATTTTTGCATGCCCAAGCCGTTGCGGACGCCAAAAAATTTGGAACTCCCATTCCCGATGAATCGGTGGGGGTTCAAATATGGTGCAATCGCAATTAAACCTAGTAATATTTTCGGTTCTAGTACACATCGGCCTTATAATAGACAACGCGACCTAGACGAGCTTGCTAAAATGATTGTTGTGAGTAGTTTGCCTTTTAGTTTTGCTGAAAATCCAGGTTTTGTCCATTATATTCAAATTATTTATAACCCATTTTTTAAAAGTTTTTCTAGAAATACAATTAAAAAAGCTGTTTTTGATTTTCAAGCACGACATGTACAGTATCTTAGATGTTTATTTGCTTATAATAATTGTAGAATAGCAATAACTTCTGATATGGGACATAGTATAACCGGTAATGATTACTTTACAATTACCGTCCACTGGATAGATGAAAACTGGAATATGCAAAAAAGAATTTTAGGATATAAAAGTTGTGAAATGCGCAAAACAGGTTCTTATATTGCGCAAACTATTCTTGATGTTTTACAATTTTTTGGTATAACTAGAAAAATAATTAGTGTAACTTTAGATAACGCTTCTAGTAATAAACGTGTTGTAGACAATAAAATCTTAGCTACTAAATCTAACTTATACCACATGTCAGCCATCAAGATAGGAACTTAGGAAAAATGGTGAGAGGAAAAATCGACAGGAGCCTCCTCTGAGAAGAACAATTTCCTTGTTTGTGTTTCTCTTTGTAGATAGATAAATTTTATCGGATTAAATTCCTTACAAAGATTAAGATAATTAAATTCATATTTATTTGGATTGAATAATTAATTTGAACTTTTGTACAACACAATTAAATAAGAGAAAATTTCAAACATAATTATCATTTTAAATTAAAAATTTATAGTTATAGTCTGAGTTTACAATCCACAGCACCACTATTTTAGATGCTAAGAAAAAAAAACTCCTTTATTTCTCTTTCTCCCTCTTTGTATTTTGTATTTTGTATTTTCACATCTCTCCTTTTGTATTTTGTATTTTCATTCTTCTCTATATATTTTTATATTTTTAAGGCATTAGATAAGTGTATTTGTTATATTCATAAATGCATTAGGTGATATCCTCTCTATCTCTTTCTGTAACGGCATGTCCCCATCATTATGGATTGGTCAAAGGGATAAGAAATTGGGCTGGAAAAGTTTTGAGTAGTAAACTTGAAAATTTTGAACCTAGGTCAGACTTGGACGAAATCTTATTTGGGCGAGGTCTGGGGAAGTCCGATAATAGATTAGAGGTTTATTCACGAGTATGATATTTTGAGTTAATAGTCAAGATAATAAAGAGCATATACAACTTTACAGAATCGAATTCGAGTGAGTAAAACTCCCGGAATTAATCATGGCTCAAAGTGTTGATTTTGGAATGTCATGACTTGAGAGTGTGTTGCAAACTGAAAGTTTGGAAAACATATATTGAGTTTTTGACTCCGTGCAACTTGCCACGGTTCGGACGATCACACTATGACAATGCTGCCATGGTGGGACAGTTGCAAGCTTAAGTCAGAAAAGTCCCGAAAATATTTTTATTTCTCCAACGTTGCTCTTAAGAGAATAGAAGTGACCTAGGGTAGTTTGTTTTTATTTAGTTTTACATGTATTTCATCTATAAAAGTAAGTTAATCATTTTTCTAACTTTAATTAGATTTTCTAGAACTTTAAATCTAGAAGAATCCTCTTAGAGGAAGTTTTGGCCTGAAAATTAATGGAGAGGGAGATGATTACAAAAGTGAACAAGGATTGAAAATTTTGATATAGTCTGATCAGTATTTGTCATGACTGTGAACGAATCATAAGTGAAATCCACACTAACCCTCTGGTGGGAAAACCAATAAACCAACATAATTAATTGAAGGAACACAATCTTTAACAAGGTTGAAATTATGAAAGCAAGTCTTTAATAATCAAGCTAGTTGAGTTCTATCACTTATTAAACTAAACAATGCAAATACCACCCAAGAACTGAAAATCATTGTACCAAAACTTCTAACTACAAGTCTGATGTTAGGGACGCAACCCCAAAATTAAAATCAATAATTAAACAAAAGAAATCATAGCCAAAAATAAAATGGACAATGATAATGAAAGAATCCATTGCAGTTGACTTGATACATGGTTTATGCCTTTGAGCGCATTTTGCTCGTTTAAGACATACCATAACTTACGGCTCCAGATGTCTTAATTGTCACCATTTAGTTTCTCACATTTGTTTAAGTCAACAATAATGTTATTCGATGCCAACTCTGTAGCTTAGAGACATTTATGCAAGTTCACTCGTCAATTAGGCATGTGTAAATATGCATTTAAGCAAATCGATTCTAATAATTGTTTTACATATGGTGTAAAATCAAAAGAGTATTCAAAATATACAATCATCATTTACATTCCAAATGTTCAACTAAAATCAAAAAATAATTTCTCCATGTATATTAATAAAGACTTATTCCCAAAGATCACTAAGTTTTAGATTGATTATCATATTTCAGCGTTCATGAAACATCAAAGATTTAAAATATGATAAAACTCACATATTTATATTAAAGAGAGAAACAACGGATTACATATGTTTCAATAAACAAATTAAATGAAGTTACAAGTCATTTATAATAAAGTCCTCCCCACTTAAATTCGAGATATAACGTATATACACACTAAAAGGTTCGCTAGGCAAAACCTCATGATATACTTTAACCAATCTCTCTCTCCATGGTACATAAAGGGAATCTACTAATATAGCCAAATATTCCCAATATGAGAGATTCACATAATTTTTTAGTTCTATATGCTTTAATTCAAAAAGTTGAATAAAGCTAGCAACTGAAATTGTTGAGGACATCTTAAAAAACTTAAACTCTTTTAGTTTATTCTCTCTGTCCCTTTGAATAGATCTTTCATTCCTTAACAAGTCTTGTATCATTCTTGAGACACCACTTTTTATGATCTCTCGTCCTCGAATACATGTTCTTCGATGATGTGCACTTCCACTTTTCCCTTTATCTTGACATCTAGAACTCCCACCTGGAGTGATTCGAGTTTGTTTCTTTTCAGCCATGTTTGAAATAGGAACTAGTAGTCAAAAATACAGTTAAACACACTTCAATGTGTCAACACATGTCACAAATTCAAACAATCGCAACCTATATGTTTTAAAAACGTTTGGCTATTAAAATAATTTTCCAAAACATAAAAAATGAATAGATTATGAAAATGAAAATCTCAAGTCAAGAATTTCAAGCAGCACAGTCCCAATCACAAAAAATAGCAACTAATATTTTAAAAATGAAATTATCAAAAAAACTGTCCGTTTTAAAAAAGTTATATCTCGTTCGTTTAACATCCGATTTTCTATTATAATATGTTTGTGGAAAGCCCTAAATAAGTAGATTATGATTATAAAAATCTTGGTCTAAGATTTTGTCAAGTAAGTATTGTAAACGTCAAAAACAATAGCAGTTTTCATTAACAATGCTGTCAAAAAACTGCCAAATTTCAAAAATCCATATCTCACTCATTTTTAATGTGATTCACTATTATAATACAGTTTTGGAAAGCTTAAAATGACTAGAATATTGTAAGGACCCGGAATTATTTTTTAGTGTCTCTATCAGACTTTGTAATGCTGCCCCGTGAGAAAATTTGATCAAGTGTCACCTCTAGGGAGGCCCACACGGTCCGTGTGAGGTCACGACCCATGTGGCCTCCAGTGAGGGGATACTTGGCCTTATTTTTGAATACGGGGACTTGACAGGGAATTTCGAGCTAAGGCACTTCACACCGGGACCCCACATGGACCGTGTGACATTTCACGGGCCGTGCGGAAGGCCGTGTGATGGCCTTGAGCCTGAAAGGCCAACAATCGAAGCCAAGGTGAAGTCACACAGCCACCTTCACGGGCCGTGTGGAGGCTCACGAGCCGTGTGGCTGGTCATAAGGCTTTCGGCGTGAATTTTCTTCTAAGTATGGAATCATCGTCTTGTAACTTGTCGTGAGAAATTGTTTTCAAGACTAGGCATACGGGTACCCACACGACCCGCTCTTCTGTGCGGCTAACTGTAATGACCTGTTAGTTTATTTTAAAAAAATAAGTCCTCTTGTTTTCTTAAAATATCCTGCTCGTAAATTTTAAGTGGGTATTTTGGACTATTCGACAAATTATAGCTACTAAATGCACAGGGAAAGTTAGACATTTAATTTAATTAATAGACTAAAGTGGCAACTTATCCCATAATATTTGTCTTATGAGTATTAAAATAAATAGTAATATTATCACTTTTAATACCTAATTAAAAGAAAATAAGAGAAGAGGAAAAAGAGTTTGAAAGAAAAATAAAGAGAGGCGCTGCTGCAGGGGGCAACAAATTGCTCCAGGTAAGTGAATACCTTTCACTGCAATTTGTTAAATTAGTGAAAAACAACAAATGTTAGCAAGGAAAATGCTACAGGTGCATAAAGTAGTAATAAAAATATTGCCAGGAAGTGCTAGCAATTAGGAAAAAATGGAGGCGTTGCTTTGTGCAGCGTCATCCTCATCCTGCGCACATATACATATATTATATATATTATATTCTAATTTTGTCCTTTTCTTATAAGATTCTAAGCATTATTAGTGTATTGGTGAATAAGCCTAACCAAAAATTTTAGAAAAAAATGCAAAATTGATGCCGCAGCATGTACTGTTTTTCTTTTTCAAATTTTTTTTATACATTGTGATATGAGTTTTTATAAAAAAAAAATAGCTTACACAATTAAATAATAGGTACATTAAATTATAGAATATTATTAAATTCACGGCATGTAGAGGAATATGGACTAAATCCTAGGTTTGAAAGTTAGGAATTGAATTATCGAATTAGATAAAATTTTGTGGTTAGACTAGATATATAATAATACGAGTGTCATTGGACTCCTTGTGACGTGTATGTTCCATTCTTGATAGAGAATTTTCATTGTGGGAGTTGAATTCAAGATTTGGTCCATTCGGTAGAAGTGTTCGGTTGCGGTTTCGACATTGAGGTAGGTTTGGCTATCCTTCTTTGAGATTGAGATTGAGTTATTGAATATCCTTATGTTGTAATCTATGAGATGAGATCATATCGTGTGTTGGGTTGATAATTCTTATTGTGTTGCTTCGAGAGCGTGTGAATCCTAAAGTGAGAATAGTGCGAATATGACATGTTGAGAAAAGGAGAAAATTTGTGCTTATTGAGAGGAATGTTGTTTCCATAATTGTGTCTTGCTTGCATGCATCCTCATACTACATGTCATGACATTTTGGGAAGTTGTGAATGGTGTTTTTTTTATCATGAGTCCTTGACCACGGCACTTGGGTGGCAAGGTAGTTGATATATTGTGATGGAGGTATATGGCCTGCGAGGTCCCATGGGTCCCCTTAGTCTTGGAGCCTTAGCTCGACGAGGGTGTATACGACAGGCTGTGCGACGGTCTTGATACCACCTTGCATTGCATTGCACTGCACGACATTGCATACCATTTTATTTTACTACTTTTGGTTGATTGGGTTGGCTTATGGATTGTATGTTTGTTTTGCTTGCGCTATCATATATATATATTGGCAGCACCGATGTCGGATTGGTTTTTCTGTTGTAGGTGGAAGCGTCCCTAGATTATTTCATAGCTTATTCAATTTCAAATTCCCAGTCGGTTAAACCTACTGGGTACATATTATGTGTACTCACCCCTACTCCTTTCTCCCCCGCAGATTCTCGTCAAGATTATCCACGTGGTAGTTGAATTGCTCGTGCACTTGGTTCATACCAGATCCAGTGGTGAGACTCAGGGCTTCGAGCTTCCCTCGGATTCTATCTTAGTTGTTTAGTCTTTACTTTGATTCGAAGACTGAAATGCATTTATTTCTTTAGTTAGTTATTAGATGCTCTTTATACTTGTGACACCAGTTTTGGGATATTATTTTTATGTCGTGACTATTTGTTTATTGGATTTCTCTCCTTCTAGGGTACATTTATGATTGGGATTGGAATTAAGTGGTCCTTTAGTCATGACCCCATTTTGGGTCGTGACAAGTTTGGTATCAGAGCTCTAGGTTCACCGGTCTCATGAGTTAAAGAGCAGGGTGTCTAGTAGAGTCTTGCGGATCGATACGTATTCGTCCGTATCTATCTTCGAGAGGCTACAGGATGCTTGTTAGGAGAAATCCTCTTTCCATTGATTCATTTCCTGCGATTTGTTCATTCAAGTTTTGTACGCTTCTAATCTATTCTTCCTGCACAGATGGCGAGAACTAGAGCTAGAAATACCGAAGATGAGTCGGTACCTGCTGTCCAAGCCCCTGCTAGAGGGCGAGGCAGAGCTCGTGGTAGAGCTAGAGGTCGAGGTCGAGCTAGAGGAGCAACACCAGTTCGAGGTCAGACTAGAGGGGCTTCACCTGAGCCTATTGTTGACCCAGTTTATGAGCATGAGGAGCAAATTGAGGACCCAGTTCAGCCTCCGGCATCTTTAGAGGGTAAACCAGTATTACAGGAGCTATTGATTCGGTTGTTGGCAAGGTTGGAGGGTACTCCTGCTTCTAGTGATGTTCCAGGTACCCCAGTTCCTGCTATACCGGTTGGTCCTTCACAGCCAGCTCAGGGACCTAATATGGAATTTCAGACCCCGAGTCCATTTTCTATGCCTTCTATTGCACCCCCGAGGTTTTCAGCTCCGCCAGTTTCTGCCAGTGCTGCTATGTCCTTGTCTGAGCAGAAGAGCTTTCAGAGATTTGTGAGATTGACTCCTCCCAAATTTGATGGTACCGCTGGGGATGGGGCATATGACTTCCTGACAGAGTGCCAGGATCGATTGTTTAATTTGGGTGTTCTGGAGGCCCACGGAGTATCTTACACCTCTTATCAGTTCACAGACATGGCCAAAGAGTGGTGGAGGTCGGTTATGGCCCGGAGGCCAGTTGATGCTCCAGCGATGGATTGGGGGCAGTTTACTGAGATCTTTCTTGAGAAGTTTGTACTATACAACCTTCGTGATAGACATCGTGATGAGTTTGATAGATTGGAGCAGGGTTCCATGACTGTGACCGAGTACGAGGCACGATTCCATGAGTTATCCTATTATGCCATGTCTAGTATTCCCAGAGAGTTTGAGCGGATCCGCCGATTTGTGAAAAGGTTCACAAGCTATCTTCAGGAGGCCACAACTTCTCTTGTGTTATCTGGTGGTTCCTTTCAGAGCATTGTTGACCATGCTAGAATGATAGAGGGCATCAGACAGGCCCGTCAGGGTGGTGGTAAGAGGTCCCGCTATCACGGTCAGTTTGGCAGTTATGCACCAAGAGACAGAGATTCTCAGAGGCAGGGCGCTCAGGGTTATCAGGGGAGACCAGTTAATGCTGCCATTCCTAGTGCAGGTAGTACAGGCAGGTCCGGACCTAGAGGTTGTTATGTGTGTGATGAGTTCGGCCACCATGCCAAGGATTGTCCGAAGCGTGCTCCTGCTTCTTTTCCATCGGGGACACAAACGGCACGGTCTACACCAGCTCCAGCAGTCAGAGGCGCTTCACAGAGTGCGAGGGGTAGCACTAGAGGTGCTAGGGGTGGAGCTCGAGGTGGTGCTCGAGGTGGATCGCAGGTTAGTGGGGAGCGCCGGGTGTGTTATGCCATTCCAGGCCGTACAGAGGCAGAGACATCTGATGCTGTGATTACAGGTATTATTCCAGTTTGCCATCGTTCAGCTTCAGTATTATTTGACCCTGGGTCCACCTATTCATATGTATCCACTTATTTTGCTCATGATATTGATGGTGTGTGTGAGCCTCTTGATGTGCCTATTTCTGTTTCTACACCCGTGGGTGAATCTTTAGTGGTGGATCGGGTCTATCGGGGTTGTATTGTGGTGTTCTCAGGTAGGGAGACCCAGGCTGATTTGATCCTTCTGGACATGCTTGACTTTGATGTTATCTTGGGTATGGATTGGTTGTCCCCTTATCATGCGATCCTTGATTGTTATGCTAAGACTGTGACTTTAGCGTGTCCGGGTTTACCCTAGTTGATGTGGGCAGGTGCTCTCAACTCTTACCCTAAGGGGGTTATTTCTTATGTTCGTGCTCGGCATATGATAGAGCATGGGTGTTTATCTTATTTGGCTCATGTACGTGATATTTCTAAGGAGTCATCTTCTTTAGAGACCATGAGGGTGGTGAGGGAGTTCATGGATGTGTTTCCTACAGATTTACCAGGTGTTCCTCCAGATCGTGACATTGACTTTACCATTGATTTGGAGCCGGGCACTAAGCCCATATCCATTTCTCCTTATCGAATGGCTCCTGCAGAGCTAAAGGAATTGAAGGAGCAATTAGAAGATTTATTGAAGAAGGGGTTTATCCGGCCTAGTGTGTCGCCTTGGGGCGTACCAGTGTTGTTCGTAAAGAAAAAGGATGGTACTATGAGAATGTGCATTGACTAACGTCAGTTGAACAAAGTGACCATCAAGAACAAGTATCCCTTGCCTCATATTGATGACTTATTTGATCAACTTCAGGGTGCCTCAGTGTTCTCAAAAATTGATTTGAGGTCAGGGTATCATCAGTTGAAGGTTCGGGAGCCAGACATCCCTAAGACTGCTTTCAGGACTCGATATGGGCACTATGAGTTTGTGGTTATGTTGTTTGGGCTGACTAATGCCCTTGCCGCTTTTATGGAGTTGATGAACCGAGTATTCAGACCTTACCTGGATTCCTTTGTGATTGTATTTATTGACGACATATTGGTGTATTCCAAGAGTGAGGCGGACCATGTTCGTCACCTGAGGGCCGCGCTCCAGAGATTGCGTAAGGAGAAATTGTATGCTAAATTCTCCAAATGCGAGTTTTGGCTCGAGTCTGTGACTTTCTTGGGTCATGTGGTGACTAAGGATGGTATTATGGTTGATCCAGCCAAGGTTGCAGCAGTTCGTGATTGGGTGAGACCCACTTCAGCGACTGAGATTCAAAGTTTTATTGGGCTGGCAGGTTATTATCGTCGATTTGTGCAGGGATTCTTTTGTATCGTAGCTCCTTTAACTAAACCAACTCAGAAGGAAGTTGCATTTCTATGGACCGATGAATGTGAGGCAAGCTTTCAGAGGCTCAAGGAGTTATTGACTTCAGCACCTATTTTAGCATTGCCCGAGGAAGGTGTAGCCTTTGTTGTTTATTGTGATGCTTCGAGTGTCGATTTAGGTGGAGTGTTGATGCAGAAGGGAAGAGTTATAGCTTATGCTTCGCGACAACTGAAGGTCCATGAGCGGAACTACCCTACTCATGATTTGGAGTTAGCCGTGGTGGTATTTGTTTTGAAGTTGTGGAGGCATTATC
Source organism: Solanum rostratum (assembly GCA_029948455.1). Taxonomy (NCBI): domain Eukaryota; kingdom Viridiplantae; phylum Streptophyta; class Magnoliopsida; order Solanales; family Solanaceae; genus Solanum; species Solanum rostratum. The sequence goes on along the minus strand of CM057045.1, from coordinate 64,534,516 downwards.
TCTATGGGGTGCATTGCGAGATCTTTACAGACCATCATAGCCTCAAGTATATTTTCTCTCAGCCTAATTTGAACATGAGGCAGCGCAGGTGGTTGGAGTTGTTGAAAGATTACGATATCTCTATTCTCTATCACCCTGGCAAGGCTAATGTGGTGGCGGATGCCTTGAGCCGGAATCCTTCTAGTATGGGTAGCTTGGCATATCTTAGAACGGATGAGAGGCCTTTAGCTTTGGAGGTTCAGTCTTTGGCTAGACAATTGGTTAGACTTGACATCTCCCCATCTCATAGTGTGTTGGCCTTCATCGAGGCTAGATCTACATTGATGGATCAGATTCGTGCTCACCAGTTTGATGATGATAAATTATGTGTGATTCGGGACAAAGTGTTGAGAGGCGAAGCTAAGTCAGCTTTTCTTGATTCTGAGGGAGTTCTGAGAATTAATGGGCGCATTTGCATGCCCAAGGTAGGTGATTGGGTTCGTTTGATTTTGGAGGAGTCTCATTGTGCTAAGTATTCCATTCACCCTGGTGTAGCAAAAATGTTTCATGATTTGAAGCAACATTATTGGTGGTGTGGGATGAAGAGGGACATTGTGGAGTTTGTGGCTAAGTGTTTGAATTGTCAACAGGTTAAGTATGAGCATCAAAAGCCAGGAGGTCCGATGCAGCGGATGCCCATTCCCGAGTGGAAGTGGGAGCGTATTACCATGGATTTTGTGACTGGATTACCCGTGACGTTGGGAAAGTTTGACTCTATTTGGGTGATTATAGACAGGTTGACCAAATCCTCTCACTTTATTCCAGTAAAGACTAGCCACAGTGCGGAGCAACTAGCTAGGATCCATATACGTGAGATTGTTAGATTGCATGGGGTGCCTATCTCTATTGTGTCAGATCGAGGTTCGGTGTTCACCTCCCGATTTTGGAAGGCATTGCAGCATGGGTTAGGTACACGATTAGACATGAGTTCGGCATTTCATCCTCAGACAGACGGTCAGTCCAAGCGGACCATTCAGGTGTTGGAGGACATGCTTAGGGCATGTGTGATTGACTTTGGTTCTCGATGGGACCAGCACTTGCCCTTAGCGGAGTTTGCTTATAATAACAGTTATCACTCCAGTATTCAGATGGCACCATTTGAGGCATTGTATGGGCGTAGATGTCGATCACCTATTGGGTGGTTCGACTCAGTCACCGTCGAGGCATTAGACACTGATTTGCTCAGGGATGCTATGGAGCGGGTGCGCTTGATCCAGAGTCGACTATTGACAGCCCAGAGTCGGCAGAAGAGCTACGCTGATAGGAGAGTTCGTCCTTTGGAGTTTATGGTGAGCGAGCATGTGTGGTTGAGGATATCATCCATGAAGGGTGTGATGAGGTTCGGGAAGAAGGGCAAGCTTAGCCCGAGGTTTATTGGCCCGTTCGAGATTCTTAGAAGAGTAGGTGAGGTGGCTTATGAGTTGGCTTTGCCACCTAGATGGTCAGCTGTTCATCCAGTATTCCATGTCTCTATGCTCCGAAAATACATACCAGACGAGTCTCACATTATTTCTTATGATACCATTGAGTTGGGTCCGGATTTGACTTATGAGGATGAGCCCGTAGTCATTCTAGATAGACAGATTCGTAGGCTCAGGACTAAGGAGATCGCTTCAGTTAAAGTTCAGTGGCGACATCGGCCTGTTGAGGAGGCTACTTGGGAGACAGAGTCAGATATGCGTGCACGATACCCTCAGCTTTTTGAAGCTTCAGGTACTTTCTTCTACCTTATGTTCGAGGACGAACATGATTTTTAGTGGTGGATGATGTAATGACCCGTTAGTTTATTTTAAAAAAAATAAGTCCTCTTGTTTTCTTAAAATATCCTGCTCGTAAATTTTAAGTGGGTATTTTGGACTATTCGACAAATTATAGCTACTAAATGCACGGGGAAAGTTAGACATTTAATTTAATTAATAGACTAAAGTGGCAACTTATTCCATAATATTTGTCTTATGAGTATTAAAATAAATAGTAATATTATCACTTTTAATACCTAATTAAAAGAAAATAAGAGAAGAGGAAAAAGGGTTTGAAAGAAAAATAAAGAGAGGCGTTGCTGCAGGGGGCAACAAATTGCTCCAGGTAAGTGAATACCTTTCACTGCAATTTGTTAAATTAGTGAAAAACAACAAATGTTAGCAAGGAAAATGCTGCAGGTGCATAAAGTAGTAATAAAAATATCGCCAGGAAGTGCTAGCAATTAGGGAAAAATGGAGGCGCTGCTTTGTGCAGCGTCATCCTCATCCTGCGCACATATACATATATTATATATATTATATTCTAATTTTGTCCTTTTCTTATAAGATTCTAAGCATTATTAGTGTATTGGTGAATAAGCCTAACCAAAAATTTTAGAAAAAAATGCAAAATTGATGCCGCAGCATGTACTGTTTTTCTTTTTCAAATTTTTTTTATACATTGTGATATGAGTTTTTATAAAAAAAAAATAGCTTACACAATTAAATAATAGGTACATTAAATTATAGAATATTATTAAATTCACGGCATGTAGAAGAATATGGACTAAATCCTAGGTTTGAAAGTTAGGAATTGAATTATCGAATTAGATGAAATTTTGTGGTTAGACTAGATATATAGTAATATGAGTGTCATTGGACTCCTTGTGACGTGTATGTTCCATTCTTGATAGAGAATTTTCATTGTGGGAGTTGAATTCAAGATTTGGTCCATTCGGTAGAAGTGTTCGGTTGCGGTTTCGACATTGAGGTAGGTTTGGCTATCCTTCTTTGAGATTGAGATTGAGTTATTGAATATCCTTATGTTGTAATCTATGGGATGAGATCATATCGTGTGTTGGGTTGATAATTCTTATTGTGTTGCTTCGAGAGCGTGTGAATCCTAAAGTGAGAATAGTGCGAATATGACATGTTGAGAAAGAGAGAAAATTTGTGCTTATTGAGAGGAATGTTGTTTCCATAATTGTGTCTTGCTTGCATGCATCCTCATACTACATGTCATGACATTTTGGGAAGTTGTGAATGGTGATTTTTTTATCATGAGTCCTTGACCACGGCACTTGGGTGGCAAGGTAGTTGATATATTGTGATGGAGGTATATGGCCTGCGAGGTCCCCATGGGTCCCCTTAGTCTTGGAGCCTTAGCTCGACGGGGGTGTATACGACAGGATGTACGACGGTCTTGATACCACCTTGCATTGCATTGCACTGCACGACATTGCATACCATTTTATTTTACTACTTTTGGTTGATTGTGTTGGCTTATGTCAGATTGTATGTTTGTTTTGCTTGCGCTATCATATATATATTGGCAGCACCAATTTCGGACTGGTTTTTCTGTTGTAGGTGGAAGCGTTCCTAGATTATTTCATAGCTTATTCAATTTCAAATTCCCAGTCGGTTAAACCTACTGGGTACATATTATGTGTACTCACCCCTACTCCTTTCTCCCCTGCAGATTCTCGTCAGGATTATCCATGTGGTAATTGAATTGCTCGTGCACTTGGCTCATACCAGATCCAGTGGTGAGACTCAGGGCTTCGAGCTTCCCTCGGATTCTATCTTAGTTGTTTAGTCTTTACTTTGATTCGAAGACTGAAATGCATTTATTTCTTTAGTTAGTTATTAGATGCTCTTTATACTCGTGACACCAGGTTTTGGGATATTGTTTTTATGTCGTGACTATTTGTTTATTGGATTTCTCTCCTTCTAGGGTACATTTATGATTGGGATTGGAATTAAGTGGTCCTTTAGTCATGACCCCATTTTGGGTCGTGACACTAACCTTGCTTCAAAATATTCTGAGTATTGAATTTTAGTTCCGGACCTTCGTCAGGCAATTTAGCTAAGTGTTGGTTCACGGGCACTGTTCACGGCCAGTGAAGTGCTTCATGGGTCGTGAAGTGACGATGGGCCATTTTTCTATCCGTATCATTAATGGTGTTTTTGTAAATTCGGTTTACTCTAATGGTCTTTTAAGACTTCCTATACTATCTAAAGACTCCCTAGTGCCCTAAACCCTATTCATAATACTCTAAATTCACTCCTCACATCTTAACTCTCTCAAAATTCTCTCCAAGTTTTTCTTTCAAGACTCAAGCTATGATTCATTGAAGTTCAACTTTAAGCTCAATTCTTCTCAAATTCCTTTTCCTAATCAAAGTATGTGGGATTGATTCTTGGTCCGTTTCAACCAAGAAGACCCAAACTTTTTTCAATTGATTTTCATGAAATTAAGCTTACTTTAAATGCGAGTTTTTCATTATATGATTTGTTAAATTCAATGATGCATAGGTTATACTTTATCTATGATTTTAAGTTACTTTAATCCTTATTTTGATGATTTACATTGAGGTTATGAAGTTATGAACATGTACGTCCCCTTTAAAGCTTGATTTATGCATGAGTGATTTATGTTATGATTTAAATGTGGATTTAATTATGGATTCACTTCAATTTCATATTATATTATTGATTTTAGATTGAATCTCAATTACCCATGCTACTCCCACCTTATTCATGACATGTGCATTTATGAACATTGGAATTTATGGAAATTATGAAGTGGGTTAAGCCCAATTATGTTTTATGATATGATTTTGATAAGATATTGGTTATGACAAGAATGTGATCACATACATGTCTTATGATTATGGCTCTTTGAGCATTTTGGGTGCTTGCACCATGCCGTATATGTAAATGAGCTATTCCGTGCATGAGTATTACAGCTATGAATTATCTTTTGACTTTGAGCCTAAATGTGCATTGAAAAAATTGAAAATGACTATCGCCTCTTTGAAAGCATGTATATAGGTACATATATGTATTCTTGTAGGATAACGACTTAGCACCGATGGATTGAGGAACTCCTCTCTTTCCTTGAACTATGTGTCTAACATAGGTTATGAGAATCCTATCCGAAATAGGTGTAGTTCCCGTAAGGAAGGTTGCTTCATACGAAATGGTGTTGTTCCCGTAAGGTGAAGTATAAAGTGATATGATATGCTATGTGAAAATCCTATCCGAAATGGGTGTAGTTCCCGTAAGGAAGATTGCTTCATATGAAATGGGCGTTGTTCCCGTAAGGTGAAGTATGGTTTACCTTTGGCAAGTAGATCACCTCTTTACTGATGAGGGGATTTCATCAGTATTCCAAGTAATAGCTCGCTTGGTCTTACTCATGTCGGTTGAGGTCATATCCCCACTATATATGAGCATTATTGCATTTCATGCATCATGAATTTCATGGCATATCGTTAACATTGAAATGCAGGTTTGATAAGTCATATGCATTGCATATCCGCATACTTAGTACATTCAAATGTACTAACGCATACTTTTGCCTACGTAATTTCACCATGTAGGGACCGAGGAGTACATCTATCCACCGCACGACGCCTAACTCGGATCTCAATTTTTGCTTGTTGTGGTGAGTCCTATCTTCCAAGGACAAGCCACCTATCATCTACCTATGAAGTCTTGTGTGTGTTATTTTCCTTGAGGGCGAGCCCGGGACATGTCTTGGCCCCCGTCCCATCTTATGTCCAGAGGCATTGTTGGACATCTTGTAGACTCTCGTCAGATCAATATGTTATGTGTGGTATTTGAAGCTTATTATTACGACTATTTATTGGATATGAATATCATGGATTGATTATGAGGATTATGATACGTATGTATGTTTGATGTGGAAATGTAGAAGATCCTAAGTCCCGAATTGCCCCTATAGAGTCCTACTTACCCACTCCTTAGACTTTATGTGTTATGTGTTACGTGAATTCATGTTAATCCCTTTCTCTATGATATCCCCATAGAGTGAGTCCTATTTTACCGTCCCTTAGACCTATGTGTTTATCATTTAAATACGCTTCCGAACCGATCATGTGAATTTGGATACTTTGAGGCTCATTTGGGAACTATCGGGTTCCCATTCGCTATGTCACTCCTAGACCCTGGGTCCAGGTCGTGACAAATATACATATGTAAAAATTAGGCCCAAAATATTATCGAAGTGGAGTCAAAGTGGACCTAAACAAAATCTGTTTTTCAAAAAATTCATCAAAATCACCGATCATCAAAAAATTCATCTTAAAATCATAACTCGATGAATATCAAGGCATTTTAACATGGAATCAACAATCAATCCTACCATGTTCTGATACCATTTGTAAGGAAAATTAATGGGGCAAGAACAACAAGCCGTATCTTTTTCACTAAAATCGCAGTCGTTGTTATTGCCACCAGCGAAATTGCCCCAGTTCTCATTTTGTTTCACTGGGAATACGGATCGTTGCCCACAAACTGTCTTGTGTGAATTGATGAATATAGGATCTAAAACCTTTTTTCTAGTTTCTCGTAAAAAAATTTACACCGATGCGGTAGTTTTCAGAAGTCAGATAACTTCTCACTACTTCCATACTTCCACTCTTTCTCCACTTTCTCCGGGAGTCAACCACTCACCCTTAAATATGGGAGTGGTTAAACAGTTACAACTTCTTTTCCTAGTGGACAATAATTGTCCAGCCTTATCCCTTTGGGGTAAGGTTGGATAGTTATCATTTAACTGCACTACCGCATTATTAAACCAGATTCACAAATCAAATTAAGATTGAACCGGGTCAGTCCACATGGGCGACCCACGATCCCAAAAATCTTACAATATATGTTGCTCTTTTTGTCTCCACTTATATGATACATGTGAATTTTTTTTAAAGTCAATCAAATTTTTAATATGTTTTTAAAATATGTTAGGTTGTTAATTATTATAATTTAAAATACCAGTTTTTTATATTTTTAAATAAATAACATACTAAAAAAGAACATATTAATGTACTAAAATATTTTAAGTTATTAATTATTATGATTTTAGTATTTCTAATAAATAATATATATTAACATGTGAAATTTTGTAATCAATCAGATTAAATATTCTAAATTATTAAATACTATAATTTATAGTATAACTTTTTGTTTCTAATAATTTCTAAATGGACAACATATTAAAGAAGAAAAGATCACAGTGGTAAAGATAATGGTCAATCACATATGCAAACCCTTAAATTTTTCTTTAGATTTTATTTTGACACTTCAACTCTATCTTATTTCATTTTAACCCTTTAGCTCCAACTTTTTCATGTTTCATATTGACACTTTTGTCCAAAGAATCAACAAAATGGGGAGAGTGTACTCCACATGTCATAATTTGGCACGACACAAAAGCTAATTAAAAATACATAAACAATCTCTCTAACTTGCTCTAATTTTTTATTTTGACACTCTATCTTACGTTTGTTTCATTTACCCTTCAATTCTATTTTTTATGTACCATTAAATACAAATACTAATTTTTTTAATTTCTTTATTTTTATCTATACTCTTTATTTTCACTTTTTCATTTTATAATCTAAATTTGTCCATTATTTTTTAAAACATTTTTAAAAAAATTAATGGTTAGATTTTTCTAATTTTTTTTTTTTTTGAGTTTCTCTATATCTTTTCTTGAATAACTAAAATGGAACAAAGCCAAGATAGAGTGTCAAAATAAAACTTAAGGGCAAGTTAGAGGGGTTATATATATATATATATATTTGGCCCCAAATTAAACAGCTATTGTTGTTTTTTAATCGCTAAATAAAATATTAAAATCTTTCAATTAGCAAAGAATTTTTTTAACCTCAATAGATCCTATCTCACTAGTGAAGAGTGGTAGTATTGAAGTGATAAAAAGGCAAAGAAAATTTTAAAATAAATATTTTTTTTTACTTACACTCCCCTAGAGAAGATGTGACCTTTATATGTTTGGCCCTTAGAAATGCAAGTGAGTAAAGATGGCAATACAAGGTGAGAGATTGTTAAATGAGAGAATTAACCTCTCGACCCAAAGTTCCCCACTTATATTATGGGAAATGAAATGTATATAAACTATTTTGTCAGCACAAATTGGAAAAAGATGAATTTTAGGTGGAAAAAACAGTAAAGAGGAGAAGGTCGTAGTTGAGTAATAGTGATGTGCATTTTGGCAGAAGTTGTTCTACTTTCTAAACTGTTCCAAAGTGATAGGCATTTGTCAATTGTTGAGTGATAGGGACACAAACTTGTCTTTACTTTATCAGAGTGGATCATACATTCAAATCTACTACAAATGGTAAGATATTTTAACTTCATCATTGCTTACTAAGGTCGGTGAAGATTTAAAAAAAGATACTTTTTGGCTTTTAAATTAAACAAAAAGTCATGAGTAAAAATTCACAGATTTAGTGATCTTCACATTCATGATATTCTACTTTAGCGGCCTTCTCAACGAGTTTGGGACTAAAATTAAATTTATAGTAAAATTTTATTTTATAACAAATTTAATATAATTATATGAATAAGTTCTAAAAAGTATAATATGAATGGATATTTTATGAAGTAAAATATAACCAGATAAATTATAAATAAAAGATATATTAAATAAAATTAGAATAATAAAATATGATTCATCAAAATATAAATAGGACAACAAAGTAGATAGACACATCGAAAAGGATGCTACAACTAATAAAACATTATTTCATTTCTCAATCATAACAACAATCACTATATTAAATGAGGTAAAAAATTACTAAATTTTCTATTCAAAAAATTCTTTTCAAACTTATCAATACATGAATTTTTTTAATAATATACTTATATATATATATGTATATCACCTAATTTTCCTGGGATTGTAGTTCAATCGATCAGAGCACCGCCCTGTCAAGGCGGAAGCTGCAGGTTCGAGCCCCGTCAATCCCGACGAATTCAATAAATATATCAAAAAATCTCTCCATTTTCTGTAAAAGGGGAACAATATATACACCAATTTGGAAGAAAGTGAAGGCCCAAACAAACGATTGCTCTAGTGACCTTATGGTCAACACGACCCTTCTAACATGTTTAGCTACTTGATTTTTGATTTGTGTTTCAGTGGACGTTACGTAACTTGAAGAGCCAAATAGGAGGAAGAACGAAGAAGAGAAATGGAGGTTTGAGCTTTAGAAATATCTAAGATTGTTATAACTTTTTTGTAGTAACAGATTACGATAGTTTTGTAATTTTAAAACAATAAAAATTATTCTATTTTTCTTTGTAAAAAAAGTTAAACGTTATTAGATGATTATTTAATAATTGAAATCATATTAATATGAACTGTGCGACCAAATTAGCAATAAGAGCCTAACTTTAGTGATCATGGGCACTACGTTTAATGATTTTAGCTAAACAGCTCAATAAAATAAGTACAAATTTTTTTAATTAAAAAATACTACACATTCAGCGCCTGCACAACCACAGGGAATTGTTTTTTTTCTTTTATAATTTTCATCCGATGTCTAATACCTATAATTATTTTAAATTTAGATTTGTCGAACTTTATTAAAAAAAATAAATACTTTTTATCAAAAAAAATCTTATTCAAAAATTTAAATCTGAAATCTCTGATTAAGACAACAACGTTACTATCTTTATTGCACGATAAATCATGTAGCTTGATATTTGTAAGTTTTTTTTAAGGCTTAACTCATACACAGACATCTAAACTTGTCATCATTTTTCACTTAGACATTTAATCTAAGACAAGTTACTAATAGACACCTCAACTGCTAAGATTTGATCCCCTTAAACACTTTTATCCTACTTGGCACTCTCCATAGTCCCTTTTCATATTAATTGTACCGTTTTTTAAATTTTTCAGTCAAAAATAAATAGTTGCGATCCAAAAAAAAATTCATAAAAATAGGTTCTCAAAATTTTTGTAGAAGTGTATTTATACAAGAGTGTAGGTAAAGAATTGAGAGTGACTAATTGTCTGTTTGTAAGAAAGTATTTATTTTGTGAGATGCATCATGGATTGCTTGTTGGAGTAGCTAGTATACGCATGCATTTCTTTCAACTTCTGTCACACATGATATTATATCTAACAAAAACAAATTTAAGATAAGATATTCTATTCATGATTTTATAAAAGTGGATGATATTTTCAACATTCACCAAATCTACTAGAAATGGCAAGACATTTTATGTTAGACTAGTCACTATTTCTTTTTTCTAACTGATGTGATATTGATAGATTTTTTTATATATATATTTTAAAATTTTAAATTATTAATTATTGTGATTTATAGTATATTTTATGTTATTTTTAATAATATATGTTATTTATTTTGTTTCAATATATGTTACACATGTAAAATTTTGAGATCAATCAAAATTTTATTTATTTTTTTAAATTATTAATAGTTGAAGCAGCTGAAAAATAATTTATTAAGGGTAATATTTGTAAAATCAAGCTGCTAAAGCATGCATGTCTATCGGCAACTACCTTTAAGGAAAAATGATTTATTTGGGATGGTATTGTAAATTAATAGGTGAAACATCTGAAAAATAATTAATAGAAGTGACATAATAAAATCAAGTTGCTGAAACAGGCACGTCAAATAGCAGTTACCTAATTAAGCAAGTAGCTAAAGCAGACATGTCGACGATGAGCCGCATGCTTCTAGACGCTTATATATTGTACTATTTAGTAAAATGAAACTTTTTAAGCACTTCTTTTTGATACAAACATAATAATTGAAAGATAATAAGATATTAAAACTAATTATTTCATTTAATTTGTGAAGTTTAAAAAGAAAGGCCTAATTTATTATTTTGTATTTGTTTTATCATAATTCTAATATTTGCATGACTTAAAATGATTTATCAGAAGTAATATTGTAAAATCATAGTTGAAGTAATTGAAGAAATAATTAATATAAATAATATAAAATCAAGCAGTTGAAGCAGACACTTCAATCAACAACTGACTGCCTAAGGAAGACCTAATTTGTCATTTAGTGTTTGTTTTGTCATAATTCTAATATTTATATGGTTTAAAATAATTTATTAGGATGACATAATAAAATCATAACTGAAGCAGCTGAAAAAATAATTTATCAAAAGTAATCTTATAAAATTATATTTGAAATAATTAAAAAAATAACTAATAAAAATAAAATAAAATCAAGCTACCAAAAAAAACTACGTCAATCAATAATTATTTGCTTAAACATATAGCTAAATCAGACATGTTGTCCAACAATCATCTTCTTTCACACTTCTATATGACAGAAAGAGAAATGATATTTTATGTTTGATTGCTTCCTAAAGTAGTAAAGATTTTTTAAAAAACGACACTTTTTGCTTTGGAATTAACAAAAGAAAAGATAATATAGAATGGATTTTATGAGTAAAAAGCTATAAATTTAATGATTACAAAAAAGGATCCGAATACTAACTGAGTGATTATTTAAGATATTATTATTTTCAAGTTTAGTGATATTGACATCAAACTAATTACATTATGGTATTTTAGTTTATTGAATGGCTTTCTATCGAATTTATTTTCCGAGTTAAAAAAGACTATAATATATAGTTTTGTAGTTTTAAAACAATAAAAAAATGATTGTACTACTTTTCTAAATAAAAAAACATTAGACTTTAGAGATTATTTAAGAATTTAAATTATAATAATATTGTAAATGTGAATATGAATGGTTAGACCAAAGGGAAAAAATATCCTTATATATTTTAAGAGGCAATATTATATGAATGTGTCAGCCAAAATTATTTATCATCAAATATCAAATTTTTTTATAAAATTGTGTACGTATGCAGAAAAAAATATAAAAAAAACGAAGGATTAAAATGCGATAAATGCACACTCAAAGAAAACAAAGGTTACGTATGACCATTAAAGAGCAATAAATGCAAAGTTTCTGCACACTGTCCTTGTTTATGGAGAAGGACAAAATAAATTGCATCTACATATCTAAATGCAATTAAATTGTATTTTTTTTTTTGTCTCTTTTTATTTAATGCTTGTAATAATTATTGAAATACATTGAAATATTCTATTTTTGTATTAAGTGTAATAATCAATGTGTTACAAAAACCTAGGGGTATAAACCCAAATGCAATTAAATTACCTCTTACTACCATAGATTCAGATAAATAGTTTCTGTTTGGTTGATATTATGGTAATTTCTTTATTTTTTTTTGTGGACATTCTACTTGAATATATTTTGATGTGTATTGATTAGTGGTGTAATATTGATTTTGACAATTGGGGACTGATTTAACAAAAAATTGTAAATAAGGTGGTTAGCTAATGATGTCATGATATTTTGATGATGATTTGTTTGTACAATTCCATATCGGTTAATTTTAATTTGAAATATGCACAACAAAAATGTAGAAACGTATTCGGTTTTATTTTGGTTGAATCTATGGTAATATGTATGTTTGAATACAAGTTGAAGGTCCTTTAAAAATAAAATTGACCTAGGTCATCGTGTTACTTTAAAATTCAATATATAGTAAAAAATACGTCTAAAATTAAACCAAAACTTTGTTTAGGTGCACATTGTATATGGTGGGATTTTGTTATAAAAATTGCACTGTTAAATTTGTCTGAGTTATGTTTGTTATTTTTTTCTTTGGTTTAAACTATGTTAAGATATTTGTTGTAATAAGTGTTTTTTTAGTGAAATATGTACAACACCTTTTTAAAGTAGTAGTTTTTTTTGTTGTTGAAACTATGATAATACGTCTTTTTGAGTACAAGATCTCAAGCTACTTAAAATATAATTTACCTAAAACATTGAGTTACTTTAAAATTCAATAATATAATCAAAATACATCAAAAATTAAACCAAAGTTGTCATGACCCAAAAATGGGCGTGATGGCACTCGTCTTAACCCGCCAAGACAAGTCAGCCTAACAACCCAATTAACATAGTAAAGTGCGAGAAGATAATAAAAATAAAAGATTATTTGCGGATAATAAGTTAACTAAATTAAATTCCCCAAAACCCGGTTGTCTTCTCCTAATGATGGCTCACCATGGACCAATCAATACCCTCCAATCTATTTGACAATTCCTTTATAAAATAGTACTACACTTTACCACTAATTTTTGGGGGATTGATTCCTTATAAAAATAAAATATTTTCATGAATCTTACACATTCAATGCCATAAACAATGATAAGAATGCCCCCTACAAATAGGTGCAAAACAGATCAGAATTGGATTAATTACCTGGAGAACTCGTCACTTTCGCAGCACTGCCAAAGGTAAGTCTCACAGAAAAAAAAAAAAAACCTTGTTCTTCTCCTTTTTATTTATTCAAGTTAAAATAAAAGAATTAAACCCTACTAACTGGTTTTTTTTATATAGGATAAGTGATGTAGAATATTTAATAAGTTTTCAATTTAGTCCTCCAATTAAACCAGTCATCTGAATTTACCCGGTTAATTTTTTTTTTTTTTTTTGGAGAAGGATATTTTAGAAAATCAAGAGGACTAATTCTAGAAACGATATTATGGGTCATTACATTATCCACCACTAAAAATCATGTTCGTCCTCGAACATAAGGTAGAATAAAGTACCTGACGCTTTGAAGAGGTGAGGATATTTAGCATGCATGTCAGACTCTGTCTCCCAAGTCGCCTCTCTAACTGGACGGTTCTTCTATTGCACCTTCACGGAAGCAATCTCTTTGTTTCTAAGCTTTCGAACCTGTCTATCCAAAATAGCTATAGGCTCCTCCTCAAACGACAAGTCTGGACTCAACACCACCGAATCAAATGAAAGTATATGAGACTCATTGGGCACGTACTTTCGGAGCATGGAGACATGAAACACAGGATGCACGGATGACAAGCTAGGTGGCAAGGCTAGTCTATACGCCACCTCTCCAACTTGCTCTAAAATCTCAAATGGGCCAATAAATCGGGGGCTAAGCTTTCCCTTCTTACCGAACCACATAACACCCTTCATAGGTGACACTCTAAGCCAAACATGATTGCCCACCATAAACTCTAGAGCTCGAACCCTCCTATCCACATAACTCTTCTGACAACTCTGAGCAGTCAACAACCTACCCTGAATCATACGGACCTGCTCCATAGCATCTCTAAGAAAGTCTACATCTAATGAGTCCATCTCAGCAAAATCAAACCAATAAATCGGAGATCTACACCGCCTACCATACAAAGCTTCGAATGGAGCCATTTGTATACTGGAGTGGTAACTATTATTATAGGCAAACTCTGCTAAGGGCAAGTGTTGGTCCCAACGGGAACCAAAATCAATCACACACGCTCGAAGCATGTCCTCCAACACCTGTATCATCCGCTCAGACTGTCCATCTGTCTGAGGGTGAAATGCTGAACTCATATCCAACTGAGTGCCTAGACCATGCTGTAAGGCCCTCCAAAAATGTGAAGTGAAAAGTGAACCCCGATCTGAAATGATAGAAACAGGCACACCATGCAATCTAACTATCTGACTAATGTAAAGCTCAGCCAACTTCTCCGCTGTATACTTAACCTTGACAGGAATGAAATGGGCCGACTTAGTTAATCGATCCACAACTACCCAGATGGAGTCATAACCACCCACAATAGTGGGTAAACCCACCACAAAATCCATGGTGATCCGCTCCCACTTCCATGTAGGAATGGGCATCCTCTGTAACTCACCTCCAGGCCTTTGGTGCTCATACTTAACCTGCTGACAAGTTAAACACCTGGACACAAAGTCTGTGATGTCCTTTTTCATACCACACCACCAGTAATGTTGACTTAGGTCATGATACATCTTCGCTGCTCCTGGATGAATGGAATAACGAGCACAATGAGCCTCATCTATGATCACTCTAATCAAGTCACCCACCTTAGGCATACAAATTCGACCTCCAATCCTCAAGACACCATCAGGGTCAAGTATCGCTTCCTTAGCCTCTCCTTTAATCACCTTGTCTCTGATGAGACACAACTTTTCATCCTCAAACTGGCACTCTCAAATCTGGTCCATCAAGGAAGAACGAGCCTCAATGAAAGCAAGTACCCCACCCCCATCCGAAAGCTGTAACCTGACCAGGCCATTAGCTAGACGCTGGACATCCCTGGCCAAAGGTCGCTCCTCAACTCTAATGGCGGCTAGACTCCCCATGCTAGAAGTCTTTCTACTCAAGGCATCAGCCACCACATTAGCCTTCCCCGGATGATATAAGATGGTCAAATCATAGTCTTTTAGCAACTCAATCCACCTACACTACCTCAAGTTCAGATCCTTTTGACTGAAGATATACCGAAGACTCCTATGATCAGTGAAGACCTCTCAATGTACACCATATAAGTAATGACGCCACAACTTAAGCACAAAAACCACAGCCACTAGCTCCAAGTCATGGGTAGGATAATTCTTCTCATGAACCTTCAATTGTCTAGAAGCATAGGCAATCACTTTCCCCTTTTGCATCAACACACCCCCTAATCCAACTCCTGAAGCATCACAGTACACCGTAAAGTCCACACCTGCCTCAGGTAGTGTCAAAATGGGTGTTGAAGTCAACAAAGTCTTGAGCTTTTGAAAACTCGCCTCACACTCATCGGACCAATGAAAGGCTACATTCTTCTGAGTTAATCTAGTCAATAAGGCTGCAATAGAGGAAAACCCCTGAATAAATCGTCGATAATACCCAGCTAACCCCACAAAACTGCGAATCTCGGTAGCTGAAGTAGGTCGTGTCCAACCTCTAACTGCATCCACCTTAGCTGGATCCACTCTTATCCCATCCTTGGACACCACATGCCCTAAGAATACCACTGAATCAAGCCAGAACTCACACTTGGAGAATTTTGCAAATAACTTTTCCTCTCTCAACCTCTGTAGCACTATCCTCAAGTGACGAACATGATCAGCCTCAGTCTTGGAATATATCAAAATGTCATCAATGAATACTATCACAAAAGAATCTAAGTAAGGACGAAATACCCTATTCATCAACTCCATGAATGCTGCAGGGGCGTTAGTCAACCCGAAGGACATCACCAAAAATTCATAGTGGCCATAACGGGTGCGAAAAGCTGTCTTAGGAATATCTGATGCTCTAATCCTCAGCTGATGATAACCAGACCTTAAGTCAATCTTAGAAAACAGAGCCGCTCCCTGAAGCTGATCAAACAAGTCATCAATACGGGGAAGAGGGTACTTGTTCTTGACAGTCACCTTGTTCAACTGTCTGTAATCAATACACATCCTCATAGACCCATCTTTCTTTTTCACAAACAAGACGGGGGCACCCCATGGTGACACACTAGGACGAATAAACCCTTTGCTCAGCAAATCTTGAAGTTGCTCCTTTAATTCTTTTAGTTCAGCTGGAGCCATTCTATATGGAGGAATGGAGATGGGCTTAGTGCCTGGCTCTAGATCAATAGGAAAGTCAATATCCCTATCGGGAGGAACACCTGGAAGGTCAGTAGGAAACACATCGACAAACTCCCGAACCACAGGAATAGACTCCATAGGAGTTGGTTCAACACTGGTATCTCGAATGAAAGCCAAGTAAGACAGACACCCTCTATCAATTAATTTCTGAGCAAGGATGTAGGAGATAACTTGGCTAGGATAAGAACCACTGTCACCCTTCCACTCAATCTTTGGTACACCGAGCATGGCTAAGGTCACAGTTTTTGCATAACAATCAAGAATAGCATGATAAGGAGAAAGCCAATCCATCCCCAAGATAACATCGAAGTCTACCATCTCCAGAATAATCATATCTACCCAAGTATCATACCCAGCCAGAGAAACAAGACAGGATCGATACACTCGATCCACCACTAAAGGCTCACCTACTGGTGTAGAAACATGGATGGGAACAGGCATGCGGTCACATAGCAAATCAAATCCAGATGAAAAGTAGGAAGGCACATAAGAATAGGTGGATCCAGGATCAAACAATACATACGCAGGTCGATGACAAACCGAGATAATACCTATGATAACTGCATCAGAAGCCTCTGCCTCGGGCCTCCTCGGGAACGCATAACACTGTGATCCCCTACCACCACCTGTCTGAGCAACGCCTCTACCCCTACCCTGCGGAACTATGGCACCACTTGCCCCTCCGCCTGAAGTGTGACCACCTCTAGCTGTCTGAGCTCTGTCTCGCCCCCTGTATGGTGGTGGGGTAGGTGGTCTAGTCTGAACCGAAGATCTGGGATGGGTCCCTCCTTGTCCTCTTAATAAGGGACACTGTCGTATCAAGTGATCAGGATCTCCACAACTATAACAAAATCTCTGACTCTGGGACGGATGTGCTGATCCTGAAGAACTACTATAGATGTCTCGCCCTGTTGATCGTTTCTGAGAACCATACAAGTCATGACCCGTACTATGAGATCCATGATGTGCCTGACCACCCCTAGGAGTAGGTAATGATGCATGAACTGGTCCTCGACGCTGGGATGAGTCACTTCCTCTATAGGGCCCTCTACCTCCAGATGAGGTACCGGAAAACTGACCGGACCCACGGGCCCTCTTGGGGTCCCCGAACTCTTCTCTCTCCATCAGCTCTGCCTCCTTGGCCGCACTCACAACAGACTGAAAAGAGGCTCCATCCCTAGATACTCTAAACACTGCCTGTCGGATAGAATAGGTCAGTCCTCTCACAAACCTACGAACTTTCTCTGTCTCATCTGGAATAATGGCTGCCGCATGTCTAGATAACTGACAGAAATGGGTCTCATACTCGGTGACTGATAGGCCGCCCTACCTCAGGCTCTCAAACCTCAAGCGACTCTCCTCCCTCACGCTCCAAGGGACAAACCGATCACAGAAAGCACTAGAGAACATCTCCCAAGACACTGTGGGAGATCCCACTGGCAAAGATCCTGAATATATCCTCCACCATTCTCTGGCAGGCCCACGGAGCTGAAGAGTAACATATCGAACCCCGTGTGACTCAGCTAAGCCAACGGTATCCAACAACTCTCTGCAAGTAGTCAGAAACTCATAAGCATCCTCTGTCCTCCCACCCTGAAATTGAGGTGGGTTCATTTTCCTAAACCTCTCATAGCAGCGCTGCTCATTCTCAGTCAATGTGGCCACAGGTGCACCCCGAACCTCAACAGCTGGTGCAAGATCAATCTCAACTCTAGGATCCAGTGGTGGCTGCTCTACTGGACCACGAACCATGGGAGCCTGATGCTGATCTGGAGTCTAAGCCCCTCCTCCGGTCTGAGAACCGCCGCGCATGTCTGTCGAGTTACCATTCGGAGCAAAACTCTCAAGTACATTCAGCACCCTCAGTAAGGTATCCTGCAGCAAAGGTGAGGCTACGTGCTCTGAAGGAACCTGCTCCTCACCAACCTCTATCTGTGGCTCTAGAGGAGCCCCTCTAGCCTGCCCTCTAACTCGTGTCTCTCCTGGGGCACGTCCTCTAGTTCGGCCCCTTCCCCTACCTCTAACTGGGCCCTCAACAACTCTCTCAGGAGCTGCCCCACCTCTACCACCGGCAACAGTAGCCCTAGTCCTTGCCATCTGTCAAATGAACACGGGCACAACTCAATACTAAAGAACAATTTAAGCACGATAAGAGAGAGTGAATAAAAAGAAGTTTCCTAACAGTCTTTATAGCCTCCCAAAGATAAGTACAGACGTCTCCGTACCGATCCTTGAGACTCTACTTAGACTCGGCTTGTATGCACGTGAGACCTATGAACCTGGGGCTCTGATACCATCTGTCACGACCTAAAAATGGGCGTGATGGCACTCGTCTTAACCCGCCAAGACAAATCAGTCTAACAACCTAATTAACATAGTAAAGTGCGAGAAGATAATAAAAATAAAAGATTATTTGCAGATATAAGTTAACTAAATTAAATTCCCCAAAACCCGGTTGTCTTCTCCTAATGATGGCTCACCATAGACCAATCAATACCCTCCAATCTATTTGACAATTCCTTTATAAAATAGTACTACACTTTACCACTAATTTTTGGGGGATTGATTCCTTATAAAAATAAAATATTTTCATGAATCTTACACATTCAATGCCATAAACAATGATAAGAATGCCCCCTACAAATAGGTGCAAAACAGATCAGAATTGGATTAATTACCTGGAGAACTCGTCACTTTCGCAGCACTGCCAAAGGTAAGTCTCGCAGAAAAAAAAAACCTTGTTCTTCTCCTTTTTATTTATTCAAGTTAAAATAAAAGAATTAAACCCTACTAACTATTTTTTTTATATATAGGATAAGTGGTGTAGAATATTTAATAAGTTTTCAATTTAGTCCTCCAATTAAACCAGTTATCTGAATTTACCCGGTTAATTTTTTTTATTTTTTTATTTTTGGAGAAGGATATTTTAGAAAATCAAGAGGACTAATTCTAGAAATGATATTATGGGTCATTACAAAAGTTCTGGACAAAGCAGAGAAGCAGACAGAAAAAGGGGAAACAACAAGTTAATAGATAACTGTGTTACCTATTAAGTTTGCAGAGGAGGACATAAAAACACCTAGAGTAGGATCTTTTTTAAGATATCTAAGCATATGAAAGGCAGCTTGCAAATGGGGTTCTCTAGGATCTTGTTTGTACGGGCAAAGCAACTGAACTCCATAGGCTAAATCAAGTCTATTATTGGTAAAGAAGTTGAGCTTGCCAATCAACTTTCTATAGTAAGTAGGATCATCAAGTGACTTTTTTTCATGTGCTTTTAGCTTAATATTAGGATCAAGGGGAGAAACCAGGGGAGTGAGATGATCGCAATTGAACTCTTACGGAGGTCCAAAATAAATTTTCTTTGACAAATAAAAATTCCATCATCCTTGTACAGGATCTCTATTCCTAGAAAGTGCAATCAACCAAGATCCGTGATATTAAATTGGAGGTGAAGGGAATTTTTTCAATTCATGAATCTCAACAGTTTCTGTTCTTTTAAGTAGAATGTCATCAACATAAACACCTAGGAAAACAATAAATGTACCTCTCTTTCTGTAGAACGGTGAGTAATCATATAGAGAATGAGTGTAGCCTCTCATATTTAGAGCCTCAGTCAGTTTCTCATACTATTGCCTACTGCCTGTTTTAATCCATACAGTGACATATTGAGTTTACAAACTAATCTTGTGTGAGGAGTAGCTAAACTAGGAGGCACTCTCATATAAACTTCTTCATGCAACCCTCCATATATAAACACATTGTTAACATCAAGTTGATAAATGTCCCAGTGTTTCTTTACAGCATTAGCAATGAGTGCTCTCACAGTTATCATCTTGATAACAGGAGAGAAAGTCTATGTGTAGTCTATGCCATAATGCTAAGTGTATCCCTTCACTACTAGCCTAGCTTTATGTCTCTCTAGACTTACATCCGCCTTATATTTGACTTTCTAGACCCAGTTGCACCCAATGGCCTTCTTCCCAGTTGGTAAGGTTGTGAGAGTCCAGGTATTGTTATCATGTAGTGCAGTGAATTTTTGTGTCATAGCTCTTTGCCACATAGGATCCATAGCTACCTCTTCAAATTAATTAGGCTCATAAACATTAGAAGCATCTATCACAAAAGATTGACTGCCAGGAGCTAGATCATCAAAAGAGATATGGTGATTAAGGGAGAAGTGAGCATTTAGGGATGAAGAGGGAATGTCATGAGAAGGTGTTGCATGAACATAATTGTAATGACCTAACTCAACACTGTAAAGTATTGTCCGCTCTTGGGCCTAGCCCATCACGGATTTATCCCTTTGGACTCACCCCAAAAGGCGCCTCACAGTATATAGACCAATCATTTTACTTATATACTCAGCATCTCTCCTGTGTTTTGCCGATGTGAGACTTCTCATCTCAAGATGGGTTGTTACATACACCCCCCTCTATGGACTCAGCGTCCTCATTGAGGTTTGTCCCACCGCATTGACTCAACACTGAGGTTTTCCCCGGCTCACCGGGATTCGCCTAGTCTCAATTGAATTCTAGCCCCACATCGATAAGGCTGACACAAGAGTGGCTCTGATACCATTTGTAACGACCTGACCCAACACTGTAAAGTATTATCTACTTTTGGGCCTAGCCCATCACGGATTTGTCCCTTTGGACTCACCCCAAAAGGCGCCTCACAGTATATAGACCAATCATTTACTTATATACCCAACATCTCTCTGTGTTTTGCCGATGTGGGACTTCTCATCTCAAGATGGGTTGTTACAATAATAAGACAAATATGAGGGAATTTCGTGAGCTCTGTGGGATTTTCTAAGTGCTGGAGTTGCAAGTGGATGGATAGCTAGTGAAGGTTAAGATGAACTGGGTAGAACAGTAGGATGAGGAATATCACTGGTAAGTGAAGGATGTGGAGATGAGAGCCTAGGTGACAGAGGTTGGTTAGTGTTACTAACAGGTGCTCGATCACTTTGCACAGTAGTAGGAGAATAATCAAAAAGTGTTTAATAATTAGTTAAGGTGACGAAATGAAAGGGGGATGAAGGAAAATGAGTAGGATCCTTAGACATTGTAAATGGAAAGATAATTTCATGAAAGATGACATCCTTTGAGATGTGAATTTTCTTATTGGTCATATTTAACACTTTATAACCCTTTGCTCCAAAAGGATATCCAACAAATACATGTGGAACGGCTTTTGGTTCAATCTTTGATCGTCAGATTCGTAAATTGAGGAACAAAGAGATAGCCTCAGTCAAAGTTCTGTGGAGAAATCAATTCGTTGAGGAAGCCACATGGGAAGCTGAGGAAAAGATGAAAGCCAAATATTCGCACCTATTCATGCCAAATGATGAGAATGTTGAAGGTAAATTTCTTACCCTTCGCTAATTGATATATCTATTCTTGATGTGACTTCCTATTCCTAAGTGTAAGTGGTATTGATTAAGGTCAAGAAAGAGTCGAGAGTTCGATTGATGGAGTTGAGTTTTGAGTCTATTCGTTCCATAATATCCACCTTTACTCGTCATTCGAGGACGAATGATCACAAGGGGGAGATGATGTAACGCCCGGTAAAATTACCAAAATATCCCTAGAGAGAGGGTATGCGTATAATGGATCTTTCGATGCTCGTATGGCAAATTCGAGGGCAGATTTGTGATCAGCACGAAAAATTGAGTGGGAAATGGTCTCAATTGATTTTTAGAGTGACCTGATCAAAGGATAATTTTTCCATCCGAAGAGCAAAACAGTGTTAGTACGCGACAGGGGCGCGTCGCGCACCCATCGCAAACCAGCACTTATATTCTTTTGAAAATTTCGATGGGATTAAGAAACCTCGTTCAAAAACTTTTTTCTGAAAATATATTGTTCGCGGCAGTCCGCGTCACGGACTGTTTCTTTTCTGAGTTGAGAATTTCTAAATTATTACGAAGGGCATTCTGGTCGATTCCCCACCCCTCCTAAACTCTCTACACGATCTAATAAGGTCGTTTTGAAGTAAAAAGGGTCTAAAACCCCCATTCTAAGTCCTATTCCATAATCTAACAAGGCTAGGGCTTGAGGAGAGAAGAGAAGAGCTTGAGTTGATAGATTCGAGAAGAGATCCTCAACGTGCTTGGTTGATAGTTGTATCCTAGGTATGTAAGGCTAAACTAAAAACATGGGATTGTTTTCTCATGTGCCCTATAGAGATCATAGATGAGTTGATATTCAAGAGTCTACATGCATGAATTGTTGATGGTGTTTCTTGAAAACTGATTTAAATTACATGTTTTCCTATGTGATGATCATCATACTTATTGTTTTCTTGAATTGAACATTTTCATTGAAGAACTTCCATAACCCTACATGAGTAATTTGAAAAGCATGCATAATGAACTTGAGAATTGAGTCTAGAGCCTTGAGTTGAGATTGTTGAGCATGACGAGAGAATAATGATGAGTGGATAGCATTTGATTGTCTTATGAGTCTCTATAAACGAACTCTACCGATGTGTCAATTCAATTGATCCCTAATGATTGTTTTCAATCTTAAATCATTAATGAGATTGATGATGAGAGGGTTAAAGCCCCTATGAGATACCGGTCGTTAACGAGGAGTGAGTCCCTATGAGATTGGTTGAGATGGAGGTTTTATGAGCATTGAGTCATAGGAGGAGTATCGAGCACCGAAAGAGTGAGAGTTAGTCCGACTTGAACTCGTCAAACTACGTCGCCAAACGTATGAGAGGCATAGAACCATCACATATATTATGGTTCCCTCGAGAGTAATAGTTCCTGAAAGCAATAGAGGACCTATCGAGTTTGACTCTATATTGGGTGAGCTGATATGGTTTTTAAGCGTTTCCTACCTGGCAAGTTTGGAACCACTATGGCAACATCAGGGTGATTGTTGTACATTCACTGGCTCATAAGTGAGTGTTGTTGGATAAGAGAAACTCCCATAAATTTTCTACCTTGAGTATTCCAAGTCAAAGATGAGTTTCGAGATGAGATGAGGGGAGGTGAGCTCCTCTGAGATGAGTTTTGAGATGAGATGAGATGAGATGAGAGGGGGTGAGCTCCTCTGAGATGAGTGAGATGAGATGAGATGAGAGGAGATAAGCTCCTTTGAGATGAGTTGAGACTTTTGATGAATTTGAGTTATTGATGTGTCACTTGTGTACTCTTTATTCTTTTATAGATGGACATTTGACAATTTGATGTGATTTGATGTTTATTTTGAGTTGATGTTGTTTCCATACTATTCTACTAATTTCTATTTCATTCAACTATTTTACATACCAGTACATTCCAAGTACTGATGTCCACTCTGGACTGTATCATTTTATAATGCAGAGTCAGGTACTAGAGATCGTCAACAAGCGGTCCGTTGAAGATCTGAGATTTGCAGCTGATTTGGTGAGCCTCCCCTACTTCGGAGGATCCACCATGATTTATTCATCTTGCTTTAGAGTTAGAGATTGGACTATTTCATTATTTTGATTTTCGGGTAGCCATGGGTTTGTCATTGGCACCACATGAGTAGTAATAGCGGTCTCGTAGACGATGGTTGAGCGTTGATGTTGAGACTTGTGAGCTAGTTCTTTCTACTAGCCTTTATTTTTATATATATATATTTTGAGACTTTAGATGAGATGTGTCCATTTACTTACTTATATTTCCGTTGTTCAGTAGAGTCTATCGATTGAATGATGTGATGAGACTAAGTGGTTCGCTTGGGGACTAGCAATAGTCTCTGAGTGTCGGCCACACCAAGGGTACCCTCCTGAGGCGTGACAGGGATAATGACACTTTAATTTGTTGTGTGATATTTGTAAGTTGGTATTTATTTTAGGGTTTAGGAATCAAAAAATGTAATAGAATAAAAGAATTATTTATCAAATAAATTATTATTTAAATTAATTCATTAAAGTAATACATCTTTAAAAAGTTTAAACTACAACAAACATATTTCATAGAAAAGTATTAGACATTATTTTATGAAAAATATATTCTTTTGGTCTTGATTTATATGATAGTGTTCGAGTTCTATGAGTCAAATTAATTATTCTTTGATCATAATGTAGGTCAACAAAATTCACGTCAAGAAAATGATAATTAAAAACGAAAAATGTTGCAAAAATCGTCATATTTTATTTCAAGGTGTGAGTTCTACAATCTCTATGAATCATCTAATTCGCCTTTTCAAATATAAACTCAGGGGCTCTTCAGCTTATTCTTGAATCTTGTAAAACTTGATAGATTTTATCTTGACTTGTACTTGAATTCAAGGGTTTTTGGACTTGATCTTGAATCTTGTGGTCTGGATCTTGCTTTATGAATTTGATGATCTTGAACTTGATATAGACTTGTTTTTGAACATGATCTTAACTTGTACTTGAATCCAAGGGATTTTGACCTTGTTCTTGAATTCGATGGTGTTGATCTTGATGTGTTCTTGAACTTGAATACTTGATTGATTGAATTCTTGAACTTGTAGTTTGTAGAGAGATCTGCGACGTTTGATCCACGAGCTCTCTTTGACTTCTTGTTAGAATTCTTGTGTGTGATTTCTGAATTACGAGGACCCATATATATAGTTGTAGAATAGAGGAGTTATAATAGAATCAAGCTTTCTTCCCGTCAATCAGATTTAAGTGATATGGCGTGAAAAAAGTGATTAGAATAGGTTCCCTTTCAAATGACATGGCTATGTTTGATTGGTCAAAATAAGTCACTTGTACATGTGGCTCATTTTTATTGGCCTTTGACTGAGATAAAATGCCATATCATTTTGACATATGACATAATCTTATTGGCTTCTTTGTTTGACTTGGCATGCCTGTCATTTAACACATGGCATCAAGTGGACTTCTAAGACGAGATGATATTGGGTTTAGTAAAGTGAACCATCTTTTGTAACCCAAATAAATGAACTTGAGTTTTTAATTAAATTCATATTTTATTGGAGTTAAATAATTAACTCAATTATATTACTTTTTAATATTTATTTAGACTAATATATTTGAATTTAATATCATTCAAATTATTTTATGAAATTTTTATTTAGGGCCTATTTGGAAAGGCACCATGTAATTGAAATTTGATATAACTTGGTGTAATTACATCTTTGACCCATCTGGCAAGGCAAGTAAGAAGGGATGTAATTACACTCTTCAATTCCCAAAGGAGGGTAAGGGGTTGGTGTAATTACGCCATGTAATTACATGAAACTTTTTAAAATTCTTTTCTTTTTTTTATTTTTATTTTATTTTTTGGTTTTAATTTATTTTTTATTTCTATCATTTAAAAAAAATACTATTCTAATGTTTCCTAAAAATATTTTACAATTATTTGTATTTTATTTCCTTCCCATTCTCAACTTTTTTTTTCATGTAATTTTTTATATTATATATTTATTTTAATTTATTTTTTATTGGCATAATTTTTTAATATTCTAATTTTTAAACTAAAGTAGAATTCGTTGTTGAATAAGGTTATAATGTTACGTTTTTCTTTTCTTTAATATTATTAACATTTATAATATTAACATTTTTGTCAACCATGTCTTCTTTGATGTTCATCAAAATTTAGTACTTTTAGTTTTTATGATTAATTTTATCGAAATGTACTAATTTGAAAATATAAAAAAATTATAATATTAGTTAAGAATATATGTTTATTAATTAACATATTTTCAAAAGAAAACATATATCTTAAATACTTAATTTAATATTATTTATAAACATCCTTTTTTTTTTATATAAATTTTAGATAATCAATTTTTATTTTTAAAAATAAATATAACCTTGAAATTACACTTTTGCGCAACCAAACAAGACACTTGTAATTACATTATGGTAAACAAACATATCGAAATAATTACTAGGTTGGTAATCGTTATCCTAATGATTACACCAATTTCAATTATTAAGTAGCTTTCCAAACAGATCCTTAGTAAATTTTATATGATTACACATAATAATTTTAACATATCTCTTATTTTTGAAGGGAAGAAAAGACAAGGAAAAATCAGTATATCAATGATATGGGTCTAATTTAGTTGCTGTATTTTATTTTGAAAATATTGACTGATTTCACATATTAAAAAAAATAAAGATGTAAAAAGCCCGCAATCTATTATCAATTAAACACCTATTCTTTAGGAGATCTTATTTCTTCGTGAATCGTTAGAAATTCAAAATTATTATACACTTAAATGTCTACTCCTCTCTTCGACAATAAAAGCATAAAAACATATTAAAATTTCACTTTGTAAATATATGTCTCTTCATTCTTTTTTCTTTTTTGTCTAATTTAATTGCCGTTTTTCATCCCAGCAAATGTGTCTAGTAAACTTTTTAGTCCGAATT
This sequence comes from Solanum rostratum, assembly GCA_029948455.1. NCBI lineage: Eukaryota > Viridiplantae > Streptophyta > Magnoliopsida > Solanales > Solanaceae > Solanum > Solanum rostratum. The sequence continues at coordinate 64,507,845 of CM057045.1, read as the reverse complement.
CCGCCTATTTAGAAAGTCGAGGGGAATCTTAGTATCTTATTGATGAGGATTCGATTTCTCATATGGTAATCCTCCTCTCCATTTCCCCTAATGTTGTGTTTGGTTTGAAGAAAAACATTCTTTGGTGGATTCATTCTATTTCAATTACATAATCTCTAGTAGTAAAATCATTTTCATCAACAGACAAAGGAAACACCTACAATTATTTGGACTATTTTTTTTCAAAAAATGTATAAAAAAATTGCCCAATACCATATATTTAAATCCTCAACCTTAGCACAATGAAAGTAAGAATACAGCATTGATTTGTTACAATACCATCATTTACCAGACGTTTCCAGTATAACCAATATTCTTATGCTCCCAGGTTATTTGGCAATTTCCCTTCATTCTCATTTAACTCTATTGCTATTTTTCAAACTACAAGTTTTCAATTCTTTATACTAAAAAAATAGTGAAAGATTTTTCTTCAACGTTTTGCATGGAAAATTCAATACTGAGTGAGATTTTACCAACTATTTTCCCAGTTTTTTATATTATTCTTGCATACACCAACAACCTACACTCATAAAATTATACAGAATAATTAAAGATTTAGTTTATATCCTATGCATATTCACATCAAAATGTTTAAGAGTCCCAGCTCAACAAGATCAGTGTATCTGCTCTTTGGGAACAACTCATGTCAGCAAGGTAAAAGTTTTTAGGGTGACTATCCAATAACTTGTACAAAAAAACTACTCAACTATGGAAGCTACATAGCTGATACATTATGGGCACAGGTAATATAGTACATCAACAATGCCACAAAGTCTGTTGCCCTGCAAGACTCGGGACCTAATCATTAACTCTCCACTTAATGCTGTCTACTTTCTTGAGATGCAGTTGCAGCAAACACATGAATATCATACAACACCAGCCACCAACAGGGAACCCAAGCAATGGAGATCACACCTATATTCCGTCACTGCAGACCCTCATTTTGGTAAAAGTTGCATGCAATTTTAAGTTTTGTCAAACAGACACCTCCGAATTGTCAGTGCAAATTCACCAACTTTTCTAGGGTGCAGGAATGTTGCACATAGACCTAGACATACAGCAAAACCAGTGATTACAAAAACAAGAGTACGAGACGTCAAGACCGTCTTTCTAACCAAGAAGCCACAGGACTTTCCTGATTGCTCCCCCTTCACCCTCACTGCCAATTCTGCATCCAAAAGCGGGACAGTAGAACTTCTGTCCCAATACTTCGGACCAAACTCTATGTTGTGCCTATGTGGTACCTCTGTTTCCTGCAAATTGCCACGTATAGTTAATTAGCATCAGGAATGAGTCATCACCCTTGAAAACACGATTTTGTATTAAAAAAAAACATGAAATGAGCAGGCAGTTACAAGGAATTGTGAAGGTAAAAAGTAATTCAAAATGCTCCTACTTAAACTTGTAACGTAAAACATATTAATGACCATAATTATGTACCATAACAGCATAGATAGTGTCGTTAAAAGCAAAAAGCGCCCAGTAAACAATATCAAACATATATGAATGCTACAGCAATTAAAACAAATAATTTAAGTATCCAATAGACAATAAAATACCCATATTAATCGAACTCTTCAAAGTTGAGATTCAACGAACCAATTATTTTTAGCTGGGATCCCTTTGCGCGTCAATAGTTTGAAGCCGTTGGGATCCCTTTGCGCTTTGAAGTGCTCAGCTTCACCCATGAAGTGATAGTGTCTTGGCTTCCCTTCAAGCAACCAATCAAACTTTACACCAAGTCAAGCTCATTTTACATGGCCTAGGTGCTTGGTCATGTTCAAGCCTAGCGAGGAACAAGTTGGATTAGGGCTTCGAGGACAATGTACGTTTACGTACCAACAGTTTGATTTATTTCCAGCTTATTCACCAGCATAAAAATATATGTAAAGACTATTCTAACTCAATGCATTTAATTTGAAGACAATATGGCAGGTGGTCAATCCTGCAACATACTCGGATATTACGGCAATGTCTTTGATAATTGGAAAAATAGATTGCATGTGATTTTGGAAGATTTGACTAGAAGTATTTACCTCCTGCATAATTTGTGCTGAATCTCCCGCAAAATATTCCTTTAGATGCGCTCTTTCCTTAAGCAGATTATTTTTCGCGAGAATGTCCTTCTGAAAAAGTCTCCTGTCAGCATTAGTGATGCCAGCTAACATGTTTCTCTTCACCATATTTTCAAAATAAGACAATACTCTTTCCAAAATAATAGTAGACTGACTTTCCACTAAAATGTTCAACAAGTAATTAAATCTCTGCATCTGTATAGATGCCAGATTTTGAACATGTTCTGATGAAGGCTCCCTTAGTAACCATGCCACATCCAACATAAATTCTGAAAATTCTGATTCTCTAGACATGGAAGCTTCACATGGAGAACAAACATCCGTGGATTCCGACCCTCCAGAACAGAACTTCCGTTGTATTTCCTTCATTTCTGCACAAATATCCTTTTCCGCAATGAGGATGGGGATGAAGTTAGATAAGCCAGATTCATTCTCGACCTACAGAATAGACCAGGTTGGATCATTTACAGCTACAACAACAACAACAACAACATACCAGTGGAATCCCACAAGTGGGGTCTGGGGAGGGTAAAATATATGCAGACCTTACCACTATCTCATAGAAGTAGAGAGGTTGTTTCCTGAAAATTAAATACATGAACAATTGATATCTTGCAAGAAGTAGCACTCTTTATTACTCCATCAGCACTATATTCAATGGAGATAGACCTTTACGTTAGAAAGTTGAGGTTCATTTCATTGAAAATTATTAAAATGAAAATGTTGTATAGAAGTTACAAAAGTATAGCCAGCTCCCTTCCTTTTATCAATGCAAATGATGGTGCTGTTTGGGTCAATTTGCACTCAACTAATCTGCCGGACAATTTTCTACAGCTCAAAAGAATATGTGCCAAGTAAAGCTACCCAACAAGGGTGGTGCAAATAGACTCGTACCGAGTGTTTTTGCCAGGATTTGAACCTGGGAAAGTGGGAATATCTGGATCATCTCTTATGCCTCAACTCAGCCATATCCTTGGGAATTATATATTAACTCCTCTTCTGGTGTACGGAACTTGTAACAATAAATGTGACAGATTTTCCTCATCAAAAATAAATGTGATTCGACTTTTTCCAACATTAATTTTTTAAAATGTTCTCTTTCTAACATTATTCCTTTGGTAGTTCTCTTTTAGAATATGACTGACTAAATATAACAAATATAATGAAATGATGCATGGTGCCTATTGTATGAATGATACATTTATAGGCCAAAAGACAACTTGAAATGAGGACAAAGGAAGATATTTAGTTAGAACTTCTACCTCAATAAACGCAGGGCCAAAAAGATCTGCTTCCGTTCTAGGGACATGTATCTTTAATAATTGATGCTCTGTGCTACTACAATCGCCTTCAATTTTACAATCTGATGGCATGAAATTGTTATCATTCCCCAAATACCTTCCCCCAAATGACACAAGAAACCTGTCAAGGGCATCAAAATGTCAATTTATAATATCTGATAAAAAAAATAATATGAAAGATAACACCAATTGCCCTCGAAAGCCTCCATGGCAATAGTACTCAATAGGTATTAAATTTATTTTGGCTCTGAAAAAACAACTAGACTTTCAGAGCAATGAGTGAATATTCACTAATAGGGAGAAAAGAAAGTTGGTATGAAGGAATAGAAAAGCTTCCAATTTGGTCTGATCAAATAGCCTGCTAAATTTAACGAAAAAAGCAGTGCATAGCTCATTGAAATGATCTGCAAGTACAATGTTGTCAAATGCGTGTATGAGTTAATAATCACCAAAAAGGGAAAGATAAGAGTAGATGCAAACAAACAAGAAAGATTGACATCTGGTCTGATCAAATAGTTGTGACATCCATGATGGAAGCCGGGCTAATCAAGGCGAGTCAAGGAGAAAGACTCGCATGACTTCTAGGCTGACAGGCTTCTGAAGAAGGCTACATATAACACTTAAAGGAAATTTCACATCGAAAAGGAGAGGAATTAAGTGCTATATAAGATAGAGCACAAGTTCAAATAGTATTCGTGCTTTGGGGCTCGATCATGGTGTAGACCGAGGCACAAATCCATGACGTCTGTTGGGTCAAAGCAGACAACACATGCCATGGGCTTAGACTGTGATAATAGTCCTCTGAAGTAAGCCAGAGTAGCCATGGATCATTAAGATGATTTGATCAAATACAAACTTATCTTTCTATTTTACTCCGTCAAAAGCGATACTCCATCCAATTTTATGTGACGTGTTTGACTGAGCACAAAGCTGAAGAAATTAAAGAATTTTGATATGATGGCCAAATATATGTGAAGTACCAAAAATTTGTTTAAGGTTCAAACCGTTTTTGATGATGATATGCAAAGTACCACAATTATCCTTTTAAATGAGTAATGGTGAGAATTTCCCACGTATTTTCATTTAAATGAGTAGTGGTGGGGTCCCGACAAACATAGAGATAGAATGAGGATTTTTTTTTTTTTTGGGACAGGCTACAACGGAAACTATGTCACAAATTGAGACAGGTGGAGTAATATTTATAAAGGGTAGGAATCTCGCCGTAGATTCTAAAACTCATCTGCACAGATATAATCCTTCTATTATTAATTTTATGAATTGCACCATCCTTGTAATAACAACATTCACCCCATTCATTGCTCATACTGGTGTTTTCCATCTACAACAAACTGAGAGTTGCATTGCAGTTGGCAAACAAGGAAAGAAAGATCTTCTCTTGCTTATTCTCCGCTCTGCATCCTATTGTAAATGGCATTTTCTTGTTTCAAAAGTGCACCAAGAGCAAGCAATTTCATTACCACTAGGAGGCATGTCCTTTCTTTGGTATTTTGTATATCTTTTCATCTCATCTAATTTGAACATGAGTACCTGTTTTACTACACCAACAGGTACAAACAATGATGAGATATCGGGTTCGCTATGTAATAATAAAGAATACTTTTAGAAATAGAAATCCCTGTCCTAACACATCATTAAAGTCTCCTAACAAACCTGAGCTCGTCAATAACAGACACCATAGCTAAACCTATTTGCAACCTCTGGAACTCATGGAAAAACTGTTACTTCTTATTGTTTATCATTATTGTAATAATAGCTATGTTCTGCAAATTATTTGTGTTGTTTCTCGTCTCTTTTCTTATTTTTATTTTGATGAATTAAAATTTTTTTTGACAGACCTGTATAAAAGAGATGGTAGAAGATGTATAACAAAAAGTAAAAATCCTAAAAAGAATTATATGGTTTTCTAAGAAAAGACATCCAACTTCCTATACTTAAAGGATCCTTCTGGGTGCACCAAAAAGATAAGGCTTAAGAGGCCTATTCCTCATATGTGCAAAGTCAAACACTACCCTTTCAAAATTCTCTGATTCAATGATAAATAAAAGTTTATAGACTATAAATTTGTTGCAACGTATTTCTTGCATTTCTTAATGATCATTAGTACTTCTTACATTTGTAATTTTTTATTTTTTTATTTTTTGACTTGCACCGGGTGTCCGAGTCTCTTTGAGCCCCGACTAATCCCGGGGGTGCACAGGCCCTCGGCAAGGAGTTTCCCGCAAGTGCACACGGTCTTACATTTGTAATTATTTAGGTTGTAAAAAGATTATATACATCAAATATTAAGCTGAGCTTGTATTGTGACCCTCTAATCTTAAAATTATCATACTTCCATTTTATGTGCCTGATGTGCCTAATATGCCCATACTATTCACGAGTCTGGCACAACCAATCATCAAAAGCCGATACAAGGACGAATGACATCTCTTTGACACCTAACCGATACTTGTAAGCTCTTACATTGATGCAATTTGCCTAATTCAATAACTTCTATCCCTCAACAGTGTGGTTAACATCCCTGCATCCTGCTGCAAAAAAAGCAACCACATACAGACTCAGTTTGATTAGCTAGTTTTTAGTAGTAGTCAGCCATCTTGAGATTTCTTTCGCCCATACACAACTGAGTTCCTATCACAATATCTCCTGTTGACAATTAATGAGGAACTCAAGCTACAGAAGGAAAAAAAATAAGCAGAATATAAATTCACAAAAAATGTAATTTTAAGTCATACCGGAATCTGGGCTGCAACAGATTGCTTCCACAGGCAAAAAACTCCATAGGCTTGCCAGCCTCAAAGCACAAAGGATGAATAGACTTGAGCTTTGGTGCTGGTCCCTTAAGCTTGACTTTCACCACTGGATTTCCACCTGCTTTATCAAGAATAATTGTTACCATCTAAAATTGCAACTTCGGAGTTAGTTGTCATTTTGGCTCTGTGACTTGTCCCACCAGATATTGCACATACATAACATACATTTACAAATGGGACAAAATGTGAAAATTGGTTCCCCATTGCCCATAGGATAGGCTAATTCTGATGTGGAGCTTACATTTCTTCCTTTTTTTTTAAATTGAAAAAAAAGGAAGAAATGTAAGCTCCTGTTCAACAATGCTCAAAGTTCCCTAATTATTTTAACCCCTGGCCCCACCAGGAAAAAGTAAAAGATATAGACTTGGGCCTACCTGCTACAATGACTAGAAAAAACAGGAACTAGGTCTAAGCTTTTCGAAAAATCAAAACTAGGAACCAGGACTAGGTCTTTCGAAAAATCCTTGGGATGGTAGGAATATTTAACTAGTCACTTGATGGTTATATATTGACACAAAGTAGATCACAGTAGCATGTGAATATAACATGGACCATGGAAACAAGAGTTCAAACCCCAGAGAAGGCCAAAAAAGAAAAAGCTATTCTCCACCAAAATTTCTGACACTTAATAGTCAGAAGGTTTCAAAATTTCTGACAGCATTCCATTCTATACAACTTTCAAGAATTCAAACATATCAAGCAAACTCAACTTTTCAATATTTTTCTTCCATCTTATATTAGCCAAAAAACTAGCATCTTAACCTCCAACCTCGTCAAATAATCAATATATTCTCCCCGTCCCATATTAGTAATCATGATAAGGTTTGGCACAACCCTTAAAAAAAAAATTAATTAGAAGTGTCGATTCGACTAATATACCCCTTATAATTATTTTTTTTGAAACTAATATATCCTTATAAATAATTAAACTTATATATATATATATATGTGGGTGTGTGTCTCTTAATTTTTAGAATAATTAATGTTAAGAGCAAAGTTGGATAAAGATAATTAATTCTTTCTTGATTATCTAAATTGACAACTATTTTGGGACAACTATTTTTAGTATACCTGACAACTAAAATGGAACGACGGAATTTGTATATTTATATAAAGTAGGGAATGAAAAAGGACATGTAGCACCTCTCATAGGCTAGGAAAGTCCTTTTATCTTTATTCTCATTTTTTGATTGTTTTTTCTTGGCTTTTCCTCCTTTAATGTCAAGAAGATATGCACTAAATTGACAACATCCTATTTATGTCATTAATATCATTCATTACTGTTTAAGTATCTTTAATGACTCTTTGAATTCAATCCACATTTCTATTCATCTATCCTTATAATTTTTAATTTCAGTCTTCAGCTGTGCATTGAATGACACAATAAATTAAGAACAACAATATATAGAAGGATAAGAAAAACAGAAATAGGAAGAGCCCCTGATTGTGATAAGGTTAATGTGCAAAATTGTTATGAACCAATTGTGCGGACTACTTGTGTTGTATCCAGCATCCCCAAATGTTAAGAAGAATGAAGGTTAACGACAGGTGCATATTCTACACCGTAAAATTCCCAATTATAGAAGCCTGGTGACACCAAATTAGCATGTAAGCAAAAAACAGATTTCTTAAAGGCACTTACAGAAGTTTTTAATTACTCCCTTTTTGAAAATTGTATTTTATTTTCTTAATTTGGGCAGAGAAGGATATGAACGAGAGATCTCAACATGAAAAAATAACACTGATTTTAACGGGTAGAGAAGACAGTGGTGTGCCCATGAAGGTGGCATAGGCAGATTTTGAAAGAGACCACATTCAATTTTCTTTCGTTTCCAGACTTTTGGTTTATGCCTTTTGCTGTTAGGCGGTCATGGCTAATTTACTTTGTTCTTACTTCTTTGCTTAAAAAAAATTAAACTATAGGTTCTGCTTTTATTTTTTTCTTAACGTTGGTTTCTTTTTTGAAAATTTACTTCTGAAAAATAACTTTGGATGGAAGACTGGAAGATATAAATTGGCATGTTATATTACTTCGTGAGAAAAAATTAAAAATTATCTTTAGTTTGTGCAAAGATTTACTTTTGGTTATGTATAAAACCTTTTGTTTCTGCTTTTCCAATAAAAGATTCATATATATGTCTTTTAGGACCGTGCGAAGTGCAAGCAATTTCACTAGTGTTAGATAAATGAAATGGAGGGATAGTAGCATTAGCCGGACAAGATCTACATCAAATGAAAAAGTACGGTCCCAAAAATAAAGGATTAGACTAGATTCATCTAATATAAGTTCGTTCAGCCAGAGCTTGAGGGTAGAGAATTTGAGCTACCATTTACCTTTGGTAACACGAAATACCATGTTGTTGAGATAAATAAGAAAGCTTCCTCTTCCACGAAGCATGTTTCCAGGTGATGCAATGAATTCACATAGGTGTGCAGCTGGGTCTTCTAGTAACTGTTAAACCCAATGTAGAACTCGATCATTTAGAAATAAATTGTCTTTAATAAGAATAACATGGAAACCCACAATTAAATGTTACAGAAGCCCCATGTAGAGGAACAGTCGAACAAAAAGCAGAATGATAACTCTTCAGTATTCAGTAATATCTTACTACTACAGCCTTTCATTTTCATTATTTGCAGTGTTATATGAGAGGAATTCCTGACTTAGTAACTCAAAACACAGTCTCTTAATTAAGATCACAGTAGTCGTAGTACCATTCAAAGAGGGGATACATCACTAACTCAACAATTGTACTAATCCACGGTACTATCTAAATACATTAAGACCAATCACACGCAGGATTGATTATCACCAGAGAGGGACAGTAACCATATTACCTTACCCCACTTGAATGTCGGCATTGCAACAAAAACTGTCAAGATTGTACAACCAGGACGAATATAGCCCTCCAATTCGACAGGCATACTGGCCAACCACTGGAAGATCTGTAAAGTAATATGTCAATCAACCCAAAGAACTCTATTGAGAAAAAAAAATTAATGTTCTCTAATGTACTAAACTGTAATAATAATCCTTTAAGTACTTGATGCCGGAGTCTTCGAGGGAACTCTGCAGGGTTCCAATCATAAAGCTTGAATGAAATCCGACCAGTGGGGCACTAGTCAAAAAAGAATGATGATCAGTCAATTCAAAGTATAGTCAATATATAATTGGAATTATTGAGAAATGAGGAATTGTGTCAGCAGACCTACCACTGAAGAAAAGGCACTCTTGTTGTCACAATAGGATGGAGACTGGGAATTTTTGTGGTTCTCCTTTTCTGCATCAGCCTGTGTTTCACCAGAAGCTGTGAAACTATCACTGTGATTATTTTGGATGCCTTGAGCGGTGCATATTGGCACATATCCTTCAGATTCTAATAGGATTTGCTTTTCACCTAACTGGCTGTCCATGCATGTGCTATCTGGTCACGAAGAGGAATTTTAGGAAATACACTAAATAAAAATATGAAGGATAAACTTAATGATATTGACAAGGTTATGCCATGCCTGGAAAACAGAACCTTCTCCAATTCTAACCATGTTTGATGGAAAAATATCCATGTTACCAGTTTAAACTAGCATCCTAAGATATGGAACATGGCATCTACTATAGATGAATTAAAGGTGGAGTGTACAGCTTACGACTTTCAAGCAATAACATTTACTCAAGCTAATATACCTTTGACAATGTCATCATCACCACTAACATCATCAGCCGTTGTGACCTGCTGACATTCCTTATCAGCAGATGTTTTGGGCAAATCAGTGGGTTTTCTCCGACGCCTGTTGTTGTGCCGCTCTAATTTTCTTCTACAACTACGCTTACCTTCATCAAAGTCTGACAAAATATGAAACCTGGAAAAGGTGTAGCAGCATTAACAGATTAGTTGGGATAAGGCACGCGCCATTTTAGGATATCTAGCAAATTCTTGAGAAAATAGTTGTATGCGCCCTACAGTTTCACATAAATACATCAAAAACAAGAACCGCAATAAAAGCAACAATGGAAATGTCTGTCAAAGGAACTCCAAGAAAAGAGAATCCTTAATTTTGAAAACAAATAAAGCTTACTAGTAAGCAGATTCCACAAAATATAAATGTACTGAAGAGGGCCAAATTAAAACAATAATCTTTTTCAAGGGCCAAAGGCACCTATGCAATTGGTTTACAAACTAATCAAAAGGCTATACAGTTATCACCACATTCATCTAAAGCCATCTTTTGCGAACACATCAACTTATATTTCTTGGCAGGCTCATCACTTGGAGCATTTGTTTGCTTTGATCACTTGGGGTATTAGTAAAACATGTTTTAGTCATTTCTCTGAACTTTTCATTATGTCGTAACATGTTTGTACTTTCAAATCAATCAACAATCTTTTTTTAGCCCCAACCTAGTCGGATTAGGTTACATCTATATTTGTTCTGTTCTACTTAGACTTATGAGGGCTGTCAACCTACTGCACCCCTCCAACATTCATTCAGGCTACCCTCTACTCATCAGAAAAAACAAGTAAACGTACTTGCCACACTGCTGACAGTATCTCTTGCTGTGCCCATCGAGAAGCACAGCACTTGCATTAGCACAACGTAAGCACACCCTGTGTCTCTTATGATAGCCTTTCAGTTCACTGATATCCGCCTCACAATCCGGTACTTGACACCTCGCCCCAGCTCCGGCAGAAGCCCGTACAGTCCTGGCCCGTTTCTTCCCTGGCCCAATCCCTGCCAGCTCCTCTTCCTCCATCTTCTCATCTATCTCTGGGCAAGCACATGGGATCCGACCCGCTAGAAAATTCGAACACGCCATCCTCGGGTCCCTCTTCCTGATCCGACCCACATCCGTATCTTGACTTTGCGGGGAAGAGGGTAGAACGGGCGCCACCGGTTCTGTCTGCGGCGGCTGCTGTTGGTGAAGTGGGTCATCGAATGAGATGCTCAATTGTTCGTCGAGATCGAATTCCAGTAAATCAGACCAGTCAAAGAGGGATGAAGCTGTAGGGTCTTCAGGGGTACCGGAAAGGATGGAGGAAATCATCTGGGCATTCCTTAATTGGGTTGGAGCTCCGGTTGGTGGGGGTGAAGAAGGTTGATTATGCATTTTGTGGCGAAGTTTCCTAGAAAACGGGAGGTTGGTTAGTAGGTGAGAAGGTTTTTGACATAGAAGGAAGGAAGGAAGGAAGAATAGTTGGATTGTTTGGTGGCGGTGGGTGGGTTAGGTTGTGGGAAAGAGATAGAGAGAAGGTGAGCCGTCAGGGTCAGCGGCGGGGTGGTGGTGGCGTTAGGTGGTACGAAAATGGTGGGTAAGAGATTCTCTATTGCAAACACAAAAAGAGAAAAAAGAATAAGCTACGTGTGCAGACATGATAGTCTTATACATCATCATAAAACCATACATATAAATATGGAATTGGAATTTAATTGATTTGTTTGTGAAACTTCTTTTGACTTTTTGGGCAATTCTTTATATAAAAATAAAATAGAGTTATTATATTGTATATAATATAATAATAATACTAATAACCAAACTATCAATAGTACAACAAGACATATTTTTTTTTGCTGAATATTAAAGGTTAGTTTAGATGATCTACATTCCAACTCATTCCTTTAATGTCAAGTCAAAGAAATATTGTATACATTTGGGGTGGTGGTTTCCATGGTTCATCAAATTATTCAGGTATTAAATCAATATAATTGCTAGTATTACATTTGGTCATATTTTAATTTATGCGTATGAAATTAAGTATATTAAATAAATTTTTCATCATCAATTTATAATTTTGTACAATTGAAAATTGTCTTACGCTATAAATTAATTAATGTGTTATGTAATAGGGTGGATTTCAAAAATGTCTTTTTGGGGTTATAAAATTACAAGGCATTACCAAGTTTATTTATATTACCAATTTTATACCAACTTTTATTAAAAAGTAGGAAAGAGAGTATTTTTTTTTATGATAAAGTTGATTAAAGTGTGATGTGATATGTGGTGAAAAGGAAGAATAAATTAATGATATTTAAAAGATTTAGAAATTGGTGTTGTTGATGGGTTTCTTGTTTATTTTTTATTTTTTTTATAATAATTGACAAAAAAGTAGTATGTTCTTCCCAATTGGAGAATAAAATTTTCAATTTATAAACGTAATGTAAAGCGTAAAATGTTGGTATGCATCATGGTATGCAATTAGTATGCAATTGGTTGGGATGCATCATGGTATTGTCATTTTTATGTTGGCATGTTATTTGGTATTTAGGATTGGCTTGTTGCATGGTTGCTGTTTTTTGGTATTTATATAGGTATTCGATTGGTATTTTTTTGGGAGCATGAAATTGGTATGCAATTGGTATGTTGTTGTGGTTGAAATTTAAACAATGTTGCATTAATGGCTCATTTAATGAGCCGCCTGACCGCATTTAATGCGGGTCAGATCAGCCGCCTGACCGCATTTAATGCGGGTCAGATCAGGCCATCAAAAAGGAAAAAAAAAAGGAAAAATCATTATTTTAATGGAAAAGTCAAATTTTTGGATTTGGTAAAAATGTAAATTAATTGGTAAAAAAGTAAATAAATTGGTAAATGTAATTTAAGGGGGCAAAGTTGTATATTTTCTTAAAAGTTTACTATGTAATATAAGATAGAAAATAAAGTAATAATTAATTTTTGTATAACAAATTTATGTCTTACTAAAATCGCATAAGGCTAGCTAATAATTAAACCTCATATACCTTACAAAATATAAAGTAGGGGTGAACAAAATCAAATCGAAAATCATATCAAATCGTAAACAGAGAGAGGGAAAAAATCTGACTAATGGTTTAGTTTAACTTGATTTGGTATTGGAAAAAAAATTCGACTATATTTGGTTTGGTTTGGTTTGGTTTGATTTAACTTTAAAAACTCAATCCGACATTATATATATATATAAAACACTAAGAGTGATAATAATACTGAATATTTATTCTTCAGTTTTACATTGGTTTAGATAATTGAAATACATAACCTAATTTTAATTTTCCTTTAATATTTACTCATATAATTAATAAGTACTTATCACACTTATTTTAACATGATGTAGCACTTTAAATTTATGATATTTATATTATGACTTATTTTAGCATGATTTAGTAATTTAAAATTAAAATCATCTTCATTGTGACTTATTTATTTGCAATATTTATTTATGTGATCTCATTATTATACTTTGTTGAATGTTTTTATGTCTTCACTAATATCATATTTTGTGTTTTTCTTAAAAAAAATCCTAGATTTTCGAATTTGGTAGGACTAAAGAAATATTTGAATCATAAGTTAATTATATATTTTTATAAATACTTCATCAAAATATTTTAAAAAAAAAAACTCAAAGGCACGAGAATTTCGAAAAAAGTCCAAAAAATTCAAGAAATTCGGGGAAGAAAACGAGGTTGAAAAACCCGAGTTTTATTGGTTTGGTTTGGTTTATATATTGAAAACCCGATACAAATTATTTGATTTGATATTTAAAAAATCCAAACTAATCTAGTCCATGTACATCCCTAATACATAGTGTGTTGTTAAACATGTCAATTATTGATTGTTCTGTTTGATAGTAATGGGATGACTTAAAGTTGAGAGAAAGATACTTAATTGAACTATATACTCCCTCTGTTCACAGGAAAAAAGTGAGAACTTATTAGTTTGTGTCTTTATAATGTGATTTTCATAACCGTGCATTCATTATTTATGATTAGATATTCAGTGACAAAGACTTGCACTAAAATGAATACATTGTTTGTCAGCATAGTAGAATAGTTCATAAAAATGGCTCATTATAGACTATGCTTTGATTTGATTATTATAGTAAAAAAAGAAGTGTAGTGAGTTGGATAGAATATAAAAATGAGTGGAGCACTTTTCTTTTAGTCACACAAACACATGCAAAATTGAAGGGCTTAAATTATATTGTGCCATATAATACACACATTATGAATCTTTTGAACTTTGTAGGTATACCAAAAGTAGAAAAAAATAATACATAGCAATTTATGCCAAAAGAAAGAGGAAAAATGAAAAGTTTGGGAGTGGAAAAAGAAAAACAAAGGGGAGGGTGAAGAATTACTGTGCGGCAGATGGAGTCCAAAAAAATAAATTATTCATAGTCTTCATTACTTCTTTTTAAGTAAAGATATAGATACTTTCAGATCACTTTTTTAAGAAAAAAAATCTTTTAGAGAGTATTTGGTGTGAGGAAAAATATCCAATATATCTGTGCATATCAATTCTTCTAGTGCATTCAAAATTAAAATATATTATATCTAATATTTGTTTTATATGTTCAATATAAAAAATGCATTGATGTTGTAACGACCCTGAAAGTCATTTATTGTATTTTTGATGAAATTTGTAGGCTCGGATCGAAATCCTGTCAGTTCCAATAATTCCAAATGGTGAAACTAATGCTAGAAATAACTTCATTGCAATTTTTAGAGCTTCTGAGAATATTTTGAGTTTTTGAGCCCGAAACTAGTTTAAATGAGCTTTCTTGGGTTTTGGGCCAAGGAGACCTCAAATTCAAATTTTGATGATTCCGTTGGATCCGGAACATCGATTTTGGTCTAGAAGGACCCTTCGTTCAGTTTCCGAAGCTTCCGGGTATGTTTTGGCCCTTTCGATTATTTTTTATACTAGGAAATGGGACCCACATTAGAATAAAACAACCTCCTGTGGGAATTTCAACTACACCGTTGAATCCGAAACATTGTTTCCGATCATATTTCATATATGGAATGTATTTTTTCGACTCCGGATGAGGCCGAAACATTGAATTTAAGTTTGAGAGTTTGCTGAAAATGCTGAAGTGGGGATGACGTGGCCCAATTAGGAGCTGCCACGTGGCAGACGCAATATATTAAAAAAATGCAGATTTCTTCTCAAAATTTTCTGGGTTTCTCACAAACTTCAATCAACGATTTCTCCCTCGATTTTGGTCCGATTTGGGCGATTCAAAAGGCTAAATTGTGTATTTTTCCGAGAAGAACACCATGAGAGTTTCAGAAATTAATTTTGGCATACCGTTCGAGGTAAAATTTGCTGTTTTCGCTGATTCGGATGTGTTTTTTTTTGGAAACTTTAAATATGAGATTTGTACTTCGTTTTAGCTCCGTTTTTTAAACGGTTTTCGCCATTGAATTCCTTATTAACGGGAGAACATTTTCATGTATAAATTTTCAAATTTCCGATGACTTTTTTCGATGACGAAATTTTTGGACCATTTTGCCCTTTTCACCGAATTAATTGATTTTAGTGTCATTAGATTCGTTATGTGATTGTGATGTTATACTTGAATAGATTTTGGTGATTTGGAGTATCGTAGAGAGGGAAAAGCTTCGGAATTGACATGATTCGAGACTTTAAATAAGACAAGTGGGTTTCTAATCTTTTGTTAAATATGTTGAACCTTGTATGCTCTAATGTATATAGAATTGAATATTTTGGGATAGAGGTGGGTTAATATAGGTTTTGATCGAAATATTTTAAATTGGGTAATTATTCCTATGGTGATATTTGACTTGTGAATTAATTATGGAAATGTATTCTAGGGGAAATAATGAATTATTTGATATTGATATTGAATTGGTACTTATTTTGAGATGTGACTGTTATTGAGATTGTGATGGTATTGAGATATTAAGGATATTGCAACATTTATGATATTGGGTGATACTCATATTCTTGTAACTTCTTCTATGTGTGATTCATGAAATATTTGAATATTATAAAAACATGAGGCAATTAAATATAAATGTGAGTTGGTGTGGTGTTGTGACACTTGAATTGAAAATGTGGCTAAGTGATGAGAATTCTATTTTTGAGATATATTGTTGTGGTTGGTGATTATGAGTTGATTTGTTTGTGGACTTCATCTCATGTTCATTCATTCTATGTCACACATAATTTGCATTGGTTCTGGATATTGATATGAGTGAGATGGTAAAGAAAAGAAAAAGAAAAAGAAATTGAGGCCGAGGTCTTTACTGGTCGAGATGTGATGCCGAGGTCTTTGCCGGCGATATTAGCGAAATTGGGGCCGAGGTCTTTACCGGTCGAGATGTGATGCCGAGGTCTTTGCCGGCGATATTGTGATGCCGAGGTCTTTGCCGATGATATTGTGATACTGAGATCTTTGCTATTAATATTGTGATGCCGAGGTCATTGTCGGCAATTATTACATAAGCAATGCATCTCATCCTTGCATATTGATGTTGTGATGTCGAGGTCATTGCCGACAATTATTGCATAAGCGTTGCATCTCATCCTTGCATACTATTATGTGGCATGTTGTTATTCATGTGATTGATTATGTTATCACTTGGGAGTTATGGCTTGTGATTTGATAATTGTGATATACTGAAAAACTATCTTTATTGTGTATTATGTGTTGCTGGGCTGAGACTTTTCTGAGTGCAGGTTTGTAGTTCGGCGGTATGTGGTTGGGTGTGAAGGAGTTACTTGGTTCTTCATTATTTTACTCTAGGTTAGTTCCATTTGCTGAGTACCGTGTTGTTTTGGTACTCACCCCTTGCTACATTTTTGTAGATTGCGGGCCCGGTCCCTTTAGTTAGAATTTTCTCATTTCAGGACCGAGCTTCCGGATTATCCTTAAGGTAGTTGCTTATCTCATCGGTGGACCTTCAAGGAATCCATTATTATGTTACGTCCTATTTGAGGACTAGACATTTGAGACATTTATTTTATTCGAGTATTGTGTATTTAGAGGCTTGTACATGTGACACCAGTTCTGGGTTGGTTGAGTTCGGTCTTTCTATGATTATTTGTCATATTAGACTATTTTCTCTTCCGCTATTATTGTTATGTTCAGATCAATAGGTACTGGGCTGACTCCCCTTGGTGGGTTAGGTGAGTGCCATCACGCCCGAATTTCGAGTCGTGACAGATATACTCAATGTATCTGAACATAGCCACCGATTGATTATGAGAGTGCACGAATATATTTAGTGTATATCTAGGGTATTTGTGTATAAATACATCATCTGTCCTGTATCAGTTTTGTGATGTATTCAATCACTTGTGCATAGATGAGTTTTTAGAAAAAAGACAAAACATAAGGCATAGTTATCCAAACATATGTATATGTGCATATATATATATATATATATATATATATATATATATATATATATATATGGTGTAATTATATTTTAACTACATACTTGGAAAAAGGTGAAGATGTATATATAATTATCATGCATTTATAAATGTGGGCCAGAGTCGCCTCAACAAGTTTGGGAGATTAAAGTCAAAGAGAGGTCTCCTATATAAATTAAATAATTATAACATACTAAGTGTAGTCCTACAAATGAGGTCCAGAAGTAGGATATACGTGGACATTAATATTATGAAGTTATAATACAAACAATATAAATTTTCAATGAAAATATAACATAGTTAGAATAATAAAACTTAACTCAAAAATTTGAAAAGTTTATATTACGATATTGAAATAGTGTTGTGCTGAATAAGTTAATATAATGATATTAAAGTAGTGTTGATTAATTTTACTGATTGAAATTTGAAGAAGATACAAAAAAAATTTGATCATTTTATAAACACATAACAATAGATTTTATAATGTAGAAAGTTTGACCGTTTGAAAGACTTAAAAATATTCAATAATGAGATAATAAAAATAGTGAAAGGGGAATTAAAAAAAAAATTGGAAGAATAAACAGTTTTTAAGACTTGTATCAACAATATATAAATCATTATTTTTCTTAAAATGTATATATATGTTTCTTTCCCTTAAAAAAAGTAAATATAAGAATAATAATATTGGTTTATGATGACCGTCATAATATAAAGTAGGCAACAAAATAAATAGCTATATAAGAAATGATGCTACAATTAACTAAACACTATTTCATTTCTCAATTATTAAAATATCTTTATATTATATTTTCTATTCAATTTTTTTTAAAAAAAAATATGAAATTCTTTTAACAATATCACACACACATATATACATCTTTGGAAAAAAAATGGGGGGCTCAATAAAATTAAAACCCCAAGTAATTTATTTAATAGTCTTGTGGTCGAGACGATCCTGAATGTGGGTGCATGTGTGTGTGAGTGTTTGGTATAACTATGCTTTAATTTGTGACTCTTCAATGACTATTTGGTATCATTTACTTAGTTATCATTTATTATAAGAAAGTAGAACTAACAAACCCTTTTTAAATATTGATTAAAGTTTAAAATTCCTTAAAAAATCTCGTTAGTTATCATTATTTGATTTGCGTGACTTTGAGAATTGTCGTGTGTCACCAAAATTAGAGGAAAATCATAGAGGTAGAAAAAAGTTAGTTGAAAAAATTAATATAACCATCACCACCATCACCCCTTACTCATCGTTTTTTATGATGATCCTTTTAATAAATCTTGTAATTGTTTTTGAAAAAAATTGAAGCTAGAAGAACAAGTGAAAATTTATAGTATAATTTAAGATTTCTAATTTGTTAGTATTTTTCGATTATCTAAAGGTTAAATGTGTCGTACTAAAAAAATTTGATAGTTCAGTTAATTAATTATTTAAATTTTTATCTTATTGGTCAGAATTGAATTCCTACATTGTAATCTCCTTTTTCATTTATCCTTTCCTAACCCTATTATTTCTTTTTCGAAAAATAACGTGTTATAGTTATTAATAAAAATAAAAGGAATAGTAACTAATAACCATCATATACTAGTATTTTTATACTAAAAACTTATTTGCATCTCGTACATTAAATGAATGCAATTTATTATGATTAAGTGATTTAATAAAATAAAAATATATGTTAATTCATCATGATTAAAGAAAAGATCCATATTTAGCTAGCATTTGATCATAAATTCCTAAATATTTTTGGCAAGTCATTTTTGGGTGAGGTTTTACCATACGTTTGGCCACAGACTTTAGGAGAAATATTTTATTTTTTAAAAAATATATGATTTATACATATAAGGTCTAAAAATTATTAGAATTATCCATAAATTCGTATTATCATTTTATAATGAACATGTTCTATTGAAAAATAATCTTATAACATAATTGATGATAGTAAACAACAACATGTACAAGAACAGTACAATAATGGGATACTCAAACTTGTCACTGATTATTCTAGATAAATTACAACTCACTAAAAACAAGTTGTTCTTTTTAATGAAGTAATTGATTGTGAATAGATATTAATTGAGATTAATGTATAGATGATGGATGTTTCAAAGTAATTTTTAAAATTTTACAAATACTAAAATTTGATCTAAAAACTTGTGAACATAGAAT
The DNA here is from genome assembly GCA_029948455.1 of Solanum rostratum. Classification (NCBI taxonomy): domain Eukaryota; kingdom Viridiplantae; phylum Streptophyta; class Magnoliopsida; order Solanales; family Solanaceae; genus Solanum; species Solanum rostratum. Next base: position 64,488,269 of record CM057045.1, on the reverse strand, counting down.
ATTTATCGAGTAATGATAAATTATATGGTCAAATATCAATTCCCAAATGTATATTGCGTTTATGTAAATCCCCAGTACATACAAAAGTTTTAACCAATCAATATCGAGCGTGTTTTATTTTAACTATGCACAAACATTAAAAAAAAAATCAAATGATTGTTCTATATATGATAGCGATAGGTGAACAAAAATGACGACATTCAAATAATTGTTGGTTCTATTATTTCGACCTTTCCTTCACCCCAAAAGTCATTCTACCAAGCATCTAAAATTCATACTACTAATATAATATAAAGTGGAGTTTTTTTTTTCTGGAGAAAGGATTAAAAAAAATATACTTAACGTAATGTCCTTAATTATGACCTATTATTAGTGGGTTTTCTAATTAAATAAATGACGTTAATTTATTGTCCCACATGAATTTTTAACCTCACCATTACAACTACACCTGTCCATAATAAACCCATCAAGCAAACTTTTTTAAATAACCTAACCCATCAATCCCATAAATTTTATGTGTGTGTAACCTTGATTTCGGAGGAGTGCGTATCCGTGTTCAATTGGAACATGAAAACGTGATTAAATTGGTCCTAGTTACTCTTCGGGGCGGCCGTTTCAATATATATGTATCCACGATTTTATTGATTCAATTTATTGGTTAATGATTTGCAGACATGTTAAATCATTATAGAATCATTAAAATATTAACTTATTAATTATTAGTTATTGATCGATATCGGCTCGGTTATCTATTTAACAGTTAAGATCTGATACAAAATTTTCTTTATTGAAAATCAGAAACAAGGTGACAAACCAAATGAACCATACACATGAGTTCACAGATTACATCTTGCTCAAAAGTAAACACCGTCACATTGTAAAATAACTAAAAGTTTGAGACAGTAATAATAAAAATATGAAACTGTCAAGGACTTTATATACCAAATTGTACAAATATAATTATTTAATTTACTATTAGGTTATCAATTAATCTGTTAATTTTTTTTAAAATAGTTAAGAATCGATAACCTAATAATAAAAGAAATTAAAACCGTTACAAAAATAGCTTTTTCTTGGGAGTCATAATGACTGACATTTTTACATGGAGCTGAATTTATGTAAAATAGAATTGTTGAAAATGGAGGTGTAAAATGACGGGATTGATGGATTAGGTTATTTGTTAATTTCAAATATTTAAAAAAAAAAATTATTATGTTTTTTAAAAAAATATAGCCAATATATAATAATAAGATGAAATGTACTCGAATTCGCTATTTAACCACGGTTGCTCTATTCGCCACAGTTTAAGCGTGCTAAATAACGTTATTTTAATTTTTTGCTGGCCATAATTTACTTTTATTTTTTACTAACTTCAATTTGATCATGGCTAAATAATTAATTTTTATTATTTTTTAATTACTAACTATTAAGTAGTGTGTGTATATAGATAATATACTAGTCTAGTATACGTATTTTGCACGTGTGTACTGCGTTAATTGATAATAAATACATATAAAAGAACAAATTATCGTGTGTATGTTATATTATTAAATTTTAATTTTTTTTTTGAAATACCGTAAAAATTTTAACATAAAATGTGTAACGTAAGATGAACATGATCACTCACCATCACATAACAATTAAGGAGCAAAATTAAATGTATTTATAGTACTTTTTATGGAGTTTTTAAATATATATTTTTATTTGGAAAAATAAAAGTTAAAGGCTTTTATGTCTGAATTCACAGTCAAAGTTAATAAGTTTGAATCTCTAAAATCCAATCATGCCGCGTAAATTGGAACATAGAGAGTGTATAAGTTTTTGATTCCCTTGACATTAGGGAAGATTCTAGTGTAATGACGAAGGTGATTCGGAAATTGCTTTAGATCACCTATTCAAATTCAAGTTGCAACTTTGCATATGTTTGAATCTCCTTACTAGAACTCCTTGATCCACCACTTTCACTGATACAGTAATATACTCATTGAATGAACATCTTAAACGAGTAAATTGGAAGAGAGAAAGTATAGCCCAAATTGGAAATAACGATTGACTAGACATCTAGGGATAAAACATTTTATCGATGTCAACTAATTGATGTTATCGAGAACTTGTATAGTTGAGGGGAGGGAAAGTTCGGATGAAGATAAAATTTTGTAACTCTAAGATGAAAAGTAGGATTTTTACCACTCATATCCATAAATTAAGTTCTTTCTAAAACATTCACCATATATAGTTCATATTCTTTTCTTTTATAGTTGTTTAATATAAAATTATTATTTTATACCATATTTTTTTTAAATAATACAAATTGCTAGCAAATATGAACATTATACTAATGATGAATAATACAAATAAAAGTATAATCATTATTGAAACACAACTAAGCAAACATTATATAATTTAAAAGTTTATTTTAAATTCTACATAAATATTCAACTTTCAAGATTATTACGGTGCTTCCATAAATTCTCTATTAATGTATTACGTAGTTCAAAATGAGCTTATTTATTCATACTTCTTTATCGAGCTAGAAATTATATTGTTGAAATCGATAATTTTCATCTATTGCAATTTCTGCAATTGGATTTAGGCCTTCCAAAACATCGTGAATCAGTCTATCATCATGTTTATTCTCAATCATCATGTTGTGCATTATAACCATGAAGTTAATGTATCATGTAGCATTTTTTTTGTCAAAAAATGTGACGGTCATGCGACCATTGCAAAATTCTGAGTACACATTCAACATCTTTTCGATACGATTCTTCTTTCATGGCAAAATATTTTTTCCTTTCAAAGTACATTACATTATTTGTCTAATAATTTATATGTTCATATTTTTAATTTTTATGAAGGTTAGTTATAGTTGTATCCCATTACTCCCGCCGTCTCATTTTATGTGGCACTATTTAATTTGTATAGTATTTAAGAATAAAATAAGGGCTTTTGAAACTTGTGATCCAAAATAATTTTTAGATATTGATGTGACTGAGATTCATTTTATTAAGGGTAAAAAAAAATCAAAGTTAAGTTATTTCTAATCACAATAAGGTGTTATTCTTTTTTAGGAAGGACTAAAAAGAAAAATAAGACAGGAAAAATATAACTTAAATTTAGTTTCTTTAATTTAATTAATATTTTAGCTAATTCTCGAGAAGGTGAAAGGTGCTATAAGAAACCAACTCAACCACATTAATAAGGTCAAACAAGATTAATAACATGAGAAGAAGCATTATCAAGTGTCACACAACTGAAAAGGTTGAAACAATTTGTAGACAGTGAAATTTTATTGATCAATCTATATTAAATGCGGATTAATTTTTAAATTTATGATATATTGATTAAGTCAAATTATTAGTTAACTAGGTTGGATTAATATTTAAATTAAAATTATATGAATTAAATAAAGTCCAAATTATATTTGAGTCAATCAGTTTAATTGACAAGACGGGTCCAACTCATGTTCTTCAAACCCAAGTTCTTCTAAAATTAATTGAAGATCAAAATATCCCCAAAACCCTAACTTATAACTATATAAAGAGGTCTTCACAAGACCAGAAAAAAGAGGAAGAGGAATGAGAAGAAGAGAAATACATAGAAAAAATCTGCTCTTCAGTTATAAGCCGCAAGTTTTCCATATTCCTGCGATTGTGATTAAAGCTTGGCTCCGCATTCATAGTAATGTTTCAACAAGTATTTCTTCAATTCGAGAACAGAGCAAAGCTCTTGAGTTGATGATCGTGAGGAGAAGAATAAGAGGATTAAGTCATTTTCATTAGATTTATAAAGATTGTAACCTTCGCACAAATTCTTGAAATACAAATATCGTTGTTTGCCTCTATTTTTCTTTTCTTAGTTGTTATTTTTTAGAAACGGAACTTAGTCGCTGACACAAACTTTCGAGATATAATGGATACTAATGGACTTTTTGGAGAAAATGACAATCTTTTGACAACCTATATAAATTAATCATGAAAATTCATATATATTTCTTTACGCATAATTATTTACTTAAACTTTTACTTTAATAATATTATTATATCTTCAGCTTCAATTTGTTAGTCTAGCGGCTTTAAGTTGACAAGAAATTAAGAAAAGAATGAAGACCTTCGAATATTGTGATATTAAATTATAGATAGATATGTAAAATGTACCTAAATATTTTTGAATCTTGTGTTTCAAACACATTATACGCAAAATTAAAATTAGAGATTTTTTATTCAACTGCTCTGGCTTCTACTTAGGAAGACCTCAGGTATTAGTTTCAATCCCACGTTTACTTGCTTGAGTCTTGTGTAGTTGCAGTGCTGGTTATGGTGGGATTGAAGCTCGTGTATCATCGATTTCACCCTTTGTTGAGTGACTTTACAACAATAATGAGTTCAAACTCTTCTTGTTTGGGTGGGAGGGGGTCATGTTCAACTGTGTATCCTATTTTGTATCAGTTTAACTTTCTCTATTGACTTGTTCTTTTAGTGAAATGGTGCTGTCGTGTGCTTCTGGTCATGTGTTGTAATTCCCTTTGAAGATTAATGTGAACCTTTCATTCATTTCAGTACTGCAAATCCCTTTTTGTTGAACTTTTACAAGAAGGTATTTCTGTGTTTGAGGAGAGTAAATTAGCTTATATATAAGAGTCTGGAACCAAAAGGCACAAAAATTTGTCAAAAATATCAAAACGGCAAAGAAATGGAGATTGAAACCAAAAGGGTAAAGGCGCAGGACCTGCATCGTAAATGGTGTTAATTTATTGAAGAATGTAAGACGCAGATTGTCAGCCTTGTAAGGCGCATGACTTCTTGTGCCTTTCCTTTCCTATTATTTTTAGGGAAAATTATGTGATAAAACAAACATATACTGATTAATTAGTTAATTTAACTATAGTTTGAAATAGTTACATGTCACGCTCTGGGAGGGTACCCTTGGCATGCCTGGCACTCAGAGACTATTGATAGTCCCCAAGCGAACCACTTGGCCTCATCGTCACCTCACACTCAACAACAGAAGAAAATACTCAAAGAAAAGACTGTAAAGTAATTAAATAACCAAGGCTTTAATAAAAGGGGAATTTCCAATAAACAAGAGTTGGAAAAAGAAACAATGCTCAACATCCTCTACTTAATGTCTATGAAGCCTTTACCTCTAACATCTAGATGGTACCATGACAGGCCATGATTACCCCAACTCAAAGGAAATAAAAATAACTCAAAGCAAAAAGGATATAAGTGGTATCTTTCGAATGCAGGGGAGGACTCACCCATCAGCTGTAGAAAGATAAGATCCTCAACGAAGCATCTGTTGATGACATCTAATACCTATCTCTGCATCATAAGATGATGCATTCCAAATGGACAACAGTATATGAAACATACTGGTATGTAAAATGGCTGGAAAAGAATAGGTATAATCAAAGATACTCAAATCAAGGAACTCAACTCAACAATCAACTCAACTCAAGAGGCAACTCATCTCAACTCAGTAAAACATACAAGTTTAAGAATAAAATCATGCTTTGAAAATAACTCAATAATATGCAACTCAGTCAAATCAATTATACAAAAATAGAAAGTTTCTCTAACCGACAGACATACCACGATCCTCTTTGATGGTGCACAACGAACACAACTTCGTTGCTCGCCTATCCATTACTTGCCAGGGTAAGGACGTCAAAATTAACATCATGGATCTATCATCTCCGTCCATCTTTTTGGGACAGGAGTTGCCAGAGTTAACAACATAACTATCCTACGGTGGTAACATAGTTATGGGGTTGAGTCACTCGTACTCTACCCAACTCGGTGCTCAATACTACTCCCAAAACATCCTCTTTAAAACTCATCTCAAACGTCATCATCCTCATCATCATCATCATAAATTTCCATCAATAAATATGTTTTTGAAAATTTATATACATCCTCATCAAATATTTACTTAAAACATCTTTTAAACTCAATGCTCAATTTCATCAAAACACTCAAGTGTTTTCTTTTTAAAAATGTGTTTCCGAAAATCATACACATATCATCAAGACTCTTTTCAAATCATTGTTTATGCTCAAAACTCATATTCATGCAGACTCAGTGAAATATGTTTAGAATCATCTTTACTCAATCATGCAAAAATAACTATCAAACTCAATTCGAAAAATGCATAAAAGGGAAAAAATATAATCATCAATTAGGGTTCATGTGAATGAAGACATGAACATGCATCCAAATCAAATACTCAACTCAACATCACCATCGATACATTTTTATGTACAGGGAACTCAATAGAACAATAGGTAACTCAAGGATTCAATTTAGGAAACTCAAAAAAACTTTACTCGAACTCGATTTCAAAGAATCAACATGTGGGGTGTGTGGATGAACTCAATCCAATGCTATGAGTAGCCTTACATACCTGGAATGAAGGTAGACAATCAACTTGGCACGAATCCGACTTGAATTTCTCGAATCCTCGCTCTTCTCTCTTCTCTTTAGCCCTAGGTCTTTTGTTAGAATTTTCAGAAAGGTTTAGGAATGGGTATAAAGATCGTTTTTACGCTCAAAACGACCTATATTGATCGTGTTTTAAGTTTAGGAGCGGTTGAAAAAAGCCTGGAATGTCCCTCACGAAAAACTAAAAAAAATATACTTTGAGAAACCAAGTTCACATGGTTTTTCGCTAAAAATTTTCTGATCGAATTTTCTAATCTCGTAGAAAATATTGGGATCACATCTAAGTATAGATCCGTGACAAGTTCACGTCGCGGGCCTGTTGCACACTTATTAAAAATGCGTATTCGCATCGAAAAATTATCTTTTGATCCAGTTGCTCTAAAAATCAAGCATACCATTTTCTCACACAATTTTTCATGCTGATCACATTCTCGACCTCGAATTTGCCAAAAGAGTTTCAGAAGGTGCGTTACGCTAGCGTCTCTCATCTAGCGGTATTTTAGTAATTTTACTGGGTGTTACAATACAGCACACGACTAACATTTTTGTATAATTATAGTTTGAGTTTGTACAACGAATTGTATAACGAACTGTATCAATACAAACACTACAAATTGTGAGAGAATTATTCAAACATTATGAATTGTATAACGAATTATACAAATACAACATGAATTGTATGGCGAAATATACAACCACTGCAAATTGTATAGCGAATTATACAAACGTTGTGCGTGAATTGTATAGGGAAATATACAAACACTATACAAAAACTACAAATTATATAATGCATTATACAAATGTTGCGCGAATTGTATAACAAAATACACAAACAGTGCGAATTGTATAGCAAATTATACAAACGTTGTGCATAAACTATATAGAAAATATACAAATGCTATAAAAAAAAACTACGAATTGTATAGTAAATTATACAAATGTTGGGCGAATTGTATAGCGAAATATACAACATTGCTATAGCTATAGTTACAAAATGTAATTATCCAAACTATAGCTATGGAGCATAATTAAGATATTTTTAAATGGCTACATGCGAAAATTCTCTTCTTTTTATCAGTTTTCCTTTCCCCTTCTCTTTCCCATTCTGTCATTTTAATTATTGTAGTTCTTTTACTTTTGTTTAATTAATTAATCTATTTATTAAATTACATGTATTAAATAATAATAAGTAATTTTATGTATGGCTCCGAACTCTTATTATAAGCCCTCTACAACCTTTCACTTCATGGCCTAGCTTTTATTGGTAACTACTTGGTAACTTCTTGGATCTAACATTGCTAAAGGATTTAATGACAAATACAAAGAGTGTTGGTAAACATACAAACTATTGCCACTAACAGCTTGTTGGGGCTTTTAATTATAGGTGACAAAAAGCTTTCAAAATTAACAAAAAGTGATACAAGTTATAAAAATTGGGTGTAGGTGACAAAATTATAATTAAGAGTTAATGATGTTTGACTATTTTAAAAAAAGTACCCAACTTTTTCTTTATACACTTTAACCTAAAAAAAATACCCTAATTCCCCAACGACCCCAACGTTCTCCTGCGACAATTTTTCTCCCTTTTTCATCGCTTTTTCTACTTGTTGTTGTTGTTGTTGTCACTGTTTTCCCAACACAACATTTGAGCTTCAAATTTGGGAGGAAAAAAATCAATTTTTTTGGGGCATTTATTCGTGTAGCCTCCGAAATTACTTGAAAGGTAAGTTTTAATCATTATTATGACTGATAAAAGTGTATGTGGTGCAAATTATTTGGGTTTTGTGTTTTTATTGATGTTTCCGCCATTGTTGTATTTCTTCACTGCTGAGCCATTTCAGGGACGATGCAACAACTGCTGGACTGAGTGCAGCAGCTGTCGTGAACATACACTTCTTGGCCCTGTTTCCAGTGGAGAAAATTGTCTTGTCGTTTTCGGTCGACGGGCGAGTTATTTTGTGAGTTGTATTTGCTGAACTAACATGTGTTAATATTTTGAACGATGTGTAGGTGTTCGGTGAATTTTTCGGGGTCTATAGTAAAAAATCAAAAGTAGGGTCCAACAACTACTACGACCTTTACAGCAGCTACTGCACAATTTCCAGCAACTGCTGAGAATAATCCAGCAACTTGCCAACTTGCTACGACAAATTCAAACAAAATGTTTACCATCGAGTTATTTCTAGTGTTGAATTGGATTAAAATCGCTATATTCATCCATAACCATGATCAAATGGACTAATTAATAGAAAAAGCCACTGAAATAAGTATGATTTAGAACTGCGATCGTATTACTTGTGTAAGTACTATCTCAATGTATAAGATCACTACTGATTCCACCTCAATGCATAAGATCACTACTAATATATTATAAAACATATTGACACAACCAACTAATAGTCAATTTACTTAATCACCATCACTTACATATGCAATTGCTCAATAGATTGTATATTACTTGTGCAATCGTCATGTTAATGTATAAGATCACTCATGAATTTAGCGTTTTATTTGAAATTGGAGTAACAAAATTCAATATATATGGCTGATACCATCAACTTATAGTCAACTTGCTATAGCTACTAACGAAAAATCAAAAGTAGGGTCCAGCAATTGCTGCACAATTCTAGCAACTGATACGACCTTTACCGCAACTGCTGCACAATGCCCGTGCATCACCGATTCTCGGTAATCCGTTGTTCAATATTGAAATTTTTATGTTTGGACTAAGTGATGTTGATGTTTTTCAGCTATTGGCATTGTTCGGTGAATTTTTCGGAGCCCGTAGCTCAAATTCCAAAAAGACATTGGCCCCGAAAATAGTGACCCTCCGCGACCTGTTCGCGTCGCGAAAACACACTTGTTCGCCTGTTCTGGGCCAAAAATGCATCATCGATTTTTTCCAAATCCGTGAGTTGTTTTTATCATTTGTTTGGTTGAACTAACATATATTACCATTTTGAAGCGTAGTGCATTGTTCGGGGCACGTAACTCAAAATAAAAAAAAATTCTGAAACAGTGTCTGTTTGCGACAATACCTCGTCGCGGTACTGTTGCGGACGGACATTGTTTCAGGCAATTTTTTTTTTTAAATTTTGAGCTACGGGCCCCGAAAAATTTCTCGGACAATGCACTACACTTCAAAACAGTAATATATGTTAGTTCAACCAAACAAATGACAAAAACAAATCACGGATTATGAAAAAAATAGATGACGCATTTTTTGACCCAAAACAGGCGAACAAATGTATGTTCGCGACGCGGACATGCCACGGAGGGTCCCAAAGTCGCGGATTTTTTTTTAAACTTATAAATTTTAAAAAATGGTTCCTGAAGTTTTTAAAATATACACTTTAACCCTTCATTAAGTTAATCATACTTAATTTTTAATTAATGACAAGTTTGACCTTCCTTTTTTAATTTTAAAACCTAATAGCCACCTTCCCTTCAATTTCACCCAGCTTGTTTGGATGGTGATTTGCCATGGTTTTATAATGTATGGTACTGTATTGTATTGTATGGTATCTTACTGTACCGTACTATACAATGTTTGGATAGATTGTACGGGTTGCTATTATTTAATAATAATTTGTTGTTTGATTTGACCGTATGGTACTATATCATAACTTATAAATTTACAAAAATATCCTTAATTATTATAAATGTTAAATTTATCAATAGGTTTTTAATAACTTTTTTTAAAAAAATAAATACATAGAATCGAGTAGAGAAACATGCAAGCTAATATATTTCCATTCAATACAAACAACACAAAAATAAAAAAGTAAGAACTTTTAAATAAACAAACCTCAAAAATACACTAAAACGTGAAAGAAAAGACGGGAGGTGGAAAAGAAGTTTCAAAAGTTGATGCAGAGGGAAATAAGTAATAAAAAAATAACATATATTAGGGTAAAATTTAATAAAGAATAAAGGACAAATTAGAATTATTTAAATTTAAATAAGGGTATAATTGAAAAAAAATAAGAGAACCATGGGATACCACCAAATTGGTGGTTTCAAAAAGTGGGGGTTTTCATGGTTACAGAACCATGAAACAAAACCATATCATACCATATAATTAATGAAACAATCAAAACAAACGTGGTTCTCGATCTTAATAACCATACCATGCCATACTACGGAAAACCACCATCCAAACAAGCTGTAAAATACTTAGATGATTACACACCTTATTGGCAGTAAAACTACCCATGTATCAACAAATGTTAATATCAAGACATGTGCTTCACGAAAATCACAAAAAACTGATACGTTATTTTGATGTTATCCACATAAAAGTGATTTGAAGAGCTAATCTTGTTTTGAGTTAATGATTAACTTACTAATATTTCTCTTAACTCCTGATTACAATAAAGTCTTCCATATGCAAATCTCTAAACACCATAGTGTACAACCTGAAATGATAAAATAAGATGGATGTCAAATATAGTTACAGCGAACATGATAAGAATAACACAGGAAAATATTGCATAACAAAATGTTGTTAATCTAACCAACAAAGCACAACTTACTGTTTATTCTGCTAAGTCTCTTCTTTCTGATTAAATAACGGGATATGCTTTCGGCCAACAACTTGAAGCTCGTCCCCTCCCGCTCTCATATCTTCAAAAACGAGTCACAACTATTTAACTAAGAGATTTGGGTGAAGGCCTTATGACCGAGGCTACTAAAAAATGATGGCTTTCGTTCATTCAATCTTCATAAGGAAATTGCAAGTTTTGTTCAAGGTCTACAATTTCTGCTTATTTCTCTAAATTGAAAGAGTTGTGAGGATGAGTCGGAGAACTTGATACCCTTCCTGACTGTAACTATAAAAGATTTTGAGATTCACCAAAGACAGAAATTGTATCAATTTCTCATGGTCTTAAATGATTCTTACATGCAAGCGAGAAGTCAAAATCTTGTTTTGATTGCATAACCTACTATGAATCAAGCCTACTCCGTGCTTATGAGTGATGAAAGCTGTTAGAGTGGGTCAAAGTCCCACATTGGTTGGGAAATGAAGGGGTGATGGACTTGGGCAATCCTCTCCTTATGGACTAGCTTTTGGAGTTGAGTTAGGCTAAGTAACCATATCTTTACAAAAGGGAAAAGGCTATGACTGCTTCTGCCTCAACTAGTGTATTGGGGGCACCTCCTATATCTAATCAGGGAATTTATGAAAATACTGCTTTATATAGTTCTATGACTGGCAATGCCACTAGAAATGTCACAAGGTTAAAGAAGAACAGCAAACTGTACTGTGAATTCTGTAAAAACACTTAGCGAAGAAGTGTTTCAAGATCATAGGCTATCCCTCAGACAAGTCACAGAAGTAAGAGGGTGTTCCTGCTGCTAATGCTTACAATGTTGTGATTGATGCACAAAGTGGTGGTTCACAGGGTATATCTCAGCAGGCACATGATTCTTCCTCAAATGACTCATCCTTGCATTTTGACAAAAAGTTCAGATTATTCATATGCCAAATGGCGATCAAACCACTGCAATAGCTAACTCAGCAGGTACCGGCTACTGCTTTTTTAACTGTTAATGCCAAAAATGAGTTGATCAGATGCTAGCTGATCCTGATCTACTTACAAAAGGTATTTCTACCTACTGGAGATGTGGCACTAGTCACTAACATTGGCTCAAGTACTCTTAACCAATGGACATATCATCAGTAATGTTCTTCATCCAAGCGAGTAATCAGGATGAAATACAAAGACAGGTGAAATTGAAAGATCTAGTAGCCAAAGAGTATAGTCAACAAGAAGGAATTGATCATTGCTCTCTCTCCTGTAGTCAAAATGGTTATTGTGAGATCAATTCAGGCTAATGCTTCCATCAAATGGATATGTACAATGCGTTCCTTCAAGGAGATGTTCATGATGAGATCTACATGGATCTGCCGCAAGGTTTTAAGAGCCAGGGGGAGACAAGACTAGTATGCTGGTTATTAGAAGCAAAGACAATAGTCACCCCAGTGGTGACAAGTATCAGATTAAGACAAGACTTAGCTCTTCATTTCTCTACTTACTGAAACAAAATCCAACTGAAGGACTAGTTTGAACTTACTACCAAAGATGAGAAACTATTTGTCATTTTCTTGAAGATATTGAAGAAAGTCTTTGATTTCAATAGAGATGAGAGTACCAAAAATTAAATAAACTATTAGATGAGTTCACTAACCTTTTTACTTGATGAAAATGTCCTCTGGTTACTTTGTTTTTCTATCAGTAAAGCTCAAAATTCTGGAATCAAACAGAGAGTATGGAGGAATAATTAAAACAACCAGAACACATGAAATATATAATATGAATATCCGTACCAAACAAAGAGTTATGCTTATAAAAAGACCAAAAAGCCTCTTTTGTTGATTGGGGGTAGTGCAGAAAGTCTTCCATATGCAAATCTCTAAACACCATAGTGTACAACCTGAAATGATAAAATAAGATGGATGTCAAATATAGTTATAGCGAACATGAAAAGAATAACACAGGAAAATATTGCATAACAGAATGTTGTTAATCTACCCAACAAAGCACAACTTACTGTTTATTCTGCTAAGTCTCTTCTTTCTGATTAAATAACGAGATATTCTTCCGGCCAACAACTTGAAGCTCGTCCCCTCCCGCTCTCATATCTTCAGCATATTCCTTAATGTTCTTAGCAGAATCTTCAAGATGAGGGCTCTTTACAATTTTGATTACTTTTAATGAATTAATATCCCCGAAACAAGGTGGAATCTCCTCAAGCTTAAGACATTCCGTCAGTTTTAATTTCTCAAGCGCAGGAAAGGATTCCTCTCCAACCTCCCACTTGGCAAGATTCACGTTATGCAAGTTCAAATATTTGAGATTCTCAAAGGTGTCTTCCTCCCTCATGTTCCATTCTCCCCCCTGAATGATTGCATGATAAAGGAACAACCCTTCAAGGTTGGGCAGTCTCGCTATTGTTGATAGTGCATCAGATGTCAGAGCAAAGTCATGCAACCACAACATTTTCAAATTCAAAGGGAAGTGAAAATTCCATGACCAATCTGTTGCTATAGAGGATCCGTTGTCATTTGTGTTTGAACTTCTAAATTCTACAGTGAGTCGTTCTAGCTCAGTTAGGAAATCCAATTTTGGGAACCAGTGTTGCTCTGTTGAATAATCTGATGATTCCTTGAGAACAAATCCAAGATCTTGAAGATTGGGAAACCTCTTGAAAATATCCCCTGTGTCTTTCGAATAGGAAAGCACGAGTGCCTGTAAACTTCTCAACTTCTCTAACTTTGTGTCCTCTGCTATCAGTATTGATTCATCTGCATCTAAATCAAAGAAAGAACAATCAATCACTTGCAGCAACCGCAACTTTACAAGATCCCAAATTCTCGGTAATAGTACCAAGATTGTTTCTTTGTTTTCCATCAAAAGAGTTTCCAGATTGCAGAGGTTTGAGAAAGACGCAGGCAGAGATTTAACTTCTGTCGAAATGCGTAAGAATCTCAAATGATTCAACATGCATATTTCATTCAGCAAAGAATCTTTCACCTTGATAAAAGAGGGATAAAGGTACAACGCTCTAAGAAGCCTCAAGTGTCTTAGGTGAAATGCATCAGAAAGATGGTCATCCAGCTTGTCTCCATATATCTTCAAAGAATACACGTGTTTACTAGAATTCGTTTTCCTATTTGAATCGAACAGGTCAAGATTGTTAAGCCCAAATAACTCCCTGTTATAATCAATGGTCATTATACGTGGCATCAAATCTGAAGAAGAAGATGGAGCAAATGAACTTATTGAGGCATAAAACTTTTCCTTTCTTGCTTTTATCAAACAAAAGTCGTGCACAAGATCATGAAGTTGGAACGTCGGGTGCTGACCTATCTCATTGAAAAGAATTACCAAGCTACTGGAAACTAAGTTATCCAAATAAACCCTCTTCACTTCTGCCACACTCTTCATATCTATCTGTTCCACAAGTCCTTCAGGACGAAAATAATCTATCATCAGAGAGGCTACTATTGTAGTATCCTTCGGCCTACTTGCAAGGTAAAGTAAGCATGGCTTGAGGTGATCTGGTAAATGGTCATAACTTAATTCTATAACCTTCATCACTTTAATTTCACTGTTCAAAATAAAGGAATCCAAATCATTTCGAACTTCAAGCCACACGGTCTTTTTCTTTTCCCTCCCTGCAATGACTCCAGCAATCAGATCAGCCACCAAAGGAAGTCCTTTACAATTTTGGGCTATTTCTTTACCAACATCCAATAGCTCACCGGGGCAACTCTCGTTTCCAAATGCCCTTTTCTCTAATAACTCCCAACTTTCTTCAGGTCTTAGCAATCGAAGGTTAAGAGGAGCAGTGTAGAGCTTTCCATGCAAAGCCACTTTCTTTTCTCGAGTTGTCAAAATAATTCTACTTCCTTTCTCAACTTCTGGAAAAGGTCTTGTTAACTCATCCAATGTAGTTGTATCCCACACATCATCTAAGACAATAAGATACCTCTTTCCATATAGTTGTTTCCGTAGCTTATCAGCAACATCAATATTCTCACTCAATTTTGAATCCGAGTCACTAACTTGATTAAATATTTTATTCAACAATTTTTTCTCATCATATTCTTGGTCGACTGTGCACCATGCACGAAGGTCGAAATGACTAGAAACTCTCTTGTCATTGTATACTTTGTATGCCAAAGTAGTTTTACCTGAACCCGGCATACCAGTAATCGAAATGACATCTAGATATGCCAGTCCACTGGTGAGCTTTCTGATTATCAAGTTTGTCTCCTCCTTAAACCCAACAATTATTTTACCAGTTGTTAATGACTTGCTTTCAACTGGCTTCTTGGGAGTGTTTACAACAACGAGGCCCTTGTTCTTGGGAATCTTGTCAAGTAAACTGGAGATGTCTTCTTTGATAAGTTTGATCTTTTTTATGGTAATGGGAAGTGAGAAAATAAGATGTAAGAGACCATTATCTCGAACAATAATTGAATCAATGACATCTTTTGCCTCATATGCCACATCTAAAACACGTGCCCAAAGATCTTTATATAATCCTTCCTCAACATTCACGAACAACGATCTTATGAATTCTAGGTCTTGTTTCACCAGCGCAATTTCTTCCTTTATTAAAGCAACTGAATAAGCATCGGAATCCAACAAATCATTTAAGTGTACGCGTAGCAAATGCATGAAAAGTGGTCCATCACTCGTGGGGAAGCAACATTGAGATGAGTTCGGGGCTTTTAAATAAACATGTTTGAGATCTTCCTTGAGGAGTTCAATATTTTCCTGCAAGTCTAGAGTGGCACTGTTTGTCCCATCGATACTCTCTTTATTCCTTGATTTTTCTTCTAAGCCACGGACAAGAGTTAATACCTCCCTGAAAAGTGCTCCAACACGTGCCAAGAGATCAAAAAATTTGTCATGATGAATCAAGTCCCCAGGCACATCAGTGAGAATAATTAATAGGAATTCCATCATGACATGAATGCTTCGAGCCCCTGGAGTGCTAGCGCTAATAACAGTTACCATGTGCTCTTGCAGATGAATTAGACATTCCCTAAGAGTATTTGGAGAGGTTTCTAGAAGCTGCTTAATGAAGCGTCCAACTTCTGCTGAAGTTGAAGCTTTCAAATTTGTATAACATATGTGCATAACCTCCAGTTCAATTGGAACAATCTTCAAGAGTAGATGTGCTAGCTTGAAGAGCCGAGAGTCTTCATCAATCTGATCCTCCCAAAGGAAGTGTCCTACTCTCTCAGCCATCAGTTGAAACAGAGGTAAGGCATTCTCAACCATCTCATGCTTAATGCAGCCATTCACTATCAACCCATGGAAATCCTTCATGTTGCCACATACATTCTGAAGAACCTCATATTGAGTTACTAATGGAAACGTCATCTTTTCAGCACGATACTTGGATAGATGATGGAGATTCAAGAGGAGGAGGTCCAATTGCTCATCCGTCATGGTGCCATTTGATTTAACATGATGATGAGAGCTGATACAGTCATCCATACTATCGATGAGGCTAGGAAGGACATGATGTGAGTTGTATTTACACCTGACGTTGTTGTCAACATCTTCCAAAATTGTTCGAAGCAGATTCTCAATCTCTTGTCTTTTGCCAGTCATTACATCTTCAAATTGCTCCAAATCGGAATAAGAAAGCTGGAGATATGTACAAATAAATGTCAGGTTGAATTTCAGCTTTCCAGTTAGATCCACATCAACAGCTTTTTGATCTTCCTCATTCTTTAATCTGTCCATGAAATCGAGAACGTCGGCAACGTCCTTGAGAAGAGCAGAAAATGCCACCTGCTAAAACAGCAACTGTTATTTTTGATTATGTATTATATAATAAGATAATGACCCAAGTAAATATGATATGGCATACATACCTCTAGGTTGCTTGCTTTCCCTTTCTCTCTTTCCATGATGTACAGTGTCTTTCGAAATACTGATTAAAAAATTTGAACACACAGTTGAAGAAAACTCTGATATTTGTGTGTCTGACTACAGATAGCTGACATTGTCAAGTTGGGAACATTTAGCATTCTCAACTTTACTAAATATAGATAGCTGAAAGGAGTTGTACAATGAGCTATTTAAGTTGTTCACCCAGAGTAGCAATGGAATTTGTATAGTGTTCTAGACCAAATGATGATACAAATGAACAAAGCAGAGTTACTCAATTAGTTGGTTTCATACATACATTTAGTTTTAATAGATAATATGACTAGAAAAAATCTTTAACATATAATTTCAAACCTACGCCAAATATAAGAGATCATTTTTGCCAAATGTTAATTATTATGTTGTCAATAAAATCAAAAGAAAAAACTTTTAATGATAGAGAACAGAAGAGACTTTGAAGATGAACTTACCTTTATGATAGAAGCCCTTTGTTTGAGAAATAATGGCAAAGAGAGTTGTATGCTGAATCAAATAGGTAGATGTGGTCCAAAACTATTAAAATACAACTCATTGGTTTTAGTACTATTATTTATTAATTGTTGTAAAAACAAGAGACTTCTATTTGTTGTGGAAGTTGGTATATGTGTTCACGTGGGCAGTTGTCCAAAACAGATTCTTTATTCACGTAGAAGTTAGGAACATTTACCAGTCTCAACTTAAATATAGATAGCTGAAAGGAGTTGTGCAATGAGCTATTTAAGTTGTTTACCCACAGTAACAATTAAATTTGTATATTGTCCTAGACCAAATAATGATTTTTAATCAGTAGTGTCTAGGTCAGTTTTCGCACTTTGGCTCTGTTGGAATTTGAACCTGAGACCTCCCAGTTCTCATTTCTCAACTACTTTATCGACCAACTAGCCTACACTCTTAGGTGCCTAGGTTATATCCATGTCGGATTTTCAAATACCCCTTTTCAACGTTTTCTTCAAGTTTCACATTTTTTATGTACAAATGCCTATTTGCCCTTCTGCCTGGGTCGAGGCTTCCGTTTTTATCCCACTAGAAATATGACAATATAATAATAACAACGGGGATGATTAAACGTCCTACTCTGCTTGTTTATTTCTAAAAGACTTGCAGCAAATTGCATTCAATTCGTACACTGTAAATTGTAATTGTAAGAACCATGACAACCACTTGATATTTCCTCAAAAATAAAGACTTGATGATACACATCATAAATCTTCAAAAACGAGTCACAACTAATTAACTAAGAGATTTGGGTGAAGGCCTTGTGATCGAGGCTACTAAAAAATGATGGCTTTCGTTCATTCAATCTTCAGAAGGAAATTGCAACTTTTGTTCAAGTTACCTCAACAATTTCTGCTTATTTCTCTAAATTGAAAGAGTTGTGGGATGAGTCGGAGAACTTGATACCCTTCCTGACTGTAACTATGAAACATTTTGAGATTCTTAGATTCACCAAAGACAGGAATTGTCATGATCTTAAATCATTCTTACATGCAAGCGAGAAGTCAAATCTTCTTTTGATTGCACAACCTACTATGAATCAAGCCTACTACGTGCTTATGAGTGATGAAAGCTGTTAGAGTGGGTCAAAGTCCCACATTGGTTGGGAAATGAAGGGGTGGTGGACGTGGGTAATCCTCTCCTTATGGGCTAGCTTTTGGAGTTGAGTTAGGCCAAGGTGTCATGTCTTTACAAAAGCCAAAAGGCTATAACTGCTTCTGCCTCAACTAGTGTATTGGGGGCACCTCCTATATCTAATCAGGGAATTTATGAAAATACTACTTTATATAGTTATATGACTGGCAATGCCACTAGTAATGTCACAAGGTTTAAGAAGAACAGCAAACTGTACTGTGAATTCTGTAAAAACACTTGGCCGAAGAAGTACTTCAAGATCATAGGCTATCCCTCAGACAAGTCCAAGAAGTAAGAGGGTGTTCCTGTTGCTAATGCTTACAATGTTGTGATTGATGCACAAAGTGGTGGTTCACAGGGTATATCTCAGCAGGCACGTGATTCTTCCTCAAATGACTCATCCTTGCATTTTGACAAAAAGTTCAGATTATTCATATGCTAAATGGTGCTCAAACCACTGCAATAGCTAACTCAGCAGGTACCGGCTACTGCTTTTGTAACTGTTAATGCCAAGAATGAGTTGATCAGATGCTAGCTGATCCTGATCTACTTACAAAAGGTATTTCTACCTACTGGAGATGTCGCACTATTCACTAACATTGGCTCAAGTACTCTAGTCACTACTGGAGATCTACTTACAAAAGGTATCTCTCCTGTAGTCAAAATGGTTATTGTGAGATCAATTCAGGCTAATGCTTCCATCAAATGGATATGTACAATGTGTTCCTTCAAGGCGATGTTTCATTATGAGATCTACATGGATCTGCCGCAAGGTTTTAAGAGCCAGGGGGAGACAAGACTAGTATGCTGGTTATTAGAAGCAAAGACAATAGTCACCCCAGTGGTGACAAGGATGATTCATGTCAATAGCTCAAACGAAGAAGTTTCAACTTACTGATATGTTGATTGGGTAGCATATCCTAATCTCTTGGAAATCAAATAAGCAAAGTACAGTGTATGATTGGGTCAGATTGTTTATTCAAATGCTAAAGATCTCTTAGCTCTTCATTTCTCTACTTACTGATAAACAAAATCCAACTGAAGGACTAGTTTGAACTTACTACCAAAGATGAGAAACTATTTGTCATTTTCTTGAAGATATTGAAGAAAGTCTTTGATTTCAATAGAGATGAGAGCACCAAAAATTAAACAAACTGTTAGATGAGTTCACTAACCTTTTTACTTGATGAAAATGTCCTCTGGTTACTTTGTTTTTCTATCAGTAAAGCTCAAAATTCTGGAATCAAACAGAGAGTCTGGAGGAATAATTAAAAAAACCAGAGCACATGAAATATATAATATGAATATCCGTACCAAACAAAGAGTAATGCTTATAAAAAGACCAAAAAGCCTCTTTTGTTGATTGGGGGTAGTGTAGAAAGTAATCTGAGTATTAAAAAATTCATAGACAAAATCATGCATAGTCCAAAAGGTTATACTTAGAGGATTGACAATTAGGTTTAGATTATATTCACAAACCAACAGTTCAGTCAAGACTCTCATCAAACACATCCTACTAAATAAACACATTATATGACATTTTTTAAGATTTGATCAAACACATTATAGGCAACTCGGTACTAAATAAAATTCCATCTTTAGAAAAATAGTCTCACTTTATGGTGTGTTTGGTATGGAGGAAAATATTTTTCAAAATAAAATTTTAATTTTCTCATGTTTGATTAGTTTAAATGTTTTGGACAATGTTTTTCAAATCAAATTATCTTTTAAAAATTACAAAAAAAAAACAAATTAATTGAACGTTAGATTTGGAGTCGGATATGGTCAGATTCCAATTTGAACGTCAAGACTGAGTCTAAATTTAAAAGGCAAATCTTGGATCGGAAGTTAAGTTGGGTCTCGCATTAGGTGAGAGAACTGGACTTGGGAGAAAGTGAAGTAGAAGATGTGAGTGGCCATTGGCTTAGTCATTTTCCTGATCACTTGTGTCACTTAACATCGCTTGTTTGGCTTTCGAAGAATTGTTTTTTTTTTTGAGAAGGGATACCTGAATTGTGTTTGTAATAAAATAGATAAATTTATTGTTAGTTGTAAAACAAAAGTTTCCGAATTATGTTGATTTTGATTGTTAGTTGTAAAACAGAAGTTTCCATTTGCTCCATGACCGAATGTATCCTTGACAAAGCAAGGCTTTGTAGCTGTCTCAGTGGGTTGCCCTAAGCTTCATGATGGCGCCTGCTAGATCTCACATAGAGGCAAGCCAATTACCCTACCCCAGGGTACATGTCCTAGCTGTCTAGTCAAAATAACTAACACGACAATATAAATAACCGCAGACTACCTGAAGCTTGGAAGTCAACTGTACAAAGCTACAATAGACACAAGTACATACCGGTATACATATACGACAAAAATATAAGAATATACAACCTAGGAGTGCTCCAATAAATACATAATGCTGCTGCACAAGGCCAATGCCTGGATATAAAAGACGGCTATCAAAAGGAAGGAGACTATTGAGTGTCTGGCGCTGCTGATGTTCACCAATGTCTCTTGAAATGCTCATGAACTCCCAACTTAGCAATCGCGCCCCGTACCTGGACCTGCATCATGGAAAGATGCAAAAAAAGGGCGAGGACCGTAATAGGCACCCAATAAGCATCATCCGGCCAACTGAGTGAAATATTATAAATATAGAAGGCTTAAATATAGAGAACTGCAGAAAATCTAGTAAATCAGAACTCATATCACGGAGTAAGCATGTTTAGACAATTATTGAATCCCAACTGAACCAATCCATGTGGTGTGCAATGATACCAACTGACAAATCCGAGTAGGACCATATCACAACTGTCTCCGGACTAAGCCATAATGTTGTACGCAGGTGCAAGGCCCTAGTATCTAAGCTTGTACGCCAACCGGACCCCCATAAGCCCAGAAGGTACACTCACACACAATCTAACTGATAGAATCATCACGAAACCCAACTCTCAATATCACATGATCAAGGGGTCGAGCTATGCGTGGGTGTAAAGGCCTAGTGTCTATGCTTGTACGCCTTCTGAGCCCCCATAAGCCTAAAGGGTACATCCACACACAATCAGGATGTGTATAGGTGTATGGATCCACAGGTAATCAACCGGGTCCTCGACCCATGGTATCTCATATCAATCGGGTCCCCGACCCAAAGCATCATATCTCAATTGGGCCAACGACCCAAAGCATCATAATGGTAGGATGAACCCTCCCCTGGGAGAAAAACTCTCCCTAACATAATCAACAGAATCTCAGACCCTAAACATTCGATGTGACGGATCCTTCTAAATAAGTGACAGGGTCTTAGACCCAAAATGTAACCAACAGGGTCCCCAACCTAGAATATAAACAGGTGTTCAGACCTTAAAATCGGCACTCGATCTCAGACACTCGAATGTGGCCACCAAAGACTATAGACCAAAAGAAGCGTCACGCAAGTCTCGGACACTCAGATGTGGCCACTGGAGACTACAGACTGTGGGGAGCGTCATCCAAGTCTCGAAGCATAGGAATAGTCACCCACTCAACTAGTCTATCCAAATCTGAACCTCTAAAGTCATATCGTGCCTCCAGGAAAGAATCATACAGCCCAACAAAGCATAACCATCACTTCTCTCAAATGATAATACTAACCCCAGCATCAGGTCAGAATAACCAGCACGATGACTAATAACAGTATACAAGAGTGTATATATCTCAAAAACTAATGTAGGGTCATGCCAACCCAATGCCAAATACACCATAAACCTATCAATCCCAAGTACTCAGAGTAAACATGGACAATCACAAGTATATCATAGGTATCCAGAACCACGAAGCCTAACAGAGTCATATCTATACCAAAATCAGTCCACAGTACGGCTGTATCGTAGGTATCCAGAGAAAACTGGCCCATTGGAATCATATCTATACCAAAGTCAATCCACATTATGACATATAATTAACAAACAACCTCACAACTAGCATATTTCAGTAGCATCATGCTACACATCTATACAGATAGGAGTTAAGCCAGAATACATACCTATCATAGGTCATTAACCCATATCCAGCCTTTACTAGGCCTTTGGTTAGTTCCACATTGCCAGAACTCAGCTACTATAGTGATTACAACTAGCACAATCATCAATATAATGGTTACTGTCTCACATCATCATATACAAAACATATTTAGTACAACCAACAACATAGAACACATATTCAGCAACCCAGCCTCTCAACTACTACATAGCATCAGCACCAGACTACTCACACAGGTGAACAAGGGTCAAGATAGGTATCCATGCCAATCAAGTGGTATAACTTACATTTAACCCCTAATAAGTCAACTCACAGCTTAACAATGTTAAAACCCAACTAATATAACATATATATAACTATACTAGAGCCTAAACATTGATCATAATCTCTAAAAATCAAGTATAGCTTTTAACAGAATTTAATCAGGATATATAGATAAGGATAATCAGAATCACGGCGACATAATACAGGTTTATATGTCAGAGAGTCTAGCAAGTCAACCCAACATTTAGACAGACAAATATGTGTACATAAGTAGCATAATTGCTTAACTTACTTGTGTCGTGTGCTAACTCATCCGTACATTCCTTATCAAAAAGCATACACAGTCCAAACAGTGCTAAAACCAGCTAATAGAACAGATGCAAGTATTACAAAGTCCAAACAATAATCATAGTTTCAGCATTATATATATATATATATATATATATATATATATATATATATATATATATATATATATATATAGTCATCGGTTCAAATCTGATAAGGGGCTTTGTAAAACCCCAATCTAGTATTCATATTTGATGGGAAAATTGTATTTTTATTTGTAATAAAAAAAGTGACTAACCGGATAATACATTATCATTAGACTTAGTAATAAAGTTGAACATTTGTTTAGTCAATTTTCGTTAGTATGAATTTAGGACTATATAATGTACTTTATCTGCTGGGTTACGGGCGGACGATTTTAAAGAGGACTCCCCATTTATTAGATAGAGAAGATCACCAAGATTTTGCGATCCGCTGTCGAATTTATTCCAATTCCAAGAGCTCGGATTGAATCGGTATTGATATACCGATTGAGAATGCTCATTGAAGCTTACTCTCTCTCTCTCTCTCTCTCTCTCTCTCTATATATATATATATATATATATATACACACACATCTATACATACATACATACACACTTTACTCAGGGACCTCCAACAACAAACAGTCTCTACTACACATTTCAACTCAGTCTAGAGGTAAGGAAAGCCTAGTGTCACGGACTTAGAACTAACGCTAAGACTTCTGTGCGGCACTAGTCAATTTACTCACGAATCTTTCACGATCTTGCAAATACTAGTAAGCCTTCAACTAAGACCGCTAAGGGAGCGCTAGATAGAAGACTTTAAGAAAGAAAGAGAGCTTTAGAAAAGGAAGACTTTATAACTTTAGAGAATGCTTTACAAGTGATTCTTGGATGGTTTGGAAATGAAATGGCCCCCTCTATTTATACTACTCCAAAAGGGCCCAGGTGTATATAATATTTACACTACAAGTCCTCCATATTTACAAGTAAGTCCTCCCTTATTTACAAATTAGTCCTTCCTCTAGAACCCTCCACACGGTTCTAGAGTAGACTACATAGTGCTGGAGCTTTCTACACAGTTCCGGAGTCTTCCGCGCTGCCCGAACGCTCCCGATTCGGCTCTGTTACGTGAAAATGATGGCAAGTCCTGACACTCTCCCCCACCTGATGTGGCGACGACCACGGTGCACTCCTGCTGCTGTAAGAACTCTCGTACTTTGTCCCTGAACTGCCATAGGTCTTAGTATCGCTCCCACGTGGCCTCTTCTGGTGCTTGACCCTTCCAGTGTACGAGGAACATAGCAGTAGCAGGTTGTCCCCTCTTCTACTTGGCTTGGTAGTCTATGATGGTTTCGATATCCCGATCGTGCGAGGCGGTAACTGTGATGGGTGCCCTCTTTGTTTGCCCTCGACTTGGCTCCTCTTTGTCCTCATGGTATGGCTTGAGGACGCTGGCATGGAACACGGGATGTACTTTAAATGTTGGTGGAAGCTCTAGTCGGTAAGATATCTTGCCTACCTTGGCAACGATCCGGAATGGGCCCTCGTACTTTCGAACCAGATTTTGGTGCACACCTCGCAAAGCTTTGAACTGTCTTGGGTTGAATTTCACCAAGACCAAGTCTCCAATTTGGAAGTCCGCCGGCGGCGCTTGCGATCGGCGAACTTTTTCATTTTCTTGGCTTTTTTGTCTAAGTAAGACTTAGCGGTATCTAGTTGCTCTTCAAAGCCCTAAGCCAAATGATACACCCCCAAACTCTTCCCCTCAAATGCTGCCGGTAACAAATGTGGAGTTTGGGGTTGTTGGCCTGTGGCCATCTCGAATGGCGACCTGCCAGTGGCTTCACTCCTCTGCAGTTGTAGGAGAACTGGGCTACATCAAGTAACTTTGCCCAGTCTCTTTGGTGAGAGCTCACGAAGTGCCAGAGATAGCACTCCAACAAGGCGTTGACCCTTTCTGTCTGGCCATCCGTCTGAGGGTGGAAACTCGTGGAGAAGTGCAGCTCCATGCCAAGCATCCCGAACAATTCTCTCCAGAAGTTTCTAGTAAATCGCGGGTCCTAATCGCTTATAATATGCATCGGTAGCCCCCAGTACTTTACTACATTCTTGAAAAATAGTTAGGCGGCCTCCTTGGTTGTGCATCCGGCTGTGGCGGGCATAAAGATGGCATACTTAGAGAATCGGTCCACCACAACCATGATAGTCCCATACCCATCGGACTTTGAAAGGCAGGTGATAAAGTCCATTGTGACGCTTTCCCATGGACGTTCAGTAACTAGTAATGGCTCCAAGAGTCCTCCAGGTTGACGTTGTTCCGTCTTGTCTTGCTGGCACACAAGACAAGTATGCACGTAGCATTCTATATCGTCCCGCTTTTGTGGCCAGTAGTAAAAGCCTCAATGAGAACTCTCGTACGTCGCTGCCCAGGGTGCCCGGCCCACAACGTGTCGTGGCTTTCCCTCATGATCTGCCGCCTGAGTTCCCCCATTTTCGCACATAAATCCTTCGTCCAGCGGTGAGCAAGAGGCTATCCTCCATCCAGAAGCGCCGCGTCTTGCCTTGAGACGCCAACTTCAGAAGTCTCTTTGCTTTTGGGTCATGCTGCAAGCCTTCCTTGATGACCTCCCGAATGTCGCACTGAGCTGTAGTGATGGCGGCTAGTTCGGCTTTCCGACTCAAAGCGTCAGCCACGACGTTGCCTCTGCCCGATTTATATTCTAGCTCGTAATCAAGCTCTGCTAAGAAGTCCTGCTATCTAGCTTGTTTGGGCGTAAGCTTCTTCTGTGACTAGAAATAGCTAGTGGCAACATTATCGGTTTTGACCATGAACTTTGACCCCAATAGGTAATGCCTCCAAGTGCATAGGCAATGCACTATGGCGGTCATTTCCTTCTCCTACACTGTATATCGCTATTCCGTCTCATTCAGCTTACGGCTCTCGAAGGCGATAGGGTGCCTATCTTGCATCAGCACACCCCTATGGCGTAATCCGAGGCATTTGCATGCACCTCGAATATCTTGGAGAAGTTGGGTAAGGCAAGGACTGGTTCCTTCGAAATGGCAACTTTTAGACCCTCGAATTCCTCTCGGCATTCCTTACTCCAAACCCACGACTTGTTCTTCTTCAGTAGCTCGGTGAGCGGAGCGGCTTTTGCGGAGTAGCCACTGATAAATCGTCGATAATAATTTGCAAGCCCAAGGAACGACCTTAGCTCTATCACCTTTGTGGGAGTCTTCCACTCTTGGATGGCTCGAACCTTGGCTTCGTCCATTCTTAATTGGCCCTGGCTAATGATATGACCCAAGAAGTGCACCTCGTGCCGGGCGAATTCGCACTTCTCCCGCTTAATGTAGAGCTTATTCTCTCGTAAGACCTGGAATACTTTATTCAAGTGTTGCACGTGCTTTTCCAAGGTGTTGCTATAGATAACGATATCATCTAAGTACACCACCACAAAGTCGTCCAGGTAGGGGTGAAAGATCTTGTTCATCAGTATGCAAAAGGTAGCGGGTGCGTTGGTTAGACCGAAAGGCATAACCAGCCACTCGTAGGATCCGTACCTTGTCACACACGTTGTCTTCGGCTCGTCCCCTTCTACAATCCGTACTTGGTAATATCCCTTTCGGAAATCCACCTTGGTGAAGTGTTTGGCTTGCCCAAGTCTGTCGAATAAGTCGGCAATGAGCGGGATAGGATACTTGTTTTTCACTGTTACCTTGTTCAATGCCCGATAATCTATGCAAAGGCGCAACGAACAGTCCTTCTTCTTTTGGAACAATAATGGTGCGCCAAATGGTGCCTTGGAGGGTCTGATGTGGCCAGCTTCGAGGAGCTCCTTCAACTGCTTCCTCAGCTCCTCTAACTCGGGTGGTGCCATGCGATAAGGCGGGTAGGCGGGTGGTCTGGTCCCTGGCTCCAGCTCTATCCTGTGATCAACCTCCCACCAAGGAGGCAAGTATTTCGGCAGCTCTTCGGGCATCACGTCCTTGTTGTCCTCTAGCACTTCCTCGATGCATGGTGGCAAGGCTTCCTTAGCACCATCTTCTTCACGCGAACTCACGATGGTGGCTAGGTATGCCGGCTCCCCCTTCTTCAGCCCCTTCACTATCTGCATGGCTGATAAGTGGGAAACACCTTCTGCCTTTGGTAGCTCTATCAAGGGCACCATGCATGACCCTTCCCTCTCCATGACAAGAATGCGTTGGAGGTGGGGGTCAATCATGGTGTGGCATTGCCTGAAGAACTCCTACCCGAGGATGATATCGAAAATATCCAAGGGAGCAACGACAAAGTTAGTCTTACCTTGCCATTTCCCCAGGGTGGCACTACCCCCCATGCTACGCCATACACAGGAGTTGGTGGGGCATTAACCGTCTTGAGGTGGGTATTGCTTGGGCTATAGCTCAACCCCAGCCTTGCTGCCACTGTCTTCGTCGTGATGTTGGCCTCTGCACCTGTATCTACCATGGCATGTACTAGCTTCCCATTCAGGGTCATGTCCACTTATTGTGTTGGGTAAGCCTCCTGCTTACCAGCTGGCTTGGCGGTGGTGGCACATAACCCGATCATGCCCACTTGGGTGGTGCCCGAACTTTGTCCCTAGTCCTGCGTCTCCTTCTCTTTGTGCTCCCTCAAGATGGCTCCAAGGTTCTTCATCTGGGGACACCTAGCATACCCGTGCGGGCCTCCACAAATGTAGCAGCCGCTTCCCTTGGACGACTGCTCCTTCTTCTCAGCATACCTCTGACGATCGGGCCTTTTGTTGTTAGCCCGATCTTGGTTTCTAGGTGGGTGGGGCTCCTTGCCTTTGCCGCGGTCTCCCCCACCTTTGGCAATGCCACCCTTCGTCTGCTTGGCCTTTCATTTGTCGTTCTTAAAGTCCATCAGGGCTTCAGCATGTGTGATGGCTTCATCTACGGTGGATACTTGTCTTCGCTCCAGCTCGGTCCTAGCCCAATTCTGTAAGTCGTCTATGAAGTGGAACATCATGTCCTCCTCCGTAAGGTTGGGAATCTGAAGTGTGAGAGTTGTGAACTCTTCTATGTATGCTTTTCTGCTGCCAGTCTGCTTCAGTTCCATGAACCTCTGCTTGGCCTCATAGACGACATTGTTCGGGAAGAAGGCCTTCTTGAATTCTGCCTTAAACTGCTCCCACGTGTTTATCATGCATAGCCCCCTCCCGATGTCGGCCTCTTTACGCCTCCACCATAGCATGGCCATCTCCGACAGGTATAGTATGGCCGTGTTGATCCTCATCTCGTCACTTTTCACCTTGTTACACTTGAAGTAGTTCTCCAAGTGCCATAAGAAATTCTCCACTTCTTGAGCGTCTTGGATGCCCTCAAAGACGAGTGGCTTGGGAGCCTCGATCCTGGCCTCCCTATCAATGGCCGGTGTAGCATTCCTCCCTTCCTCGGAAGCCTCCTCAAGCGCCTTCATCCTCGAGTTCATGACTTCCAGCATGTCCATGAACCTACTTTCCAATGCGGCGATCCGACCCTCCAAGGATGTAAGTTCTTCCTTTGTCTTTATCTCGGCGGCCTTCTGTCCGTCCACATCTTTCTGAACGTTGTCGGTCTCGTCAAGGGTGAATTCCTCCAAGGTCTTGAACTTGTTGTTGAACTCGTTCAAGCGCTCGCCAAGGAATTCCACCGCTTGACGGGCAGCCTCTACCCTTGTAATCCACTCCAGGCTAGGTGTGACGTTTATGGGTTCCTCACCACGTTCATCGTCACTAACCTCCGTAGCCGAGAGTGAGTGGGTGGTGATGACATCGCTTGGTGCTGGCTCGAGCAGCATCTCGTCCTTCTTGGAGTTCTTCTTTCCCTTTCTGGACTTCTTTCCAACATCGGTCCTGACGTTGGCGATGTTGGCGGCGTCAAAGTCTCCTCAGCTTGCCATGATCCCTTAGATTAACCTCACACTGATACCACGTTGTCACGGACTTAGAACTAACGCTAAGACTTCCGTGCGGCACTAGTCAATTTGCTCACGAATCTTTCACGATCTTGTAAATACTAGTATGCCTTGAACTAAGACCGCTATGGGAGCACTAGATAGAAGACTTTAAGAAAGAAAGAGAGCTTTAGAAAAGGAAGACTTTATAACTTTAGAGAATGTTTTACAAGTGATTCTTGGATGGTTTGGAAATGAAATGATCCCCTCTATTTATACTACTCCAAAAGGGCCAAGGTGTAATAATATTTACACTACAAGTCCTCCATATTTACAAGTAAATCCTCTCTTATTTACAAATTAGTCCTTCCTCTAGAACCTTCCACATGGTTCTAGAGAAGACTACACAGTTCTGGAGCTTTCCACACAGTTCCGGAGTTTTCCGCGCTGCCCGAACGCTCCCGATTCGGCTCCGTTGCGCAAAAATGGTGGCGGGTCCTGACACTAGCCTACCTAGAAGGCAGTTCCTTCCACTCTTGATCAATCCACTCGAGCTTTTTCCTTCCTTGTCATCTCCAACGCTGCTCAACTATCAAAACATAAGTCATAAAGTCATTATAGCTGATTTGGCTATAAAAGCTCAGGGAACAGGTGAAATTACATCAATTACGATAAAAATGAAAAAAATGAGGCCCACACCTAAAATACCATACCAATACCCGTAAAATAATCCCTACATCACCCCAGGTCCATAGCTAGAAATTTAGCCCAAAATAGATCCCTGAAGACAGAGAAACGACTCAAAAATAAAGTTGCATTTCTTATCGAAAAATATTTCTTACATAAATACTCAATCGAATTTCACAAAAATACAACCAAATTAACAAGATTCAAGCATACCACAATGTTTCTCTCAGAAAATAGAACAATTTAGACACATATTTCACTTAATTCCTTTGAGAAATGACCAAGATATCGCAATGTAAAGTTTTTTCCCTCATGTCCAATACATAACCCGCGAAAAATAGAGATTTTACCTAGAAATACACACCAAAATTGGAATCCAACACTTCCATGGCATTCCTCACGAAAATTATACGCTGGACCATTTTGAATCACTCAAATTGGATGAAAAATGAGAATCATAGTGTGAAGTTGCATGTATGTGTGTGTGTGTCAGAGTGTGTGTGTGTTTATATATATATATATATATATATATATATATATATATATATATATATATATATATATATAATCTTTCCCATGGACAAGGAAACACACATATATATAGGAAGCATGCCCTGACATGTGGAAGCCTCAACTCGCGCCACGCGTTAGCACCAGGGCTTGCTATGTGTTCCACTTCTATTCACTAACCATTCAATCTTTTTCAATATTTCGGGCTCATCCAAACTCCAATTTTCGCAAATGAATTATGTAATCATATGGATTTCGACGTTTCAGTGCGATGAAAATTTCCAATAAAGCTTTCTACAATCTTATGTGGGTCCCACTTCTTTATATGTAACTTCCAACGAAAAGGCCATAGGGGGTCAAATAGCATCCAAAAGCCTCTGGTATAAAATAAAGGATCGTCCTAGACCAAATTTGACATTCCGACGCTAACCATTCTATCAAAATTCTCATCCAAAGCATATTTCCCGAGGGTGTTGACTGAGTCAACTATTAACTAATTCTAGGGGCTAAATTTGCAAACCAGGATATTACTGCACTGAACATGCTCATAGCCTAATTCAACTATTCCAAAGCTAATGAAATCGTTAGAATTCCGCTCTAAGGTCGTTTACTAGGACTTTACCCAAAAACTCATTTTATAGGTATAACTTCCTAGTTAACTCAAAAATCCACATAGCTCCTAAATAACCCAACCAATAACCATCCCAATAGTCCCAACAAATCACCAATGGCCCAAGGTCACTATACACATGCTCAAATCAACAAAATGACTGAATAACTATAGAAATGACTCGGAGGGTCATTATAAAGGCCCTACTGGCTATGCCTATACACCAATTAAGCCTTCATTAGCCCAAATGATACACCCACGCACAATAAAGGGTGAATAGGTGTAAGGTTCATGGTGCTAAGTTTGAATTAAGCTTATAACCTAATCATATGCATAACTATGACTCTGAATGGAACCATCAAACTGAAATGCCACCATAATGATACAAAGCAGAACCGAGCAGCACAGAACAAAACAATGGAGGATATGCAGGTATATGGGTGTAAGATACTATCTACCCTAATCCTATACTTCCACTGTGCCCCATAAGACCAATGGGTACACTAGCACACGAGACAGCCAAACGTACGTAACCTAATCCTACACATGGAATCACAATTCTGCCAGAATCATCTCATCTTCGCTGGAACCCTATGGTCTGGACTGCAACTCAGACTATGCCCTTGACTCCCATGAAGGTTATGGCCTGGACTTCAAGCATCGAGCTATGTCATGGACTCTAACATGGGTTATGCTCTGGACTCCAACTCATGTTATGCTCCAGAGTCCAACACAATCTATGTTATGGACTCCAACACAGGCTACATTTTGGACTCCAACTTAAGCTATGCTCTAGACTCCAACACATGCTACATTCTGGACTATAACTTAGGTTATGCTCCCAACACGGGCCTACACTGATGGCGCATAGGATGTAATCAAGGCTTTACTCTACCAGATCCAAGTCTGTTAATCCTATCTATGGGGTTCTGTGACTCTTGAGTCATACTGGAAGCATATACAATAATCCATCGACCCTGAACAACGCAGGTCTAAGGTATCACTAGCCTTAGCCTAGAATAAGTCCCAACAATAACAAACAATCATATATATAGTAGACAGTGAACATGTCAGTCAAAGTATTACAACTACATAATAGATAACCGGTATAACAATCTTTAGTAGTCTCAATATGTCAATTGTTGCCCTGCCAAACCCAAACAATTATTGTGATGACCCGTATGACCAAAATTATATTTTTCATGTATTTTTTCATATTTAGAGCGTATATACAGTTACCCCAGGTCGTATACGACCTGCTGGGACCGGTAGTCCGGTGCCCCGGTGACTAAATTCATAAATATCTCATTTTCCTCATTTTTGGAACTTAAGCTTAAGTTAAGTGCACCAAAAAGTGAAATCTTAGCAAACAATGTCAGAATCGAGCTCTGACAGTTCCGTTAGCTCCGAAATATCGAATATGACTTAGGTGAAGTCTCGGTTTGGTTCCTGGAATCTCACGGAAGATTTTGAGCTAAAATATGGAAATTTAGTTCTTAAGGCTTAAGGAAATGGCCCAAAAAGGAAGCACTTATTGATCAGAGCATCAAAACCCGTTTTTGTCACTTCCATTAGCTCTGTAACATCGAAAATAGTCAAGATAGACTATTGGTTTGCTTCCGGATGAATTCGGCTTGATTTTAGGCTCGATTTTGTAAGTTTTGAAGTTTACCGGTAAAAGTGGAGCCATATTGCATTTCCCGTCAAACGGTGCGTCCTATTGCATTTCCGTCGATTCCGAACAGTTTTAAATGATGATTTTAGGCTAGGGGAGGTGTCATTTCGATTCCCGGGATTTTCGTTGTGATTTTGGCCCCCCGAGTTCCTTATTCGTTAAAGGAACTCAATGACTCTTTTTGAGAAAACAACCTCCGATCGCGATTTCGTTGATTCCGTTGGGTCCGGAACGTCGAAAAACATATAAGTGCATATAAAGTTTTGTTAAAATCGGACTCCGTTTGAGTTTCGAAATAACCGACGGAATTCCAAGAAAATTGATAAAAGCTGTTTTCAGCTGCTGTCTTTTTGCTATTTCAGCCATATCGGAGTGTCGTATGAAAAAACAGATGGTTCCGTTGGATCCGAAACGTCGAAAAACATATAAGTGCATATAAAGTTTGTTAAAATCGGACTCCGTTTGAGTTTCGAAATAACCGACGGAATTCCAAGAAAATTGATAAAAGCTGTTTCCAGCTGCTGTCTTTCTGCTATTTCAGCCATATCGGAGCGTCGTATGAAAAAGAGATGGTTCCGTAACGTCGAAAAACATATGAGTGCATATAAAGTTTGTTAAAATCGGACTCTGTTTGAGTTTCGAAATAACCGACGAAATTGATAAGAAGTTTTCAGCTGCTGTTAAAAAATGAAAAAAATTGTATAAAGGGGTGCTGCTAGTGGGGTTCGAACCTGACCCATGTTGGAGGATAGTTTGGCCTAAGGCCACTTAGGCTGCTGATTCCCTTATACCATATGTGTCTTTTTTAATTAATAAGGGTAAACAATTGGGCCCAGCTTATTTAATCCTCAAAAACAGCCCCTTAGCCCCCATGTCTCATTATCTCGTTTTTTTAAAGAACATAAGGGTTAGGGTGGCGATTTTTTGGTGGATTTTAAGTGAAAATTCGTGGGTGTTGATATTGGAACGTGTGGGGTCGATTGTTATCGCGCTATTAAGGTAATTTCTTCGCCCTTAGTTCGTTTTTAGTGATTTTGGGGGTGTTTACTAACTATAATTAAACCCAATGATTTTTGCTAGCTTCTTGGGTGTTTGAGGATTGATTGTTGGTCTTGGAGCTAGGGTGATCACCGCGGGTAAGTCTCGAAATTTTTGAACGCTGTATTGTCAATTCGCGCTAATTAGTTTGTGTAATTTGAGCGTTTGAGGACCTTTTGGTGGTCCGTTGGAGCTCAAATTCGAACCATGAGTCCCATAAATCATGAGGGACGACCCGGTGTGTTCGAAATATTTTTCGGAGCTTCGGACTCGAGGGCTCATTTTTAGGCCCGCTTGACCCAGCAATTTTTGTATTGCAATATGGGTATCAAAACGCTCCTATTGATGTCTAGAATATATATTTGATAGGTATTCGTTGATTTGTGAGCCGGTTTGCAACGTTGGGGCTATTCTTGCTCGTTTTGGCTATCGTCGGCGCCCAGGTAGGCTCGGTTTACCTCGTAGCAAATGTGAGATTGGTTTGAATAAATGTAATATGATAGTGGCTAGTGAATGGGATGATCTTTAGGTTGATTTGACCTCGTTTATATTGTTACCCCTCACTAGTGAACTTGGGGTCCAGTCGCGGGACGTAGATGGGACGATTTGAGTTGTGTCCGGTAGGCTTGTGGTGCCGTAGGGGGGTACGTAGAGTATATGATGTGTGGATATAATCTATTGTGAGAGTTGCATCGTGAGATCCTTAGTAGTAGGATTTCAATATTTTTGAGATTTGTTGTTGATGTTGTTTTGTATAGCGGTCATACCGGTTGACGCGCACGCCCTACGTAGCTCGCATTTTTCATAGAGATTGAGCTATGCTAAGCCTTTGCTCGTGTCATCGTAGAGGTCGACCTACACTGAGCATGTTCGCGCATATTGCCATAGAGGTTGGTTTATATGGATTGTGGCTCGCGTCATCCTAGGGGTGGGTGTTTCACTCGAGCGGGTGTTGTTTTAGTTGACGGATTTGGTTCTACTTACTTAATTTCTGCCCCCATTTCCTTGCTTATATTCTTGTTGTGTCCACCGGGCTTACGGGGGAAGTCACGGTGGGTTTTGTTATATTCTTGTTTGTACTTGCCAGTGGTATGGGACGCCAGGTAAGTTTTGCTTGTTATATTCGTTTTTACTTTCCACATTTACTTACTTACTTGCTTATTATTCTTGTGTTTCGGTATTCGATACTATATTGGTTCGGGCTGTGAGAGAGGTATGGTATTAATTGCCTAGCGGTAGCTTCGAGATTTTCTTATTATTCGGGCTAGGGGTGCCCAAGTTTGTTACTATTGTTATCCATTGGGTATTTACATTATGTCATGTTGGTATTTGTTTTCTCACTGATATTGCCTGTTTTACTTACCTCGTTATTATTATGTTATATTTATTGATCCTAGTCGGCCTAGCCTACTGGGTATCACTTTATTGTGGTACTCATGCTACACTTGTTGTGCCTTCTCGTGGTGCAGAGCCAGGTGTGGGTCAGCGTAGGCATCGCGATCGTGCGGACTGAGGAGTCATATTTTGGAGGATCCGGTGAGCCTGTCGCCCCGCTGATCGAGTCCTTTATTCAGGAGTTATTTATTCTGTCATTTATCCCTTCGCAGACTTTAGCCCCATTTATATTCAGTCTGATCATCTGTATATGTCTGGGTCTCTTTTGGATACTGTATTTATTTAGCTCCTGTTTTTTCCACATCACTATTCTTGGGTCGGGATTTAGCTTTTGTATCTACTTATGTCATGATTTGCTTCTGCATTTCTTATTTATTCCTCCTTTATTTATTATTATTATTGTGAGTGTTGTATGGCCCACCGCGTATGCTACGGGCCGTAGGATTTTTGCTTCTCTACATGGGGTTAGTAGATGCCATCAGGGTTCGAGAAATCGGGCCTTGACAGAGTGGTATCAGAGCTTAGGTTCTTGTAGTTTTGTGGCAAATAGGAGCGGTGTCGGTGGAGTCTTGTGAATGGTTTCGGGGACGCCTGGAATTTCATTCACGAGAAGCTACATGGCGCTTTAGGAAAGTAGTTGATCTTTCTAATCTCTTCGTGCGAATGGGTTGAGTCAGTTTCTTGAATATAGCTTATCGGCTTCACTCTTGTCGCAGATGGCACGCACGCGAGCTACCCAGGGAGAGGATACTCCTCCACCGGCTACGGAGGGAGTTGAGAGGACTGATATACCTGTTCAGGATCCTCCGCCTACTACTACTACTACTACTACAGCACCTGCGGGAGTGGCAGACCCGCCTATAGTGCCCCAGTCGGCATCAGCCGTCTCACCGGTCGCGCCGTCTTTATTCCAGTCTCCTGCATTCCAGACACTATTCCTGCAGATGATGCAGATGATTGGCGGGGCAGCCGCCCCCACTACATCTACTCCGGAGTCTTCTTCTCAGGGTGTAGCACGAGCTGTGTTGCATACCGCTGAGGCTCCATCTACTGAGCCGCCACCAGAGAGGGTTCAGGCGCCTATTCCAGATGACAGTGCCGCCGCAACCACTACTTCTACGGTTCTCCCAGCGTTTGAGGTCGGGAAGGCCTTGGACAGGTTTTTGAGGATTGCCACTATACGGTTTTCTGGAGCTCCATCTCAGGATGCCACCGAGTTCATCACCGTTGTTGAGAGTAGACTGAGGACTTTGCAAGTATTAGAGTCGCATGGGCCGGACTTTGTCTCTTACCTCCTGGATAAGGAGGCGGGTTACTGGTATCGTTCGTACATGGATTGTAGGCCTATGGGATCGCCCCCTCCTACTTGGGGGCAGTTTAGAGATGCATTCTTGGACCAGTATGTACCCCGCAATGTCAGAGAGTCCTTTCGTTCTCAGTTCCTACAGTTACAGCAGGGGTCGATGTTGGTTTCCGAGTATGAGGCCCAGTTCATGAGATTGGCCTGCTATGCTCCTGATCTTCTACCTACTGAGCAAGCCAGAGTTAGATTCTTTGTTGACTGGTTGACTTTGGAGAGGCAGAAACAGGTTGACCGTACTGTTGCGCGAGGTGGTACCCTCGCTGAGATCATTGAGGAGGTTCGCCAGCAGGAGCTCTTTGATCGTCGGGCCCGGGAGGCCGGCGATAAGAGGGCACGACATCAGGGTAGCTTTTCGGGTACCCGGTCAGCGGGTGGTGGTCACAGAAGTGGTGGTTCGAGGTCTCGTCAGTCACAGGGCCGTTAGGGCCAGAGTTATCATGCTGCACTACATACTTCCGATCAGGGTCAGTTTAGCCAGCCCGCCAGGGGCCAGAGTTCCGGTTCTGGTACTTCAGCTGAGGGTTCTCGAGGTACAGCCAGAGAGAGAGGGGCTTGCTATAGTTGTGGTGAGGTTGGTCACTACTCTAGAGATTGTCCTAGTGAGATTGGGGGTCGTCGCGATCGTGGTTGCTTTGAGTGTGGTGATCCTGGTCATCACGTGAGAGACTGTCCTCGTCGTAGGCCACAGCGTACTGCCACACTACCTGCACAGCCTATTCAAGCAGTACCGCCAGCCAGAGATGCACCACCGGTAGCTCAGGGAGCTGGGGGGGACGTCAGAGGGGCCGGGGTGGTCAGAGACAGGAGGGAGCACCGCAGCAGCTTTATGCCATTCCTGACAGGGCTATGGCTGAGGGTGCTGATGATGTCGTCACTGGTATGTTATCTGTTTGTGGGCATTCCGCATTTACACTATTTGATCCGGGTTCCACTCTATCTTATGTGTCTATGTACTTGGCTTCTCGTTTGGGTTTGACTAGTGAGCCGCTATCTATTCCCTTGAGTGTATCTACTCCTGTTGGGCCGGCCCTCGTGGTGGACCGTGTATATAGATCGTGTATTGTGACTATTCGGGGTTGTGACACTCGGGCAGACTTGATAGAGTTAGACATGCTTGATTTTGATGTGATTTTGGGCATGGATTGGTTATCTTATTATCGTGTGGTCTTGGATTGTTATGCCAAGACGGTGACCTTTTCTATGCTTGGTGTTCCCCCGGTGATGTGGTGTGGACCCACTAGTCATACATCGATGAGGGTGATATCATGTTGTCGGGCTCGTAGACTTGTTGCTAGTGGTTGTCTTGCTTACTTAGCGCATGCTCGTGATACTAGTGCCGATGTATTGTCTCCTGATTCTGTTCCTATTGTTTGTGAGTATGTTGATGTGTTTCCTGCTGACCTTCCTGGTTTGCCTCCCGCGCATGATATAGATTTTGGTATTGACCTTGAGCCATGTACTCGACCTATTTCTATTCCTTCGTATTGTATGGCTCCTGCTGAGCTTCGTGAGTTGAGTACCCAGCTTCAGGATCTACTTGATAAAGGTTTTATTCGTCCTAGTATATCTCCTTGGGGTGCTCCGGTTTTGTTTGTGAAAAAGAAGGATGGATCTTTGCGTATGTGTGTTGATTACAGGCAGCTGAACAAAGTGACCATAAAGAACAAATATCCCTTGCCTCAAGTGGATGATTTGTTTGATCTGTTGCAGGGAGCCACCGTGTTCTCTAAGATTGACTTGCGGTCCGGTTACCACCAGTTGAGGATTCGGGCTGAGGATGTCCCGAAAACAGCCTTTAGGACCCGCTATGTTCACTACGAGTTTCTAGTCATGTCCTTTGGGTTGACTAATGCTCCTGCCGCATTCATGGACTTGATGACTCGGGTGTTCAGGCGTTACCTTGACTCCTTCGTGATTGTGTTCATTGATGACCTTCTAGTGTATTCGCGGAGTCGAGTAGAGCACGAGCGGCACCAACAAATTGTGTTGGAGACTTTGAGGACTGAGCGACTTTATGCTAAGTTCTCAAAGTGTGAGTTTTGGTTGGAGTCTGTCTTGGCCATGTCGTATCGAGTGCTGGGCTTAGTGTCGATCCAGCCAAGGTGGCTGCCGTTCGTGAGTGGCCTAGACCTACTACTCCTACCGAGATTCGTAGCTTCTTAGGTCTAGCCGGGTATTACCGTCGGTTTGTTCAGGGTTTCTCGTCTATTGTTGCACCCCTCACTAGATTGACGAAGAAAGATGTGTCTTTTCAGTGGTCCGCAGAGTGTGAGTCCAGCTTTCTAAAGCTAAAGGAGTTATTGACTACAGCCCCAGCGTTAGCATTACCGGTCGAGGGTCAGCCGTATATCGTATATTGTGATGCCTCAGGTATTGGGTTGGGTTGTGTCTTGATGCAGGAGGGCCACGTGATTGCTTATGCCTCTCGCCAGATGAAGACTCACGAGCGTAACTACCCCACTAATGACTTAGAGTTGGCGGCGGTAGTATTTGCGCTCAAGATCTGGAGACACTACCTATATGGAGTGCATTGTGATATCTACATTGACCACCGCAGCCTACAGTACATTCTAAGTCAGAGGGAGCTTAACCTTAGACAGCGAATATGGGTTGAGCTTCTGAAGGACTATGATTTGAGTATTCTTTATCATCTAGGCAGGGCTAATGTGGTAGCGGATGCCTTGAGTAGGAGAGCGGTCAGCTTGGGTAGTTTGGCAGCCTTACCAACTTCGGAGAGACCTTTAGCTCGGGACGTCCAGTCCTTGGCTAACAGCTTGGTTAGATTGGATCTTTCGTCTCCAGATAGAGTTACAGCTCATGTTGAGTCTAGCTCGGCCTTATATGATCAGATTCGTCGTCGCCAGTTCGAGGATCCTAGTTTAGTTGAGCTGAGAGAGCGGGTTGCTAGCGGTGAGTTCGAGTGGGCTAAGATTGATTCTGACGGGGTACTTTGGGTTCATGGTAGACTTGCGGTTCCTAAGGTTGGTGATTTGATCCAGGCCTTGTTGAGAGAGGCCCATAGTACTAGGTACTCAGTTCATCCTGGCACGGCTCGTACGTATAGGGATCTTCGACAATTGTATTGGTGGCGGGGCATGAAGAGCTCGATAGCTACTTTTGTGTCTAGGTGCTTGACCTGTCAGCAGGTTAAGGTTGAGCATCGTAGACCGGCCGGTGAGTTGCAGCGCCTCCTTATTCCTTTATGGAAATGGGAGAACATTACTATGGACTTCATCACAGGTCTTCCTCGTTCGCCTAGGGGTCATGATCAGATTTGGGTCATCGTGGATCGATTGACCAAGTCCGCACACTTCCTAGCTACTCAGACGACTTGGACAGCGGAGAGGTTGGCGGAGTTGTATGTTTCTGAGGTGGTGAGATTGCATGGGGTGCCTGTTTCTATCATTTCAGATCGTGGTACTCAGTTCACTTCTCGATTTTGGAGGGCATTTCAGCGTGAGTTGGGCACTGATGTCTTGTTGAGCACAGCATTTCACCCCAGACAGATGGCCAGTCCGAGCGGACTATTCAGGTACTACAGGATATGTTGCGGGCTTGTGTATTTGATTTTGGCGGTAGTTGGAGCAGGTAGTTGGCATTAGCGGAGTTTTCTTATAATAATAGTTACCACTCCAGCATTGGCATGGCTCCTTTTGAGGCATTATATGGTAGACGCTGCAGGTCGCCGATTGGTTGGTTTAGCGGTCACGAGATGACGCACCAGAGTCCTGAGCTACTTCAGGATACCGTTGATAGGGTCCGTGTGATTCAGGATAGACTTCGCGAGGCCCAGAGTAGGCAGAAGTCTTATGCAGATCGTAGGCATCGACCCTTGGAGTTTAGCGTGGGTCATAGGGTGTTTCTGCGTGTCTCGCCCATGAAGGGCGTACGGAGGTTCGGCCGGAGAGGCAAACTTAGTTCGAGGTACATTGGGCCATATGAGATACTTGAGAAGATTGGGGAGGTTGCCTACAGACTAGCCTTACCACCTGAGTAGTTGTCAGCAGTACATCCTGTATTTCATGTCTCCATGCTCCGACAGTATGTATTGGACCCGTCACATGTGCTTCGGCAGGATACAACTGAGGTGGAGGTTGATGACCAGCTTTCAGTCATTGAGCAGCCTGAGGCTATTATTGCTAGAGATGTGAGGAAGCTCAGGACTAAGGAGATTCCGGTTGTGAAGGTTCGCTGGGCACGCAGACCAATCGAGGAGGCTACTTGGGAGATAGAGCAGGACATGCGGACTCAGTATCCACACTTGTTCGAGACCCCAGGTACCTTTCTCACTTTGACTTTTGAGGGCAAAAGTCCCATTTAGTGGGGGATATTGTGATGACCCGTATGGCCAAAATTATATTTTTCATGTATTTTTTTCATATTTAGAGCGTATATACAGTTACCCCAGGTCGTATACGACCTGCTGGGACCGGTAGTCCGGTGCCCCGGTGACTAAATTCATAAATATCTCATTTTCCTCATTTTTGGAACTTAAGCTTAAGTTAAGTGCACCAAAAAGTGAAATCTTAGCAAACGATGTCAGAATCGAGCTCTGATAGTTCCGTTAGCTCCGAAATATCGAATATGACTTAGGTGAAGTCTCGGTTTGGTTCCTGGAACCTCACGGAAGATTTTGAGCTAAAATATGGAAATTTAGTTCTTAAGGCTTAAGGAAATGGCCCAAAAAGGGAGCACTTATTGATCGGAGCATCAAAACCCATTTTTGTCACTTCCATTAGCTCTGTAACGTCGAAAATAGTCAAGATAGACTATTGGTTTGCTTCCGGATGAGTTCGGCTTGATTTTAGGCTCGATTTTGTAAGTTTTGAAGTTTACCGGTAAAAGTGGAGCCATATTGCATTTCCCGTCAAACGGTGCGTCCTATTGCATTTCCGTCAATTCCTAACAGTTTTAAATGATGATTTTAGGCTAGGGGAGGTGTCATTTCGATTCCCGGGGTTTTCGTTGTGATTTTGGCCCCCCGAGTTCCTTATTTGTTAAAGGAACTCAATGACTCTTTTTGAGAAAACGACCTCCGATCGCGATTTCGTTGATTCCGTTGGGTCCGGAACGTCGAAAAACATATAAGTGCATATAAAGTTTGTTAAAATCGGACTCCGTTTGAGTTTCGAAATAACCGACGGAATTCCAAGAAAATTGATAAAAAGTTGTTTCCATCTGCTGTCTTTTTGCTATTTCAGCCATATCGGAGCGTCGTATGAAAAAACAGATGGTTCCGTTGGATCCGGAACGTCGAAAAACATATAAGTGCATATAAAGTTTGTTAAAATCGGACTCCATTTGAGTTTCGAAATAACCGACGGAATTCCAAGAAAATTGATAAAAGCTGTTTTCAGCTGCTGTCTTTTTGCTATTTCAGCCATATCGGAGCATCGTATGAAAAAATAGATGGTTCCGTTGGATCCGGAACGTCGAAAAACATATAAGTGCATATAAAGTTTGTTAAAATCGGACTCTGTTTGAGTTTCGAAATAACCGACGGAATTCCAAGAAAATTGATAAAAGCTGTTTCCAGCTGCTGTCTTTCTGCTATTTCAGCCATATCGGAGCGTCGTATGAAAAAACAGATGGTTCCGTAACGTCGAAAAACATATGAGTGCATATAAAGTTTGTTAAAATCGGACTCCGTTTGAGTTTCGAAATAACCGACGAAATTGATAAGAAGTTTTCAGCTGCGGTTAAAAAATGAAAAAAATTGTATAAAGGGGCGCTGCTAGTGGGGTTCGAACTTGACCCATGTTGGAGGATAGTTTGGCCTAAGGCCACTTAGGCTGCTGATTCCCTTATACCATATGTGTCTTTTTTAATTAATAAGGGTAAACAATTGGGCCTAGCTTATTTAATCCTCCAAAGCAGCCCCTTAGCCCCCATGTCCCATTATCTCATTTTTTGAAAGAACATAAGGGTTAGGGTGGCGATTTCTTGGTGGATTTTGAGTGAAAATTCGTGGGTGTTGATATTGGAACGTGTGGGGTCGATTATTATCGCGCTATTAAGGTAATTTCTTCGCCCTTAGCTCATTTTTAGTGATTTTGGGGGTGTTTACTAACTATAATTAAACCCAATGATTTTTGCTAGCTTCTTGGGTGTTTGAGGATTGATTGTTGGTCTTGGAGCTAGGGTGATCACCGCGGGTAAGTCTCGAAATTTTTGAATGCCGTATTGTCAATTCGCGCTAATTAGTTTGTGTAATTTGAGCGTTTGAGGACCTTTTGGTGGTCCGTTGGAGCTCAAATTCGAACCATGAGTCCCATAAATCATGAGGGACGACCTGCTGTGTTCGAAATATTTTTTGGAGCTTTGGACTCGAGGGCTCATTTTTAGGCCCGCTTGACCCGGCAATTTTTGTATTGCAATATGGGTATCAAAACGCTCCTATTGATGTCTAGAATATATATTTGATAGGTATTCGTTGATTTGTGAGCCTATTTGCAACATTGGGGTTATTCTTGCTCGTTTTGGCTATCGTGGCGCCCAGGTAGGCTCGGTTTACCTCGTGGCAAATGTGAGATTGGTTTGAATAAATGTAATATGATAGTGGCTAGTGAATGGGATGATCTTTAGGTTGATTTGACCTCGTTTATATTGTTACCCCTCACTAGTGAACTTGGGGTCCCATCGCGGGACGTAGACGGGATGATTTGAGTTATGTCCGGTAGGCTTGTGGTGCTGTAGGGGGGGTACGTAGAGTATGGGATGTGTGGATATAATCTATTGTGAGAGTTGCATCGTGAGATCCTTAGTAGTAGGATTCCAATATTTTTGAGATTTGTTGTTGATGTTGTTTTGTATACCGGTCATAGCGGTTGATGCGCACGCCCTACTTAGCTCGCATTTTTCATAGAGATTGAGCTATGCTAAGCCTTTGTTCGTGTCGTCGTAGAGGTCGACCTACACTGAGCATGTTCGCGCATATTGCCATAGAGGTTGGTTTATATGGATTGTGGCTCTCGTCATCCTAGGGGTGGGTGTTTCGCTCGAGAGGGTGTTGTTTTAGTTGACGGATTTGGTTCTACTTACTTAAT
Organism: Solanum rostratum; assembly: GCA_029948455.1. NCBI lineage: Eukaryota > Viridiplantae > Streptophyta > Magnoliopsida > Solanales > Solanaceae > Solanum > Solanum rostratum. Next base: position 64,444,922 of record CM057045.1, on the reverse strand, counting down.
TTCTGCCCCCATTTCCTTGCTTATATTCTTGTTGTGTCCACCGGGCTTACAGGGGAAGTCACGGTGGGTTTTGCTTTGACTGTTTGTACTTGCCGGTGGTATGGGACGCCAGGTAAGTTTTGCTTGCTATATTCGTTTTTACTTTCCACATTTACTTACTTACTTGCTTATTATTCTTGTGTTTCGGTATTCGATAGTATATTAGTTCGGGCTGTGAGAGAGGTATGGTATTAATTGCCTAGCGGTGGCTTCGAGATTTTTTTATTATTCGGGCTAGGGGTGCCCAAGTTTGTTACTATTGTTGTCCATTGGGTATTTACATTATGTCATGTTGGTATTTGTTTTCTCACTGATATTGCATGTTTTACTTACCTCGTTATTATTATGTTATATTTATTGATCCTAGTCGGCCTAGCCTACTGGGTATCACTTTATTGTGGTACTCATGCTACACTTGTTGTGCCTTCTCGTGGTGCAGAGCCAGGTGTGGGTCAGCGTAGGCATCGCGATCGTCCGGACTGAGGAGTCATATTTTGGAGGATCCGGTGAGCCTGCCGCCCCACCGATCGAGTCCTTTATTCAGGAGTTGTTTATTCTGTCATTTATCCCTTGACAGACTTTAGACCCATTTATATTCAGTCTGATCATCTGTATATGTCTGGGTCTCTTTTGGATACTGTATTTATTTAGCTCCTGTTTTTGCCACATCACTATTCTTGGGTCGGGATTTAGCTTTTGTATCTACTTATGTCATGATTTGCTTCTGCATTTCTTATTTATTCCTCCTTTATTTATTATTATTATTGTGAGTGTTGTATGGCCCACCGCGTATGCTACGGGCCGTAGGATTTTGGCTTGTCTACATGAGGTTAGTAGACACCATCAGGGTTCGAGAAATCGGGCCTTGGCAATTATGAACATAACAGATAATCAATACACCCATTACAAGCAGGCTCTCATACTTCCACAGATCTACATATATTTATATGACACTCTCAGTCACAATCCTTAACAATTCAATCCCACGTGAGATACTACGAGCAAAGCAGATAGTACAATACAATTCAATTATCCGTTGAATCCCAAATCAGCTAAGCAGTTGTTATAGTGCACATGATACATCCAATAAATTCCCCATATAGTATTTGCTTTATCCGCACAAGATTTACATATTCTACTCAATCTAGAAGAAGGGAGACTGTAGCCTACTTCTATGTCGATCATGCGCACTTATGGTCACTTTGCCAGAGCTTTACTCTTTTGAACAATCTCAAAATGTTCCCAATCTATGAAAAAATAGAGCGACTGTGTCAATATGGTTGTTTCAATATTAAAATCATAGAAAATTGACTTAAACTAAGTTTAGAGCTAAAAAGCGAAAAAAGGTGGGACTCACATCCAGAACTCCGAAACAACTCTCGTATAATAGTCTTTATAGCTACCCAAGCTCACATATCAAATTAGAGCCCAGTTCGAGGTCCGAAACAATATGAAATAATCAATAATAAAGGTGACATTTCTTAGCAAAAAATTAAGGTAAGGTAGCAATTATTTCATCAATTTGCCTCAAAATGCAGCAAAATCTAGAGAATTCGACAACACCATGATGTTTGCCTCGTAAAGCCTTTAATTTGGACTAGAAGTTCACTGAATTTTGATTTCGAACGACGAAGATATCAATATCTAAAGTTACTGGCAAAACTCAATACCAATCAGTAGAAAAAATACAAACTTTACCTCAAATGATGTGCCAAAAGTAAGTTTTGACACTTTCACGACGTTCCTCTCAAAAAAATACACAAGTTAGCCTTTTGAATCACTTAATTCGAATTTTGAATGAGTGAAATATGAATTCTCAAAGTTTTTGCTCTTTTGTTGGCGAATCTCGAAATTTTCAGCCATTGATGGATTGTAGGTCGTGATCGCGACCCTCTATTCTACTGGACCATTGCGATCGTATGGACCCACCTGCACTAGATCGTGATCGCATGGATCGCCTGTACCAGATTTTCAACTAACATCAAATCCTTGGTTTTGATGCTCCGAATTCATCCGAAGTCGAAAAAACCAAACCATATATGGAATCTGTTTGGAACGATATTCTAAATTCAATGGTGTAGTCAAAGTTCCCATCGTAGGTTGTTATGATCAAATGTGAGTCTCACTTCCTAACTTCAAAATTACTCAATTTCCACTGAGGGGCCAAAAATGCACCGGAAGCCTGGAGGACCGAACAAAAGGTCGTTCTAGACCAAACTCAACATTTTGGAGCTAACCGCACTGTTAGAATTTTTATTTGGGCACGTTTTGCAAGAATATTAACCAAAGTCAACTATTGACGTATTTTGAAGGCTAAAATGCAAAACTCGATATAGACTATTATCGAAAACCTCAATACTCAAACCGATCATGCTTCTAGCCTAATTTGGTCATTCCGAAGCTGATAGAACTGTCAGAATTTCATTTCAAGGTCATTTACTTAGACTTTATTGCTAAATCCATTTTTCAACTTTGAACAAGCCTTTAACATGAAAAGTTGCATATCTTCCAAACGAATAACCAGGTGACCGAACTATCAGTTCCGACAAGTCACAAATGACTTGGGGTCGCTATAGGAATGCTCCAACCAGCGTAAAATATGCTATTACATTGAAATGACTTGGAGGGTCATTATAATATTATGCATATATAGTTATAAAAAATTATAAATATAATTTGTCAGTTCGATTCGATTATTTCTTCGTTGTTTTTTAATAAAACCAAAATCAAATCCTTTATCATCAATTTTTTAAAAATATAAAATTAATAAATTAAACTAAATAAAAATTAATTTATTTAATCAATTTGATTCAATTTTTTGATGTGAATCATTTTTTGTTAAAACATGAACACCCCTATTCATATAGATTGAGATGATAGAAGTATGTCGTTAGGAAAGAAGTAAAGAGTGAATATCAATTGAAGAAACACTGAGATAGCAAACTAATAATTTTAGAATGTAAATTTTGATATACAACTGGAAGAGAATAAATAAAGATTCTAGATTTTCTTTCTTCTCCACTTTAATCCAAAGAGAATCTGTTCCACTTCTTTCTTTGAGGAATTTTCACATATAGCCTACTCTAAAATACCTTAATTATTCTCTATAGCTATAATATGCGTAATTACAATTCGTAACTAAAGTTATAGCAGTTTTGTATATTTGTATAATTCGCTATACAATTCGCAATTTTTGTATAACATTTGTATAATTTGCTATGCAATTCGTAATTATTGTATATCATTTGTATATTTTGTTATATAATTTGTGCATAGTGTTTGTATAATTCGCAATGTTTATATACTTCGCTATACAATCTGTGTGGCATTTGTATAATTCGCTATACAATTCGCTGTACAAACTCAAACTGTAATCATGCGCCGTAATTATTTCAAACTATATTTATATTAGCTAATTAACTAGTATATGTTTGCTTATCCGCATATTTTTTTATCCGCCTAGCCCATTTCTTTCCTCCTTTTTTTCCAAATAATGGTGTAACTTTTTGTACAAATTTCATACTTTATAACGTTAATTTCATATAACACCTACACTTTCCAAAATTACTTAAAATTTTTTATTTTTTGTGCATCGTCGATACATGGAATGGCAGTTGATACAAAGCGCAATTTTAGAGAAAATTAAATTTTGTTGCGTTAAAAAATGAGATGTTACTGCAATTAAAAAGTAATCCCGGAAATTACGCTTTAACATTTCCAAATTATATTAATTGGTTGTGTATGCGTAACAGACTCTATATTTCGAAATTAAAAGAATCTTGAAGAAAAGATCCGGATGAAAAGTTCCAAAAATGACGTGCTTGTTTACAAATTGCTGACACATGAATGTATCAATCTAGCTGCGATATTCCAGAATTTGGGAAAATGATGTAGAGTACAAAAGGTATAAATGTGATGGAATTATTGTCGGAGATAATATTTCCTTTGTTAATCTCAAAGCAGCCATCATCGTTGAATTGGAGGTGGACGAACAGAGACAAAAATTATTGATCCGGTATAGCGTAGAAAGTAATTCATCTCCAACCACAATAGTGTAAAGCTTTATATCGAAGTGAAGAAAAAGGAACTAGGTTTTGGAATGTACCCCCTGTGCATCGATACTATGGATTTAACTGTTGGGGAGTTACAAGTTGTTGATACAACAAATGGTTCGGTTAATTGTGCTAAAATTCGACAAAACGAATTAGATATTATTGGGTTGGTTGAATCCGATAATGTTGGTTCTTCTTATGAATTAGTTGTATCGGACGTAGACATTGTTTCAATGAATCTTGAGATTAAGGAGAAACAAATGTTTATGGGTAAAGCAACTTTGCTTGCGTTGATGGGCAAATACAAGATTGACAAGGGCTTTAATTTTAGAGTGAAAAGATCAGATAGCAAAAGGTATCATACTTACTGTTTGTTAAAAAGTGTTTGCGTTGTTGAAGTGAAATATTGTTTCATATTGTATGATTGAGAACTGTATCAACATTTGTTTTTAGTTGTTGTTTCGTTTCTTAATCATGCATGTATCAGTATTCATAAACATTTTTAGTCTGAATCAGTAGTTGCTTGATTTTATTGAATCAGTGTTGTTGTAATGATTTGTTATTGACTTGTGCATGTATTAGTGTTGATATTCAATGTGGTTGTAACAGTAGTTCTATTTTATTAATTACTGATTCATGCATGTATAAGTATTTAGTTACACGTTTTTGTATCAGTGTATGTTTTTTTGGTTGAATCAGTGAGGTTGTTGCTTTGTATCAATAGTGTAGCAGTGGTAATTAATTATATAGGTATCAATATCAACAAAAAGATGTATAACGAAGTGTTTTTATTTTGTACCAGTAATGAATTGTGATCAACATTTAAGCACATGAAATGATTGTTGCAAAAAAAATATTTTGTACAAGTACTTAGTAGTTATGTATCATTCATGAAAACCAAAGTCTGTATCTGTATTAACAGATAGAAAGATATAATGGAATAATGTATCAGTGTTGGTTCGTATTTTGTTGTTTTTTAAAAGATCCATTAATTAAAATCAAAATATATTCATTCGTACGATTAATTTATGGTTCATGTATCAAATCTTTTTAAACTTGAGTATTTGTTTAATGTTTGATATTTTATGCAGCAATGTATTGAAATGTTTTTCGGATGAATGTGCTTGGAGTATGAAGGCTTAAGTAGGATACTTCAATGATGTACACACGTCCCATGAGAAAAATGATACTGAACAATGTTGAAGCTACGTTATCATTTGTTAGTGGTGTCATGCCCCTAAATTAATTAATCATAAAAGAAGTCACACTCCAAATGATATAGTTGAGGATGTTAAAGCTGCCTATGGGGTGAATATTATGTATCAAAAAGTGTGGCGTGCAAAGGAACGAGCATTGGATATATTGAGGGGTAAACCTACTAACGGATATAGACAGATGCCTAGATATATACACATACTAAATATTGTCTATCCAAATTCTTATATAAAAATGAAAAATCTGTTGAGAACAAGCTCATGTATCTTTTTATAGCGTTAAGGCTATTGATAAGAGGGTTTCAATTTTGTAGACCAGTTGTGGTTCGATGGTGCTCATCTAAGTGGTGCTTACAAGGGGACGTTTGTATCGGCAAGCAGACTCGACAATGCAAGTATTATAATTTTTTTATTTTATTGTGTCGCTGTTTTCAAAATTAAATCATGTATCATTATGATAGCATACGCTAACAGATTCACATGATATCAAATGCAAATGAAGGTTGCATATTGCCATTAGCATATGGTGTCGTCGACACGAAAAATGATGCTTCATGGACGTAGTTTTTTAAGCAGTTCAGAAATGCATTTGGAGTTGGAGAGAAAATGTGTCTTGTATCAGATCGAAATGAGAGCATAATCAAGAGTGTAAGTAATGTTTTTCCAAATGTTCCTCATTGTGCATGCATATGGCATGTTTGAAAAAATGTTTGCAAAAATTTCAGGAAGAGCAAAAATAAGTTAAGCGACATGTACTACTCGATGACAAAGTGCTACAGAAAGGAAAATCTTAATAGGATTATGATGAAAGTGAACAAAATTGATCACAAGTTGAAAGATTACCTTGAAAATATTGGGTATGAAAAATGGCCACGAGTACATGCAACAGTAAATAGGGGAAGGATGATAGCTTCGAACATAAAAGAATGTATAAATGGTTGTCTTAAAGTTTGGGCTAAATTCATCCCTTAACTATGACTCATGCTTAATTAGGTTTTATTCCTTATGCTATAATAGTTAACAAAAAACATCCTTTTAGTATCTAAAATATTACAAAAATCATTCTTCCATTTATTCCCGTTAAAAAATTAACATTGTAGTGCCAAAACATCACTTTCTCTCTCCCATCTCTCTATTTTGTCAATTTTTTCTCTCAAATTCCCTTCGATCATCTTCCATATTCAGCAAACCATGAAAGAGAACTCTCCTTTTCTAAACATCAAAAAATAATCAAGATCTAAAGACAAGTTTTCCTCTTCAACAACAACTCAAGGTAGGACTATATATGTTTTTCTGAACTATTCTCTCTTTTTTTGTCCCAACTATGTTTAAATTAATTATTATTGTTGAAACGACAAGTAAGATCCAATTTTTGTTCTGTCATCTCCATTTTCAAAGAAATTATTGTATTTGCTAAAGATAACAAAATGTAATCATAAGATGCCCCAGATTACGCCCCTTACCTGTTTGATAAAATTCCTGAAAGAGATTGAATTTCTCAGTGTCATAACTTTTTTTTCTTGAGTGAATTTAGTAACTTTCGTTAATACAGTAGACTATTGGATATATATTTCTGCTTGAAAGAACCTTGACTCATCATAAGAACCCTCAATTTCAACTACACCAATATATGTATGGTTGAAGTCCTATTGAAAGTTTACGAAATTCACCATGATAAATCATCAACTCACTTGTTAAGATACAAAGTTCAGGCAGTCGTTGCAATTAGTAGACTTAATAAGGATATAGTCATTCTTTGTCATTTCAATAACTCTCATTAGTGCTACATAGTGTAAAAATAAGTTATACATGATTTTTTTTTCTTGATTAACTGAAGCATGATGGAGAATGCTTTTACATGTGCATGAATTAGTAAGACTTTAAATATTATATTTGTAGTGGGTAAAAGTCATTGATAGAATTTCTTTAGGGCTTGTATATTGTCATATATTTTTAATAGATTTTTCATGCCTAACTAATAATATATCTCTTTGTCTGTGTTGTAGCGTCCGAATGTAACTTTTTTGGTTGGAGAAATGAAGAGATCAATGTAAACAATGAATTAGTGAGGAGAATAGACAAGTAAGAAGAGCCTATCCGTTTATGTGATTCGAACACTTTTTCAGAAGTGGATGATCTCGAAGCACAACTTCAAGATTATTACAAGAATGAAAAGCAATTGGCGAAGAACTATTCATGATTAAACAAGATTAATGAAAGCCTCAAAGTTTCAAAGTGAACATAGTGAGAAATTGATATAGTTGTAAAAGTAGTTGTTTTATATTATGTTAAACTCTCTTGTATTAAACTCATACGTATGTTCTTTAAGTTCAATAAAAAGTATTTTGGTATGTTCTAATCTTTTTTTGCCTTTTCACACCTTGAGTACTTCAACACTTCAAACCTAAGTTGCTCGGACTCTCTAAAAATGTTGCTACACTCTTGTCGGATTCTTAAAAAATACATTAATTTGAATCATCCAACACACACCTATCGACATTTTTGAAGAGTGCGAGTAATATAGCTTCAAACTACCAAATAACCACTAAACAAGCAAAAAAGAAAGTAACAAAGTAGTAAAAAGAACAACATAAAATCAACAAAATTGCAGAAAAACAACAAAACTGGGTAAGTCAGCAACAAAATAGCAGAACCATCACAAAACTATAACATTTTTCATTAGTTGCATGCACAAGAATTTAATAAAAGGACAGCAGAAACTAGTGACACATCATTAATTTGATACATCAAATATAAAAGAAATCAAAACTAAAAAAGTAGTTTCTTCAATTGTGGCTACTCATTGAGAAAATATAAATCTCTAAGGTTGTTGTCTAGCTTGAGATCCTCTTCTAATCTGAAATAAGAAATTAAAGTATTAAATATGAATATCTGTACATGTAAGATACAATTGAAATAACTTAAATATGGATATTTGAATATTCTTATGGGTAGCTTTCCAACATTTTGGAAACTTGATGCTCCCTCAACCATCATGCAATCCAAACTACAAAGGTAGTCCGACGAATGGAATTCAATGTCATCTAAGGAGAAAATATTGTAAGTTCTACTGTTGTGGCCAGGTCTACCACATTTCTTACAATCAACTGACTTTTGTTTCTGTTTTAACGTCGTCATGCTAGCTCCTGGCTCATCTTTTTCTTTCCTTTTTAATTTTTGTTTCGTTCCGCTCTACTTATTATTCAAGTAAGAAGGTGGCAATGGCAGATGATTCGGTGACTTGGGCCATAAATCATGTCCATTCATAGGCAATATTGAAGCTTCATAAATTTTTCGATATGTATCGACCTTATAGCAATCATCAACATAGTTTAAAACCTCATCCTTTTTCAACCAAATCGAGGATATAGCATGTTTACAAAGAACTCCTGATAATTTCCATTGTCTACAACTACATGTTCTGTTATACAAGTCAACAACCCAAGTATCACCTTCAACAGGTCCAATTACCTCATAGTTCCATATGTTCGACCTTTTGGGAATATAACTAGCAGCATTCTTCATAGTTTCAGCCAACTTCTTCTTAATAGTATGACAAATGTCGTCTGATTCCATTTTTCAGCTTTTTCCCTGTTGAAATTAATTCTTGTCATGACTAAGTACCTAATGGTCTTCAAAAGTTTAACAATTGATTTATCTCTTGCATTAAAAATAAACTTATTAAAAACCTTGCATTGGTTGTTCAAGAGAATGTCAACACTTAGGAAGGGGTGAGAAATGGGATCTTGACCATTCACTTGGCACTTCAGCAGAAAGCCAGGCATAAGAATCTTTATCTTATTTGAACAAATCAGCCATACAAGCATCAAACTTGTCAATAGTTATTGCCAAAGTTGCCTTCCAAAGAGCATTTTTTAAAGTCATTCTAGAATATCCAACACGCTTGAAATTGCTATGCAAATGTCGCATACAAAATCTATGAGAAACACCGGGCAACACTAAATCAAAAGCTTCAATAAGTCCCTTTTGCTTATCTTACATAAAAGTCCATAAGTATTGCTCTTCAATCTCAAGATCATTCATCAAATAAGTTAAGAACCATTTCTGTACTTCCTTATTTTCTTTCTCGATAACTGCATATGCTATTGAAAAGATGTTATTATTTTCATCTAAAGTAACAGTTGAATGCAATTTTGGCCCAAGCATAGTACTCTTCAGCCAATATCCATCGACCTCGATAATCTTTTGATAACGAGCCTTAAATCCTGACTTACAAGCTGCAAAACTAACATAAAACCTCTGAAATCTCATCGGCTTATTTGGAACATCATTTGGAGTTAGTTTCATGAAAACAAAAGTTCTAAGATTGATTCGAATATTTTCATTACAATAATTCCATAATATACTAAACTAATCATTTATATTCCCATCGATCATTGCAATAGCCTTCTCATTTTCCCTTCTTGCTTGATGTATACTCAGATGCAACTGTAACTCCCTACTTAATGTATCTATAAATTCTGATATTTTGTAATTCTTATTTGATTTAATTCTATCAACATACTTTCTTGCAATCCAACTAAAATTGATAGTTTTGTTGTTATAGTTGCACCCAAAATAACTATGCTCAGAATCAAATGTATTTATTTAAAAAGTAGTTTTATCCTTCTGCATTAGTGATCCTAATATCTTCCACTTACAAGCATCATTTCTGTATTTGGCCCTAGCTCTTTTTTTGTCATCTTTGATCCACTGAATTGACTTTCCAATTTTCACTTGATTTGCAATCACTGGTTTCTTGAACTCTTTTTTGTTATCAAATACCATTCCCAACTCTAATTCAATAGTAAGGAGATCCGTTTTTGAGTTGTGCTTTGAAAAGTCACAATCTTCAAATTCAGAATCACAATCGCCGTTCAAACTCTTTGTATCATAAAAAATCTACACAATTTGAGTCACTCTCTTCATTCTGCATCTTTCTATGCATTTCTTCACTTACATAATTTTGATTTTGTTATTTTTCTTCTTTTCCACATTTAAATTAATCCCAAAATATTTAGCTGACGGATCAACATTCTTTAAAAATAGTACATCATCTTCTTTGAAAAAATAATCAGAATCATCAAATTCATCATCGTGTGCTTCTGTGTCTTTTGCCGGCAAAGAATTCATGTTCATCTCATTGTGATATTGATTATCATCATTATAGAAATTCAAATGTTCAAAATATATCTCAACTACTTTGTCCTTTGGAATGCAAGTAACAACTTTAGCGGCTTCCATATTACTCCTGACTAATCGAACCTTATAAGAGGTTAAATCATATTTGTGCCAAACAAAATATAAATTCTTTGTCATAACCACATTGCTCGGCCATATTCTTAAAATCTATTAGATTAATCATTATACTGTTGAATAGTCAAATATTTGATTTTTCCACATATATAGCCTCTTGTGGAACTACGCACAAATGATCCACCATGGTATACTTTAACTGTGAAAAATGATGACTCATTTATAGAATCTGCATATATTATCAATATATAGAAGTTGTTATTTATATAAATGTAATATAAATCTTAATATATATATAAAGCCGACAGAGAACTACAAGTTCATTATAATGAATATTAAAATAGCAAAACCCTATATCAAATTAAAAAACTTAATATAGCTTTTTAGTATCAATAATAATTATAAATTAATGTTAATGGCATTATAAATTATACCAAAGTACTTAAAAGGTCGTGAATATCGACAATACCGTAGTTAGGTGTGGATATTCGCTCACTAAAACTTCAAATCAACATTCTTCCTAGTAGTTGTTATGCTGCAACTCACAATATCTAATGTTTTTAAGAATGAAGAAGATGTTTTAGTTTGAGATAGATAATTGCAAATATGGTATTGAATTAGAAAACTAGAAATTATCAATGATTTTTTATTTTTTTACCTTTTTTGTGTATAGCCCTACCTTGAGTTCTTGTTGAAGAGAAAAACTTGTCTTTAGATCTTGATTGTTTTCTGAAGTTCAGAAAGGAGAGTTTCCTTTCATGGTTTGTTGAATATGGAAGATGACCGGACGGAATTTAAGACAGAAAATCATCAAAATAGAGAGATGGGAGAAAGAATGTGATATTTTGGCACTGCAGCGTTAATTTTTTAACGGGAATAAACAGAAGAATAGTTTTTAGGTATTTTAGATACTAAAAGGATGTTTTTTGTTAAATATTACAGTACAAGGATGTAACTTAAGCATTAGTCATAGTTAAGGGATAAATTTTAGCCCAAAACTCGTTGTCTTGTAGAAGCAAGACAATTACCTATAATTGATTTTTTGGAGGAAGTTAGAATTCTATTTGATACATGACACTGCAAAAATAGATAAAAGGCATCATACACTAAAGATTCATCGGGTAGAAAATTCGAGGATATTCTTGTTGAAAATACAACAAAATGTGTGAGGATGAAGGTACGTATAATTTATAGAATTTAATTTTTGCAAAATGGTTTATGACTACTTATAAGTCTGTTTATAGATAATGTGATTATTTGATTGAATATGGTTGATACAATTTGAAAACATTTATTGTGAGAAATGTAGTTAATGAACTTTTCAATGTGACAGGTTGTTTCTTCTTCAGAATATATATTTTCTGTTTATGATTCCGACAGAAAATATATTGTTTGTCTTGAAAGATAAACATGTAGTTGAGGAAGCTTTCAAATTGACGAAATTCCTTGTTCACACGATTGTTATTTTGAAGATTAAAAAAATGTAACCAATATGCATTCATATTGCTCTGATTACTACAAACCAGAAGCATTAGCAAATACCTATGAAGTTGTGATGGTTCCAATGCCAAACAAAAAGACTGGACTGCACCAAAGGAAACTCTAGATAAAATTATCCTGCCACCTAAGTACAAAAAGATGTCCGAAAGGCCAAGAAAAGGGAGAAAAAAGCATGCAGACGAAAAGATAAGAGTAAGCACAAACTGTTGTGGACAATGTTGCCATGAAGGTTACAATAGAAGAACATGTAATTTCTTTCTAAAGGAGAAATGATACATAGATTTGTTTGGATTCTTATTTGGTTTTAATTTGTTTGTTTGGATTCTTATTTAGTTTTAATTTGTCATTCTTTAAGATTTTCAAATAAATTTTCTTATTTAAACTCAACATTCATATGGCTGGCCTTATAGGCGATTCATGCATAAATTGATATATCATTTGTGCAATCAATTGTGACAGTATCTGCTTTTCTTTCTGCACCATGATGAATTCTTTCATGTATCATTATCTAATAATACATGTATCAGTGCACATTGATTCAAGTATCAGTATTGATTATAATACAATGTGTGTGTCAGTAATATTTTTTTTATATTGTATCAATTCTGTATTGTAGGCATAGAATAAGCATGTTGTAACACCCCAGAAATTTTGAAAGTGAAACAGGTCATTAGATCTAGTTCTACGAGAGGGTTTATGAGTCGTAGACTGGAGTACGACCGGTAGACCAGGTCATAAAAAGTGTTCCAGCGTTGAAAATTTTGATTAAGTATAAAAGAGATTTTACGATAGAGAACATGACCCATAACTTATTCAACGAGTCGTTTGTCAAGTCGTGGAACAAAATTTAAAACATGTAATTTTGGCCCAGGTTCTAAGAGAGGGAATACGACTCGTAATATATTTTATGAGTCGTCTGATGGATCATAGAATGAGAATTAAAAACTGATAATTCTGATCTATTTTCCACGAGAGAGGACCATGACCCGTAACCTATTCCATGGGCCGTAAAAGGAGTTTCGTGGTCCACTTCGACAGCTTTTCTTGAGGGATAATTTTATATTTTTTTCATCCCTTTCAATTAAAACCCACGATATTTTAGACTTATTTTAAACCCCTTATCAGTACCCTAAGGGTATTACTCCTCAAAACTACTTAGAAATTCTAGAAAGCATCGAAGAAAGGGGAAAAGCTAGGGTCCAGGCACATGAGTGGAGATTTTTTGAGAAGTTGATTGTCCTTCTATCTCTATGTATGTAAGGCTAACCAAAACATGAATTATGTTCTTCCATGTGCCCCATACCCCGAATTGATAGAGTTGTGAGTGAGTTGAGTCTCCAATGCATGTTTCTTAAGGGTTTTTCTTAAATTCTAATGTACTTTCACCTTGTTTTGCATGAATTACTATTTTACGAATTAAATACTAGAAATAAATGATTTTGCCATATTACATGAACCCTAGCATGAATTCTTAATATTTTTATAAATTACATTTAATTGAGCATGTATGAGTATGATTTGAGTCTAGAAAGCCTATGAATCCCTAAGAGCTTTAACTCCATTTTGTTTCCTGAATGTTATGAGTTAGTATGAATACATGATAGACTCTCTATAAGCCAAGAGTTGAACCCTAAAAGAATGTAACCAAAGAGTTGATGGTTGATGTGATGATTTGAGTTGACAAATGTCCAGATGAGACTAATTGATTGAGAATGATTGTCTTATGAGCATTGAGTCTTGGGAGGCATATCGAGCACCGAAATGAGTAAGAGTAAGCTCAACTCGAACTCATTAACTACGTCGCCAAGCATAGGTGAGGATTGAACTGTCAAATTGGATGTTCCCTCTTGATTAGAAGCCCCTGAAAGAATAGCAAACTGATTGACCGGATCCATTATGGATTTGACTTGCTCTTTACCCTAGCAAGTATTAAGCGGTTGTGGGAACATCAGCGAGATTGTTGATAACCAATGGCTCATAAGTGATTGTTGTCGGATAAAAGAAACTCCTAGATAGGTCCCAAACTGATAGTATTCTGACTTAATTGGATCAGAGTGATTTGGATTGGTATTGATGGGTCATTGTCTATTTTTTGTTCTTGCTTTAGATAGACATTTGACATTTTGATTAAGCATCTTTGACATTTTTTATTCTACCAATGTCTCATAAGTGATTGTTGTCGGATAAAAGAAACTCCTAGATAGGTCCCAAACTGATAGTATTCTGACTTAATTGGATCAGAGTGATTTGGATTGGTATTAATGGGTCATTGTCTATTTTTTGTTCTTGCTTTAGATAGACATTTGACATTTTGATTGAGCATCTTTGACATTTGTTATTCTATCTATATCTGTTTCACTCAGCTATTTTACATGCTCGTATATTCCATGTACTGACATCCATTTGGGCTTGCATCTTTTCATGATGCAAAAACAAGTGTTAGAGATCATCAGCAGGCGCCTCGTTGAGGATCTAATCACACCTAGTCGATTGGTGAGTCCTCCTCTACTTCCGGAGGATGTTCATTTAGATTTCATCTAGCTTGAGTTAGTACTTTATTTCCTTTGATTTGGGCAGCCATGGTCTGTCATGGTACCATCTAGACAGCTTTGTTAGATGTTTCATAGACTAGATTTGGGATTGATGATTTGGATATTGTCTAACTAGTTTCTTTCACACTAGTCCTGTTGATTTGTCATGATTGTCTTTATTTGATATTGTCCACCTTTATTCATCTTTAGTCTTCTGCTAATATGATAATTGTTGATTGAACGAATGTGATGAGGCCAAGTGGTTTGCTTAGGGGCTAGTAATAGTCTCTGAGTGTCTGCCACGTCCAGGGTACCCTCCCGGGACGTGACAGATATATCACCAATTTTCAAAAAAAATATTTATGTCAACACTGTGTTATTTTTCTTGAAAACTGTGTTGATTGATACATGTATCAAAAATGATTGAAGCATTACTTGTATCAGTAGTGATTTTTTATTTGTATCAACACTGTAATTTACTTAGAAAGTTAAGGGACAAAAAATCTAAGATTCCACAATAACAAATTCAGAAAACACAACTAAACAGAAAATATAAATTTATTACCAAAATAAAATAAAGAAAATAGCATCGATGGTTTGATCATAGTAGTTGTCAACCAACAAAAAAGAAATAAAAACAAACTTAAGTAATATTTAAAAACATAACTATCCTAGATTGACCAAAGTTTTGCACATCTGAGTGTGCAAATTCAGGCCTGGGCCTGGGTGAGTCATCGTTGTCACTCACGTATCCGTCTTTCACCTTTTTCAATCCATACTTCCATAAGAGTGATGCATATCGCTTGAGGAGGTAATTGGGATCAAGTGAATTGAATGGTACTGGTATACCATTACTGATATGCACCTACAAATACCCCCGCGGTTGTTGCTATACAGTGAACAAAGAATTAGTGAAAAAAATTATAAAATACAAAATATTTAATTTAATTAAGCATACGTGCAGGCTATCAAATCCTTGGTATGCAATGTCTAAAACTAATTCAATAGCAAATAGATGTTGTGGACCAAGAATTTCTCCAGCTGATGGATCTCTGTGTGCATGCAATGACGACCAATCAGTCCGCTCAGTTTTTTCATAGAAATCACTATCAAATAGATAATTTGGCAACATCGCTGCCATTTTTTGAATTTCAGATGGTGGATTTTTATGCCTTGAGCCAGCGGATGAATCATACACACGATTGATCCTATCTTTCAGCACAACAACAACCAATACCCAGTGAAAGTTGTCCTCACAGTTTACAAGAATGTAAATTGCATTTACAAAATGTCGCGGAGAACGAGCAGGAATGAAAGAGCCCTTTATAATATTGATGATAGACCTTCATGCGTAGATACAACAGCAACACGTGCCATGTCTTCTTATGTACTAACAAGAGCATCTGCTATATTTGAGCAATACTGTGCATATGTGACATTTATGTAGTTTTTGAAGATACAATTGGCTATTGTTGTATCTATAAAGACTACTGAACTAGTGCTTTGATTTCTCACGAAGGTACTATAAAACGACATCGATGTGCTGCAATAATACAAATGTTGATGCACTACTTAGAGTATATTTTTATAAAAATAATATTTAAAGGCAACACTGAAACACGAAAGAATCAGTGCTAATACATAAAAATACAACATAAATAACACACACTGATACATGAGTGGATCAGAGTTGTCTAATTAAAATAAATATTACATGAGTGAATCAACACTGATACATAAATGAAACACACATGTTGATACAAAAAATACTGATACATGAGTGAATTAATGATCACAGAAATTAAATCAACACTGGTACATGAGTGGATCAATGTTATCTAATAAGAATAAATGTTACATAGTGAATCATCAGTGATACATAAATGAAACACATATGTTGATACATAACAAGTATTGATACACAATGTTCACAAAAATTAAATCAACACTGATACATGAGTGAATCAGTGTTGTATAACAAAGATGATTAATGATCATGCAAAACAAATTTTAAATAATGTTAACACTACAACCTATGTGGTCCTAATGAGTGGATCGATGCTCATTCATAAACAACAGAGGCTAATACACACAAAATTTAAATAAAATATTGATACATGAATGGATAAACGATGTCTAACAAAAAAAACACATGCTGATACAGGCAAGTTTTAAAAATAGTATTGATACTTGAATGATCATTGTTGGCCCCGACACAAAAACAAACAGTGCTGATACAGATAACACAGTACAAGAACAACAAGACAAGCAATAATCATATATCATTGTGTTAATGACTTACATAAAATAATGTAATAATTTTGCAATTTACGTCACCAGTCCAATATCAATTTTTTTGAGACATGATATAGAACCAATTCTTAACCTGAGGAAATGCAACAACAAAATCCATTTTAGCAACACCCCGCGAAGAACATCTAGATCGGTAGTGTTCCTCCATTGGTTTCCTTGATATGTATAGTTAAGACAGTTAATTTGAGTTTAGAAAGTATAAGAATTTAATGAATATAGATTTAATTTCCTAAGTAAAAAGAAACTTACTTATTTGCATGTGCTTTCAAGATATCTTTCTCAATCCAATTAGTGAATTCATTGATTAGGTCGTAAGGAGGATCGTAACAGATGCCATATCCATCAAAAGCACATTTTTTTTGTCAGAGATTATATGGAACTTTTTTCTCACCCTTGTCAGTTGACACAAAATCAGTCAAGTATGGTGATTAAAACAACCTAGACGGCATTCTATTATGTGGTCCGGGTGTTTGGGATGAACTATGTAGTATAATCTCTTTGCAAGAAAGTGGGGTGGGCAGCTGGCTATCTTTGAGGAGGAATGGATCCTCGGCTAGTTCTTGATCCGTAACAGATGTAAGCAATCTTGTGGTTATTGGATCACAAAGATGTGATAAAATTGCTTCAATTGCTTCATTTGTTCCTTCCGATATCGAAGTGGATGTGGTTGAATCCTATATATTACAATTTACATTTTCTATTAAAAAAATGATGAAATTCTTTATTAAAATAAAAGATTCAAAAAAAAATTACTGATGTATTCTGCTTTGATTTATCACTCATATTTTATGGCACATCGAACTCGGATGTTGTAGTCGCACGTTGAAACGCTGGTGCATCTTCACATGCCTTTGCTTGATCCTCTGTGACATCAATCTAAGCCATAATGTCAATTTAGAAATGCATATAAAAATAATTTAATGAATAATATTTGTAAGACTTATACAACCATGAAAGAACTCGAAGCACTGTCCTTCGAAATTGCTTTTGCGATTACATTTTGCATTTTTGATGAAACTGTGAGTGGAATAACTAGATTTTTGGAATGAACCTAAAAGAAAAAAAGTTAAATAATGTATGTATCAGCTTGTTGATTTAAAATGAATGACAATATATGATAGATAAAGATACCGGAGTAGAATCTGGAAAATCAGTAGCTTGTTATGGCTCCTCAACTTCTGATATGATTGGGATATGTTTGATTTACATGCCACTGGATGAAATTGGTTGTTCAGTTGCATCTTCAGAAGTTTGATGTATCACTTGTTGTAAAATTGATGTATCAATATATATAGAACATTGTAAATTAATTGATACATAATAATACAAAGATTACTAATACATTATCTTAATTATGTTTTAATATAAAATTTACCGATACATTTACCTCAGAATATTCTGGATAACTGGTCTCTTGTTGGAGCTCATCAACTTCTTCAATGATAGGGGCATCTTTGTAAGTTGCAATAACCTACAAAACAAATAAATGTTATCAGTTGAAACATATGTTTTTTTCAAAACTAAGTTTTTTCTCGAAAATAATTAACCTCAGAATGTTCTAGAAAAGCATTCTCTTGTTAGGGCTCATAAACTTCTTCAATGATGGGGGCATACTTGTAAGTTCCAAAAACCTACAAAAAAGGAAGAGTTTAGATGAAACATAGATAATATTTGATTTAAAATGACATAGTAATGTATCAACTAAATATTGCCATGTATCTGTATAGATGATGCCTAAAATATTGCTCAACTAATGATACTGTAAGGACTCGAACGTGGTACAACCTCATTGGATCTTGAAAATTTCAATTTAAGAAAGTTTTGGACCAAGGTGACGCTCCATGGGAGCCCTCACTATCCATGTAAGGCTATACGGACCGTGTGAGGTCTCCTTGGAGTGACACTTGGCCTTGTGTGGGATGTTGGAGCTTAACCATGGAGTTTTGGACTAAGGCAAGCCACACATGGACCCCACATAGGCCGTGTGAGGCTTCACAGACTGTGTAGAGGGTCGTGTGGTAGCCTTAGTCTTGAAATTCCACAGCTTGGGACCAAGTATAGTGGGATAGCCAAGTATATGGTCCGTATGGGTGGTACGGCCCATATACCTCCTCGTATGGCTTTGTAATGACCCGTTAGGTCATTTTAAAAATAAATACTCTCTCTTTCATAAAAGATTCTTTTCGTAAATTTAAATTGAAAATTTTGGAACTATTCGATAATTACGGTCATTTAGTTGACGAATAATTTTAGATGATTAATGTAGTTGGTGGCTTTAAATTCAATTCTCTACTCTCTCAAAAGATATATCTTTGATCTTTTACCATCAGAGTGAATGTCTTTGTTCTTGTCTCTTTCTAAAAGCAAACCTACCTCTCATTAATTTTTATTTATTACATGGTGATAATCTCTTTTGTGATTTTGAGTATGGTAATAAGTACATTGAATTTGTTTATAAAAGATATGGTAAAGTCGATAAAGAGGGGATCAATATTAAGTTAAGATACATGAATTCATAACGATCTCAAGGTATAAGCTAATACCGATAGATAAAGGAATTGGGATACAAGTTAAAAATAAAGGTTCAAGTTTTTTTCATTGTTAGTTTACATTTTGGGTGGTATATTTTGTCAAAATATGAATTGGTAAGATAAGAAATAATCGATAGCAATGAGTATTCAACATTTGGAAGAACCTGCATGTGGTTTGGGTCATAAATATAGTTGTTGTTGTGTTATTGTTGAAGGACTTAAAGAAGTGCTCCACTTAAAGTTTTAGCTTAGAACAGGAGGTAAAATGTCACGTGTCGTTGGTCAGAGAATAAAATTGATAAGTGAGTTAGTGAAGGAATGGGAATCTAATATATTGAAGAGTTCAGGGTATCTGAAATTTGTGTCATAGGAAAAATTTAAGATAGTGAAGGAATAAGTCCCCATGTATGGACCCTTGGTTTGAAATTAAAAGTTTTACTTATTTTGCCTTTGAGCTCGAACATGATAATGCAATGCGTACTTGTTTAGCACAAATTTTCTAGGATATACTTGTGACTTTTATGAAAACTGAGTTTTGAATTCGAGTGACAAATAATGATGTTTGAAGTATGCCACATTTTTATATTGGTCTAGATTGTCCAACTATGATAAATGACTTATGAGGGCGCTGCGATATAGACTTATAGCTCCACACGCTTATTGAGGATATTGAGGAGGTTGAAATTACTTTATTAATGGGATTACATAGATTATTGTGTTGTGTTACATAGACATTTGATGATGACTAGAGGTTATGTGCTTATGGTATGCAGAATGATTAAGGTGATTGAATTTCTCTAAGTTTTGGCATGATGTATATGATGATTTAAATGGTAGTTGAAATTCGGTATGTGAAAGGTTGCATGAATTGACTTTAGGTATAATTAAATAACTTTACCTCGATGAGAAAAGTACTATAAAATTTGAAATGAATGTTATCAACTTTGAGTGTGACTCATATCTATAAGAAGTGCTTAAATAAAAAGAGAGGAAACCATAGTTTGAAATATTTGAAGGTGTTAATGTATAGCTAAGAAGACTTTAATACTAGTAACAATTTGAAAGAATGGTACATGACAAGCATGACTATGATATTCTGTTAGTATTGAGAGCATTGCTTTTGATATAGTGTTGTGAGGAATATGTGGAGTTTGATAATTGAGTATGTGTACGATGGTATTGAGGACTAGACAGGTTGATTGTGAGTAGTATCTTGTATGAATGAAAACGTTTGATAGGAGCACTATGAAAGTAATATCTTGTATCATCCAATTTTGATTCCGTGCATTCTTATGTGACTACCTACCTCATTATGGACATGTTTTCGAGTATTACTCCTTGCCTATTCCCACTCGTGTCTTCACTTTTGTAGACGGTTCCTTAGTGGTGGATCGGGTGAATCGGTCCTGCAATTTTCTCTTAGTAAGATAGGATGCTTGTGCAGACTTAATTATTTCAGTTTTGACATATTTAATATACTTTGGGACAGTTGAGGTATACAAGTGTTTCTACACACAACTTTGTTTATGTGAATTTATAAAAGAGCTACCATAAATATTTATAGTTGTCCAACAATTTTAAGGCTCATCTTGTCGTTGAGGTTATGTTCTGGCTATGTATGATTGGATGTGAGGCTTGTTGGGTCTAGCTCTATCGCTCTTAAGGGTTGTTTATAATCACTGTTATTGATATAGTATTCCTGATAGTGTTGTTAGAGATTCCGTATGTTTGAATGAATCATTCGCTAAGTTGTTACTTGATCCTTTCCTTCGTTGGGTTAGAAAAGAATTTGGTTCTCTATGATGAGTGTTCAATGTCTAAAGATCGCATTTTTATAACTTAAGATCGTGGGAAGATTTGATTGTGAGAATGAAATCTTAATAAGATCTATGAGGGTTTGCGCATTAGAAGTGTGAGATGGTTGATTTAGGTTCGCTTTTGACTATGATCGGTATTGATTTAAAAAATTTATCATGGTTATATGAGAAAAGATTCGTCCTAATTATTGAGTTATGGACTAGTGGGTTGTTATCTAAATCGAGTTCATGGGTTAGCTTGTGGTCTAAAAATCACTATCGATTTGAAAATCTTTCAAGGTTTGATTCGAAAGTTCAGTTCTTAATAGAAGATTTTTGACGGAATGGGCTTAAAGGAGGAGCTTACTTGGAGAGATGAAAAACTGACTTTGGAAGATCATAACTTAGGATTTTAGTAATATCGATTATTCTTCCTTCTCCTTCTTATGTTCGAGGACGAACATGATTTTTAGTGGTGGATAATGTAATGACCCGTTAGGTCATTTTAAAAATAAATACTCTCTCTTTCATAAAAGATTCTTTTCGTAAATTTAAATTGAAAATTTTGGAACTATTCGATAATTACGGTCATTTAGTTGACGAATAATTTTAGATGATTAATGTAGTTGGTGGATTAAAATAATATTTTAATTGATACCCTATATTATGTATCCCATATTTATCAAAAACAGATTAATGGGATTTATCACTTTTAGTCCGAAATAATAATAATAATAATAATAATAATAATAATAATAATAATAATAATAAATAATAGATAAAAGAAAGAAAGAAAGAAAATTAAAAAAAAAAAAAAGAAGAAGTTAAGAGGAAAAAGGGCTGCTGCGCACGCAGCCCTATACACGTAACAAAAGAAGCAGAAAGCAAACGAGCGGAACGACGCACAGAAAAGAAAAGAAACTCGGGAAGAAAAAGAAAGAAAAAGAGGAGAAAAAAATAGGATTTTCGTCCTAAATCATCAAGGTAAATTTTCTCATCCTTTCTATTAAGTTTTCATGAGATTATGAATAAATTTTTAGGGTAGAAACGTGTACAATTTATGTTAAATTAAGAAAATATAGCCCTAGGGTTCTTAGAATAAAATTTTGATTTGGGGGTCGAATAACGATCCGTTTTAGCTGAAATTTGACATATACGTTTAGTTTATTATGGGTAAACATAATCTGAAAGAAATTTTCAGATTCGAATTTAAGGGCTCGGGGTGACTTTTTAACCCGATTTTTGAGTCAAAAATAAACGTAACAATATGGGTGTCATTGGATTCGTCTTCTTATGTAGATTATGTATTTGAACAGATTTTGATCATCTGAAAGCGTTACGAAAGACTCATGGTTTGGAGTGTCATTCTATTAATTGAGGCAAGTGAATTTCTTAACCTTTGTTAAGTACTATATAGAATATCGTGCTTCCTTATGTGAAAGTTGTGAATGATTTTGACATATTGAGTTAGTGTTGACGTTGTATTAAGACTATGTTGTTGTGAATTGTGCATTGTGTTAAGATTAATCATTATCCCATTATCATGTAAGCATGCCTATTTGCATTGATCAGTGTGACAAGTGTTACGAGGACTGGAAAAGAATAAGAATTAAAGAGGATACTATATTTCGAGGGACGTGTCGCACGCCGCGACGGATATTATAATTCGAGGGACGTGTCGCGCCGCGACGGATATTACATATGATTCGAGGGACGTGTCGCACGCCGCGACGGATATTATAATTCGAGGGATGTGTCGCACGCCGCGACGGATACTACATATGATTCGAGGGTCGTGTCGCACGCCGCGACGGATACTACATATGATTCGAGGGTCGTGTCGCACGCCGCGACGGATACTATATATGATTCGAGGGTCGTGTCGCACGCCGCGACGGATGCATGGACTAGAAGTCCCCCATGGGTCCCGGGCTGCGAGACAGCGGGTGTGTATCACTAGGTCAGACATGCATCATGATATTTGACATTGCATCGCATTGCATCACACATTATTATTATTTATAAACTTGCGAGTGTCTTTTATGGAACTTGTGATGGATGAACTTGATCATTATGTTGTTGAACTATAAATATTGGTGTGGCTATTGAGCTATAGGCTATGTACATTGTGAACTGTTAGGTTGAGCTGACTTTATGCAGGTGGTAGTTGTGAAGGTTCTGTTGGAGTGTTGGGAGTACTTGTATTCCATATTACTTAATTTTGTGTTTAGTAGTTCACTTGCTGGGTACCGTGTGTTTGGTACTCACCCCTTGCTACTACATTTTTGTAGGTTATGAGATCGGATCTTGGTGATACCCTCTATTTTTCCTTGTCTGAGGCTTCCTGTGGAGATTGTGTAAGGTAGCTGTTTGCCATCCCAGCTGACTTCTCACTCCTATTTATGATTTTGTTCTACTTTAGAAACAATATCATTTGAGACTTATACTTTTCTTTCAAATCTATTGTAATACCTTAGAGGCTTGTGCACGTGACAACCAGGTCTTGGGGGAATTTAATTGAGTTGATTTATTATCCGTAGTTAAAATTTTCACTTTGAATTATCCTCCCATATTTTATGGCTATAATTAGGTTTTAGGCTGACTTGTCTTGGTGGGATAAGACGAGTGCCATCACGTCCATTTTTGGGTCGTGACAGGCTTCCGGAGTGAAATTTTTTTTATTGATTCAAAACTTTGTCGAAGAGAAATTTTCTAAGTGTAGTGGTACGGGCAAGCACACGGACCATGTGGCCTTGTACGACCCATGTATCCCTCCATATGGATGATTTCGTTGAAAAAATCTAAGTATGGGATTACCATTTTGGACCTTCGTCAAGTGTAATTTTTTTCAAGTGTTGGATCACGGACATGTATACGGTCCGTATAGCATGTCACAGATCGTATAGTCCTCCATGAAATGACATTATTCAATTTTTTAACTCATTTCATTAATGGCATTTTCGTAATCATGGTTTATCCTAAGGGTCTTTTGTGATCTTCTATGCTACCTAAGGACTTCCAAATGACCTATGATTTATTCTTTCATTCAAATTCACTTCCTCACTCTTAGAATTATATTGAACCCTCTTAAGAACTCTCTCTCAAAGGACTCTTGTGAATCTAAGCTTGGAAATCAAGGGAACGCTCATTCTTCTTCAAATTTCTTCTTGAAACTTCTTCATTAGCTACGGTATATGGGATTGATTCTTGGTCCCTTTTAACCAAGAAGACCCAAACTCTTTTATACTCAATTTCATGAAATTTAGCTACTTTAAATATGGATTTTTAATATTATTGTTTATTAAAATCAATTGATGTATGAACTATGTTTATTTATTTATTTATTTTAAAGTGATTTAAGCCCTAATAGAAGAATTTCATTGAAGTTATGAAGTTATGAATGTGCATGTCCCCTTTAAAGCTTGATTTGTGCATGGGTAATCTATACGATTTAAATGTGAATTTTACTTATGTCTTTACTTGAATTTAACAATGTATTGTTGATTTAAGTTTGAATCTCAATTACCTATGCTATTCTCATCTTATTCATAGCATATGCATTCATGAGCATTGGATTTTATGAAAAATTGTGAAGTGGGTTAAGCCCAATTATGTTTATGTATATGATTTTGATATGATATTGATTATGACAAGAATGTGATCACACAAATGTCTATTGATATGGCTCTCTGAGCATTTTGGGTGCTTGCATCATCTCGTATATGTGAATGAGTTATTCTTATGTATGAGTATCATGATTATGAACTATGATTTGACTTTTGAGTCCAAGTACGAATGTTTATGAAATATGTTTGACTTTTAAGTCTAAATGTGCATTGAAAGGATTTGAAATGACTATTGCATCTTTTGAAAGCACGTATATGTATAAGTATTCTCGTGAGATGATTTGACATAGCACCGATGGATTGGGGGCATCATAGCTATCCCTAAGGGTTCTCTTCCTTTTCTTGAACTATGTGCCAGCATAGGTATATGATAGCCATTACCGAAAAGACTAGGTCGTAAGTAATGGTTACACATTTGATATGATATGATATGTTTGATATGAAAATCCTTCTGAAAAGACTCGGTCGCAAGGAAAGTGTCCATCCACCGAAAAAACTGGTCGTAAGGTGTGATGTAGATTACCCTTAGCAAGTAATCTTCTCTTACTGATAGGAGGTCATCATCGGACTAATTCATGTAATAGCTCGCATGAGTTTGATTTTTCGGATATAGTCCATCCTACTATATATGAGCATTTATGCATTTCATGCATCATTGATTTCATGACATATTATATACTATATCTCTTGCTATATATCTCTTCTATATTATGTGCCCTTGTCATCTAACATTGAATGCAGGTTTGGTAAGTCACATGTATTGCATGTCCACATACTTAGTACATTCACACGTACTAACGCATACTTTTGCCTACATGATCTAACATGTAGGGACCGAGGAATACATTCATCCACCGTACGATGTCTAGCTTGGATCTTAAGATTTGCTTGTTGTGATGAGTCCTATCTTCCAAGGACAAACCACCATTCCTCTACCTATGGTGTTTTATTTATGTTATTCACTTTGAGGATGAACCTGGGGTATGTCATGGCCCCTGTCCTATCTTATGGCTAGAGGTATTGTTGGACATCTTGTAAACTCCTTTACATTTATATGCTAAGTGTTGTGATTGGAGATTATGCTTATGGGATTGGCTACCTATTGGATATTGTTATGTGGATTGGCTATGAGTTTTATGATAAGCTGTCATGTTATGATGTGAAAGATCTTACGTCCCGAATTGCCCCCATAGAGTGAGTCATACTTACCCCGCCCCTTAGTATTTATGTGCTATGTGAATCCATGTTACTCCCATTCCCTATGACATCCCCATAGTGTGAGTCATATTTTCCCATCCCTTAGAACTACATATTTACTATTCGGTTACGCTTCCGAACTGATAATGTGAATATGAATACTTTGAGGCTTGTTTGGGGACTCTTGGTTTCTCATACGCCGTGTCACTCCTAGCTCTAGGTCTGGGTCGTGACAGATACTTAAAATATATATTTAAGTGATACTTAAATTGAACATAATAAAACACAAAGATTTATATGATTTTTATTTATATGATTTTTATGTATCAGTAAAACTGATACTCTATTTAAGTGTATTGATACAATTGAATGTATAGTTAATTTTTTTTTCTTTTTTTGCTATTCAAGATTATTAAATTGATATTATTTTTAAAAAAAAGTGCAATTCTGATTTTTGAAAAGAAGATATACCACAGTTGCATCAATAGTGTAAGGAACATCTTCCGTAACCTCCATAAAACTGGCAGGCACTAGATTTCCAGGAAGAGTGACCATATTGTCAGTAGAATCAACAGATCCTCTCTGAACAAAATCAGCATGTACATTTGGGGCTGGTGCATCATCAATATTCTTCAATTATAAAGAATACAAATAAATAAACGTAATAATACAGAATGAAGTCAATGAATAGACTTCGATAAATGTGTGTTTTATTACCTCCTCAGAAATGTGGACTTCCTTCCCAAGAGCTCTCATAGTCTCATTATGATTCGATTTTATCATTGCCTCCAGAGCAATTATCTTACGATCAAAGGCATTGAACTTCCAATTAACCTTAAATAAAAATGAATATTTGATTAACTGTAAAGTTTATTTCTATATTAAAAAATTGAAAAGTCAGTTGATACTTATATATTTCTTCAGAAATCTCTTGACTTTGTTCAAGTCACTTCTGTCATCATGTTTGGCAGGAGGTG
The DNA here is from genome assembly GCA_029948455.1 of Solanum rostratum. Taxonomy (NCBI): domain Eukaryota; kingdom Viridiplantae; phylum Streptophyta; class Magnoliopsida; order Solanales; family Solanaceae; genus Solanum; species Solanum rostratum. The sequence continues at coordinate 64,417,890 of CM057045.1, read as the reverse complement.
TTGACTGTTCCGGAGGATTGGATACCGATGCATGTGCTGCATTCTCCCTATGGATTTGTGCTTGTCGTACAAATTTTTTAGGATTGACTATTTGTATACAGTGAAAGAATTTTTTCCATGGACGACCATCCTCCTTTTAGGTGGTTGTGAGAACGTTGAATCAACAATGTGCTTGGACCTTCTTAATAGATATTCCGATGGTTCGGTACTAAAATCCTCAAAACTAGACAAGACTTATTTTCTCGCACGCTTCGGATGCACGTCTATTATAGCTGGAGTAGTTGATGTGCAAGTTACAGTATCAGGAACATCTATTGGGTCTGGTAACTGGAGTGCTAGCGTTTCATCAAGGGTTGGAACTATGTTGAAACAATGAACCTAAAAATTAAAAAAAAAAACCAATAAAAGGCCAGTAAATATTTCACAATACTATGAATCATGAAGTAATGTTGTTTGTAAGATAAATAGGTACCTCATTGAATATGGTAAACTGGAATGTCTTATATTTTGGTCTCTACTTGACAACTCACCAATTCAGAATTCTAGAGATGTGATTTTCCTCTTTAACAGCAACATCATCAGCAACTCTTGAAGAGCACTCCTACATCCAAACATTTAGAGCGTATGGCATGTCATAAATCAGTTGTGAAATTCTATCTGAAGCTTTTAATCAGTTTGTCATATGCAGTAAGCCCCAAAGATACTATATATAAGTGTCATCCTCGTTTAAGTGGAAATCGTCAACTGGTATAGGAGATTCAGGCAACTTGGAACACAAAAATGTGTGAATGAAGCACAAAATCACCATTCGAAAAGCATCTTCATGGTTGTCCCATTAACGCATCAAAAAGCAAAAAACCAGTCGGCCTTGATTAATATCTGTATTGGCATCGAGGAGGTATTTCTGAATCAGTCTACTAGGAGATTCATCCGTGTATCAAAAATCGTCAACGTTACCGGTGCACTTCAAACCGGTGATGATGGAAAACTCTCTTGGACTGAATCCAAGGCCATTTCCCTTGTCATGTTTGATGTGGATTACATCATCATTTTCATGCTCAATCTCCATCAACAGAAGACATTTCATTATTTGGCCTTGATAGTTGGACACAGACATTCTGAGATAAGGACCAAAAATGAACTGACGAAATAAAACTAATCCACCTTCACCAATAGAAGTCGTGATATCTTCAACATATTTTCAGTTGTTTGTTACTCCAAACCTTATCGAATGTTTGGGAATCTATTTGATGATGTAGTTCATACCCTGCATTGAGACAAAAATAATAAAAGTTATAAAATGACAAATCAACTACTGATACATGCAACAACTAGTGATAACATCAAACTACTGATACAAAAATAAATACACTTCATTAATACAAAATACAAATAATTCAATTAGTCCTGAACAATGACTTATCAAACTTATTCAATAAATGGGTAATTTGTTAATACATGTAAAATGCAAAGCATTCACTGAAGCATGTATCAGTTCTAATAATAAATAAAAACAGAATGCTGATACAAACAATATATAGGTGATACAAACAGAACAATGTTGATACATTATTGATACCAACAATATAGCATTGATACAGTGTTGACACAAACAATATAGTGTTGATACATTATTTATACCACAGAAAACATTGTTGATACATTAATGATACCAATAATGAAGTGTTGATACAATGTTCACATAAACAATCTAATGTTGATACATTGTAGATAAAAACATTGTTGATTCATTATTGACAGATAAAATACAGTTTTTGCTACATTGTTGATACAAAATATTACAACATATTACAAAATAGTGTTGATACAATAATATAGAATGAATTGATACGACAGACACCGGTGCAAAAACAACATGCAAAAACAACAACATAGTGTTGATACAAAATTTGTAACTACAAATCACAGATAAAACTAACAAAATAGTAACATTCGGCAATGGAGGGCGCGTTGCAACTAATACAGATTTCTTCACCCTTTTGGTAGATTTTTTTCCCTTTTTTTATGGTACTTCGTCAACAGGGGATTTGAAACTTTAAGCTTCATCTTTCTTTTGTTTCTTCTTCTGGTTTAGAGGATCGTTGCTTGTTTTTTTATCTATTTTCTTCCAAATCAACTCCATCTGACTCGCATGCTCATTTATTGCTAACTTCGACGGACGGAGCAACATCACTTTGTTGAACTACTTCAGATTGATGAAGTATTTCACTATTTGATGGTGCGTGTTTAATAGGAAGTGGGGATGATGGGGCATTCTCCATAGCCATGGAGAATTTTGGACAAGCCTGCGCTGGAGGAAAAATTAGGTCGAGAATGAAAAAGGGGAAAATTGAATTGTTTGCCTTTTTTGGAATCGAAAATATAATTGAATTAATTTTAAAATGTAAACAATGCATCAAAGGGGGAAAGGATTGAACTGACGCCTAAAAAATAGGCGTCAGGTATGCAATAATGGGGTGGCGTGCCTATGTATCAAAAAAGAAGTGGGAGAAGCTAAAAAGGTGGAATTTTAGTAATTAATTTAAATGGTAGGAATTATAAGAAATTGTGTTAACATATGTTATGTATTTATGTAATTTTTAATAATTTTTTTGCTTTGGCCCATAATTTTGACATTAAAACGTGTTGCATATATCATGAGTTCCCCCCCCCCCCCCCCCCTCTCTCCCTATTATTAAGTCCTACTATTTTTGTGTACTCTACAATCAAAGCGCATACTTTATTTGATCACAAATATTATTAGAAAAAATTAAATTTAGCTATGAATTTTATCGTCAATTTATTACTAAATTATTCACAAATTAGTTTTTGATAATCTTTTAGTAATTTGTCGTTGCATAAATTAGCAATGAATTTTATTATTTAAGTTTTCATTGCTTATTCATATTTATTTACTGGTGAAATTACTAACGTATAAAAGAATATTGAGAGCTTTAATTTGTTATAATAATTTTTTTTTTTAAAAAAAAATTCATTTAGAATATACTCTATTATCGTCGAATAGTTGCATGCTAAGCATGGGCCTGTTTAGTTTAACAGTTTATTTGCATTGTGTATTCGATAAATCAAATTCTTTAGTTGCCAAAAGAAAAATATTTTATTTTCTATTGTCTCGGCTTTGTTACTTTTAAATTTATATTTTATCAATTTGACATTTAACATTAATCGATTTTTCTTAATTTTTGAATTTCTTTTCACCATTATATTTTTCTTATTTAACAAATTTATATACGTAATGAAGGTTTTGTCAATATAAAGAATAAATTTATTATTGTGAAAAATTTGAGAAATAGTAAAATTGAATTCTTTTGCTAGTTTTTAATGTTTAATTATTAGTTCATAAAATCAAAATAAACAAATTATTTTTATTATTTCAAATTCTTGACACTAATTCATCCGACAATTTAAAGACATAAAACATTAATGTGTTCTTGAACTTGATTTTAACTAGCATCTATGCCCTCTAAGTTTTGTTATGGATATATAAGAACTTAAATTTGTATAAAGATGAACAAGTAGATTTGTGCATCATGCATGTCATAATATACGTAGGACGCCACATAGGATATAAATCGCCATGTAGGATTCCAGGTAGCGCACATGTGTCTACTTGTTCAGCTTTATACAAGTTTAAGTACCTCCTTGCACACATGCAAAATTGAAAGCATAAATGTTTGCTGAAGTAAAATTATAGAGCACGTTTATGTATTGTGCCTATTTTATGTATGTAATGATCCTTGAAATTATTTTGTGATTTTCACTCCTTTTTTCTTGTTTGACCCTTCACATAATTTGGGTCATGTGGTTACGACTTTTGGAGGCGGTGACATGACTCCCGAGATGGTTGAATGTATTTCGAGTCAATTTTTTATTTAGAAGTTTGATTAAAGTCAACATATGGGGTTAACGAGGTCGAATACGAATTTTCATGATTTCACTAGGTCCATAGGGTAATTTATAATCTATTATGAGGTTTGGCAAGATTTATGAGACATTGAGGAGTATTTTGGACCCTTGAATGAAATTTTAACATTTCATAAGTTTAGAGTTGACCACAATCAATATTGGATCACGACGACATCAAAATGATGATTTGATAATTTGATAGGTCCAAAATGTGTTTTATGATTGATTTGCATTATTATTTTGCGTTTGAGAGACTTTAAACAAATTTTTAGGATTTAAGAAAATTAATGCTTATTTTTAAATATACTGTCATCCAGCGCAATGCTTCTTCCTCTCAACTGCGATGAGATTTCCATGTTCATGAGGCATCCAAGTTGTCTCGGATTCGCAAAAGTTGATGAAATTGAGACAAATTTATATTCCAATTCCGAACTTAGACTTTTTATTTCTATTTGAGGAGATTTTGAGCTTGTATTAAAAAAAATAAATACTTGAGGCTATTTCAAAATATCATCATGGGGTTAAGATTTTAACTCCTCAGTTGGTATTTTGCCGTTGATGTATTATATATTTCATTGTTTAACATTTATAAGACTATGGATAAAGGATTTGGGAAATTTTCTTCTAAAGCTAAGAAATCACAATTTGTTGATTCGAGGGTCAACTTGGACCCTGCTTTCAACGAAATTTATGATTTAAGTTTCTTGTATTATTGATAATTGATTAAAAAAAATTCAGTTTCAACTTCGAATTTTGGAATTAATTTTTTGGATCCAATTTTATCCGAACTTTTATGTTACACTATGAGTATTGATTAAGTTGTGTTCTCATGATTTTGATGTATTGGGAAGTTTTGAGGCTTGGATAAGCAACGATGTGGCGCATTTGCTCGAGAGTGTCCAATAAATAATCGACTAACAGAAAAATTGACATATGAAGTAAGAAAGAAAAGGGGACAACAAAATAATAATGCACAAAACAAAAGTAATAACATGTACTAATGTGTATTGGGGAAAGAGAAATTAAGCGATAGAAAAATTTTACTATCAAAAGTACGACGGCACTAAATTGTTTGCTAACCTTTCATTCCAATCACTAACCTTCATATATTTTTTAATATAGGATCGTGTCATTGGTTAGTTAAAGATATGTCATGTCCTATCAATAATCTGTCCTCGATTCTTCTTCGACCTACCTCATGCTAAAATCAACCAATCGCACGCTTTGTTAGCACATCTTCATATATCTTAGCTATTATATTATTATAGTAAATCTATTTTAGGGCAAAAGTGTTCCTCATCAAATAGTAGAAGAGCAATTTTGGTCCTTCACTTCCCAACTAGCAACCAATGGACCCATTATGCTTTACATGAAAGAACAGGGGTCATTTTGTGTCCAAGACAAAATATAAGGATGATTTTGGCTTTTTCTTTTCTCTCTCAATAAAATAAAAGGTCACGTCATCCGCACCTCCATTCGGAGCTGAGAAGTTATATCCGAAATCAGGTCTAGGGTTTTCAATTACAAGGAAACTAAATTAGGGTTTTGGATTTTCTCTTCACAGAGAAACGACGAGGTAATGGGAAGGCACAGAAGCCGTAGTCGAAGCCGTAGCAGAAGTTACAGCCCCGTCAGACGTAAACGCTACGACGAACCACGTGACCGGCGCCGAGACCGTCGCTCTCCGGCACCTTCTGGCCTTCTCGTTCGTAACATTGCCCTTAGCGCCAGGTATCAACCCTCTTCCCCAATTTTGCTTTCCCCCCTAACGGGAGTGCTGTCCTGTCCTGCATACCGGTTACTCTGTGGCTAGTGTCGCTCCAGCGGGGATACCAATCTTTTTTATCGATGTTCTCATCTAGCTATTTTTTGAGGTTTCGCTTCCTAAATTCATCGAGCGAGTCGTAATTGAAATGCTTAACATGCCTTTGTCTGAATAAAATGCCTTGTTAGGCCTTTTTGGGAGTTTTCAATTGTTTGAGGGGTGCTCTTATGACATTCGTGCTTTGCAGGTTATTATTGCTCTAGGCACTGGTTAAAACGGAACCTCTTTTATGGATCATACATTTGTCAACCTCAATTTGATTTTGGGGATTGAGTAATTTCAGTCCTCATATTAATCCTTCTTTGAGTTATTTCAGTCCTCATATTAGTCCTTCTTATATACAACAACAACCAACAACAGCATATCCAGTGGAATCCCACAAGTGGGGTCTGGGGAGGGTAGACGCTGGCCTTGCCATTACCTCATAGAAGTAGAGGCTGTTTTCTGTGAACCATCGTCTCAACAACTCATAAGCAGAATACTAGATATTGTATATGTATAATAATGATATATGTTGTCATATGTAATACATTTATCTGTTCACTTTCCTGAATTCTCCTACTTAAAGCACAGAGTGCTCGTCCCAGTAGTCTGATGTTAATTCTATTGATTAAGATATCAGTTCAATAGAGGAACTTCAGACCAAAGTTCTCAATCAAAATAATTTTGTAACAAATAAATTGGAATTCTTGAAACTTATGGAAGTTGTATTGAGTTGATGGAATGGTGTTCAAACATTTTGGACATCTCAAAACTGCAAGAGTTGTTGCATCCTTTAACTTGAGCTCCCCTCAAACCTTAAAAGTTCTCCTGAACTTGTCTCAATGATGTCACCGCGATTTGAATATCCATCAAATACTTTTTTATTCTCATGGTAAACCAGGGATCAGCTTCATCAAAACAATTGGATCAATTGACAAATGAGCACTTTGGCTTCACCTCAGTGCTATATTGGATCTATGGAATACCAGATCAATGAGTTGTTTAAGTTATCTTTTTTACTTGAATTTGCTAAAGATAATTAAGGATTGATTGATCAATCAATCAACTAAGCTTAGGACAAAAGAAGATTATGCAAACACTTACTCGAGGTCTCTCTTATCAGAGTTCTCATCCTATCCATTAGACAATGGTTGCTTTTTAAATCTGTTTTTCCATATTTTATTCTAGCAACAAACTTCTTACATGTTCAAACACGATCGTACACCTCTGACACCTATACTTGCTCCTTGCAGCACCGGTAGAAGCCAACATAATATTCTTCATTAGAGATGAACATTACTATATCTTACCTCCAAGAGAAAAATTGTTTAATTGTGATGTTGAGGAATAAGCTATCTTATCTCCAGAGATTGATACACATGGGCTACTAAGCTACTTATATTTTAGATGGCTATAGAACCTTTTGAAATAATAGAATAAGAAAAAAAATGAAATTGCAGTTTTTGTACAGTGGTTTCTGCTTATCAGTTAATGTGGGTTAATAAAAGACAAAGCTAATCATTTTGTATTCGTTCTGCAGGCCAGAAGATCTTAGGGTCCCCTTTGAACGTTATGGTCCCGTAAGAGATGTTTATCTGCCCAAGAATTACCATACTGGGTACGCCTTTACCTTGATTATATGGATTTTCATTTTTTACTATATTTAGCAATCAATGGTCCGTCTCCCCTCTGTCCCGCTATTTGTTGATATCACTATGATAACACCGCCACGAAGCCTCGATACCATGCTAGTTAGTGTTGGCAGTATCAATCTTCACTATCTTACCATCCTTTTTGTTTCGTATGGACGGGTTTTGTAAAAAGCAGAAAGCGCAAAAGAAGCTCCAAGGGTTTGTTGAGGCTTTAAACACAAGGCATAAATAAAACGTGGGCTTTAATGAAAACAAGGCGCAAAGGGAAAAAATACAAATCTATATGTTTAGTCCAAGACTAATAATTAAAAGCACGAATGACAAATATATGGACAAAGAAATTGAAAAAAGTAATTACGATAAAGTTAAATATCAATAGTTTAGTGTCACCTCTTCAAAGTGGCTCATTGGTGAAGAAAAGCATGTCTTATAACCTTCGATGACGAGATTGAAACGAACATTAATCGAGGCGGATTGCCATCACGTTTTTTGCCTTGCTTCAGGGCTTAACCTTGCCTTTGACAACACTGGTATAGACGTTTCATTCCAATATTCAATAACTGAAGGTTCTCTCCTTTTTATCTACATTCAGATTTTGCATCATGATTAAAGAGACTCCTAGAAAATATTTGATTAAGTGAGTTTATCAACAAGTTTAAGCTTTAATCTAACTAGTTAACATCACTTATTTGTAACTTCCTCTTTCTGTGTGCTCTAGAAGGTACGTTTTCTCGGGACAATTTCATTCGATGTAATTTTAAGTCTACTCATTCTCTTTTTCATCTTAAACCATGTTGATTTAACACATAGTGGTAATGCATCTAGAGATTTACGGCATATCAGGCCAAATCATCTCAAGCAGCCTTCCCTCACTTTCATAAATTGGCGAGTTTGAAAGTAACAGTCAGCATATTGTAACCCCACTCCTTAACCGAACTAGAGACCAAGTGATTGGCAATATGAGCTCACTATGATTCTTCCAGAACAAAAGTAAAATCTCATTTTGATTTTTTTAGAAGTAAAAAAGCTCTCACTATGATTTTCTTTGAGAAGAAAAACGAAACTCAATGTGATATTGTCTGTTTCTTTTTCTTTTCCTAATCTTATATTAGGGAACCACGAGGATTTGGCTTTGTGAAGTTCCGTTATGCTGAAGATGCAGCTGAAGCAAAAGCACACTTAAACTATACAGTTATTGGTGGACGTGAAATTAGGATTGTTTTTGCAGAAGAGAATCGAAAGACCCCTCATGAAATGCGCAAGGTTTTACGCACAAGGTGCAACATATATGTGATTTGCTTCAAGTTGTAACCATGTTGTTTATCAATGTCTTTTCCAGCTCAAGTGTTATTCACCCACATCAGTGATTCTAAGTCCACTACTTTTCCTGTTTAACTAGTGGACCTAGTGCTCGAGGCAGAGACAGAAGACGCAGTCCACCAAGTCGCAGATATCACTGTCAGTTAGAGTTTAACTCATTTCTTTAGAATCATTGTTTAGTTTCTTAACAAGTGTTGAGAGTCAAAACTATTTTTTCTTCTTTTAAGATTAATGGTCCAGAATTTTCTATGGCAGCTTACTCGCGCTCAGTTTCCCCAGCAAGACGTGACTCAAGGTCTGTGTTTCATAACAGAAGTTGTGCTTGTGTTCTTGTATTATTTGTTTGTTGTAAAAGCATGGACTGCAACTGATTCTAATGGGACAAAATCTAATAAGAGCATCTATTGGAATATAAAGCCTGTAGTCGTATTAGTAACAACTTTGTTGCCCTAATGTGCATAAGTTTGACTATCAAGACAAAATTGGTCTGTTTTCCTTCATTTGTAAATAAATAATGCTCTGAAGAGAGACTTTGCACATTGATCTGCTTGCGTCTTTTGCAGTATTATAGTGCATGCCCTTGGTCAAAACTTTATTTTTATAAATTGCAGTTATTTGCCTTTTATCATTAAGATGCTCTGTAATTAGGTGCTATTTATCTCTTTTTCTTGCTGTTATTTTGTAATGGTTATATATTCTTATACATTTTGAACTTTCCTTTGGCATATATAGCTCCTAAGTTGGGTGTTTGTAGAAAAGAGAGATGGTTGATACAAGGCATCTCTCGTGACAGGGATGGGAAATACCTTCAGGCTTTACCTCCACACTCATCCGTTAAAGGCTTATGTAAATTGGTGGATCATACCCAATTTTCTGTCATTTCCAAAAACTTAGTTGGTATCTGATGGTTTTATGCTTGTCTTTTTCTTTTTGGTGGTTAGGAACTTTGGAGAATGAAGTAGGATATTTTTATCTGCTAAAGTGTGGTTGGTAACATCGCTGTAGCCACTTGACTTTTAGGAATTGATCTTTTCTCTAGTTGTGTGTCTCTTATCATGTGTACTGGAATGGTGAGGCTTCCTCAGTCCCTTGAGTTGGAAGCTTGTTAGGCTCTTTGGCTTTCTAATTTTTGAATACTCTTGTGAGTACACTGTTATCTTGAGATTATGTCAAATGTCTTGCAGGCATAATTCATCTATCCTGTAGATTTTTGAATGACATCTGCTGGTGGCTTTATTAATGCAGATGCTAAATTGAGAAAGAGACTTAAAGAATTCTGGACTAATAAAGAGAATTGAGAAAAGGGTCCATATCACCATAAAGACACAAAGTCTTGCTCATGAAATGTGATGAATCTCCGGAAGTTTCAAATCACCATCATCAAAGTTCATGTGATTTTCCTTTTGTGGAATTTTTCTAGTAAGGATGAGCCTTCTACTGTACCATGGAGAACCAATTGAAGTGGAGTGGACATATTACAATCACAAAGACCTTCATTTGCTTATCTTAAAATTCATGTTTAATTTCTTAATGTTGCACGATTCCAGTTAGGAAGATAATTTAGAGCTTATAGTTGGCAAAAGAAATCATCTTCAAAGAGGCAAAGATTTTCAAAGCTTTTACTCATTGACATTTGGTGAGAATGCCTAAGGAAAGATATCGCGAGATTTTGAAAGTTGGGGCAAAGCAGAGCTTTGAAGTGATCAGATGCTGAAGAACTGTACCTATAGTGTGCTTAAACAGTTTTTGGATCAAATTGTAGTTTTTTCCAGACAATGAAATAAGGATACAGGTAAAGGTTGTGGTTTAGTAGATAAGATATTGAATGAATCTTCCTTTGTGGTTTTGTTAATTGGCTGTTTTATTTTTCGAGTAGTTTTGGTATTGTGAGTTGGTATAGCAGTCAGAGCTAGTCTCTTTACTTGTTTGTACTGTTCTCAACAACAATATATATTTACTGCAAAAACTACATTGCACTTGTTATTAAGTGGCTTAATTATACTATGGTTCACAGGGACAGAGATCACGAGAATCATGATGATTACTATTCTCCAAGGAGATCCAGGTCCAGGTCTCGGTCTATATCTTCAAGGGATGAAAGAAATGGTAGGTTGAAAGGAAGATCTTCAAGGCAATCAATACCAATGTCAAGGTCAAATTCTCCACTCGTTCAGAAAAAAGGCAGGTTCAGCATGAGTCCAAGAGATGATAGTCAGGTTGCGCATGATGTGGACTCCGCCCCAAGGAGGCTCAAGAGTCCTGGAAGAAATGGGGACAGCTCAGCCAGATCTCGCTCTAGGTCCTACAGGTTTGTGAAGATATCAACTTTTGTGAAGCTTTGAATAGAAATGGCTGTGCCCTGTAGATTGAACTCACGTCCTTTTGATATTTTAGTACCCTGTTACATTTTGTTCCTCCTTCATATACACATGCACCTTTCCTTTTACGTGGATCCGAAGGACTGATATTGGAACACCATGATGCAGTCAGCTTGAATCGCACCCTTTTGGTATAGAGAGTTGGTGGTTGAGCTGACTTTGACATTTAGGTTTTTGATTCATTTATGTTCTCTTGGTTTTGATTTGGAAGCTGCATGCTGTCGCTGTCATATGACAGTATAAGGTGACTAGCAGTGAACAGATTAGAAAGCTTTGTCTAACTGTACTTTTGACCTCCTTCCTTCTATAAAGATGCTACTAACCTGGTTTCATCGGTGAATCTTCCCTTATTTAATTTGACTAAATTGTTCTGTTTTCCCCTCTTTGCAGTTGCTGATGGTTTGCTCATTGTTATCACCATCTGCCAATCCTTTTTGGAGGTCTTGGCTTGGGAAAAGTATCTGCAGTATCTTGGCCTAGATAATTGTAGTATAGCATAGTCGTGGATTGATAATTGTTGTTTTCTGTTTCTGTCGTTCTAGTTCCTCTAAATCTTAAAGTTTTAAAAGAACTTGTGATGTTGCTAGTTGTTCTCTATCCTCATGTAACTATCCTCGTGTTGTAGGGATAGCATGAGGTGCGTATTCTGTCTTTGCCATGTATGAGCAGTTAAAAAGTACTGCTTTTAGGTCCAATGGTGTTAAACACCCTGCTTTCATTCTTGATGATTGAAGATTTGTAACGTTGTATACAGGTTGAAGTTGTTAATAGTATTAATCAAACCTCAACTAGAGATGCTAGGCTCAAGTTAATACGGAGTTCGACACTTTAAGGTTAGTTTGGTGGGTATGTAGCTAGTGTACAATGCATTGATTAAAACGCAAGTAATTTATTCTGTTCAGTTAAATTTCAGTGATACTGTAAAAAAAAGTTATTTGCAACTGTCTTTTTATAAGTTTAATCCTGTCAGGGGAACTAATTATTTTTCCAAAAGGAGTAGGAAAGACAATTTTGGCAGTTCAAACACCAATTAAGGAGGGAAATAATAGGGCTTGAGAGTCGTATTTGCACAATATAAGTTTTTCAATTGAAATCCGAGTGCCCCTTCTATTGAGCTCTCTAGTTAGTTTATATGTTGAAGTATGCTGATGATTCAAGTAAAATTTAAAATTATTGATGTAACTTGGATCCAACAGACTAAAGAATATATTAGACCATTTACTTGCTTTAATGTAACTAGGATCCAACACCCTAAAATTATATTAGACCAACTGCTTCTTTTGTTAAAATTATTAGGGATGACTCCATTGGGGTAGGTTTTTTTCTTTGGTAAGCAAAGTAATATATTTTGTGGACTATTAACTTCACATCTTGTTATTATTATTGTAATGTATAAAGAGGAACTCGTCGTTGTCTTAAAATATTATAATTAGGTTGAAACCATAAAAAAAAAAAGTTATTATTGAGCTTGGCTTTGACAGAGACATGACGCCGGTCCCATTACTCAAGTAGTATTTTCTTAACACTAAAGTAATAATTGTATTATTTAGTAGTATCTGTTTGTCATTGTTATTTGTTAACTCTTCCAACAATCACCAGCCATACAATTATCAATTCAATCTTTTTCCTTAAACATTTTCAAATCCCTAAATTAAAGTTCAACTATTGACACAAGAAAGTACTACCACATTTATTTTTTAAATTTTGATAATAGAGGCCTTGCTTTATGTGTGTTTCTTTCCTTCCATTAAATACAAATCAATCTGAAATTTAAAGTATGATCAATCATCAATTTAGTGAACATTTAAAAGTAAGGTTCGGTTAAAATGTTGGCAAAAGATTATTCTAGGAAAAACAATTCCTTAAAAATGAGGAAAGTGACTTTCATGACTAGTGGAAGTACATGAAATAAGTTTCATGACTAATATTGTAAGTTCATCGGAAATAACAAGAGGATTTAGACATAAGAGACAAAGGAAAAATCATGTCACATTTTTCTGATGTCCAAGCTTAGGTACTCATACACCAGTTGATCTGTTGGAATACTCTTGAACCAATGATGCAAACAATGATGGCCTTTCAAGCAAAGTAGCTGGTCTATCAAACTCCTTTGTCCATCCTATAAAAAGCACAACATAATAATAATAATCAAACTCTACTTGTGACTCAAATCAATCAACTATTCATTTTTTAGTCCTTTAAAAACATACCATCATCTATGACAAGAACACGGTCACAGTCTATCACAGTTGGTATTCGATGAGCAATGGTGATGACTGTGCAGGCTGCAAAGTCCTCGCGGATGATCCTCTGGATGACAGCATCAGTTTGAGAATCAACAGAAGCTGTTGCTTCATCCATGAACAGAATTTTACTATTCTTGAGCATGACTCTCCCTAAACAAAGGAGCTGCCTTTGTCCAACACTCCAGTTGTCTCCACTATCTACAACTGAGGAATCAAGTTTCTCAGGCTTTGCTGATACCACATCTTTTAATTGGCAGCGCTCAAGACTCTATACATACAAAAGAAAAAACTTTGTAAGATTGTATACAACTTAAACTTGTAGATGAGGCGGAACATTAACAGTATCCATACCTTCCATATTTCATCATCTGAATATTGTCCTAGCGGATCAATATTGCTTCTAACTGTTCCCTGAAATAGAACTGGTTCTTGAGGAATGATACCGAAACGTGATCTAAGATCATGAAGTCCTAGCTTGCAAATGTCAACACCATCAATTATGATGGTTCCAGATGAAGGTTCCACCAGCCTAAAGAAAACTTGTATCAGAGTGGACTTTCCACTTCCAGTCCGGCCAACAACACCAATTTTTTCTCCTCCATTGATTCTAAGAGAGATTCCTTTCAGAACAAGTGGTGTATTAGACCTGTACCGAACCTGCACAAATAAAAGATACATGTGTTATTTTGTTTCCAAAAGCATTCACAAGTTGAATAAAATTGTCCGTGATAATGTATAATCTGATTGATTTTATAAGAAATCTAAAACAATTTAAACTTTGTGTTAAGGCATTCTAGTATCACCTTCAAGTTATTGATCTGAATGTCACCATGATTAGGCCAATTTGAAGATGGAAGACAATTTGCTATCCTCCATGAAGCTTCTGATGGTAGTCTTGTGAACTGCTTTATTCTTTCAACTGAAACCATTCTGTTCTCAACAGTACAGCTCAAGGATACCATCCAAAAGAGAGCACTATTTAGAGGCAGTGCATAAGACAGCGCCAAGCCAACGTATTCTAGTAACACATAAATGAGATTTAGGGTCAAAGCACTATAAATTTTCAACAGTTTATCCTGATCTATTAATCAAACAGTAATTTCCTTTAACATACCGTTTACAAGTTAAAACTCTGCATTGATAACCAACATGTCACCTAGAAATAAAAACTTTACCTGGGGGGATAACAAAGCTTGGCAGCAGGACCATGAAAATGGTGGCAATGCAGATCAAAATACTACCAATGAACTCTAGGCGAAAACCAAGCCATTCATTTGATGCATTGCTGTGGAAATCCATCCGCAGATTAGCATTGACTCTATCAACATTTCCTTGAAAAAACTTATCTTCCTTCCTGAAGCAGCGTACAGTCATGATGCCTGATATGGTTTCGGAAAAATGATGGAGGATTGGAGCTTTGGTGATTGAGCTAAGTCTGGTTAATTCTCGCGAGGATGCAATGTAGTATCTCTGTATGCGAGATGAATAAAGCAAAAGGAAAATAGAGATCAGATTAACTCTCACTGCAGAGGATTGAGTGGTCGAATAGCAATATAGACAATTAAAATCCAGTAAGAAGTTCTCTTACCCGGTACCAGATGTTAAGCCAAATTAGGGGGATTATGAGAAAGATAGTTGGCCAAGCACTCTGGCATGTTATGAACAGCATGCCAGCCACTGTAAAGTACATCAGAAGCGCTATACTTAGAAACTGGGGAATAACAAAATCAACATATGTCTGATCAGTTGATGCCTGGAAAACAAGAATCATCCATTAGATCAGTGAAGCAAGATTCTAAAATATCATTAATCAGAATTTGGAGCAGGACTCACTCGACTTAATATTCTTCCTGAAGGAGTAGTATCAAAGAATGACATTGGTGCATGCAGTATGCTATCAAGAATTTGTTCGAAGAAGCATTGAGCTGTTTTGAGACCCAAAAACGAGACGAGAAATGATCTGATGATCACAAAAATAGCACAAATGACTGCTATGAATGAGTAAACCTCTATAAATAGAGAAGGATTGGATATATGGTCCGTTGAAGTCTCATATGCTAGCCAATAGTCACTCAACATAGTGGACCCTTGCCAAATTCCAGTAATGCTTACTACAGCTGCTACTCCACACCATCCAAAGGCCTCAGTGCAGTAATGCTTGTAGACATCAAAATTTATATGACCAGTCTCTCTTTCCTCATCATCGATAAGCTTGGAACTACCCTTTGGTTGTTGTTCCAAAGAACTGCTTTCACCATTGGCTTCCTCTTGAGATTTCTGGGGTGACTTTGGAGTTAGTTGATGAGGTGACCTTGGTGTTTGTGGGAGATTCTCAACTGTGTTATTTTCCACAAGCTCCATTGAGTTCCCATGTGCAGCAACAAGATCACCAAAATCCTTTCCCAATTCCAGAAGCTCTTCATATTTCCCAGACTGCACAATCTTACCATCTCTCATGACCTGTCAGGATAGTAATTGATCGCATTGGAAATTTTCAATGACATTTCTAAAGTTTTATGTAACTTCTTTTCAGAAAACTAGAAATGCATATCTAGCTTTCTTTTTCGTTGTTGTAAAAGAAGCATAATGAATGGTAGAAATCTTTCAATTGTAGTAATATTTGACCTCAAGATAATTACGTAAAATTGGGGAAATTTTCAAATCATTCACTTATTTGTTCTTCATTTTCTTATTATAGCAAGGGAATACTAAAGTCTTCGATATACTTGATCAAGTTTCTATGCAGAGTAAGTCAATGTGGTGCTTACCAATATATGATCTGCATTGTGAAGGAAATCTACTTGGTGAGTGACAAGAATGATAGTTTTATCCTTCAAAGCTCCCCTTACACATTCCTGCACAGACTGATATCAGTAACTATGCAAGAGAAATCATTTTCCTATTCCTTTTCACGGATACATGACATTACCCTCAAAAGCTGTAACACGGGCAGATTTCATGTAGCAACTAATGTGAATAAAAAAACATTAGAAGAAGTGATATATAAATTGGAGTGACCTTAAATATTTCTGATCCAGTTTGAGCATCGACAGCACTAAATATATCATCTAGAAGATAGATGTCGCAGTCCTGATATACTGCTCTTGCAAGTTGTATCCTCTGCTTCTGACCTCCGCTAAGGTTGATTCCTCGTTCTCCTATCTCAGTTTGGTCTCCGTGTTCCAGAATTTTCAAGTCTTTCTCCAAGGAACAAACCTGTAGTACATCTTTGTATCTTTTAGTGTTCATTGGTGAACCAAACAAGATGTTCTCTTGGATTGTAGCATTCTGTATCCATGAGGTTTGTGCAACATAAGCAGCGGTTCCACAGACTCTGACCTGTAACGGAAGGAAAAGTGTAAGAAATTATAGTGGACTAGCAGTAACAATTCAGAAAGTATAGAACAAAAAATGAAGATAAGAGTTGGTTGTACCTTTCCTGATAACTTGTGAAGTTCGCCAAGAATTGATGCTAACAAAGTAGACTTTCCTGATCCAACCATTCCAACAACTGCAGCAAGTTCCCCCTTTCGAATTTCAATATTTATGTCTTTCAGAACAATTTGATCACCATCATCTTCCCATGAAAATATCCCATCTTTAACCTCCACTGCAATCCTGTCACCACAACCTTCTTCTCTTTCGACTACTGTTTGATCCAATTCCCTGCTTGTCAGATATCCATCTAACCTACCAAGTGATACCATGGCTTGTGATAATGACATAAGGGACTGGGGGAAGTTTCTTATAGGATCCCGTATAATTCTGAGAACTGTAGTTGCTGTGAATACTTTGCCAGCATCTAGAGGGACTTTGCATATGATTGCAGCTCCAAATGTAAGTGCTGCTAAAACTGGTGGCAAGCTCAACAGAACTGATAAGTTGGTTGAAAGCACGAGCATGAACTTAGTAAGCCAGCTGAATTCCTGATTACGTAAAGATTGAATTTTTTCTTTGAAGTGTTCTTCCCATGCCTGAAACTTGATCACACGCATGTTGCCTAACAGTTCATTTATAGCCTTCATCCTTGAATCACGCTTCATCATCAATTGGAATTGGAACTGATTGTTTTTGCGTGTCATCGACACTGTAAATATCACAACTCCAATGATTAAAACAAATGAAGCGGACACAGAAATACCCATGTAATAGTACAAGAGAAGAAATGAAGCTCCAACTTGTAATGGCATCATCCATAGTGAATGCAGTTGTAGCATCATGTCAGAAAGCTGTTGAGTATCAACAGCCATATAATTCACTATTTGTCCTACACCATGAGCCTGTCTGGAGGAACAAGTCAATCTGAGCCCTTTCTTGTATAAAGTAGTGATAAGGGATGACCTAATCTTCATACCAAGTATCCCAGCTTGGAAACTAACGTGATGTGAACTAAGAGCTTCGATTACTTTTGAAACAAACAGAATCAAGACTAGATAATAGCCCTCATAGGGGTTTGTTCTATTCCCAGAAGCAAAAGTAATGAATCTTTGGATTAGAGTTGGACCTACATACATAACAGACAACTGCACTATTGCGAGGAAGCTAATACTAACAACATCTTTCCAGAAACATCGGATTAATGTCATTAGTACAGGATGCTTCACAATTTCACCTGACTTAGGCCAGTTCTTTTCAAAAAAATTTGCCATTCTTTCAGCTCGAAAATCAGGTGGGAGCGAAGGCACTTCATCTAACTTTAAAGGAGATTGGTATCCTTTACTAAGCAATGGATTCATCCAAATCCAAACAGCTCTAGAGAATAGTGAAGCTCTGCCAAATCCACTCACAGTAGGATCCCTCAGGATCAACTCATCCATTTCTAGCCTAAAATTTCCTGCAACTTCACGTTGGCTAGTAGTACAAATTCCGGATGATCCTCTTATAGCAACAACAAGAAGATAGACATATAAGGGAAGGCTAACCAAGACAACTACATCATCCATTTTCATACTCAAATCCACATTGTATCCAGAAAAGAAAAGACGAATAGTAGCAGTAATCACGAAAAGAAGCAAGATAACAAAGCTGATCCCCCAATAGATTCGAAGTGTCATGGGATGAGAAACAGCAGCAAATCTCTTCTCGTGTACAATTAGAACAAATATAGCAAGATAAGTTAGAGCATGAATCAATCTGAAAAAAGCCTCTGCCATTTCCCATCCTGGTTGAACCCCGTGAGTAAAGGCTAATATGCATAGAACAGTATAAGTTATGGCTAAAAGAGCTGTGGCAAGGAAAGATCCATAGAACCAAAAGGTGGCCCTAAATTGAGGCCTTTCATCCCCTAAGAGAGGTTTATTAAGGGAATTTTCATTCTTGATAAATCTTGAAGTTAGCTTTTTAAGTGCTATTATTAGTAGGACAAACAAGAAAATCAGATCAAGAGATGATAACAGAATCCTCTGAGGACATGGTGAAAGAAAAATGAACTTAAGCCATCCTAAGACAAAAGAAGAAGTATCTGAAGGAATAGAACAATCAAGAGATGTGAGCCATGAATCAGCTGCCATCATGGAAAAGGAAGAAAGTCAAGAAAACATACACACACACTATGAAACAGAACCAACATTACTTATTCTCATACAAAAACAATTAACTTGCATGCACAGACAAAACAAAATTACCCATGTTATTAATTAAATTCAGATTTGGCATCTTCATGATTATATTAGTCATTATGTTTTGGTAGTATTAACAAGTCCTAGTAAGTTAAAAAGTACATCTATTGCCACCAAGGTTTTTATGATACCAATAAAATGGATGGTTTCCAATCGCATTGTTTTTAATTACGAGGAGATCAAATTAACAGACATCTCATAAACTGTTGACAGAAGAAAAGGTTTAAATAGGATTTAATATATGCAGTTCAACATATATATTTTGTGCTTCTTTACATTACTAATTTCAACTTTTTTTAAAACAATACAAATAATATTAAAATATATAAATAATGAGTAATTGAAAATTTGAATGGAAGAAGCTATGTTGCTTACACTCCTCAAAAATATTATTGCGTGCATGTGTAATCCTTCAAATTAAAAGTAATGCATAAGTAGTGTATTTTTGAATGATCCCATATGAATATGACAACACTTTTAGAATGTTAGAGCAACATTGGGAAGAAGTTAAGTTGAAATGAATAAAAAATAACAAAAAAAGTTTTCATTTTGAAAAGAAGTAAGCTGAAAGATTAATTGATGAGTAAAGTCATATAAAGCAAATTGATAGACCTAAGAGTTCTTAAAAAGTCAAAATCCTTCATACGTCTACTTGATCAAGATGCAGGTTTGCATTCTTAATCTAGAAATAGAAAAAAATAAGGTAATCATATCAAATATCGATACTATAAACATTTTATCTTAATAAATAGCCTTTACAAAATCATGAAATTTCTCTTAAAAAAATAGTTGCGGACTAAAAAATATAACACCTTTAATTTTAATGGGATTCTACGGAAGCGCGATAGAAGTCTATGCAAGAATTGCAAGGTTATCCCGAGTGAAAATATTTTCACTCAACATAGACTTCTAGTGATGGATTTAGAGATCAAGCGAGAAAAGAAGAAGAAGGTTATTTATGCCCAACCAAGGATTAGATGGGGATGCCTTACTCCTGCCCTTTCCCGAGAGATGGAAGATAAGTTGAGAGACTTAGAGGCTTGGAGTAGTGGCGGAAATGTGAACGATATGTGGGACACTACTGCTGGTTGCATTAGAAAGGTAGTTGCCGAGGTACTAGGGGTTTCGAGAGGGGCCTTTTGTGAACATCAGGGCGACTGGTGGTGGAATGAGGAGGTTCAGGCCAAAGTGAAAGATAAGAAAGTTGCTTACACGAAGTGGCTGACGTGTAGGGATGAAGATGAAAAGCAAAGGCTTAAGGAATATAGGACGGCTAAGTCAGAAGCAAAAATATCGGTGGCGAGTGCTAAGACAACAACTTTTGAGCGCCTATATAAGGAGCTAAGTGATAAAGGCGGGGACAAGAGATTGTGTAGGCTCGCTAAAGACAGAGAAAGAAAAGCTCGCAACCTGGACCAAGTGAAGTGTATCAAGGATAAAGAGGGTGTAGTGTTGGTGGATGACACTTCCATTAAACTAAGGTGACACACTTACTTTCATAAACTCTTAAATGAAAAAGGAGATAGAATCATTGAGCTGGGGAGTTGACATACTCCGAAAGTCGTCGTGATTTCGATTATTGTAGGCGGTTTAGAGTTGAGGAGGTTAGAAAAGCTATCAGTAGGATGAAGAAAGGGAGGGCGGTCGGACACGATGAGATTCTGGTAGATTTTTTGAAGAACATGGTCAAGGATGGCATAAAGTGGTTGACTAGACTGTTCAATGCTATTATGAAGACTGCCAAGGTGCCTGATGAATGGAGGAGGAGTACAATGGTTCCATTGTACAAGAACAAAGGGGATATTCAAAACTGTAACAATTACAGGGGTATTAAGTTGTTAAGTCACACTATGAAGGTCTAGGAGAGAGTGGTGGAGATGAGGGCGAGAAGGGTAGTGTCTGCTTCGAAAAATCAATTTGGATTCATGTCGGGGCGGTCGACTACTGAAGCAATTCATCTTGTTCGGAGATTAGTGGAGAAATATCGGGAAAGAAAGAAGGACCTTCATATGGTGTTCATTGATCTCGAGAAGGCCTATGACAAAGTACCAAGAGATGTCCTATGGAGGTGCCTAGAGGCGACATGTGTCACAATGACATATATCAGGGCGATTAAGGACATGTATGACGGAGCCAATACTTGGGGAAGAACGGTGGGAGAAGACTCAGAATATTTTCCTGTTGAGATGAGATTTCATCAAGGATCTGTGTTGAGCCCTTTCCTGTTTGCCCTAGTGATCGATGAGCTGACACGATCTATCCAGGAGGAGGTTCCATGGTGGATGCTATTTGCAGATGACATAGTATTGAATGATGAGCCCGGACTAAAGTTAATGATAGGTTGGGAGCGTGGAGACATGCCTTGAAGTCCAAAGGATTCAAACTGAGCAGGACCAAAACATAATACTTAGAATGCAAATTCAGTGTTGTGAGAGATGAAGTAGACATGGATGTGAGGCTTGACACTCAACCTATCCCCAAAAGGAAAAACTTTAAGTATCTGGGGTCCATCATCTAGAGTAGTGGCGATATCGCCGATGATGTCACACATCGTGTTGGGGTAGCATGGTCTAAATGGAGGCTTGCCTCTGGAGTATTACATGACAAGAAGATACCACCTAAACTCAAAGGTAAGTTTTACAGAACGGTGGTTCGACTATCTTTGTTGTATGGGGTGGAGTGTTGGCCAATAAAAAATGCACATATTCAGAAGATGCAGGTCGCAGAGATGAGGATGCTGAGATGGATGTGTGGGCACACAAGGAGGGATAAGATTAGGAATGAGACCATTCGGGAGGAGCTAGAGGTGGCCTTGGTGCATGGCTGATAAGATGAGGGAAGCAAGACTGCGATGGTTTGGACATGTATAGAGAAGAGGTACCAATGCTCCTGTAAGGAGGTGCGAGAGGTTGGATAGGAGTAACTAGGAGAAGCAGAGGTACACCGATGAAGTACTGGGGAGAGGTGATTAGACAGGATATGGCGAGACTTGATCTCACCGAGGACATGACCTTAGATAAAAAAGAGTGGAGGTCGCGAATTGGAGTAGAAGGTTAATAGGTTAGCAGGGTTAGGTTGATGTCTAGTCGTGGGGTATTGCAGGGTGTTGTCTTTATCTGTATTATGTGTTAAATTGATAGTATTTACATAATATTGTGTGCTTTTCATTAGTAATCGCTCTTCTTATTCCTTTCTTTTCCTTTCATTTTTGTCATATCTATTTTATTATGTTTATGGATTGTTGAGACGAGGGTTTCCAGGAAACAACCTCTCTACTTCTATGAGGTAGTGGTAATATCTGCGTACATTATACCCTCCCCAGACCCCACTTGTGAGATTCCACTGGATATGTTATCGTTGTTATATATAAATAGGTAAAATTGAATAAATTGTACCTTGATAAGTAGACATAATCTTGAAAAGAGTTTAATCAATTTTTTTGCCAACGGATTGTTATCAACAAATAGAACATGTAACACCATTTTCTATTGTTATTAAAACTTGTGCTTGCTACTCTTTTTTCGAGTGGACAAAAGAACATAAGGAAATCAATTAAATTCTAGATAATAACAAAGGGTATAAATACCAAAAAGTAGAAAACAATATAAGATCGTTGTGAGCTATAGGAAGGGGAACTATGATGATAGGGGATTTTGAAAGCACTAAATGCACCAACTTCAAATGCAATAAAATACTTAAAACTTTTGGATTCTTGTCTACATAATAAACATGGGAGTTTCAAGCATTAATAATAGGTAGAAGTGTTTTTTATTAGGGTAAAATATGTAAAAGATTTTAAAAAATAATAAATGTGTAACTGAAAATCTTTATGACTAATTATATTCAGATCGATGGTATTTTTCTTACTTTCTTGTTAATAATAACTTACAATTTAAGGAGTATTGAAGTAATCTATCTGCACTTAGGAGTGTTAATTTACCATAATACGTTACAATGAAATAAATATTAATTGAAAAAGTAATTTTTAAAAATGATTTCAAGAAAATAAATTAATAGTTAAAGGGTATTTTTATAATCCAACTTTTGATTTAGTTTCTTCCCACTTTTAGTATAATATGATGATATGATATGATACTTTGAACCCGAGAAAAGTTATGTCACTCATTTCTAAAGAGAAAATATTTTTGATTAATTAAATATGAAAATAAATTAGAAACTACCAAATACACGCTAATTGGTATGGATGAAAACAAATATAGTTTTCAATTTTCCATATAGCAATAGATTGTTTGTAGATATGTATATCTAATATATTTTCAATGACAACGACTCTATGTTGTATGTATTTCTAAAATTATCCCACCCCAGAAGCGAATGTATACAACTTATCCTCATTGATACAACAAAATTGAGCCAACGTATATATAATATGTTGCTACAAATCATGATTAGATAAACTATAATTAATACAAATAATTTATACTACAAACTATAGTTTTTTATGAAATTTCTCCTAAATTTAACAACTTGCTACACCCCCCTAAACTTGATACCTATTCCATTTTGACTTTTGAAATAAGCTCGGTCCAGAAAAACACCTCAAACTTTTAATAAAATATTTTAATTAGACATTTTTAAAGATATTTTTGTATCTCTTTTTCTTTGTCTATTAGGTAGTTAAGTTAACCGCATAAAATATGTCATTTTCCTTAATTATACACAACAATCTCAAATAGAAAGAGGTAAATATGTGTAATTAAAGAAAATATCATATTTTATATGATTAACTTAATTAACTATTTAATAGACAAATGAGAACACACACAAAATTGTTTTTTAATATTTGAACCAAAGAAGGTATATTTTATTAAAAATTGAGATGTTGACAAAATAGTGTAGTAAATTTGAAGATTCACTATGTACTAAACCTGTAATTTAATTTTGTCCTACTAAATATGTGTATTGCGTCACAAAGCTGTTGATGGACAAATATCATCTTTTAGGTTGAAAATTTTCATGCTAAAATAAGGGTGTAACAGAATAATTGAAAGAGAAATAATTTTGTAAGAGAATAACGATGTAGCTACTACTCTCTCCCTTTTTTATTTGTCTATATTAGTAAGTACATTAAGATTTCAAAATTTAATTAATAAAATAGTAAGGGGATCAAACAGACATCTGAAGTATGACAGAAGAAAAAGGTTTATATAATTAAGGTTGTTGACGAATAGAGACAAACAAGACTATATATAACAGAGAGAACTTAACCTTGTTTCTTCATGAAATTGGAGAGGATGTCTGCATTAATTACTCTTTCAATCCCTTTTGGTTTTAAGGGTGTATTTGGTATAAAATATTTATTTATTTATTTTTGGAAAAATAAGTATTTTTTTTAATTTTTTGATATTAGTAAAAGATTTATCTTAAGAATATTTGTGTATAATCTAAACAAATACTAGAGGAGTTGATGGTGAAGATGGTTGTTAAGGTGTGTTGAAGAGTAAGGAGGAAAAAAATTTGGAATGCTAATTGTGAAACTTCTTTTTCCTACTTGTAATGGAGATTCTTTTTCTTTTTTAAGGCGGCTTGTTTTTATTGGAAAAATATCTTTCAAGAAATTGGACGATCAAATATAAAAAAGATTAAAAATACCAACACGCCCTAATAGGATGAATAAGAAAATAATTTTTTAAATGTTAGGTTGATTAAAAATTTTGAAAAATAATAATTCATAACGAATAAATTTTGACAAATAAAAAAACATAACTTTCCAAAAGAAAATTGAAAAAATAAATTCTCTAAGTAACATTTAATTCCTTCCCATAGTTCGACACACCCAATCTCTCTACAACCTCATAAAGCTTAAGGGTGTGCAGAATTTAAATCGATTAATAAATTAAATTGAAAAAATACAACTAATTTATTGCTATTGAATCATTAAATTAACAAATTTTTAATAATTTTAATAAAAAAATCAGTTTATTAATTCATTTTAATGTTTTAATGTTGAATTGTTGGATATACAGATTACCTATTAAGACCGTTGTAATATACTTATTTTTAGGTTCAAAATAGTCATAAGGGACCATTTGGATTTTTTTTTCCCTCTAACACCTTGTCTGGTGGTTGTACCTCGTTGTATTCTATTGTATTATTAATATAAATATAATATTTATTTTGATAGTTAAATTTTATTATATTATATCATTTAAATTCATTATCTTAATATTTTCTTCTTATTTCATTTTTATGTATTATTTAAATAATTTTATTTTATTCCTCATCCTATTTTTTCTTAATAGCTTTACCCCGTGCATTATATTTATCATTCAAATTTCTAATATATAATATTAAATAATAATATAATATGAAGCATGAGTGGCCCCGTTCCCCTGCGTGTCATGGACGCGCTATCGACAAAATAACTAGGGAAAAGAGACATAAATCTTATACCCATCTTACCAAGTCCAAATATTTTGACCAAAAATAATTTAAAATACCAAACACACCCTCATTGCTACGCAAAGAAATATAATCCATACTTTTATTTTTTTCATGTATAGTTGGTATTCATTGTCTTCTTGTTTAATTCAATATTCATATTTTATAATTCATATTTGGTTCGTCCAACGTCAAACACACACAATTCGTAGCACCCACGCAGCTTATCCCTACTCCACCTTCACAGTGTTTGTTTAAATTTTTTTAAATGATATTTTCGACCAACTTATCGATCCCAACATCACCTTTATTTATAAATGAAAAAAAAAAACATGGTAGTATGAGTTGTTAAAATGAATGGAAATGAGAGAATCATGATATGTGATAGTCAGCTGATTTATTTATTGAAGATTCTTTCTGAATATAATAAGTAGTGAAACAAATATATGACAAGATCTAAGCCAGTAAGACTAAAAATTACGACATTTTATGCACATGTATGTTCTTAACTAATCAAATTCAAACCCCAATAAGCCTCAACTTTTAATTACACTAATTCTCCCATGATTTTGTTAATATATGACTTTTATAATCTACCTTCATGATATCAGATAGATTATTTATCATAACTGCTTAAAGTATTCTATAAACTCCATTCCTCTTAATTCATACTATATCGTTTTTCGATAATATGATAAATAAATTGAATAAGATGATCAACTTACTATTTTAAAACTAAAAATATACAAAAAGTATTATGATTAATTAAAGTTCTTTTCACATTAATATAATTTAAAAATAAAATTTATATAGTTTTAAAAAAAAAGTTTCGCATAACTAAGGAAGAGAAAATATAAAATAATCAATTTTTTAGGCTTTGTGTTGTAATATGTGCATCTGTCGCGCCCCTCTTTTAAATAGGTCAAAATAGTTTGCAATATCACGTGGATGTGCTCTTTGTTTTTTTTTTTTTTTTTAAAAATAAGTTTAGAGTCGTCATCTAATTTTAAGGAAAATATTAGGAAATTAATTTAAAAAAATATAAATGTAGACTTTGTTTTTATTTGCGGAACCAGTAAAATTCTAGGTAAGGGCTTTGGTTACTCAAGGGGAAGGTGTTAAGCATTCCTTAGAGCCTATCCGAAGATAGTCCTTAAACTTAGCTTAGAAAAAATGATTAGCAATAAAGTATTCATTTATTTTGTTAAAATTAGTGATAAGAAAAATCTTGATTAATTTGAGTAGAAAAGGAAACAAAATACAAAGTATGTCATAAGTATTGACTTTAATGATACTATATTATTATTTTATGCAATAAAAATAAATAACCAATATAATAAATAGATAAATTTGAAATGTATGAGAGTTTATATATTAGAAAAAATGTAGACATATGTTTAAAATCGTATAGAGTGAATTAACCTGTAAAAATTTATAGTAAGTAATTCATGTAAGTATTGGGTATCAAAACTTATTAGTTTATTTATAAAATCAAGATGCAAAATGAAATAAGATAATGAGGTGTGTAGATATATAACAATATACGTAATTTGATTAAAATGGGATTTTGAAAGAAAATGAATAACTAAAATAACATAAAAATAAAATAAAATAACATAAAAACATAATGTAACACTTATGATCTTATATGTATATAAAATAAAATAAAATATATTTATGTATATAGTAAAAGATATATGGAGCTTGTCATTTTATTTATGACAAGAACTATATATTGTAAAAATATGTAATAAGGTGTAAAAATTTATATTTTTATTTATAAGTAAATAACATCTATAAAAAGGACAATAATAAAAAGGACAATGGATACAATAATGATAATAATATGACTTGTGTAAAATAATGTACCAAGTATAGAAAGAACTAAGATAAAATATATACCTTGTGTATGACGTACTTTGTATTATTGAACCTGTTCAAAAAAAATCTAAAATCTCGAAAGGTTATGTTAAGAAAATAGCATAATACCTGAGTTATATTTATATTTTAAAAGATATAATAATTTGTAAGAAATTAGTCAAAGAAATTTAAAATGCTCAAATACATTTTATTATATTATTTAAAAGAAAATTCATTAAAAAGATTTAAAATGTCCCAAATGAAATTGTAGCATTATATCTGGGAAAATCAACTTAAAACCTACGGTATTCTAATATAAGACCAACGTATGTTATCATAAATAATCTATTTCTAAAGGTGATTATTTAGGCCTTTAATTAATTTGAAATACTTTTTTTTTTTTAAGGAATGGCTTCTTAAGAATTTGGCCTATTTCGAGGAAAACTTTTAAACAATGATCATAAAAAGTAGGCAAGACTGTACAACATCTACACTAGATTCGTTACAAAATAAACTAATCACAAAATAATTTCAAATAATAACAAAAGGTTAGCTAATGTGTTAACATTCATAAAAATATCAATCAATTAATATGAAAAGAAATGTAATCGAATGACGACGAGAAAGCCAAGGACGGTTGACTCCTAATGTGCGGGACTCCAAGCGTGGTGACGATCCTAATAGCCGTTGGCCCAATATTTTGGGCCAAAACGAGTTCCAAAGTAAAACTCCAGCTCGCCATTTGTACATGAAATGGAAGAAGAGTAAAAGATTAGAAAAATATCCTTGACCATATTTTAATGATATTGTAATGAAATAAGACGATAGAACAATAATAATGTAACCTAAAAGTTTACTACCACTAGATTATCAAAACTAACGAACTGTAAAAGCCCCAAACAATTTACTATACTTTACTTGAAATGAAACTTTAACACAAGAATAAAAAAAAAACCAGCCTACACTCCTGGTGAGAATATGAGAGACATATTATCTTTAATGCTAAATGCAGCAGTTGTGTCAAACATGTTTAACATTGTGAGCATGAGATAAAAGGCTAAATGCTATTAAAGAAGCATAATCGATGGAAAATAATCATTAAGAGACAATATTAAGAGGTGTTACTACTTTAATTATTGGTAACAGGAAAGAACAAGATGAGGTCATATTATACTCTATATGATAAGTACCGAAGCAAACAAAATGTACGTAAGCTGGAAGAATCAATTGTAGCACGAGTGAGGCAGTGAAACATAATAGACCATAGCCTTAGGCTGATAATTATAGGTATTCATGATGCACTTCAGTAGTAGCAATAGGTATCAAATAAATAAAGAGACATGTCCATGACAATAACACTCAAATAAAGCCATAGGATTAAGCCAAGTGACCTGTAGGATATGACACCTATTTGAGAAATTATTTGGAGAAATCTTTGTCCATTTTGTAAAATCTACTTAATATTGGGTAAGAATTCATAAACAAAAGGAAACAGTAAAGGCTCAAACTCAATCAGTCAACTCGGTTCAAAGATCAACTCAATGCTCATAACTCAACTTGATGAATATGCAAGTTTAAGATTTAAAATCATGCTTTGAAAATAACTCGATATTATGCAACTCATTTTGAAACACAATATGCTCAATCAAGTGCTGCTTGGGAATTTCTCTGATCGACATCCAATCCCACCACCATTAGTTTGATGATGTACAACGTAGGCGACGTTGTTGCCAGGACCTTCCTAAACTTGCCAAGATAAAGGACGATCAACTCTGTCTTGGATCTAAAGTAAATGTCCATCTTTTGGGACATGCGTCGCTAGAGTTAACTATACGACTATCCTATACTACAACGTAGTTTATGGGTTAGAGTATCTATTCACTCGCTCCCATATCGGTGCTCAATACTCCTCCCAAGGCTAAACCATGTTCATTCCAATCAACTCAAGACTCATCTCATTGGGTTTTTCTCCGATCAACTCAGCTCAGTTACTCAATAACTCAATTAATACATATCATCATTCATGCATAAACTCAAGACTTTGACTCAACTCAAACGGTCAATTAGACTTAACTCCATCATGCTCATCACAATAAACAAATAAGATGCTCATTAAATATGCATAAATATGGGCAATATACTCTTCATGCTCAATCATACTCAATTTACTCAACTTGGATGGAACACAAGTTATATGAGACGATGCAAGTCAAGATTCATATAATTTAATGCAAGGTTTACACCTCAATTTCATATGATCAACAAAAAACACTTTATTTTACTCATATTTACTCATAGAAACTTAAAATAAATGTAATAGCTCGAAGATCAAAATCGTAAGATTTGTCAATACTCAATTATTATTCACAACTTGACTCAAGTAGGCGGAAGAGCGCGTGGACAGACTTAGTCCTCCTCTTTAGGAAGCCTTACATACCTAGAATTAGGAGGAACGGTCAACCTTCTGACAAGCTTGAACTCAAAACCCTTGCTTTTTTCCCTCCTTCGATGCTCTTAAGATTTTCTAAGTGTATAATGAGGATAATACACCTAGGGTTCTGATAAAGGACCTAAATTGAGTCCAAAGCATTGTAGGTTTTAATTAAAAGGGGTAAAAAGTCAGGAATACCCCTCTAAAAATATTTTATGGAGACCACGAAACCCCATTTACATATCGTGATTCCACTTAGGGGCCATATGTGGCCTCTCGTAGGTGAGGGTGACCAAAGTTTGGGTTACTGGAATTTGGACATAGAACCTATGAACCACTTCTTACGGCTTGTAAATTAGGTTACAGGTCGTCTAAAACTCATATTTTCAAGGTCCAGGAATCTTCATTTTCTAGATCTCCAATCTACGAAACCTCCTTTACGGGCCGTAAGTAGGATGACAGGCCATCTGATAACTCGTCATCCAATATCCCAAAAAGTTAATTTTTGAGTCATCAATCTACGAAACTGTCACGCCCCGGGAGGGTACCCTAGACGTGGCCAGCACCCAGAGACTATTGCTAGCCCCTGAGCGAACCACTCAGCCTCATCACATCGCTCAACATCAACACAGCGGAGAAACATCATAATATGAGAACCATAGAAAAGGGCCAAATGGCCCATCATCAATCTTAACATCAAAGGATTAAGCAAAATACTCTCTTAGTACATCAGGAAAAACATCAACATCAACTTCGACACCCTGTCTACGAAGCCTCTAACCTGAATCAACTGTCTAAGAGGGGTGCCATGACATGTCATGGCTACCGACTCAATGAAATAAAGGAAATAACATAGAAGGGTCTCCTTCGGATAGCAAGGAGGCTCACCAAAATCTGAACTTGAAACCTTGGACTTCAACGGTGCGCCTGCTGAAATCCTCGAACTCCTGTATCTGCATCATAAAACGATGCAGCGCCAAATGGCGTCAGTACGTGAAATGTACTGGCATGTAAAATAGCTGAATAACAGGGTAAGTACACAACAATAAAGAAACATCGACTCCACATCATACTCCATCAGAAATATCAAAAGTCTATCTAAGGCAAGAGATAAGATTAGACAATTGACTCATCAACCTCTCATCAATCATCAACATCATAGCAAGCTCATCTCAAGGAACCTCAACATCAACTCACATCAAGAGAACATCACATCGACTCAAGGAAACATCACATCGACTCAAGGACTCAACTCGAACATCACGTCAACATCAACATCAGAGTTCTATCAAAGGAACCTAACTGGGAGTTTCTCTAACCGACAAACATCACTTATGAGCCAGCGATGATACAACAAAGCGATGTTGTTGCCACATCCATCCAATACCCTGCCCGGGGTAAAGGACATCACATCAGTGGATCCACAAGAAACCATCAAACATCAGTCCTCTTTTGGGACAAGATAGGAGCCATCCGCATTGCGGTTCAATCCTCTCTTCCTACGAGGGCCACGTAGTTAATGGGTTTGAGTGGGACTCACTCTCTACCCATTTCGGTGCTCAATACTCCTCCTAGAACTCGACATGCTCATAAAACATCATCATCATCAGTCCCATAGGGACATAATACATCATCATCAGTCACATAAGGACATGATATAGTATCTCAACATCAACATCAACATCGGTCCCAGGGGGACACAGTACATCAACATCAACATCAGTCCTATAGGGACATAGTACATCAACTCATAACATCGACATCAACATCAAAACTCAAGAGACATCATTTAGCAACTATATTTTAATGCTAAGACCTCATTAAACATCATGCTCATCAATATCATCACATCATCATCAATACCTCATCATAACATCATCATCGCTGTAGATATGTTCCCTAACTTCATTATGCATGCTCCTTTTTAAACACAAGAATTATAGGGTTTAAAATGCACTTATAAAACGGATTATAATAGAAAGCAAAATAGTGATGATCATCAGTTTATGTAAGAACTTCTTATACATAAGATAAAGTAGATTTTCTTCGTGCATCAACTCTTCATATTAACTTTATCACATCAAGATATAATATTCAACATTTAGGAGGACACATGGGAGGACATTCCCATGCTTTAGGTTAGCCTTACATACCAGGGATGTTTTGCTAACAAAATTATACAACACCGCCTCTTGATTTGTTCAACTCACTTCCCTTCAAGCCCTAACTTTGGTGACCTTTAGGAAGAATACGCTTCAAAATTTGGGTGTTTGAAACCTTTTTCTTGGAAACTGACGTTTATTAGTCGTAGAGGAATATTTAGGAATTATAGGAGTGGACCAAATTGCCCTTCGTAATTTAAAATAATTTATCCCCGTCCTGAAATAACACAGTCCGCGACGCGGACATGTCGCGGACAGTGTATTTTCGAAAATTCAACTCCGTCGAAAAATTTACAGAAAACATAAGTGTGGCTCCGCGACCGGTCCGCGACGCGGTCCTATCGCGCAGGCACACTGTTTTTCGTTTTGGAATGAAAAATTATCTTCCGACTCGATCGCTCTAAAAATCGACTGAGACCCTCTTCCCGCTCCATTTTTAGTGCTGATCACGAATCCACTCTCGGATTTTCAATTTGAGCATCAGAAGACGCGTTTTTCGCACACCTCTTCCCTAGGTGTATTTTTGTAATTTACCCGGGTGTTACATTATCTCCCCCTTGGGATCATTCGTCCTCAAATGATGAGTGGGAACGGTACATGGCACGAATAGACTCAAGACTCACTTCGACACCCAATTAGTAGCATCACCACTTCAATTTCTCATCGACCTCATTATCAAGTAAATGTACACAGACATCAATGCCACAAACAAACATCACATCATGGTAAGAACATCAATTTACATAGAGGTAGGAATGTTACCTTCCACACTTTCATCACCCTCAAGCACGAATAGTTGCGGGTACTTAGAATTCATCTCTTCCTCAGCTTCCCATGTGGCTTCCTCAACAAATTGATTCCTCCACAGGACTTTGACAGAGGCTATCTCTTTGTTCCTCAGTTTGCAAACCTGTCGATCAAGGATCTGGACTGAAATTTCCTCATAAGACAAGCTGTCTCTGACTCCCGTGCTCTCCACAGGAATTACCAAGGCAGGATCTCCTAAACATTTCTTCAACATTGAAATGTGGAACACCGGATGGATTTCATCTAGCTCGGAAGGTAAATCTAGCTCATAAGCAACCTTCCCAATCCTTCGTACGATCTGATAGGGGCCAATATAGCGAGGGCTTAATTTTCCCTTTCCCAAATCTCATGACACCCTTCATGGGTGATACCTTCAAGTAAACCCAATCGCTTACCTCAAACTCTAGGTCTCTTCTCCTCACATCTGTGTAAGATTTCTGACGGCTTTGGGCAGTCTTCAATCTTTCCCGAATAATTTTCACCTTCTCCATGGACTGGTGAACAAGATCAGGACCGATCAACTCTGCCTCTCCAATTTCAAACCACCCAATAGGTGATCTACATCTCCTCCCATACAATGCCTCATAAGGGGCCATTTGGATGCTCGCATAATAACTGTTGTTATATGCGAATTCAATCAATGGCAAATGATCATCCCAATTTCCTTTGAAATCAAGGACGCAGGCCCTCAACGTTTCCTCCACCGTCTGAATAGTGCGCTCTGCCTGACCATCCGTCTGTGGATGAAAGGCTGTGCTCAAACTCACTTTGGTACCCAATCCTTTCTGGAAGGACTTCCAGAACTGAGAGGTAAATTGAGCTCCTCGGTCCGAGATAATGGACAAGGGAACTCCATGCAACCTCACAATCTCTTGAATATACATCTTGGCATACTCCTCTGCCGTGTTGGTCGTCTTGACCGCCAGGAAGTGCGCTGACTTCGTCATTCTATCCACAATCACCCATATTGAATCATGCTGTCTCCTCGATCTCGGTAGGCCAGTGAAAAAATCCATGTTAATCATCTCCCACTTCTATTCTGGAATCTCAAAGTTTTGGGCCAAGCCAATTGGCCTTTGATGCTCAACCTTTACTTGTTGACAATTTGGGCATCTCGAAACAAACTCCGCAATATCCCGCTTCATTCCACTCCACCAATAGACCTCTCTCAAGTCGTGATTCATCTTGGTGGAGCCCGGATGAATGGAGTATCTAGTGTTATGGGCCTCAGCCAGAATCCTCTCTCGGACACCATCAACATCGGGGACACATAGTCTATTCTGGTATCTTAATACCCCATCTCCCCCTTTGGAGAAGACCATCATTTTTTGCTTTTGAACATCCTCCTTCAATTGAAGTATAATAGGATCTCGATCCTGTTTCTCTTTTACCTCAGTCACTAGGGACGATGCAGACCCATTCTGAACATTAATTCCTCCCTCGTCGTTCTCCTCAAGCTGGACTCCCAATCGAGCCAACCGATGCACTTCCTTCACTAACTCCTTCTTTTCTCCTTCAACATGGGTTGTGCTACCCATAGACAACCAGCTAAGAGCATCAGCAACAACATTAGCTTTACCTGGGTGGTACATGATGCTCATGTCATAGTCCTTGAGCAATTCCAACCACCTCCTCTGTCGCAGGTTGAGCTCTGTCTGACTAAAGACATACTGTAAGCT
Source organism: Solanum rostratum (assembly GCA_029948455.1). Taxonomy (NCBI): domain Eukaryota; kingdom Viridiplantae; phylum Streptophyta; class Magnoliopsida; order Solanales; family Solanaceae; genus Solanum; species Solanum rostratum. The sequence continues at coordinate 64,383,601 of CM057045.1, read as the reverse complement.
CTTGTGGTCTGTGAACACATCCACATGCACTCCATACAAGTAGTGACGCCAAATTTTGAGTGCGAACACCACTGCCGCCAACTCAAGATCATGGGTAGGATAGTTCTTCTCATGAACTTTGAGCTGCCTGGAAGCATAAGCCACCACTTTACCTCTTTGCATTAACACACACCCCAATCCAACTCTTGACGCATCACAGTATATTACAAAACCTTCCGTCCCGTCAGGCAAGGTCAAGACAGGTGCAGTAGTCAACCTAGTCTTTAGCGCCTGGAAACTCTTCTCGCATTCTTCAGACCACTCAAACTTGACTTTTTTCTGGGTCAGTTTGGTCAATGGGGCGTATAGAGAAGAAAAGCCCTCAACAAATCTGCGGTAGTAGCCTGCCAACCCCAAGAAACTCCTTATGTCAGTTGGAGAGGTCGGTCTTGGCCAACAGGCAACCGCTTCAATCTTTTGACCATCTACTCGGATCCCATCACCTGAAACCACATGACCTAGGAAGGCCACTGATTTGAGCCAAAATTCACATTTGGAGAACTTCGCATACAACTCCTGGTCCTTAAGAGTTTGAAGTACGACTCTAAGATGTTTAGCATGCTCTTTCTCACTCCTCGAATATACCAGAATACCATCAATGAACACAATCACGAACATATCAAGGTAGGGCCTGAACATCCTATTCATCAGATCCATAAAAGCTGTAGGTGCATTCGTCAACCCAAAGGACATGACCAAAAACTCAAAGTGGTCATATCTTGTCCTGAAAGTTGTCTTTGGGATATCACATTCTCTCACCTTTAACTGGTGGTAACCCGATCTGAGGTCTATATTCGAAAAGCATGAGGCACCTTGAAGCTGGTCGAACAAGTCATCTATCCTGGGAAGAGGATATTTATTCTTGACTGTGACCTTGTTCAATTGCCTATAATCTATGCACATTCTCAGTGACCCATCCTTCTTTCGTACAAACAGAACGGGAGCACCCCAAGGAGAAACACTGAGTCTAATAAAACCTTTTTCTAACAAATCCTTCAACTGCTCCTCCAACTCTTTCAACTCAGTAGGGGCCATTCTATATGGTGGAATCGAAATAGGCTGTGTCTCAGGAAGTACATCAATACCGAAGTCGATCTCCCTATCAGGAGGGACTCCAAATAAATCCTCAGGGAACACCTCAGGAAATTCATTCACAATTGGGACCGTCTCAAGAGTAGGGGACTCAACATCATGAGATTTAACCCGTACAAGGTGATAGATACACCCTTTTGAGATTAATCTCCTCGCCCTCAAGTAAGAAATAAATTTACTCTTGGGTGCAGCATAACCTCCCTTCCACTCTAGGACCGGTTCATTAGGAAAATGAAATGTAACAACTCGGGTCCTACAGTCTATGGATGCATGACAAGCATGGAGCCAGTTCATACCAAGGATCACATCAAAGTCAACCATCTCCAACTCCACCAAATTGGCCAAAGTGTCCCTATGATAGATAGACACTATACAGTCTCTATAGATCCTCTTAGCCAGAATTGACTCACCAGTAGGAGTCGAAACAGTGTAAGGCTCAAGCAAATACTCAGGAAGAATCTCAAACTTATTAGCCACATAGGGTGTCACAAAAGATAAGGTGGCGCCCGGGTCAAGTAATGCATAACAATCATAAGAAAAGATTCGGAGCATACCCGTAACAACATCTGGAGCAACCTCTTGATCCCGTCGATTTCCCATCGCATACAGACGGTTTGTCCCGCCTCCTGCATTTGTAGTAGTAGCCTTCTGATGATTACCCTCGAGGGGGGGGCCACTGTAGAAGACTGAGCTCGATTACCTCTATCACTCCACCTCTGATTTCTCATAGGGCACTCATTCTGGAAGTGACCAGGCTGTCCGCAGGTAAAGCAAATGCTAGTGCCATCACGGCACGTGCCAAGATGCAACTTACCACATCTGCTACAAGGGGGCTTTCCTCTCGGACCTTGAGCAACACTGGCTTGGGACTGAGGTCCCTGTGCTCTGAAGTTCTGATGGCCATAGGATCTCTAATCATACCTGTTTTGCTGAACAGGTGCACTCGCCACCGAAGTTGCATGGCTAGAAGACTTCTTTTGAAAGAAGGTCCTATCACCTTTGTTCTGTTTCTGCTGATTAGGCTCATGCCCTGCCGATTTAGCTTTCTTATTCTGCTGCTCTTCTCTGTCCCTCTTTTTGTCCTCCTCAGTCTGCTGAGCATAGACCATAAGTCTAGCAATATCCATATCTGGAATTAGCAACGCTGCCTTGCACTCCCTCTTCACATGCCTGCCCAACCTAGACACATACTTCCTCATTCTTGCCCTCATATCAAGGACCATCTCTGGAGCGTACCTGGACAGCTGGATGAACTTCAAGTTGTACTCCTTGACCGTCAACTCCTCTTGTTTCAGATTCACGAACTCCTTGACTTTTGCCTCCCTCAACTCTTGGGGAAAGAATTGATCGAGAAAGGCACTCTCGAACTCCTCCCACTCAACCGGTTCAGCATCCTCACCTCTAACATCCTCCCACTGGTTATACCAGACATTGGCAACATTCCTTAAGCTGATAAGAGACCAGCTCGACTCCCTCCACCTCAGTCACATGCATAGCCCTCAAGATTTTACGCATCTCATCAATGAAGTTTCGTGGGTCCTCCTCAACCTTTGACCCCGTATAGACTGGTGGGTTCATCCTCAAGAAATCTCTGAGCCTAGTTGCAGCTGTAGGCTCTTAGGAACTGGAGCTAGGGGCCTGGGGACCGCGGCTGCTACTCTGAGAGGCCACTAATTGGGTAAGCATACAATAGCTCCCCTGAAGTCTACTTCCGAAGTGGAGGCTGACTGAACAGGAGGTGCTAGCGGAGCCTCAGCAGCTCTATCAGGTCGTCTCCGTCTCCTTGTCCCATGCTGATTCGGGGCCTCGGGTAAAGGATTCTCAGTATCAGGGACTGAGGCATCTCTTTGGGCAGCAGTACGTTTAGGAGGCATTATCTGCAAACGCGTAACGCACGAATTAGAAAGGGCTTCATAGAGCCAAGCTCTAACGCACGAACTCAGAACATCAAAGAAGGGTAACCATTTCCTAAATGCCGTGTAGCATCCTGTTTATGAAGTGTGGTGCACAACACACGCATAAATAAGACTCTACTAGACACGGCTTCATAGACTCCCTATGACTCTTAAACTCTGTGCTCTGATACCAAGTTTGTCACGCCCCGGGAGGGTACCCTAGACGTGGCCGGCACCTAGAGACTATTGCTAGCCCCTGCGAACCACTCAGCCTCATCGCATCGCTCAACATCAACACAGCGGAGAAACATCATAATATGAGAATCATAGAAAAGGGCCAAATGGCCAATCATCAATCTTAACATCAAAGGATTAAGCAAAATACTCTCTTAGTACATCAGGAAAAACATCAACATCAACTTCGACACCTTGTCTACGAAGCCTCTAACCTGACTCAACTGTCTAAGAGGGGTGCCATGACATGTCATGGCTACCGACTCAATGAAATAAAGGAAATAACATAGAAGGGTCTCCTCCGGATAGCAAGGAGGCTCACCAAAATCTGAACTTGAAACCTTGGACTTCAACGGTGCGCCTGCTGAAATCCTCGAACTCCTGTATCTGCATCATAAAACGATGCAGCGCCAAATGGCGTCAGTACGTGGAATGTACTGGCATGTAAAATAGCTGAATAACAGGGTAAGTACACAACAATAAAGAAACATCAACTCCACATCATACTCCATCAGAAATAAAAGTCTATCTAAGGCAAGAGATTAGATTAGACAATTGACTCATCAACCTCTCATCAATCATCAACATCATAGCAAGCTCATCTCAAGGAACCTCAACATCAACTCACATCAAGAGAACATCACATCGACTCAAGGAAACATCACATCGACTCAAGGACTCAACTCGAACATCACGTCAACATCAACATCAGAGTTCTATCAAAGGAACCTAACTGGGAGTTTCTCTAACCGACAACCATCACTTATGAGCCAGCGATGATACAACGAAGCGATGTCGTTGCCACATCCATCCAATACCCTGCCCGGGGTAAAGGACATCACATCAGTGGATCCACAAGAAAACATCAAACATCAGTCCTCTTTTGGGACAAGATAGGAGCCATCCGCATTGCGGTTCAATCCTCTCTTCCTACGTGGGCCACGTAGTTAATGGGTTTGAGTGGGACTCACTCTCTACCCATTTCGGTGCTCAATACTCCTCCCAGAACTCGACATGCTCATAAAACATCATCATCATCAGTCCCATAGGGACATAATACATCATCATCAGTCACATAAGGACATGATATAGTACCTCAACATCAACATCGGTCCCAGGGGGACACAGTACATCAACATCAACATCAGTCCCATAGGGACATAATACATCAACTCATAACATCGACATCAACATCAAAACTCAAGAGACATCATTTAGCAACTATATTTTAATGCTAAGACCTCATTAAACATTATGCTCATCAACATCATCACATCATCATCAATACCTCATCATAACATTATCATCGTTGTAGATATGTTCCCTAACTTCATTATGCATGCTCCTTTTTAAACACAAGAATTATAGGGTTTAAAATGCACTTATAAAACGGTTTATAATAGAAAGCAAAATAGTGATGATCATCAGTTTATGTAAGAAAACTTCTTATACATAAGATAAAGTAGATTTTCTTCATGCATCAACTCTTCATATTAACTTTATCACATCAAGATATGATATTCAACATTTAGGAGGACACATGGGAGGACATTCCCATGCTTTAGGTTAGCCTTATATACCAGGGATGTTTTGCTAACAAAATTATACAACACTTCCTCTTGATTTGTTCAACTCACTTCCCTTCAAGCCCTAACTTTGGTGACCTTTAGGAAGAATACGCTTCAAATTTTGGGTGTTTGAAACCCTTTTCTTGGAAACTGACGTTTATTAGTTGTAGGGGAATATTTAGGAATTGTAGGAGTGGACCAAATTACCCTTCGTAATTTACAATAATTTATCCCTGTCTTGAAATAACACAGTCCGCGACGCGGACATGTCGCGGACAGTGTATTTTCGGAAATTCAACTCCGTCGAAAAATTTACAAAAAACATAAGTGTGGCTCCGCGACGCGGTCCTGTCGCACGCACACTGTTTTTCGTTTTGGAACGAAAAATTATCTTCCGACTCGATCGCTCTAAAAATCGACCGAGACCCTCTTCCCACTCTATTTTCAGTGCTGATCACGAATCCACTCTCAGATTTTCAATCCGAGCATCGGAAGACGCGTTTTCCGCACACCTCTTTTCTAGGGGTATTTTTGTAATTTACCGGGTGTTACAGAAACCCAATCTATAGTTCGTGGAACAATATACACTCCATAAAGACTCTCGTACATAGGCCCCAAACTTAGAAAAATTTCACTAAGTCACAGGGGCACCTACGAGGCTTCTCCTGCGGGTCGTAGATCACTCTATGGACCATAGATGACCTTCGTGGTTTCCCTCAATGATTTTTCTCAATCATTTTCTCAATTTTCTTTGGCAATCTACTCAGTCTAGATAAGACGAATTAGGGGGGGGTACAATTTGAAGAGAAAGTTCAGAGCTTGGGTTGTGTACAATTTGAAGAGAACGTTCAGAGCTTGGGTTGATCTTGAGTGGAGACCCTTGCTTGTTGAAGAAGAAAGTCTTTTGGGATAGTAGTTTTAGAGAGAGAATTTTTGTAGTGAGTGATTTGATGAATAATGGGGTCAAATTGGGGATTAAGGGCTATTTATAGAGTAGGTTTTGGTCATGAAATCCGTCCAAATACATTTTAGGTCGAGTAGGAATAAGTTTCAAACAATTTCACTTGAAACTGGAATTAATCAAAATAAATTGAACTGTCCTAGAGCAGTGACGCGATGCAGACTTGCTCCGCCATAGGTCATTTTCGCTCGAAGTTCAATTTTTCATTGTTTTGACGTAGAAATGAGTACAAGTCACTTTTGTACTAAGATAAACGCAGAAAGGTTGCATACTTTTTTGGTAATGCAAAATCTTACGAAAAATTATTTTTCGATACGGTTGATTTAAAAATTGAAAGAGACCATTTTCCCACACAATTTTGCCCCCTGAATAAGAATTTGGCCTCGAATTTGCCGAAAAGAATATGAAAAATGCATTATGCAAGACATCTTCCACAAGGTCATAAGAAGGCATTTTGGGAGGTGTTACAATTAATTATACGTAAACTATTTATTATTTATTATTTAGTTTGGTGTATTAAAAATAACATGCATTGTATAAAAATATTTATTTACAAAGATACCCTTCACAATTATGGTGGAAAAGATGTAAAAAAGATTTTGAGGGTTCATGTGGTCTTTATCGATGCTAATGCATACATTAAAATCATTTGCATTACTAATACCTAAAAATTCATGGCATTAGTAATAAACACCTTAATACACAATAAAGTGTACAACTAATCCTTGCATTAGCTATACATCATATGAAAAAATATACGAACAAAATATTATTAATACAAAGAGTTAATGCATATATTATTTTTGTCAATGCACTAGCGTAAAATTATCTCTTGATTTTATAAAGTGGACAAGTATTGTTGGTTATTTTTTTTTAAGAAAAAAATTACATAACTAAGCTAACATCCAGTAGTTAATTATGATATATAACTAATGTTTAATTTAATTACAAATGATAGTTATAGTTTAAAATGAAATAGTTATTAATTGGGCCCCACGATTTTATATGGTATACAAACTTGCAAGTCTTTTGTTTCCTCTTTTATATAAATCAAAATTGTTCTCTCTCATCTTACTCGTAATCTAATCCCTAAAAATCTTTCAGATTCCCTTAAATCTCTCAACAAAATCAACATTCAAATTTTGAAATTTTCTGATTTTCTTTCCTAATCCTTTATACCCAAATCAAAGTAACCTCTATTAGTTTCTTTTTTGTATATTTCATAAGTTTCTTTATGTATTTGTATTTTTTCTTTCAATTTGTTCCCGCTATTTCATATTTTTCATCATAATCTTTTACTGTTTCAATATAATCACAACCGTGGATGAACCATCTCCATCAAAGAGAGTTATTAGAGGTATACATTTGCATGCAACAAAAACATTTCTTCCTCCATCATTTTCCATGGGTTTAACTCAAGATTTCGGAGAAAGTACAGATTTTGCTGTGAAATCTCAAGCCGTTGCAAAAAATTAGTTAAGTGAAGAAATTCGATTGAAGTTCTGCACTAGCCCCATTAGATTGCGACAAATCACGCAAAATTGAATTCAAAAGAAGCAAAGAAAAAAAGGAGGAGGTACTTTGTATAATTCGATTTTTATTGTAAATTCTCTACTTTTTTTAAATTGTATATCATATTAGTAGATTCGCTTGTATATCCATTAGTTTGCATCAAAATAGATGTACATGAGACTTAGTTTGTACGAAAAAAATACAATTTATATTTATTTTTATATAACTTCTTTAGTTGTATACATTTAATTATTTATGTATAATTTGGGTAATTGTATACTATAATTTATATTTTTTTTATACTTTGTATAAATGAATACAAATTTATCTATAATAGTTGTTTATATAATTATTTTTAAACATATTAATGATTTCTCAAATTTCGTATATCCTTGGTTATGCAAGTTCGTTAATTGTTTTGTTGACAACTTTGTATATATAAGGAGTTGAATTTATCCTCGAAAAATGCCCCCTCACATGCAGTGATTTACAAATGTTAGTATAATTGATGCTATATATACAAATTAATTGTTGAAAACGATACAAATATTCATAAATATAAATACAAACACAATTATACAACCTATAATTAGACCAATACATATACAATTATTCATAAATAAGAAAATATATACAATTTATGTTTTTTTTTTTAATAATTTCATTAGTTATATATGTTTAATTATTTTTGTATAATTTGAGTAATTGTGTCATCTAATTCATACTTTTTATGTACTTTGTATAAATGAATACTAAATTATCTATAATCTTTGTATATAGAATTATTTTTATACATATTATAATTTCTCAAATTTTATATATTTTTAGTTATACAATTTTGTTAAGTTGTTATTGACAACTTTATATGTAGAGAAAGTTGAATTTATGCTCAAAGAATACCCCTAATATGCAGTGATATGCGAATTTAATATAATGGATACTAAACACATCAATTAATTGTTGAAAAAGATATAATTATTAACAAATACAATTATACAACCTATAATTAAACTGCACGTGAACTCAACACTCAAATCAATATTTACAAAACAAAATTAAATATATGAATTCACAACACTATTTTGACAATATACAATTCAACCAAGGTAATATGTAACGACGAAAATAAAATTAAATAAATTTCTTACACATTTTTTATATAATTTTGCATGAACTAAAATTAATTCTTTTAGGTGATTTTTGATAAACCATAAATTACAATAACTATAAAGTAAGAACTATAAGTTAAGAGCTTTAGGCATAAATTAAGGGTTTTGAGAAAGTCATTAGGCCGGAGTTCTTATAAAATACAACCATAAATTAAGGAATTGTTTTCATTTTAAAAAAATCGAATTTATAGCTTTTCATTAGTTGTTTCCATATGAAATTTGTATAAAATGATTCCATTTAGCCGAAATATACAAATAGTGAGCGATAATTATAGTTATGAAATGTAATTAGCTAAATTATAGTTATTTTGGCCTATTAAGTTTCAGCATTAAGCTATTTATGAAAATTCCCCTTATTTTTAATATAATGGACCACTAAAGATGGATAGGTGAAGTATTTTATACCAAAATAACATATTTACTTTGAAATAAAGATATAATTCTTCTACATAATACTAATCACTAGAGCCCGTGTTGATACACGCTATACATATATTTTAAATTTTAAATTTGTTAATTATTGTAATTTATATCACATTTTATGTTATTCTTAAATAATGATTATTACTTGTTTTGTTTTAATATATATTGCACATATAAAATTTTGAGAGTCATTCAAAAATTTTTTATTTTTAAATATTTCAAATTGTTAATAGCTGAAGCAGGTGAAAAATGATAAATTAAGAATAATACTGTAAAATCAAGCAACAACTGATACAAGTATGTCAATCGGCAGCTACCTTTAAAGAGTAATATATATTTTTTTGAATAATATTATAGATTCAGAAATAATTAATAAGAACAATATAATAAAATCAAATAGTTAAAGCAGATACATCAATCAACAACTACCTGCTTAAAAGATAATAATACCATGAATTAATTTATTAGTTGGAATAGAATCATAACTGAAGTAGCCGAAGAAAAAATAAATAAAAATGATATAGTAAAATTGAATAGCTGAAACAGACACATCAATCGACGGACAGCTAAAGTAGGCATGTCAACTATCATCTACGTGTTCTAAGGCTCTTCTATATAGTAGTAAAGTAAAAGTAAAGTAACGTTAAATATTATTTAAGATGATGTGTCTTTTATGCATATGCAACTCTTCAATTTGAGAATGTTGGATGCAATTTTACTCCAACCAACGATTGGGTTGGGTAGTACATTTTTTTATAGTATGAATTAGCACTGACAAGGCTTCTTCAACCAGCTTTTGAATCTAAATGCAATATGTCCTTCATGGAAATGGCAGTGACAAATAACACATCACTCATCTAAAAACTTTTTTGACTACAAAATTCGGATAGGAGAGCTGTAATTCTAGAAAAGAGAACTGGCAGAGCTGCAGAAATATTGCTAATTGGACTTGAAACGTCCAAAGTGTAAGTAATTTCATTCATACACCTGTTGATCTGTTGGAGTACTCTTGAACCAATGATGCAAACAGGGATCGCCTTTCAAGCAAAGCCGCTGGTCTCTCAAATTCCTTCGCCCATCCTGGCAAAAACACATCAAATCATCAAAATCCTAAATAAGTTGACGTGAGTTAATTGAATCATCTGTATACATTTCTCTCTGTTCAGTCCTTTGAAAGACTTACCATCATCTATAACGAGAACACGATCACAGTCTATCACGGTTGGTATTCGATGAGCAATGGTGATAATGGTGCAGGCTGCAAAGTCCTCGCGGATAATCCCCTGGATGACAGCATCAGTTTGAGAATCAACAGAAGCTGTTGCTTCATCCATAAACAGAATTTTACTATTCTTGAGCATCACTCTCCCTAAGCAAAGGAGCTGCCTTTGTCCAACACTCCAGTTGTCTCCACTTTCTGCCACTGTGGCATCAAGTTTCTCAGGCTTCGCTGCTACCACATCTTTTAATTGGCAGCGTTCAAGACTCTGCAGATACAAGAAAGAGTTGAAAGAAAAGCATCCATCAGATTTCATTTCATCAAGGCTTAAATAATCTTTTACAAATTACTAGCCTTGCAAGAAAAGAGACTTGCATGATTAGAAAGACATGACATCATTTGATGAAAATTCTTACAGACCTTCCATATTTCATCATCTGAATATTGTCCTAGTGGATCAATATTGCTTCTAACTGTTCCCTGAAATAGAACTGGTTCTTGAGGAATGATACCAAATCGTGATCTAAGATCATGAAGTCCTAGCTTGCTAATGTCAACACCATCAATTATGATGGTTCCAGATGAAGGTTCCACCAGCCTAAAGAAAACTTGTATCAGAGTGGACTTTCCACTTCCAGTCCGGCCAACGATACCAATCTTTTCTCCTCCATTAATTCTAAGAGAGATTCCTTTCAAAACCAGTGGTGTATTAGACCTGTACCGAACCTGCAGAGAAGACGTGTATAATTTTCTTTTCAAATCATTCAGAGGCAGGAGACTTAAAGGGTGAATGGGGATCTATGATGATGTATATCATCTCAGTATTGTTACAAGCAATTGTAAAAGCTTTAATCCGCTAACCTTTTTATAAGACAAAGAAGCTTGAAAATGATTCATGAACTAAAAAACGTAGGTAGTCATGCTAGTATCACCTTCAAGTTATTGATCTCAATATCACCATGATATGGCCAATCTAAAGATGGAAGACAATTTGCTATCCTCCATGGAGCTTCTGATGGTATTCTGATGAACTGCTTTATCCTTTCAACTGAAACCATTCTGTTCTCAACCGTACAGCTCAGGTATACGGCCCAAAACAGCACACCATTTAGAGGCAGTCCATAGGATAGTGCCAAGCCAACATATTCTAATGACAGATAAAATGAATCATTCAATTAGCAATAGACTAATTTATGATCAAATTTAGAGGCAGTCCACATTATTTCATTGTCAATGAAGCCAAACTAAATCTGATCTAAGAATTTCACCTGGTGGGATAATAAAGGTTGGCAGCAAGACCATGAAAATGGTGGCAATGCAGATCAAAATACTACCAAAAAACTCTAGACGAAGACCTAACCACTCATTTGATGCATTGTTGTGGAAATCCATCCGTAGATTAGCATCCACTCTCTCAACATTTCCTTGAAAGAACTTATCTTCCTTCCTGAAGCAGCGTACAGTCATGATGCCTGATATGGTTTCAGAGAAGTGATGGAGGATTGGAGCTTTGGTGATTGAACCAAGTCTGGTTAATTCGCGCGAGGATGCAATGTAGTATCTCTGTATGCCAGATGAAAGAAAAGAAAAGGAAATCAGTACATACGTAATAGTAAGAAACAACTGCCTCAATGGCAATTACGCATGTCTGTACGACTTTAACCTTTTTCCTTTTTCTTTTTTAAAAACTTTTGCCAAGTTTTGCTAACTATAGAATGAACAGTGAAGTCGAGACAATGACACTCTAATCAGAAGTCATCTTACCCGGTACCAGATATTGAGCCAAACTAGGGGGATTATAAGGAAGATAGTTGGCCAAGCACTCTGGAATGTTATAAACAGCATGCCAATTACTGTAAAGTACATCAGAAGCACTATACTTAGAAACAGTGGAATCGCAAAATCAATATATGCCTGATCAGTTGATGCCTGAAAAACAAAACCATCCATCAGATCAGTGAAGCAAAATTCTATACTAGTCATAAATCAGAATCTGGTGAAGGAAGATACTGTACTCGACTTAATATTCTTCCTGATGGAGTAGTGTCAAAGAATGACATTGGAGCATGCAGTATGCTATTGAGAATTTGATTGAAGAAACTTTGAGCTGTTTTGAGACCCAAAAACGCAACAAGAAATGATCTGACGACCACAAAAATGCAACAGATGAGGCCTATGAATGAGTAAACCTCTATAAATATAGAAGGATTGAATACACGGTCCTCTGAAGTCTCATATGCTAGCCAATAGTCACTGGCCATAGTGGACCCTTGCCAAAATAAAGAAATGATTACTACAGCTGCTACTCCCCACCATCCAAAAGCCTCAGTGAAGTACTGCTTGTAGACATCAAAACTGACATGACCAGTCTCTCTTTCCTCATCTTTGATGAGCTTGGAACTACCCTTTGGTTGTTGGTCTAAAGAACTGCTTCCACCATTAGCTTCCACCACTTGGGATTTCTGGGACGACTTTGGGGTTAGTTGATGAGGTGATTTTGGTGATTGCGGCAGGCATTCACCAGAAGCACCAGTGCTACTTTCCACGAGTTCCATTGAGTTCTCATGTGCAGCAACAAGATCACTAAAATCCGCACCCGATTCTAAAAGCTCATCATATTTCCCAGACTGCACGATCTTACCATCTCTCATGACCTGTTGATATAGAAAATAACGAGGTCGGAGATTTCAATGGCATTTTTGTACTTGAATGCAACTTTTTCTTTAGAAAAATAGAAATGACAATTCATCGTCTTTTGTAACAGATGCATATGTAAAATAGAAAACTTTCAATTGTAGTAATAATTTCATTCTTCATTTTCTAATTATATAAAGGAAATACTAAAGCCTTCGTTAACCTTGTTCGGGTTGTTATGCAAAGTAAGTTAGTGTGGTGCTTACAAATATATGATCTGCATTGTGAAGGAAGTCAACTTGGTGAGTGACAAGAAGAACAGTTTTATCCTTCAAAGCTCCTCTTACACATTCCTGCACAGACTGATATCAGTTACATAGCATAGTTTTTCCTCATTCAAGGATTTTACTGTAGTAACTATGCAAGAGAAATCATGGTCCTATTCTTTTTTCTTGGATACATGGTGCCATAAACGGAATATTAAGAAGCAGAATTTTTTTCTGGAAAGAAGAAAGAAGCTGATTGTAATGTTTTAATGACCAAAAGGTCAATTTCGATATAGAGCCAGTGCTTCCTCTCGCTTTACCCTCAAAAGCAAATCATGATCCTATTCTTTTTTCTTGGATACATGGCTTTACCCTCAAAAGCTGTAGCACGGGCAGATTTCATGTAGCAAGTCATGCAAAGAAAAATAATAATAATAGCATTAGAAGAAGTGATATATCAATTGGAATGACCTTAAATATTTCTGATCCAGTTTGAGCATCAACAGCACTAAATATATCATCAAGAAGATAGATGTCACAGTCCTGATAGACTGCTCTTGCAAGTTGTATCCTCTGCTTCTGACCTCCACTGAGGTTGATTCCTCGCTCTCCTATCTCAGTTTGGTCTCCATGTTCCAGAATTTCCAAGTCTTTCTCCAAGGAACAAACCCGTATTACATCTTTGTATCTTTTAGCGTTCATTGGTGAACCAAACAAGATGTTTTCTTGGATCGTAGAGTTCTGTATCCATGAGGTCTGGGCAACATAAGCAGTGCTTCCACAGACTCTGACCTGTATGGGAGGACAAAGTATAAGAAACTAAGACAGACTGGCAGTAATAATTCAGGCTTGGATTTCTTTCAATGGATGACAACATACAAGGAAACTGTAAATCACTAGTTAACCAGTCTTAACACGCCCAAACTCAATTTCTTTGCTTGCTGCAGAATCAATGTGAAGTTACCAGCGCGAAAAAAATAAAATTGGAATTGCTTGAAAGAAAAAAAAAGGGTGATTTTACCTCTCCTGATAACTTATGAAGTTCACCGAGAATTGATGCCAACAAAGAAGACTTTCCTGATCCAACCATTCCAACAATTGCAGCAAGTTGCCCCTTTTGAATTTCAAGATTTATGTCTTTCAGAGCAATTCGATCACCATCATCTTCCCATGTAAATATCCCATCTTTAACCTCCACTGCAATCCTGCCACTACAGCCTTCTTTTCTTTCTACAACATTATGATCCAATTCACGGCTTGTCATATATCCATCTAACCTACCTAGAGATACAATGGCTTGTGAAAGTGTCATAAGGGACTGGGGAAAGGTTCTGATAGGATCCTGTAATATTCTGAAAACTGTTGTTGCTGTGAATACTGTAGCAGCATCTAAAGGGTTTTTGAAAATGATTGCGGCTCCAAATGCAAACACTGATATGATCTGCGACGCACTCCACAGTACAGATAAGTTGCAAGAAAGCAAATACATGAACTTAGAAAGCCATCGGAATTCCTGATTACGTAAAGATTGAATCTTTTCTTTGAAGTGTTCTTCCCATGCCTGAAACTTGATGACGCGCATATTGCCTAACAGTTCATTTATTGCCTTCATCCTTGAATCGCGCTTCATCATCAAATGGAATTGGTATTGATTGCTTTTGCGTGTCATCACCAGTGTACTGATCAAAGTTAAAACTATTACAACTAATGCAGCAAACATAGAAACACCCATGTAGTAGTACAAGAGAAGTAATGAAGCCCCGATTTGTAAAGGCATCATCCAGATAGAATGCAGCTGTAGCATCATGTCACAAAGCTGTTGGGAATCAACAGCCATATAATTCACAATTTGTCCTACCCCATGAGCCTGTCTAGATGAACCAGTCAATCTGAGCCCTTTCTTGAATATAGTAGTGATAAGGGATGATCTTATCTTCATTCCAAGTAGCTCAGATAGGAAACTGAAGTGATGTGAAGTAAGAACTTCAGCTACTTTGGAAACCATTAGAATCAATACTAGATAGTAACCCTCGTAAGGATTTGATCTATCCCCAGAAGTATAACTAATGAAACTTTGGATAAGAACAGGTCCAACATACATAACTATCAACTGTACTATTGCAAGTACACTAATTATAACAATGTCTATCCAGAAACATCTGAATAATGTCTTTATTACAGGATACTTCACATTTTCGCCTGGCTTAGGCCACTTCTTTTCGAAGAACTCTGCCATTCTTTCCGCTCGAAAATCAGGAGGTAGTGAAGGAACTTCATCCAACTTTAAAGGGGATTGGTATCCTTTACTAAGCACTGGATTCAACCAGTTCCACACAGCCTTAGAGAATACCGAAGCTGTAGCGTACCCACTCATATTAGAATTCATTTCATCAGTTACTTGCTGATATTGGCGAATTCCGGATGATCCTTTTATGGCAACAACGACAAGATAGACATACAAAGGAAGGCTAACCAATACAACTATATCATCCATTCTCAAAACTACCAAATTGTTTCCAGTAAAGAAGAGACGAATAATAGCAGTAATCGCGAAAAGAAACACTACAACATAGCTCATCCCCCAATAAACTCTTAATGTCATGGGATGAGAAACAGCGGAAAATCTCTTCTCGTGTACAATCAGCACAAATATAGCTAGATAAGTTAGAGCATGAATCAATCTGAAAGAAGCCTCTGCAATTTCCCATCCTGATTGAACCCCCTTTATGAAGGCTAATATGCATAGAACAGAATAGGTAATGGCTAAAAGAGCTGTCACAAGTAAAGATCCATAGAACCAAAAAGTGACCCTAAATTGAGGCCTTTCATCACCCAGAAGAGGTTTATCAAGGGAATTCTCATGATTCCTGATAAATCTTGAACTGAGCTTTTTGATCCCTAGTATGAATAGGACAAACAAGAAAAGCAGATCAAGTGATGACAAGAGAATTCTTTGAGGACATGGTGAGAGAAAAATGAACTTGAGCCATGATATAGCAACAAAGACAAAAGAAGAATTGTCTGAAGAGTACTGGATGGAAGAAACAGAACAATCAAGAGATGTAAGCCATGAATCAGACCCCATGATTATACCAAGGAAGAGTCAAGAAAGCTATGGAGAAGAAGAAGAAGATAAGTAACTAATCTTCTCTTCTCTCATCCACCCATGAACTTGGCATGAAGAGACAACTTACCTTCTTTCATGAAAGTTGATTAAAACATATTTGGTTTGGTATCTTCAAAATTAGTATATATTGTATTAGTATTAGCCGCTCATTAATACCATTTTAGTCAATAAATATTCTTTCCCCTATCGTCGGTCTTAATTTATGTAGCATTATTTTTGATAAATACAAAATTAAATTAAAAATAAAAATATATATTTAAATTATTTGATTGTGAGAAGGTAATAATTTTTGAGATATATTAAAAACAATATGTTTTATAAATTGAAATTGTATGATTTCTTTCATAAGAGAATAAGAATTTTTTTTAAGTGAGTAAAATTAAAAAATTGAATAATAAATAATTTAATTATTTTGAACATTAAAAAATACTCCAATTATTTAATTAGTTTAGAAAAGAGGGAGTATTACTATATTCTTTCATCAGTAAAAAAATGGGATTATTTTTTACTCAGATCACTTTAATATATACTCCCTCAGTCCTATTTTAATTTTAATTTGTAAGTCAATTTCAATACACGCATATTAAAAAAAATATTTAAAGATAAAATGTAAATTATATTTATCAATATTATTTCTTGTGAAGTTATAAATATATAGTGCAATTTATCTCGTAAAAAAAATATAAAATTTTAATAAATAAAAGAATAAATATAGAAAAAATATTTAACCATCCATCTTGAATTTTAAACAATTTAATTGTTATTAATATTAAAAAAATATCAAAAATTAAATTAATTTAAAATGAAGGAAGTATTAATTAATTAAAAATCACATCCATTTCGAATCTATAATATTCCAAATTCACCTAGGCAACGATGCTTGATTAAATAAACAAGGTAGTATCTCTTATGGGATCACAAAGTTGAGAAATAGCATCTTTTTAGTGTTAGGAGATGAAGGAGTTTGAGCCATGAAATTTTTATTTTTTTTATATAGTTATATTTTGGGAGATGAGGATGTTACGATGGATGTGTGGTCACACCAGGAGCGACAAGATTAGGAACGAGGTCATTAGGGAGAAGCTAGAGGTGGCCCCTGTAGCTGACAAGATGAGGGAAGCGAGACTGCGATGGTTTGGACATGTACAGAGAAGGAGTACTGATGCCCCTGTTAGAAGGTGTGAGAGATTAGATGTGGGAGCTATACGTAGGGGTAGAGGTAGACCAAAAAAGTATTGGGGGGAGGTGATTAGAAACGATATGGTGAAACTTGATCTCACCAAGGACATGACCTTAAATAGGAAGGAGTGGAGGTCGAGAATTAGAGTAGCAGGCTAATAGGGAGGATAGGAAGGAGTGGTAATTGTCTGTCTTTTATATGTTATTTATCTGCCTTTATATGTTTACTATCTTGTATCTAGGTATTATTATGTGCTCTTCTCTTTTTGCCTGTGTATCGTATCTAGCGTGTTCTGCTGATGGGTTTTTGTGACGAGGGTTTCCAGGAAACAGCCTCTCTACCTATGTGGTAGTGGTAAGGTCTGCGTACATCTTACCCTCCCCAGACCCCACTTGTGGGATTTCACTGAGTATGTTGTTGTTGTAGTTATATTTTGAGAAAATATGTTCGATTACTAAATCATGAAATTATTTAAAAAATAATAATATGATATTTTTATTTTTTTCATTTTAACTGTTTATAAAATATTAAAAATGATTTATTTTTAATTCATGACAAAATATAATTTTTAGTAATTTTTTAATATTATTTTTTTGTTTGATTTTTGTTAGAAGAAATCACAATTAAAGGTGGTCAAATGCATGCAGGGCATGCCTGCTACCGTTAACAGACGAAGCAAGGTACACTTATATATAGGGGTGGGTTCCGTTTCTGGTTTTTTCCTAAAATTAAAGACAGAACAAAAAGGAATTTGACGATTCGGTTTAGTTTGATTTTGTCAAAAAAAAGTAAATTATTGATTTTTCGATTCGGTTTTATTCGATTCAATCTTCGATTTTTTTCAATTTTTTAATTTTTTGGTTTTTAAAAATAATTTTTAAAGTAAAATAATATGTTGGGTAGAGATATATCATTGTATAGATATGCTAAACAATTAGTAAAGAGTAAAGTTGGATTAGTACAATTATCACAATATAAGAACTATAATTATCATCAAGAAAATTGCAAACACATGTTTTAGAAAAACAAATATCAAATACTCCTTGGAAAGGTTCAAGTCAATTGTGTGTAGTCAAAAAAAATTATCAAACAATTATCAAATACTCCTTGAAGTATCAATTAGTTGCAGGTGACGGTAGCCAAAAGACTTCTCGTTGGAAGCTTCAAATCTATGTCTCTTTCGTGCAACAACGTAGTATAGAAAAATCGATTTTTGACGGTTCGATTCGATTTAGAAGACCAAAATTGAAATCGAAACTGCACAAAATCGATTCGGTTCGATTTCGATTTTTTACGATGCATCTTTTTTTTATATTTTTCAATCGATTTCGATTCGATTTTCAATTTTTGATTTTCTGGACCCACCCTGCTTATATATATAGACAGATAGAAGATGGAGTATATAATGAAAAAAAATTAAAGAAAAAAATGGAAGATTACCGAATTGGCCCTTATTAATCAAAGAAAAGAATTAGTAGCATTAATTAATGATAGCATAAAGAAAAGAGAAGCTCGTAATGTTCGATATTTTCTTGGGATGGAGTAATAATTAATTAATGATA
The DNA here is from genome assembly GCA_029948455.1 of Solanum rostratum. Lineage (NCBI taxonomy): Eukaryota > Viridiplantae > Streptophyta > Magnoliopsida > Solanales > Solanaceae > Solanum > Solanum rostratum. The sequence continues at coordinate 64,364,720 of CM057045.1, read as the reverse complement.
CCATAAATTGATGCAGTGAGCATTAATTACTCTGCGTCGTTATCTCATATTTTCGTTATTCTAGACTGCAACTACTATAAATAAAAAAATACAGATGATTTTCACTATTATATTATATATATTAATAAGATCTCTGAGCTGTGACAAAATAGAAGTTTGGACAATTAGTAGTATTTCAGAGCAACATGTGATATAACTGACACAGCAATACCATTTCCTATATTCAACCAAACTGTGGTAATGATTGCTTAGAAAATACTAGTGACGAAAATCCCGTTTTATGTATGGTCTATATTTATTAATAAATTTATTTTTTATGTGAACATTAAATCGCAAATATATCATTAAAATTAAATTTGTGTAAAAAAAAAAATTTTTCATTCTTTAGTCAGAAAAATATATATTCAAACTTAAGATTTTTGATTAAAGAAAAACAATTGCATTCTTTGATAATAATATGAGAAATTCATGCGCTATAGGTAGTTAGCTACCCTTATAATTATTATTTAAATATGATGATAGTATTTTATTTCATGGACAAAAATATAGTTCACGAAAGATAAAACAAAGAAAAAGTTGGATTATTTGTTTTTAAATTAAAAATATAGGGAAAATGTAAAATTGAGAGCGTGTTGTCATTTTATTATGCCGGTACAAATTTTTGCACTTATGGCTCTAAAAATGGAGGACTATGAATAAATCCAAAACCACATTCTTTTGCTATGATATTTCCTTTTATTTTCAAATAAAGATATATGAATTTTAATATATTAGTTAAAAAAACTAAATAATTTGATCATTGAGAAGAACGGAGTTACAGTGGCACAAAAAGTCAAGAGACACATGGAGGGGAAGCGGTGCTTCCGTCGCATGAAAATACTCCTTTTATTATTTTAAATTAATTTGAACATATCAAAAATATATTTTATATTAGATTTAATTACTAAAAATAGTACTAAAACACTTATAATATTATTTTTTAATAAATATATGATAAAGTAAAATAAATGAAACAACGATATGGCAGGTGATAAGGATGCGTTTAAATTGAATGCTTCGACACTCCCAATACTTTATTGAAGTTTTTAATGCACTTCATAATACATATACATTCCATTATTTTATTTAGGTCTAAGAGAGTAGAAATAACTATGGAGGGCCTATTCTTCGGTACTTTCAAAAACATTTTTATTCATTAAATACATAATATTTTCAGATTTTAATTTATTCTCATTAAATTCAAAGGGAAATGAAATAACGAAAGACCAAGCTTAATCAGTACCAAAAGTTATGAGGAAATTTAAAGAAACACTAATTTCATGCAGGAGAATACCGTAATTGGTTTTGAGAAAGTAATGCCTATCGTTACTTGTTGGTGCAGAGATTACGAAGTAGTAAATGATAGAAATAATTTTATCAGATTATTATTTAAATATAATAAATATAATATTTTAAAAAATATAATACAAAAATGATTATAAGTAAAGATAAGTATAAATTAAAAACTAAGTATAAAATTATCTTTTAATTTTATAAAATGAACGAATATTGTTGAATATCCCAAAATAGTATGGTAGATAAGTAGATGCGAACAGAGCGCGTAAAAATTGTATATGCCCTTTTTGCCAGAGTAGTGTTCTTTTTTTCTTAAATTTGTGTAACTTTTGAAAAGCTCAGGCCAGGCTGGCTGTCATTTCCTAAAGCTCCTCACATAGTAATTTGTGGGATTTTTTAAATATTTAATTTTAAACTATCCAACCATTTCAACTATTTTACATTTAGTAGTTTTGTTTTGATTTATTTGTTTCATTTTTATTTTTAATATATTAGATATTTAAATTATGAAAAATTATATATATAAATTATAATAATTAATAATTCAAAATATTTTTTAAAAGTATATTTAAAAAATTTAATTAACTCCTAAAATTGTATATTAGGACCTATAAAGTAATACATATTATTTTAATTATATAAAAATAATATATTGTATACCATAATAATTAACAACTCAAATTATTTAAAAATAAAAAATAGCCACATAAATTAAAAGACATATATTGAGCTGCTTAATCTGAGAGTGGTCTCATTTGTCCTTCTAATTCAATTTTTTCTATTAATATTTAGTTCCTTCCCTACTTTAATTTATTTTTCTTCAAAGTATGTTATAATTTAAAACTTACGAAAAAAAATAATATCAGAACTCACAAAAATAATTAATAATTTAAAATATATTAAAAATTTAATTGATTCTCAAAATTTTACATATGATTTTATAATTTAAGACAGAGAGTAACACAGATTATTGAAATTTATATAACAATTTAAAATATTTAAAAATTATATAAAAATTTTAATTAATAATTTAATTTTATTTATGCTACATAAATTAGTTAAGTTAATAATATATATTGAATTCGTGGTAATAAGAACTATGAAATCTAATGTAGTTGTTATGTATTAAAATTTTATTTTTCAAAAAAAAAAAAACAATTAAAATTAAAAGAAAAACAAGTAGTTTCAGGCATAGGGTAAAAACTAGCAGTATACTAATATTCTCATGTCTGTTGTCACGACAAAAACAGGTGTCTTAGAGAGAGCAGTTGCATGGGAAAGTTAAGTTGGAATCAAGAATCTCAGCAAAGTGATATATACTATACTCTGAAAAGTTTCAGTGTTACTTTTATCAAAATTTAGAAGTGTTTAAAGTAAAAAACACATAAAAATAATCATAAATTGAAATTGAGAGAAACATATATTATTTAAAATTTATGTAAAATACATTATAGATTATAATAATTAATAATTTAAAATATTTTAAAAGTAAAATAAAATATTTAATTGAGGTTCAAAATTTTGTATGTATAACATAAATTAAATTTATTTAAAATTAATATAAAATGTACTATAACTCACAGTAATTAATAACTTAAATTTTTTTAAAAAAATATATTTAAAAAATCTATCAGTATCACGTAAGTCAAGATTAAAAAATAACATATGTGGAGCCCATCCTAGTGTGTGTATATATATATATATGGAGTTGATGAGCTTTCCATAACACATCTACTTTTTATTTTTTGTATTATATATTTAAAAATTATCATAAATCGTGATAATTAATAATTTACAATATATATTAAAATATATGAATGATGCTGAAATTAGTTAGTTAGCTGAGGCGATTAGAAAGTTAGTTAGAGTTGGTTAGAGATTCTAACTAACTTAGTTAAGTCACATTACTTGTGAAGCAAGTTGATACATGCTCTATATATAGAACATATGATTGTGCTGCAATGTTAATTTTTTTAGATAAATAAGAATTTCAGTTCCTCTTCTTCATTCTCTCAGTAGTCAATAGTTAGATTTTGATATGGTATCAGAGCATTGATTATTGCAAGTTTAAGAGAGATCCTGAAAGTGATCTAAACTCCATAGCTGAAGCTGGAAAGAGTTGAGGTCGTGGCTAATTTAGGAGAAAATTCACAGATTTCACGGATAGATTACACACATCCCTTATTCTTACAACCTTCAGATACACCGGGAGCCTTGTTGATTGGATTGAAGCTGATAGGGCCAAACAATTACACGTTGTGGAGTAGATTTATGGAACTAGCTTTGCTATGAAAGAACAAGCTAGGGATCATAAATGGTAGTTGCGCTCGAAGCATGTACAAAGAAGATCTGATGAAACAGTGAGATAGATGCAATGCACTCGTGCTTTCGTGGATCAGCAGTGTAGTGGCACCAGAACTCATCTCTAGCATAGTGTTTGCTTCAAATGCAAGAAGAGTATGGGATGACTTTAAGGAGAGATTTCACAAATCTAACCTCACCAAAGTATATCGATTGTGGAGAAAAATAGCTGCACACACACAAGGTACAAACTCGATTACAACTTATTACTCCAAACTAAAAGACTATTGGGATGAATTGGATCTATTAGCACCACAACCTCCTGTGTGTGAGTGTAGGGATCAGAAGCATACATTCTACACTAAAAATTGTTACAGTTTCTTATAGGATTAATTGGAACTTACATCTATGTGAGAAGTGATATTCTTTTGAGGACACCTATCTTAAATGTGTATTAAGCATATGTTATAGTTGTACAAGAAGAGAGTCAGAGAAAACTGGGAATAATTGATATGAATCGAGAATCATTGAGTTTGTTGGCTGTTAATAGAGACAAAGTCTCCAAACCTAGAAAAACAACAAGTGGTGGAGTAATTGGGACTATTGTGATCACTGTGGATATAAGGGTCATCTGAAGAAGAATTGTTACAGGCTTGTAGGTTATCCTCCTGATTTTATAAGAAAGAAACACTTGGCAACACAAGGTAAGGAGGTAGGGTCAAGTGCAACGGGTTCCGCAGGAAAAGGCTATCCGCATGCACATCATGCTACTATTGTTGTTGAATAGGCTGAGCCTAGTTCTGGAATCACAAGAGGTCATTATATTTCAGAGGAACAATATCAACACTACATGAGCTTGAAAGTAAGAGGGAAGGACTTATAGTCAAGTGATCTTATAGGTGATTATCAGCGCAACTTTGCCGGTATATCCTCACTTTTGTCCAAAGTAACAAAATATGTCTTGATTATACATTTTGGTACTTCTCATCATATAACACCTCTTAGGAAAGTACTTAGTGATCTTAAAGCAATTGATAAGCACCAAGGGGTTCAGGTTCCTACAGGAGACAAGTGTAATATAACACACACAGGAGAAACAATCATTTTGCAGAACCATACACTAAAAAAAGTCTTATATGTGCCTGATTTCAAGTTCAACTTGTTGTCAGTATCTAAGATAACAAAGGAGTTGTATTGTTCAGTACATTTTTATCCAGAGTTTTGTAAGGTGATGGGGATTGGTAAGGATCATGATGGACTATATTGGCTACAAGAAGATGAGACAGTGAAGGTAGGAGCTGTAATAAAGGATTAGGCATATTCAACTTTATGGCATAATAGGCTTGGTTATCCTTCTATGGAGGTACTCAACAAGATTAAGGAATTGAAGGTGCAAATGAATAAGACGCAACAACAACTGTGTATAATATGTCCTATTGCTAAGCAAAGAAGGCTTACATTTCCACTTAGTACTTTTTCAACTTCAAATTGTTTCCATCTATTGCATGTTGATGTGTGGGGACCTTTTAAGGTACCTACTTATGATAGAAAATCTTACTTTGTGACAATGGTAGATGATTTCAGTAGATATATTTGGGTATGTTTGATTCAATCTAAATGTGAAGTGGTGGTTGTGTTGAAAGATTTTTTGTATTACAGAATAAATATGGTGTGAATATTAAGGTTTTAAGATCTGATAATGGCAAGAAATTCTTCAACTCTAGCAGTTATGAGCTGTTCTCTTCTCTAGGTGTTATACATCAAAGTAGTTGTCCATATACTCTTTAACAAAATGAAATTATTGAAAGAGAACACATACACATTTTGGAGGTTGCAAGAGCCTTAAAGTTTCAAAGTGGTGTGCCACATAAGTTTTGGGGTGATTGTGTAAGGACAATTGTTTATCTCATTAATAAACTACCATCTAGTGTACTAAAAAGAAAGTCTTGCATGCTAGACCTGCAGTTTTTATCATCTCAGGGTATTTAATTGCCTTTGTTTTGCTAGCATATTGCCAAGAGGTAGTAAGTTTAATCCTAGAGTAAGGAAAACTGTCCTAATTGGCTATAAGGAAACACAAAAAGGTTACAGACTGTTTGACTTAGAAGCTTGTACATTCCTTGTTAGTAGGGATGTAAGTTTCAGAGAAACTATTTCCCCTTTTAAGTGAGCAAAAAGGGATCTGGATAACATATTTTATCCTATGCCCTCAGAGATTATCCATGACAACATGACATTACCTGTGATTACAAGTCACACAAGATGAGCATGATGGTAACATTTCAGTAGATGAAGAGAATGTTATTGCAGTAGAAACATCAAGTGAAACAGATGATTCAGAACCTAAAGTAGATGAGGTTGCTTATATAGAAGACACTCCTCTTCAGGTTGGATCTATGGAATCCGAAATGTGAAGAAGCAATAGTAAAATGGCTAAACCTCCTATTTGGATGAAGGATTATGTGATGACTAAGAAGACGACCAACCAAACATGTTTGTTCCCTGTCTCAAACTATATCTCTTATTCTTCCTTGTCACCCTAGTACCAGGCATATTTGAGTGCTTTTTTAGCCTCAATTGTGCCACAATCATTCCAAAAAAATTCAGGGATCAAAGACGGGTTGAAGATATGGAATAGGAGATACAAGCTTTGGAAGAAAATCATACATGGGATGTGGTTGACCTTCCAGCAGAGAAGCAAGCTATAGGATCCAAGTGGGTGTATAAGATCAACTACAAGTCCAATGGAGAAATAAAAAGATTCAAGGCTAGATTTGGTGGCAAAGGGGTACAACCAGAAGGAAGGTTTGGACTTTCATGATACTTTTTCACTGGACAAAATGGTGACTGTCAGGACTGTGATAAGTTTAGTTGCAACCAAGTGTTGGTCTATCTTACAAATGGATGTAAATAATGCTTTCTTGCAAGGGGGCTTTTTTTAGGATGTATACCTGCAAATGCCACAAGGTTTCTGTAAAAAGGGGGAAAAGAAGGCATACAAACTTGTCAAATCTCTCTATGGACTGAAGCAAGCTTCAAGACAGTGGAATATAAAACTCACAGATGTATTGGTTAATGCAGGGTATTCACAAAGTACCTATGATCATTCTCTTTTCACAAAAAAAAAGGGGATAGACATTGTCATCATATTAGTCTATATGGATGATCTATTGATTACAGGGAGCACATCTGACCTAATAGAAAAGGCTAAGATGACTCTGCATGATCACTTCAAGGTTAAGGACTTAGGAGAGTTAAAATATTTCCTTAGTATTGAATTCATGAGATCAAAGAAGGGAATACTTTTGAATCAAAGGAAATGTTACTTGGAGTTAATCTCAGAAGTGGGACTTAGTGGAGGTAGACCTATTTCAACACCATTAGAAGTAAATCACAAGCTCACAACAGTTGAATATGACACTCATGTAGGAAATAAGAATGATCCTAAACTGGAGGACTTGGTTGGCTATCAAAGTTGATTGAGAAGCTGATATATCTGACCATCACTAGGCCAAACATTTGTTTTGCAATGCAAGTACTAAGTCAGTTCATGTAGAAGCCAAAATAGTCTCATATGGAAGCAACAATGAGAGTTGTGAGGTACTTGAAGACATCACCAGGTTTTGGACTGTTATTTCCATCCAATCCAACACAAGATTTGACTGTATACTATGACTCTGATTGGGCAACCTATGCCAATACCAGGAAGCCAGTAACAGGATACGTAGTGAAACTAGGGGGTAGTGCCCTCTTATCCTAGAAATCCAAGAAGCAACAGACAATAAGCAGAAGCTGAGTACAGGAGTATGACAGTAGTAGTGGCAAAACTCACTTGGATATGTGGACTTTATTTGAGTTAAATTGCAAAGTATCCATTCCTGTTACATTGTATTGTGACAACCAAGCAACTATACAGATAGCATCCAATCCTATATTCCATGAAAGAACTAAGCACATAGAAATAAACTGCCACTTTATCAGAGAAACGGTCAAGAGTGGTTTGATCAAACCATAGTTTGTGCCTACAGGTTCTCAACTTGCAGATGTTTTAACCAAAAACTTAAGTATTAGACATCATCAAGTGTTGATCTCTAAGCTTGGTATGTTGAATGCTTTCCACATTCCAGCTTAAGGGGGTGTACTGAATGATGCTGAAATTAGTTAGTTAACTGAGACAGTTAGAAAGTTAGTTAGAGTTGGTTAGAGATTCTAATTAACTTAGTTAAGTCACATTACTTGTGAAACAAGTTGATACATGCTCTATATATATAGCATATGATTGTACTGCAATGTTAATTTTTTTAGATTAATAAAAATTTTAGATCCTCTTCTTCATTCTCTCATCTCTCAATCAGTAGTTAGTAGTTAGATTTTGATAAAAAAAAATGTATAATAATTTGATTGACTCTTAAAATTTTATTTGTGCCCATATAAATTATTTGAAGTGACATAAAAAGTATTGTAAATCCAAAAAATTAACAATTTAAATATTTTAAAGACAAAAAAATTTAAATAATTCTCAAAATTCTATTAGTGTTACATAAACTACGTTAAAGTGTGTAATATATATTATTTAAAAATTATGTAAAAGATACTATAAATCATGATAATTAACAAATTAAAATATTTTTTAAAAAAATAATTAAAATTTGGTGGACGCTTGATAGTCTATTCGTGTCACATGTTATAGAATAGAAAATAACATATATTATTATAAATTACATAAAAAGTACTGTAAATCACAATAATCAACCATGTAAAAATTTAAATGTCCAACAAAAAATTTGGTTCCATTATCGAAATTCTATCAATTGAGACAATATAAGTAACATATATTATTTGAAGATAACGTTAAAGGTTCGATAAATCACAATAATTGATAAATTTAAAATATCTAAAAAAGAAATTAATTATCTATCTAAAATTCTCTTTGTATCACATAAATTAGGCTCAGAAATTGGTCCCTGCTAGAATGGACTCATGTATAATAATAATAATAATAATAATTAACAATATAACTATTTAAAAATTAAATAAAGAATTTGACTGACACTTTTAATTTTATCCGATTCATATAAATTATCTTTCTCCCTTCCCTTCTTCGAACTCCGATCCATATTTTTCATAGAGAAATTTGATATTATTTAAAATGAGTAAAAAACTATAAAAACTTGTACCAATTTTGTTAATTCTTTCAAATTATATTCACGTCACATCGTCTATGTCTAATCAATATCTTTATCTTTTGACTTTGATCCACATATATGTATCTCATTTTTTACTAATTATTCAATGAATCACTTAGAATAGACCGAAACAAAAAACATAAATATTTTTGAATCATTCTAAATTTTTCAGGCCGTTCATTATCTTTGTATAAAAAATAAGAGTAGAAATTGTCGTAGATAAAACCATCTGATAGATACTACATTTGTAGGCTTTTTATATTAATTAAAAATTAAAAAAATAATATATATTCCACCCATAGACAATGATTCGTATATCTCATTAAAAATAGAGGGAGTAATCATTTTGGATGCTAGTTCCAACATCAAAACATTCTCAAAAGTAAAATTCAAAACTATTTCTTATTTTTTAAATTTGTAGCAAGTGAAAATAAAACTAAAAGTCATACTAAAAAATAATATATATTCGAACTTTGATTTTATCGCACACTAAAAAATTATATCATTACCAGTCTCCTGTTTACTGTTAATTTCTTCTATTATATAAACTATTATTTGTATATATGGCTTAAATCAAATTGTTATGGAGTATTTTCTATAAATCGTCCGTATCGTGTTGCATACTGGCCAATAACTCTATGTTGAACACTGGATTATAATCTTTTGCTTCTTGAAGTACTCTTGTTTTAGATTTCATTTTCAAAGAATTTTGAAGTTAATCTTAAAGTACTCAAGTGTTTTTTTTTTTTTTTTGGTAAAGGTACTGTATTGCTTAATATTAAGCTAAAGAAGTGTCCTGGCCACTGTTGTGTGCCATAATATAGTTAGTGAGGGCCACAACTCGGCTTAGAGAATCAAGATAGATGAGTTTGTTTTTCTAGCATAACTAGTTTCTAATGTGTTTGCTTCTACTTGTTATAAAACAAATACCAGAGTAACTACAAAAATAGTAGTGTCACCATAACAAGTTTATTGCTCTGTCTTTTGCCAAGGCATCTGCCACCTGCTTTTGCTCCCTAAACACATATTGTAGCTCAACTCCTCCCAACCTTCTCATTAAGTACCTGCATTCACATAGAAGATTGTCATATCTCACGTTCCCGATTTCAAGCATTCTCATGATTTCTGTGCGTCAGTGTTTACCTCCAAAGGTGAGAGTTGGTGTTGTATGGCTAACAAGACCCCTTTCCTGAGAGCTTTAATTTCTTCTTCGCCGGTGTTGCACATGGGATGGCTTGGTTGTATCCCATTACCCATTTCCATTCATGGTCCCTAAATACCCCTTCTATACCAACTGATCCAGGGTTTTTCTGCACTGCCCATCTATATTTAGCTTGATGGTTTCCCTTTCAGGGAGGTTCCGTTTGATGTAAATGTGGTGAGATGTGTTCATTTTCCATTCCTCGTTTGCAATGACAAGAGCATACTCTGTTGCTTGGCCATAAACATGATCGTAGCGCAAGGTACACTTCTTGTTGTTGAAAGTATTACTATTTCTATTGAACCAGATGTGCCACAAACAGTATGGTAGGAAGATGTCCTAGTTGAGCCATGAGGTAAAACTTGTGCTTGATACATAACTAATATGGCAACCAACTGTTATTGTTTAAGCTTTCTTCCTTAGGGTTTGTAGGATCTGTATTGTGTCTCCTTACCTCCTCCCAAAAAGAAACTTCTACCCTGCGTTGGAAGAAAACGTGATTGACATCTTCCTTTGGGTAGTCACAAATTTGGCATTTTGGGTTAACATTTAGTCCCCTTGAATGAAGAAGATGGTTAGTTTGAGTTTTCTCATGGTATAAGATCCATAGGAAAGTTTTTTTTATCTCGTTAGGGATTTTTCCTTCCAAATGTGCCTAAAAACATTATTTCTAGGATTGTCCTCCTTGCCCTTTCTAGTTGTAAAGTTGTACTGTTACACCCGATAATTAACAAAACGCCCCTAGATGAGAGACACTCGCATAACGTGTTTTTCCAAATGTTTTTGGCAAATTTGAGGCCAGAAACGTGATCAACATGAAAAATTGTGTGGGAATATGATCCTGGTCGATTTTTAGAGCAACCAGATCAAAAAATATTTTTTTCGACGCGAAAATGCAATATCAGAAAAGTGCGCGACATGTCTGCATCGCGGACTTGTCACGAATTTGTACTTAATGGTAATCCCAATATTTTCTACTGGATTAGAAACTCAATGAGAAAATGTCTAGACCCTCCTCTAACCTCTTAAGAAGAGATGGGCGAGCCGTCTCAGAGAAGGAGTGATTTTCGACGAAAATGCCCATAAAAGGCTCAAGTTGCGATGCGGGCTTGGTCTTCCGAAGTGCGAATTTTCAGTTTTTCTCGAGGGGCATTCTATACCTTTCTCCACCCCTCCTAAACTTAAAATACGACTAATATAGGTCGTTTTAAGCACATAAAGGATTTTTAACCCAATCTTAAGCTTTTTCTGATTGTTCTAAAAAAGACTATGGCTAAGGAGAGGAGAAGGGAAGCTAGGAATTCGAACAATTGAAGCCGAATCCTGTGCAATTCAACTTGCCAAACTTCATTCAAGGTATGTAAGGCTAACCTAAAGCATGGAATTGTCCTTCCATGTGCCCCTTGATTGAGATAGATTGATAATGAAAGCATTGAGTCTTTATGCATGTTCTCTTGAATATTTTCTTGTAAATTATATACATTTTATGTATTTTCATATGTTGATGATCATCATAAACTTAATTTTTTGAGTAAAATACTTTACATGAGTTTTTTTCATAAACCCTAGATATTTTGAATAAAAGATTGTATGAATAAACATAGAGATTGAGTCTAGAGCTTTGATTGGAGAATGTTGATTGTGATTGTGTTGTGAGCATGATGATAGGTTGATGGAACTTTATAGTCCTGTGAGTCTTCAAATATGAACTCAAATGATTAGTCCAAACTGATAGTCTCTTAATGATTGGTCAAAACAGATAGTCCTCTTAACGATTATCTAAAACCTCTTGAGAGATGTGATTGGGAATTGATTAGATGATTGATAGGCCGAAATGCTCGATTATGACAAAATTGATGGATAGATATAAGCCTTATGAGACTCATTGATTGGATTGATTGAGATTGATTGTCTTATGTGCATTGAGTCTTGGGAGGAGTATCGAGCACCGAATTGAGTTACAGTAAGTCCAACTCGAACTCATTAACTACGTTGCCAAATATAGGAGAGGATTGAAACCGTTAAATAAGATGTTTCCCTCTTGATAGGTCTTTGAAACAATAGAGGACTCGATTGACCGAATCCATCATGGATTCGATTTATTACTTACCCTAGTAAGTATTGGACGATTATGGCAACATCAATGAGATTGTTGTACGATCACTAGATTATAAGTGATTGTTGTCGGATAAGAGAAATTCCCAAATATGTTCCATATTGATAGTACTCTAGATTTATTGGGTTGGATTTATTTGATAGGTCATTTCCTTCTCTTTATTCTTGCTTTAGATAGACATTTGACATCCCAATTAAGTTCCATATCTATTGATTTGAGTTATCTGAGTTAATAGTATTCTACCTTGATGCATATTTCATTCAACTTTTTACATACTCGTATATTCCATATACTGATGTCTGTTTGGACTGCATTATTTTATGATGTACAGACAAGTACTAAAGATCATTAACAAGCGCACTTCAAGGATCTTCCCCACTTTTCAATTGATTAGTGGGTCCTCCCAGATCTTGAAGGGAGGGGGGGAATATTATTTATTTCATCCAGCTTTTAGAATTAGAATTTACTTTTACTTATTTTGATTTGAGGTAGCCATGGGTCTGTTATTAGCACCATTGAACATTTTGATAGAGGCTTCATAGACTAGAGTGTGATTAGTTTGATTTGGATATTTATTTTGGGCTAGTTTCTTTCATACTAGTCTTATTGATTTGATTTGACCACTTTTACATATTGAGATTGTCCACCTTTTATTCTCTTTAGTCCTTCACTGATGTGGTAATTGTCAAGGCCCGATTTCTCGAACCCTGATGGCGTCTACTAACCCCACGTAGACAAGCCAAAACCCTACGGCCCGTAGCATACGCGGTGGGCCATACAACACTCACAATAAATAATCATAAATAAAGGAGGAATAAATAAGGAATGCAGAAGCAAATCATGACATAAGTAGATACAAAAGCTAAATCTCGACCCAAGAATAGTGATGTGGCAAAAACAGGAGCTAAATAAATACAGTATCCAAAAGAGACCCAGACATATACAGATGATCAGACTGAATATAAATGGGTCTAAAGTCTGGCAAGAGATAAATAACAGAATAAACAACTCCTGAATAAAAGACTCGATCAGCGGGGCGGCAGGCTCACCGAATCCTCCAAAATGTGACTCCTCAGTCCGCATGATCGCGATGCCTACACTGACCCACACCTGGCTCTGCACCACGAGAAGGCACAACAAGTGTAGCATGAGTACCACAATAAAGTGATACCCAGTAGGCTAGGCCGACTAGGATCAATAAATATAACATAATAATAACGAGGTAAGTAAAACAGGCAATATCAGTGAGAAAATAAATACCAACATGACATAATGTAAATACCCAATGGACAACAATAGTACCATACCTCTATCACAGCCTGAACCAATATAGTATCGAATACCGAAATGCAGGAATAATAAGCAAGTAAGTAAGTAAATGCGGAAAGTAACAACGAATATAACAAGCAAAACTTACCTGGCGTCCCATACCACCGGCAAGTACAAACAGTCAAAGCAAAACCCACCGGCAAGTACAAACACATCCCATACTCTACGTACCCCCCTACGGCACCACAAGCCTACCGGACACAACTCAAATCGTCCCGTCTACGTCCCGCGACGGAATCCCAAGTTTACTAGTGAGGGATAACAATATAAACGAGGTCAAATCAACCTAAAGATCATCCCATTCACTAGCCACTATCATATTACATTTATTCAAACCAGTCTCACATTGCTACGAGGTAAACCGAGCCTACCTGCGCGCCGACGATAGCCAAAACGAGCAAGAATAGCCCCAACGTTGCAAACCGGCTCACAAATCAACGAATACCTATTAAATATATATTCTAGACATCAATAGGAGCGTTTTGATACCCATATTGCAATACAAAAATTGCCGGGTCAAGCGGGCCTAAAAATGAGCCCTCGAGCCCGAAGCTCTGAAAAATATTTCGAACACACCGGGTCGTCCCTCATGATTTATGGGACTCATGGTTCGAATTTGAGCTCCAACGGACCACCAAATGTGCTCAAACGCTCAAATTACAGAAACTAATTAGCGCGAATTGACAATACGGCGTTCAAAAATTTCGAGACTTACCCGCGGTGATCACACTAGCTCCAAGACCAAGAATCAATCCTCAAACACCCAAGAAGCTAGCAAAAATCATTGGATTTAATTATAGTTAGTAAACACCCCCAAAATCACTAGAAACGAGTTAAGGGCGAAGAAATTACCTTAATACCGCGATAACAATCGACCCCACACGTTCCAATATCGACACCCACGAATTTCCACTCAAAATCCACCAAGAATCGCCACCCTAATCCTTATTTTCTTTCAAAACTCGAAATAATGAGACATGGGGGGGCTAAGGGGCTGTTTTGGAGGATTAAATAAGTATAACTTACACAAATCCCATTCTGATTTTTAAAAATCTCCAAAAATCACGAATCTTTCACTAATTACTAAAAATACCGACTTTTTGTATATTTTTGATACCTGCAGAGGCAGTGTTGATACTTACGTTAGTGTAACCGAAATTTAATGCTCCTGCGCTTAATTAGGAAAAGATTTACTGCCAACTATGTCAATCCCTTGATTGACGGTTTTAGGTTACAAATTAATCAATTAATCCATAAAAAACGTTATAGACATTGTGATTTGAATTTCAAAATTAAACGGATGATTCAACCAACAAGAAAAAAAATGCAGATCGGCAATTAACAATTCTGCGCTGGGAAAAAAAACGTAGGTCATCAAATCATGAATATTTCGATTTTGATATGTCACAGTGGAACATGGGAATCTGATGTAGTTTACAGTGGTTATAAAAGTGATGGAATTGTCGTAGGTGAGAATACGTCTTTTGTTAATCTTAGAGCTGCAATTGCATCGGTATTGGGTATCAAATTTACTTAATTTTTTAGGTATCCACATCATCTTTCAAAACCCTCAAAAAAATAGGTATCAATTTGACAAACCAACCAGTGTAAATATCAAGAAATAAGTTACTTAAGTATCAATCTTACTTAAGTTGTTAGGTATCCACATCAACTTTCAAAATCCCCAAGTCAAATAGGTATCAATTTGACAAACTAACCAGTGTAAATATCAAGAAATAAATTACTTAAGTATCAATCTTACTAAACTTGTTAGGTATCCACATCCACTTTCAGAACCGCAAAAATTGGGTATCAATTTGACAATCCAAACAGAGTACATCTCAAGAAATCAATTACTTACGTACAAAATTTAGTTAATTTGTTAGGTTCCCACATCAATTTTCAAGCACCTAAAAAATAGGTATCAAATTGACCAACCAAGCAGTGTATAATATCAAGAAGTCAAATACTTAAGGATCAAATTTACTTAATTTGTTACGTATCTACATCAACTTTCAAAACCCTAAAAATTAGGTATCAAAATGACAAACAAAAGCAGTGTAAATATGCGTCAGTAATACATTCTTACAGATTCTCAAAAATTTTTTGAATCACTAACTCCTAAAGATGACTAATTTGTGTATTTGCGGGTTTGGGAGGATAAAATCGATTTATCTTGGGCAATGGTGGTCGTGCAGAAAGTGAGGAATGTGCTATACTGATCCGACTTGCATGCCGTTTCCGACCTGGGGATCTTGATGTGGACGCTACATCCTTCACTTTTTTACCTCTTGCAGTTGAGATTTCGTTGGTCTCATTGCCGGAACCGTTGTGGTGGTCGACATTGGCAGTGTCGACTTCTTCACCACCTTCAAACACTTCTTGTGTAAGGCCAAGACTAAACGAAGGTATGGATTCCATTGTTGATTGAAAGAAAATCTAAAAAAATTTCTAATAATGGGGGTCAGGATGGAGATAATGGGATTGAAAACTGAAAAAAGAGAGAGAAGAAGAATGAAAACTGAAAAAGGAAATTTAAATCTTCCTATGGAAACTGCAAGAGAGAGAAAATATTTTTTTTAAAAAAATTCAAAAATGGCTTAAAAATGAAAAAATTAAAATCTAAAAAAATGAGGGAAAATGATTTAAAAAAAAAAATAAAAAAGCTGCTTTAAAAAAGGAAAATGTTTAATTTGAAAAGTGATTAACATTAATTAGACATCTACAACTAATAAAATTTCCAATTATAACTCATAATAAAAGAATATATTCTTTAAGTATCAAAAATAAGTTGAAAAAATTTAAAAGATGGGATTTACGTAATTTTTATAAAAAATTGGGAAAATTTGATATTTGAATAAAAAAGGTTGGGATTTTCATAAATTAAGCTTGGCCCAATTGTTTACCCTTATTAACTAAAAAAACACATATGGCATAAGTAAATCAGCAGCCCAAGTGGTCTTGGGCCAAACTATCCTCCAACATGGGCCTGGTTCGAACCCCACTAGCAGCGCTCCTTTATACAATGTTTTTTCATTTCGGTTATTTCGAAACTCAAACGGAGTCCGATTTTAACAAACTTTATATGCACTTATATGTTTTTCGACGTTCCGGATCCAACGGAACCATTTGTTTTTTCATACGACGCTCCGATATGGCAGAAATAGCAGAAAGACAGCAGCTGGAAATAACTTTTTATCAATTTTCTTGGAATTCCGTCGGTTATTTCGAAACTCAAACGGAGTCCGATTTTAACAAACTTTATATGCACTTATATGTTTTTTGACGTTTTGGATCCAACGAAACCATCTATTTTTCATACGACGCTCCGATATGGCTGAAATAGCAGAAAGATAGTAGCTGGAAACAACTTTTTATCAATTTTCTTAGAATTCTGTCGGTTATTTCGAAACTCAAACGGAGTCTGATTTTAACAAACTTTATATGCACTTATATATTTTTTGACGTTCCGGACCCAACGGAATCGACGAAATCGCGATCGGAGGTTATTTGCTCAAAAAGAGTCATTGAGTTCCTTTAATGAATAAGGAACTCGGGGGGGGGGGGGGGCCAAAATCACAACGAAAATCCCGGGAATCGAAACGGCACCTCCTCTAGCCTAAAATCATCATTTAAAACTATTAGAAATTGACGAAAATGCAATAGGACGCACCGTTTGACGGAAAATGCAATATGGCTCCACTTTTACCGGTAAACTTCAAAACATACAAAATCGAGCCTAAAATCAAGCCGAACTTATCCGGAAGCAAACCAATAGTCTATATTGACTATTTTCGACGTTACAGAGCTAATGGAAGTGACGAAAATGGGTTTTGATGCTCCGATCAATAAGTGCTCCCTTTTTGGGCCATTTTCTTAAGCCTTAAGAACTAAATTTCCATATTTTAGCTCAAAATCTTCCGTGAGGTTCCGGGAACTAAACCGAGACTTCACCTAAGTCATATTCGATATTTCGGAGCTAAGGAACTGTCAGAGCTCGATTCTGACATCGTTTGCTAAGATTTCACTTTTTGGTGCACTTAACTTAAGCTTAAGTTCCAAAAATGAGGAAAATGAGATATTTATGAATTTAGTCAACGGCGCACCGGACTACCGGTCCCAGCAGGTCGGATACGACCTGGGGTAACTGTATATACGCTCTAAATATGAAAAAATACATGAAAAATATAATTTTGGCCATACGGGTCATCACAGTAATTATGTATTGAATGAATGTGATGAGGCCAAGTGGTTCGCTTGGGGACTAACAATAGTATCTGAGTGTCAGCCATGCCAAGGGTACCTTTCCGGGGCATGACATATGCGCAGAGGCTATTGAGAACCGGCCATCGTTGGTGAGTCCCCAAATTCTCCTATCTTCCTTGTCATCCTCCGTATTAAGTTTTTGCTCCTGAATTACCTCTCGGAGATTTTCAAGTAGTACACTGGAAAAGTCTTCCAAGTTCCAGTTGCCTTCCCGATAAAGATTAGCCATTTTAAGCGCACTCTCATTCTCTATTAAAGGCCCGTGAATATAGTTTCTGATTGGATCCAAGATTGGTAGCCAAGCATCCTCAAGTAACCTAACATTACTGCCTTTGTGGACTACCCATCTTGTGGTTTTTGTGATATCCTTCCATCCATTTTGGATATTTTTCCAAGTCCTGGACACAATGCGTCCAGTACTTCCATAGATTGAGTCACTCCTATACTTTTCAATCAATACTTTTGCCCAAAGCTTGTGGGAGTGTTAGCATGATTCTCCAGGCTAGCCTTGCAAGATTGCTCATTTTCTAGTTTCGCTTCTTTGGATTTATAGCCCTCCACAATTTTTACTGCTTGTCATAGTTTCCCAATTTAGGAGGTGCATTTTCTTTCTCTTCTGAGGCACCCTATATGAAATCCCTAGTGGTCTTATTGATAGTTTTGGGGATCTTTCCTAGGAGCTTGATATAGCTTGTCACATGTGAGGGTATCCCTCCCAGGAAGGCCTTGTCTAGGACTACTCGCCCATCTATGCTAAGGGTCCTATTCTTCCATCTAGTAAGTTTTTTCCTCATGTTATCCATGAGGAATTGGATGTCTCTATTGGTGGTTTTTTCAGAGAATATAGGAAAGTCCAAATATTTTCCAAAAGAGTTATGTTCTCTAATCCCCACAAGAGTGGTGCAGAGCTCCTTACTATGGGCAGTACAATTTTGGGAGAAGATGACTCTGGACTTACTAATGTTCACTTTCTGGCCAGCTTGTTGAAAGTGGGTAGAATGTTGGTGATGGCAGTACAGCTTTGTTGATCTGTTGTGGGAATGAGAGTAAGATCATCTGCAAAGAAAGGGTGAGAAATCTTACGTCCCCTTTTAGAAATTCTATTAGGGGTCTAGACTTTTGAGTTGACCTTCTCTTGAAATTCTCTAGAGAGATTTTCCATGCACAAGATGAAGAGGTATAAGGACATTAGTTCTCCTTGCTTGATACCCTTAAAAAGGTTGACGACCTAATTCTTCGTTCTATTAACCAAGACTTCTATAGTGTTTGAACTAATGCAGGACATAATGAGCTTGACCGGGTAAAGAAAAATGAGGTTTTCCTAATAAAGGACTACTCAAGTTTGTCAAAAACGTTTTCTAGGTCCATTTTAAGGATCATATTTGCTTTATTTCCTTTCATTTTTCTAAGGTGGGAAATGAATTCTTTGACAATCATAACATTGTCTGAGGTTCTTCTGTTAGTGAGGAAGCTAGTTTGGCTAGGCCCAATCAAGGTGGGAAGAAGAGGTTTGATTCTATTTACAATGATCTTGTCAATTTGAAAATAGTATTGCACAGGCCTATAAGTCCAAAGTTCCTAAGACTTGAAGTATCTACATTCTTTGGGACAAGGCAAATAAGAGTCTTGTTAGAAGCTAGGGGCATTTGGGAGACTTGAAATTTGTTTTTGCAGAAAGCCTTAGTTTGTTCTCCTACAATTTACTAGTACTTCTGGTATCGAATGTGATGCAGAGCATCAGGTGCTGGGGCTTTCAAGGGTTTGAAGAATAGAATGTGATGCAGGCTATCAGGTTTTAGGGCTTTCAGGGGATTGAAGGATTTAAGGGCAATTGTGATCTCACTATCCTTGAGTGGGGATCCTAGAGGGTGAGTATCTAGAGTGAGCATAGGATTTTGGTTGGCAGGGGTTCTAAAGGGTTTCATGTCATATCTGAAAATACCCCCTAGCGTGACTGGCACCCGCCCACACCATTTGTTGGGAGGATCAAACATTCATACACGCATCCAAATTATCAAGGCACGGAGATACAATATGTGCAACACCAAACCTCATCACTACTCATAAAATGGAATAACTATCAAACCAAAATCATATATCGAGTTACAAAAAGAAAATGTCACTTAACAAAATGTCTCTAGCCTAAATCCCAGAATAAGATCATGGAGCATCTAAAAGAGTGATATGAGTTTAACTATCAGGCATATAAACCCCAAGAAGAAAAAAAACATAAACTATAATGGATAGAGTTGAAATAGTAGCCTCTACGAACAATGTGAAGGCTCACCTCAACAATAGAGTCCACGAGAATGAACTCGTCAGCCACAGGTGTCACCCTCTGCAACAGTATCTGCATTGACATGCAAGTAAGGAGTGAGCTATATATAAATATAACCCAGTAAGATCCTCGACTCGCTACATTAATACCCTTGGAACAAGAGTTATAAAATACATCTGCAAAACGGATATACATATATAATATACATAAGAATATGCTTCATAATATAAGGCTCAATAAGTTCAAACAATGTTCAAAAAGGTCACTACATATCTCAGTCGAATCTACACTAAAAAATTTCCATAAATGGCAGTAAAGGAGATAAACCCATTACCTCAACAAGTCTATAGCAGCATGTGTAATGTACTAAAAGTATACTACGGTAGCGTGTACAAAGCCCCTGACATATTAGGACAGCATGGTTATGCCCCTATCATATTACGTCAGCTATGTATGCCCCTAGTTATCACATCACATTAATAAAGAAAGATATACAACATCATACCATATACAACTTACAAAAATAATCGATATTCTTTCCAAAATAGCATGTGTAGGGATGATACAAGGACACTAGTTCTGCCAAGCCCACGCTTGTCCCAACACATAAACCAGGCAGAGAAAATATATTTTTCGAAAAACAAACACTAAAGCTTAAAGTCTCACTTACCTTATTAATGACAAGTTCCACAACCTTGCACGCGTAGAACACCCACCAAAACAGTTCCTACTTGCCTCAATTTATGGAAAACAAATATTGATTATCAATATCAATTATGTTGGCCAAACTCAAGTCTCAATATCCCTATCTTTTAAGTTAAGGGTTAAACCCTAATACCCAATACCTTAGGCTATAAAGTAGAAGTAAAAGTATTCTTAATCTCATTGTTAAAACTCAATTGGTGAAAATTCTAGTACATATGTTTTCAACTAACAAGAGCATACAACAAGAAAATACATGCACTTTATCACCCAAAAAGTGCTACAAAGATCAAGTTGATTCTATGTACGAGTTTCTCCGAATTACCTTGATGCAACGTGCTTTCTTCCCAAAGAAAAGAATGAAAGAAGCCTCCCTAGAATTTTTTTTGTGCGTCCGTCTGTCCAAAAAAATAAGGGTTTGGCTGCTTTTTTGAAAAAAAATTATTTAATAAAAATTACTGGTTAAAATTAAAAATTAATCTTCATTAAAAAAATAAGGGTTATTACATTCTCCCAACTTAAATAAACGTTCGTCCTCTAATGAGTATAAAATCGTATCTGAAGTTTCAAATAAGTGAGGATATCTATCTCGCATGTCCGCTTCGAACTCCCAAGTAGCCTCTTCGGTTGGATGATTGCACCATAATACTTTCACTAAAACTATCTCCTTCGACCTTAGTTGTCACACTTGCCTATCCATAATAGATATCGGACCTTCCGTGTATGCTAAATTCTCATCAAGCTCCACATTCTATAAATTAATCTTATGGATATCATCACGAACATACCATCGGAGCATGGACATGTGAAATATAGGATGCACAGAGGACAATCTCGAAGGTAAAGCAAGTCGGTATGCCACCAATCTAATCCGATCTAAAATCTCATGAGGACCAATATATCTAGGACTCGGCTTACCTTTCCGACCAAATCTCTTAACTCCCTTTATAGGAGAAACATTCAAAAAGATCTTTTTGCCCTTCATGAACTCCACATCACAGACTTTCTTATATACATAAGATTTTTGTCTACTTTGTAGTATCTGAAGCTGTTCTCGTATCACTACAACTTTTTCTAAGGCCTGCTGGGCCAAATCTGGACCTAGTAATTGTGCTTCGCCATGTTCAAATCATCCAATTGGTGATCGACACTTGTGACCATATAGAGCTCATATGGTGCCATTTATATACTTGATTGGTAGCTATTATTATAAGCAAACTTTTCTAATTATAACTGATCATCCCAAAGTCCACCGAAATCTATCGCACAAGCTCTAAACATGTCCTCCAAGATTTGAATAACCCACTCAGACTGTCTGTCATTTTGAGGATGAAAAGTTATACTCAATTCAACTTGTGATTCCAACGACCTCTGAAAAGACTTCCAAAACTCAACAGTATGGTGCACCTCAATTTGATATTATTAAAATAAGCACTTGATGAGGTCGAACTATCTCTGGAAGGTAAATGTCTGCTAACTGCTTTGTGGTATAAGTAACCCAAACTGGTATGAAATGGCCAAATTTTGTGAGTCTATCCATAATCACCCAAACTGAGTCGTACTTCTTGAAAGTATTTGGCAACCCAATAACAAAGTCTATAGTAATCCTTTGTCACTTCCACTCTGGTATAATCAAATTTTGCATTACTTCACCAAGTTTTTTATGTTCATATTTGACATGTTGTTTATTCAAACAACTAGTCACATGCTTCAAAATATCAGCCTTCATACCTTTCCACCAGTACAAACCACACAAGTATTGATGCATCTTCGAAGCACTTGGATAGATGGAGTATCGCGAGCTATGAGACTCTTCAAGTATTAGATGTATTACCTCACCCACCATGGGTATTCACAATCTACCATGTCGACGCAAAATACCCTCGCCATCAATTAAGAACGACTTCACGCCTCCACTTTGCACTCGATCTCATAATCTAGAAAGTTGGGGATCATCATATTGGCAAGCGTTTGCTTCTCCAACTAAGGATGATCGCACCACCATACATGCAAGAAACCTGCCAAGCATATGATCAATTCTAACTCCCCGATTGGCAAGAGACTGAATATCCCTAGCCATAGGTAGCTTTTCAACAGCAATCCAGGCCAAGCTACCCATTAGACTTCCTACTTAAGGCATTTTCTACCACTTCGCCTTTCCTTGAATATGTATTACAAACTTAGATCCCTTTGCTAGATCCCTTTGCTTGAATAATCTTTAAGTAGCTCCAACTATCATCATTGCCTCAAATTTAGATCCCTTTGCTTAAATAAGTATTGCAAACTCTTGTGATCAGTATAGACTTCACATGACTTGCCATAAAGATAGTGATGCTAGATTTTGAGTGCAAATATAATGGTGGCCAACACTAAGTCATGTGTTGGATAATTCTTCTCATGAATCTTTAGCTGTCGAGAAGCATATGCCACTACTTTACCATTCTGCATTAAGACACCACTTAATCTGACTCTAGACTCATCACAATAAATGGTGAAACCATCCTTTACCGTGGGTAAGGTCAAAATAGGAGTTGTAGTCAACACAACCTTTAATTTCTAGAAACTCTCTTCACATTCATATGACCACTGAAAAATTGCACCTTTTTGAGTTAAACGTGTCAATGGAATGGCTATCTTTGAGAAACCCTCCACAAATCGTCTGTAATATCCAGCTAATCCCTAGAAACTGCGTATCTCTGTAGGAGTATTAGGTCGAGGCGAATCTCGAATAGCTTCTACCTTTCTTGGATCAACTTGAATCCCATCTCGTGACACCACGTGTCCTAAAAAGGAAACTGTTCCCAACCAAAACTCTCATTTTGAGAACTTATCATAGAGCTTTTGTTCTCTAAGTGTCTGCAATATAATTCTCAAACGATGTTCATGTTCAGCCTCATCTCGAGAGTAGACCAAAATATCATCAATAGATACTATCACAAACTGGTATAACTATTGCTTTAATACCCTGTTCATCAGGTCCATAAATGTTGCGGGTGCATTAGTCAATCCAAAAGACATCATCAAAAATTCAAAATTCCCATACCTAGTTCGAAAGATTGTCTTTGAGACATCTTCGGTCTTTATTTTCAGTTGATGATAACCTGATCTCAAATCAATTTTGGAAAAGTGAGTAGCATCCTACAGCTGATCAAATAGATCATCAATACGAGAAAACAAATATTTATTCTTGATTGTTGCCTTATTCAACTGCTTGTAGTCGATACACATTCTCATCGTGCCATCTTTCTTTTTCACAAATAAGACTGGGGCACCCCAAGGTGATACACTAGGCCTGATGAACCCCTTATGAAGTTGCTCTTGGAGTTGGACCTCCAATTCTCTCAACTCGGCTGAAGTCATACGATATGGAGGAATAGAGATAGGTTGAGTGTCTGGCACTAAATTAATATTAAACTCAATTTCTCTCATCGGAGGTCCCAGGTAAGTCTTCTGGAAACACATCAATAAATTCTCGCACAACTGGAACACTATCAATAATAACATCCTTCTCTTGAGTATCATGGATAGTAGCAATAAAATGAAAGCACCCATGATTAATCATTTGGCGTGCCTTTACGTAACATATTATCTTTTCCTGTATCAGAGGAGTCATACCTTTCCATACTAAAGATGTTTCTCCAAGAAAATTAAAATGTACTATTTTAGCATAACAATCAACCAAAGCATAACATGATGATAACCAATCTATGTCAATAATTACATCAAAATCAGATAGCGACAATTTTAACAAAGAAACTATTGTGTCATTGCCCTGCACTGATATAATACAATCTCTAAATACTCTATCCACTGATAAAGTCTCACTTACTAGAGTCATAACCATATATGGCACCTTAAGAGTCTCAATCTGTCGTTCTAAAGATATAGCAAAAGACAGAGATACATATGAATATGTAGAACCAGGATCAATAAGAGCATATGCCTTATGAGAATTGACAATAATAATACCTGTGAGTATAACATTATATCCCTCGACTTCCTGTTTGGCCATAGAAAATAGTCTTGGTGGTCCACCTATTCCCCGAGCAACCTGTGCACCCTGTCGACCCTGTCCACGAGCACCTTGTGGAGCAGCCCTAGCTGGCTGAATCTGAGCCTGAGTATCTATCACATTTCTCTGCACCTGTGTAGTAGCTTGACTAGTACCAAATCTCCCTTAGGACAAAATTTAGCAATATGACCTTTTTCACCACAAGTAAAACAAGGACCACCAATATCAAAGTAGGGACCACTGTAATTCCTACCACAATTAGAACAACTTGGATGTTGTCCGGACTGGAAGGAATTATCAACCTTCTTCTGCATCTGTTGTTGGCCTTGTCTAGATGGATTACCACTCTTAGAGGATTGCACCATCGACTCTGACTAAGTAGGCCTAGACTGGTCACTATGAAATCCACTCTTGCCTCCAGATAGAGCACCACTAAATCCACCTGTATTGTGGGCCTTCTTTTTTTCTTGCTCGATTTTTTTCATCTCCCAATAGGACTCACAACGAAGAGCAATGTTAACCACACCTGAATGTGTATTATTTTGCACATATCATATCACAGGACCACGATAACGGTGCTCTAGTCCATCCACAAATCTTCTCACTTTCTCCCTTGGATCTACAATAAAAAATGGGACATACCCGGACAATTCAGTAAACTTGACCTCATACTATGTGACTGTCATCTTGCGTTGGCGTAAATCATGGAACTGGCGTCTCATATCATCTTGTTTGCTCAATGGAATAAACCTTTCCTTAAACATTGCTGAAAATTCTGACCAAGTGATAGGTGGTGACCTTACTTATCCACCCCTTTGAATAGAAGTCCACTATGCCTATGGCGATCCTGAGAACATAAAAGTGGTAAATTCTACATCACGAGCCTCATTCAACCTTAATGTAGTAAGTATCTTCTCACAAAGGCCGATGAACTTTTGAGGCTTAATAGAAGTTGGTGTCACATCAAACTCTGGTGGCTTAAGGTCCATGAAATTCTTAAGATCTTTGGGTTGCCCTGGAGTTGTAACTAAATGACCAACTTGTTAAGGGGCCAAATGCGGTGTATGAGTCGCATCAACATTCAATTGAACTTGTTCTTGCGTTTATGCAATGGTCTGAGGAGCTAGGATTCCACCCTAATTAGGTACCAATGCCTCTAACACATTCAACAATCTTATAATAATATATGTAGGTAAAGCGACAGTAGGTGCAGTAGCTAACACTGTTTGTGAAGCATCTTGAACAACTTGTTCTTGCACTTGCTCTGGGGCAGCAACTCGAGTTTATCCCTCATTCATAACTCATGATTGAGGAGCAATAGATGCCCTAGTTCGAGCCCTGGTAGGATGAGACCTACCCTGACTACCACTAGAGTTAATACCATGTCCCCAACCACGTCCAACAGCTGCATTAGATCAAATAGTAGAGGAAAAGCCACACCTCTTAGCCATCTACGAAAAATATTCAAAGGTTAAACTTGATTCAACTCAACGCATGAATAAGGAATGAAAAAGAGAATACAAATGTTTAGTAGCCTCAAGGTCATAAGTATGGGTGCCTACATACCCATAAATAAGACTCTACCAAATACTGCTCCATGACCAGGGACTTAAAGCCTAGGCTTAAATACCAACTTTGTCATATCCCAAAATACCCCATAGATGTGACTGGCACCCGCCCATACCATTTGTCGGGAGGACCAAACATCCATACACGCATCCAAGTTATCAAGGCATGGAGATACAATATGTATAATACCAAGCCTCATCACTACTCATAAAAATGGAATAACTACCAAACCAAAATCATATATCGAGTTATGAAAGGAAAATGACACTTAACAAAATATCTCTAGCTCAAATTTCACAATAAGATCATGGAGCATCTAGCAGAGTGATATGAGTTTAACTATCGGGCATACAAACCCCAAAAAGAAAAACATAAACTATAATGGATAGAGCTGAAATAGTAGCCTCCATGAGCAATAGGAAGGCTCACCTTAGTAATAGCGTCCACGAGAACAAACTCGTCAACCACAGGTCTCACCCTCTGCAACAGTATCTACATTGACATGCAAGTAAGGAGTGAGCTATATATAAATATTTAGTAAAATCCTTGACTCGCTACTTTAATACCCTTGGAACAAGAGTTATAAAATAAATATGCACAACAGATACACATAAATATTATACACAAGAATATGCTTCATAATATAAGGCTCAATAAGTTCAAACAATGCTCAGAAAAAGGTTACTACATGTCTCAATCCAATCTACGCTCAAAACCTGTCATAAACGACAGTAAAGGAGATCAACCCATCACCCTGACAAGTCCATGCAAGCATATACACCAATGAACAACGGTCTATTGCCGATTTGAAATCAAAAGAGAAAGAATTACCTTTCTTTTGAGATCGTAATCGAACTAACAGACGTTCTTAGTTGAATGCTCCATCCACCGGAAGGTAAGATAGGACTTTCATTGCCCATTGGTGGACATGAAAGAGTCACTTTAGTTTTTTATGTAATTACATATTGCAAAAATCCGTCTCTTACCACCTCCCTCAATCACTTGAGCTAACCTTCCAATTGCTAACAGAACACCCTTGTAAGCCCCCCAAAAAGAACTAAAGTAGGGGTGGGTGTATGTGACAGAGGTTACTAGCCTCGCATTGGTTTAATTCACCACTAGGTGGAATCAGACCGTCGGCTCTCGATTGCTGCTTGATTACCTATGTCGGTTGTCTTAAGCTTTCAGTTCTGCACAAAGCGCAGGTGGGCGCCGCACTTTTGAAAGCTTAGTAACTGCGAGACCTGTCAAGTTCCCACTTTTTCCTGCAAGTCTATAATTTATACTTCTTGCTTTGATGGCAATCGTTGGTCGCTTGCTTGATTGGAAGGACTGATACAATTATACCTTTCCTGTTCTCGCTACTACTTACTAGTACTACGTAAATAGTTTCTTTTAGCATTCGTTCTTTAAAGCTTCCCACCCATAGTCAGCATATATCTCCCGCTGTCATAATGCTCTAAAAGTATACTACGGCAGCGTATACAAAGCCCCTAACATATTACGATAGCATGGGTATGCCCCTAACATATTACGACAGCTATGTATGCCTCTAGTAACCACATCACAGTAATAAAGAAATATATACAACATTACACCACATATAACTTACAAAAATATTCGATATTCTTCCCAAAATAGCATGTGTAGGGATGATAGAAGTACACTAGTTTTGCCAAGTCCATGCTTGTCCCAACACATAAACCAAGCAGAGAAAATATATTTTTCAAAGAATGTTTGAAAAGCAAGCACTAAAGCTTAAAGTCTCACTCACCTTATTACTAACAAGTTCCACAACCTTGCATGCGTAGAACACCCACCAAAACAGTCCCTACTTGCCTCAATCTATGAAAAAAATATTGATTATCGATATCAATTATGTTGGCCAAACTCAAGTCTCAATATCTCTAGCCTTTAAGTTTAGAGTTAAACCCTAATCCCGAATACCTTAGGCTATAAATTAGAAGTAAAGATATTCTTAATCTCATTGTTAAAAATTGATTAGTGAAAATTGGGGTAAATATATTTTCAACTAACAAGAGCACACAACAAATAAGAAAATTTTTGTACTTTATCACCCAAAACAGTGTTACAAAGATCAAATTGATTCTATATATGAGTTTTCCAGAATTAATTTGACGTAAGGTGTTTTCTTCCCAAAGAAAAGAACGAAAGAAGCTGCCCCACCCAGAAAAATAAGGGTCTGGCTACTTTTTTTTAATTCTTTAATAAAAATTATTGGCTAAAATTATCAATTAACCCTTCATTAAAAAAATAAGGGTTATTACATTTCCATTTAACCCAGGCTTTCTCAGTTGCTCTGTGAAGAAACTCAAAGTGTAGTCTAGGATGTCTTTTTGAGTATCATACACTTTTCCTATGTCATCTCTAAGAGAAATAATTTTGTTTCTTCTCATTCTAATCAGGGTGGAAGTGTGAAAGAAGCTAGTATTAACATCTCCTTCACTCATCCAATTGATTCTGGATTTGGTGATCCAAAATTCTTTTTCAGCTTGGAGAAGACTATCATATTTTGCAATCAGTTCTCTTTTCAAGTTCTGAAAAGTTTCACTGTGATAGTATCTATCATACCTTTGCAGTCCCTCAATTCTGGCAAGGGTTCTTGGAGTTGGTGAAAGATGTTACCGAAGACAGTTTTATTCCAAGAAAAGGCCTCTATCTTGAAGATATCAGTGGCTCCTAGCAGTTCATTTCCATTCCCAAAGACATTTTGAATTGGGTCCTTTAAGGAAGGGTGGCCGCACAACATGGGTTCCATTCTGAAGGGCTTTGGGTTGGTAGAGCTTAGCGTAGTATTTATAGGGTCAACATGAAGGGACAGTGGTTAGATTTTGTGGAGGGGAAGTGGGTAACAAGGGAGCCTATGAAACATTTTACCCATGAGTCATTATCCACACATCTGTCTAGCCTTTCAAAAATAAGTTGTGGCCCCTAACTTTTACTTCGCATGCAGAATTTCATTGAAGACTCTGCCAATAAACCAATCCATCGGGTGGGTTTGGGAGAGGACATATCATTCATCCCAAAGGCTTTGTTTGGAGCCAAAGTCTGGGCTCACATAAATAACATAAAACAACTAAGTACGGGGATTCGGGATTACCTTGATAAGAACGTGAATGTCTTAGGTTGTGATTGAGATGTTGTCTAGTTTCAACATATCCTCTTTCCACATGATGACGATTTCCCCAGAGAAGCCATTTGTTGCTTATTGGATTTGGGATTCAAATTTTAGAGCTTCAATAAGGTGTTTGTGGTATGTCATCTTAGTCTGCAAGAGGACTAGGAGTGTCTGCCCATGTTCTTTGACCATTTCTTCATAGTCGCGCGTGAAAGTGGAGCTATTTGCTCCTAAAGTATTCCGGATGATGAATTTGTTCATAATTAAAGGACATTGGCTCCACTCCAGGGTTTCCATTCCCTTCTCCATCTGAGATGTCTTTATCGGATTTAGAACCACTGCTATGGGGATTGTGGCGCTTTCGTTCCTAGATTCAAAGTGCAAGAGGTTATATGTCTCGGACATTGCATAATAAAGATGATGTTGATCACTTCCTCGAACTCAACTTGAAAAAGAAGAATCATAATTTTGTTGGTACCAATTATTACTTATAAACTAATTTTTAAATGAAACCCGCTTTATGATCATGTTGCGCAAATTACCATGAATATATTTTGTTTAATTTATACTGAATAATATGAAGATCCATTTTTATTTGTGGCATAAAAAAGTTGTTGATACTTTGATAAAAATTTATTATGAGTGACGTTGACATATAAATGTGTTTTATGTCCTGAAATGATCTTCAAGAAAGATGTTAGGGGTCAGTTAGAAGGAGCTTATAGTTAGTTAGAAGAAGTTAGTTTAAAAAATCAAGAGGAGTATTGTATATATACCAAGTTTTGTATCTCATTTATTAAGAAAAATTACATTTAATGAATATACATTTCATCTCCATTCATTTGTTCCTCCGTCCATATCCATAAAGTTACAAATTATGTAAAAGCCTTCATGGTATCAGAGCCACAATCGATGTATGAGTTGATTGTGACTTTGTGAATATAATTCTTAGATTTCTGAAGATCAGAGTCTGGAAAATTAAAGCTTCTGCAAGGATAAGTCAAGACGAGAATTCAAATGGGAACCAACAGTGGTAGAGCTACAGAAGAAATGGTCTAAGGGGTTAACAATGGAGGCCGCACTAATGCTGCAACATTCAGTGGTGGTGGATGTCCTGGAAACTCAAGTTTCACACCAACAATACCTTGCAATCAAGGTATGAATAATAACCATCCCCTGTTCTTGAGTCCTGTTGATATAGGGGGAGTGAATCTTATATCATTTTAACTTGTTGGGACTGAAAATTATGTTGTATGAAGTATATCTATTAGATTGGCTCTTCTTGGTCGAAATAAAATAGGATTAATTGATGGGTCTTTTAAGAAAAGTGATGTAAGTGAGGAGTTAGAGAAAAATGGGAAAGGGTTAATGCAATAGTTCTCTCATGGCTGCTAAACTCATTGTCGAAGAGCTTGTTAGCAGGTGTGGATTTGCAGCCTGTGGTCAAAGTATTTGGACTGATTTAAAAGAAAGGTTTGATCGTATAAATGGATCAAGAACTTTTACTTTACACAAAAAAATTGTCACGTTATGATAAGGAACTGATTCTTTTCTACCTACTACACCAAGCTAAAAAATCTATGGGATGAGTTTGAAGCCTTAGTACTATCCCCAGCCAGTAATTTTGATAGGTCAAGAGGCTTTGTTGAATAATTAAATAGACAGAAAGTGTATTAATTTATCATGGGGTTAAATGACTCCTATACTCAGGCAAGGAGTCAAATCTTGATGATGAGTCCTATTCCAGGAATAAATTAGGCATATGCAATAATAATAAATGATGAGTGTCAAAGGTCAGTTGCATCAAGTGGTAATATCATAGGACTAAATTCTATAGGTACAAATGGAGTTGATCCTTTGGTGATGTATTCAAGGACCGGAAGTTCATACAATGTATATAATGGAAATAGGTTCAAGAAAAACTTTGAAGTTATATATAGGTTCTGTAGATGCAAGGATCATACCAAAGATTAGTGCTACAAATTGATAGGTTATCTAGCTGATTTCAAGTCCAAACAAAAGGTGATAAGTGATAAAATCAATGCTGCATATAATGTGATTAATGGTCAAATCTGTAAAAAAAAAAAAAAAAAAAAAAAGGAGTCTCTAAGTGCCATATCTGATACCACTACTTCTGATGGTTTTAACTATGGCCTTAATACTAATGTTTCTATGTCATCAGAAGGAAAACAAGTGGTAGATCAGCCACATTTGAGATAAGTGAGATGGATGATTGTGAGATTTTTTTATTGTTTTTGAGTTCGTCGAAGTTATTGGAGTTTGAGATAACATTATTTTTTTAATGTTTATCCATTTTATTTTGAGAGAAAATAATTTATAATCTTAATTACAGTGAGAAAATCAAAATCATTAAAGACATGCAATAAATTTTATAGACTCAAATATATATATATATATATATATATATATATATATATATATATATAGTATATTCTTTCATATTGTGTGTGTGTGAGTTTGAATAGAGGAGTTAACACCCAAGAAGCAATTCCTAAACGTGTTAGAATAACAAATAGCGTGGCAGGCCAGAAATGTCCTTATCAAATGGGGACCTCAACTGCAGGAAACGTGACCCCATACTCAAACCAAAAAAGACAAATCAGTCAAAACATTCAAAAGTCATAAGAAAAAGCTACAGTAACCTATTTTTTACGACCAAAAAAAAAAATCATGTTCATATTATTAAAAAAAATATATAGCAAATATTCATTTAAATATAGAATTTATCAGATAAATTTGTAATTAAACAGCTTTTTTTTTATTATAAATATATAAAGTCAAGTTAGTTTATTTTTATTTAAATCTTGAAGAGAAATAAAAATTTGTGTCACCTTTTATTTATTTAATTGTATCTCTGATAATTTATTACAATTTTATAACACGGAACAAGATTTTGTTGTTGTATTATTTTTGTAAAGAGTGGGCAAAATAGATCCATTCTAGGTTCATATGATAAATAAATATAATTATCACTTTTGTCATGTATACTGTGTGACTTGTATATTTTAATTTTAATATAGAAGAGCTGTCTTCGACATGGCAGCTTCATGTCAATTTCATTATTCTTAAGGGCTGTATAGTCATTTAAAAAAGTCGATATAGAAGTGCTTTCGACATTTACAATGAAAATTTGATTATTTTAAATTTTATTCTACCAAGTAACCCTCCCTACGTACTCTATTTTTCAACAAAAAAAAAAGTAGTAAATCTAAAGTTTATTTTTAAAATAATTGTTATGGTTAATCTAGAAAACTATGTTCTAAAAATATTTTCATAATTTTGTTTCTCAAAACTAGAGTGATTTTTTTACACCAAATTAAGGGTAAAAAGATTACTATAAAACGAAATTATTGATGAGAGCAAATAAATTTTATGAAATTTACATATATAATAAAATTTGTGAATATACGTTTTCGTTATGAGACAGAAAATGTTTAGCTTTACTTTTTTGCTTTTGTCATTACTCATCTCACAACTTTACAATAATACTCCAACAATATCTAATGGAATGACAACTTTCACGTCATTCTCACCTTTCAATTTTTAAAATATCGGATGTCCTCCCTTTTGGGACATCACTTTTACACTTTTAAAAAAATTCAGATGAAAATAATTAGTGGACTGATAGAGGAAAAAGGTGATTCAATTTTATAACAACAGTTTGATTTTTTTAACTTTTTACTTGGGCTACTTTTACTTTATTATTTAGTATGGCATGATATGATTTGATCAATAATTAAAAATTTTAAATTTGAGGCACTTTAAAAATATTTTTTTATAAAATTAAAAAGAAAAGACGCAGATGCAATAATTGAGAAGAAAATCAATTTATCTAAATTGTTATTTCCATCACATGCTTCTCTTCTCGCCTGCCATATCAAAATTGTAATCATTACCTTTTTTTGTGGAGAGATAAAATCTACTTTTTTTTTAAATCAATTTATTTTATACTTTTTAAACTTTAAGATTTAATAAATTTATTTTTTATTATAAACTTTTAATAGGATGTATTATATAAAAATAGTCCATGGATTAAGAATAATCCTTGGATAATTTAACTAATCCATTGTTTGGTTAATTTATTTGATTTAAGCCATGGATTAGTTATACCTCATTCATGGTATTATTTTATCCCTAGAAAATGGAGGGATAGCTAATCCAAGGTATAATAATCCTTGGATAAGCTCCCTAAATGACCAAACTATCCCTCAATCTCCTCAAATTCTTTTATTTATTTTTTTAATTTTCTTGATGTTAGGTTTTATATTTGTAGTTTTGTACTAAAAAATTTATTTAAATAAAGTAACTTACAATTTTTTTTTTCATTTTTTGGTTCGTATTTACATAATATAAAATAATTTTTGTCATATGAAATTTTTATTTTTTATCTATTTATGGGTTCAAATTTACATAATATAAAAAATAAAGTTGGCATGTCAAAAATTTAGTTCGATAATTAATTTAGTTGAGTTATTTTGTTGATACAAATGCCTTATTGAGTGATTTTATTATACAAAACAAAGCTCAATAGATAAATTCTCAAAGCTCAGTGATTTAAGATATTAACTCTATTTAAATTTACAATTTGCATTTTTTATGTGTAAACATAGATGATTTATTCGATCTTATTATTATTTATGGTCTTTTCAATTTTAAAAGTAGATGTTCTATCTTTATTAAATTAAAAATTGATGTTTGTGAATAATCAATTTATTAAGATGACAATTATTTATCTTCAAACTAATGAACTAAGCTGGAATTACTTACTCCCTTAGTTCTTTTTAGTTGTGGTATTGCATTTTTTGAGAGTTAATTTAATTTTTTCAAATCTAAATAAGTATATTAATTTAATATTTTAAAATAAAATTTTAAAATTATAATTTTTTTATATCAATATAATTAATTTTTTTTAAAAATATTTATTAAAATTCATATTCTTTAATTTTGAAAAGAAAATTATGATAACTAAAAAATAAAATGAGTATTTTATGTGGATAAGGTTTTTAATTAGAGGAGAAAGAATCTTTACCCACGTGTCCACATCATCATAGAGGATAGCCTACCGTGTAAATCCGTGGGATGTTTCTCTAATAATAAATAAAATAAAATAAAGGCATCGATGATGAAATGTTGTATAAGGTCAAATACAGAGAATGTAATTGGTTCAATGCATCTATTTCCGTCACTTCACACATGAAAACAATTAATTGCGTGTGAAAGAAAACCTCTTGCTAAATCTTCCTACTAATTGACCAAACAATGTACTGAGTCAACATGGAATAGGTTTGTGTGTTCACATTATAAATACTTAAAATTTGTGTCTTTTTCTTCCAAAGTTTCATAACACAAAGAAAAATATTATTTTCAAAAAACTAACAAGTGTGAGGTGTATGAATGAGTTTGTCAAGTATTATAGCACAATCAAAAAATAATAAATTATCATCAATTAAAGTGTTGTATTTGCATTCGATCACAACCCACCTCTGCCTTCCCCTATTAAATATTAGGATAAATTAAGTAAAAATATAATAAGTATTTATTATATATCCTTATAGTTTGAAAGAATTACAATTTGAAAGTTATAATTAGAATTTTGTTGTTATTTTCTCTCTTCTTTCTCCCTCCCCCTCTCTCTCTCGCATCTTTTTTCTCTCTCTCTTTGTAATCTCGCTTGCCTCTCTCTATGTCATCTCTCCGTCGCTTCTCTCTTCTCCTTGCTCCTCTTTTTACTTCCTCTCTCTCTTTTAATACAAATATAAATTATAATAATTAGTTATATAGATACAAATGTTGACAGTCGTTTATGCAAATATAAATGATAAGTGACAACTATAAGAATCCTCTTCAGTGATACAAATAACAAATACATATGTGTTCTTCTCTATACAATATTGATACAAATGAGAACAATCAATTACACAAATACAGATGTTGAACTTGATACAACATTGATACATTTTATATTGGGGTACAAATTGTATTTGTTATTGCTATTGTATACCTTGATACATACACATACTAATTTCAAATATACAATTACCCAACAAATATACAAATACAATCATTGATACATATACATACTAGTTATATATATACACAATTATCTAGTAGATATATAAATACAATTCGTCTCTCTCCTCAATCTTCTCCCTCTCCCTCGCTCTATCTTCCCTCTTCTCTCTACTCACTCTTCCAATCTCTCTCGCCTCTCTTCCTAATTTCGCTCGTCTCTCTCCTTCCTCTAGCAAATAGGTATAAATTCGGTATAAGCCAATCTAAACACCCACTTATACTTATTTTGGTTAAAATAAATATGCAGTATATATTAAAAATGAATTATGCATTTAATACAAACACATTACACTATGTATAAAAGTAATTTTGCATATAATATAGATGTATATAAGTGTTCTAAAATATATTAGGCTTGTTTTGGTTAAAAACTCTATATTATGTATTAAAAGTTAATTACACATATTATATAGATGTATTAAAAATTGTATAGTTATAAATAATAAATATTTTTAAAATAGAATGTTATATTTAAATAAGTTTTCCTTTAAATATTGTCCTCTCTTGTTCCATTAAACTCTTGCCCTGTCCTTGTCCTACGCATCCATTGCCATATTTCAACGCACACACTTGGAGTGCTATAGCCATCCAGGACATGATAAACGTTTCATTCTACCATTGTAATTTAATGCTATTTTTCATCCACCATATTAAATTTCTTTGGTATTGTAACAAGTCCATACTTTGTAGCCCTCACATTCTTGTCCATACCTCAGCAGATTATCACTCAACAATCTTTTTCTTCTTCAACCTAAATTATAATATTACTATTTCAAATGTGAAAAGAAAGGACAATCTTGAGTAAAAACAAAAAATATCAATTTACAATATTTGATGCTGACCATT
This sequence comes from Solanum rostratum, assembly GCA_029948455.1. Classification (NCBI taxonomy): domain Eukaryota; kingdom Viridiplantae; phylum Streptophyta; class Magnoliopsida; order Solanales; family Solanaceae; genus Solanum; species Solanum rostratum. The sequence continues at coordinate 64,328,347 of CM057045.1, read as the reverse complement.
CTTAACTAATGTGATTTATTTATTTTGACAGCAAAATCTTAAAAAACCTCTATTTTTAAGACTATAATATGAACAATCAAATAACGTCATAAAATATATAAATTAATTATTTAGAGGTTATGGTAATAAAAAATCATCTATAATTTTTTTTTAAAAAAAATAAAGTATCCTATAAAGGTTTATCTTTCTTCGACTTTTAATCACCAATTTCAAAATTACATTATTATATAGATCAAAGTTGACCTAATATACTCTATGTAATAACATATTAGTTCAATTCTAGCAAGGCTATTATAGAAACTAGAACCGTCAAAATGGGCTAGGCCCTTGGGCTGATCTGGTCTGACCCGTGATTTAGTAAGGCTTGGCTAAGATTTTTGGAGTCGATTAAAAAAATGAGCTTTTTAGGCAGTCCTGAATAAACTTGTTGATTTGTGGGGCTTTTGCAATATGAGTTGGGGCGGCCCGTGGGCCAAATTAAAAAATATTTTTAAAAATAAAAATAAAATAGAGAATTAAAAATAAGTGTAAATTATATAAATAGCATACTATTTAGAGATAATTTTCAAAAATCCCGACTCTTTCTTAAATTACTAAAAATCCCTATTTTTTTAAGCCACATAGATACCTAGACTTCGTGTGTTATACATAGAGAAATCTTATTGTACATTTAAGTCTGTTGCAATAAATATGAAAAAAAATCTGGTTGTTTGATTGCAACTCCATAAATTGTGCATTAACATTCAAGTAGGTATAATCAATCTTAACAACTACGTAACCGATTATTAGTTTCAAAATTCAAAAAATTTGAAGCATCTTTTTCAACTGGGATGTTGAATTCTGAAAAAAAAAAATCCAGGTCAATAACAATTTTTGGTAGAATATGAATGTAATAATCTTGATTCGTCGACAGGTGTGTCTCCTTTTTCCTTCTTGGTTCGAAAGATTTTCCCCAAAATTGAGCTCGTCCTTGATGATCATATTGAGAACCTAATCAAATAATTTCTATCGTTGATGATCATATTGAGAACCTAATCAAACAAAATCGTAAAGTTATACTTCCAATAATATTCAAAACATGAATCTCCATTTCAAACTCTAAACGCTCAATCACATCAGCATCCTGTTGTGATACCTCAGCACAAACAATCGACCCATTGATACTATCAAACATCTGCGTATTAATTTTTTTTTTGTATGAAGTTTCATTGTATCAAGTTGCAAATTTTTAGATTTTCCTGTGTCAAGTTCAACTTTATACTTCTAATTTTATTTTATCAAGTTTGATTCTTTTTATCAATTTTTTTTAAAATCAAGTTTCATTATATCAAGTTGCAAACTTTCAGATTTTCTTATATCAAGTTCAATTTTATACTTCTAGTTTTGTTGTAGCAAGTTTGATTCTTATTCAAATTCAAATTATACTCCAAAAAATGTTTGATACCAGCTAAATGATACCATCGGAAAATATAAAAGATGATCTGATATATAGATTTTAAAAGATATATTTGATACGTGAAAATTAACAAACTGTTGATAAAAACATATGGAAATCCATGTAAATTCTTTGAAGCTTTAACTTCAAATCAACCAATAATTAAATTCTAGAGTGCATCAAATCTTTTTGAGACAAGAGAAAGATAAATATTCATCTGTATTGGTCGTCACATAACCGCTTGTTTTATTTAGCAAAGAACTCATTATAGTCTTGAATTAATTATAGTAAGCCAATTTTGGAATTTGAGAGATTCCTTATAAAGAAAAAAAAATAAAGGGTCACCTGATTTCTCTTTCTCCCTAAATAAAGGTTAACTTTAATGTGAAATTTGTTATATCGAAAAATGACTTCGGGTTTTGAAAACTGGATTAAGACTTAATTGATTTAAGTAAATCGAGTCTTCAAATTTTTAGAGTCGCCACTTAATTTTTTAAGGAAAAATCAAGAAAACCATTTTAAACATTTTAAAAGGCTCAAACAAAAAAAATCTTTTAAAATTCAGAGAAAAAGGTTCGAGTTCATATTTCCATTTCGAGAAGGTTTTACGCACTCGAAATGTCCGCTAACGTGTGGTTATCCGACGATTAAATAATTTTGACTAACTTTAAAAATATTAATTTATATCGTTATATAGAAAAAAAAGTTTAAGCAAATATTTATAGATTAGAAAAATAAAATATTTAAAATATTAATCACACTTTATTCAATTAAGATTAATTAAGTAAAACTACTTTAAAATAATCGAGAAGAATATAATATCTAAATCTACCAAAGTTTATTAAATTAATGGAGTTAATGAATTAAACTAGGTGATTAGGAATTTTAAATTTTTGCTAAATATCTAAGTGGTTTAAAAAAGGAAGCATGCTTTCGATTTATTTTAAGGAAAAGGTACTTAAGTTATGTTAAAGAATATTTTGGAATCCAATCTTCTAAAAAAAGTGATTTTTTATAGCCAAAATTTAAAGTCATAAAATAACGTAAATGGCTAACTTGGGGAAATTTAATTAGGCTAAAACCTATAAAATAATCCTAGAATTTAAATTAGTATTAAACAAATGACAACATATTTATCACAAACAAAACATGGATAAGGAACAAATAAAATAAATTGGGTTAGGATTGGGCTTTGGCAGGCCCAATTCAAAGCCTGCATACTTATTTTTTTAAAACAATATTGGGCCTGCCCAACCCCGTAATCTTGTGGCTGCTGTCGATTGGGCCCCAGAGGCCCAATACCTTTCCCTGCAAAATGGGCTTTTGGCCCTTTTCCCTTTGCATTAACCTGTGGTATACACTGGTTGTATACCAGTGTATAAACAATGATTTTCGGCCTCCGGAACCTGTATAGTCAGCCTACTCTCGATCATGTACGCTGTCCCAACGAGGGACGACTCAATATGCAGGAGGAGGTCCAAAACGGACCCCAACAATCGTCACATGCAAACAAAGGAAAAAAAAATATGTAAACAAAAGAGATTGCCAAAAACAATTAACAAGAAAGTATATTAATATAATCATATGCGGGCTATTACATTAATTCCTTTTCATGAGAATCATATCCGATTATAAACTAGACGTGATATATTATCATTTTTTCATTTTTAAAGATCAAGGAAAGCATACTGAGAGTTGGTCTTGAGAGGCCACACGTACTAGAACAACAAGAAGAGAACAAGAGAAAGGAGTAAAGGATAACTTGTTACAACTAGGAGCAACATAGTAATGTTATTATTATTTTCTCTTTACAGCAGCAGACTCCAAAATGGGGAAAACAGAGAATGGACATGCTTTCCAGTTTATATAATCAACTACAGTAGGCTTCTCTTGTATTTTCGCTCGAAAACCAACTCATGGGAGACACACAAGCATGTCGACAGTTCCACAATGGCCCAAGCAAGAAACAAACGATACAACTGATTCTTAACATCAAACTTTCAAGCCGATATTGAGACATAATTGTTAACATATAAAACGATGCAAAAGGGGCATCACTGCCATACTCAATCCGACGACAACATCAAAATCGACTAAAACAACATACCCATGAATCGAACAGGCACTAAGATAATAGATGCAAATGCATATGGTCACAATGAACTAAAGCAAAACGAGGCTGACCAGTCGATAATTCATTGACACCACAAACAATCAAACGAACTAGAACGGATTAAGCCAGAGCGAGATTTACCTGGTTCGGGGCAGCGAAGCTGGAACTACGAACGAGAATCAACTCCGATCCTAGACCTTTGAACTCAAAATTGTAGCTAAGCTTCTAAGAATTCAAAGATTTTCCAACTCTCACAATGAAATGTTTTTTAATGGAATATAAACTATTAAGATTTCACAATTTCAGAACAAGGAAACTATTATTAAGAATTCGAGAAGGAAAATCTCCAAAATTCCTCGCTGGAACCGACTCTTGCACAGTCAACAGTGGGGTTTTTATACCCCAAAATTAGGGCACAAATCCGTCCCAAAAACCGAGCAAAAGTGACCAACAACTCCAAAATCCAACTGATTTTTGAAACCCTCCCCAAGTCTCAAATCCTAGCCATCGATTTTGAATCGATGGTTTAGATTTGAGACACGTCGAGGCCTTCTCTGACGTGCAAGGATGAGGGGAAGACGTGTTGACCGAGAAATGGCCAAAAACAGCCACTGCCATGGCTGACTTCTCTGACTACGGACATGATTTCGCTCGCACCTCTCGATTAACCTTTGGTTTTGAGAAAGACGGGCTTGGGGAGGGACGAGGGTACAGGGGGTAATTGATTTTTTGGCGTTTTTTGCCAATTTTGGGACTGCTATTTCTGGTTTTTGCGTCTGGTTTTTCTGTTTTCTTCAGAAAAGGGGAAGAGGACGAAGGGGGGAGGGTCGGGGAGAGAGAAATAAGGGAGAGCGGCGCGGGTCGGGTCGGCGGGGCAGTGGGTCGGGTAGGGTATTAAAAGGGTTGGGGATTTTAAAAAGAGTTGGGCCGGTCGGGTTGGGGATTTGGGTTGGGTATTAATTAAAGAGGGAGTGGGCTGTGGGGTTTTGGGTTGGGAAAATTAAATTTGGGCCAGGAATTTTGCCCAAAAATGATTAAAAATCTGAAAATGGGTTGGGGAAGTATGATTTAAAAATTAGCCACTTTAATTACAAATGCGGCCAAATAAAATGCGATCAATTTGAAATCAATTGATTAATTCGACCACGAGATAAATTAATATAAATTAATCAAAGAGCTTTTTAATATTAACAACTTAAAATAATTAGATTAACTATGGGGTAATTAATTCTAAAATAGTTAAAGTAAAGTAATTAGAGATAAAATCTATTTGAGAATCTTTTGAAAAAAAACTAACAAAAACACTTAACTGTTAATACTTGAAATAAATATATATAATATGCAATATATAAACATAATTAAAATTAAAAGATTTAAGCCTAAAAATCACTCAAAAAATATTTTTTGCATTTTGAAAGTTAATTATTTCAAATTGTTAAAACTAAAAGCTCGATGATTAATTTGTACTGTGGAGGGTAAAAATTGGGTGTCAACAAAATTAATTATGGATAATTGACTAATGCATAATGATTGACAATTAATTAGAATCGAAACTGAAAATAGCGTAATAATAGGCTAGTAAAAAATTAAGTGGGAAAGTTAATGGTAAGTATCAAATGGGAGGAGAGAGAATGTAAAAAAATGAGAATTTTGTAATTTTTTTAAATGGTAGGGAATTTTGGAAATTATGCTAAGATAAATTGTGTATTTGTGTAATTTTTACAAAAAAAAAATAATAAGAGTCCAACCTCAAAGTTCATTTAAGAATTTTAAATATTAAAATTTAGATACAAATTATTTTTTATAATATGTAATTGTAACACTAATACCATGTAATATTGTTCTATTGCTATTTATTTTAATATTATAATTTAAATTAAAATTTTATAATAAAAAAATACTTTTAAAAATATAGGCCAACCTGGCAAAGCCCGCAACCCATGTATTGATGGGTTGGGCTAACTATTTTCTAGCCCACAAAAAAAAAATGGATCAGTCAAACGTGACCCATCAAATTCCAAAGCCTGTATGGACTAGCCCAGATGGGCGAGCCGGTCCGTACTGATGACTCTAATAGAAACTTGTTTTGGAAGTGAAATTTTGTACTGTAGAAGATTGTTTCTCTAAGAAGCTTTTAAGATAATTAAGCACGAAAGATATCACTATCTAAATTTATAGATATAATTATTATGTTTAAAAAGCTATATAGTAAGATTTATCTAAATTTTCATGGAACAATTCAAATGCGCATTGACGTTCAAGTCATGCTTTTCTTCATGTCTCTTGATGTCTAAATTTTTGTGGACCTTTGAAACGATATCTTCCATCAACAACTTAAGATTTCTTGAATTTGATATAGACTTATAAATGTAACAAAATTGATATATAGGTCACCATATATCCCTTTACTCTCATATCTATGATTACCAATATACTTTTCTATTTTTTATCTCCAACCTATCGGCCTCAAAGAATTTACAAGCAACACAATAAATTATAAAACTTGCATCTCACAATTCATACTCTTGGTTGACATTACTGTCACCACATCGAGCATACTCCCGAGCTGTGGTTGGCATTCAAAATCATTGCTTGTCCCAAGCGAACCCTTGATCTGACTAACTCACTTAGCAAAAGACTTGACTCAATAGAAATTTAACTCAAGTAGATATTGACACCTAATTTTAGCTCTCCACTATATAAATTAATTATCGAGCTTCTTCAATTTTTAAACAATTTGAAATAATTATTTTATTTTAAAAAATTCAAAAAAATATTTTAAGTTATTTTTAGTGTTAATCTTTTAATTTTTTATATATATGTACATTATTCGAAAGTCATTCCAAAAGGATTTTATTTTTTTAATTTTAGTTTAATTACAAATTATTTTAGAGTCAATTAGTTAAATAATTAAATTAATTACTTTATTTTGTTAACATTAAGAAGCTCATTAGTTGATTAAAACTAACTCATCTTATTTAACTCCTGTAGCCAAATTAACTATCTAATCCAATTTGGCCATATTTTTAATCCTAAATTGGCCACAATTGCATTTAAAGTGGCCAATCTTCAATTAATGTTTGAGCCATTTGCATAAATAATACATCATATAACATTAATTATCAATTTGTAACACATGTTTTGATTTTGTCAAAAATGGCTTTATTTTTTTTGCCCAAAATAGAAAAAAAATAAAAACATCTTTCTCTCTCTGCCTTCTCTTCTTTTCTTTTTCGTGGACCATTTCCTTTCTCTTCTAGTTTTTCTTTCTTACTCTTTCTCTTTCACTCTCTCTTTCTTTTAAAAATATTAATTAATTATTTCAATTTAAAATTTAATTTTAGATTGAATATTATGCAAATGATGTTCTTACTATTCTTTAAATTGGAAGATTTGTTTTACGTAAATACATATATAATGCATTGACTCAATTTTAATATATTAAAATATAAATTAATTTAAATAGTGTTTAAATATTTAAAGTTTAGATATAATATCTTTTGATAAATACTTCATATGTATTATAAACATTTTTTAATGCACATGGAAAATGTAAATAATATATTTTTAATATAATAATTATTTTAGCATCATTAATAAGAGAATAATAAAATATAAATTTAATACATTTTAAATTCAGTAAGTAATATTAAAGATTTGAATGTGAAGGGAGATGAGAAATTGGAATAGGAAGAGGGAGAAAAGGGGGGAAAATAAGAAGAAAAAAGAAAGAGAAGAGAGGAAAAAAAAAGAATAATATTTTTATAAAATATTGATAAAATATGTTATAGACTGTAATAAAAAATATTTTAAAAAATAATATTTAATATATAACATATTATTTAGATATATGCTCCTTAATTTTCCATCCCCTTCACCCTACTTTCAGATTTGTTTTAGGTCCATTGTTGGATTGAATTTTGGCCCAACTTTCCCTCTAACTCCAAATCGATGTTCAATACTCAGTTACCTCTCTTGTTATCCAAATCAATGTTCAATACTATTCCAAAAATATATTATACTCATATACAGTATTCATTCGCTCATTTACTCTCATTAGACTTTAACTCAAAAATTTCAAACCCATCTCAAATCGTCATGCTCTTTCATTTAAAAGTATACTATCAAGATTACAAACTCTTTCCAAATAATATCTCAAAATACTTGACTTTACTTAATCTCTGAAAATTCATGCATAATGATGCAAAAATTGTATTTTTGGGTTCATGGCCCTTTTATTGATCTGAACAACAGAAGCTCAACAACACAAAACTATTTGGTCCAACAAAATATATATGCTGGAAATAGTAAAAAGACCCTACACAATAGGAATTCCTAATTAGACTACTAGCCGTCCTTTTATTTCCCCTCTTTTGCAAATGGTTTTTGCGATTTCTCCTAATTCAAAATTTAGTCTCTTGCTCAATTGTATTCCTTCTTGAAGTTGGCATGCATAAGTAAGTTGTGCTTTCCCTTTCACTTTTGTTTTGTCTTTTTTTTATACTTCCTTAAAACTCTTCTAAAATAATGCTCACGAAATAAAATATAATAATACTTTCTTCAAACACTTCTTAGAATTCTTGAATTTACTCAATTTATGAAAATAATGCATATGGATACTATGACAAAATTCTTGAATAACTTTGATTATAAAGGGTCCATGTGATATAAGAAGCATGAAACATAAAGTGAAGATAAAAAATGGTGTGAAGTACCATAATTTCGATAATGAAATCAAAAATCAATAATATGATTAAAGAGAATTGAATAATTATGAATTTTGGAGTAAAATTCTTAGCTTTAGTCTTAATAATTGAAATTATAGATGTAGAAATTTTGGTTGGAGATCTTAAAATCTATAAAGAAGAACTTACCTCGATGAAGAAAGAGAATCTAATTTAATGTGTTTCTTGCAAAATTCTTGAGCGTTCAAGTTCAGTAGTGAAGGAGAGGGTTTTAATTATGGAAAACCAATTTCCTATATGTTTCGGGACATTAAAATAACTCTATAAAGGTTTATAACACAAAAATACCCTAAAAATATTAGAAGAGGCGCCATCTCGCCGAATCATCGCGGATCTCGGTTAGATTTGTGCGTCTCCAATAAAACAACCATAATTGTTTACTCCAATCTCAAAATGAGGTAAACGTAGTGGCATTAAAAAAAAGACTCAAAAACCTTTAATTTGATGAGTTATGGACCACCTAACTCTATATATTCTAGGAGATATGATAATTTGAATTTGATCCTTATATGAACTTATAGAAATTATTTGAAGTAGGCTTGGTGTAAGAGATCTCTTATGATACTAAATCACATCTAATACATTTTAAATACTTAGGAATTGATCCTAACACATATGTACAATTAGAATTCATCGAGTTCAAATCTGTATGCATATGAAAAATGGCTCGGGTCATAGCTTAAAAAGTGTTTGGGGTGTTACAATAATTAACATCTTAAACTCTTTATTCTTGTACAAACTTCAAATTGTCAAAACCTTTTTCAATTTTTCTTTACTAGTAAAATAAATATCTTTTTTCAAATCTTCTTTTGCATCCTCAAATCAGACTAAAAAGGTTCCATCGAAGATTTACATGTAGAGATGAATATGTCTTTGTTAGTCTTCAATATTCTAAAATAAGATATATCATGATTTTGCATTTCAAAACACCCTTTTCATATTAATTATGAAGATTTACACCAATATTATTTTGATAAAAAAATTTGATATCATTCATATCTTCATCAAATTCACTACCATCACCATTCGCTAAAAGATTCATCCTTCTCTTAACTTTTATCACTAATTTCAGAATTGCATTATATAGATCAACATTGACCTAATCTTCTTTACGTAGAAAAACAAATTAGTTCAATTCTAACAAGGTTATTATAGAAACTTATTTTAAAAGTAACAATTTGCATTCTAAAAGGTCATTTCTGTAAGAAATGCTTAAGGTAATTAAGTCCAAAAGATAGCACTATCTAAATTTCTATTTATATTTATAATGTGTAAAAAGTTATAATAAAATTTGATATACCATTATTGAATTATGAAGATTCATGGGATTAGAATAATAAACTACTAAATAAAATATGAATGAAGAAAAAAACTTTTAAAAAAGATTAATATATTATTTTCATTCGTTCATTAGCTATTTTGCACTAAAAGGATAAATTATTTTAACAAGAGATAATTTCAGTATACTGATAAAAACTTTATCTTAGCAAATTATTATACTAATATTCAGCAACATATAAATTTGTTGTTTTACCTGACCTCATAATTTCCGTGGCTACTATTTTGAGCCTTCATCAAATATCCAATGGACTTTTTATTGTTACCTTGAATTAAAGATGAATATTTTTCAAAAGTATTTCACTATTTGTTCCTATTTTTCATACAACAATCGAACCAAATTCAGCATAGTTTGTTGAAATAGACATGCTAATAATCTTTCCAACGTATTCAGTTCAAAGTTCACCAGCTATATTCCTACACGTAAAAATAAGATATTTTTTATCATTAATAAATCAGAACAATAATTTTGGCAATATTGTAAAATTTTAACATATTAGTATGTAACCAAATGACTTATCTGATGAACTTTTGTGAATATTGTTCTAACAATAGCATTTGTCAAATTAATGTATCAAATTTTAAGAGAGTTAAGATTAGTCTAATTAATAGTAACGCCATGGTTGAGTTGACAATCCCTCAATTCCAAATTCCTGAACAATGAATTTTTAAATGCATATTGAGGTAAGTCATATGTTTTGGTCATTTATTTGTAGAGAAAAATTTCAAGTGTGGATTCTTTCACCTTGTCAACTGTAGTAGTGAAATTCACCCACAAATCAACATGCTTAACATAACAACGCTCATACCTAAAGTGAATTTGAAAATTTTGTGATAAAACTTCTAATAATAAAGTTGTGTATGGGTGGAAGCCAGATAATGAAGAGAGATGTTTTGATTTTCAATGTCGAGGAAGGTAAAATCAATTTTTACATAACATAGTTTAGCCAGTACTTTGAACCATAGAGAGGATATGAAGTAGGCTGAGACCGGACAAAATCACTGAGTCAGTCTATCACAAGCAGGCTTTGCATTTTCATAGAAATGAGACATCAATGGGTAATTTTTATCCATTATTTTCTCATTTGTCTACACAAACCTCCATCCTGATTCTTTCCCTAGTTTTAGTCGACCTCAAATTTCAAACAACGGGAGGCAAGGAAAATTCATGAAAATGCAAAGGCCAATAAAATTCATGTAAAAAAACTCAATAAATACTAATAAACTTTAAAAATATGACAAAAGCACCAAATGAGAGACATATTTTAATATTTAAAACTACTCTCTCTGTCCCATTTTATGTGACACCCTTTCCTTTTTGGTTCGTCCAAAAAAGAATGTCACCTTACTTTAATTGGAAATGATTTACCTTTAAAATTTTCTTTTTACCCTTAATGAAATGATTCTCAGCCATACAAATATTTAAGAATAATTTTAGACTACAAGTTTTGAAAGTCTTCCTTTTTTCCTTAAACACTACGCCAAGTCAAAGGGTGCCACATAAAATGGGACAGAGGGAGTAATTTCTCTTAAATAGCTAACTATAAGTAAATTTTAACTTTGATTAATAGTTAATAAACTTTAAATAAAGTCACAAATGGCTAATTTGAGTCCAAATATAAATATAAACTTATGTCAGTAAAAAATTTCATAGAAAATTAAATTAAAGAAATGTAATGTCCCTATGGGTGGTTCTGCAGTTATTTTGTTGATTTGAGCATGTGTATAGTGACCTCGGGTCATTTTTGACTTGTTGGCACTGTTGATATGGTCATCGAATGAGTTGGTTGTGATTTATGGAAGTTTTTTAGCTAACCGGGAAGTTATAACTGTAAAATGAGTTTTCTGGTAAAGTTCTAGTAAATAGCCCCAGAGTAGAATTCTGACGGTTCCATCAACTCCAGAGCGTCTGAATTAGGCTCGGAGCGTATCCGGTGCAGTTATATCATAGTTTGCAGATTTGGTTGCCGAAATCAATCAATAGTTGAATTAGTCAACGCTCTCAGGAACCGTGCCCTAGATGAAAATTTTGATAGTGCGATTAGCTCCGTAATGTCGATTTTGGTCTAGGACAATTCTTCGTTTGATACTAGAGACGGCTGGATGCAATTTGGCTTCCCGGTGGCTTTTTGTAAAAAGTTACATATAAAGAAGTGGAACCCCCACTTTATCGTGGGAAGCTCTTTTGGAAATTTTGACTGCACCTTCGGATCCATAACGTCGAAATCCATATGGTTACATAGTTCGTTTGCGAAAATCGAAGTCCAAATGAACATGAAACAACGAAAAAAGAAATTGAAGGGTTAAGGAAGGGGGAATGACATGGCAAGTCATGGGGCTACCACATGGTGACGCCGAAAGTATCATATTCCAATTTTGGTGCGTATTTTGAGATCAAATCTCTGTTTTTCACTGGATATATATCGAAAATGAGTAGAAACTTTACATTACGATATCTCAATCATTTCTTAACAGAATTAAGTAAAATTTGTATCTAAATTGTTCTATTTTCCTAGAGGAACGTTGTGGTATGGTTGGATCTTATTAATTTGTCTGTCTTTTTTATGAAATTTGACCGAGAATTTATACAAGAAAAATTTTTCGATAAGAAATGCAACTTCATTTTTGAGTCATTTCTCTATCTTTTGGGATCTATTTTGGGCTCAATTTCTAGCTATGGACTCAGGGTGATGTAGCGATCATTTTACAGGGGTTGATTCGATATTATGAGTGTGGGCCTCACTTTTTCCTATTTTAGTCGTAATTGATGTAATTTCACCTGTTTCCTGAGATTTTACAGCCAATTAAGCCGTAATGACCTTGTGACTTATGTTTCGATAACTGAGCAACGTTGGAGATGAAAAGGAAGGGAAAAGCTCGAGTGGACTGATCAAGAGTGCGAGGGGCCGCCTTCTAGGTAGGCTAGGCTTTCCTTACCTCTAAACTGAGTTGAAATGTAGTGAGAGTCTGTTTGCTATTGGATGTCCCTGAATAAAATGTGTATATATGATGCTGAGACCATGATTATTGTTTGGACTCTGTGATACGTGCATCTGTTCTATTAGCTGGTATTAACACTGTGTGGACCGTGTACACTTTTGATAAGGAATGTAAGGGTAAGTTAGAGCATGACACAGGTAATGTAAGCAATGATGCTACTTGTGTACATATAACTGACTGTTTAAATATTGGGTTGACTTGTTGGGATCTCTGACACATAAACCAATATTATGTCATCATGATTCTGATTATCCATGATTTATATATTCTAATTAAATTCTGCTAAAAGCTATACTTGATCGTTGGAGATTGTGATCACTATTCGGGCCCTATAATAGTTAAAATTGTCAATACGAGTTGGCCCATCCCATCTGGGTTAAGATCATACAAGCTTTGAAATTTGACGAGTCAAGCCGAGCTGGCCCTTTTTTTTTGTGGGTTAGAAAAAACCTAGCTAGCCCATCAGTATGTGGGCTGCAGTCCTTGCCGGGTTAGCTCACATTTTTAGAAGTATATATTTTCTTATAAAATTTTATATTAAATTATAATTTTAAAATATTAAAATAAATTATAACAAGACAATATTACATGGTATTAGTATTACTATTACATATTATAAAAACATAATTTTTATCTAAATTTTAATATTTAAAATTTTTGAATGAACTTTAAATTTGACTCTTATTATAGTTAATAATCTATTTTATTTTTATTTTTAATTCGGCCCACGGGCCAGCCCAACCCATATTGCAAAAGTTCCATAAACTAGCAGACTTATTCAGGACAGGCTAAAAAGCCCATTTTCTAATTGGAATCCAAAAATCTTAGCCAGCTTGCAAAATAACAGGTTAGGCCAGGTTGGTTCAATGGGCCTAACCCATATTGACGACTCTAATAATAATTATATATGTTATATAGCTGGTTGTTAGCACTGTTAAGCTGTGAGTTGATTTATTAGGGGTTAAATGTAACCTATGCCACATGATTGGCACGGATACCTAGTTTGACCTTTGTTTATCTATGTGAGTAGTCTGGTGCTGATATTATGTAGTAATTGAGAGGTTAGGTTGCTGAGTATGTGTTATATGTGGCTGGCTGTACAAAATATGTGTTGTATATGATGATATGAGTCGGTAATCGTTGTATTGATGATTGTGCTAGATGTAATCACTATGATAGTTGAGTTCTGGTACTGTGGAACTACGAGGCCTGCTAAAGGCTGGATATGGGCTAATGACTTGTGACAGGTATGCATTTTGGCTTAACTCTTATATGCATGAATATGTAGCCTAATGCTACTGAGATATGATGGCTGTAAGGCTGGTTGTTGATTATATGTCGTACTGTGGACTGACTCTGGTATAGATATGATTCTGATGGGTCGATTTGTTCTAGATACCTATGATACAGTCGTACTGTGGACTGACTCTGGTATAGATATGACTCCGTTGGGCTTGGTTATTCTGGACACTTATGATACTCTGAGTACTTATGATTGACTGGATTGTGGTGTATTTAGCCTTGGATTGGCATGACCTTACATTAGTCTATGAGATATACACTTCTATATATTGTTGTTAGTCGTTGTGTACAAGTTATTCTTACCTAATTTTGGGGTTACCTGATATCATCTGAGAGAGGTGGTGGTTATGTTTGGTTGGGTGGTATGATTTTTGTCTTGAGGTACGGTATGACTGTAGAGGTTCAGATCTGGATGAACTAGTCAAGTGGATATTGTTTTTATGCTTCGAGTCCTGGATGATGCTCCTTATGCTCTGAGACTCGATGTCCATATCCGAGAGTCCGACTCCTGGGTGATGCTCTCCGTGGTTCGAGTCCCTGTTGCCACGACCGTGATGTCTGAGCCATGGATGCTGATTCTAAGGTCTAAGCACCTATTGATAATTAGGCTGGGGACCCCGTGGGTTACATTTTAGGTCTGGGACCCCGGTGATTACATTTGGGTCTGGGACCTCGATGATTACATTTTGGGTCTGGGACCCTCGCTGGTTACATTTGGGTTTGGGACCCTATTGATTATGTTAGGGGAATTCTTTCTCCCATGGGGGATTTGTCCCATCGTTATATATGTTGAGGTGTCAGGGTCGAGTGTTAGACTTGACATGATATGATACTTTGGGTCAGGCACCCAGTTAATTTATGATACTTTGGGTTAGGGAACCGATTGATATACGATACTTTGGGTAGGGAACTTGGTTGACTACCCATGGATCCAGACCCCTATGCACACCCTGATGGTGCATAGGTATACCATCTAGGCTTATGAGGGCTTAGGGGACATTTGGGCTTAGATATTAGGGCCTTACACCCACGTACAGCTTGACCCCTGGATCTGGAGAATGAGTAACTACCCGATTTAAAAGGATCCAATGTTTGACCCAGAGAAAGAAACACCAATAGCAATAGCCTAGATCTTTCCTACGTTACCTATGAAATTTTTAGTGAAAGAAGCCATCTTCTCTCTTCTTGCTGCAGTTGGAAAACCTTTACAAGTAGATATAGCTGCCAAGAATCAAATATGACTGAGTTATGTTAGAGTTAAGGTCGAGGTGGATCTCTTAGCTGAATTTCCCAAGAGAATAAATATTGGGGTGAGAAAGTTGAATGGTGAGATCATTGAAAAATTGATTAACATTAATTATGACTTCATGCCAAAATATTGCACAAATTGTAAATTACAAGAACATTGATGAGCAAGAATGTTAGGTGAATGATCTTTCCACTGATAAAGGAAAAGGTAAGGAGAAGGAAACTAATAAAGATAGGGATAAAGATAATTTCTAACTGCATAGGAATAAAAGATTTCAAGGTAGAGGAAGACAATGAGAATAAATAGAGAAGAAACAAGTCTGGGACCCAAAGGCCACTAATACTGAAATTCAGAGTCGCCACTTGATCTTTTAAGGAAAAAATCAAGAAAATCAATTATTTAAAAAAGACTTAAACCGAAAAAAATCTTTTTTTTAAATCCAAAGAAAAGGTCCGGTTCACATTTTCATCTCAAGAAGGTTTTACGCACTTGAAATGGCCGCTAACACGCGGTTATCCGGCGATTAGGAAATTTTGACTAATTTTAAAAAATAGAAATTAATTTAGATTAATGGCTAAAAATCTAATTGAAATATCAAAAATAATAAAATATTTAAAGTCCTAATCACATTTATTTAATCTAACGAGATTAGGAACTTAGAAAATCTAATTTTCGCTAAAACAAAGACTTTAACACCAAGAAATGCAAAATCACTCAAAAACGAAAATTAACATAAATGGTTGACTTTTGGAGATTTAATTAGATTAACAACAAATAAATACATAAATAAATGTTAGTGTTAGAGACAAGTATCACAAACAAGTAAATATACAATAAACAAGACATAAGATGAAATTGGGCTTTGGTAGGCCCAATTCTCAAAATCTGTCCTAAATTTCTAATAAAAAGATTGGTCCTGCTAGGCCCATTCCTCTCTTGCTGCTATTATGGGCTTTTAGGCCCATTTATCCCTGCATATACATTGAGTGTATATTCAATGTTTATCACTGTATAGTTTATGTATATCAGTGTATACATACTGATTTTCAGCTTTCAAAACCTGTACAGCAACTCCCAGGTCATAAAAAATGCTCCCTATCTTCCAGGCTGACCCAAAGCTGGTTCGAAAAGGAAGTTGGGCCCAAATGGCCCATGACAAATGCAAGAATGAGTCCAACGGACTCGGATTGGTATATCATGCAAAAGAAGAAAGAAACAAGGATTAATACTTAAAAAAATGAACGATTCTACTTAATATTAACAAATATGTAACGATCTTGCAAATTAGCACAAAGAGTGGCGATAAAGAAAGCCGACAAGAATACTAAAGAAGACAGGACTGAGCATAATGAGCAACAATCATAAAAAAAATGAAGACAATACGAAATAGATAAAGAAAGAGAGCTTCCAAAATCAATCCAAACAATGAAGCAAAAAAAAGGGTACTTCCCAGTGACCAAATTTAAACATATATGCCTGAAGGATGAGATAGGTGACAAAACTGTATTTCAGTATATTGCGGTCTAAAATAGCGAGCATTTAATTAAGGAAAGCTTGACTCCTTGATTCCATCTAACATGAAGCGAAATATGGGAAAAGAGACGCAAATAGACTCAAACCACCTAATTGTCTTTAACTTAAGTTTGGGAATTTTATGAGAAACCCATCAATCTGAGGAAACCGAAATAAAAAAGCAAGCCACACAACCGAAAATCAAAGCATTAGTCAACAATGCTAATTTTTACAAGGTTAAAACTTGATTAACACACCAAGGGCAAGATTCAACGTGTTATCATGTATTAAATCCGAATGGATTCAACCCCATCAAGTCATTATGCCCTCGTTCAAAGCAACCTAAAACGCATCTGAGACATAGATCCAGACAATGCAACAACCAACACATTCATGCTAACAGGCTAGGATTTAAACACTACAACATGTATTTGAAGAGTAGAGTCATTTTCATACCAGTCTTGGCATCTTATCAGTGAACGAAAATAACACCTCACACAGAATACAGTGACGTATGAACACACTCCTTGATCTAAACTCAACAGAGCATTACAAAACTGGACTAGGACATGAAGAGGGGAGAAGGGCACCAATAAGAACCTTATAATCATAGCATGTGACAGCATAACCTGGATTTCAAATCCAAGAACAAAGCCAAAGACCAAAACTGTCGGTCTGAAACAGAGACTGAAAATTTCAAAACGAACCCGATTCAACTAGGACTAAAGGAAACGGGAAACAAACATTAAATCAAGGATCTTTAAAACTTAATCAAGACTGAAAGTGATTTAACGACAATCAACAACACACCACAGTGTCGACTCGCCGTAACAGAGCACTCCCAATCAAAATGAACTAAGACTAATCATAAAAACTTCGATACGGCATCAACAGTCGCATTCAAAAGAGAACGACTAACAAAGACACCCAAAACGAGGAGGAAAATAATTCACGCAGTTCTCCAAAACAAAGAGAGTTAGGAGTTACCTTTACGAGAGTAGGAACTGGGACGACGAACCTGAGGGTGAGCTCTTCACCACAACAAAACTCATTTACGAATTTCTCCGACTCTTGAAAACTTCACCATTCCGAGCTCCTTCTAAACAGTGAGCAGGAATTTAATGCTTGTTTTTTTTGGTGAGGAACGGCTGCCCCTCTAATGGTGGAAAAGAGGGAAATTATAGGAACGAATTAGGATTCGAAATGGGGGGAAAATGATAGGCAAAAGGGCAATTCGGGATGAATTTCTTTTTTAAATTCGAATTCCCGATCTTTCTTAGGATAAGAAATTGGCTGAGTTGTCGGAAATTTCCAATGGCTTGAAAGAATCAGCCATTGATTTTATAAGGAGAGGGATGAGAGAAGGTGCGAGATGAAGACACGTGTGCACGAATTTTTCACGGGTTAGAGGAGAACGTTGGGGTGTTGTTTTCTGGGTTTGGCGTGTTGCTGCATTTGGTTCTGTGTTGGTTTTGTTGTTGTCCTTGGCATATGGTTTACAGGAAGAAGAAAAGGGGAGAGGGGAGGGGGTCTCGCGAGGGAGAGGGAGTATATGTGAGATAGGAATTGGGTTGGGTCAGGGTAGGCAGTTGGGCTAGGGGAAAATTGGGTTGGGTTCAGATTAGGAATAGTTTGAGTTGGGGATTGGGTTAGAAATTAGAATTGAAAAAAAAAAGTTAAGGAAAAGGTTTAAAAATTAGCCACTTTAATTATAAATATGACCAATTAAAATGTGATCAATTTGAATCAATTGATTAATTTGACCACGAGATGAATTAATATAAATTAATTAAAGAGCTTTTTAATATTAACAACTTAATTATGGGGTAATTAATCCTAAAAATAATTAAAGTAAAGTGATTAAAGATAAAATCTATTTGAATTTGTTTTTAAAAAAATTGATGAAAATATAATACTGAACTATTAATACTTGAAATAAATATATATAATATGCAATATATAAACATAATTAAAATTAAAAGAATTAAACCTAAAAATCACTTGAAAAAATATTTTTTGCATTTTTGAAAGCTAATTATTTCAAATTATTAAAATTAAAAGCTCGATGATTAATTTATACTGTCGAGGGTAAAAATTGAATGTCAACACCAAGTACTAAGGTTGATCATCTAATCAGGTAGGGATCTGACCATGCCCCTTTATCAGTGTCCTGTGATACAGAAGCTGAGAATGTGACTAAACCATTTAAGTTCCTAAATTTTTAGGTAAAGCGTCCTCAGTTTATGAGTATTGTAAAAGGAAGCATGAACTATTGACTTTATATGCAATCTTTTTACAGAATTTCGGGCTAAAATGAAAAAGGTGAAGAAGGCTTTATTAGGTTGGAGTAGGAAGACATATAGTAATATTTTTTAAAAGTTGGCTACTTCGGAAGATATGATTAGTGTGAAGGAGGGTTAATTTGAAATTAATCCATCATAACAAAACGACAGAGAGCTAAAGAAAGGTAGAAGCTGAATTGAAAAAGTATTAGGTTATAGAGGATGAATACTGGAGATAAAATCAGGTTTAAAATGGTTTAATGATTGGGATAGAAACACAAAATTCTTCCATTTAGTGGTAAAAGGAAAATAAAGAAATTATTTATGGGTGAAATTACAAATAATAAGGAGCCATAATTAACTCTAAAGAGCAGATTGGGGAAGCAGCTGTGAAATTTTATAAAGATCAATTTAAAGAAATAGATGTGATGGATTTACCAGATATTATGGACAATCTTCCTATTTTGGTCACACAAGAGGAAAAGAACTGATGACCAGTAAGCCTACAATGAACAGGTTAAAGCAGTAGTATATGAGCTAAACGAGGGCAGTGCCAGTGGACCATAAGGATTTTCAGGTGCCTTTTATTAACATTGCTGGGAGATAATTGGGAAGATATTACAAAAGATGGCCAAAACATTTTTCTGTGGCCACATGCTACCTAGGTTTAGCACTCACAATAACTTGTTACTGATTCCTAAAAGGGACAGTGTGAAGGATTTTACCAACTTAAGGCCAATAAGTCTGATACATCTGCAAATAAAATCATCTCTAGGTTGATATATGATAGAAAAATTAGAATCATACCCAAGCTGATTTCACTTAATCAAACAAACTTTATGAAAGGAAGGAGTATCACAGAGAATGTACTATTAGCCCAAGAGATTATAAAAGACATAAGACTAAGATGTAAATGACATAATGCAGTTGTTAAGTTAGACATGGTCAAAGTTTATGACAAAGTTTTATGGTACTTTTTGTCAAAAGTTATGAGAAAGTTTGGTTTTGTTGAGATGATAATTGACATAATTTGTAGGTTATTATCAAATAATTGGTACTCAGTATTAGTAAAGGGACAGACATATGGCTTCTTTCAATCTTCAAGGGGGTTAAAACAAGGTGACCCTTTATCTCCTACGCATTTCATAATTGTTGTTAAAGTTTTAGCAAAGGGCTGCATGAACTGCATGAGCAAGCTAATTATAAGTGTTTTGGTATGCCAAAGTGGAGTACGTAGATAAGTCATCTATCATATGCAGATGGTCCTATTCTATTATGTTCAAGAGATAAAACTTCTGTTAAGATGATGATGAATGTTCTGTGAAAATATGAAAAGATGTCTGGTCAGATGATTAACATGGCAAAGCATTTTTTCTATTTAGATGAAAAAACACCAACAATTATGGTCAATAAATTGAAGGGGTGTACAGGATATAATCAAGGGAAATTCTCTTTCATGTATTTAGGTTGTCCTATTTTCTATGGTAGGAAAAGATAGCTTATTTTGAAGATATTATTACAAAGATCAGTAGAAGGATTATGGGATGACATAATAAAGTATTATCTTTTGGGGGTAGATATATATTAATTGCCCATGTACTTCAGTCTATGCCTATGTACTTATTATCAACCATGAACCCTCCTAAGGGAGTTATCAGTAGAATACATTAGCTATTAGCTAAATATTTTGGGGTAAGACTGGAGGTTTGAAAGGGAAACATTGGTTAGCTTGGGAAGAGATGTGTTATCCTTTTTTAGAAGGGGAAGCTGAATTTAGATCTCTTTTTGATGTGTTAAGAACTCTGTTTGCTAAGTCATGGTGGAACTTTAGAGTGGATACTAAATCTTTGTGGGGTACATATATATGGAACAAATACTATAAGAAAGATCATCATTTGTTAGCTTCTAGTGTTGGAGGTTCACATGTATGGAAAAAATTATTGGACATGAGGGAAGAAATTGAGTATAATATTTGGTGGCAAATTAAATTAGGTTCTTTAATTTCTAGGATGACAACTGGACACAACAAATGGCTCTTTATTATATTGAGGAATTGGGCCAGAAAGGCCTGATTTAGAGGTTAGGAGCTTTGTTGATTCTGATGCACAGATGATTGGAAAATTTAGGGCAAACTTGTTGGAAGATAGGGTAAATCATATTGTGGATAACTGATATGCTGTCAAAATACAATACTTTTGACGCTTAAAACTTGGAATTTTGTGTGTTCTCAAAGTGATGTTAATAGATTTGATGTGTTTTTATGTTTATTTTTCAGGATTTGGAAAGATTTTGGACTAAGTGTGCAGTTGCTGCAATTTTTGCTGATGTACGAAGCATTCTATTAGCCGTGGAAATTTTCAGGAGCCGTAGAGTGGGTTCGTGCTTGAGATTCAGTGAAGGGTTAATTTACTAAAGTTGCATCTACGATTTTCAGACGAGCCATGAAAATTTGTACGAGTCGTGGATGAGGTTTTGTACCCTGAAGATTAGAATGTGGGATTTTCTGGGAATTCATAGACCATGTACGTGCCGCAAGTCTGAATATGGCTCGTAGAAAGGTCTCATAGAAGCTGTACCCAGTTTTGAAGAATGATGTTTATGAAGCCTCGGTAGATCGTAGAACTTAGTATGGCCCGTTACCTTGCCCGTATTGCCTGCCGAATACAGTTTTCTTGTTTTGTTTTGGACTTGTATTTTAGTTATTATAAATAAGTCTTTTAGTTTATTTTTGGTAGAGAATAAAGGAGAACGACTAGAAACATAGAGAGAAGTACTCGGAACACAACTTTGTGATTTTAATTAATACTTTGTGATTTCTTGTGAAGAGTTTGGGGATTTTGTATTCTTAAATTCATCTTTGTAAATGCTCAATTATGATATTCTATATCATGATTCTTGCATCTAAAATGATTATGCATAGCTAAATCCAGAACTAAGGTTACGGGAACCATGAAACACTAACAAGGTAAAATCACATAATTCGTAATTTTTAGAAAGTGTGCATGCATGTATTAATTAGTTCTCTTCCTTTTAGTTGCTTTTTAACGGTGGTCGATGTTAGAACTCACCTAGTTATTACTGACTGGATCAAAGAAGTAATGAATTAGAAAAGAGATTAATAAACAAGATTCAATCGATTTCTTCTCATCTAATCAGCCAAATTGGATCAAGGGGACGTTGTACTGGGACAATAGGTAAGGGTTAGTAATGTCATCTTGCGGGGATAGATCAAGCCATGTAGTGAAATTTACCTCTCTCTTGGATCAAAGGGTTTGGTAAACTTAACTTACCATTCTGCATGCAATACACTAGAAAAGATTATGGTTATCTGGTAATACCGAGTTAGGGAATCATGGGGAACACAATACCCTAGTTACTCATCTCACTGGTTTCACAATACTTGTTCTAGTTTAGGTTTACTTTATGCAAATTATAAAACCCTCCCCCCCCCTTTCGGGAGATAAGAAGTTAATTAACTCGAATTGCTTGAAATCACTCTGATTCTAAACCCATGACTAAGTAACTCGAATTGCTTGAAAAAGCTCTAAACTTATAAACCCATGACTATCATGCAATCTTCCTCCTCAACTACACCCGCTAGAGCAATAATTGAAGAACAAAACTAAATTGAAGGGCCTACCTCAATCTAAGTTATACAAGAAGATATGCAAGAACCCACAAATCAATTCAAGAAATTTGGGAGAAACCCTCTTGATTTTACAAGTAAATCATCAACTAAGCATGAAAGCAAGAGAAATAATCAATACCCATATATAAATCAACAACCAAGCTTCAATTAACTCTACAAATTTAGCATTCAAGAACAAGGAAAGAAAGAGTGAATGAAAGATAATACAAGGTGAAGCCCATACTCTTCAAGCCACTCAAGAATTTACAGAAAACCTGCTTTAAATCCTCACCCTAAACTAAAATCTACACTACGGTGTGTTTTTCTTCTTAAAAAATGTATGAATGTTCTTGAAGGAATGTCCAATGATATCCTTTTTGGGAATGAAAATGGTGAAATTCCATAGCTGCCCCGATGTTGGCCTCTGTAACATTCTGTGATCGCGCTCTGTATTCCGTAATCATGGAGGTTGTGTCACCTTATGCTCCACCTTCAGGCTTGGGTCTAGCTCCTTCGCACTTCTCTGCATATCACAGCTCTACGATCGTGAGCCTGGAGGCCGCGTTCACAGAGTGCATCTGCTGCCCGATACCATTTTGTGCATTTCAGCTCCTTTTGTCTCCGATTCAGCTCCAATCTTCATTTCTCCTTAGCAAATCAAAATTTAAATCTAAATCATAAGTACCTATGACATACATCATTCAAGACACTTCAGATGCAGTTTTGTATTGATACACCACTTTCTTCCCTTGGGAAGCGGCTTTGCATTGATAATCCAAATGCGGTGAGATTAGAGGCGAGGATGACAGAGTAAGAGAAGCTTGAGCTTGCTAGGCTTCGCTCTATGTAGGATTAGGAAGAGCGGCAGACACGGGAGATAGAGAAGATGAGAGGCGCTGGACCCTCCAGATATGCTACCACTACTGAAGAGACCACCAAGCAGATTGAAGGTGGTCAGACTCAGCCTGAGACTGGCACTTAGGCGCCCAAGTATGTTTTTTGACCCCTATGCCTTGATTCTATTATATTTCATACATGGAGGACAATGCAAATTTTTTTCGATGGGATCTGCGTAGTTATAGGCCTCAGTGAAGTCCGAGTAACTATGACCTATAACTATCCTAAATTTTGGGTTCGAAGGATTTTCTTGCCTGTGTTCTTTTTCCCTAAGGACATTTACTTTTTGTTGAACCGACATGTTTAGGATGTATAAGTAGTATTAGTAGCATGTAGTACCAAAGTCGATGGTATATGTTAGTTTTTTGTGTGAAAAATGATACCCACCAAATTTTGTTAGGTAGTATTGATAGAAACCTTGCAATATTGATTGATTGGCGGTGCTTATTCTGATAAGTGAGATCTAATTATGATGAAAAACATGATATGCAAGTCTATATTGATAGTATAATCAGTGTCGTGTATGTATGAGATTTCTTAGCTTAATTCTTATATTTTGTTTCAATTTAGAACTTGCCCTGTTACTCTGACTTAGACTGTAGGTTAGTTGGTTAGGAAAGGATCTTAGGATATTGTTCATATTAGTCCACTTAGCCTAAATGACCAATCAATTGTGTAGTGTATCCCTTGATCCCAAATGTTTGAGCCTTGCATGTATCCTTTTTTTTTGTAAAAACCTAAGTAACCAAGCCTTGTTGAATGTAAAATCTTGAAACTGGCCCTGGTCCTTCCTTGAATATTGTGCACCTTGACTGAGGTGAAAAGCTTAAGTTAAGGGTGGATACCAAAAGTGACCCTGGTTCAAAGGTTGGATATTGTACACCTCGACTCAGGCCAAAAGCCTAAGTTAAGGATGGTTGTTGTAATGGTAATCACATAAAATGGGCTAGAAGCTAGTCATACAGGAAAAAGAGAGAACAAAAATGTCATGGGTGCAAGAAAAATGAACAGATGCCTAAATAACGAGTTAAAAATAAAAATGTTGTGAAAATAGGAGGCAATGAGCTAAAAAGAGGGTAAGGCACCTAGAAAAGCTTGTAATAAGAGAAAGGAATATGAGTTGAAAAATGACAGTATTGGTAGGGAAAAATTGTAGAATAACACAGTGTCAAGGAGGGTCATTAGTCACTATATTCTCAAAACATCATACTAAAGCCCCCTGAGCCTATGTTACTAGCCAATAAAGTCCTATAGTGATCCTAGTCCAAGTAGTTGAAGGTCATAATTGTGAGTATAGGGGCAAGCATATGGCATTGAACATAGTGTTTGAATATTTATTGTGAGAGTGAGTGATTTTATTTAGTCCCAAGCATTGAATCTGAAAATACTATCATAAGTGGGATATGGGACTTTTTTTTATGAGGGCACTTGTATTGCACTGCTGATTTTAGATTAATTCAGTGATTGTTGCTTATCTGTGGTTACCTTGCTTGTCATAGTTGCACTGTCACATATATTGATCTGCATTGGTTTGTTTGATAGCTATCCGATATGCATTGATGAGTAATGTGGGTATCTATGCTTGATTTTGAGGTGATATGTGCCATTAGACTGAGGTCTTTGTGCTACTGTACTGCTTATGTAGATTGAGTTCGTTACTTGAGGACAAGCAACAATTTAAAGTTGAGGGTGTTGATGTGCTGTCAAAATACAACACTTTTGATGCTTCAAACTTGGAATTTTGTGTATTCTCAAAGCGATGTTAGTGGGTTTGATGTGGGGCAAACGCATACAAAAAGATCGTTGTTTTTCAGGATTACAAGATATGGCAATATTTTGGGCTAAGTGTGTAGTTGCTGCAATTTTTGCTGATGTATGAAACACTCTACTGGCCGTGGAAATTTCCACGAGCCATAGAGTGGATTCGTTGTTGAGATCCAGTGAAGGGCTAATTTTCTGAAGTTGCATCTACAAATTGTTAGACGAGCCATGAAAATTTGTACAAGTCGTGGATGAGGTTCCATACCCTTAGGATCAAAATGTGGGATTTTCTGAAAAGTCATCAGATAAAACCCTATAGGGGTCGTAAGTCTGAATGCAGCCCGTAAAAGGTCTTGTAGAAGTTGTGCACAGTTTTAAAGAATGAAGTTTATGAAGCCCCGGTACGAATCGTAGAACTTAGTACAGCGCATAACCCTGCACATATTGCCTGTCGAATCTAGTTTCCTATTTTGTCTTGGACTTGTATTTTATTTTTTTGGTAGAGAACGAAGGAGAACGACCAGAAACGTAGACAGAAGTACTTGCAACACAACTTTGTGATTTTAATCAATACTTTGTGATTTCTTGTGAAGAGTTTGTAATTTCTTATTCTTAAATTCATCATTGTAAGTGCTCAATTATGTTATTTCATATTATGATTCTTGCATCTGCAATGATTATGCATAACTAAATCCACATAGGGTTGTGGGAACCATGAAGAACTAACAAGGTAAAATCGGATAATTCATAATTCTTGGAAAGTGTGCATGCATGTATCAATTAATTCTCTTTATTTTGATTGTTTTTTAATGGTGACCAATGTTAGAACTCGTCTAATTGTTTCTGACTAGATCAAAGTAGTAATGAATGGGAAAAGAGATTAATTAACAGGGTTTGATCCATTTCTTCTCGTCTAATCAACCAAACTGGATCAAGGGGATATTGTACTAGGATAATAGGTAAGGGTTAGTAATGTCACACTGCAGGGATGGATCAAATCACGTACTGAAATTTACCTCTCACCTAGATCAAAGGGTTTGATGAACTTAACTTACCGTCCTATATGCAACACACTAGAAAAGATTATGGTTATATGGTAACACCGAGTTAGGGAATCATGGGGAACACAAATACCCTAGTTACTCTTCTTACTAGTTTCACAACACTTGTTCTAGTTTAGGTTTACTTTCTGCAAATTATACAACCCCTCTCCTCCCATCGGGAGATAAGTAGGTTAATTAACTCGAATTGCTTGAATTACTCTGAGTCTACCATATTCCCCGTGGGATTCGACCCTAATCTTTGTTAGGTAATATATCTTGACAACGATCATTTTAACTTTCAAAAAGGAATTGTAGCTTGGGTGACATCAAAAACATGAAGCCTGTGATTAATGAGGATACTGATCAACCTTGGTGGATTGGCAAAAAGGTGATTTTACAATAAAGTTAGCCTATCAAATTATTAGAAGTAAGAGAGGGGAAAGGAATAGCTTACAAATATTTGGGTAAAAGGACTGCCTTTATAAGATAAGCTCCTTTCTATGAAGACTATGGAGGAAAATCATAGCTACAAATGATAACCTTAAAAATATGAAAGTCAATATTATGTCCAGGTGCCATTGTTGTAAGGAGCACTGGCAGGAAACAATGGAGCATTTATTTCTAACATATTCCATAGCCCAAAAGCTATGAAAGGAGTTTGTTGATTGTGCAGGTGTAAAGGTAGCTAGAGTGCATCTACAACAGGTAATAACTAATTGGTGGCAAGTATATGGCACAAAGAAAATAAAGGCTATATTTAGGATTATACTTGTTGTGCTACTGTGGGAGCTATGAAAGAGGAGGAATGCAAGGTATGACAAAGATTTGAGTTTGATGAAACTAATTAAACAGTGTCAAAATACCATTAATCAGTTTATCAAACACACTTATCCATGGATACAGTGCCCACCACAATGGGAAGAAGCTATACAGTTTCTACACCAATACAAGCCTAGGTTATATGGCAAGAACATATGTTGGAAATTTCCATAGATTGAAGGAGTCAAAAGCAACAGTGATGGAGCATCAAGAGGAAATCTAGGAGAAAGCACTTATTCCTTTTGTATAAGAGATGAAAAAGGAGATCTTATCTTTGCAGAAACACAAGGCATAGGTTTGCTACTAATAATAAGGCAAAGGCAATTGCAACATTAAAGGGTGTAAGATATTGTTCAAGAGGTAACTTCAAAAGAGTAATCCTAAAAAGTGATTCTATTGCTATAAAATGTATGCTGACTAGAGAAAGAAAAATCCCTTGGGAACTTATTGACATTATGATGGAGGCAAGAAATATTGTAGAAAAATATCATATTAAAGTGTAATTAATGTTTTTAGGGAAGGGAACCAGTTGGCGAATACACTAGCAAAAGATGTTTTATATGGTGGGGATCTGAAGACATACAAACAGTTTAACTAACTTCCAATACAACGCAAGAGATAGTTAAATATGGATAAAAATCAAATCAGCAATTTACACATTAAAAGAAGGAAGATCAAAGAACCAGCAGTTTAGCATGCAACATAGTCAGTACAATAAAACATATACAGAATCTCAAAATAGATATTTACAATAACAGTTTGCATTATCAAATTAGACCAATTTCTATGAGAAAATCAAAGTTATCTAGCCTAGGCTATGACAACTTACAGAAAAGGGATAGGGTTTCAAAAAAAGGAGAGGATTGAACTCGTTATGTGCACCATCAGGAGTCAGGATATTCAGACAAGAGCTTGAGAGCAACTGATTCTTCTCCACCACTGCTACCACTGAAAATAAAGGGAAAAATTTCAATCGAAGAAATAAAAAGGAAAAAGATGACATTTGGACAGCAAGGATAGAAACTTACTCACGGACTAAGATGAGAATTAATGGAGCTCCTTTAGAAGAACAATTATGGCCAGAAATAGCTTATCCACCTGAGTAGTGACAAGGCAATGAGTACGAAGGAAAAGGACATAGAAGGAGAAATACCTTTTTGTAGATAATAAGATGAATAAGAGATGGAAATCATCTATGGAAACACACAAATCACCCAAAGTAGAAGGAAGACGAATTAGGAGTTTACAAAGGCATAGGTCATTGAAGAGTCAGATTAGGAAACTGAAAAGTAGGTTATGGAAGCCAGTAGAAGAATAAGTGTAGAAATAGAGTGACTTTTTTGTATGGGCATATTCGACTATTTGGGCTGTTTATGTTATCTGTTGCTCTCTTTTTAGACATGTTTAAATAAAAAGAGTCTAGAGCTCAAATTAAATTTAAAGAAAAACTATAGTTAACCCGACTTAAATTAAAAACTTAGGAAAGTAATCAATGTACTATTCTATATAACTTAGGAATAGATTTACAATAAAAGAAAAAAGACATAAAGTTCAAAATACAGCAAAAGACAATGCAGCACTCTATGTCATGCCCCAGGAGAGTACCTTAGGTGTGGCCGGCACCCAAAAACTATTGCTAGTCCCCAAAAGAACTACTCGATCTCAAGCCAGTCATTCAACATCAAACATAATGAAAAGTAGTAAGATAAAAAGATAAAGGTAGTGAGCCTTAGTCAATTCTACATCAATGAGAAGGGCCAATGGCAAACAAACTCAATCTCAACATCTATGATAAGTAAATAAGATTACTAACTTGACTCAAAGAGGGAAAGACCCCAACATCAAACCTCAACTCATGTCTATGAAACCTCTAACTCAATTAGACAGTCCAAAAGGGTACCATGATAGTCCATGGCTTTCCAACTCGATAGATAAAATAACAGGTAAAGGAAAAAAGGCTCCTCCAGATAGCAAGGAGGCCCACCAATGACTGGAATCAGAATATCTG
Organism: Solanum rostratum; assembly: GCA_029948455.1. Lineage (NCBI taxonomy): Eukaryota > Viridiplantae > Streptophyta > Magnoliopsida > Solanales > Solanaceae > Solanum > Solanum rostratum. Next base: position 64,299,215 of record CM057045.1, on the reverse strand, counting down.
AACCTCAATGATGCATCTGCTGAAATCCTCTACCTCTTGTATCTGCATCATGAAATGATGCATCATCGAGTGGCATCAGTACGTGAAATGTACGGCATGTAAGATGGCTGAATATAATAGTACAGGCAAAATAAAATAGGGATAACATCAAATCAACATCATACTCTGTTAGAATGTCAAATGTCTATCTAAAGTAACCATAAGAGTAGACAAATGACCTATCAACATCTCATCTCAACATCATCAATACCTCAGACTCATCTCAAGGAAACTCACCTCAACTCAACTCGAAGGACTCATGCCCGTCTAGGACAAGGATAAAGAGTAGACAATAAATCATCGACATCCATCAAGACTCATACCATCACATCAACATCAAAGTACTATCAGTGTGGAACGTAACTGGGAGTTTCTCTAACCGAACCATCACCTATGAGCCGGTGATGATACAACGAAGCGATGTCGTTGTGGCATCCGTCCAGTACCTTGTTAGGGTAAAGGACGTGGTATCAGTGGATCCAAAATAAATAACATCAATTCCTCTTTTGGGACAAAAGAAACATCCGTCTTGCGGTTCAATCCTTTCCTACGTTGTCCACGTAGTTAATGAGTTCAAGTGGGACTCACTCTTGCCCATTTCGGTGCTCGATACTCCTCCCAGAACTTGACATGCTCATAAAACATCAACATCAAGATTTATTATCATTAGTCCCATAGGGACATAGTACATCAACATCATCTCGTCTCATCAACATCAACTCATTGACTCGAAACATTCTTTTAGAATTAAGTTTCAAGCTTTTTAAGACTCAAAGAATATCATTCTCATCAACATCATCATCAACACTCTCAACAATCAGACCACAATCACAACATCAGGCACATCATCATTGTCAAGGCTCTAGAGTACTCATCCCCCAAGTTTATTCTTGCATTCTTTAGTACATTAGACATAGAGTTTTGTGAAATCATTCATAAAAACCATTTATGCAGTAAATCAAGTTTGTGATGATCATAAATTTAAGAAAAATACATGAAATAAGTAAAATCTCAGTAGAATACTCAAAGATTTTCACATATAGACTCAGTATCTTCGATTATGGACTCAATTCAATCAAAAGGGGACACATGGATAAACAATCCCATATTTTAGGTCAGTCTTACATACTTGGGATGATTGCTAATCAACAATTTCTCGTGGAATCTCCTCTCGAACTCTTCAATCTCAACTCTCCTCTACTCTCTTCAGTCCCTAACTTGATAATTTTACTAGGAAGGGGATTTAGGATGGGTTTGAACCATTTCTTTATGAAAACGACTTATATTAGTCGTATATGAAATTTAGAAAGTGTTAGGAATGGACCAGAATGCCCATAAAAAATTTTAGAAATTTTCCAGTCGCGAAATAATCCAATCCGCGACGCGGACTGGTTGGGAACAATATATTATTTTTGGCAAAAATTTACTGAACGAGTTTTCCCAATCCCGTCAAAACTTTTTGAAAAAAAACATAAGTCCTTCTCCTCGATGCGGCTCTGTCGCGAACCCTCACTGTTTTGTGTCTCGGAATGAAAAATTATCGTTTGACTCGTTCGCTCTGAAAATCGACCGAGACCCTTCCCCCACTCAATTTTTCGTGTTGATCACAAATCTGGTCTCGAATTCTCCATACGAGCATCGAAAGACGCATTATGCGCACATCTCTCCTCTAGGGGTATTTTGATAATTTTATCGGGCGTTACACTCTATTAGGCCCTTCGTTGAGTATGATGAACAACATGCTTTCATGAAAATGACTTTTCTTTGTGAATAAACTTGATTTGCAAAAACTAGGTTTTGACCTTGTTAATTGTTCTTTTCATAAGGGAGATAAAACATAGAATACATGCCATTAATCGAGGTTGTTTGTCATTGCAGTGCCCACTAACCATTGTAGAAAGTGAAGCTTTACAACTGTACGAAGTTGACTTGTTTGGAAGTCCAAAACTCACAGATCAGGTCCTTTGCACAATAGTTTGCTCCTATAAATCAGGTCTGTTGCACAATAATTTGCTCCTACAATGCCTTTACAACTGTATGAAGTTGACTTGTTTAGAAGTCCAAAACTCGCAGATTAGGTCCTTTGCACAATAGTTTGCTCCTACAAATCAGGTCCCTTGCACAATAGTTTGCTCCTATAGTGCCGTCAACCATTACCGTAGAAAGAACAACTATAAATAATGACCTATCTGTAGGCCAAAGACTTCACAAACCAGGTCCCTTGTGATAGTTTGTCAAATTATTGAAATCCAAAATATAACAAAGACTTTCAATTCATTTTTTACTTTAAGCCACCAATATGCTTGAATCGCTCTGATAACTATTGCTATTTTGCGGATGCATCTGTCTGTGTTATTAGTAATATATCTCTGCATCTATGTCTTGTGAGTTTCAAAAGTATAAATTTACTCCCACATACTTTTGATAAAGCTGGTAAATTAGAGCTACTATATAATATATTTTGAGTAGAAATATAGTATATGAGGTTATGTTTTGGAGAGAAGAAGAATCTTGTTGGTTTCTGAACCAGAAATAAGACCATGAGGGTGTTAAAGTGCGTTCACTAATTAAAGCCACTTTTAAAAAAGACATGGTGATTCGTGTCAAATCTGGTGGTGACTACAGAATCCCCTTTTTCAAAATCATATGGCTACTGCAATATAATGCCCAATCAATCTGACATCACATTTAGTTTTCTTTTGAATTTAAAATTAACACAAAAGATATAATATAATAGAATATTTTTGCATGTGTTAGACATGCAGCTTATAGGGAATTATGCATTAGCTAATTGTTTATTTAATTCTTCATTGACACAAGTCTTGATTAAAAAATGGTTTTGATTTATACCATCTTTACTTGTCCATTATACTATTTTGAGATATCGAACAATGTTTGTCCTCTTTATGAAATCAAGAGATAATTTTATCCTTAGTTTCTAATTTTTCCTACCACTAATTATAATCATTTTCTTATTACATTTTTCAAGATATTGTATTTATTATATTCAAAGGTTAATTCGGTAAAATTATCCTTATCATTTAGTGTTTTTTAATTTCTGTGTCAAGCCAACCGTGGAAAAGTAAAATGAACGGAGGGAGACAATGTATAGAAGAAGAAATAGATTTGGCGTTAGAAGATTGGGCATCATGATGAATTCTTTTCATGATTTATTTATGGAGACAATGTATCTGCTGTTCTCCCCTCCAAAGGGACATACATAATTATAAACCAAGTTTCAAGTGAAGAGACATGGAATTGATTGAAAATAAGTAAGTATATAGCTAGTTCTAAAAGTGGACCACTTCAATTTTTATGTCCTTGTGCAGAATTAAAGTTTGATTCCCACCCACTTCATCTGCTTTTGATTTGAGCACGGGTGGACCAAGGAATTTCACAACAAAAAATAAGTGTGAAATGGAACCACACTTGCCATGATTGAACTAATTGTATCTCTATTCGTAATTTTATGATTTCATATTAAAATCATTTTCCAATCATCTCATTATTATTAATTAAAGATTTTAACTTCCAAACAAGATTACTGGGCTTTTGCTAAGGAGCATTCACCTTTTGACGGACGGACCTCCGTGATGTGAAAAAGAAAAGAATGACTATGAGATATTTCAGTGATTTCTTTTTTTGAAAGACACGACTCAGAATCTCATTACGCCATTGATTCGCATATTGTTATGTGTCTGCAAATTCTACTTATTAATCCTGCTGCTTACCATATACAAAAATAAATTGTGTAAAAATATAAAAAGTAGTAATAATAAGTGATCCGAATTTATAATTTTTTTAAAAATGTCTTTTTTTTCTATGTGAAAAAAAAAGCTAATAGTAGGATTGGGCATACAATATTAAAAATCGAGTTATCGAATCGAACAAAATTTTTTAATAATTTGGTATTCAGTAATTCGATATTTGATATGGTATTTGAGAGTAAAATTTTAGTATTATGGTACTATGAGACATTAGTATTATTTGGTATTCGATATTTTTCGAATAGTGAATTATTGACTTGATGAGGGTCATATATCAATATATTCATTACTCATTAGTACAAATAAGAGAAATTTAAAGACTAAAGATAAATAATTCAAATATATATGTCTTTTAGTTGTGTTAATTTATTTTACTTAATATCTTATTACTTGTTGATCTTCTATTATACCATGCCTTGATATAGAAAAATAGAAATAATTAGAGTAATAGTATTAATTTTGTAATACATTCGGCTAAAACTTCAATATAGTATTACCGAATCAAAATTTGATTTATCGACGAAATCAAAATTTAAAAATTCATTTAAGTGCCAATTACCAAATTATTAAATCGAAAATTTAAAAATGTTGAATCAAATACTGAATGCCAATCCTAACTAAAAGTTGAATAAAATTTATATCCTTAATTTTCGTACCCCGTTTGACCAGTATTAAATAAATATAACCAATACTTTCTTTAATTTGAATAGGGGCCTGAGGGAGTCATGATATGGTAAGAGAGCGGTTATACTACTCAGCTTAGCTTTATTTTTCCTTTTATGTAAAATCAAAATTGGATAAATGGACTTGAACAAAGAGAGTGATAGTGATTGGAAAAATTACTTAGAAAGACATTTCTTAAGACTTAATTATATAAATGCTAGTTCTTTTTCTTATTACAAATATCGACATTTTTTTTTTACATATAAAGCAATTTTAAAGAAATAATTCTAATTCTAATTTAATGATTTAAGTAATTATCTTTTTACCTTAATCTAAGGAATAGTCTTCCAACTTTAATCCTAATATGATGAGAAGAGGATAATCTCAAACTATTACAGAATCCTAAACATTCTCAAACACATTCACCAAGTAATTTATTTGTGTTTTTTCCCGCTAGTACATGTTCATAGAATCCTTTTCTTCGTTTTAGTCTCTTTTGATGAGTTTAAGTTGTATACTAAGCATTTTGGTATAAATTAATCATCGGTGTAAAGTATATTTTAATATATAATATTTGCTATAAACTTATCATCGGTAAAAAAAATTCCAATATATAATACCTGCTATAAACTTATCGATGGTATAAACTTATCATCAGTGTAAAGTATATTGCAGTATATGATACATGCTATAAACTTATCATCCTCATCTGAGAAAACTATTCAAACGTGGGAAGAAATGCTTAACTGAAGGAAAGAGTATGGAGCAGAACTATAGTCATACATTTTTCTTGTGATCACAATAATTCGCATTTTGCTCCATCTTTATTTGCTTATTGGACCTTGTGACTGCTCAGATTGAAGAGAGATATCATGGGATGGGAGGCCTGTGTATATTGAAAGGCTTGGACAAGCTCATCCGACCAAACTAATGCGAATAACACAATTGATCGCTACATGTCCAAGAGTTTGAAAGGGTCCTACATGAGAAACTCACTGCATGTTCTATTGAATCAAAGAAGAGGATTTGCTCAACAACTGCAATTTTGAATGTGCAAAGTCTTGTATGCTGCTCTGAGATAAATGACTATTTATAACTTCTACCATCAGTGATGGTATAAACTAATCATTGGTATAAAGTATATTTTAATATACATTACTTGTTATAAACTTATGGATGGTATAAACTTATCATTGGTATAAAATATATTCCAATATGTAATACCTACTATAAACTTATCATCAGAATAATGCATGCTATAAACTTATCATCCTCATCGGAGTTCGTTTGGACGTGTTATCAAATGGGAAAGTTATGTTACAAATGACATTTGATAGATATATATCATTTTACTTTTAATAAATTATAAATGAAATAAAAAATAGTAAAAAAATTCAAACATCAGAACTATTAGATTAATTACAAAAATTACCATAAGTAAACATAAATGTTATAACCAACTTTGTTAAAGAAGAAGAAGCTAGAGCTAAAACTTGAGAAACTAAATTAAAAAGCTAAGCTGCCATTGGAATATTTGGGCAAGTTTTCCTGCTCTGATCTTGTGTCCACACGACCTACATGTACTTTTGTTTTTGATTCACCACCATTTTTGTATCTTATGTTTCGTGGTCTGCCAGGTTTAGTTTTTCCTTTGGGTGGTAGGACAACATCTGCTAGGACATTCAGAGGAATTAGGATACACTGGAACTCCATATGTGTTCAACACATAATCTTTCTTGTAGTAAACTGAGCAATATTCATATTCATTCATGTAGTATTTTCTCACAATAGCCAAGGCATGCTTACACGATATAAGATCTATTTGAAATCTCCTACAAGTGCAATTGACCACATATCGCTTTCCTCCGTCATAAATTGTATATAAATATTCAGTTGACGGTGTAACCTACATTTAACAATGATTTTTAGAAGTAGCACAACAACTTTTATACAATGTATAAAAAGGGTGTAAAACACAAAGATATCACATACCGTCATTCTCTGTGATTCCTTCATTTTCTCCCTCATCAGGTTTTCATATTTTGTGCCAAGTGTTGTTTCTGTTGCAATTGCTTTATTCCTATTTGTATTGTTCCAACGATCAACCATCTTCATCAAGTAATCTAACAAATCATATATAGGAAGATCTCTCGCATCTTTATTAGTTGCATTCACATATTTTGCAATATTTGAAGTCATCACCATGAACCTATTAACTCTAGAGTGTGCTATTGACCATCTGTGATATCCAATGTCGAATAAGTATTCTTTCACCCTCTTGTCAATTTTATATGTTTCAGCCATGAATTGGTCGAATTCCTTCGTCGTGTATACCGTAGCCATTGTAAAAAAAATGTTCCTCAAGAGCTTATGATTCTTCCTGAAATTCTTCTTTACATTTCCACTGAGGTGGTATAAACATACACAATGAGGCACCCCTGGATACACAATAGAAGTGGCATTAAAAGTATTTTCATGCCTATCAGATACGATAGATATACCTTCTCTTGTGCCATAGGTCATCGGATCCTTTCGAAAAACCATTTCCATGATGCATTATTCTCTGAATCAACCACAGCAAAAACTAATGGAAGTATTTTACCTGATTCATTGACCAACATAAATATATATAAGGATTCCAACAGTAAAAGATATGTACGTGAATAAGAATTCAGAGAAAAATTAGTATAACTTGCATGAATAACCAATAGATATTCAAATTAAACTAACCTGCCACATCCTGCGTGCAAGCCATCAAAATTGTACCTCTGTATGCCGCTTTTAAAAAGCTATCATCAACAACAATAACAGGCATGCAATATTCCCATCCTTTAATCGAGGCATAAAGAGCTACATAAGCATATAAAAAAGATCCATCCTCTACCTTTTTCAAACTTGTAACAGACCCAGGATTTGTGTGCTTCACCATGTATAAGTAACTAGACAACTTTCCATACGAATCTCGAGGATTACCTCTTAATATCTCTAGTGCTTTTGATTTTTCCCTCGATGCCTTCATGTAATTCAACTCAACACCATAAATATTTCTAATGTCATATTGTGCATCGACTGGAGTATATATTGTTTTAGGATCATCAACATTGCTTGTTATCAAGCCTCCAACAAACTTTGAAGTCGCATGCCATTGTGAAAAAAAAAATCTTAATTCATTTCCACATGTATGAACATTACAGAGCTTCCTCACCTTAAATATACTTGAATTACTAAGGCTTGATGACTTAAAATACCATGAGCACCGGTCATCCACACATACAAGATAATACCTGCAAAATTAGATAACATTATATAGTAAACGCAATATTTTATAGAATCACTAATATCCATAAATCTGAAGTATATAGGAAGTACTAAATACTAGGAATGTAAATTATACGAAGCATTATATACTTGACGTTTATGTTTGGTGACAGTAAAGAGAGAAACAAGAACTACTTTTAACTTGATACGAACTCACGAAAATAATTGTCGCCATAGATTGAAGTTCATGTATTACCTCTTCGAACTTAAACGCTCAATTTTGAACTGGAAATTCTCTCTAATAGCAACGTGATTTAACACGTCTTGGAGTATCCCCTTGTTTGCATACAATTGTCCTTTTTAACCTCTTTATGAAATCTACTGTTGATTATACCATGTTTATCAATTTTCATTACAGCATGCGAGTAGTTTTCATCTATTAACATAAGTGAATCACTGACTTCAACACAATCTACCAGTTGCATATCCTGGGTAGAAGTGGAACTTGAATTGATAGGATTTGAGTTTGACAATTCCATTACAATCTTTCTCCTTCAAGGTTATACACAAAGGAAAATGTGTGAAGGAACTTTTACTTTTCAAAACCAAGTACCATTTCAAACTCCTATCTTCATTGGAGTATAATTATGCTTCACGGAATATTTAATTTCAATTGTATCTATGATAGCATAAACCCCAAGTATCTTCGTTATTTCATCAAGAATTGTATCCTAATTCGAATACACTTTTAGCGTTATGCCATCAACAACAAAATTATTGAAATTGTGTTCACTGCCATATTGCACCAAAATTGCAATTTCGAAATTTAGATGTGTTTCATATGGGTAATCTTCAGTTCAAAGAAAAAATATATATGCTCCGGATAACACATTCGATTAACTGTGTTTTATGATGTATAGTTATTGTGTTACCTTAAGAAAAGGAACAGAAGAGTGTTGGTCCTCTAAAAGTCTCCCATATTCAACATGTTTTAATTTATTATATTCTGATAATTCAAAATTGTTATGAATATAAATATTAAATATGTCATAATTTAAAAATACTAAATACGGCCATGTATATGTAATTATTTATGCAAAAGTGTTTTTTTTTCCCGTGATTTTGTTTTGAGGACTAGGGTATCTTTAGCTTTCTTTTCTTGAAAGGGTCAAAAGTGAGAGAGTGGTGGGGTCCTGCAAATTTGGTAAAGATAAAAAAGAGTATCTGCCCCATTATAGAAAAAAGGAGATGAACCATTACATGCATAAGATGACCCATTTTTCTTCGCCAACGCCACAAAAATATTCTTTACCATCCCCCATGGCCTTTAAAGAAATTACAGTCATAGAGCAAACACATATTTTTAAGGTCATTTCCAATTTTGTATCATGAGAGAGACATTAGAAAAAAAAACAGCTAGAGAAAGAAATCAACAATACAACACTTGATTATAGAAGATTAAATAAAAAGTAAAGAATGGAACTACATTAACGTTATATCTTAATCATCAAATTCAACTGCTATCAGTTTACAGGTTTGGTGTGTGGGCAGGCAAGTAATTTTGCCTTAAAAGCAACTGAATTCAGAATGTAGTATATGTTGCCAATGCATCTTTATGTTAACTTTGCTTTTTTTTTCCTTTGGCTTTTGCTTTTGCTTTTGCTTTTCCTCCATAAAGTTAAAGATGATGAATCTAAAGGAATTAACATTTAAAATGGGAAAAGCTAGAGCTACAAATCAACAGCATCCAAGGCCAAAAATTACATATCGGTATCAATGGAATCCTTCCAAACACCTGCTGCATCTTCTACTTCTCTTTGATGTTTTCCCAAGTATTCTAACTTCAATTACTAATGGCTGCTTCTAACACAAGTCTCTTCTTTTTCACTTATTTCCTCCTCCTATTCCTCGCAACTCCTCATGTCATCACTTCATCGCGTAATCTCTCTTTGAGACGACAGGCCAAAACTCTAATTTCTTTGAAACAAGCATTTGTACCTAGTACTCTCTCTACTTGGAACATGTCAAATTATATGTACCTCTGTTCTTGGACCGGCATCACGTGTGACAATACCAAATCAGTAACTTCCATTGATATATCCAATCTAAACATCTCTGGCTCTTTATCACCTAATATTCATGAGCTCACTACACTTCAAATCCTGAATATTTCCAACAACTTGTTAGGTGGAAACTTGAGCTGGGAGTATAGCAAGTTTAATGTCCTTCAAGTCCTGGATGCTTATAACAACAATTTCTCTGGCCCGCTCCCCTTGGGAGTCACTCAACTTGGGCAGCTCAAGCATTTGAATTTCGGGGGCAATTACTTTTCAGGGAAAATTCCTTCGAGCTATGGTACTTTTAATCAGCTTGAGTTCCTCTCTCTAGCCGGGAATGACTTGAGAGGTCCTATACCAAGGGAGCTGGGCAACCTTACCAACCTCAGATGGCTGCAATTGGGTTATTATAATCAGTTTGAAGAAGGGATTCCACCAGAGTTAGGAAAACTGGTCAATTTGGTTCATTTAGATCTTTCTAGCTGCAACTTGACGGGTCCGATCCCAGCAGAATTGGGCAATCTTCATATGTTGGACACTCTCTTCTTGCAAGAAAATCAACTTACTGGGGGTTTTCCTCCTCAGCTAGGAAATTTGACAAGCTTGAAATCACTCGATATCTCCATCAATGAACTCACTGGAGAGATCCCAATTGACATATCAGGGCTCAAGGAACTCATCTTGTTGAACCTCTTCATCAACAATTTGCATGGTGAGATTCCTGCATGCATTGCGGAGCTTCCAAAGTTGGAAAAGTTGAAACTTTGGCGGAATAATTTCACTGGATCCATACCTTCAAAGCTTGGGATGAATGGTAAACTAGTTGAGATTGATCTGTCTAGTAATAGACTCACTGGCTTGATACCAAAATCTCTATGCTTTGGGAGGAATTTACAAATCTTGATTCTGCTTGATAATTTTCTTTTTGGACCTTTACCTGATGATTTTGGCCAGTGTCACACCTTGTCCAGAGTCAGGATGGGACAGAATTACTTGAGTGGATCAATACCAGCAGGGTTTCTTTATTTGCCAGAGTTATCACTGGTAGAACTGCAGAACAATTACATCAGTGGAAAACTCTCGAATGAGAAAAGCTCCGCGTCTTCTAAACTTGAAGGGCTAAACCTGTCGAACAATCGCTTGTCTGGTGCACTTCCCAGTGCTATTGGAAATTATTCAGAACTGAAGAATCTTCTGTTAACTGGAAATAGTTTCTCAGGAGATATCCCTTCTGATATCGGCAGACTGAAAAGCATCTTAAAGCTGGACCTGAGTAGGAACAACTTCTCTGGCACAATCCCTCCTCAGATTGGTAACTGTCTTTCCTTAACTTACTTGGATTTGAGCCAAAATCAACTTTCTGGTCCTATCCCAGTTCAAATTGCTCAAATTCACATCTTAAATTACATCAATATTTCCTGGAATCACTTCAACGAGAGCCTTCCCGAGGAGATTGGCTCAATGAAGAGCTTAACTTCAGCAGATTTTTCTCACAATAACTTATCCGGATCAATACCTGAAACAGGCCAATATTTATTTTTCAACTCAACTTCCTTCATTGGCAACCCTTATCTTTCTGGATCCGGCTCGACTCCTACCAACATTACATCCAACTCACCTTCAAAACTTGGCGATGGAAGTGACAATAAAACTAAGGTTCCAACAATATACAAGTTCATATTTGCATTCGGGCTCTTATTCTGCTCGCTCATTTTTGTTGTCCTAGCAATAATCAAGACAAGAAAGGGGAGTAAGAATTCAAATACGTGGAAGCTGACAGCATTTCAGAAGCTGGAATTCAGAAGTGAAGACGTCTTGCAGTGCTTGAAAGATAACAACATCATCGGGAGAGGTGGAGCAGGGATAGTGTATAAGGGAACTATGCCAAATGGTGATCATGTAGCGGTGAAGAAGTTGGGAATAAGCAAAGGGTCTCATGATAATGGCTTATCTGCTGAATTAAAAACATTAGGAAAGATCAGGCATAGGTATATTGTGAGACTGCTGGCGTTTTGTTCAAACAAGGACATCAATTTGCTGGTTTATGAGTATATGATAAATGGAAGCTTAGGTGAAGTGCTTCATGGGAAGAATGGGGGGCATCTCCAATGGGACACTAGGCTAAAAATAGCCATAGAAGCTGCCAAGGGCCTTTCTTATTTGCACCATGATTGCTCCCCGATGATAATCCACCGCGATGTCAAGTCCAACAATATATTGTTGAATTCTGAACTTGAAGCTCATGTTGCAGATTTTGGATTAGCCAAGTACTTTCGTAATAACGGTACCTCCGAGTGCATGTCTGCAATTGCAGGCTCTTATGGCTACATTGCTCCCGGTAATTTATTTGTTCATACATTATTGGTTGATTTAATTTCATCTCGACTGTCCTATATGCACTCAGACCAATACTAATACATATATGTTGTGTATAGAATATGCATACACGCTGAAAATTGATGAGAAAAGCGACGTGTATAGCTTTGGAGTGGTGTTACTGGAGCTTATAACAGGACGAAGGCCCGTAGGAAATTTTGGAGAAGAAGGAATGGACATCGTACAATGGGCGAAAATGGAAACAAATTGGAGCAAAGAAGGGGTGGTGAAAATCTTGGATGAGAGGCTCAAAAATGTTGCAATTGTAGAAGCTATGCAAGTATTTTTTGTAGCAATGCTTTGTGTTGAAGAGTACAGCATTGAGAGGCCAACCATGAGGGAAGTCGTCCAGATGCTTTCTCAAGCTAAACAACCAAATACTTTCCAAATCCAATGATCTAATTGTGGCTATTATTTTTTTTCTTGTGTGCCTGGGAAGACCCCTTTTGTCATTTGCAATAGTGAAATCACAAATTAATTTAAGTCAGCAGTTGCAATTATGTTTAATCTTACAGCACATAATGTGGGATTTTTTTCACTTAAATCATGTCTCTGCATTCGGCATTTATCTCAGCATAACTAGTTTTCTAGGCCAAAATCTAAAGGACTTGTACCTGGATATACAGGTGAATGACTTGACTTAATTCTTCTTTCTTTTTTTGTGTAATTTAATTAATGGCAGTACCAAGAAGAAATGATTTGACTCCATTCTTATGTCCTACTCTGTAGGATGAAATCAAGTACTATACAATTTCAAAAAGACAAAAGTTTATATGTGCGCGACATTAAGATAAAAAAAACTCTCACATCTAAATACTCTATCCATCACGTCCCTCGTGGAAAACTAGGACATACTACCCGGATCCAAAAGTTGACTAAAGTTTTTTACATTGTAAGATACTCAACTCTATCAATGCCACAATTTAAGGAATTCAAAAGCTGTGAATGACAGTGAACCAAGGTGTAATGCAAAAGAACACCTTCTTTCTTGAGACTTCAGATGAACAAGGAACAGCTAGAACTAAAAGGAAGCAGATGAATTCCTGTGCAAGCACAAATTTGGTATAATATGGCATTGCAATAAACTGATGTTAAGTCTGTTGTTCATATTTTAGGCTACAGGTTTATAGACTACATTTTCTAACATGATAGCAACTTGAGGAAAAAAAAACCAGCAATACTCCTTTAAAAGACAACTTAATTGGCTAAAGGTCCATTCTTGAAAGTACTGTTGAAATTGCAAGCATTGATTTCCTAGACTGAAAATACAGAGGCTTTTGAATAATCTAAAATAGATGGACGATAAATGTGGAATACCTGTATGCAACATCATTTTGTGCATCACACAACACATTAACTGTCAGTTTCATTGCCAAAGTAAAGAGAGACAAGGCTATCCACAAAAGTTTGAGCTTCAGGCCTAATAGGAATTATATCAATTAACAGATCCTTATGCTGATTCTCTTTCATATTGTAGACAACCAATTCTCCAGAGATATCCAATAAAACATCATGATCATCGGTAATGGAACACAATAGCGCACCAAAGAAAACATCCAAAGTCGGTTCTGTAATCTTAAATTTGGTCCAAGACTCCTTAATCCCATACTCTTTCATTATCCAAACTGTAATTGTGTCTGTATCTCCAGGTACAATGGTGGACATACAAAGACACCCTTTAAGAGTTGCAAGATTACACCTAAAGAAATTATCCCCGAGATCAATAGGTCCTGGTATCTCGGAGAATTTATCAACACTTATCAAAAGCAACAATTGCGGTTGAACATGCAGAAATTGTTTGGTTCAATGTATAATGGGTGAATGGATAATGGTACATTGCATAAAGATTGGTGTATTGAAAAAATGTGAAAGTTGCAACTATGAATGAATTCATTTTCATGAACATTCATGCAACCTTTCGTATTTTGGTGCAACCTTTCATACACTATACATGAATCATTATATCATCTTATTGACTATAACTATTTGTATCCTTCTCAGATGTTAGAACAACTTAAGAGAAATACAAAGGAACTTTGGTAGAAAGGTTTAAGACAAGTTTCAAAAGGAAAAAGTGTTGTTTCGAAAAATTCAAGTGTGATTACAAGCCATTGAGTGGTTCGCTGGACAACAAATTTGAGGTACTGCTATTTGTTTGTCGTGAGTCATTTTATCCTGGAAGGACATATTTCATAACCTCGGGTACTTGAGAGGAATAATTTTCTTAAGGAAACTCTGTGAATTCAAAGGACATGATTCCTCTCTCCTTAATATCTTATTGTGTAATTATAAATTGGTTTCTGGATATTAAAATCTTTGTGGGTTTATGCTCTGTTTGAACTCGATATTGACTCGGAGAACTTGAAAAGTTCGTCAGAACATCGAAGTTCATTCGGTTAACGATTGAAAGTTATAAACTTCACCGTTAAACTAAAAACAAAATGAAAATAAAGATAAGTCTTTATTTGAAGTGACTAAGTGTACTTGTCTTTTTCTAACACCAAAATGACAAATGAACTTTGTTTTAATATGGGCTGGGTGGCGGGGGCAGGGGGCAGGGGGGCTGGGTGGCCGGGGGGAGGATGGGGGAAGGTGGATGCGTGGTTTTATATATATATATATATATATATATATATATATGCAAAAAAAAAAAATAGGTAATGAAATAAAAAATAGATCATTTCCTTTTTTGTCTTTTTACAATTTATAATTTTAATTTTTTTTCTTATTTATATGCCAAAATGTCATCTTTTAATTTGTCACTTTGTCACGTTAGCGCAAGTGAATTACACACATTTTATATTTTTTATATCAACATTTTGTATTTAATAGGGACATATTTTGAATAGTTTAGGTGTTCAATAGGTACTAGCCTTAGTTGAGGTGTCTAAGTGAAAAAGCGGACAAATTTAAGTGTCTATCGATGATTTAAGCCAAATAAATATTATATTTAAACTAATAATATAAAATAAAAAAAAAAGTAAGAAGAAAATATTGTAGTAGGCTATGTATTTAACACTTTTTATTGACTTGACAATTTGCCTGATTTTCACATCAAATATGCCTTTTGAAGAACCCCAAAATAGCTTATATTTTGTTTTTCTAGTTTTCTTTTTTAATTTTCATCTATTTTTTTATTCATCTTCTTCATTTAAAGGGTATTTGGATTTATTTTTTAAAGTGACTTATAAATTAAAAGTCAAAAAAGTTATACTTTGAAAGTTATTTACTTTTGATCTTTGGCTTTCTTTTTTTTTTTTTTTTTACTTTTTCAATTTTAAAAGCAATTCAAACACTTCCTAAAAAATTTTAAAAAAAAAAATCTTAAAAAATCAAAAGTCACTATAAATAAGTCAATCCAAGCACTCACTTAATATTCTACCTTTAAAAAATTTGGGTACATCAATTGAAAAATGATAGAAATAGGCACGTCATATTTAGTCAATCTTTTTGAATTATAAGTAGTATGGATCAACATTAAGTGAGCGAATTTGATCAAATAGTTCACAATGACCCATATAGCATTGAACTTCCTCAAAATCTAAACAAGATCTAATACAAAATAGATGGTAATGTATTCTCACTTTCACTCGTATATGGAATTCTCGAAATCATACCAATCATGTTTCTGGTGATCATACTTTATCTCGTGACAATTCAAATACTTTGACACAGATCTCATGATATTCCTCCTCATCCTATAATTGTTACTACCTCAAGTAATGTGAGATTGCTCTATGAACAATCTAGTCAAATCATCCGGCTTAGAAACATTAATTCAATTTTTGATCCTCAAATTACCTTTCTAGTCTAGAATTATTTTCTCAACTTCACTTTTCAACACATTATCTTAATTAACTACTCCATTAAAAGTGACTATACCTCAATAAGAGCAAAACTATATTAACACAACAACATACCCAGTGAAGTTCCACAAGTGGGATCAGGGGAAGGTAAAGTGTATGTAAATCTTACTACTACCTCATGAAGATAGAAAGACTATTTTTGAAAGATCCTCGGCTTAAATACTACTGCCCCAAAAGAAGACAAATAAGAGCAATATCAATTCTATAAGAAAAAAAATAAACATACCAAAATAATTAACGAGCAATAACAACACAATTTATAATGACGCGACTAGTCCTATGACAAATCTACTCACCTTCTATCATCACAAAGCAAGACAACATCCTACCTCTATTAGTCTACTAACTTTTTACTCTAATATGCAACCTATATTCCATTCTATCTAAGGTCATGTCCTTAGTGATATGAAGTTGCGTCATATCCTATCTAATCACATCTCTCAATACTTTTTCGGTCTACCCTTACTCCTCTGTGTAACCTTTAAATTCAACCTATTGCACCTCCTAATTATAGCATCGACACACTTTCTCTGCACATGTTCAAACCATCTTAATCTCGCTTCTCTTATCTTGTCAACCAAAGAAGACAACCCCCACCTTCTTTCGAATAACCTCATTCCTAATCTCATCACTCCTAATATGTTTACACATTCATCTCAACATACTCATCTCCACAACCTGTATCTTCTGAACATATGTGTTTTTTATTGGCCAGTTATTTAAAAAATATCAAATCTATAAGGTTTGTAAAATATCAAATCTCTTTATTAACTAAGGTTCTAACATCCATAACTAAAGATCTCTCCTCCGCAAGTAACAAAGCAAGATCAACTATATTGACCCTTAACTATTTAAGGCAATTGTTACCACATTGGCCTTGTCTAAATAATAATAACGAATTGTTATGTCCTAATTCTGAAGCAACTTCAATCGTGTTTGTTGTTTCAAATTTCTATCCTTCTGATTGAGTATGTATTCGTTGATGATTGGTGATAATCTCATAATGAACACCAGATAAGTAATATATCTAAATCTTGAAAGCAAATACTACTGATATCAATTATGAATCATAAGTAGGATAATTTTTCTGATAAACCTTCAATTATCTTGAAGCATAAACAATAACTATACCCATCTACATCATAATACATCTAAAGCCAACACGTAAAGCATTACAATACACCGTGAAGCCTTCATCTTTCAAAGATAAGGTCAAATAGAAGTCGAAGTCAATAAGACCTTGAGATTTAAAAGGCTTGCCTCACATTTATCACACTATTGAAAAAATCACATTCTTATGTCAATGCCTTAAAATTTACATATCTATATGATCCGCCTCAATTTATTTTTTTCGCAAAATTTAAAATTATACATTTAGTTTATTATTATTTTTTGTAAAATTTAAAATTATACATTTTATGAGTAAAATTTTATTATACAAAAAATAAAAGGTCGTAATTTAAAATTTTGCTTTTAAAAAAAATTTAAAATTATTATTTATCTAAAATTAAAGTTAAAATTTTATGTATAAATTTTATACTCCCTCCGTCCATTTTATGTCACCCTTTCCTTTTTATTTTATTCCAAAAATAATGTCACCTTACTATATAAGAAATAATTTGATTTAAAAAAAAAAATTATCCTTGATAAAGCAGAAAAAGGCCTAAAATGCCCTCAAATTATTAAAAATGATACAAAATGTCCTTCATTCACCTATTAGGCCTAAAATGCCCTTGTTATCCATCTTGAGTCCAAAAATGCCCTTCATCCACACTTTTGACTCACGTATGCCCTTGCCACTAACAACCATCTCTTTTTTTAATTTTTTTATTATATTTTATTTTATTATGGAATAAAGTAAACCTCATCACTATTAGATTTCTTTCCATAATTTATCCAAACCAAAATAACGTATCTCTTTAAGATTCTCAATTTTTTATAATAAAAAATCTTATTGTTTTTTTTATTTTTTTAAAAGTTTGTTTGGTTTATAAATAAAGATAGTATTTTGACTTGGATAAAATATGTGAAAAAATCTATAAAATAAATAAATTAGTAGTTTTAATGTAGGTTTTTTCAATATGTGACTGTAAATAGCTTGGACAAAATATGTAGAAAAATCGATTTAGCTTTTTTTTAATTATTAATTAATGAAATTTAAATAGTTTTTGTTATTTTTAATTATAACATTAGAAAAATAAAAAATAAAAACTCGCTCTTTAGAAAAATTAAACACTTACTTTTTTTATTAAATTTATATTTTTTAAAAAGGTTTTTTTTAAAAAAAAAATTAAATCAGTAAATTATTTTAATAAATCACTTTAATCTTTAAAAAATTATTATATTTTTTTGTAAAAAAGAAAAATTGAGGATCATAACGAAATATATTATTTTAATTTAGATAAGTTATGAAAAAAAATTCTAATAAAGATGAGAGTTTACTTTGTTTCACTAGATTAGAAAAGGAGACATATAAAATACTAAAAAAATCTATATAAAAAAATCATGTAAAATGCAAGTGTGGATTAAAAGAAATGCTCTGCAAATTAGTTATATCCTAATAACAAGCATAGTACTTATTTTAAAAAGACCTTGCAAATTGACCTTCGAGCTTTGAGGTTCCAACTCCACAACCATGGCGGGAGCTTGCATGACTCCCCCATGTTTCATTCGGCCTTCCACACCTCCCACTCTCCTTTCCAGGAAACCTCTTCTGTTAGCTTCTGCCTTAACCACACGGCGCCCAAGAAAATTTGCAAAGAGGAAAAATCATCTCCGCCCCAAAATACTCAAAACCACTACTAAACCCTACACAAAAACCCCAAATGAGCCAATAACTCCCCTTGAAACCCCAACCCAGCGCACCCATATTTTACCTTCCGACGAAGCAGCTAAAGCGTCGGAAAATCAAGCATTCCCGCTGTCGGAAATTTCAGAACCCGAACGCATTGTTAATGACGGTGGAAGTACTTTTTATCAATCCCCACTTCAGCAAACACATATTTTGGCCTCCGACCTAGCCGCCGGCGACGAGCTGAAAAGCTCTGGAAATCAAGAATTCCGGTTGTCGGAAGTTTCAGATCCGTCCGGAGCTGTTAATGCTGTTGCAGGTACAATTTCTAACTCCCTATTACTGAATTTTGGGTTGTGGGTAGTTGGAGCAATTTGTTTCAGACGATTAATGCTGTTTGGATATTCGATCAATTGATTATACTAGAATAAATGGAAATTTGGATCCTAAAATTGTTAAAAATGAGTTATTAATGGCACTGTAGGTACCTTTGGAAAAGGCTCGTTGCTGAAATTTGGATTATGGATAGTTGGAGCCGTTGTATTTCAAACAGTTTGTGCTGTTTGGGTACTTGGTTCAGCTGATTATAGTGGAAAAATTGAAAGTTCGGATCGTAATGGTTATAAAAATGAGGTCTCGGAGTTGGATTTGAAAGGTGCAAGTAAGTACAAATTGAGAATGTTCGTGAATGGGGATGGAAAGCAGAGTATTGAAAATGGGGGAACTGTTTTTGTGGACGAAGCTGAAATGGAGAAGAAGATTGAGGAAATTCAACATATGGCAAGGGAGGCAAGAGAGAAGGAAAAGTTGGAGTTGAAGGGTGGTGATGTTGATGAGGAGAGCGACGAAGAAATTGAGGATAGTGATGTTAAAATGGGGATAAAAAAGGAAGTTGATGAACGGTTAATCAAGCTGAGAAAGAGATTGGGAAAGGTTAGCAACAAACAGTCTACAAATTCTGTTACTTTTCCAAATGTCAGGGATGATGGTGGTGATTTGGATGAGAAAAAGCTTAGTGATGCTTTAATGTTTAAAAGAAAGCAGAAATTTAGAGAGTTCGCTAGTAAACCAAGTAATAAACCAAAGGGTTTTATGGCCCGTGACCATCAAAATTTAGGCACAAATGGAGATAAAAGATTGAAGGACAACACCGAAGTGCTTAAGAATGGAAATAGAGAAGTTGGAGTCGATGTGTCAGGCGCTGATGAGGTAGACCTGCTCACCCTTGATTCTCACAGAGGTGCTTTCATGAAATTTGGTGAAAACACAGAGAGAAAAGGAAACACTGAAGACGCAGAACAGGTATCACCTTTATGGGTGAAGAAGTCTTCCGAAAACAAGGGGAGAGGAAGAAAGGAAAGGAGTGTTAAAAAAGTCGAAGGTGGAAAAGCTGATGTTATCAAAGCTGTCAAGAAGAACTCATTGGAGAAGAGCGGAAGGAAGAAAAAAGGAATTGCATCAGACTTGGAGGAATCTGAACCAGGAATTGGTAATATTTTGAAAAAAACTTTCAGCTGACTTTGTTATTATGGAGTTCTATACATTCTACACCCCTAATGTGTGTACAATCTTTTGATTTGCACCCTATCCTGATATTTTTTAGGAGTGTTTGGTAGAGTGTATTAGAAGAAATAATGCATGCACTAACTTTGTGTATTGGTTGTACCTTGATTGGTACATTTTTTAACCTACGTATAACTAATGCTTTCATTAGTTATGCACTCCATTGTGTATTAAGGAGTGTAATTCTAATACATGAAAATTCAAGGTATTAGTAATGCAAGGGATTTAATGTATGCATTAGCATGATTAAATATCCAGTTGCCCCTCAAAACCTTTTTTTACATCTTTTCCTACATATTTGTGGAGGGTATCTTTGTAAATAATATCTTTTTTAAAAATTATGTAATACATGCTATTTTTAATACACCAAACCAAACAATGCATAAGAAATAATGCAAGCATCAACACAAACTTTTAAAATGCTCTCAGACACTTTTCCCGAGGCATCCACCTAGGGACCCCTCTGGTTCCTAGGATCTAAAATTCCGGCGAAACTTATTTTCTCCGGGGCCCCATCAGCCTTTTTTTTTTTTTGGCCTTTTTTCCTATTTTCTCTTTTAATTCCTTTTTCGTCCTCATGGATAACTGTTTGTATTTCAGACTAGGAGCTAAATCTTTCGACATCTCGGAGTCGGGGAACACGTGGGGGAGATATTTCGAGTGGGTGGAAAGGACAAAGCGACATATGAGGAGAATGATACTAAGCAGGGATGCGCTTTTTTGGCTCTGTAGAAGACTAGCTGAGATGTCTGATTACAAAGGCAAGGTGTTTAAATCGTGGAAATGCAGAGACAAATCGACCCTCATTTATTGCTCACTGAAATTTAATAACTATGGTAGATTCGTCTCAATCATTACAGTTAACGGGTATGAGCGTTCTATTATTATTATCCCGGAAAATCTTCCAAATGAGGGGTGGATCGAGCTGTCAAGGAAAGTTGAAACATTCATCCTCAGTTTGCCTGGCTCTGGCAAAGGGAGACCAGAAGGTCAGGGAAATATGAGGTCCGGGGGGGGGGGGGGAGAGCTACAAAGAGATACTACAAAAGAATAAATGGGGAGCTAACGTTGAAAGCAGGCCTAGAGAGCAGCTTGAGAGCAATTCCAGTGACAAAGGGACTCTCGGCAGGTGTTTGGTGGGTAGTTTTCCGGGGGCTGACGAAATTCCTTCTCGGAATGAGATCAGAAGATGGGCTACTCAAGTATGGAAAGGTATTCACAATGTCAATGTCTATGACATGAATGGCATTCAGTTTCTTTTCGAGTTTCAGTCAAGAGACGAGGCAGCTCATATTTTCACTGGAAAGTGGCTAAGGAAAGGGCAACAATTACAGCTGGAGTGGTGGACCCCCAAGGCCGGAACGGTGGATGCTGAGACTAACTTCGATTGGTTTTGGGTGCGGGTATTAGGTCTACCGTTACATTTATGGTCAGAAAGGACGATGAAGCAGATCGGAGAAAAATGTGGGGGCTGGTTAGAGACGGAAGAGGAGACCTCGCTAAAGAATCACCTACGTTGGGCGCGAATTAGGGTCAAGGGGCCAAGAGAGAAAATCCCGGCGGAGATCGAGGTGGATGACGGCGATGACTTGTTTCTGTTGCCAGTATGGTGTGAAGCGCCGGCGAGGGTGAAAAAGAAAAAGGAAAAGAGACTCTCTGATCGAGAGATCAACATGAAGCCGTATGGAGAAAGCTCGTGTCAGATGGGGTTATCGATGGCAGAGTCTTATGAGAGAAAGAGGAAAGGCAAAAGGACAATTGCTTCAGAGGAGAAGGGCGATCTGTTTGTACCCTTGGACAGAGGAAATCACGTGTCCAGTTTTTTAAAGGAAGCAAGGCATGTGGACCATTTAAAGGTTGTGGGCTCAAATTTGGAAGCGGGCTTAAGTTTTTTAAAGGGTAAAGGGTCAGCGGTAATTGGGCCTGGCCCAAGTTCAAGTGGAGCAATTTTCACTGAACCTTTCACAGAGTTTATTTCTTATACCCAAGCCCATTCAAAACCCTTTTCGGTCTCACCTATCCTTGAAGACCTTGGGCAAAATAGCGGTACTTCCCAGAACTCAGAAATGTCGGTATTTAATACGCAGCAGGTGGGGGAGTCTCCAGTTTCCGGCACGACCCCGACTTCCGACACGGTAAAAACTACCATGGGGGACGTCGTCCAGTTTGGGTCGGTGCGAGAAAGTTGTGACAACCAGCTGGTACTTCTGGAGGAGCCACTCCCACTAGACAGTGAAGACCCTCTCTCGGATGAAGCCATTGAAGATAGAGCCTCATTGTGGGTTCACTCTAATGTGATGAAACTCAGCAAACTCTTTGGTGCAGCCTTCGAAGGCTGTGATAAATCGGCATTCGAGCTCTTTTTGAAAATTGATCAGAGAAGGGAACGCGCTAAACAGTGTACGGGGAAACAACAGGGTGGAAGCACGTCTAATGGTATTCCAAAGGAGGTGAGAAATTTGGCTTTCAACGTAAATTTCAAAGAGGGAGAGCCAAGAAGAAAGGGGAGAATAACAGTCCACAATCATAAATGATTAAGGTTATGACATGGAATGTGAGGGGGGTGAACAACGCAAACAAGAGGAGGGTGATTAGAAGTCTATTACAACAATGGAATGCGGATGTTTACGTTCTAGTGGAGACAAAGCTGGCTAGTACAGAGGCAAGACTGATTAGTCAACTTTGGTTCAATAGGTGGTTGGGGGAATTCCATTTGGATGCGGAGGGGAGGAGTGGGGGGATAGTCGTATTGTGGGATAAAAGAGTATGGAAGGGTGAGCTGGTGGAGTTTTCACCACAAGCTATAACCTGCAGATTTGAAGGCATCAATACAAACCTCAATTGGATTCTTAGCTCAGTGTATGCAAATTGTAACAAGGTCATTAGAAGGGAGTTGTGGAGAGGCCTTTTAAATCTGAAAAGCATATGTACTGATCCGTGGCTCCTATGTGGGGATTTCAATGTGACAAGATACCCTTCGGAAAGAACAAATGGACAGAGGATGACAGGGGCAATGACGGAATTTTCAGAGTGGATCAATGCGATGGAATTGGTGGACCCCCCTTTATTTGGGGGGCAATTCACTTGGAGAAGGGGTGAAAACCATCACTCTGCCTCCAGACTTGATAGGTTCCTGTACTCTCACCACTGGGATGATCTTTTCCCACAGATCAAACAAGAGTTGCTGTCAAGAATGGAGTCTGATCATAACCCTATTTTATTTTCAGGGGGAAAACTAAACCTGAAGAAGTCATACTTCAAATTCGAACAATGGTGGATGCAAGTAGCGGGTTTCAAGGAAAAGGTGAAGGAATGGTGGAGTTCCTTTTCGACAAACGGAACTCCATCATATATTATGGCTACGAAAATGAAGTTGTTGAAAAGAAAGTTAACACAGTGGGGCACTGAAAACAGAGTCAATTGGAAGCTGAAGAAAGGGGAAATTCTCAACCAGATTGCTTCTTTGGAGCAATTACAGGAGATGAGAATATTGACTGAGGACGAACTACTCCAGAAGGTACAATTAACTAGGGAGTTTGATGAGATATCCAAGAATGAAGAGAGAGCCTGGAGGCAGAGGTCAAGAGTTCAATGGCTAAAGCAGGGTGACAAAAACACAAAATATTTCCATAGAGTGGCTACAGCTCACAAAAGATGGAACTCAATTGACAAACTGGTAGATAATGGCCGGGAGGTGACTGATGCTGAGGAGATTAGAATGAAGATAACAGAATTCTATCAGAACCTTTACAAAGAGAGTGAACAATGGAGGCCGGATCTAAATTTTCAAGATGGTACAGTCATCAATGCGGAGGAGAGGGACTGGCTACAGAGGGAATTTGAGGAGGGTGAGATTCTGGAAGGGATCAAGAAGTGTGCTAGTGACAAGGCTCCTGGCCCCGATGGCTTTCCTATGAGCTTTTACCAAAGTTTCTGGGAGATGCTCAAGGTAGATATTATGAATACCATCCATCACTTTCATGAATATCAGACTTTTGAGAAAAGCTTGAATGCCACTTTTGTGGCTCTCATCCCGAAGAAGACAGAGGCAGCCGAGCTAAGGGATTTCAGACCTATTAGCTTGATAGGTGGGGTGTATAAGATCATAGCAAAGGTACTAGCGGAGAGGCTTAAGACAGTAATGGACAAATTGGTCTCCAAGAATCAGATGGCTTTCATAAAAGGCAGACAAATCATGGATGCTGCTCTTATTGCTAATGAATGCGTGGATACTAGAATCAAAGGGACTGAACCAGGTGTGATGTGCAAGCTAGACATTGAGAAGGCGTATGACCATGTCAACTGGTCCTATTTGCTCAATACGCTAAGACAAATGGGTTTTGGGGAGAGATGGCTGAAATGGATAGAGGTATGTATTAAAACCGTCAGGTTCTCCATTCTGATAAACGGAGAACCTGTTGGTTTTTTTCCGTCCGAAAGAGGCCTTAGACAAGGGGATCCCTTATCCCCATTTTTGTTCATCTTAGCCATGGAAGGACTGGATAGCATGCTGAGGATAGCAGTTCAAAATTCATGGATGCAAGGGTTCAAAATTGGCAGTTCACCTGGGACAGAGTTGAAAATATGCCATTTGCTCTATGCAGACGACACTATCATTTTTTGCACAGCTAGAGAAGAGGAGATTAGAATTGTGAGAATGATTTTGATTGTTTTTGAAGCTGTTTCCGGCCTGGCAGTAAACTGGAGAAAGAGCAGCATTTTTCCTATTAAAGAAGTTAGTCAGATTCAGGCATTTGCTAATATCTTGGGATGTAAGATCGAAAGACTCCCAACAGTGTACCTAGGCATTCCACTTGGAAGGCATCATAAAGAGGCAGGGATATGGGATGGCATCATTGAAAGAGCTGAGAAAAGGCTGGCAGTTTGGAAATCACAATATTTATCTATGGGAGGTAGAAGTATTCTCATAAACTCTGTGTTGGATTCCTTACCTACATACATAATGTCCATGTTTCCTATGCCAGTAAGCGTGGAAACAAGACTTGACAAGCTGAGAAGGGATTTTCTCTGGTCTGGAAATAAGGATGGCAAGAGATTCCACCTAGTAAATTGGCAGTCGGTGTGTAGGGACAAAACTTCGGGGGGGCTAGGGACAAAGAAACTGAGATTACAAAACAAGTGCCTAATGACAAAATGGCTATGGAGGTATGCTAAGGAGGATAAGGCACTCTGGAAGGAAGTCATAAAAAAGAAGTATGGCCAAAGCAACTCATGGTACTCCAACTGGGGGAATAATACACATGGAACGTCTGTCTGGAAAGCTATTAGAAGCCTATGGTCTTTTTTCCAGCAGGAAGTCAGATACAAAGTAGGAGAAGGAACAAGGGTTCTATTTTGGAAGGATCACTGGATTGGTTCAGAAGCACTGAGGCTCTCCTATCCGGATCTGTATGGCATCAGCTCACTACAGGAAGCCAAGGTGAGTGAGGTCTGGGGTGATCAAGGATGGAATCTGAGTTTTAGGAGAGCTTTGAATGATTGGGAGATTGAAAGGGTAGCTGAGTTGCTGCAAACTTTAAATGAGTTTGCTGGCACAAATCAGGAACCAGATGATTTGACCTGGAAGCACAATGTTGATGGACTGTTGGCAGTAAGTAGGCTGTACAAAGCGAAGGTGGAAAATCTCCATGGGACAGCCACTGGACCATGGAAAAAGATCTGGAAGAACAAAGTGCCCTCTAAGATCAGATGTTTTACATGGCTGGTAGTTAGGAGAGCTTGCTTAACCCACGAGAAGCTCCAAAGCAGAGGTTTCCTCATAGTCTCCTGGTGTTCACTATGCAAGGAGGCTTATGAAACCAACAGTCATCTTTTTCTCCATTGCAAGTTCACCTCCCAAATATGGAATATCTTTCTGAAAAGGACCAACATCAGCTGGTCAATGCCAGAACACACAGCTGACCTAATCCATAGCTGGGTAAGGATAGGGGGGAGTAAGACACAGAGGAAATGGTGGAATATGATTCCTCCATGTATATGGTGGACTGTCTGGAAGGAAAGGAACAGAAGATGTTTTGAGAACTCTGCAGAGTCATTACTGAAGATAAAGTGGATCTGTTTGAAGACTTTATTCTTTTGGTGTAAAGAGGGGGGTACAGATGATGCTGGACAGTTGTTAGAATTTTTAGCTTTTCTTTAGGCCTAGCAACAGTAAGACTTTAGTTGGTCTTCTATGCTAAGCTATTTTTGTAATTTTTGATGGTTGCCAGCATCCCTTATTGCTGAAGAATACAACCTTACTGTTATCAAAAAAAAAAATAATGCAAGCATTACTAATGCACTCTATCTAACATTTACACACTCTACCAAATGACTCCTTGTAATTTAATCCCTAGTCTATATATTTCATTGCAAAACCTTAGAAGAATTTGTTATGTGAGGGGTAAACTCGAAACTTACATGATTAACTAAAGAAAAAGGAATTGAAAGAGAGGGAGCAAGACATGTCCAAACCAAGACCAGCCAACAGTGGCACAAACAACAACATACGCAATGTGATCCCACAAGTGGGGAGCTTACCTCTACCTTTGTGGGGTATAAAGGTTGTTTCCAATAAGCGGCCGGCTCAAAAGAGAGAGTTATTCAAAGTAGAGCTGCAAGTAAATATGACAATAGTATATCAAGATACAAAGCAAATCCAATAACAAATGATAGAACACATCGAAAAATAAGAAATTACATGATTACTAAATATTACTTCCTCCGTTTAAAAAAGAATAACTTGCTTTCTATATTAGTCTGTTTAAAAAAGAATGATCTCCTTTTTTTTGCAGTACTTTAATTTCAGCTTTCCACATGACATTTTTTATGCCATAAGATTATTGGGCATTTTGGTACATTTAACATAACTTTAATTTAAGACCACAAGATTGAAAAGCCTTCTTTATTTTTTTAAACTCCGTGCCAAGTCAAACTGGATCATTCTTTTTGCAGAGAAGGGCCTAAAATGCCTTTGAACGGTTGAAAATGGTACAAAAATGCCCTCCATCCATCTATTGGACCTAAAATGCCACTGTCATCAACCTTTGGGTCCAAAAATGCACTTCATTCACTTTTTTGGCTCACTTATAACCTTGAAACTGACAACCCTTTCTTTTTTCTTTTTCTTTTTTAAATATTTATTATGTTTCATTTTCTTATGGAATAAAATAAATTCTCATCTCTATTAGATTTCTTTTCATAATTTATCCAAACCGAAATAATGTATCTCTTTTAAGGATCAAAGTGATTTATTAAAATAATTAACCAATTTTAGCTTTCTAAAAAAGATTTTTTTAAAAAAAATATATGAAGTTAATGAAAAAGTAAGTTTTAAATTTATTCAAAGAGTAAGTTTTTCTTTAATGTTATAATAAAAAATAACAAAAACTATTCAAATTTGATTAAATAAAAAAAATTAAAGAAAGCTAAATCGGTTTTAATAAATCGCTTTAATTTTTAAAGGTTAATTATTTTGTCTAAATAAAATACAAGTATGTGCAGATTTTTTTTTAAAAAAATTCAAAAATATGTATTGTTGTAACTTTAGATTTTTTAAAGATTTTTCCCCATAATTTATTAAATCCAAAAAAAATATCTTCTTCATGGCCCTAAATTTTTTTTTTCAAAAAAGCTACCGGAAAACTACTACTTTGTTTTTCTTTAATTAGATTTTTCACATATTTTTTCCAAACAAAAATAATATCTTTATTTATAACCCAAAACAAACTTTAAAAAATAAAAAAATTGTAAGATTTTTTTTGTTTTGTAAAAAAAGAAATGAGGATGTGGGTTTCCTTTATTCCATAAGAAAATGAAACATAATAAATATTTAAAAAAGAAAAAAAGAGAGGGTTGTTAGTTTCAAGGGTATAAGTGAGCCAAAAAGGTGAATGAGGGCCATTTTTGGACCCAAAGGTGGATGATAGAGGCATTTTAGGCCCAATAGGTGGATGGAGGACATTTTTGTACCATTTTCAATAGTTCGAGGGCATTTTAGGCCTTTTTCCGTTCTTTTTGAAACAAAGGGAGAACTATTAATAAGATTGAGAGTAGACGGGGCTAGCCTTTGCCTCTCCCACCTACGTGTGATAACACTTGGCTACGTACTATCCTATTACCCTAATCATCGACTTTCATATCTTTCTATCTAGGGTTATGTCCTCACTAATCTAAAGTTGAATATGTCGTATCACTTCGTCCATCACAACGGCAAATAGGAATAGGCGAAGAGTTGATCCCTGGTGCAACCCCATCATGACCGAAAAGTATTTTGAGTCACCTCCCATTGTTCTAAATTAAGTCTTGGCTCCATCATACCTGTCAATTACTGCCATAAGCCACAGGTACATATCTAGTCTCTAACATCTCCAAAGGACCTCCCTAGGGACTTATCTTATGCCTTTTTAGGTCGATGAACACCATATGTAAATCTTCTTGATCCTACACTGCTCCAACAATCTTCTTACATGATCGATGGCTTTTGTAGTTGATAATCCTGGCATGAATTTGAATTGATTTTCAGATACGGATACTCCTCATCCTTATTTTGACCATCCTCTCACAAACTTTCATAGCACGACTTAGTAGCGTGATACTTCTAATAGTTGTTGCAATGCCGAATGTCACCATTGTTCTTGTACGACGACACCATTGTACTTTGCCTCCATTCTTTTGGGATTTTAGCCATCCTAAACCTAACATTAAACAATCCGGTCAGCCACTCCATATTTGCTTTGCCTGTGGTCTTCCAAAACTCCACCAGGATTTCATTTGGCCCGATATTTCTTCCCCTCCTCATCTGATGAATACCCCTTTTACTCTCTACAATCTCTATGCATCTAGAATACCTAAATCCTTACGACTCTCAAAATACTCTTGCATAAACCTTTATCTCACTTCCTAAAGAGCAAATAAATCTTTCTGAGTCTTTGCCACCATACTACGGTAGGTGACAAGTGCTCCTCCCTCTTCTGGAAGCTCGACTTGCTATGACCAACCCGAAAGCTTTAGTGAAGTCTAAGGACTAAGAGTGGAACTCCTCCATTTCTATCTCCAAAGCCGAAACATTAATGTACATCATCATATCCTCTTGAAGTGGTCCCTATGTGACCGTTAAAATTCCCTCATAAATTAGTTTCTCGGTATATGAAAAATTTGTCACAACCTTGTTCAACTCCTCCCAAGAGTGTTTCTTGACCTCCTCATCCAAACCCCCTACATATGCACAAATTATGGTAATAGTTAGCCCTTGCAGCTCTAGCTTAATGACCAATGTCTTATCTTTTATCATCTTAACCTCTACCACTTGCTCCCTGGGCTCTGTGTGTACTAAAATTCCGACTCCTTGAGCTACCTCACTAAACAATGTCAATTTAGTGACATTGATAATTTGCAAGCCATTGAAGTGGTGACATTTGTGATCCATAAATTAATAGTCAGCAGTTTCATCCCAGTTTCAATGTGCTCGGGTAATTAAGAATAAGATTTTCAGTTTCCTCATTTCATCCACTAGTTCTCAAGTAGAAAGAATTTCTGCAAAGAATAAGGTACTCTAAAGGAAAAGTCTATGTTGCCATTAATGGGGAGAATAGTCAGTATAGTTGTTTGAATTGGTGAAACTCCAAATCGTTTGTATGTTCTCGGCTAGTTTCATAGATATGTCAAGTCATCAAACATCCTTATGAATGTGATTCTTTAGAACCTTAGGCATTGTTTGGTATGCGGACAAATTATCCTGGGATTATAGTCCTGGATTTTAATCGCTACGCTAATTTATCTCACCTTCAGGTGGGATAAAATAATTCCAAGTTGGATGGGTTAGATGGAATATCCCAGGTTTAAGTTTGGGATTGGATTTATACTGTGTTTGGTTGACAGTATAGATCTACTCTCAAACATAATCTTGGGATATCCCACCTTATCTCGCATACCAAATGACCCCATAGTGTACAAACTAATGGATACACAACTTAATATCCTATTGTAATAGAAATTAACTGTGCTTAGTCATGTTTCCTCCTTCATTCCCCCACTTCTGATCTTTCTTCCGTCTCCTTGCACTCTCTCCCATGCCTCTTGTTTATTAATTATAATTCATATTTTATCCCTTCTGAAGTGAACCATACTATAGTTTTGAAAAAAACATACAGGATGGGGGGTAAATTGTTAAAAATAAGAGGACAGGGTGCAAATTCAAGCTTTGTGCACATGTTATGGGTGCAAATGTGAAGACCTCATTTTTGTGTGATCACATGCTATATTGCTGCCTAAGGTTTGTTTTCTATCGTTTACCTTCTGAATTTGTAGTTTATACTGTTAAGCCTTTATATCTTGCGCCTATTGAATATCTATGAAAAACAATGTGAGCAATCGGGGAACCAGTATTTTGTCTTTGTTGCACTAGTTCCTGCAATCAATAAGAGATGCATTTTAATGTAACACTATTCGGTTTTTAGCTACAGATATTTCGGTAGATAGAAATAATGGGAGCAGTTTGTTTGAAACTGTAGACTCAAAAGAATCAAACATTCAGGAGGCTGCAACAATTTCAAATACTGGAAGTACTTCGATTGAAATTATGGACTCTGTAGAATCACACGGTATAAAGAGTACTACGATGAACAGACGCAGGAAGTCAAATAGAAATGGAACATCAAATACGAAGGAGGTTAAGGATCAAAAAGTAGTGAATTCAAAGGAGGGTACGAAATCAGGAGATACTGACTTTTGGTGGTTCAGTCTTCCTTATGTTCTTGTATGTATATGCGATTATGTCGACTTCTTACTTGTTTGTTTTCGACAGCTTGCATTCCTACTATAAATGTTTTCTTTTTTGGCTGTTTTACTTTCTGATGGCATCTACACATGTAGTTCTAACTTAAGTTTTATAGCAAACTTGGTGCTGTAAAAAGGGAAAATATGGTTGAGCCCTACAACAACAACAACATACCCAGTGGGATCCTACAAGTGGGGTTTGGGGAGGGTAGTGTACGCAGACCTTACCACTACCTCATAGAGGTAGAGAGGTTGTTTCCTGTGAGCCCTGCTTATGTAAATAAAAGATGGCGAGTCCATGGAAGAAGCTAATATGTGGAACTGAAACCAAGACTAATGTTATTGCAGTTAATTTGAAGTAGGGATATCATTGCCTTGTCATTATCTTTTATAAATGGAATCATTGTCTTATCATGTGAGAAATATTAGTCAGATTTTATATAGCTTTGTGCTAGAAGTGCTTATCCAGCCAACTGTCTTCCTTGCAAATTGTATTACTGAACCCTTCTCTTTGCTTGTTGCTCTCCTCTATAATTGTTTTTGTTTATACTTCATGGATATCCCTTACTGAGGCACTTGAATATCTATTCTGAGATTAGAAACTTTTTAGTTGGGTATTGCTGACATCCAGTTGTTCAAGTACCACTCATTTAGGAAAAAAGATAGGTATACCTTATATTGGATATTCACAACAATATTTAAATATTAATGGGTTTTTTGGGTGGATGCATCTCAACCATCCTATGTCAGAATGGGATATGTATAATGCTTATCTTTCCTGTCTGATTCCATTTTTCCAGTCTGAGTAAATATGTTTGTTCTATGCAGGCTATACGCATGCAGAGAGGTCATGATGATGAAGGACCCGAAGGATTATTTGCCTTAAAAAGTAGCTCTCAAGTGAATGGTATCTTATCTCATACGGTCGTCTTTGAAGATCGTGGTGATGCCACCAACTTTTGTTATCTCTTACAGTCCTTCTTTGAAGATTTAGGAGATTTCAGTGCTGAAATTGTCCCTTTACCAGTTAAAGTAAGAATATGAAGCTTGCATTGAGTATATCTATGTCATTTCACACAATGCATAAAATATTTGATTCCACTGCATTTGGAGGGCCTTACTAAGTTCTTGATGACAAGAGCCCCTCTACTAACTTTTCAAGGACTGTTAGCACTGTTGAGAGTGACAATCAAGAAAAGTTGGTTAATTTGTTACTCTGCATGTGTAACTGAAAATTTTCAACTTATTGCATCATGGAATTTTTCATTCTGACCATTCACTTATCAAGAATCACATGCGATACTTTATATTTTCAGGAACTCAGTGAGGCAATTAGATCACATACTATGAAGGTTATTGTAGTGAAGAAAGGGAAGCTGAAGCTTTATGCTGGACAACCATTAGCTGATGCTGAGATGGCTTTGCACTCATTAATTGAACAAGAGTGAAGGGTAAAATTTTGACCTTATTCTCCAGAGAAATTTTGTCTGTGGTAATGAGATTGAACCCGCTTGACTCCTTGGTTGCAGCAGAAATGAGGGATCAAATAGACATTTTTAAAGGATTATGTCTATATGCATAATCTTGTTTTGCTGCAGTTGCAAGATCAAATAGAGCCTGCCTTTTCTTTTTCTCTGTTTACGAGGCTTCGAGAATCCATGCACACATTGAGTGGGATATGTAAATGTGCATTTTATTGAGGTTGTTGTTGGATGAGAGAACCTTTGCTAAC
This sequence comes from Solanum rostratum, assembly GCA_029948455.1. Lineage (NCBI taxonomy): Eukaryota > Viridiplantae > Streptophyta > Magnoliopsida > Solanales > Solanaceae > Solanum > Solanum rostratum. The sequence continues at coordinate 64,266,327 of CM057045.1, read as the reverse complement.
ATATCACAGTTCTCTTTTTATTTTATTTTTAATTTGCACCGGGTGTCCGAGTAGGTATTTCAATAAGCATTGCGAAACATATGTTAGTCCTTCACGAGGCATTATTTTTCATAATCAGCTATAGATAACGAGAGCCTATTTTATTTTTAGCAACAAAACATAGTAGGAAATGTTACATGTAAAGATAATAATGAAGACTGACTAAACTTGAATGAGGTCTACTAGGAGGAGACAATTTTAACTGTGGCTTGTGCATGAATAGCTGGAAGATTTGACTGGCAAAAGTTTTGCCATGCTTCTTGTTTCTGCTCTTCATCCCGCGTTAATGCCTCGTAAACTGAAACCACGATACTTCTAGCTGCTTCTCTTGCCTCAGGGAGTCGATCGTTAAGCAAATTTACAGCAATTTGAACCAATGGAACAAATCCAAAATCCTTCATTCCATCCAGTTCCTAGAATAAAAATGGGACTCATTAAGCCATGATAGAGAGAAAAGTGCAGCAGTTGAATTAAGGGAAGATAAAAACCAACCATCTTAGAAACACAATGTGATATTGAGATTGCAGCTTTTGCTCTGATTCTCATGTTGGGGTGTTTGACATAATTATGAAGCTTATGGAACAAAGGTAGAGGAGTCATAGACTCCACCATTGTCTTGAGTGTCTTATCTGCTTCTTCACAAACAAACTTTTTGTCTTGAGAAGCTTTCAGCAGTAGCTGCAAAAGCTGTAAAAATTACATATTAGCCACTGCACTAGACAACTCAGCCTTAGGGGTAGATATACTATTAACATACCACATTGTGAAATGCATCAGATTCAAATAACTCATCACCAAAGGCTTTAAAGATATCCGCTGAAGCCATGACAGAAGTCTTGCAAAGAGCACTTCTTGGATTTTTCATCGACTTAACTATCACCAGTAACACTTTGTCCCTACAATTATAGAAAAATAAATCCCTTTCTCTCATCCACAAACTAAATCACAATTCAAAGAGACGGAATTTACAGAATTGGCAGCAAGAGGCGGGAGTGAAACAGAGCAAATCGCCTAGTGTCATTCAGTGAGTGACAAATTTCCAACCAATCTTTAGATTCCAACCCTCCAACAAGTTTCTGTCGTCAAAATGGTTATAAAAAGCTTAAATTTCAAGAAGTTGAAAAGAATATGTCCTTTAACGAAAGGAATAGGAATGAGACATACTTGGATTTTGCTATCTGGGTCATCAATAGCTTCGAGATTCTCAGATGGGATGTAATCAACGGAGGTGTCTCCGGGAGCCTTGTTTTCGTCATTGACAGTCTGGGTTACTTTCGCTTGCTTTTTGGGTCTTTCCACTGGAACAGGGAGAGCATTGTCGAGAGATCTGAGTGCCATTTGAATTCAGATTGTTCTGAGTTTTGGAAGAGATGAGAGTGATTTATGAAACGGATTTGGAGTTTTGAGGCATTAGAAAAAGGAAAGATTTTGGCAACGGTCAGTTTTGAATTTTTGAAAATCAAGTCAACAAAATCATACTTTTGTAACGGTCACTTAATTTTTGGGATCCGTCACAAGGAACGCCCCTATCCAAGATTTTAATTTTTAAAAATCATTTTAATCTATTCCTATTTCTTCTGACAATAATTATTATATAAATAAATATATGCTTCAATTTGCAAATATTAACAATGGAAATTAATTAAAACAAGATTAATTAAATAAAATGGTGAGATAGGGGCAAAGTACTCCAATCATAATTTTCTCATTAAAAATAAATAAATAAATAAATAAAAAGCATGCCCAACATTAACATGAAGGGTGTTTTGTACAAAGGAACATAATTTTCAATAAAATAAATGAGTTGCTTACTTTTTTTTTTTATATAAATAAAAAAGTGATATTTTAAAATCATTTGCTTATGATCTCGATAAATATGTGGGGTGGTACGGGGCTACGAAAGTTGAAATGAAGATGGAGTGTGTGTTAGAATTTTTATCATGATTGCTTTTATTTTTTTCTAAAAGAAAAATATTAACTTTTTCCGTGTTTGGTTAGTCCTTTTTTGAAGGAAAAATTTGGAGTTTTATAAATTGAAGATATTTCTTTCATATCAAAATGCAATAACAACCCTGATTATACATGATCGATTAGAGAATTTTGTTTTTTAACAGTAGTTTTAATATTTTATTTCACATATAATAGTTTTTTTTCCATAGACAGACAATTGACCAAATGATATAATAATATTATATTTTTTGGCAGAGTCATCTCAACCACAAGACCATTAAAGCAATCTCAAAGCCCTAAAAAATTAGGGGCCTCATTTTTTTTTAAAGATATATATCATATATATTTAAGAAAATTAAATCTCGTGTATTGAACTGGTATTTGAAAAGAATTTTTCATGTCAAAAGTTTAATAACTATACTTTATTTACGGTTTGTTGTAATAATTGAGAAATAGAATAATACTTAATTAATTGTAACATCTTTTCTTAAGTAACTAAATATTTTGTTGTCTCGTGTATTTTTTGATGATTATCATGAACTCACATTAGTATTCTTATATTTACTTTTTTTCTTCCCCTTCCACTATTTTTATTCTCTAATTATTAATGTTCTAAAGTTTCCCAAATGGTTAAACATTTCGCATTATGCAAAATTTATTGTCATGTCCTTATAAAAAAAAATTGGTGCTTTCATTAAATGACAAGCACTACAACAAATCAATACTTTTTTAATATCATTATATCGACTTATGAAATTCAACACAACACTTTCAATTTCATTAGTAAAGTTTTAAATTTTTTAGTTAGCTTTTATTATTTTAACTTTATATTATGGTTTTTCATTGAAAATTTTCATTATTTATATACTTACTACCTACACTTTAAAGATCTCACTTGTAGGATTGCATTGATTATATTATAATTTTTAAATTATATGCCAATTTAAAAAAGGCCTCTTCACGAAGTTTGGCTTTAGACTCCCAAACTTGTTGAGGCGACCTCATTTTTAAGCGTAATTTTCTTTGTCTTGCAATTATAAGCTTCCGCATTACGCCCTAATTCTTGAACCAAACAGTGTGTTGGAGGTTGGAGAGGACACAATCTCTAAATGATTGCCTGGCACAGCAATCACAAGCAAGAATGTTGAGCGTTTATGGGAACAAATGGTGTCAGTTTGATGAACATACAACAAAGGCCAGCATGCCTTACGTTTGATTCCGAGAGCACTTCTTTTTCATTGAGAATTCCTCGTTCCTTTTCGTGTGAATTCTCAAGTAGCGAAGTCATCATTTGTGCAGCATTATCAATCACAGACTTGTCGCTACATCACCTACCGCAGGAACGTTTGCAGTTTCAGAGCATGGATTCTGTCCATAGGCTTGCCCAACTTTAAGGCAAGAAACAAAAGAAGCATTACTAACCTTACCAGGTATAGTATAGTTTAATTTGACTGTTTCTCCTTGTGGTGCTTTGACAGTAACTTCAAAATTGGAACACAACCTCTCTAGAGTGAAGGGAACTCTCAAAAACTGGCAATATAGAAGGCAGCATTTGCTTTTTGAGCAACCTGCACAACAGAGCTTTCAAGTTACATGAAGAATTATTTTCATAGAGCAATTCCAAAGTAAAATTCCTCAAATACAACTTAGGTGACATTTCATTAACTCTCCTCCCATCCATAAAACGCATTATTTCACAAATATAATAAGCAAGGCAAGATAAAATCATCCAGGTCACCTCATGACTGATACCAGTATAACCTGTCAAGTATCATTCAACATAGTCAAAACTCCCTTTTAATATGCTAAGAATCAATGTCAGGCTAAACTTACCAACGCACTGAAATATACAGTGGCTATAACTTCAAAACATCAACCTCACAACCATTAAGCTTGAGAAATGTCAATTAAGTGTAGAAGTGGTCAAACTGCTAGAGATACAGGACTGGTTTCGAGAGTGAGCGACTTTGATTTCCAATTCAGCAATGGCTTTGAGGTTTCAGCAGAGAGAATAACAATAATAAAATGTTCTACCATGACCGCTCAATGGTGAGCACTGAGTGCTGTTAGGCATCTAAACTCTATGTGCGGGATGCTGCTTCTATACAAAAGATTCAACTGACTCCCCATAGAAGACATTCAAAAATGTAGTTAAATATGCGTAAAATGAGGGCTAATTTGCGTGTGCAGCAGAGTGGAAAAACAGAAAGCACGACAAAAGAACCATTTAATGTGGCAATTGTTTGACCAATAAATAAGAAATAAAAGAAGATCAGACCTTTGAATTATGAAATTAAAAATTTCTCTACTGTGAAAAGTAACTATTCAACATTACAAAGATCTTGAAGCATGCTGCGACTTTGCTATTTCTCTCAATATAGCACCCACGATTGCAGCCTGCTCAAGACAGTCTGCCTTGTGTAATGCATCTAAAAGAATAACACAAGTTCTGGTATATATATTACATCCTCTTAATCTTGTTTCTTCAAATAGCTCATATGCCTCCATTGCCCTGTTTGCAATGCTTAGCCCCTCTATCATAGTGTTATAACAAGCAGAATCTGGTTTACCGCCATTAGCCTGGAATTTCTGAAAGAGCTTATCAGCCTCTGATACATTTCCAGCCTTTGCAAGCCCAGAGATCATGGTTGTATAGGTGATCATATTGGGTTTTAATCCTTCTTTCTGCATCTCTTGCCAAAATACAAATGCTTTATTGAATTTTCTTACTCTACACAGACCATTAATGATTATGCTATAAGTAAAAGTATTTGGAGTGCACTTTAACTCCTTCATTGACTTGAAGCAAACAAGTGCTTCATCTATTTCTTCAGCCTTAACTAGTGCATCAAGCAAACAATTCCATGTGTATACATTTGGTGACAAGCCTTTTTGCATCAATTCTTCCATGATTAGATATGCTTCGTCTATTCTACCCACTTTACCAAATCCGTCTACTAGACTACTGTATATAACCACATTTAAAGGAACACCTTTAGATTTTGCTTCTTCAAAAAGCATGTAGGCTTCATCAAGTCTGTCGATCTTAGCAAGCCCATCAATGACAGAGCCATATGTTACTACAGTTGGCTCAAGACCTTTTACTTTCATCTCTTCCAGCAGCTGATATGCTTTATTGACTTTACCTGATTTGCAGAATCCGTCTATAACAGTATTATAAGCAAAAGTATCCAGCACATACCCCTGTTCCTTCATTGTATAGAACAGCTCATATGTTTCACGAGCATAGCCGGCTTTTATGAGGCCATGGATTAGTATAGAATAGCTCCTGACATCTGGAGTGAATCCCCAAGTCTTGATTTCCTCAAACAGACTCCTACCTTTCTCAGTTTCACCAACTTTGAAAACACAATCCATATAAGTATTAAGGAGGGTAAGATCAGGAGAAGCTCCTCGACGCACCATCTCCTTGTAAATTTTGTGGCCGTCTTCCTTTCTCCCACACTTGAAAAAGTTCCTGATGAGAGATGTATAGACAATGGCAGTAGGAGTAAGATCAAAATCCAGCATTTGTTCATAGAGCCTGTAGGCATCATCGACTCTCCCTCGCCTACCCAGCCCGTCTATCAGAGAACAAAATGTGAACTCATTTGGTCTACAAACTTTATGATCCATAGCTTCGAAGATAGAGCATGCTTCATCAAGTTGTTGAGCCTTGCATAGACGATCAATCATTATATTCACAGTCAATACATTAGGAAACAAGCCAACTGCCTCCATGGTGTCACGAATTTCTAAAGCAACATTAAGCTTCCCTGCCCTGCAGAGCATGTCTATGAGAATATTATAGGTTAAAAGATTAGGTGCAGCATCTTTCCTCATCTCCTGAAATATCCTTAATGCCTCGTCCACTCTTTGTTTCTTCCCAAGGCAAGTAAGAAGACTATTATATGCAATCACACTTGGTATTGACCCTTTTTGTCTTTGCCTCTCAAGCAAATTATATGCTTCATCAAATTTTCCAGCAGATCCGTAACCCATGATCATAGTATTATAAGCATATGCACATGGAACAGTCCTGTTGAACTCTAACTGCTCAAACAAGTCAACAGCTTCATTCAATCTATTAGCTTTGCAAAGAACTCCAATCATACTTGTATATGTCACATCATCAGGCAAAATACCATGTGCCTTCAACTCATGAAAGAACTTCCAGGCCATATCAACTTTACCAGCCTTGCCAAAACAGTCGATGCAAACATTATAGAGGACAATGTCTGCTTCAAAAGCATTGTTTTTCATCTCATCTAGCAAGGACAGAGCAGCATCAACTCTGCCCTCCCTAGCAAAAGCTCGAATAACTGTCGTGAATAAATGTACATTTACTTCATATCCTAATTCCTGCATCTGATGAAAGAGGGTGAGCATGAGATCAGGTTCTTGTACAGCAGAGAGTGCACCTATTACAGTTGTATATGCAGAAAATGCAGGACGAATCTTAAACTTTCTCATGGTTTGAATTAGATCAAACGCTTCTTTAAGTTTTCGCTTCTTCACACAGACTGCAACCAACTCAATTGATACAGTGTTCGATGGGCCAAATCCAGCGAGACTAATTTCTTCCAAAATCTTTTCCAGATATTCAAAATTTCTAGTCCTGGCCATTACCATGAGAAGTGAATTATATGCTTCAGGGCAATGCGCTTGGAGAGTTTTTTTCTCAGCCCATCGGAAGTAGTTTAATGCTGTGTTGAGATCCTCTAGCTTCCTTAATACTCCAGTGACCAATTCGGTGCTAGGATTTTCATCACATTTGGATAAAGCAATCTCTATAGATGGTCCCCAAGGACCACTCTGCAAGATTTTACAAACATTATCCACTGTTTGCCTCAAACTCTCCAATTTGCTTGAAAAGGCCTCGCTCCACCCATGCGTGTTATCTACTCCATTCTGCACATTCTCTAATCGGCTTGAAAATTCTGGGTTTGTATCTGGAATGAAGGAACTGACAGGTCTATCCAAGTTGGAATATCCATTACTGGTAACTGAGAATCTCTTGCAATTAGCAAATACAGGGGTGCGTTTTAAGTCATACTGAAATCGCAATCCTAAAGCAGAGCATAAAAAGTGTAAGCAACTAGATACAGTACTGCAACATAAGAAAATGAGACTACAAGGAAATAAAATACTCCTGGATTCCAGAAATATAAGTACCTCTACTGGAAAAGCATTTCGACCAAGGCAATTCCCCTTCCCCTTCCCCACCCCCTTCCTTCATTATGTAAGTTGTTTCTTCTTTTTCCCAAGTCTTTTAAGTAAATTTGAATGAAAGCAACTTTAAAGCCTAATCAATATCCATTTTGTAGGTACTTAAACAGTAACAACAACAATAACAATTACGCTCTATCCTTAACTAGTTGAAGTCGACTATATAAATCCCCAATAACCATTCTGCTCAACTGGACCGGCTGCATTCTAACATTCTGTAATTCGACAGTGCTAGGTTTTTCAGAAAGGAGTTTATAGGAAGATCAGCAGGGCCGTCGGGAATCAGCGCTGCGCCTACAGCTATTTGCTAAAAACTGCTTAAGATAGATCAATCCCAACTATTGCATCATGTAGGTATTTGAAGACCAAAATTTTGCAGCTGACCTATATACATGAATATCAGAATATGCGGTTTTGCAGCAGGGGGAACAATGCATCACAGATAAGCAACACTGGACAAGAAATGCTTCCAACCTTTCCAGTTCTCCCAAGAAAAGACACATAGATTATTAGGGAACATTTGCTTGTTAAAAAAAGATTCGTGTACCTCTGTTCATCAATAGTAACCTCATCCTAGCACATCCCAGTTGCGGCTATGTCATTATTGCCCTGCATGAATGTCAACCTGTCTAATGGACAAATCCAGAAGCCTTGACCTACAGTAGAAAGGAAAAACTGTTTCAACCTGAAACAAAGAAACAAATAGATCACAGAATGCTAGGTACCAGATGACAAATAAGACAACAACAACAGCATGCCTAGTGTAATACCAAAAGTAGGGTCTTGGAATACTAGGTACCAGACAACAAACAGGGCTGCCATGACGCCAACGAGCCCAGTGTAATCCGACAAGTGGGTTCTGGAGAGGGTAAGAGACCTTACCCCTAACTTCAAAATCTAACTTCAAAATAGACCCTCAGCTTCAAAAAAATAGGCTGCAAACCGAATCTATTTTCGGTATGCAATCATTCAAATTATCCTATAACAGTCCTTCAGAAGCATTTCAAGATAGACTATAACTGAAGTTTTAGTTTTGATACAAAAGACCAATTTTTTATGTTCTGGCTTTCAAAATTTGAAACTTTCCTAGCACAAAAGGAGAATCTGGAAATACAAAATTTGAAATAAAAAGACCAATCTTTGATATGGCTTCCAAAAGAGAAGCTTTCTGAGTCAACCAGAAAATCCTACACCATAAAGAAAACAATAGTATAACGATTTTCACAGACTTGAATCTTTTCTATGTCAAGTGGAGAATCCCACAAAGCAAAGAAAAACAATAATATACCTGATCAATTGCTCAAATAGTTGCCGGGTAGGAGCCAAAGAAAAGGATTTGGGTGAACAAATTTAACATTCCCAAGAATTAAATGGTCATTCTCAAAAAGGGTTTAAGCAATATTAGGGTTTATGCTATTAAGGAGCTATAGAGAGTGTAAGATCTTGGCTTTCATCTATAATAGGGGTGACAAAATCATTTATCACTTACAAAAAAATTTAATAGAGTAAATCTATTTATTATAATTATAATGTCCAGCTTTTCTAGTTTTGGTGTTTTGGCTGAACATAATTTTTGTGTAAAATAGTACGAGAAAATGATCCTTAATGTTGAATAATATTTTATTTTGGTCTTTAATATATTTGATCTTTGATATATAATAAATATGTTTATTTTAGTCTTTAATATATTTCATTTGATTGAAATAGTCCTTAATGTATAATAAAAGAGTTCTTTTGCTCTAAATCTAACATGAAAAATTTAGTTATGGAACTCATGGGCTTACAAAATCCGTCATTGTTGTTTTCTTTGTTAGCTTTAAAAAAAAATTATGAAATCAAACATCATTGTCTCTACTTTTCTTTAAATAAAATATACTATTTTGTTTTGCTTAAAATACAAATTTTTATTAGGTCAGTGGAATAATATTTTAGAAACGAGAAAAACAGTAAATTTTGTTGGAGAAAATGGTGTTAGATTTATGGAGTTCTTTCTTTGGAGCTAAGAAAGAAGACAATAGTGGTGATAGGGTCCATAGTTAAACTTAATTTATTTTTTTATAAATCTGTTAGGTTTAGGATAAATGACCAAAATAAACATCTTTTATAAAACACCAAGGACCATTCCAATCAAGTAAAAGATATTAAGGACTAAAATGAGTACCTTTGCTATACATTAAGGACCATTTCAATCAAATGAAATATATTAAAGACCAAAATAAAGCATTACGCCTACATTAAGGACCATTTTGGTCATTTTCTCAAAATTATAAGGTATAATAATTTCAGCATAAAATATATAATTAGTTTATCTCATGTTTCATTGGAGGTATTGAGTAATCTTTAAATTATTTATCCCACCATTTTTGCCTTAGTGATGAGATAAGTTATCCCATATATGTGATGAAATAATTAATTCCAGAATAACTTATCCCGAAATTAATTATTCAAGAACAAGTTGTTCTCGACCAAACGATGAACTCTAATTGGCTATCTTGATGGCCGCATTAATACAAAATGTAGAATATTTGTAAGGTTTATATTTAGAGATAAGTTCCACTTTGTATGAAAGTGTGAAATTATGTTTAGAAATTAGAATTATTTTTGCAACAAAAGGGTCGACAATAATAATAGCATACTCAGTGTAATTCCTCGAGTAAAATTTAGGGAGGCTAAATGTATGCAGATTTTACTAGTACCTCATAGAGGTAGAGGGACTATTTTTGAAGACCTGTGTCTTAAGTGCAATGAATCCATATATATTAAGAAGGAGAGAGTGAAGAGAATATGGCAAGTAAAAAGTTAACAGTGCAAATTATAACACCTTGAAAATTTCCAAGCTTAGACCTGAATGATTCTTCTTAGGTGTATAAGATCATAATAGGTGATTCTAAATTGCACATAAGTATTAAGGTCAATTCTTTAGTGTGAGAATAGATTTGGGATGAATTAAGGCCATAAGAATCCCCCAAATAAAGTTGAGTTGAAACATTCCTTATGGATTGAGTTTTGATTTGAAATTTTATACACGTTTAGTGAACTAATGGCTCTAAGTTATGAGCATATAGTAAGGTCCTTTCCTAAGCATTTGAAGTGTACCAAATGTGATTTAAGATCACACAGAATCTCAAACATCAAGCCAAGTTTAAAGCATTTCAATCAGCTAAGTTTCTAGCTAAGTTCATATGAAGGTCAAATTCAAATAGTCATATCTCTCAATACATAAAGAGTTAGATTACTCATGACCTATCAAATTAATGGTCTTTGAAACTTCTTTTCAACTCCACCAAATTTGCCTCATTTTGAGTTTAGAGTAAAAAATTATGACTATTTTATTGAAGCATGTTCAAACTGCGCAATGAAGCGAGCTGAGAGTTAATTCGATGACTCGCCGAATGGGTTTAGCGCATCGCTGATTAAGCTCGCAGAATGGACCCGAAAATCTTCAAAAACTATTATTTTAGGCTCTCATTAAAAGGTCTTTTTTTAGTTTTGATGATTTTCCATACATTCGTAGAAAGATATTTTTGACCTTTTTTCCTCAATTAACTTCCTAAACTTATCTTATAGCCTAATAACCGTCCCATTCACGCATAAACTTAATATGCATCAAATTCACATATTCTAAATTCTCTCAAGAAAGAAGTTAGGGGTATTCGTCTTCAAGCCTCATTCCAAGGTTTTGAATTATTGCTTTCTTTCCAGGTATGTAAGGCTAAGCATAACTTTTGATTGAGTTAGTCTAGGTGTAATGACCTCGAAGGTCATTTTTTGCATTTTCAATGAAATTATCATTTTGCCCTTCTTGAAAGTTGCTTTGACTCATTTTTTATTAAGTCTAAAGTCGAATTTTGAAAACCTTGTAAAAGAAATTAGGATTTACTAAAGAAAGAATTTCTAAAGACTTAAAGTTTGAAATTTTGAGTTTTGTGGTCATCTTGAGTTTCGGATGCAATTTTGTCAATTCCATCAACTTCAGAATGTGGAATCTGATCTAGAAGAACTAATGAAACTGAATTTGGAGTTAAAATGGAGATTTTCGACCCAAAATTGCATTTTTAATTGAATTCATATGATAGTTTGACTTTGGTCAATATTCGGAGTTTGGAGGTCACATCATAATTCTCATAGTTTTAGTGGTTCTGGGTGGTGAAACTAATGCTAGAAATGGTCTCATTGTAATTTTTAGAGTTTCCAAGGGTATTTTTTTTATTATATTTTGAGTTTTAACTAGTTTCTTTGAGTTTTATCGGGTTTTGGGTCAAGGAGGCCTCAAAATCAAATTTTGATGGTTTCATTGAGTCCAAAATGTCGATTCTGGTAGGGTTGCATATCTGGTTTGTGTTCACGGAGTTTCGAATGAATTTTGAGGGTCCATTCTGTAATTTTTGTGTTGTGTGCATTGTTGATATTTGGTGCAGTATGCTTCGCGTTTGCAGTCTTACTTCCGCGTTCGCAGAGGCCAAGCTCTTAGATCTTCGCATTTGTGGAATTTTGACTTTCTTGACCTCTGTGTTTGCGTAAAAGAGCTTCGTGTTCACGGAGTGTTAGGTTAGGCTGGCCTCCACGTTCGCAGAATACAAAAATACCTGACGTAGTAGCTTTATTTAAAATGTCGAATTTCATTATTTTCTACCCTTTTTATATTCTAAGCTCGATTTTAGAGAGATTTTTCAAGAGAAGGCTTTTGGATAACATATTTCTAACTTATGTCTTTGATTTCTATTGATTAATTCATACTTTTAACATCAAAATTTGGGTTTTGAATTGGAAAATTTAGGGTTTTCTTCGACATTGATTCTTGAAATAAAAGTGATGATTATGAGCTCATTTCAAGTCCCTTTTCAAAATGATTTTCACCATTAGATTCCTTATTACTTGAGAAACATTTTCATGTAAAAAAATTTGAATTATAAGAATCTTTTTCAATATGAGATTTTTGACTATTTTGACCTTTTCATCCAAATTGCTTGATTTTAGTGTCATTAGTTTTGTAATGTGATTATGGTTCTATATAGATTGTGGCGATTTAGAGTTTTGTAGAAGGGGGAAGACTTAGATTTGACTTGATTGAAACTTTGATTAAGGCAAGTAGACGTCTAACCTTTTGTCAAGTATGATTAAACCTTGTATTATCCTATGTGAGTTAGATTGGTCGATTTGTGGCATGAAATAGGCCAGAATTAAACTATTATAGCCTTTGATCATTGGATTTCAGATTGGATAATTGTAAATGTTGTAAATTCTTGACTTGTGGAATAATTCTGACACTGTGAATACATGAGAACTTGTATATTTTTTTATATTGATATTGAAATTGTACTGTATTGACATTTGTATTGATATTGAAATCATGCTGATGTTGAGATTGTGTTGTAAAGTAACTGTGAGATTGTGAATTCTTGTGAACTTGTGAATTATCCGCTATTGATTATTGAATAAATGATTCAACTGGACATCTTGAATATTCTTATACTTATGAAAGTGATTATTATGTTATGATGATATGAATCGCTTGATGTTCCATTGATAATGAAAAGCCGAAGAAAAATGGTTCGGGCTAGAAAATAAAAAAAGAAATAAAATGAAAAGTTGAGGAGAAATGGTTTTGGCTGGATATGAAAGTAAATGCCAAAAAGAAATGGTTCCGTTGAATACATGGTCCATGTGAGGCCCCCATTAGTTTCAGTCTGAGGTTATCAGCGGATGTGTATCATAGGATAGACATGCATCATGATTACTTGATATTGCATTGTATTATTTACATTTCATAGCATTCACTTCATTTCTTATCATTCTTTCTTGAAGTTGTTACATGTACTACGTGTGATGTGGAGAATGATTTGAACCTTGCACGTTGTTCAGCTTGAATTATTAAAAGATTATGATATATGTTGATAACTTGAGCCTTGCATAATGTGAAGACTGGACTATGTAGTGAGCCTTGCATAATGTGAAGACTGGACTATGTAGATACTGTGTTATGAAACTGGAATTGCTTATGCTACATATAGACTATTGTACTACTTTACTTTGGGATATTATTCTATATGTGTATATATTTATATGTCGTGTTGTGCTGAGACTTTTTTGAGTGCAAGTCTATAGTTTGGCAGTATGTGGTTGGTTGGATAGGAGTACTTGTGTTCATCATTGCTTTTTACTTCAGGTTTAGGTTTTATTTACTGAGTACCGTGTTGTTTAGTGATCACCCCTTGCTACATTCTTGTAGGTTGTGAGCCCGGTCTCTCTTGATAGATTTTACTGTGTTAGGATCGAGCTACCGAAAGAGTGAGAGTTAGTCCGACTTGAACTCATCAAACTACATCGCCAAACGTAGGTAAGGCTTGGAACCATCACATATATATTATGGTTCCGTCGTGAGTAACAGTCCTTGAAAGCAATAGCGGACCTGTTGAGTACTGACTCCATATTGGGTGAGTCGATATGGTCCCGATTGTTCCTTACCTGGGAAGTTTGGAACGGCTGTGATAACATCACCGAGATTGTTGTACATTCACTGGCTCATAAGTGATTATTGTCGGATAAGAGAAACTCCTATAAATTTTCTACCTTGAGTACTCTGAGTTGAGATGAGATGAGATGAGAGGAGGTGAGCTCTTTTGAGCTGAGCCTGAGATGATTGATGAGTTTGAGTTATTGACGGGTCACTTGTCTACTCTTTATTCTTGTATATATAGACATTTGATGATTACTTTGAGTTGATGTTGTTTCCATATTATTCTGCCTTTGTTTCATTAAGCTATTTTACATACCAATACATTCCAAGTACTAATATCCCCTTTGAATTGCATCGTTTTATGATGCAGAGGCAGGTACTAGAGATCGTCAACAGGCGCTCCGTTGAAGATTTGAGATTCGCAGCTGTTTGGTGAGCCTCCCCTACTCCGGAGGATCCACTACTTTTATTTCATCATGCTTTAGAGTTAGATTGGACTATTTCTTTTATTTTGATTTGGGTAGCCATAAGTCTGTCATTGGCACCACATCGTTAGTGGTAGAGGCTTCATAGACGATGGTTGAACGTTGATATTGAGATTGTGAGCTAGTTTCTTTCTACTAGCCTTTATTTTTATCTATTTGTTTGAGACTTTAGATGAGATGTGCCTACTTACTTTTATTTTCGTTGTTCAGTAGAGTTATTTGATTGAATGAATGTGATGAGGCTAAGTGGTTCGCTTGAGGACTAGCAATAGTCTCTAGGTGCCGGCCACGCCAAAGGTACCCTCTAGGTGACAAACTTGGTATCAGAGCACAAAGTTCAAGTGTCTTAGGGAGTCTATGAAGCCGTGTCGAGTAGATTCTTGTTTATGAGTGTGTTGTCGACCACATTTCATAAGCAAGAGGCTATAGGACATTAGGAATTGTTACACTTTTCTTCTCATTCCAATTCGTGCGATAGAGTTAAGCTCTATAAAAACTCTCTTCTAATTCGTGCTCTACTCATGCTGAGTCGATATCATGCCTCCCAGAAGGGCTGTCAGAGGAAGGGGACGTCCTGCCAGGCAAGATGCTAACCCACCTGAGTACACGAGGAGCCTGCGGACCAGGCTGTCCCTGTTGAGCAATCCCCTCAAGATGAGGTCTCCAATGTTGAGCTACGCCGGGCTATTCAAGCTCTAGCCCAGGCTGTCACAACACCTGCCGTGAGACAAGGAGCGGGTAGACAAGATGCTCATGACACCTCTAGAGTCCGGGTATTTTTTAGGATGAATCCACTTAAGTTCACGGGGTCTGCATCCACTGAAGATCCTGAGAACTATGTGGAAGAACTTGAGAAGGTGTTCCTAGTCATGCACGTGGCTTATGCTGATAGAGTTGAACTGGCTGCTTACCAACTCAAGGGTGTGGCCAGACTGTGGTTCGACCATTGGAAGAAAAGTAGAAGGGATGATGTTCCATGTTTGACTTGGGCAGTGTTCGAGGAAGCCTTCTTAGGACGCCTCTTCCCAAGAGAGAAAAGAGAAGCTAAGGTGAGAGAGTTCCTGAACCTAAAATAGGGCTCTATGACTGTGCAAGAGTATGGGTTGAAGTTCACGCAACTATCTCGCTATACTCCTGACATGTTTGCTGACATGAGGGGAAGGATGGGGATGTATGTTGATGGGTTGAATAGAGGACCCAAGAGGGATGGTAGGGGAGCAATGCTTGTGAGTCATATGGACATTGGGAGATTGATGACATTCATATAATAAGCTGACGAGGAGAGACAACATGACAAGGAAGAGTTCAAGCGTAAGAAAGCTAAGACATCCAGCCATGAGGTTGGAAGAAAAGTCAATGGCAACCGATTTCCAGGACCATCATCTGTTAGTGCACCTGTACCTAGAGGCAGGTATGATCAGAGATCTCAGAATATGGGAAATCATGGGCCTCAGTCACAAGCTAGTGTGGCCCAAGGTTCGCAAGGAAAGCCACCGTGTGACAAGTGTGGCAAAATGCACTTAGGGAGATGTCGTGATGGGAATGATGTGTACTACAAATATGGCCAAGTGGGTCACTACCAGAGAGATTGTCCAAAGTGGGCTGACCAGGCTCAATGGGCCTTAGTCACAAGCTAGTGTGGCCTAAGGTTCGCAAGGAAAGCCACCATGTGACAAGTGTGGCAAAATGCACTTAGAGAGATATCGTGATGTAATGATGTGTGCTACAAATGTGGCTAAGCGGGTCATTACCAAAGAGATTGTCCAAAGCGGGCTGGCCAGGCTCAGTCTACTACACCGGCCCCGCCAGTTAGAGGAAACCAAAGGGGCACTACATCAAGCTCAGGCGGAGCAACAAACCGCTTGTATGCCATAGGTAGTCGTTAAGATTAGGAGAACTCCCCAGACGTTATGACATGAATGATTCGAGTATTTACTTTTGATTATTATGTTTTGATGGATCCACGTGCCACGTTGTCATTTGTAACTCCTTATGTGGCCAGTAGATTTGATACGACCCCTGAGAGTCTTCTTGAATCCTTTGATGTTTCTACTCCAGTGGGTGAGTCTATTCGAGTTGAGAGAATCTATAGAGTTTGTGTAGTGTCCATCCATCATAAGGATATTCTTGTTGATCTGGTTGAGTTGGAGATGGTTGATTTGATTTGATTCTTGGCATGGAGTAGCTTCACGCATGTTTTGCCTCCGTTGATTGTAGATCCTGAACCATTAAGTTTTAATTTCCAAATGAGCCGATTCTAGAGTGGAAGGGTGATTCTGTTGCACCTAGAGGGAAGTTTATCTCATATCTTAAAGCCTGAATGTTGATTTCTAAGGGTTGTATCTATGACCTCGTGCGCGTGAAATCAGATGATGTAGAGACCCCAACTCTTGAGTCAATCCCGATTGTTAATGAGTTTCGGGAAGTGTTTCCTGATGATCTACCTGGAGTTCCTTCTAATTGTCAATGGGTAGTATAGCGCATGTGAAGGAGGGAAGGAAGGAGCTAGCCAAGGAAGTGCATCGGTTGGATCGATTGGGAGTTCAACTTAAAGAGAATGATGAAGGAGGAGTTAATGTTCAGGATGAGTCTGCTTCATCCTTAGTTGCAGAGGTGAAAGAAAAGCAAGACCAAGATCTTGTCACACTCCAACTGAAGGAAGCTATCCACAAACAGAAAGTGATGGTCTTCTCCAAAGGGGGAGATAGAGTGTTGAGGTATCAAAGTAGGTTGTGTGTCCCAGACGTTGATGGCATTCGAGACAGAATTAGGCAAAAGCCCACAACACTAGATATTCCATTCATCCAAGCTCTACCAAGATGTACCATGACCTGAGAGAAGTCTATTAGTGGAGTGGAATGAAGAGGGATATTGCTGAGTTCGTCTTAAAATGCCCAAATTGCCAATAAGTGAAGGTTGAGCATCAAAGGCCATGTGGATTGGCTCAAAACTTTGAGATTCCAGAAGGGAAGTGGGAGATGATTAATATGGACTTTATTACTGGTTTACCAAGGTCTCGAAAGCAACATGATTTGAAATGAGTTATCATGGATAGAATGACTAAATCGGCTCACTTCTTGGCAGTTAAGACAACAAACACTGCGGAAGAGTACGCCAAGTTGTACACACAGGAGATTGAGAGGTTGCATGGGGTTCCCTTGTCCATCATCTCGGACAGAGGAGCTCAATTTACTTTTCAGTTCTGGAGATCGTTCCAAAAAGGATTGGGTATTAAGGTGAACCTGAGCACAACCTTTCATCTACAAATAGATGGACAGGCAGAGCATACAATTCAAACACTTGAGGACATGTTGAGAGCTTGAGTTCTGGATTTCAAGGGAAATTGGGATGATCACCTACCATTGATTGAATTTGCATATAACAATAGTTATCATGCAAGCATTCAAATGGTTCCCTATGAAGCCTTGTATGGGAGAAGATGTAGATCACTAATTGGGTGGTTTGAGGTTGGAGAAGCGGAGTTGATTAGGCCTAATCTCGTCCACCAATCGATGGAGAAGGTCAAGGTCATTAGAGAAAGGTTAAATACTACCCAGAGTCGCCAAAAATCTTATACCGACGTGAGGAGAAGAGACTTAGAGTTCGAGGTAAATGATATGGTGTATTTGAAAGTGTCACCTATGAAGGGTGCCCTAAGATTTGGGAAAAGGGGAAAGTTGAGTCCATGCAATGTTGGACCATATCAGATTGTGAAGAGGATTGGGAAGGTTGCTTATGAGTTAGAGTTGCCTTCCGAGTTAGATGGAGTGCAACCAGTATTCCATGTGTCGATGTTGAAGAAATGCTTGGGAGATCCTGCCTTGGTGACCCCTGTTGATAGCATTGGAGTGAAAGATAGCTTATCTTATAAAGAGGTTCCGGTTCAAATTCTTGATCATCAGATTCGTAAATTGAGGAACAAAGAGATAGCCTTAGTCAAAGTCCTATGGAGAAATCAATTCGTTAAGGAAGCCACATGTGAAGCTGAGGAAGACATGAAAGCCAAATATCCGCATCTATTCGTGCCAAATGATGAGAGTGTTGAAGGTAAATTTCTTACCTTCACTAAATTGACATATCTATTCTTGATGTGACTTTCGATTCGTAAGTCTGAGTGGTATTGATTGAGGTCGAGAAAGAGTCAAGAGTTCGATTGATTGAGTTGAGTGTTGAGATGAGTTTTGAGTCTATTCGTGTCTTGATATCCACTTTTACTTCTCATTCGAGGACAAATGACCCCAAGGGGGAGATGATGTAACGTCCGATAAAATTACCAAATAGAGAGAGGGTATGCGCGTAACGCATCTTCCGATGCTGGTATGGAAAATCCGAGGCCCGATTTGTGATCAGCATGAAAAATTGAGTGGGAAAATAGTCTCGGTCGATTTTTAGAGTGACTCGATCCAAAGATAATTTTTTTTTATCTAAAACACAAAATAGTGTTAGTACGCAACAGGAGCGCGCCGCGCACCCATCGCGGACCAGCACTTGTATTCTTTTTAAAATTTTTGACGGGATTGAGAAAACTCATTTAGAAACTTTTTCTGAAAACACATAGTACGCGATCAGCCTGCATCGCGAACTGGGTCTTTTCCGAGTTAGAAAATTTTATATTATTATGAGGGGCATTCCGGTCAATTTCTCACCCCTCCTAAACTCTCTCGACGATCTAATAATGTCGTTTTGACGTAAAAAGAGTCTAAAATCTCCATTCTAAGTCTTATTCCATAATCTAACAAGGCTAGAACTTGAGGAGAGAAGAGAAGAGCTTGAGTTTGAGAGATTCGAGAAGAAATTCTTGACATGGTTGGTTGATAACTGCATCCCAGGTATGTAAGGCTAAAATAAAAACATGAGATTGTTCTTTCATGTGCCCCATAGAGGTCATAGATGAGTTGATGGTTCAAGAGTCTACATGCATGAATTCTTGATGGTGTTTCTTGAAAACTGATTTAAATTATATGTTTTCCTATATTGATGATCATCATACTATTTGTTTTCTTGAATTAAATATTTTCATGAGAATTTGCATAACCCTACATGAGTAATTTGAAAAGCATGCATAATGAACTTGAGAATTGAGTCTAGAGCCTTGAGTTGAGATTGTTGAGCATGACAAGAGAATGATGATGAGTTGATAGCATTTGATTATCTTATGAGTCTCTATGAATGAACTCTATCGATGTGTCTATTCAATTGCTTCCTAATGATTTTTTTAAATCTTGAGTCATTGATGAGATTGATTGATGAGAGGGTTAAAGCCCCTATGAGATGCCGGTCGTTGACGGGGAGTGAATCCCTATGAGATTAATTAAGATGGAGGATTTATGAGCATCGAGTCATGGGAGGAGTATCGAGCACCGAAAGAGTGAGAGTTAGTCTGACTTAAACTCGTCAAACTACATCGCCAAACATAGGAGAGGCATAGAACCATCACACATATTATGGTTCTCTCGAGAGTAACGGTCCCTGAAAGCAATAAAGGACCTATTGAGTTGACTCCATATTGCGTGAGCTGATATGGTTTTTGAGCGTTCCTTACCTGGAAAGTTTGGAACCACTGTGGCAACATCAGGGTGACTGTTGTACATTCACTAGCTCATAAGTGAGTGTTATCGGATAAGAAAAACTCCCATAATTTCCTACCCTGAGTACTCCGAGTCTGAGATGAGTTTTGAGATGAGATGAGATGAGAGGAGGTGAGCTTCTCTGCGACGAGTTTTGAGATGAGATTAGAGGAGGTGAGCTCCTTTGATATGAGTTTGAGACTATTGATGAGTTTGAGTTATTGATGTGTCACTTGTCTACTTTTTATTCTTGCATAGATAGATATTTGATGTTATCTTGATGATTACTTTGAGTTGATGTTGTTTCCATACCATTCTACCCTTTTTTGTTTCATTTAGCTATTTTACGTACTGATGTCCACTCTAGACTGCATCATTTTATGATGTAGAGGCAGGTACTAGAGATCGTCAACAGGTGCTCTGTTGAAGATCTGAGATTCGAAGCTGATTTGGTGAGCCTCCCCTACTTCGGAGGATCCGATGATGTTATCTTCATCATGTTTTAGAGTTAGATTGGACTATTTCTTTTATTCAGATTTGGGTAGCCATGGGTCTGTCATTGGCACCACATGATTAGTAATAGAGGCTTCATAGATGATGATTGAAAGTTGATGTTGAGACTTGTGAGCTAGTTCTTTCTACTAGCCTTTATTTTTATATATTTATTTTGAGACTTTAGATGAAATGTGCCCATTTACTTACTTATACTTTCCGCTGTTCAATAGAGTTTATTGATTGAATGATGTGATGAGGCCAAGTGGTTCGCTTGGGACTAGCAATAGTCTCTGAGTGCCGGCCACGCCAAAGGTACCCTTTTGGGGCATGACAACTATAATTTTTCCACTAGAATTTATAGTAACAGGACTTGACAAATGTGGATATTTATCCATCAATGTCTCAAAGTTGTAATCAGGATATCTGACAATCTTAATTAAGGTGTCATCACCTGAAGGTCTAGCTACAGAGGACTCGACAAAATCAATCATCTCCTCTTGAATAGATTGATCACGTCGGAATTTTATTTTTTGTTCAAAATCAATTCTTTCATCCTCTTTATCATCATTCTCTACATCATTACCATCAAGTGTTAGGAAATGACAAAAGTGGATATGTTCGTGGTTTAGGACTTGGTCCAACTCCTTCGGTTCTATGGGGTAGTAGATCTTCCGTAGAAAATATTGTGGTAGATGATTCATCTAATGAGGTTATAGAAAGGCTAGAATAGGAGATTATGGAGTTAAAGGAGAAACAAAATGAAGAAATGAATTTGATGAGACAAAGTCACGATAAGCTTCAATCAGAACTACTCCAAATGAGACAATTCATGCAAAAGTATGTCCTTAATTAATGAATCTCAGTCTCAAGATAATAATGACAACTCAAATGAACGGGTAACTCGAGTACAAGTCTTAGATATTTTTTATGAGATTCTGATCCTATAAATGTCTTATTAACTAATGTATCAATGTTTATCAGATTTCCAACACTAACAATGGTCAAGAACAAGTACGACAATCATCAAGGATGCCTAGTAGTGCTGAAATTGCTCCAACTCACGGTACTACTCATCTTTATCCTTTGCTACTGTTTGAGTTTTCCTACTTTGTAAAGTTTTGTGAGTTGATGAATCAAATTTCTTATGTAGTACCTCTTACTTTCTTGATTAATTTAGTGCTCTTATGATCTCCTTGTCGCCAATGGCGAGAGATGAGGCAAGGCGACCCCTCATTGTTTTTAGCTTTGTCGCGAGGCGATCTTACAAATCTACAAACAATTTGTGAAGTCATAAGTTTGGATTTCTAACTTTAGACTTTTAGCTTATTATCTAAAAGCCAGAAGCCAATCCAAACAGGCTCTAAGACTTCTATTTCCTCCATTGTAAGTCTTTGGCAATTTGTGACGTTCCCGACATTGTTTACCTAGCTTCCTATGAGCATAACTTCTAATAAAACTCCACAATTTCCCCTTGAATTCTAAATGGATCCTTGATCAAAATTCCATTAGACAAGCAGTTGATCAATATTGTTGTATCTCTTATGTGCATTAACCCCTTCGCTGTTGTGCTCCAGTTCTTGTTCTTGGCATATACTGTTGTTTCAACCCAACCGTGAAGTCTGCAATTTTTCCAGGCATAGTCAGGAAATATTTTTAAGCTAAAGAAATACCCTCCACAATTGATTAGTGACCTTGCATTGTATGAACAGGTGGACCACTATTTTTGTAGTTTCCCACAGAATCAACATCTGGTGCATAGTTGGATTCCCTCTTCATCAGGTAATCTAGTGTCAGCATAGCAAACTACTTTGTTGTGAGATTTTGGCTTTCCAAATATATTTTCAGGGCCATTTAATTAATTGCTTATTTGGATGATTTAGCTTCCTATATAAGCTGCATTTACTTTAAAATCTCCTTAGGAAGATGTTGATCATTGAAGAATAGCTTTGGGGCAGTGATAGTATGACTGAATTTGTCAAAGCATTCAGCAACAAAGCTGGACTCCCTGTAAGTGTGGTTGTATGTAAATGACTGAAACTGAGTGATGAGGCTGTGAATTTTATCCATGATCTGATCATAGTTCCAAGGAGTTTGGGCATGGTGATTGATCCAATTTGTGGCAAGCTCTGAATCCATCCCCAAGCATACTTTACTATACCTGGTTGGGTAGATTTTTTGGTACATTTTTAGTGTTTCACTAACTTAACCACTTTAAATCTTGATTTCTTTGTAAGTTGGTTATAAGAAATTTTCAAGTTGTCTAGATTTAGTCTGAAATGCATCTACAAATGCATGTGTTTTATTTTGTCATCTGGGGCCTTTATGCTTCTGTAAATTATCTTAAGGTGCTATGAAGGGGTCTGTGCTTTGATGTTCTATGCATCTAGATCTTGCATAACTCATGTTTAAAAGGGAAAGAAATTGTAATCACCCTTGTAGATTGTCGGTATCTTCGGATTGGTTTGTTAGAGATCATGAAGTATTTGTCTTCTTTTACATCTTCTGTAATATCATCCTTTAATTTGTGGATGTAAGCATTGTGCAAAGATTAATCACACTACTTATAATGTTTTTATATTTTACATTTCATATTTTGACAAATTTATTTTTTCAGGTCCCATAATTTGAAGTTTGCGATTTTACACTAGGAGACTTATTACACAGAAGACCTACAAACTCATTCAAAGACATTATTCAATAGGATAGATATTAGTAAGAACAATATAAATTTATTTTTATAAGTTGTGACTTTCATATTTTAGATTACTCCTTTTATTTGTTTAGATTTAATGGAGATCGATTACATTTTACAGACTAATAGCGATATGTTTTTAACCATTTGCCAACAAGTTCGATGGATTTCAATATATAATGGTTTGACAAATGTAGTATTTATTGGTTGCTAAAAGACCATTGCCAGTTAATACAAACAACTTTTAGCAGCTAATATAGTTGCACAAAGAATTGTCGTTAAAACTACTTTATTTTAACGGCTATTTATTAGGATTTATCGACTAAAATAATAGATGCTAAAAGACTGAACTTAAGCCGATAAATGTTACCTTTAACTACCAATACAATTGCCACAAATCATTGCCACTAAGATAACTACCTTTGAACGGCTATTTATTTTGATTTGTCGACTAAAACATTGGACGCTAAAAGAGAAAAGTTCATAGATGGGAAGTACATTTGGTAGCTAATATAATTGTCGCAAACAATTGACGCAAAAGCTAATGGTATTTAGCGGCAATTTATGGTACCCTTTACCCGCAATACACACAATGGCTGGGAAAGGCTTTGCCGACCCAAACATTGCCAGCGAAACACTATTAGCCGGTATATGGTATTGCGGCAAATAGTATTGCCGCTAAAGCCATACTTTATTGCCGCTAAAGGACCCTTTTATAGTAGTGCCTCTGTCTTCTTTGGTATCTCCTCTTCTTTCTTCTACATTATCTCCTCCTCCTTCATTCATATCATCATCATTTCTTCCTCTTTCTTTTTCTTCTTGACATCCTGTCTCTATGTTTTCTTGACCTTTTGATGTTGTTTTGCTTTCAAAAATAATACTAGCATGTTCAGTAAGTGCTGACAGTTTGCTGGTACTATTTTTTGTTGGAGGCTTCTTCTGCTTCTATTTGTCTCTGTGTCTTAACTCTTTGTCTTCTAGATCTTCTACCTACTGGGGCTCTAGTATAAGGGACATCTCCATCTCCAGTAGTTGGGGCTCCAGTAACATCTCCATCTCCATCTACAGAGGCTTCTGTAGTTGTCTTTCTTTTTCTGGGGGTCATTTATCTACACCACATGATATAAAATAAGAAGCCATCAATTACCATTCAAAACAAATAGAAAAAATAAATTAAAGCAGATGATCAAATAAGTAAATAAAATAATTTTCTTAAAAAAAAATTCATTGAGTTGCTAAAGCAATATTAACAATTGTTAACACATTTTATTGTTGAACTAGTTTTGGCAATTATTGTTCGGTAGTTATTTCAATAATTATTGAACTAGTTTTATCAGTTGTTGTACTAGTATTGCACTGGTTGCAACAATTGTTGAACTAGTTTTAGTAGTTATTGTACCAATTACTGCACTATTTTCAACAGTTGTTTAACTAGTTTTAGAAGTTGTTGTACCAATTACTGCACTATTTTCAACAGTTATTGTTTAACTAGTTTTAGAAGTTGTACCAATTACTGCACTAATTTTAACAATTGTTGAACTAGTTTTAGCAGTTGTTGCACTAGTTTTAGAATAACTTCAACTATTCATAGGACATATATGTGATTCAATCACATATGTGCCTAAGTTCTGCATCAACAATGTATTTTTTTAAGCACAACAACCTAACCATTAAGAAGTGACCAAAATAACAACAACAACAAAACAACGAAATATACACACCCATATAGTTTCAACAATTGTTGAACTAGTTTTAGCAGTTGTTGTACCAATTACTGCACTAGTTCAACAGTTGTTGAACTAGTTTTAGCAGTTGTTGTACCAATTGCTGCACTAGTTTCAACAATTGTTGAACTAGTTTTAGCAGTTGTTGCACTAGTTTCAGAATAACTTCAACTATTCATAGGACATATGTGCGATTCAATCACATATGTGCTTAAGTTCTGCAACAACAATGTATTTTTTAAGCACAACAACCTAACCATTAAGAAGAGACCAAAACAATAAAAACAACAAAACAACGAAATACACACACATATAGTTTTAACAATTGTTGAACTAGTTTTAGCAGTTGTTGTACCAATTATTGTACTAGTTTCAAAATAACTTCAACTACATATGTGCGATTCAATCACATATGTGCTTAAGTTCTGCAACAATAATGCATTTTTTAAGCTCAACAACCCAACCATTAAGAAGCGACCAAAACACTAACAACAACAAAACAACGAGATACACACACACATATTTGTTGTTTACAAAAACAAAACATGTAAAAACCCATAAACCATACCAGCGCAACAAAATAACTAAATATATAAAACCTCATAACAATGTACCATACCAGGGCAACAAAATAACAAAATTTGTAAAAATCCATAACAAATATCATACTAGGGGCCAACAAGTACGCTATTGGAGTGTTTATTAGGACATGCTAAAATGAAATACATCATCCTCTTTTATTTCTTAACCTATATCACAATTTTTACTTCAACAAAAACATAAAACCTTAACATCCATGCTTTTTCTTTAAACTTAAAATAAATTTTTCAGTTCAAAAACGCAAAAATCCTAATGAAACGAAAAAAGAAGTTTTTTTTACCATTTACTAAGAAGGTGACGATGAAGAAGACAACGAGGGTGAATCGAGAAGAAAAAATAAAAAAAATGGATTTATTGTGAATTACCTTTGAGTTGCTGCGAGTTGTTGCTTCGTTTCTTGAGAGAAATTTTAAAAAGAGAGAGGTCTGTTTAAGAAGTTGAAGCAAAAAGTAAAAGTAACCTTTTCAAATATTACTCATCTAGTCAACATTTTGAAATTACTCTTTCATCCCATCTTTTATGATATATTATATTTTTTAAAAATTTAACAAATTTTAAAATTACACTTCGAGCCCTATTTAACTTAATCCGATTTAACTCACCAATAGTCAAAAACTGTTTTGTCACCCCCCTCTCTCAAATTTCTCGTGTATCTAATATATCATCAACTTGTATACTAAAATTAGAGAGGTAAAATGATACTTAACACACTCTAGAAACCAAAAAAAGGAGAAAAGGAGACTTGTTTGTTTCCTTTTTAGTTTCCTAAAGTTACAAGCCAACACTTTCTCCGTCTGAATTTCCAAAATGATCCGATAGGATCCGCGCCCAATTTGTCTGCATAAAATGGAACCACAGTATCATAACCGGCATCATCATCAGAGAACCTACGGCGGCGGAGGCGGAGGCAGCGGAGGCGGAGGAGGAGGATCTTTACCGATGAAAACGACAAGGCAACCCTCGACTCAGTTACAGTCACAACACTCCGATAATGACCGGACTAGCAATGAACTTCGAGCATTGGATTGTAACCTTACATCCCTTTGTGATCATATTCAATTGGAAGGATTTAACAACGGCTCATTTTCCGATGTCATTGTTCAAGCCATGGGTTCTACTTATCACCTTCATCGCTTAATCCTTTCTCGTAGTTCTTATTTCAGGTTCCTTTTAATTCCATTTTTGGTGGGGTTCTTCTGTTATACTTTTATTTTTACTTGCTTTACTAATGGCTATTTTAGCAGAAGTCTTGATGTTTTTCGTGGATTTTCTTTTGTTTCTGACGTCATTTGGCTTGGCTTGGCTCTCTCAATAATTATCATAACAAAAGATTTATTCTTGGTTATTGTTTGGTTGGGGTGGGGGGGGGGGGGGGGTTGTCTGTTTTTTCTATTGACACAATTTGGTTAGAAAGAGCACGACAAAATTCCTCAGCGCTTACTTCATGATTTAGTTGGCTCGCATTGATAATTCCACTGGAGAAAAGTACAGAACTTTCTGTTGTTTTCTTCATTACTGTATATTCTGCTGAAGGTTTGATGTTCTACGGCTACTTTTGGTGGTTTTCTATTGCCCCATGCACAGCGAAAACAATTTATACTATTTTATAATTCTATTTGGATAATCGCTATGGATTTTTCTAGTTACACTGAAATTAGATATGTTAACCCTCAACCTCTAAATACTGTCATATTTTTGGAGGAAAGAAATAATAACTTGAGATTGTTGTTTTGCCACTGATGAATCACCATGTCAAATACTAGCTTCATGTATCCATAACTGCTCTTGCAACCCTTGCACTTGTGCCAGTTCAAGTATACTCAAGGTCCTCAGTGTATGTTCCTGTAATCATTTAATTAGAAACATCCACTTGGTTAAAATTTGTTATTCAAGACTGCATGCTGTATGGTCTCATTATAGCATGTTTGATGACAAGCTAGATGCTTACTATCATTATAAAAGTGACCTGACAAATTAGGGTCATTTAAATGAGTCTTCACCGTTGTATGCGTAATCACTGAAGTTTATTAGTATGTACATGCATGTAGAAGTGCCAAGGCCATTTGTTGTATGTTCTTTAAATAAGATGCATCACAAGTGCCTACTGGAAAGGGTCATCCACCTCGGGACACTAGGTTGGAGGGCCAGATGCCTATTGAGAAAGAGGTTGGAAGGCCATTCACTGTAGTTACGTTTATTTTACGTTCTCAGCCTTCATATCTAGCTACACAAATATTTTTGATCTAATGATCTTTGCATACAAGTAAGTGAACCTTCTTGAACTCTAGTTTATGAACCTTCTTGAACTCTAGTTTATGTACTTTTTTAATGAGCAGGAACATGCTTCAAGGACCATGGAAAGAAGCCAAAGCTCCAGTTTTGACCTTGACAGTGGATGATAGCAATGTCAATGGGGAGGCTATTGAAATAGCTTTAGCATATCTGTATGGACACCATCCTAAGCTTAATGATAATAATGCATTCCGTGTTCTTGCTGCTGCTTCCTTTCTTGATCTTCAGGTATGAAATGTCAAACATATATTGGCTTATTAATCAGTCTTGTCTTTTGGAAAACACCAGTAGTTTAGTCTAGTAAAAAGGATGGATACATGATTACTTTTGCCAAGATTTACTGTAAAAACTTTTCTGCATATTGTTACGATGGAATTGATTTCCTATATGTCAAGTATCTGTACTTCCTGCATGATGATTTGCAGCAACTCTTCTAAAGGTACGTTGAAATAAAAAAAAGTGTTACATTAAAGAAAGATTTATTATCTCTTAGATACCAGTTGCTATATTTGTACACTATTCTGGTTAGCTTTAAGTTTTTACTTCTTCCGGATGTTTTATTTTAAAGTTTCTCATGAGGAAAAAAGAATTGTAAACTTAGAGCCTGTTTGGATTGGTTTATTTTGTAAGTGCTTTTAAGTTAAATTAGCTTTTAAACATTTTTAGAGTGTTTGGGAAAATTTAACAAGTGCTTATATGCACTTGGGTTTAAGCTAAAATGATAAAAGCTTATGACTTTTTTGGCTTTCAAAAACTCAATGCTAATCCAACCGGGCTCTTAGCCAGTTTTCCTTGTGAAAAGGGAAGTAACTGGAGTTTGCTATCATTTTGGTGTTTAAATTGCCAGTGAATCACAATTGATTGAACAAATTTCGCAGTCATTTCTTGATCCAAATCAAAATTTGACTTACAGTCTTAAGAATTCATAGGTTAGAGGCATGACCCAAGTTGGTGTTTAAATTGCCATTCCTTAATCACAATTGTCACACCCCAACCCAAATTCACGTAACCAGAACCCGAAACCCAACCTGAGTGAACCAACTCATGTAATAATTCCTACTTATGCACCTAAATCATGTATGGGGAAGCTTTTGGAAATCTCAATCTTTGAGGTGTTGAAAGTCATGCATGGTTACCGTTAAATCAATCACATTTAAAAAAAAGAAAGAAATGTTCATATAATAAAAAAGTTTCATGCACAAATGTCATATGAATAACCATAATTACAACTCGAAAGAACCACTACTGTCTTAGGGAACCTTTATGACAAGGATTAAGCTAGTCAACCGAGACATGCCTGATGCCTCAATGACTCAAAAAAAAACATATAACAATCTAAGCTCCATGAGAAGTTAATGGAGTCTCACCAAAAATATCCAACTGGAAGAGGTGGAGTTGTCCTAACCGCATGGCTCAAGATGGTCAACTATAATTCTGAAATCAAAAGTTGAATGGCCAAACGGCTTGAGCTCCACATGCCTGGTACGTATCATACAACCATTTCTCCAGTCAAGTAGTATGCATAGACATTGATATACGAAGAAGCATTTATATTAATTCTCTATTTAGATAGTGAAATGAGATATCAAAGTAAATACATTCCGAAGTCTCATTTTTTAGCATTAAAGCTTGATCAAAATCATGTGAGACATTATCATTCACTCGGAGTACTATACCATTAGCGACAGAAGATTTAGAGTCGACAAGGTTATCTACCTAGTGGCAAGTAGCATATACCCTACTTGCTCAGGTTGTTTCTTTGTAGGGTCATACGGATCGACTCAACCATGTTAGTAATGTAGCGCAATAATATCCTCTCGTCGGGGCGCACTATCGTAGTTCTAAACCATAAGTAAGGTCCTAATCCTACACCGGCACATGTCGTTTCATGGCATCACATGGAACATGTCTGAAGCCAATCTCGGTGAACTCAAGTAACTCCCAAAAATACCTTCATTTTATCAGCCTTGGCCTTCATAGCCAATCCAGCCATTAATGCAAAATCAAACAAAAATTCTTTCACAATTCATGGTAAAAATATTAACAAATGAAAATCATCTTTAAAGATTCAACAAGTGCTATTTCAATATGCAAAGGGTTTCAAAAATGTTACACTTCATACTATATAGTAATCATGTCAAATAGCACTTAAACCATTTGAAATGCAAGGAGTCATGCAATCCCAATCCGCTCGTCTCCACAAGCTAGGATTCACATAAAACCATAGTCGAAAACCAATTCAACAATATGAATTCCGGGGAAAGCTTCAAGAGGTAGTAAATTTTGACATACTTCAAATTGCCTTCCAAATCTTACCCCCAATGAATCTATGACGCCAACTATTCACAATCTACATGTACGAATTTATGTAAATCAATGACGTCTCACATCAATACCAACTTAGTGTCTAACACTTAAATTCAACTTCACTTGTTTAAGGAAAAAATTCTATTTCCCACTGCGAAAGTCAAATCCTTAAGTTTTAGCTCCAATTTTGTTCATTACACCTGTTATGGAACCTAGTCACGCCTTTAAATATTCACAACAGTACCATTCAAGTGAACCTAACACTTTATTAAAGACTAGCTTTTTAGGATTTCATGAATCGATAATTAAATCCAAATCTTTTTCCGAAAATGTAACCTATGATGACCATGAGGCATAATATACAAGATTGGAGTGAAGGGATTACCTCTTTTTCAAACCCTAGAATTTTCAAGACTTGAGTTCTTGAGATACACAGTCTCTCTACTTCTATGAGGTAGTGGTAAGGTCTGTGTACATCTACCCTCTCCAGACCCCACTTGTGGGATTCCACTACGCATGTTGTTGTTGAGTTCTTGAGATACTCGTGATTGAAAATCTATAATTTTCATGTTGCAAAGTTAGGAAATGTATGTAATGAACCGAATCTACAAAGTAATGTTTTAAATACTCACCTCTAAGTAGCATTTATGGAGTAGGAGCTCTTCCTTCTCTCCAACTCCCAAGAACTTGGACCAAACTAATAAAACATCTGACCCTTAAGGCCTTTAAAAGGATTCAGCAGATGCGTTGTGGATATAGGTGCGAGGCATGACGCACGACCTGTCCCGGTTCTAAAAAAGTTGACGCCTCACTTGGTGCAATTGCAAAGTGTCACTGCCCTCTTCCATTAATTGCAGCCAACTTAAGGATTTAGATCCTTGGCATCTATCCCTTATGCACCTTTATAAAATCAACATTTATATCATTGACCAGCTAAAATCCTTGCTTCCAATTCCTTTCCTCCTACCAACCTTGGTCACTTGACACGTAGCATCCCTTTGTTCCAATTCTTTAGTCCTTTATTCAACTACATATGCTAACTAATATTTTTTGTTCACTTAACATATCAATGGCTAATTAATGGAAAATTATTATTCTCATAAATTATTACTCAAATCATTGGTAATCAATTATCCCGAATAATCTAATACACCAATTCAACCACTTATACCATCAAATTATTATTTATCCCAAGCTATATCACTGTTAATTACAAGTTTTTGCATGATTTTGTTACACTCGTAATGTCACATGACTCAAATCTGGTTAAATCTCATCCTTAAGCTCGAGATTAGTCTATATTAATTTTGGAAATCCACGGGGCTTTACTACAATAATAAATTTGTAGTCTTTTCTTAATCCAAATCAAAATTCAACAGACAGTCTTAAGAATTCATAGGTCAGAGGCACAGCCCGAGAATATCAAGAACATTTGAAAATATGTGCCTGAATTTCGAGGATGTAGAGAGCCCTATTTCAAGAGTCAAGAGTTATCTTTTTTTTTTCTGGTTATATTTTTGGTGTAAAGGGGAAATACCACCTCTGTTGATGGTTGAAATTTTGGAGGTGTGATGTGCAGTGCCATTGCACTTCTTGTAAAGCTGACATTAACTTGGTGTGTTATCATTTATCAATAATTACTTTGATTTATCAACCAGCAAAAATCCTCCTGAATTTGCTGATTGATGTGTCCAGTCTTTTGCTCAATAATTGATTTTCCTACCTGGCATAACATTACAGATTTAACATTCTTCATGCAGGATTTATGTGCAATTTGCACAGACTTTATCATATCCGACTTGTGGACATCAAATTTCCTAACATACCAGGTCCCAGATTGCTGCTCAATATTTTTTTACTTCATCATCCATGTGTTCATGTATTTTTCTAACATTATTGTTTTGGAATTTAGGTGTTCGCCGAAAGCCAAGATTATGGTTTACATGGTGAACGAGTTAGAAATGCTTGTTGGGGATACTTATGTCAAAGTGGTGCTGTCGAGTTGAAAGAGGTAACTATTGGGAACCATGCTAAGGTTTTAAGCAGTGAATATTGGAAGCTACCTCTCTACTTTCCCCTTTTATTTAGGTTAGCAGCTTTTGTCTTTTTCCAGAGCCATATGTTACAAAGCCTAGCGGAAACTCTGTTTCACCATGTTTATATTACTTTATCAAAAGAAAAAAATTCTGCTGCACCACATGTATTTGTGTATCAATTCGTTATCTTCCTTCTAATTTCCAGGCTGCTACTTTGCCAATATGACATAATTTTAGGAGAAACTGTTTTTTTCCAGAAAGGTGCTTCTATTCCTAATTTATTTTAACTGATAAGTAAAGATCTCTTTCAATGTGCATGTGAGAGCTTTCAATTATTCCAAACTCTTTGTGAAACCTTATGTCTTTAACAAACTGCACTTTCACATCAAGGTGTCAAAATGGTGTTTTGCATGCAAGGGCTAAGTGGTGCACGCTTTACGCTGTTGAATTGCTATCATGTAAATACCTTCTTTCGAACGTTTCATGCAACTGAGGATTACCCTTTTTATCTCGACTTGCAAATCATTTAATGCCAATACAAAAATCTACCACAGTTCCTTTTCAAATAATTCTTGTATGTAGGAATTCCTGCATATTTTCTGGCCTGGGCTAATTTTCATATTAGTGGCTTTGCTAAAGCAACTTACCTGGTTTCCAATCCTTGCCATTACAAATAAGAAATGTGGAGACCTTTCTTTGTTCTTAATATAGTTCCTGATTCTGCAGTTCAAATTTTGTATCCATGGTCTATACCATTTTTATCTAATAAAAATTGCATATGCATAATTCTCTTTTCTTATTTGAGTTATGATGAACACATGAGATGATAAATAGTTGGCCTGTTAAACTATCCTGTGACCAGGTCCTTCCAAAACTTTCTGCTCCGACACTAAATGCTCTACTAATCTCGGACGAATTGTGGGTTCCTACCGAAAAGAAACGGTGAGAACTGTGGCTGCTTTTTGTTTGGACTTTGCTAAAATGGTTTTTTGAAATTATAGTTTAGCATGATAACTTTCTCTATCTTGGTTTTCTCCTTGCAAACTTGAGCAGGTTTGAACTAGCTTTATGTACACTTCTTGCAAAACATGCTCTTTGCAAAGCAAAACATCATGAAGAAAAAAGCCCTGGTTCTGGAGTTGGAACAAGTACAATTTCTGATGTTTCCAATGCATTGCCTAAGAATTTATGTGATGACAGAAGGGTGGAATCTGAACTAGGACACCTAAGCATAAAAGATGGAATTGATGGTTGTAACAATGCTCAAAGTATCTTGGTTGAGATTGCAGATTGTAGTGTTGATTCCCTCACTGAGGTGTCTAACTCTAAACAAAAGATGCAAGAATCAGGTTGTCTTCAGTCAGACTCAGAGTTAAGATACCCATGCAACAGTGGACGTCCTTCATCAAATAACTCGTTCTTATTTTCTGATGAAATCAGATCTTCATGTTCTTATATTGAAATGCCAATTAGTGCTGGAGCTAGTGGATTAGGGGGCAATGGTATGGGCGTGGAAGGGCCATCTGAAGAAGATTCATGCTATCAATTGAATAACAGCAGTTGGCTTTCTGGGGATCAGAGAAACTTCTCATCAATGGGCTCATCATGTAATTTGATGATTCCGAATGAATGGGAAAGATGCAATTTCACTCCTCTATCTTGGGGTG
Organism: Solanum rostratum; assembly: GCA_029948455.1. NCBI lineage: Eukaryota > Viridiplantae > Streptophyta > Magnoliopsida > Solanales > Solanaceae > Solanum > Solanum rostratum. Next base: position 64,232,787 of record CM057045.1, on the reverse strand, counting down.
GTAGAACGGTGGGCCGGAGAGAAGTCAAAACTTGCCTAAATGCTCATTCAGGAGTAAGTAGAGAAGATTCTGATGCCTTTGCCAACATTTTTGAGGGTGGCTCACTTTTATATTGTAACATGTCATTTGATGCACTTCTTAGTGTGAGAAAGCAACTTGAAGAAATGGGGTTTCCTTGCAAAGCTGTGAACGATGGGTTATGGCTGCAGGTCTTTAACTATATTTGTTCCCCACTTTGCTCTTCTTTTTAATATTTGATAGCGGACAGAATAGTCTGCCCATCAACATTACTAACCATAGGAGATATCTTATTTCCTAATTTTATTTTTGCTATTTTAGCTGATGCTTGTGTTTTTTGCAGATTCTCTTAAGCCAGCGGGTGCAGGAAATTGGTGCTGACACTTGCAAAAGTTGCTGCCTTGTGAGTATGGCATGTGCTTGTCGACAGCCATTTGGACATCCACGCGGAGTCGCGGCTACTGGATATTACATGTCAGAGCATGATCAGAGCAATCAGTCCAACAATATAGGAAATATATATGCCACCAACTCGCCTCACAGGGAAGGAAGTGGCATGTTTAGGCCTGTTCGGGTTCATGTTAGGGGCCCCAATGATGGGCTAGCTGGTATTGGACGTGGAGCTACATTTGTGCCTGCAGTTGCTTGGCCTCCAACTCGTTTTGTTTTCTCTCGAGTACCACTTGGCATGGGCAACCGGAACTGTCAGCAGTCTCCTGCCAATGATGACCCAGAAAATAGAGCAGAACAGAGTGGGGATCTCGCTGGAGATGGACTAACTGCTCTGGTTGGGCTCAGCCAAGAAGGAAGCAATGGTGCTAATAGTCATGTTGAACGGATAGATAGGGGATATGAGACAGAACTGCAAAGCAGACTGGAAGGACCATCAACTGTTGGCCCAAGTTCAAGCAGTATCTCCCCTGAGATGCTAGGCTCATCTGAACATGCAATGGGGATAGAGTGGGAGAGTGGAAGTACTTCTATATCATTGGATATGAAAACTCCTTTAAATCACTTTCCTCCCTTTCGGTTTGGGTAAGTCATTATTTCTGCTAAAAAAAGGTTAATATTTCTGCTATGTTTGGCTGGCTTCTGCATAATGGCAATCAATTGCATATGAAATGAGTCCCATAAATTAAGTTCTGTATACTAGGATTAATTCTTCATAGTTTCAGCTTCTGGAGCTCTGAACCAGGTAACTTGTAAGCATTGATAAGAAATTGTATGTTCTCTTTACATTGAAGAGAGAAATACAGCGGACATGCTTGAGTATTCTTTTGATTATAATGAAGTATGTCGAGTGACCAGTTCACATTTTGTAATAAGGTGAACCTTTCCCATATCATTTAAGAAATTGCCAATTTGAGCTGTTAGCTTCAGAAACTGCAAATAAAGCTGTCCCTCTACTCATATACATGTGTCTACCCTTTTGTCTCTCAGATGTCCTACGACAATGACTTGACTAAAAGAAAAAGAAATTCTAAGTCAATTGTGTCATAAAATCTGGGACATCAAATTTCTTGTTGAAATCTTTATGAAGATTCTCATAGTCTTCCATGGTATACTTTTAAGGATTGGAACAGAAAGATGCAACTTTTTGCTCTAAAGAGATGCAATCATTTGTTACAAAAGATGACCTTTTGCCCTTCAAGATATTCAATCATTTGAATTACCTGAAACTGTTTGATTACCTTTTTGTGACCAAACAAATTAACATTTGAGACTGGGAGGTTCTTATGTGCTTCTCCATATTTCTGTCTTTGGATGATGAAATCCATCCATAAACAATCTCTCTAATTGCAGGAATCTCAACTTTACAGTAGCCAGACCACTTTGTTTGGTGTAAATTTCCTTCTATTCTGTGTTCTTAATACAGTGTCCTCTATGAAAATAGAATCCTTCCATTCTCTTTATGACTGACAAAAGTTTGTACTTACATCTGACTTGCTTCACAGGGTTGAGTTTCACGATGTTCTCAGGCTTAATGATGGCCAAGTCAAACACTCTCCAGAATTTTTTTATGCTGGTTCTTTATGGAAGGTTTGTTAATCTTTCAACTCTTTATTGCATTTCATTACTCATGTATTTCTTTATGGAAAAATGCAAATGATTGAGTTTGTTCTTCGAGAGACTTTTGCTATTGCAACCAATAAGGAGTTAATCAATATGGTATTTGCATTCTCTAGGTTAGTGTTCAGGCTTTCAGTGATGAAGACCCTCAAGGACGCCGGACCCTTGGTAACATTCTATTCCTCTAAATTGTCTGCAAGATGAAAATAGATTTATTACCTCTTTCGTAACTTTGTTGACATATTGTTATATCAGGGCTCTTTCTTCATCGAAGGAAGGCAGAAATAGCTGATCCAGTTAGAAAGGTGACTTTTCCTTTGTAATTTCTGGAATAAAATAGATTTTTTTAAAGTGTGGATCAGCATCGTACCTTCTTATACTTAATCCTTACTAATACCGTTCATGAACATTTATGTGTATATGGGTTTTGGAGCTTCTAATTCATTGGAACAATTAGCAACAACGATAACAACATACCCAGTGAAATCCCACTAAGTGAGGTTTCAGAAGAGTAGAGTGTATGTAGACCTTATCATTACCTCATGAAGATAGAGAGGCTGTTTCCGGAAGATCCTTAGCTTAAGTGCATTAAACCCGAGTAAAATAAGAAGAAAACAATGAATAAAGCATCACAGTTAATAAGAAAAGCTTTGTAATCTGCAAGAAAGAGACAATAATAACAACAAAAATGGTGTATAATTGTAACACAATAAACAACATATGACAAGAACTACAAGAGCATGGCTACTACTATAAGAAGCACTAACAAGCCTAAGCCTTCGCACAACAAGGCAACACTCTATTCCTACTAACCATATATCCTTATACACGACCTCCAGTCTTTCCTATCTAGATTTATGTCCTCAGCAATGTGAAGTCGTGCCTATCACGACCCAAAATTTGAGGTTATGATGGCACACACCCAAAACACCCAACTCAATATGTAAGCCAAAAAGGTAAATGCATACGAGACTTCCAAGAGAGACGCTAGGCCACAAATAAAAAGAAACACAATAAATTTACGGTCCCCAAACCTAGTGTTATAAGTATAGAGAGGATGTAATACAATATTTAATGTAGTACATGCAACTGAGTCTTTGATAAAAAATAAAGACTGTAAAGTAAAGATAGTACCTAGTGGTGGTTCGGAGCCCTGAATCTCACCTCCAAGTCTGGAATATACAGTCGCTGGAGTGATCAACCACCATGTGGATGACCCTGGCTAGAATCTGCATCAAAGGGGACATTAAAGTAGGGGTGAGTACAATTCACATGTACCCAATAGGTTTGACCGATTAGGTATTAGAGATTGATTAGATTATGCAATGAACTAGGAACGCTTCCACCTACATACAGGAAAACCAGTCCGGCATCAGTGCCGCCAATTGATAGATAGAATGTGCGAATAAAGTAAACACACAAGTACAACACACTCCAATATCATCAGATAATCCAACAATCAAGGTACACAACATGCATTGCAATTATATGGAATGAATGTAATGCATGGGTGGTACTAGTGCAATCAATGCTGTCGCACAGCCTGTCGAGTTGAGCTACCAGACAGGACCCATGGGGGCCTCATAGACCATATACCTTGATCACAATGTATCAACTACCTTGCCGCTTAGCTCATGGTCAAGGACTTGTGATATCAGTATCTCATCCTCCTTGCCACCTAACTCATGGTCAAAGATTTTAAAGGTGTTTCATTTTCTTAGAAAAGGGTGTTGCCTCAATCTCACTTCCCATGTTTCATGATATGAATATGTATGAGGATGAATGTATGTCAATCACAAATAGAGGAGTATAGTCAAGTCAATACCAACCTCAAAGTAATAACATCCTCTTTAAATCAACGGGAAGAACTCTTTTAAAACAACAGTCCTTTGAAAAATCTCGATAGTTCCCAAGATAGGCCACAAACCACAATGTTTCTTGAGTATTTCGTTTCTAAAAAAAACATCTCATGCCTCAATGAATATCACTTCACAAGTTTCACATTTCTTAACTATCTCAATATCACTTCACAAGTTTCACATTTCTTAACTATCTCATGTCTTAACGCATTTCAGTTCTCAAAGTATCTCATTTCAGAACACTTAATGTCTCAAAGTATTTTATTTTCTCAAAACATTTCACTTTTCAAAAACGTTTTCATTTCTCCAAAGACAAGGCCCAAGGGATGTCCTATGGAGGTGTCTAGAGATGGAGGGTGTTTCAATGGTGTATATTAGGGCAATAAAGGACATGTATGACGAAGCCAAAACTCGAGTAAGAACGGTGGGAGGAGACTCATAGTATTTCCCTGTTGAGATGGGGCTTCATCAAGGATCTGTGTTGAGCCCGTTTCTTTTTGCCTTAGTAATGGATGAGCTGACACGGTCTATTCAGGAGGAGGTTCCATGGTGTATGTTATTTGTAGACAATATAGTATTGATTGATGAGACTTAGGCTAAAGTTAATGACAGATTGGAGGTTTGGAGACAAACTTTGGAATCAAAAGGGTTCAAACTGAGTAGGACCGAGATAAAATACTTAGAGTGCAAATTCAGTGTTGTAAGAGAGGAAGCAGACTTTGATGTAAGCCTTGACACTCAATCCATTCCCAAGAGAGAAAGCTTTAAATATCTTGGGTCCATTATCTAGAGTAGCGGTAATATTGACGATGATGTCACACATCGTATTTGGCAGCATGGACAAAATGGAGGCTTGCCTCCGGAGTTTCGTGTGATAAGAAGATACCACCTACAATTAAAGTTAAGTTTTATAGAATGGTGGTTAGACCGTCCTTGCTATATGGGCTAGAGTGCTGGCCAATCAAGAACTCAGATGTTCAGAAGATGCAGGTTGCCAGATGAGAATGTTGAGATGGATGTGTGGACATACCAGGTGCGATAAGGTTAGGAATAAGACCATTTAGGAGAAGTTGGAGGTGGCTCCTATGGCCGACAAGATGAAGGAAGCGAGACTGCATTGGTTTGGACATGTACAGAGAAGAAGTATTGATGCTCCTGTTAGGAGTGTGAAAGGTTGGAGTTAGGTGTTACTCGGAGGAGTAGAGGCAGATTGAAGAAGTATTGAGGGGAGGTGATCAGACAAGATATGGAGAAACTTCATCTCATCGTGGACATAACCTTAGACAGAAGGAAGTGGAGGTCGCATATTAGGGTAGTAGGCTAATGGGTTAGCGAGGGTAGACTGATGTCTGGCTTAGTGATATAGTAGGTTATAGGAGGAGTCGGTTTTATCTTATGTTGCCATTATCAATTTTATATTTGTTATTTTTTGTTAATTTTTCATTGTTACTTTTTCGTATTTACATACTATCATTTACTTTCATTATAGTCGTTTGTCCTTTTTTATTTCTTTCCCTTTTTCCATATCTAATATTTTCTGCTTATGGGGCTTGATTCTTGAGACGAGGGTTTCCTGGAAACCTCTCTATCTCTATGAAGTAGTGGTAAGGTCTGCGTACGTTTCACCTCCCTAGACCTCACTTGTGGGATCACACTGGGTAAGTTGTTGTTGTAAAAGACAAGTCATAATCACCAATATGGAACAATCTCATGAACAAGCACAATATTAAGTAAAGTTCCCTTCACGGGCATCACAATACAACAATCCAATTATGATAGAATCCCCTCCCTTAGTCTACAATATGAGAATAATCAATTACCCAACTCCAATCTCAAGAGGGATAGTCAAACCAACCTCAATAGCTGAAATCGCACTCGCCACTTCTAATCGGAGAATTCACTCAAATTCCAACTCTGAATTGATTTTTCATTATCAAGAATGTAAATTACTCGTCAAAAGAAATCCAACTAGACCCATATTGCAAGGTTCCAAAATAAGGGGTAAAATTGTTCAAAAATCGCTTAATTACAAAAAGGGTTAAAACTGAAATTTTATCGAAAAATCAAATTCTACAAGTCAGTGTTGTGAAAGGCGCTCACCTCAGCGCCTAAGGCGAGAGGCGAGGCGATGGCTTGTCGCCTTTTATAGGTGAGGCAAGGCGCTGGTTCAAAACACTTACGAAAAATATGACATTGAGTTAGAAATCGCCATGTCTTTTTAGTTTTCAACACCCTCGGGACTCTAGAAAAAATCCGACAAAACCTCTCCTAGACCTGAAATCACCTCCTGCATCATCAGAAATCTAATCCGAGCTTTCAAACGTTGTTTGTTGACCATGTCAAACTTTGTGCTTTTTTAAACTCAAATTTCTAACCTAAGACCTTAAATCCACAACACAGTTCAATTCTGAAAAAGATGACGTTCCTCGACTAATTTCCACATTTTGGAGCCTATGGAACTGACAAAATTTCATTCCGAGGCTCAAAACCTCGAATGGTACCAAAAATCACTTTTAGAGCAACTTCAGTCTTTAAAACTCAAAAACTTTCATATCCTTCAACTTTTCAACGGGACACCAAAATCAATCACACAAATGGACCAAATATGACTCGGGGCTACTAACTGGAGGGGTAAAATGGTGATTTTCAAAAAAATTTCAAAAATGGCCATTTAGGTCATTATAGTGCCATGACCTGTCTAATCACCTTTCCCCGATACTTTTTCGGCCTACCTTCTTTCTCTCTCTCTTTTTCTTTTAAAAAAAAATTACAAGTGAACATTGATTTTCTCTTCTCTTGTCCTTGATGATCTTTTCTGTATTGTGTATTCAGGTGCATATGTATGTGGATTCCCGTGAAAAGGTTACTGCCAGATATCAGGTGAACTTATGAAGGCTAAAGCTTCAATGCCCTTGTATTTTCAACAAAACGTCATGCTAAAATTGCTTCCTTTTTTTCTTCTGTCAATAATTTGGTAAACCAGTTGATTTTTCCTTCAAAGAGAGAAGTGATGGTGTTTGGAAGCTTCAAACAAACTGGAACTCTTCTGCCAAAAGCTCCCAAAGGATGGGGCTGGCGCTCGGCCTTGTTGTTTGATGAAGTATCTGATCTTCTCCAAAATGGAGCACTCCGCGTAGCAGCTGTTGTACAACTCATTTGATGGTTTAAGTAAATGAATATGTTCCCTGCTACCTTTTCAAGAAATTTTAGTGCTATTTTTGATTGCCAGATGCATCAATTAAATTAATATGTCAATGATGCCAGACATTATTCTGAAAATGAAATTTTGGGGGGCTCATGTTTTTGTTTCAACTTGTTTCTTTGAATGCCAATCTTTGTAACAGTTTGATTTTGGAGGGGGGGGGGGGGGTGTGTTATGGAGATGCTGGCAACTGCATTTGGCTAATGTATGTACATATATTGATTATAATGGCAGACTATTACCATTAGGCAATTAATACATGTAAATTTGCTCTAATCTGATCTCTGTGGCTGTATATATGTGTATATATATTATCTTATTATTATTCTCTTATATATTGTGCGAGTCAGGGAGCTAAGGAGACAACTTTCCGTCGACGTGCCTTCTTGAGTTGCCTGCTTCCTCTTATACATTATGCGGGGCTTATAAAAATATTTCGTGGACTTTTTAATTTATTTTTTTTAAAGCAGTTGTTTGCTTCAACTATGCTTTTGCAATATTATAGCTAATAAATAATTTTCCTAGTGGCTTCAACTATAATTTCGCTTTATCACCCCTATAAGTTATTTTAAATCAGGTAAATACTGAAATTAGGATAAAATAATTTTTTTATTAATCTAGATAAATAAAATTAAATAACTATTTTAATATTTTTGTGTAATTATATTTGTGTCAAAAATGATGAAATTAGGATAAAATTAGGATTAATGCACGAGATCTTCGTAACTAGTATATATATGCCAGTGACTTACCTCCCTGTCATGAAAAATACTGTATTTCCTCCAATTCATTAAGAAAAAGAAAAGTTAAAAGGGGCGTGTGCAATGCAATAAAGCTTAAGCTCTCAGTATGTGCGTCGTTGGGAGAGGATTGGTATTTTTATTATATTTTTGTACAACATAATCATTCAGGTAACAGTCAAAATAGTAGTCAATCTATTGGTTTTTTAGCAAAGAAAGTAAGAAAATAATTGAAAAAATATTTTGAGGAAAAAAAATATTATAGTGTTGTCAAGGGGAATTATTTTATTAATAATTCAAGACATACATTTATAGTTATAATTTCTAACTAAAAAGTAGAAAAATATGCAAACTAATCTTATCCTATAAAATTCAAATAAAACAGAAAGAAATTAGGACTCTAATAAAAATAATATAAAAAACCCTAAAACTTAGCTATCGAATATCTTTTAAAAGAGAATGTAGTCAATTATTTTAATTTTGTAATATCTTGAGACATATCTTCAACCCTCCTCCTTGGATCCGGATTTGTTGATTGCAATTCATCTTTTGTCTTGCAAGGCTTGTGCATATCTTCTGTTGGATCAAATAAGAAGTTCTTACTTCTCATTTCAATTTGTAAAATTTCCTGCTTAAGATTCGACAATATTTGTTTTCAAATAATAATATAAATTCATTTTCCATAAGCTGACCCACACTCAATAAACTTTTATCAATATCAGATACGTAAAGGACATCTATACCTGAACTTGAATTGATTGCAACAAACCCTTTTCCTGTTGCAAGAATACAATCACCGTTTCCAATTTTGACTTTTTATTTTCCATAGGCAGAAACTCTTTAAAAAGATTTCTGTCATATGTCATGTGATTTGTCCAATCACTATCAATCATCCAAAAATCAGTTTTTTTGGTTACATAGTAGGTTGCCATAAATAAGTGGTCTTCTTCTTCAGTGGTGACTTGGGCAACTGTTTCATCTTGCTGAAATTTGCTTTTGCAAATCACAGCTTCATGAGCAAGTTGTTTGCAGATCTTGCACTGTGCATCTGGTCTCTTCCAATATTTATATGGAGGATGTCCATTTTTGCCACAGTGCTAACAAGGTGGGTAATTCTTCAAGAATTTACCTTTGCTTTGAGTTTTGTGACTGACAACTAATACTTTTTCAACCTTGTCATCTTGCCCCATAAGCCTCCTTTGCTCTTGTGCCTACAATGTATACTTCGTATCTTTCTGGCACTGTACAAGAACTTTTTCAACAATTCTTGAATCTTTAAATTTAGTGCCAATCAATCTTACTATGTTAACAAAGCCAAGAAGTCGATCTGAGTACTCTTTGACGGTCTCAGATTCCTTCATTTTTTGCAATTCGAATTCCCTTATCAAATTCAACACTTTCATGCCGCGTATTTTTTCATCTCCAGTGTATTCTTCCTTCAGATAATCCCAAATTTCTTTTGCCGATAGCCATAACTCTCGTGAAAATTGTTGCAGACACACTAGCAAAACAAAGTTGCTTTAGCTTTTCATTTTCTTATTTTCTTTTCTTTTTGGATTTTGATCTAGGCCACCGTGGAATTATCGTGCAAAAGAAGAACATCATAATCTTCTTCCACAGCCTCCCAAAGATCTAAAGCCTCAAGATAATTTCACCATAAAAAAAATTATTTTCGGAATTCATCTCTCAAGAAAATGGCTCGGATACCAATTGTTGGTTTTTTAGCACAGAAACTAAGAAAATAACTGAGAAAATACTTTGAGAATTTTTTTTTATTAATAATTCAAGACATACATTTATAGCTATAATTTCTAACTAAAAAATAGAAAAATATCCAAACTAATCTTATTCTATAAAATTCAAATAAAACAGAAAGAAACTAGGACTCTAATAAAAATAATTTAAAAAATCCTAAAAACTTAGCTACTGAATATCTTTTAAAAGAATTCTTTTAAAAGAAAATGTAACTAATTATTTTAATTTTGCATTATCCTGAGACATATTTTCAACGAATTAATAAATTTGATTTATCGAGATCAAATATCAAAATATTCAACCTATTGCTTTTCTAGGAGTATTTTGACTTTATAAATTTCAATTAAATAATAAGAGAATTTGAATATTTTTAGATTATTTTTATTTGGTATGATAGTGATTGATTCATATTGTTATATTCCAATTTGTTTGTGTTTGCGATATACTTGAAAAAAAATATATTCTTAAGGAAAAGAAAAAAATTGAATTTTTTTGAAGTCAATAAAAGATCATATAATAAAATGGCCCGCTAAATAGCAAGAGCAACTACAGTAGATAGGGATGTGCAAATTTTAGTTTTATTGATACCATATTAGTATTGTGTAAGTCTGGAGCTTAATTCTTTGTGATATTCCATCACTAAATTGATACTCCATCAATATCATACAATTTTGGGTTCTGTTTTTTAAGAAACAGAACATTAAAGAAAAATACTAAGGTCAAAAACTTATATATTAAATTCTAAATTAGTTATTACCATATTCTTGTGATACTCCGTCAATATATTGATACCATATCGGTATCATATAGGACTGAACATAATTCTCTGTGATACTTTATCAATTTATTGATACCTTATTGGTATCATATAATTTTGGGTCCTTTTTTTAATGAATAAAATAATTAAGAGAAAATTATTAAAATCACAATTTATTTATTAAATTCTGAATTAGTAGAAAATATATTTTTTGTGATATTTTGTCATATATTGATACCTTTCTAAATTGAATTGCTTCGTCATCAAGCTAATGTTGGTTCTCATCCTTGTTATCTCTTGGAATAATTCTTGTTGAAACTGTGTTAAATTCTAATTCGACCCAACTGCAAAGGTGCCTTTTGTGGTCTCAGAATCCCTAATACCCTCATGCAACTGTATCCAAGTAGTGATTCAATTGTAAGGGCGCTTAGATAGTGATACAGTCACTTCATCAGTCAGTGACAATGGAAACGCACGCAACCTAATGACATCCAATAATAGGTCTAGATTTCCCACACTGCTCTAGCATACAAACATGACATTATTCAGATAGGCAAATGGATCTTCAGATGATAACCCTAAAATATTCCTCTTTTATGCAATATCTAAACCAACCCACTGAAATGGTGAACTTTATTGAACCTAGTATTAATGGAGGTAACATGATAGTACCTGTGATCCCCACGGCATCAGGATTGGTCCCATAATTATTCAATGCACTAGACCCATCTCTCTATTTAAGTGGTGCTCACTCCCTATCGGCTGGTTGTCTTGCATATTCTTGGTGGATTTTGGCATGTGTTATCATCCTTAATTCTCGGTCCTTCTGTGACTCCTTCGCCCTCTTCCAATTCGACTTTATGGGTCATTTTTCTCAAACTTCTTTGTAGCTCTAGATCGTATAGAGTCAAGGAACTGTCTTGGCTTTGTATACTGGGCATACACTATACCTAACACAAAAAAAAAGCAAAAACAAAGAAAAACGTAAATTAGAAAATAAGGACTAATAGTCAAATCACACAGTTAATCTAATCCAAAAGTTGTATTCCTCGGTAACTATGCTAAAATTTGGTACGCTCAAATTGCAGCTCCCTAAAGAAGTACAAAGTGGTTACTGTCAAATATAGAAGCTAACTAAAGTTAGGCTCAAACCCATGAGAAATATGGCTCAGACTTAGCTTAATTTATGTGAATTTGAACTATTGGTCGGCTTACTTCCTGAAGGGAAGTTTTTAATTAAAGAACTCATTGTAAATAACTAACTAAAATCAAAATTGAGTTGATTACAAGTGTTTAAAAATCAATAAAAGACGAAATTAAGGTATTGTGTTTCTCATGAATTCATAACGCAGTACAATCTTATAATAGTAACTTTTTCTTCTGTGTAATATGCAAAACTATCAAGTTATGTTCACCTAAGTTCTTGATTTGGCAGATAGATGATTATCACCATGTAACTTAGTCCATTTACGGGTGTATGCTTTATTAACCTTACACTAGTCTCAGATTTAGCTATCCCTTAATCCATTCAATCTAATTAGATCAGTCTATCGCATTAAATGTTTGTTGTTTTTATCCCTTTCCTATTCATTACCTCCGTGGTCTAGCAAGTAAGAATTAGGGAAGTTCTAATGCAGGTCTTCGTTAAAAAGCGATCAAAATGAAGAGAAAAACAATACATGCATGTACAGGGTCCAAGGATTACTAGTTATTAGGTTTGTTTTGTTACTCTTTTATGGTTCTCGCAACCCTAGTTGTAAATTTAGCTACTCTTATAAGAAGGTGATCAATAATTGATAATTTAAGCATTATCAAGTACTTATAATTTGAATAAATAAAATTTGAAATCTTCAATTGATAATTAAAAACTAAATCATCAAGAATTATGTATGTTATAACCAAAAACTAATTAAAATGTCAAAATGTACATCTGTCCTTGACAAAAATAAAGCATACAAACATAACCAAAAAAAAAAAAAAAACTATCTATAGACGTCAAAAATACAATATGAGATAACATAGGAAAACTAGATTCAACACAATTCATCACTAGTCAATCTATGAGTCATAGATGCAACTTCGGCTCCTAATCTTCAGCATAGTCCCAAGCTGTCCAAGTTCAAGCCATTTTCATGGAGCAAGTCCACAGATCGTGGATCCTTTTACGGCCTGCGGTCTGTATTCGTGAAAATTAGAGTGACTTTTCATAATGGCAAGATTTCAATTATGAACCCCTGATCTACGACACATACATTCTTATAAGGTTCATGAAACTGGTCTCATAGAAGTCAGATTGAAATTCCTAGCTGTAGTATCTCATCAACGATTGGTTTTTTACGACTCATACTTGTATTATAATTTTAGCTCATAAAAATCAAAATTCTTTCATAGCCTCTAAATCTCATCCACAAATATCATTTATGGCTCATAGATGGGCTCGTAAAGTATATAAATCAGACATGCACTTCTGCAGTTCCAACTTGCCGTGCTCGAATTTTATTTTTCTAAGAAAACTTAAAACAAATATCAAATCCACTAATATATGTCATAGAACGTACAAAAATTCTAAGTTTTAAGCATGAAAAGTGTCTTACTTTGGTGTCACATAACACACTTCTCAATGGGCATATAATTTAACTAAGCTTCTATCACGGTTTAGCTTAGATAGTACAATGTTTGTTCCTTCTTAATTTCATTTTCTTGAGCAAGAAGTGCCCAAGTGATCGCTATTGTGATGCAATGTAGAGTTTAAATGGTTCTCATGAGTTGATGCCCCTTAATACAAGTGGATTCAACAAGTATTTTTTTTTATTCTTTCAAAAGAATTTCAACGTGTTCGGTCCTATTAGGTGTACCAAAATTTATTAGCAACAAATTTTAGAAGTGCCAAAATTAACTGCAATAAAAAAAAAATATACTCCCTCTGTCCCATTTTGTGTGCACCCTTTTTTTAGTCCGTCCAAAAAAGAATGTCATCTTACTCTAATTAGAAATAGTTTACTTTTAAACTTTCCTTTTTACCCTTAATGAAATGATTCCCAACCACACAAATATCTAAGAACGATTTTAGACCACAAGTTTTAAAAGTCTTTCTTTTTTCTTAAAGATCGTGCCAAGTCAAAGGGTGCCACATTGTAACACCCGGTAAAATTACCAAAATAACCCTAGATGAGAGGTGTGCGCATAACGGGTCTTCCCGAACTCCGATGGCAAATCCGAGGCTAGAAATACGATCAACATGAAAAATTGTGTGGGAAAATGGTTTTGGTTGATTTTTAGAGCAACCGGATCAAAAAAAAAATTTTTGATGCGAAAATGCATTCTAGTAAGAGTACGCAACATGTCCGCGTCGTGGACTTATCGTGGATTCATACTTAGATGTGATCCTGATATTTTCTGTGAGATTAGAAAACTCGATCAGAAAAAATTAGTGAAAACCCCCTAAAATAGGCCAAGTGGTATGGCGAAGTTTATTTTTTTTTCAGTTTTTCATGAGGGGCATTTCGTACTTTTTCCAACCCATCCTAAACTTAATCCATGATCAATATAGGTCATTTTAGGCCTAAAAAGGGTTCCTAAAAACATTCTAAAGTCTTTTAAGCTAAAGCTAAGAGGAGACTTTGAGCGAAGAAGAGAAGAAAAGCTAGAGTTTAAAGAGAATCGTGCGAGTTCTTCCAAGCTAATTCGAAATTAAAATTTTTCAGGTATGTAAGGCTACCCATACCATTGGATTGAGTTCATCCATGCACCCCACATATTGATTCTTTGAAAACGAGTTCGAATAGAGTTTTCTTGAGTTTCCTGAATTGAATCCTTGAGTTACGTATTGTTCTATTGAGTTCCCTGTACATAAAAATGTATTGATAGTGACGTTGAGTTGAGTATTTGATTTGGATGCATGTTCATATCTTCATTGACATGAACCCTAATTAATGATTATATTTTTTTTCTTTTATGCATTTTTTTGAATTGGGTTTGATGGTTATTTTTGCATGTTGAGTAAATGATCTTTAAACATATTTCACCGAGTCCACATAAATATGAGTTTTGAGCATAAATAATGAAATGAGAAAGAATCTTGATGATATGTGCATGATTTTCGAAAACATGTTCTTAAAAGAAAACAGTTGATGTTTAGATGAAATTGAGCGTTGAGTATAAAAGATGTTTTAAGTAAATATTTGATGAGGATGTATATAAATTTTGAAAACATATTTATTGATGAAAGAAGAAGATGATTTTTGAGATGAGTTTTAAAGAGGATGTTTTGGGAGTAGTAATGAGCACTGAGTTGGATAGAGTATAAGTGACTCAACCCCATAACTAAGTTGCCACCGTAGGATAGTTGTGCAGTTAAATCTGGCAACTCATGTCCTAAAAAGATGGACGGGGATGATGGATCCATGATGTTAATGTTGACGTCCTTACCCTGGCAAGTAATGGAAGGGCGAGCAACGACGTCGTATTTGTTGTGAACCATCAACGAGGGTGTTGGGATGTCTTTCGGTTAGAGAAACTCCCTAATTTTGCATAACTGATTTGAATGAGTTGATTATAATTGACTTATTTTCAAATCATGACTTTATTCTTAAACTTGCATGTTATACTGATTTGAGCCTCTTGAGTTGAGTTCCTTGATTTGATTATTTTTTATTATACCTATTCTTTTCCATCCATTTTACATACCAGTATATTCAATATACTGACGTCCATTTGGACTGCATCGTTTTATGATGCAGAGACAAATACTAGAGATCATCAACAGGCGCTTCATTGAAGGTCTATTCTTCCTACATCTGATTGGTGAGTCATCCCCTACATTCGGAGGATACCATTTTATGTTTCTTATGCTTTTGAGTTAGTCTCATTTTCAATTGTGGTAGCCATGGCTCGGCATGGTACCATTCTAGACTATAGAGGTAGAGGCTTCATAGACTAGAAGAAGATGAATTGATGTTGAGGTCCTTCTTTTCTTGAATTGAGTTTCTTTAAAACTATCTTATGTCACAGATGTTGAGTTTGATTTTTGTTAGCTTATAGCCTTTATTCTTTGAGTTAGAATGATGATTGAGTTGCCCATTAGAATGTCATCCTTATTTTCTATCTTCCGCTGATTTAAACGATTGAATGACTGTCATGAGGCCACGTGGTGCTCGGAGACTAGCAATAGTCTTTGAGTGCTAGCCACGCCAATGCTACCCTTCTGGGGCGTGACACACATAAAATAGGACGAAAGAAGTAATTTTTATAGGTGAATTTGTGAGTACAAGTTTGTTATCTCCTGATTTTTTCCTTAAATATCTTCAAGCTTCAAGCAATGGTGTACGTCTCAAGTTTTTGGATGATTTAGATCCCTTGGAGATGTATTTCAACTGCCGATAAGCTTTGCTTTTTGAGAAAAACTCAGTCAATCACTCCTTGAAAGAAATATATAGTAGGCGTTATAGCTTCCACAATACTTGCTTCAATGCTTGTTAAAGTGTTTGCCAAATCCTCTTTGAATGTCACGTCTATCTTCTATTTATAGTTGTAGGGATGGACAAGTTGCTTACGATTGGCTAAAAGATATCATTTTAAAACTTGGTGGAGTATGATTGGCTCTTGAATTTGACTGAAACTACTACATCATTTAGACATGTGGCGTTGTCTTGTTGGTCTTGGATGCCTAATCACTATGACACATGGCATGAGTTTGGGGTTCAAGGTGAAATGGACCTTGGACTTGAATTTAATAAAAATGAGCTTATTTATTTTTTAAGGGGAACTTACTTATATATATCATATTTAGAAAATATTTACCATTTATATCAATATGATCTTAATTCATATTTAATTCACTTTTAATACATGATGTAGATTTTCTTAATCAAAATATAAAGTTTAATATATTTTAAGACACTTATAGTACATCTTTATAATTTTAATACATCTTTTATACATAGTGTAATTCATCTATGCATAATTCATTTTTAAATATAATGTAGTTTTTTTTATCAAAATAATTATAATACATTTATAATTCATATATATTACATATATAATTCACTTTTAATATATAATACAATTGCTATAAATGATAAATATTTTTCAATACTGTTCAATGCTATCATGAAAACTGCCAAGATGCCGGATGAATGGAGGAGGAGTACAATGGTTCCATTGTACAAGAACAAGGGTGATATTCAAAACTGCAATAATTACAGGGGTGTCAAGTTTTTAAGTCATACTATGAAGGCATGGGAGAGAGTGGTGGAGATGAGGGTGAGAAAAGTAGTATCTATTTCAGAAAATCAGTTTGGATTCATGCCAGGGTGGTCGACTAATTGAAGCAATTCACCTTGTTCGGAGATTAGTGGAAAAATATAGGGAAAGAAAGAAGGACCTTCATATGATGTTCATTGATCTTGAGAAGGCCTACGACAAAGTCCCAAGAAATGTCCTGTGGAGGTGTTTGGAGGTGAAAGGCGTCCCGATGGCATATATTAGAGTGATAAAGGACATGTATGACGGAGCCAAAACCCGAGTAAGAACGGTGGGGGGGAGATTCTGAATATTTTTCTGTTAAAATGGGACTTCATCAAGGATCTGTGTTGAGCCCTTTTCTGTTTGCATTGATGATGATGAGCTGACGCGATCTATCCAGGAGGAGGTCCCATGGTGTATGTTGTTTGCAGATGACATAGTACTAATTGATGAGACCCGGACCAAAGTTAATGATAGGTTGGAGGTTTGGCGACACACTCTTGAGTCCAACGGATTCAAACTGAGCAGGACCAAGACAGAATACTTGGAATGCAAATTCAGTGTGGCGAGGGATGAAGCAGACAGTGATGTGAGACTTGCCGCTCACCCTATTCCCAAGAAGGAAAGTTTTAAGTATTTGGGGTCTATCATCCAGAGTAGTGGGGATATCGACGATGATGTCACACACCGCATTGGGGCGGCTTGGACAAAGTGGAGGTTGGCCTCTGGAGTATTGTGTGATAAGAAGATACCACCTAAACTCAAAGGTAAGTTCTACAGAATGGTGGTTAGACCTTCTTTGTTGTATGGGGTGGAGTGTTGGCCAATAAAAAATGCACATGTTCAGAAGATGCAGGTCGCCGAAAAGAGGATGTTAAGACGGATGTGTGGTCATACCAGGAGTGATAAGATTAGGAACGAGGTCATTCGGGAGAGGCTGGAGGTGGCACCTGTAACAGACAAGATGAGGGAAGCGAGACTGCGATGGTTCGGACATGTGCAGAGAAGGAGTACCGATGCCCCTATTAGGAGGTGTGAGAGGCTAGATTTGGGAGTTACTCGGAGGGGTAGAGGTAGACCAAAGAAATACTGGGGGGAGGTGATTAGGCAAGATCTGGTGAAACTTGATCTCACCGAGGACATGACCTTAGATAGGAGAGAGTGGAGATCGCGAATTAGAGTAGCGGGCTAGGTTAGATAGGAAGGAGTTTTTTTTAATTGTATGCCTTTTTTATGTTATAGACCTGCCTTTTGGATATTAATTGTCCTGTATTTACTTCCTGTGCACTTTCTTTTCTTTCATATCTAGCTTATTCTACTCATGGGTTTTTGTGACGAGGGTTTCAAGAAAACAACCTCTCTACCGCTATGAGGTAGTGGTAAAGTCTGCATACATTCTATCCTCCCCAAACCCCACTTGTGGGATTTTACTGGGTATGTTGTTGTTGTTGTTATGAAATATCTAGGTAATAAATAAAAAAATATGTTTAAAAATAGTAAATATTTTATAAAAGGGATTCAAAAAGGTAATTATTCATTTTTTTAAAACCAAAATTAATCATTCAACCCAAACAAACATGGATTTAATTCGAACTTAATATGAATTTAATTCAATAAATTCGCGTGTTTATAACACTGATTTTTTTTTGAGTGTAATTTGATATTATAAAAATGTTGAATAATAAGAATGTTTTTAGTAATTTTCACCAAATTTGTTTTATTAAATGTATCAACCGTTTAAGAAAATAGAGTAGAGAGATATTTGTTAGGAGTTAAATAGTTGTTTAACGAAACATCAACACCTATTATTTTGTGTATTTTGTAGGAAAACAGGGATTCAGTAGAGTGATTGTGAGTGTTTAATATTTGTCGGAGATATATTTTCCATTGAGAGAAATAATTTTCTGATTTGAGCTTTCAATTTAAAAGAAAAGTTTTAATTTGAATTTTCAAATTAGAAGCTCAAATCACGTAAACCTTTTTTTTCTTTCTATGAGAAGATTATTTTTCTGCTGAAATCATATATCTCACAGAACTATTCAGACAGAAAATGGGTTCGAAGATTTATTTCCTTTTTATTTCATATAACCATTTCTGATTTGAGCCTTCAATTTAGAAAGAAAGGGGGGACTATTTATTTTTTGATTTTTACAGGAAATGAGGAGAGGAAGGGGGTGTTTTAATTTTTTACTTTTTTGTAAAATCTTTTTTTTTTGGCCTTTTTTTTTCTTAATTTTCCCTGATTATGTATACACTAGTGACTAAGCCCATGTATTGCATAGACACACACTCTCTCTCTTTATATATATATATATATATATATATATATATATTTATATATATATATATATATCATTTTTGTGATTCCACGAATATTTTATCAGTTTGAACATTTGTATAGTGATCGCGGGCTATTTGTGACTATTGACACTGATTGTCCGGTTTTTAGGGGAATTGTTTGACAATTATGCGGTGCTTTGAGTTAAATGGGAGATTATAACTATAAAATGAATTTTCAGGAAAAATCCTTGTAAACGGTCTCGGAGCGGAATTCTGATAGTTCCATTAGCTCCGGAACGGCCAAATTAGGCTAGGAGCATGTTCGGTGCAATCATATCGAGCTTTGCAAATTTAGCCACCGGAATGGGTCAATAGTTAACTTTAGTCAATGTACTTGGTAAACGTGTTCCAAATGGAAATTTTGTTTCGTTCGGTTCTCGAGGCTTTCAGGTATATTTTGGTCCCTTCAATAGAATCGATATTGGGAGATAGGACCCACATTGCAATAAAACAACCTCCGATGAAAATTTCAACTACATCTTGAGTTTGGAATGCCGTTTTTAAACAAATTTCATTGTATTTTTCTGACTCCAGATGAGATCAAAGTATCGAAATTAAGTTTGAGCAGTGGTTGTAGAATCTAGGTGCCGACGTGGCCCAATGAGATTTTGCCACATGGCAAGCAGTGTTACAGGAGTCTTAAATTGCTGCAATTTCCAAAAAAACGTTGGAAACGACGTCCCATTTTGAACCGTGATTTCTCTCTCGTTTTTTATATGATTTTGGTGGTTCAAAAGTTTAACTTGTGTACTTTTTCGAGAAGAACACCGTGGGAGCTTTGGAAATTGATTTCAGCGCATTGTTTGAGGTAAAAGTTGATATTTCGCTGCTGTATATTCAATTCAATTTTGGAAACTTCGGCATGCGATTTCATATCCATTTTGAGTCGAATTTTGATGAAATCTGAGTTTATTCTAAGTGTTTTTGCAAGGCGCACATCGTGGTAATGTCAGAATTAATTGATAGCACCCTGTTTGGTGTGAAAATATAATTTTTGCTGCTGTTTATGCCATGGTTTTTTGGAAAAATTCGAAATATGATATCTCAACCGTTTTTCATCGGAGTGAAGTGAAATTTGGGTCTAAATTGTCTACTTTTTGAGACCTATGTTTTGGTATACTCGAATTCTGTTAATTTGATTGTATTTTTAAGAAATATGACCGAGGAGCTTATGTACATATATGTACTTTCCGATAAGAAATGTCCTTTGTTTTTGGGTTGTTTTTTATTGTTCTAAGCCTCGTTTTGAGCTCAATTTCTGGCTATAGACTCGGGTCGACATAGAGATTATTTTATGGGGGTTGGTGTGGTATTTTGGACGTGGGCGCACCTTTCTCCATTTTAGTCACAATTGACCTATTTTTTCCTGTTTCTCGAGATATTACAACCAAAATAGTCGTGTTTATGTTGTGATTCATATTTTGACAGCTGAGCAACATTTGGAGACGGTTAGATAGGGTAAAAATCGCGTGGACTAATCTAGAGCATGTGGGTTCGCTTTCTAGGTAGGCTAGGCTTTTCTTACCTCTAGATTGAGTTGAAATGCATGTATAGTCGGAGCGGGTTTATGGTTGGAAGTCCTGAGTAAGATATGTATATATATTGTGAGGCTGAATTGTTAGTTATATTTTTTGCTTTGCATTTAAACACTGTTGTCATGATTAATTAACACTTATTTTCCTGGATAGTCGTTGTACTTAGCATATGGGGTAAGCATGATTTTGGGATATGTATAGTTGTTCTAAACTATACTAGCAGTGATATAAACTGTACTAGCTGTGATTACTATAGTAGTTGAATCCTGGCACTATTAAACTATAAAAAGGGGCTGGTAAAGGTTGGATATGAGCTAATGCCCTGTGACTGGTATGTATTCTGGCTTAACTCTA